>OX101728.1:17215321-19629206 GCA_944452665.1 Stenoptilia bipunctidactyla
AAAACTGGTAATTTTAGTATTAATTTCTGTTTACCAATAAATTAATTAGAAAACAGTTTTGTATTGTTTTTAGTTTTACTGACTTAAAGCCATGTCGTCTTCACGAACTCGAAAAAAATTAGGGCTGATTACTTAAAAGAGAAGAGGTACAATAGGACTGAGAAACTTAATTATCGAGAAAATAGAGACAAGAATACCAGAGTAGCTGTATATGACTTGGAGACAGGTTCGCAGTGCCCACGAGGCAACAGTTCCTCCTTTTACTATAAGTCAAAACTTAACTGTTACAATTTAAATGTAATGTAACTGAGTTGATGCTAAAGGGTTCTAAAGTCGCACATAAAAATTTGCGTTGCAAGACGCGGTGCTCAGACAATCGGATCATGTTTACGGGCCTATTTGAGATATTTAAATGAAGAAGACAGTGTCACCAAGAAGGTAATTTTCTACTCGTATAACTATTGAGAAGTCAAAATAAAAATAAATATAGGGTAACATCTTTTTATTCATATGCTGTACGAAAATTGAATTTATCTGATTAGGCTGATTTTGCGTGTGGCCTCTGTACACTACATCACATAGCCTCATTGAATAAGAACATACATACATAACCTCACGCCCGTCTCCCTTTGGGGTAGGCAGAGACAAGGGAACACCAATTGCTTCGATCCAGACATACCTCTTTCGCTTCCTCCACGTTCATTAATCTTTTCATACATGATCACCAGTTACGGGTACTTTTAACTAGGCCCTTTTTAAGAACGTCGCCAATTTGATCGGCGAACGTTCGCCTAGGGTGGCCCCTTCCGATAGCACCATCCATTCTTGCTCTGTACACCTCTTTCGTAAATCTACTTTCTCTCATCCTTTCCAAATGTCCAAACCACCGTAGCATACCCTTTTCAATCTTAGTCACTACATCTTCTTTCAATCCACATCTCTTTCTTATTTCACTATTGCACACCCTATCACTCAATTTCACTCCACACATACTTCTCAACGCTCTCATCTCCACAGCATTAATCTTGCTTGCTTTCATGTCTCTTCTGCCACACCCAAGATTCACTACCATACATAAGCGTTGGCGCCATAACTCCCTCAAGTACGGCAAGACGAGTCTTATTTGGTATAGTTTTGCTTGCCATTATAGAGTATATGGCGCCATTGACACATTGAATAAGAAATTAATAAAAATTTAATATCTGTCCCCATATACAATGTTGATACACGCGAAAGGCATTAAAAATGAATGCGCATATACTATAAGTCCCTACTATTAATCCGAAACTATAAAAAAAAAGTTTTCGAGAAGTATACCTACAAAAAACGAGAGGTTTTCTTCCATGCTGGACTGAGCGCGAAAGAATAAATAAAATGTACCAGCGCCTTCTTTTCCTCGGCATTCTTTAAAAGTCAGTTAAAGGACAGAGGTTTTATTTGAAGTTTGTTGTACGCGATAGGCTGACCCCCTATGTCACTGCAATCTCTCTCCTTCATTTAATACCTCCTAATTTGTCAAATGTGACATTAGATGGTTTTATAACCTCTGGTGTTCTGCTTACCCCATAAGCGATACAGGCGTGAAGTCTCTCTCCATCATTTTAACTCATCCAAACGTCTTAAACGTGACATCTGATGCTCTTTACAGCGTCTGGTGTTTTTCCTACCCCATATGAGATACAGGTTGAAGTTATGTAGGTATTTATGTATACAAAAAAAACTTTTTTCAAAGAACTTAAATACCTTAATACTTCCTCTGTAAAACATTGAACAGACATTTTGACATTTTGGTGACGATGAATGACCCTTAGGTAACTATGCCTATATATCCGGCGATCGGGAAGATAAAAGTTGTTTAAATTAAAGTAACAAAAAACGAATAAAAAACATTCCTAGTCTAAACTATTGCTTACATT
This sequence comes from Stenoptilia bipunctidactyla, assembly GCA_944452665.1. Taxonomy (NCBI): domain Eukaryota; kingdom Metazoa; phylum Arthropoda; class Insecta; order Lepidoptera; family Pterophoridae; genus Stenoptilia; species Stenoptilia bipunctidactyla. The sequence continues at coordinate 17,217,238 of OX101728.1, forward strand.
GATGTTTTTTGTGTAGCCTGATAATGATACACAAAATAAATACTTACATACATATCCTCACGCCTGTCTCCCTTTGGGGTAGGCAGAGACTAAGGAACACCACTTGCTTCGATCCAGACATACCTCTTTCGCTTCTTCCACGTTCATTAATCGTTTCCTACATGATCGCCGGTTACTAGGTTTTAACTAGGCCCTTTTTAAGTATGTCGCCAATTTGGTCGACATACGTTCGTCTAGGGTGGCCCCATCCGACATCACCATACAGTCATGCTCTGTACACCTTTTTCGTAAATCTACTTTCACGCACACACAAGATATGTGGTTTCATTTAATGTCTCTCAAATTACAAGAAGTCTGGCATATTTTTAGTTTGTTTAAGTAAGTAATTTTTTTGTACTTTAAAAGAAGAATTTGGAAAAAAAGGTTTTTATGGGAAGATAAGTTTGTTAGGTACCTATCTATATTCTTAGTTTGAAGTCTTAAAAATAGTAATATAAAGGTGATTTTGATTATTATTACTTACATGGAGAGTTTTTTTTTATTTTGACTTTTTTGTGTCTTTTTCTTACAATAAAACTTGTTATACTAAAATCTATTTCTTTGTTTTGTGAAAACCAATAGCTCTACTCTATAAAAATTTAAATGAACAAGAGTTAATCAGAAATATTTCTAAAAAAATGTTATGTAAATAATACAAAATTGAAATAAATATAAATTTTTCATGATATTAGAACATCATTACAATATTAAACTGCAATATTTCCAATTACTCCGTTTACATCAATATGTCTGAATCATATAATTTACTAAAAAGTGAAATAACTACGAACTTTTTTTTTATATTATCAGTAAGGGATGTTTTTGATTTAAATATAACATATTTTGATCTAATTCTAATAACTCATTAATCACGCAATACATATCTGTTTTAATAATTGATCTAATCCATCTCATGATTTTTTAATGATTTTTCAAAAACATCAGTCTCAATCTGTCAAACTTGAAACGTGATTTCCCACAAAATTGAAATTTTGGATTAATTCAGTTTATGAATAAAGGTGCGATATATTTTATATATTATATAAACTACTTAATTGTAGTTTTTGTTAGCAACTGTTGCTTATTCCTGTGTATTTGAAAGGTAATTGATATTACGTTACTGAAAATGCTATAATAGGTTATTTTTATGTACATCTCCCTGGCATTGTAAAACAATACCACAAGTCAATTTATTTTAGGCTTATTAACTTTTATTCGTATTCAAATTGACGTCACCACCACACCAGGCGATATCAAACACGTCTCTCAAGTATTATTAGGCTTCAAATTAACGGTCAAGTTATTTAATACCAACGTTTTACCTAAAATTAAAACGTAAATTAAATCACTTACCTTAATTTGAAGCCTAATATTTTTTAATTCTGCCTGGTTACACAACGACTTCAATGAGTCAAAATCCTAACGCATTCAGCATAGCTGCTACCTGTGTGGTGGTGGGGTAAAGAAAGAGAATGCAATAGAGTAGGTATATGAAGGAAAGAACGTGCGAAAAAAGGACAGAACGATGGTATCTCTCTCAAGTATTATTAGGCTTCAAATTAAGGTAAGTGATTTAATTTACGTTTTAATTTTAGGTAAAACGTTGGTAATAAATGCCCGATCACTAGGCACAAAAACCAACAACTTAATTTTGTAAAAAATTAAGCAGGAACTTGAATAAAAATGAAACTTTAAGTATTTTGTAAATCAAAACTTTTAATCAAATAATCAGTCATTAAATAATCACAGTGTTACTCCCCTCCAGCTTCAACAGTAAACTGAAATCCATTGAAATGTTACATTTTTTAGGCCTAACCTTGCGTTTTTCAGAGGACGCAATTTTATTTTTTTGATGTGTAGGGGGGTCAGTGTAAAGCTAAAACCAAGTTTGTGGGGTCGCCACCCTTGTCCTACGGCCGCCATCTTGAAAATAGGGGTTGAAATGGTTTTTACGATATATCTCTTAAGCTATTTATCTGATAAAAATTTTTTTAACATATTTTGTTGCAAATTAAATCCTCTACAACTTTGGTTAAATAACTTTTTGTCGTAGAACTATAAATAAAAATGTTAAGAAATTTGAGAAAATAATTTATATTTTTTGATATAACTTTTTTTATCATTTTACGAAAAAATTATATCAGACCATTTTTGTGGATCGTTTTTTGAGAAACAACTTTTATAAGCAACATTTTTTCATTAAGTCAATAGTTAAGGTTTTACAGCGCTCCGAAATGAGTACTATTTTTCAGTGCTCTTAACTAGACTTATATTATACGTGTGTACGAGGGTAGATTGAAAAGTTCGCGGCCTAGTCAAGAAAACAGAATAAAGTACATACAAAAATATTTTTATTTTTCGACGTAATCTCCATTTAGCTCTATGCACTTCTTCCATCTGCTTTCCAGAGCTTCCATACCTGTTTTATAAAAAGATTCCTCAAGGTCTTCAAAATACAGGTTAACAGCGGCTTCGACCTCTTCATTCGTTAAAAATTTCTGCCCACCGAGGTGTTTTTTCAGGTTTGGAAACAGATGAAAGTCCTAAGATGCCAAATCAGGAGAATAAGCTGGATGTGGCAACAATTCGAAACCACAATCACGAATTTGAGCCATAGACTCGACAGACGTGTGGACTCGGGCGTTGTCCTGGTGAAACAACACTTTCTTTCTCAGTAATCCTGGGCGTTTCTGTTTAATTTCTTCACGTAAACGGCGCAGAAGGGTGCTATAGTACGCAGAGTTTATTGTTTCGCCTTTTGGAAGGTAGTCCACCATAATGACACCCTTAGCATCCCAAAAAACCGATGCCATCACCTTGCCAGCCGACAGAGTTGCCTTTGCTTTTTTCGGAGTTGGTTCACCTGATTTTTGCCATTGTTTGGATTGTTGTTTTGATTCTGGGGTATAGTGGTGAACCCAGGTTTCATCCATTGTCACAAATCTGTCAAGAAAACCTTGTGGATCAGCCTCGAACATCTCCAAACAGTCGCGAGAAATCGTGAGTCGAATTCGCTTTTGCTCTACTGAAAGCAATCTGGGGACCCACCTAGCCGAAACCTTAGAAAAGCCGAGTTCATGGACAATGATGTTTTGCGTTCGTTCATATGAGATGCCTATAGTGTCTGCAATTTCTCTGATAGTCAATCTACGGTCTTTCAATATGAGATCACACACTTTATTGATGTTTTCTTCGGTCGTAGACGTCATTGGCCTGCCGGAGCGAGGGTCATCTTCGATGTTCTCTAGTCCACGTGCAACCCATTTTTTCACAGTGGTATAAGACGGGGCAGATTCCCCTAATGTCGTTTGCATGTCATCATGGATCTCCTTTGGTGTTAATCTATTTTTAAACAAATATTTAATCACAGCACGTTGTTCAAATTTCTCCATTAGTGAAAATTTGTTCTACACACGTATTTATATTGTTCGTAAAATTTTATTTAAACAAGATATCAAATTGAAAATTCGCGACGGAAAATTCAAAATGACGGCAGAAAAAATAACAAAAGTTTTTTTTTTAATGGCCGGGCCGCGTACTTTTCAACCAATGTAGTAGTAATAATGTGTCATATACATGTGTCATCATATAATTTTTTTAATTATTAATAATTGATTATTGACTCTTTTTCACTACATTACAGAATTTGTCAATTATTGATTTTTAAAATAATTGTAATCTGATGGCCGTTACCGAGAATACTGTCCAGGTAGAAAATACTTTGCTCCAACTTCCACTAAGCTGGGAATATTAGCTATGCATACATACATATACATAATACATAACTTCACACCTGTATCCCTAATGGGGTAGGCAGAACACCAGAGGCTATAAAACCATGTAATGTCACGTTTGACAAATTTGGAGGTACTATTATGATGGAGAGAGACTATTGCAGTGACAGGGGGTCAGCCTATCGCCCGCAAAAACGCCAATAAAACCTCCGTCTCTTAACTGACTCGTACAGTTTGCCCGGGAAGAGAAGCAGCTGGCACATTCTATGTTTTTCTTTCGCTCCCAGTCCAGCATAGAAGAAAGTTAAAAAATTAGCTATGCGATTAGTAATATTCATTGCAACGTCCATAATACTTGTTTTTGTACTCCCATTACGTACAACACAAACCCGCGCTTGTCGGCTTGTACGCGAATTACTTGGATCCTGAACCGCTTTGGCACTGATGAAACAATTGTTCGCAAAATCGAAGTCTGGCTCTGGAGCTTCTAAAACTGACGATAAACTACTGGAGCTGCTGCTGCGACGACGAACAACATTATCGGTTCGATTGTCCACGTAATAACAATAACACGCAATATGTACAGTAACTTCCGAGACAGTTCGTGAAAATTGTAAAGCGCTGTAAAACCCTAACTATTGACTTAATGAAAACATTTTGCTTATAAAAGTTGTTCCTCAAAAAACGATCTAAAAAAATGGTCTGATATAATTTTTTCGTAAAATGATAAAAAAAGTTATATCAAAAATATAAACTATTTTCTCGAATTTCTAAACATTTTCGCTTATAACTTTTTTATTTATAGTTTTACGACAAAAAGTTACTTGACTAAAGTTGCAGAGAAGTTAATTTGCAACAAAAAATGTTAATTCATTTTTTTATCATATAAATAGTTTAAGAGATATATCGTAAAAACCATTTCAACCCCTATTTTCAAGATGGCGGCGAATTAAAATAAATTATATTTTTAATGAATTATTTTTTTTGTATACTTAGATATAAGATGCGATAATAAATAAATAAAAAAATCTGTTTAAGTTTATGCCCAGACAAAAGACATTTACTCGGCATTTACGGGCATTTATCAGGCATTTACTCAATGCGCCAAAAACGCCAGGGCATAAACCCATCTCTAATTCTGGCTGATGCTGGGGTTGACTCCTCTCCTGGAAGCACACGATCGGCCGTTGCATCATATAATTGGTTAAGCAATGTTTCTCTAGATGTCATTTTATCTAAGGGTAATTGGCGTAATACGTTTCAAAAGTATTATAATAGACCAATTGTTAATCTAAGGTCGCACGTTGATTTAAATATTTGTAATTCTTTTCAACCCGTTTAGTTTGCATTAATTCTTATAACTTGCTATTAATTAATTAATATAATTTAATATTATCACTATTATTTTTGTCAATTAACATGTTATGTATTAAATGCCCTTATTATTTAGCAACTTTTTAGTTTAGTTTCCCTTACAAAAATCCATTCAACAGGTGTCAACAAACACGTCTCACCTACCCGGAGAGGACGTAAGGGTCACAATAGAAAGATTTTACCTGCCAATAAAATCCATATTGTGATCCTGGAGTCCTCTCCGGGTCAATATAATTTCACCCGTTGAGACGCAATGAGCTAGTAATGTGATGCTCCACCGTCGAATGGTAATGGCGCCATCTTACCGGAAACAGATACTTTGCTTTTGTTGTTTAAATTTGCAGGAAACCAGCGCTAGGCTACAAGCGGAAGTCAATTCACGGGCTATTATGAGGCATTCTTCACGAAAATATAAATAACGCTCTCTCACCTACCCGGAGAGGACTCCAGGGCCCTATTTCATAAAACTCAAATCGACTGACAATTGTATGTCGACAATTCATTGTAAAATTACAAAAATGCGTTTCATAAAACCCTGACAATTCATCCAAAATTGTCACATAATGAGTTTCATAAAACAATTGTAGCGACAGGCGGTCTACTGACACATGTCATACAAATCGCTATGAATTGTCGTTTATGAAACGCCTGTCATGTGTAAAATTACCAAGAATTGTAGAATTGTCCTGACAATCCGACAGGCAAGCGAGGACCTGTCGACAACTTACAATTGCAAAAAACGAAGAAAAATGATAATAATTGATACAAAAACTGATAATTGTGGCTATTGTACGAAATTAATTGAATGGGCATTTAGCAAACTTTGTATATTACTAAAAACTACATTAAATAGCAGAACCATTTACGCATTTTTTTGAGAAGAAGTGTAATTTTGATAGGTGACCCTTTAATTTGGATTTAAATAAGTATAAAGGAAGTATGTGAAATAGAGATAGGTATAGAATTTAATGATTCACAAATTGTGATGGATGGAAGGATGACAATGAGTAGGTACCTACATGCATGAGAGACGTCACTTTAAATTGACATGCGTTTCGAAATTGTAAATATCCTTTTCTAGTTACGTTTCGTTATCAACAAAGGTGAGTGAAATGAGGTATAAATGAATTTTAGGTTTTTTACATCTAGTAACACTTTAAACCCTGAAAATTGTCGTGACAATTTTTATGAAACGCTTTTTACTGACACTTATATGTCACCTGTAGAATTGTAGTTTTATGAAACGAAAGTCATGTGAAAATCGCTAACAATTGTCAGTTTACCACGAATTGTAGCTTTATGAAATAGGGCCCAGGATCACAATATGGATTTTATTGGCAGGTAAAATCTTTCTATTATTGACAGTTTTTCGCCCAATGGCAATAGAAGATCTATTGATTCCATTGGCTTCTTCTATTACATCAACTAATGGGATTTGTTTATTATAAATGCTTCTTATTGGTCGCTTAACGTAGTGACTCAAGACATAAACAAAACAAAGAGTTTTGGGATGCCAATTAGTAATTATTACTTTTCAAAACTTTTGTTTTTTTTTTCTGTACTCTTTGACAATCAGGACCGAAAAGTAAAATAAAAGAGACAGAACCTGCCCCATACATTTCTGGGCCACGGTGTTAACAACTTGACATTTGCTTTTTTTTATTTAAAATATAATCATGTTTCATCACCGAAATTTTCAAGACAAACCAGTGTTGAGGAATTGAGATATCCATAATTTTGTCTATAGGTATACACAGAAGTAAAGTGAGCTTAGAATCACTTTCGAAAGCTATTCTTTTTCTTATTGTTGAGATCTATAATATCCCAAATAGAGCGGACAGCAAAAAAGTTAATATTTCACTCAAATGATTATTTATGCAGATCAATTAACATGAAACATATTTGTCAGAGAAGAACTAAAAGATACAAACAGGAAGATACTTACCATATCGGGTGTACGCCATTGACGAATAACATTACGCGTTTCTTCATCTAAAGCTCGTCTGCCTAAAGCTGCACAGCGACCAAACGCAATGCCACAATTAATACAGCGATCCATGTCGAAATGCAAAATCAGAAGTCCAATGACAAAAACCAAAAATCGTCGTGTAATGTGGGTTCTCGGGATCCAGTAGGCAAGCACAAAATAGTCGTTTATAGAAGAATCGTGAAGTCCATATGAATAACTGAAGTCGTTAAAAATAGAAAAACCATGAAAATACTCAAGCGCAAGGAAAGAAACCAAACAAACGAGTGAACAAATAGATCGATTGACTTACTGAACGAGTCAATTACCATAGTTTCGTTCTTCATTCACTCAGTATTGCCAAACCTAATAAAGAATTTCACCTATTTTAATTACAAAATATTTATTTAAAATAAAACTAACGCGGTTAGTTTACATTCATTTAACCTTATAATGATTCTCATTAATATTTCATTAATTTTACTCAGCGTATTTTCAATTATATTATGAGTTATTCATCCGCACTAAAAACCCATGACAGCGATTTCCATATCTTGAATTAACTTGTTTCTCCCTCACTATATTTTTAGGGGTTTTATGTATTTTGAATAAGGACAAAATAAACTATTTTTTTAGACCAAATTCAACCTGTTAACCCTGTGGCCCAGGCTTACTCAGTTTCCTTTGATTTTAAGGCGTTACAGATGTAATCATATTACTAATTTTGAAGTAATAATTAGATGCAAGTCGAATTTTCACTAATTGCTTTGTTAATTGAATACAAAAAGAAAACAAGTAACTCGAATTCTGAAAAATATTATTAGTTATCAAAAGCTGACTGAATCCATTTTATAGAGGCCAGGCCAATGACAGATGAAATCAAAGTTAAGAACATACCTTTTGGTAGGTATATTCCATTCGTATCCATGATATAAAAAATATATTGTTTGTTACTTTCGTTTTTTTTTTCTATGAAACAAAATCTTGTGAAAATAAAGTAACCTGATAACAATACATTTTCTGATTACCAAAATTTTAATTTGTCGCATTTATATGAGAACGATTCGCCTTTTTTTACGAACTATTCTTTTATTATGGCAATGCTTATTAATTAAATATTTTAAGAATACACGGTGCAAAAATCATAAAAAATATAAGAAACGTCAATTAATATAATTAATTGTATGTGAAAGTATCCGTATTAATGCGGTGTAAGTGCGATTCATGCTTTGATTCTGTTTATATCATTATATTATGTACTAGCTGTTCCCGCGGCTCCGCTCGCGATAATTTCGCGATAATAAAAACTATCGTATGTTACTTCTAGTACCTCTCATGATTCGTCGAGTAGTTTTTGCGTGAAAGCTGAACATATATCCACGCTTTCATATTTATAATGTTAGTAAGGATAACGATTGACATTTCATAATATTTTCCAATGAATTGTTTAGATCACTTTCACATTAGGCTTAAGTATCGAAAATACTTCAGCGCAAAGCTTCCGAGTAAACTATATTGAAAGTTGACCCGTCCGGCACGTGAACATGAAGATTTCTAGAACTGCTAACCCGGGAAAGAGCGACGTATAACTGACCATGCGAGAAACAACTGACACCGAGATCTACTCCAGCAACACGAAAAGTCTGCCCTTGAGCCTTATTAATTGTCATTGCAAAACACACCGATACTGGGAATTGCGTTCTTTTAAATTGGAAATCTAAGTGCCTATTTAAACTAAAATATCCAAATAGAATTATACCCAGAAATATGTACAACTTACAACAGTAAAATAAATGAAAATAAAACTGAAACGCCTGCGCAATGCTATCTACCTATACCTACTTCACTGAAAAATAAATACCTATAACTACAATAATTAACAAAAGTACCTACGCTTTTACCTAAAAATACAAAAAAAAAACTGCACATAAATTAGCCAAAATTTGGAATTTGACCGAATATTTAAACACTACCAAAACAACTAATACCTATTTTATAAAATAACAACAAAAGAAATTCAAATAAACTATTTAAAGACTAAAAGTCGCGCTGATAAGCACGATTTATAATATCAATTATTGTCTGTCAATAAAGTCGAACGCTCTGAACGCATCAACAGCCAAATATTGCCTCTATATACCCTACCACCGACCCGCCGCGAGCCGCGTCGAGCGCGGCAACCGTTACGCAAAAATAATCCTCATAACATCATTCAGTATTCACGCGCGATGGGTTATTAGCGTATTTCATATATAAGTTTGGTGTTTCTATACCGATTTCTATGATTCTTTTTTTATTGAATAAAGGTAATAATGTTATTTTTTTATTAGGGATGAGTATTAGGACAGTATTATAAACGTAAGAGTAAACAAATATAATCAGAAAGCTTCGAACTGCTAAGCTATCGGGATTTACACGTGTTATTGTGAGTCAACCATAAAATATAGAATTATACTATTGTGGGATATTTTTTATATAATTTTATGAAGAATATTTCTGTCATACATGATTTCTATATAGCTTTAACCATTAAGGCTGCACACGCGAGGGAAGCTTAAAAAATGAAGTAACTTCTCCCGTTTTTCCAACATTTCCCTTCACTGCTCTGCTCCTATTAATTGTAGCGTGATAATATGTATACTATAACCTGCCCAGGAGTATGAAGAATAATTTTACCGAGTTTCATTAAAATCCGTCGAGTAGTTTTTGTTTCTATAAGGAACATACAGACAGACAGACAGACAAAAATTTTACTGATTGCATTTTTGGCATCAGTATCGATCACTAATCACCCCCTGATAGTTATTTTGAAAAAATATTTCATGTACAGAATTGACCTCTCTACAGATTTATTATAAGTATAGATATAGATAGAAGATTTTTATGGAACAAAGATAGGAAATAATACTGTGTAATAGTTTGCACGATTTTTAATTGAAAATAAAAAAAAATCGGATTTCGTATGATCTACATATGATCTTTGTAATGGGTGGGCTCATGCAGGCAGGGCACCCATATACCTCCTCGTCACCCAGGCTCTCCCCTGGGTGACGAGGAGGTATAAGCCATAATCCACCAAGCTGGCCAAGTGCTGGGTGGTGGATGTCAGAATTTTCAGGGCGCTCTAATAGCTTCTGTCAAACCCTAACGACTACAAGATACAGCACCTGCAACACACAAGTATACAGCACCTGCAACCGCCTGCTCAAAGTGCCCTCCGAAGCACGGAAGTCGCCGTGAGAAATGAATGGTCGGCGGTCACCCATCCAAATACTGACCGCGCTGAACATGGCCTAACCTGCGATATCGTATGATACACACAGTAACCATGGCGCCATGACGTTAAATTATATGCGATAAATGAATCTGGTTAAAAAGTATTTTATTTTAAAGAAGGAATTGTAGATTCCACAAAATCCACTACGCAGAAATATTAAGACATTTACTAATTACCGTCCAACAATTTTATATATTTTTTAATAACATCATCATCAACACACTGTATACGTCCACCGCTGGACATAGGCCTCCCCAAGATTCTTAATAAGTCTTAAGAAAAATCCTTAAATTTTCAAATATCTGTTTAATTTGGCAACATTTTTTTATATTGTTTTGTCATAAGGCTTAAGGACCTGTATCCATGCCGTTAATAAATTTATAAAAAAAAAAAAAATTGTTTTGTCATTTGATGTTGTTTTGTTTGTTTTCTTTCATTCATTTTTTTCTTCCGAAACTAATGTATGTGTCTGCGCTTTCTACGACTTCCAATTTTTCACTACGATCCGGCTTGTTAAACCGACTCTGTTCCCGTATTCAAATAAAGACTCGGCTTGGTATTTTTGGATCTTGACGGGTCTTCTTAAAGTGAATTGTTTCTGGCTTGTTTGGAATTTGAGTTTTCACCTTTCGAATAGGACTTTATTGATAAAGAATAAGTGCTGAAGCCGCAGGGTGTCGAGGAAGAAAAACTTCTGGCGATCTTCAACTTTTGTATATTTTAACTTTACAAACAAGATGATTGTACATATTCAATGCTACTTAGTGATGACGTGCGCTTTATGTCGAAGCGCATTGGAAGAGAGCGCTGCTCCGGCGCGTCAGTGACTATATACCAGGGGCGCGGGGAGTGCGGGCGGTGCTGTCGCGATGCTCGAATAATGATCCCGAATTTCCGGCCGTCGTCGTCGTGTTTATTTGGCGTTAACAATAAGTCTACGAAAAGTTGGTGCATTCCTGGTTGCTGTTCAGCCCGTAAGTACAAACAAATTACGTTTTGTTTAGTTAGAATAAAATAATATTTAGTCTCTAAATTAAATATTAACTATTTATTTTCTTTCACAACAAGCAATATTGCACTAACAACACTTTTTTATTGTTTCAGGTGGTGACGGCAGTATTTGAATTGAAAATATTTATTGAAAATTGTTGTAGACACAAATAAAATCTTGAATGGCCAGAGGACTGATTACGGTCAAGATGATATCATACAAAAACTATATTACAAGTATTGTAAAAAAAGTTTTAAAAAGTAGTAAATTTTACGTGAATATTTTGTATTTATCCTATTATTTGAATTCCCTAAGAAAAGAAAACATATTTCAATGGAACGGATGCATGCATGGTAAGGCAAAGTTACCGCCCAAATTTCTAGATGGCGCTAGGTGCTTTATTTAAAAGTATGTTTAAAAGCGACGACTCTATCTACATATATAAAAGTTAAAAGTTACTTTATGGTCATAGCATCAGTGTTGCCAGTCGGGTCTTGTCAGAAATTACCTGTAATTTGAAAAAGTTACCTTTTTGTATAGAAAGTAAACTTTCATATTATTATTTTCTTTACTAGAAAGATTTCATTATTTTATACATATTCGTTTAACTTTGATAGAATAGACTATTAGTTGTAGGTATTAACTTACAGAAACATCGATGAGTATTTGAGCACTTGCCCGCATTTCTTGATTTCGAGCGAGTGAGCTTGATAAAAGTGGTGTAAGTGTGAAAGAGTACCACTTGTTGATCAGGTAGACGGCTATGATTGTTCACTAAGGTCTTTCTGTTCTCCTGCTCATATGGCTTACTAACATGAAAAGTTCTTAAACGAGCGATCCATTTCAAGTTGCTTTTATGTTAGGAATTAAAAGTTTTTTTTTATATATTGTATGGCTACCTATGTCCTATGTTTGTCTTCCATGCCACCTGATGGAAAGTACGCATGAAGACTATGGTGTTACACGTCCATCCACGAGAAACCTATTCACTCGACACTTAAAAGTTCCAGAACTGTAGTGGTCAGGAAAAACAGACGCAGGCAGATTGTTCCACACCTTGGCAATCCGTACCAAAAATGAACTATCGAAGCGTTTTGTTCGACTTCTTGGTAAATCCACTATATAGGGATGGAAGTTCTGTCTGCGTCTGGTGGTCCGGTGGTAAAAAGGAGTAGGTTCAATTTGGTCAACAAGAGCACTCGCACACTCACCAAAATGTAGCCGATAAAATACTGTCAAACAAGCAACCTTACGACGATGCTCCAGCGTCTGCAATTTTTTATTTGTAAGGTTGTTGTTATTTATGAGTTTACGGGCTTTTCGGTCAATAGAGTCTAGCGCTTCGAACTCGTATTTGGCAGAACCATCCCAAACGTGACCAGGCACGATCTGTGTATAAGTTGAGCAGCCGTTCAAGGCTGAAGTACCGCCGGACCTTCGAGATGATACCCAATTTTTTGGAAGCCGTTTTAGCCATAGACTCAATTCGTTGTCCGAAGTTTAATTTGGACGTTATAGTGACGCCCAAAAGCCCTAGATGGTCGGTGATGGGAACAGATACATTCTGGAAAGTGGGCGTAAAAGTAAAGGTACTCTTTTTGCGGAGAATAGACACGCTTGTGTTTTGGAGGCATTGATTCACCCCAGTCGGACACATTCCGCAAGGTCGAATCAACGCGCTCAATCATAGCTCTCATAGCTCTCAAAAATTTCATGGGCGCTCATTCGCGCATTGGATATATATGTCTCAACAACAGAGCTTTCATCAGCATATCCAATAATGTCTGGTGTTAGGAGGTCATTAATGTGCAGCAAGAATAACGTTGCAGAGAGAACAGGTCCCTGAGGTACCCCGGCATTAATTGCCATTAGGTCAGAGGAGTAGCCGTCTAAGACTACTACGAATTGACCTTTCCCTCAGAAAATCAGATATCCAGTCGCAGAGCCCGGTCGGTATGCCACATGCTGGAAGCTTGCTTAATAGACCATCATGCCAGACCCTTAAGTTGAATTCGTGAAGTTAATTCTACAAATTTCAAAAAATCACCTTATAGTGATTTACCTTAGTTGTGTTGTAACCTTTTCATTTGTGTAACCTCAAAGTAACCAAATCAGTTCAAAAATCACCTAAAAGGTAATAAAAGTAACCTTCTGGCAAGACAGCATAGTATACAATCTGGCGCAGCCTAATATAAATAAAATAATAGGAAGTTTGAAACGCGTGGAATCTTTAATGGCAACAGAATCCGTCAAAGTAGGGAAGTAAGTATCAATTCAAATGGTCGCTCTGTCATCTCTAACTCTCTTATTTTAGCTGTATAATACGTCACAGCGTATGTTTGAAAAAATGCAATCCGTCATTATCAGTTTACTTCGCGGTTTGTTGATTTGTTTTAAATTATTTTCTTATCTTACTTGCGTCTCTTTCTTGGTGTGGATTTTTTTAGTGATGTGGAAGTTGCAACTACGCTTTTTTTACTGAAAATTTTTTAGATACCTATGCCTAAACAAGAAACAAAGCCAAATATTTTATTTCTGACGATCATTTCTAAATGCAATTATAGGCCCTTTAGTATCGTTTTGTTTTTCATAAAAAGTTCGCAATTAAATTTATGAGACAAATTTAATTTAACACAAAAATAATAGAAAAACGCGGACAATTCACAAATACCTACCTGTTATGAAAACTTTCAGAGAAACTGGACAGTAGGGCCAACATAGAGAAGACCTACGTCAGAGGTAAACTAAATGTTAATGGACTGTAACTGCGAATGCACCTATTCCTGGCAAATAATTCAATGCAGTAAACTGACAGTTCGAAATGTCAAATAGAAAAATCAGTATCTGATGACAATGGCCACGTAGTATGAATGGGGAGTTTTCTGACAGCTCATAAAAATTAGTTCAAAAAACCTCTATAGATGGCACTTTTAAAAAGCCGAAGGCGTTAAGTCTGTAAACTATAATGTAGGTAAGTGGTATCTACCATCTATGGTTATTTATACGTTCAATTTCTGATACAGACGTCAATTAATTTATTTTACTTTAAAAAACGCAGTGTGGAATAAATTCTTCGCCTTCGCCTTTTGTACCAATTTTGTACAGTTTTGATTTTTTAATGAGCTGTCAGAAAACTCCCCATTAAACGAAATTTTGCCCGGTGCAAAAGACCTTTTTGCCATCAGATATTTGTAGACCTACAGTTATAAACTTACGTACCTACTGAATAAGAATGATTGAAAATGAACTAGTCTTTTTCATTCGTTATTCACAAAAATTTAAAGCAATTTATAAATAATTGAATTTGAGATGTCGTACTTTATCTTAAAGGTAACTTTAATGAAAATCATTTATTACCAAATATGCCAAGTGCTTTAAAACGGTTACAGTCGAAGGGTCTACCAGAATCTGATGGCAAAAAGGGAAAAAAGAAATTGACGCTAGCAATACTGGGGAAATTTTTAAAGGAAAGGACAATGGCCAAAAATAACCCTGGCCCGGCGGCAATGAAATGTATCTCAGGTTATTAGAAAAAATGTGTAAATTAAATACTGTATAGTTGGAATGACCGAAATATTTTTCTTCAAGTGTGAAATTGCTTTCGAAGTTAGGCAGGGGTTTTATTAATGTTTCCGCCCTCGTTTTCATGAGCGATGTTAATTCAGGCTCTTATCTATCTATGTACCAAGTTTCATTCAAATCAATTCAGTTGTTCAGGCGAAACAGCGGAGAAACGTAAAAAAATATTATTTTATAAATGAGCCCGAGACAAGAGATTTCTTTTGCACCGGACCTGGGTTTAATTTTCATGCTACGTGGCTATTGTCCTTTGAAGCCAAACCAAAACAATTTACGTATTAATTTTTTTTTATTGTCATATTAAATCGCTAGTATTCTATTTTTTTTTTTGCGACAGATTCTGGTAGACCTTACATTCATTCACTTAACATCAGTATTTTTTTCTTTCCTAAAGTGGGCACACTGGAACTGTCATTTTATCACAGACTAATAGGGATTTATTTTATGCATTTCTGTTTATTTGCCAGCCAAGGATTATTTATTTATTTACTTTTATGTTAGTTTGTAGGTTATGTGACTTGTTTTGCTCTGTACAATGCCTATGAATTAAGTAAAGTTTAATATGTCTGTTGACTCGTAACAACGGCTGATTGCCATAAATAATAATAATAAGAAGAAGAAGTTTATTATCAATAACTCAATAATTTAATGTGGTTTTACCTTCTAAATAAATAACTACCCTAAGAAAATGAATCCCATGACGTGAGTTTCCTACCCATATCTTAGGTTTTTACATGTACCTAGTTAACATTATTTCAGAAGATATTTATTTAACTTGCACAGCTTTCGTGTTTATGTTTAGTGTTTACTAATAGCACATCAAGTCCTTGGTTTTATTTAAGTTCCGCTGTGAAATTGACTGAGACTGGTTTTGAAAAAGCTGCTTTTTACAAAACCTTATTTTTATATTTACAGAAATATCAAAAACGTGCTGAAGTTAAGTGAGCAGGAACTATCAGGCAAGTCTAAAACATCATGGCATGATCAGTACAAAGATAGTGCTTGGATTTTTGTTGGTGGTTTACCTTATGATCTCACGGAGGGTGATGTTATATGCGTTTTTTCTCAGTAAGTTATGTTGTTGTTATATTTAAATAATTGCTCTGTTTATTGAATACAAAAGCCATCAAAACTTGTCTTATTATGAAATTAAAATCCTGATATTGTAAGTAAAATACTGTCCCTTAATATTGTGAAGATTTGAAACATTTGTTAGTAAAACCGAAAAGAGACTTTTATTTTAATATTTTGTAGCAGTTATCTAATACTGTCATCATGTGTGATTTTTATTTTATTAGATATGGAGAAATAGTTAATATAAATCTAGTCCGGGATAAGGCAACAGGAAAGTCTAGAGGATTTGCCTTCATCTGTTTTGAAGATCAAAGATCAACAATACTTACAGTAGATAACTTAAATGGTATTAAAGTAAGTAATATTATTGTTTTGTTCTAATAGGTATACTTACTGTTTAACGATCATCATAGCTCTCATATTTTATCAGCCCTAAAATTGATCTTACTGTGTAGGTACTTGTATGCTGGTGAATCCAACTATTGTCATTCTACATCTTTCTTGTCACAAATAGTAATGTCCATAGCTGACCTTTCAGATTTTTGACAACTCATATTCAGTTAATTCCAAATCATTTACTTATATTAGAAATTTTAATATTTTGCCCTCTCAAGGTACTCAATAGACTGCTAGTATCATCCACTCGAAATCAAGTCTGCACCAATTAGTTTAGATATAAACAGGCAGCATTTTAATGGCAATGTCATCTTTATACATTCACAAACCTAACAAATGTAGTTGGACAGGTCAGAGACTGTATGGACCATCAACATTATTCATTAGTCAATTTTCTAAAAGTAATCCTAGAGCAATATTACACAATAATGAGTTTATAGATTTTCTATTCCAGTACTTTCAAGCATTCTAACATTAGTGCTACAAAAAGGTAGGTTTACATATTATTAAATTTATTTGTAGACTGTTTTCATTGCAGATATTGGGAAGAACTATTCGAGTTGATCACTGTGAGAAATATAAAGCACCTAATGCTGATATGTCAAAAATTGATGAAGTCACAGCATCAATAAGAATGGAAGGTTGTGCACCTGTACTAGTGCCACAAGCCCCTAGGACTGATGTCTCGGCTCCCATAATCAAACAGGTTGGTAAAACTGTGTTGCTTCAAAATATTTTTACTTAAATTGTTATGAATTCTAGTTATTAATCAGTTGATGAATTATGTATAATTCTCACTCACCAACAGACAGTTTACATACTTAAAGTTTGCATACTTAAATTAAATTATATTTGATTCTATTTTAGGGGTCTAGCATTAGAAATAAGATTGCGTTGATGAGGTAGAGAATGGTTTCTAAAAATCACTTTAAACATTTGGTTATACCACAAGATAACAATTTTATGTACAGTTTTCTCACCAGCATATAGCAATATTTGTATAAATTATTGAACTCAAATCTGTAATTTTATGGAAAATGAAACCAATATTTTTGCTTCAGGAAAAAAAAGAAGAAAGCAAAAGTAAAAAACGTAAGAAGGAAAAGAAGAGCAAAAAAGAAAAGAAGAGCAAAAAGAAAAAGAAAAAAAAGAGTATGAAAAATTCTGATTCATCATCAGATAGTGATAGTGATTAAAAATCATAAACTAGATTATTTCAAGAGCTTATTCATAATACTATCTAATAAAGAATTGGTTGAGATGAAAATAATACAAGTTCCTTTTATTTAATTTCAGTAGTTAATTAAATTCAAAATATATACAAAATAATAAATTATAGACCAGAGATTTCTTTACAGGATTTTATTATATTAGTCTACCAAACAGCATACTTTCATTGGACAATGTGTTGATGAGAATCATTCAATGAGATCTCACATTGCTTGCTGTACCTATGTGATCTACTAAATATTAGTACACACAGTAGTCCCTTTCTGTATGTAGCACCTTTCACTATTAGCTCACTAAAGCTGCAATGCACACATAACAATAATTAAATAATAGAATACATATAAGAGCTAAAGATCCTGAATGACGTCCCATGTGAATAATTAATAAACAACAACTACTATTTATACTATAGTTTTTATTAGATTTGTTCCACTTTAACAAGATTATGAATTAAACAACAATTAGAAAGAAAAAATATTTCTTAAACTTGAATATCTTAATAACAATGTCAAAAATTGATTAACTTAACTTAATGAGATCAAAGTCTGAGGGTCTTTAGGTACACCAGGACTAGAAATAAATAAATACTTAGATTTCAGTTTTGATTAATATGTAAATCCCGGGTTAAGTGTTTCTAGAAGAGTTTCATACAATGTTGGATCACAAAATGCTATCAGACCATCTGAATTAGCATACTTTTGAGTATCATTGTAGAGAGGATCGTTATATGAAAGAGGTATTCTCTTATTAAATGATACTATATTTCCACCCTTTGACCGTAGGATTGCATGTGGTGCACAAGTGTCCCACCGGAATGTGCTCCCAAGTGATACAATATATGCATCTGCTTCACCTGTAAAGAAAGATAAAATATTTCCATCAATTTTTTAAGTTAGAAAAAAAATATATAAATTAGTTTTTTTTCTTAATCTTTGGGTTTCACTTTCACTAAATAGTATCTACTTATTCTGTTTTTATTAAGTCTATAAATTTAAGCCTCATTATTAAGTATTTCAACTATCAGGTAAGAAATTAATTAGGTATAGAAAGTAATGCAAACTTCAAGCACCATGGTTAATAGCAACTCAGGTGGTAACAGTAATCAAAAATGTATACAAACCTAAAGCCACTTTCATCAATTTATTCCCAGCACCGGGAACAGACTTAACTTTCCATCCAGCCTTCTGAATTACATCTCGGATCTCAGAATTTTCAGCACTACTCATAAGCACAATTTCACTAGGTGTATTGGTGTTAGTGAGACCACAATTATCTTGAATTTCTCCATAACAAACTCCCCAAATGACTCTGCCTTTACCACTGCAATAACAAAGATTTAAAATATATTTGGTTTAGAGATTTAATAAACTGAATAAGTCAATTATAATATAAGACTTACTTATCAAAGAATGGCTGGTTTATCACTCCTATGACAGGTTCTCCAGTAGCCCTGATGTATGCTCCAATAAGAACTGTTACACAGGGCAAGCCACTCTCTGCTCCAGATTTTCCCTGTACTCCAGCAATAAACTCTGCAGTAGCATCTAAAATAAAACTTACTTGAATAAATGCCTGTGCTTTGATAGATGAGTTGATAATTTTAATGCCATTGTAGGAGACCACATATTTTCTTCCCATCAGATAGAGATCAAACACAGAAGTAGTCTCTTATAAAAATAACACTAAAGAATACAGACCTATTGGATCAATCCAGACACCTAAATCCTCTGGTTTCAAATCTGATAGATCAACTTTAACCTCAGCAAAAGTGATCTTTATTTCTTTATGTGCTGCTTCAGCCATCCGTTTCGCCGTTTCTAAGGGAACAAGTGACTGCAATATTTTTACAGTGTCCCCCAATGTTTCACAAAGTTTAATGCTTATTCCGTTTATTTCAGCACATTCTTCACCTCTCACATGTTTAGCCAGTTCCGGAAAATGTTTATGAATTTCATTTTTAGCAGACTCTTGTGCTAAAACGTCGGCTATAGTTTTAAAATCTTTATCGAAACGGGCGTTGGCATCGTCACCTTTTTTTTCCGAAATCAATAGAGAATTATTGCCTGATTCAGTGCAACAGGATCTTGCTATAGCAGCAGCTCTCTCCGAAGCTCTAATTAACACATTTAAAACCTCAGCCATATTTAATAATTAGCAAATGAAGTATTTATTAAGATTTGTTTGTTTGTTTTTCCAGTTTTGACTGACACTGACAGCTTAATGCTAGTATCTTATTGACACATTTGACACCTCAGCACTGACGTTAGTTACACTTGAATCAGATTTCATATTTAAACGTTTCTAAGTACTAAACGGTACCAAAAACAGTCTCAAACATAAAAGTAAAATTAAAAATTTTAAAAAACCCCCCGACACAAAAGAAGACCTTAAAAACTAACAAATAATATTTTAAACCTATTCTAATTATTATCGTCCCATATATAATTGACTGTAAGACTTGTACTTTAAAATATTTTTATTTTCCGAGCTTCGTCGCCGCGTCGGGGACCGCTCAAGTATATAAAGTATTAAGCCAACAACAGCTAATTTATTATTACATTTAGGTATGAGCGATCTTAAGTTTCATGCATAGTCTACGCTCTACGTAATGCCGCGCGCGGCGAGCTCGGTGTGCGGCTTGCGGCGCGGGGGTGGGCGTCACCAAGTGCGGCGCGGCGGCGGCGACCCGAACGGGCAGACACGTGAGGGCAGACAACGTTGACGGTTGTGTCAATTTTACGAATTTTTCGGAGTGAATTCTTTTGATGCAATCTGCAACTGACAACTGTTTTTCTCACTTAGCGGTCCCCCGACGCGGCGACGACGACGCTCGGAAAATATAAAATATTTTAAAGTACAAGTTTTACAGTCAATTATATATGGGACGATAATAATTAGAATAGGTTTAAAATATTATTTGTTAGTTTTTAAGGTCTTCTTTTGTGTCGGGGGGTTTTTTAAAATTTTTAATTTTACTTTTATTTTGTACTTTTTAAAGTAGGTTTTAATATTAGGAAGGTATTTAAAGTAATTAGTTAGTTAAGTTAGTAACTTAGTTAGTTATTAGATATCATATTAGTTTTAATTTACTAGATTAAGTTTTAACTAGTAGGTAGTCTTAGGTCAATTTCACTGAAGTAACACGGTACGAAATTTCGAATCGGTAGGACATATGGAAGGTAGTCAGATCCCCTCATCAACAATAAGAGAGCTGATGATCTTCAAACGGCTGATCAGGTCATTGTAACCTTACCATACACTTTCAATTTCATTGAAGTAATACGGTACCAAATTTCGAATCGATAGGATATATGGAAGGTAGTCAGATCCTCTCATCAACTATTAAAGAGCTGATGATCTTTAAACGGCTGATCAGGTCATGGTTCCCTTACCATATACTTTCAATGTAATTGTAGTAATACGGCACCAAATTTCGAATCAATACGACATATGGAAGCTATTCAGATCCCCTCATCAACTATTAGAGAGCTGATGATCTTCAATTGGCTGATCAGGTCATGGTTACCTTACCATATACTTTTAATATCATTGTTGTTATACGGCACCAAATTTCGAATCGATACGACATATGGAAGTTAGTCAGATCCCCTCATCAACTATTAGAAAGCTGATGACCTTCAAACGGCTGATCAGGTCATAGTTACCTTACCATATACTTTCAATATAATTGAAGCAATACGGTACCAAATTTCGCATCGATAGGACATATGGAAGGTAGTCAGATCCCCTCATCAACTAGAAAAGAGCTGATGATCTTCAAACGGCTGAACAGATTTTCATGAAACATGGCTAAGAACACTCGGGATAAAATTATCTATAACACAAAAAAAACTAAACGAAAATCGGTTCATCCGTTTGGGAGCTACGATACCACAGACAGATACACAGATACACAGATACACCGATACACAGATACACAGACACGTTAAACTTATAACACCCCTCTCGTTTTGCGTCGGGGGTTAAATATCGATTGAGTTGTTCTACAACTCTTTCTAGTCCGCGATTTTATTGTACATATCGTCGGATAAATTCGCAAACCTCGTAACTCCACTTTTGTGTCAAATCGACTTTTTTATGTTATTCAATGGTAAATTTCTGAACGCACCTGATCGCAAAACTCTAAATTCCGTTAAAAAGTCGGTTACAATTTTAAAAGTGAATTAGAAATCCTCGTAACTCCAGCCCGCCATTTTGTTAGAGGAAGACCACGTATGTCCCCCGCGCAGTACTGTTGACGATAGCGTCGTGACCGCACGCGGCGTGCCACCCATATTTTGTGTTATAATTGTGAAGAAACGGGTAAGTACGAGTTTTATTGATACTATTTTGTTAGTGCTAATACCTATCAGCATAAAAATAATTATTTGTTACCATGATATGGCTATATTTCTCAAAAAATCATACATAACTGCTTGCCGCGGAGATACGTGGTTTGCTTATTTTTGTTTTTTATTCGTTGGAGAATTTAAGTGGTTTTCTACGCAAACATTTTTATAAGCTTTTATAATATTTTAACATGCAATGTATGCAAGTATGTTGTATGTATATTTCGAGTGGAATTTTGCAACTCTATTTTGAAGAATCTAAGTACAGTCACGTCTAATTAATACACTCCAGTTTAACAAATTAATGTAAACATTCCAAAAAAATATACCCAGAGTGGTGTTTAAAATTATTTATAAGTTTATTAAATTATAATTAACACTACTCTGGGTACTTTTTTTGGAACATTTTGTTTATATTAATTTATTAAACTGGAGTATATACGTACTATTATTAAACTTGACTATACCTTCAACCGATTGAGTTGAAACTTTGTATACTTGTAAATTTTCGATAACAACACGTTAACTTGATACTATGGAGCTGATCTGATGATGGAGACGGAAGGTGGCCATTGGTGGAACTTAACACAACCCTATCGAGTTTGGGCTCTTATGGTTCGTCTTGACGAGTAAGTTCTTTGGTAGGTAAATAGTGCCCAGGGTCTGATGATGGAGTGGCCATAGGAACTCGGTAGTTAAATGACATAATGTTATTGTGTTTGGTTTCATATGATTTATTTTTACGAAATTCATGTGTACCTAATAATAAGAACGAGTGACAAAAATTTAATAACTTATTTTTTGTTATAGATACCTACAAAATGGATCGCAGAGCCAGAATTAATAAAATATTTTCTAATATCAAAAAAAATACACCGGAAATAGAATATGGGTATTCAGTATTTAATTATGAATGCCAGCCGGATGGATCCCTAGCTTTAACAAATGCAGATCATATTCCATTGCCACCAGATGCCTGTATTTTAAGTAAGGAAATCACTGCACCGCTTTACCCTGATTATGAGTGTCAGCCTGATGTACCACTTACCTTACCAGCACTTACCTTACCTGCACGAGATCACGTTGCATCGCCACAAGATTCCTGTATTTTTAACCATGAAATCACCGCACCACTTCACCCTGCTTATGAGTGTCAGCCTGATGAACCGCTTACCTTACCTGCACTTACCTTACCTGCACGAGATCACGTTGCATCGCCACAAGATTCCTGTATTTTTAACCATGAAATCACCGCACCACTTCACCCTGCTTATGAGTGTCAGCCTGATGTACCGCTTACTTTACCTGCACTTACCTTACCTGCACGAGATCACGTTGCATCGCCACAAGATTCCTGTATTTTTAACCATGAAATCACCGCACCACTTCACCCTGCTTATGAGTGTCAGCCTGATGTACCATTTAACTTGCCAGAACAAGAACATCACGTTCAATCTCCACAAGATGTCTGTAATTCTAGCCAGGTACCTACCGATTTTCAGAGCATTCCCGAGAGTTGTGACGTGAGTTCATTTGATGAAATTGACCAATCTTCACCTAGCATTTTAAATCCGGCTTTAATTTGTATGGAAGACAACTTGGAGCTTGCGAGCGTTTTGGATCCTGAAACTTCTGCGACTGGAGAACACAGCCCAAAGAAAACTGAAGCTGAAATTGAAGAAGAAGATACACCAAAGCGAAAAAGATCTAAAACAAGTAGTGAGAATAATTGGGAAAAAAACAAAACCAAAGAATTAAGAGAAAAAGGTAAACAGTACAGAGGAAAAAAAAAGGAAGGAAATGTATGGGTATATAGTAAAGTAAAAGAGGAGAGAAGACTGAAACCTAGGTGCAATTGCAAATTGAGCAGCAAAGAAACTAAGTTTAAATGCTTACAGATTACAGACGAGAAGAGAGATGAGATTTTTTTCAATTTTTGGAATAACATGACATGGAAAGAAAAGAAAATTTACGTCAAAACATTAACTATAGTAAAACCAATTAAGAGAAAAAGATGTGATAATGAAAACTCAAGAAGAAAAAAATCATTAGAACTGTATTTGGAGGTAGATTCTGTTAAGTATAGAGTTTGCAAATCTATGTTTTTAAATACACTGGTAATTGGAGAGTGGATGATGCTTAACTGGACCCAAAATAATAAGAAAAATACTGAAAGATCGGAAGACGGAACTAATGAAGAAACTGTAAGGAAAGATAATGTAACCAGACAACAAGATGAAAATTTAAAGAAAGAAAAACAGGTCAAAACTTTTTTTGAAGCATTACCAAAACTTGAAAGCCACTATTGTAGATCACAATCATCCAAGTTGTATTTAGAACCACACTGGGAGACGAAAACTCAATTGTTATTGGAGTACAATGATGTGTTTGCCAAAGAGAAAGGATATGACCCCGTTTCTATTACAACTTTGTCCAGTGTATTTAAAAATATGAATTTGGGATTGTTTAGACCAAAAAAAGATTTATGCGACCTCTGCGAAGCTTTTAAATGTAAAAATGTTACAGAAGAAAAATATACCAAACACATTAAAATGAAAGATGCTGCTAGAAAGGAGAAGAACCTCGACAAAGAGAGTGATAAAGAAGTTTTGACGATGGATTTACAATCTGTTTTGCTGTGTCCCAAATCCAATGCATCAGCTCTTTACTATAAAACTAAATTGGCTGTACACAATTTCACTGCCTATGACATTTAAAGATCAGAGGGATACTGCTTTATTTGGAACGAAACAGAAGGTGGATTAACTGCCAATGAATTTGCGTCAACAATAGTACGAATATTGGAGTTGTTCAAGGAAAAACACAATTTGAAAGAAGGTTCAGAAATTATTGTATTCAGCGACGGATGTACCTACCAAAATAGGAACGTTACCCTTTCCAATGCTCTCCTAAATTTTGCCGTTCAGCATAAAATAATAATTGTACAGAAAATATTGGAAAAGGGACACACGCAAATGGAGGCAGACTCAATGCACTCGGTAATAGAAAGACAAATTCGAAACAGGAAAATTAATGTACCGGCAGATTATGTCAATATTGCTAAAACAGCTTGCAAAAAAAAACCGTATTATGTTGAATACCTTGACCATTCCTTTTTTAGAAAATTTGATAATATGAAAACATACAAAACCATAAGACCAGGGAGAAAGGCAGGAGATCCAGTTGTTACCGACCTGAGACAGTTGAAATACTTACCAGAAGGTCACATCTTGTATCGTTTAGGATTTACTGAAGACTGCGAAGAAAACCCTCTGCCTGCTAGAGTTAAATTGACTGATCATGTTAGTTTTCAAGACTTACCACAGCTTTACACTGAAAGACTGAAAATCAAGAAGTCCAAATATGAACATCTTCAACAGTTGAAAGTTGTACTGGAAGGAGATTATCACGCGTTTTATGATGCCATTCCTTATGAATAGCTGGTTTACTTTAGGTTTTAGAATTTATTTTATTTAGTTTCCAAACGTTTCATTAAGTAATAATTATGATCTCAGCCATTGCTAGTTGATTTTTTTATTTTTTTGTCCTTGCTTATAATTTATAATTGTTATTGTAACTTTAAAGTCTGATTTAAATACTTAAGTACCTAAGTGAATAATTATTATTATAGTTCAAACTGTCTTCAGAAGGCATAAAAATTCCTTACCTTGTTTTAAGAGATTTTGTGATACTTGTATAGGTAGTTTATAACTTTTGATAAAACTTATTCTGGGTTTAAAAATGCCAGATTTGATTTAAAGGAAGGTAACAAATGTCAAGAATAAGCTTAATTTTTTGGAGAAACTGTTTTAATGTTAAGAGAATTTGTTAATGTTTGTTAAAACTTTTCTAATAAAACATAACGTTTACTCCGAGTTTTGAGAGTACTAGACTAGATATAAGTATATTAACATACAGAATTTTAAAGCTTTAAGGCTGTTTTGTTTAAAGTTTTATAAATAAATATTTTTGTACAAATAAGCGTTTAAATTAATACATTCATATTATATAATTGATTTTAATTGCATTATAAATCTTTAAAGCAAAGCTCTTAACTCCCTATTTGCTTATATTTTTCTTCATGGCAATACTTGTAACTCCATGTTCTATTACTCCTCGTTAATAATCACTCAGAATCTTATAAATTTGAATCCTAGTATTTAATTTACGTTATAATTAAAAATAGTGTAGACAAGTATTCAAGAAAAATCATCAATTTAACAGTGTTTCAGGACTCCTAATAAATCTCTTCAAAGAAAAACTCGTAACTCCCAAATTACTTTTTTTTTCTTTAGGGCAAAACCAGTAACTCCATTTTTTTTACTGGTTCTCATTTTTCACTTTAAATCTCTTAAAAGATATCTAGGATTATATTTAAGACATTAATAAAAAAAATATCAATAAGCCTTTATGCAAAAAACGTCCGTAATTTAGTTTTTTGTATCTCCTGTAAAATTTGGTCTGATGGAGGTACGAGGATTGCGATTTTAGACGACGATATTTTCAAGCCGATCGTCTATACTCGAACTTTTGAGGGAAGTTGAGAACATTGTTGGGCCAAAGTTAATCTGATTGACGATTAAAAATTAATGATTAATAATCTTAATCATTTTTTTTTATCAAGACTAATTAATCATTAAATTGATTATTTGATTAACTACTTATTTATTTATTTATCTAATTTATTGGAAGAGCATTGAAAGTGTAAACATTCCAATTTCACAGACTGTACTTTTATTGCTGTGTTACTGCGTAAACACTGAGGAGATGTTTAATTAGATATATATTTTTTTAAGGGAATATTTTTTTTGTTCTTTGAATAATTGATCATTATTGAATATCATTATTTTTCATCATTTATTTTATACAGCGTTAATTTTAATTAGCGCATCACCTCTTGCAGGTAGCCTCTCCACATCAATCCTAACAACATTTATTCTACGACTTTTTACAAATCTTGATAAATAACACAAAAAAAAAAACAAACAAATTTTGCTCCCTCTGTATTTTGCTGCGTCTCCTCGCCACCTCAGCATCAGGGTAAATAGAGTGACACCAGTTTATAGACAATAAATATTTTTAAAATTATTAGGTACCTACCAACTTTAAAAAGTCGTAGAGCAAATGGTGATAGGATTGATGTGAAGAGGCAGCCTGCAAGAGGTGATGCGCTTATTAATATTAACCCTGTATGGAATTGATAACATTGATGGATGTATTAGTTTATAATCAAGTTAATCAATTAACGATTAGTGATAAATGATTAACGTCAATAATCATGATTAAGATCATACATACATACATACATAACGTCACGCCTGTATCCCTTATGGGGTAGGCAGAACACCAGAGGTTACAAGACAATCTGATGTCACGTTTGACAAATTTGGAGGTATTATAAAGATGGAAAGAGACTATTGTAGTGACAGGGGGTCAGCCTATCGCCCACAAAAACGCCTTTAAAACCTCTGATTAAGATCACTTTATAATTAATTGATTTATGCCAACACTGGTTAAGAAGTTCTATGGGCAGTTTTACACGACAACACGGGCAACTGTCCATGACATGGCAAAAGACCCACGAGCCAAATTAACCCGACACTAAACCGAAGATATCTCAGACGGCAGCCTGTACCTACGAGATTAGTATGTCTTAGCGATTCTAGCGGTCACAATTTGACCATTTCATTCTAATTTATACAGTTTAATTTAATCTTAATAAAAATATTTTTATAATCATCAATATATATAAAACTGTTCCGTTACTGACTGAGTGACTGAGGTACTGAGTGACTGAGGTACTGAGTGACTGAGTGACTGAGTGACTGACAGACAACGTACAGCCGTAACTACTGGACGTAGAGAGCTGAAATTTGGAACATACATTCTTTAGGGGATGTAGGGGTGCACTAAGGAAGGAATTCCCGAAATTTCCACGGGAACGGGAAATATAGGACTTTTTAGTTTGTATGAAAAATCTTATTCCTTGAGTTCACCGATGTGAAACTTGGTACAAAGGTTTTTAAATGTGTGTCTGGTTGTTTTATGAAAGGAATTCCCGAAATTCCCACGGGAACGGGAAATATATGATGTTTTAGTTTGTATGAAAAAATCCCATCCATTGAGTGCACAGATGTGATACTTGATATAAAGGTTCCTCAATAAGTGTCTGTTTGTATTATGGAAGGAATTCCCGAAATTCCCACGGGAAGGGGTTGGACTTTTTAGTTTGTATGAAAAATCTTATTCCTTGAGTGTAAGGATGTGATACTTGGCATGAAGGTTCTTCAAAAAGTGTCTGGTTGTGCTACGAAAATATTCCCAAAATTCCCACGGGCACGGGAAATATATGATTTTTACTTTGTATGAAAAAAAACTTATTCCTTGAGTGCATGGGCGTGATACTTGGTATAAAGGTTCTTTCAGTGGGTGTCTGGTTGTATAGTTTCTGAAATTTCCACGAGAAGGGTAGTTAAGCGCATACGAAGTTGCGGGATAAAGCTAGTTTTCTATAATATTATTTGTAATTTTTACATTTTCCACTTGAAAAATATTTATTTATTTACCATAAAAACAACCATCATTACAGGCCTTAACCTAATGCAATGGTGTTAGGTACCTAAAACAATTTTCAAAAAATAAAAAATAACTACATAGGTATATGTATGTAGGTACCTACATATAAATATTTTAACTTATACAGGGTGACTGGTGAGTCACTTTTGAAAGAAAACGTAGTATGTTTCAAATGTGTGAAATACCTGATGACACTGCCATCAGTATTCAGCATTCTACCCTTAGACGGTTCTGTAGGATCTAAGTAACTCGTAACAGAATTGAGTCGTAGGCAAATTATACACACCAGCATAGATCGAAGAGTTAGAAAGATTTAGTATGACCACTAAATCTTGGTCATGCTACATAAAAACTAGTTCTACGTCATACGATTTTGATGCCTTGTTTTGTTTACGGCCGCTTAGGTTCTTGGGTCAGAACTTGACATTGCAACACATGTCAGATAAATATCTTCTGTGTGCCTAGTGCGAGTTGCAAAACGTTTTGCGAATAACTTTACCATCGCGTTAATCGAGCTTACTTTACACGTATCGACTATCGAAAACTTCCGAGTGTGAGTTTCAACACAAGCTAACCGATCGAATCGCGTTTACTCACTTTGAAAAGTGATGTCCGTAAGCTTCGTGAAATAATCCGACCATTTTTAGGAGACTATTTCTCATATTGGGTCTTATAGAATACGAATATCTGTTTAAATCGTTGGGGTTATAGCAGTTTGTTTATGTTAGCAAAATTGTTTATGTTATGAGTTTTGAAGAATGGGTTACAGTGAGCCATGTATGTTTATATTAAAATGAGGACATGTCCAATAAATGAAAAAAATATCAAGTAAGGTCTAGAAACGTTTAACTTTCATAAAAAATGTAATTTATTTTATTAATTAAATACAAAGGAACCCGTCGTCGTAACGATTTTAGACTTGTTCTAAAATAAAAATTTTAACATCTTTTTGAACAAACGATATCGAGCCTAATAGGTAATTTAGGTTAAATCTACCAATGGATTATAAAATGCGTGAGCTCTTTTTCCAATATTTTTCATTATAATTGCACTCATCTTGTCCTTAAACATATTAAATAAGTACAACACACAAAACAAAACTAATAAACTTATGTTTACACGACCATCTCACTGCGAGAATATAAGTGAGAAGTTTTCGAACGCGTTTACGTTTACGTTACTATTCGAAACGTCAAAAACACAACTCGCACTCACAAAACATTTCAAACTACCAATCACGTGCAATGTCGTTCTCACTTTCGAATGCGAATGGGTCGATTGTTTACGATGTAAAAACTCACACTCAGGAATTAGGTTTTACATTTGTGCCACTAGTTGGCGTTGTTTCGATCCCATACAAAACGAAGTTTACGTAAACGAGATGGTGAAGTTAAAAAAACTCGCACTAGGCACACTGAAGCTAAGGAGCTCGTGCTTTTTGATGCAATGTTTTGAATGCTAACAATAGCTAAAGCTAAAGATTGGGTAAAACTTATAGGTAAGTGCGGTAAAGGCGTGAGTAAAACAAGCAAGTTAGCGACTGACTGGTTTATTACTATGAACTCAGTTTCTTATACAAAAATCCTTGCAGACTACCCTACATACGTTACATCTTCTCCCCTCTAAGACTCTTAATTAAAAACAACAATAAAAACTTAAAACTTATACAATATTGCGCTTTGCCCGATCAAAAGCACGCAGCGCACGAGCCGACGCTCCCACCGGCGGCGGCGGTGCCGGCTCCGGCGATTTTGCCGGCGATCGGTCACCGGCACCGACCTCACCGTCTGTGGCGTCTTTTAAGGTGTCCTCAGCGCTCTCCTCAACCCCTAAGGAATCTTCTAGTTTATCCCTGTTTAGATTCGTACGTGCTAATGAGTATCTAGTTTTATTTGTAATAATTTGATCCGCGTGCCTACGCCATTCACGGCCGCCGCCTACGTCTACTTTAAATGATACCGGGCCCGTTTGCCTAGTAACAGTTCCCTCGGCCCACTTATCGCCACGCACCGAGTAGTCCCGAGCCCACACGGTGTCCCCGGGCTCGATGTGCTTGTGCGGCGGCGCTGCAGGGGCGGCGGCGCGCACTTGCCGCTCCTGCGCCGTGCGCACCACAGCGGCGCGGTCCGGCCGCAGCGCATCGAGGCGCGTGCGCAGTCGCCGACCCAGCAGCGCCTCCGCAGGAGATACCCCCGTGATGGCGTGTGGGCAATTGCGATATTGTAATAAAAACCTATACAATGCCGCGGTTACATCTTCCCCCTCGTGCAAAGCTCGTTTTATGGCTTTTTTAACGGTTTTGACTGCATTTTCCGCGGCTCCATTTCCTTGTGGGCGGTAGGGCGCTGAGGTCACGTGTTTAATGCAATTTTTTATACAATATTCTTTGAAATCCTGCGAAAAGAACGGTGGCCCATTGTCAGTGACGAGTTGCGACGGTAATCCGAATCTCGCGAATACGGATCTGAACGCCGCGACTGTCGCACGAGTGTCCGTATTTTTCATAAGTAATGCCTCGATCCATTTTGAGTTAGCATCTACTATAATTAAATAGTGTTTGCCCGCGCACTCCCCAAAGTCTGCATGCACGCGCTGCCACGGGTGCAGCGGGTACTCCCACGGGTGCAGCGGCGCCCGCGGCGGCGCGTCGCGGACAGAGCGACACGGTATACAGTCGCGACATACGTTAGCTATGTCAGAATCTAAATTGGGCCAATACACGTAATTACGCGATATACTTTTCATTTTTGTTATGCCTAAATGCCCCTCGTGTAACTCATTTAAAACATTTTTTTGAAGTGTTGTAGGAATAACAACTCTATATTTATAAATTAAACAACCCATTTCCAAAACTAAATCCTGTCTTCTATCGTAAAAAGGTTGTTCTGCGCCGCAACTCGGCGCCGACGATGGCCAACCGAACAACACGTAACCCTTAATTTTACACAATAAATTATCTTTTTCAGTTTCTTTTGAAACATCCTTAAAACTAACCGGGTAACATTCTTTTATCAAATTTATATAATCTATCGTGTCCAAAGCGGGGCCCTCCCGAGGGAGCGGTAAGCGCGACAAAGCATCTGCCGGTCCATTTTCCGCCGATCTAACGAATTCGACCGTAAAATCGTATGCGGCCAAACGTGCCGCCCATCGCTGCATCCTACTCGCGGCGGTCTGTGGAATACCACCCTTAGGACCGAATATGTACTTTAACGGTTGGTGGTCAGTTCTCAAGATAAAATGTCTTCCATATAAGTACTGGTGGTGCTTCGTGACACCGAACAATATTGCCAGGGCCTCTTTATCCAGCTGGCTGTAATTCCGCTCGGCAGCGTTGAGCGTGCGCGACACGCAG
Organism: Stenoptilia bipunctidactyla; assembly: GCA_944452665.1. Classification (NCBI taxonomy): domain Eukaryota; kingdom Metazoa; phylum Arthropoda; class Insecta; order Lepidoptera; family Pterophoridae; genus Stenoptilia; species Stenoptilia bipunctidactyla. Next base: position 17,249,178 of record OX101728.1, read on the forward strand.
CTGAGCGGGCGCTCGCTGCCGTCGGGGTAGCGGTGCGCCAGCACGGCACCCAGCCCGTACGAGCTGCTGTCTACTGACAACACGAGCGGCCGCCCCGCCTCGTAGTGAGCCAACACGCGCTCGCTCAGTAGGGCCCGCTTGGCGCCGTCGAATGCCCCGGCACATTCTGCATCCCACTCCCAAAGCGCGTCTTTTTTGAGTAGTTTATGTAATGGATGCAGTAAGTGACTCAAATTAGGTATAAATTTACCATAGTAATTCAACGCTCCTAAGAAGCCCTGTAGTTGTGAGACGTTCTTTGGTGTGGGTGCCTCGGCGATCGCTTTTAATTTATACGGGTCCGGTCGCAGCCCCTCTTTGTTAATTATAAATCCTAAATATTTAACTTCATCTTGTAAAAAACTACATTTATTTAATTTAACAGTAAGGCCTGCGTCGCGCAACCGTCCGAGTACAGCCCGCACATTCGTAAGATGTTCAGTCGTATTCGAACCCGTGACACAAATATCGTCTAAGAAAACTACACAGCCCGGCAAACCCCTCAGTGTTTCCTCCATTAACTTTTGAAATTTCTCAGGTATGCAAGATAGCCCGTACGGCGTCCGGCGGTAAACGAAGGTCCCTAAGTGAGTAGTAATCGCGGTGTATGGTTGAGAATCTTCCGTCAATAAGCACTGCTCGTAAGCGTGGCGGAGGTCAATTTTTGAATACTTCTCCCCTCCACTTAAATTGGCAAATAGCTCTTCTATACGAGGCAAAGGGTAGTAATCACGTTTAAGGATAGGATTGACCGTTATTTTATAATCCCCGCATATTCGAATGTCCCCGTTCTGTTTTACCACGGGAACAATAGGGGTGCCATAGTCCGAATAATCCACCCGATATATAGTGCCGTCCGCCTCGAGCCGCGCCAGCTCGCGCTCCACCCGCGGGCGCAGCGCCAGCGGCACCGGCCGCGCGCGCACGTACACTGGCTCCGCGCTAGAGAGCTGTAGTCGGATGGCGCGCTTACAAGTACCTAACTTATTATTAAACACTTGTGGAAATTCTGCACATAGTTGATTTACGAATGGAATATCGTAAATATTATTTATATTAATTTGTTTAACTCCTAAAGCACGCATCCAATCTCTTCCCAGTAGTGGGCGTGCGCCGCCCTTAATAATGTATAAAGATAAAGAACTTACTCCGAAATCATTTAAACGAACGTCAACTTTAATTATGCCAAGAGATTCGATCCGTGCCCCAGAATAGCTACGTAACAATAAATTATCCGGTTCAATAATTTTATGTGAAAAAAACTTTAAATATGTGTCCTCACTAATCGCAGATATGCGACTCCCTGTGTCTATTTCACACTCCAAGGTAATCCCGTCGATACACAATTTAATAAAAAAACAAAATAAAAATTTTGAAAAACCCACGACGCGACCGTTAAAAAGTAATTGAAAAAGAATAAAATAATTTAAAATTCCCCGACTGAAATGATTTATGTGACGAGAGATAATTAACGTGAAAAGCTTTTTTAAAAGTTCACTTAATCTCACACAAAGTCGGTCATATTATGAACAACATACTATTCGTTTTCATAGCACTTCCCTACGCTTACCTATTCGGTTCTCGAAGATGTAGATGTCGCAATAACATAGGTATTCAACTCCCTATGAACTTTATAAGAAGAGCAAGAAAATCCGTCGAGGGCTGCCATCAATATTTTAAATTTAAATATAAAACTACAAAACGAATTCATTCAATGGCAGCCCCAGACGGATTTTCTTGCTCTTCTTATAAAGTTCATAGGGAGTTGAATACCTATGTTATTGCGACATCTACATCTTCGAGAACCAAATAGGTAAGCGTAGGGAAGTGCTATGAAAACGAATAGTATGTTGTTCATAATATGACCGACTTTGTGTGAGATTAAGTGAACTTTTAAAAAAGCTTTTCACGTTAATTATCTCTCGTCACATAAATCATTTCAGTCGGGGAATTTTAAATTATTTTATTCTTTTTCAATTACTTTTTAACGGTCGCGTCGTGGGTTTTTCAAAATTTTTATTTTGTTTTTTATTTCAAACTTTTTAAAGAGCATAATATAGGTACCATACATTACATTACACAATATCTCGTTCCTCATCAGCCCTCTAATGTCCCCACCACCGCTGGAAAACCCATGTTGTTTATTTAAATACATAGTGAAGTATTATAATAAGTATTTACAACTCAACTTTGCTGGTGGCTCAACTTCGCTGGGGCTTTGTTGTAATGTAACTCGATATCATATTACGTAGAATGGTTTGTGCAAACCAATGTTACCATTCTTCAAAACCACTGGTCCGATTTTAATGCGGTTTTCAGTGATGGCTTTATGTTTACTGCAGCGCCCCCTGATGAGTTGTTACCCGCATTAAAATCGGACCAGCGGTTTTAAAGATTAATGGTAACATGCAGCGCCCCCTGGCGAGTTGTTACAGTAACACCTATCTAAGAACATGCACCAATCAAACCCAAAGCGATCACTGAAAGCCACATTTAAATCGGACCAATGGTTTTGCAGAATTAATGGTTGTTATTACAAACAAATGTTTACTGCAGCGCCCCCTGATGAGTTGTTACCGTTAAACCTATTTAAGAACATTATACCAATCAAATCCAAAGCGATAATTGAAAACGGCATTCAAATCGGACCAATGGCTTGCAAACAAATATTTACTGCAGCGCCCCCTGGTGAGTTGTTACCGTAACACCTATCTCAGAACATGCGCTAATCAAATCCAAATCGATCACTGAAAACAGCATTTAAATCGGACCAATGGTTTTACAGATAAACGGTAACATTGGCTTTTAAAAATAAATGTTTACTGCAGCGCCCCCTGGTGAGTTGTTACCACGATACCTATCTAAGAACATGCACCAATCAAATCCAAAGCGATTACTGAAAACCGCATTAAAATCGGACCAGTGGTTCTGGAGATAAATGGTAACATTGGCTTTTACAAACAAATGTTTACTGCAGCGCCCCCTGGTGAGTTGTTACCGCTACACCTATCTAAGAACATGCACCAAGCAAATCCAAAGCGATTACTGAAAACCGCATTAAAATCGGACCAGTGGTTCTGGAGATAAATGGTAACATTGGCTTTTACAAACAAATGTTTACTGCAGCGCCCCCTGGTGAGTTGTTACCGCTACACCTATCTAAGAACATGCACCACGCAAATCCAAAGCGATTACTGAAAACCGCATTAAAATCGGACCAGTGGTTCTGGAGATAAATAGTAAATTGGTTTGCACAAACACCCTCTCACCCCAAACGCATATACCGTCTCCGTTCCGTCGTGGGTAAAAATAAGGTTTGTTACCTCGTGACGATACTTCGATCGAGAACATATCTCCTGAGTCCTCGTCCTCACTTACGTAATGCTGTCGAACGTTACCGCGCACTTGTTTACACATCACTTTTAAATGCCCGCGTTGATGGCATTCATCGCAATTATAATTTACGAAGCGACACCGATCCGCGCGGTGATACTTTCCACATCGCCAACACTGCGTCTGCGGCCGGCCGGCATCCGACCGGCTGTTGCTGGTGCCGCCCGCTGAGCGCCACGGCCCACGCGGCCGCCCGCCGCCGCCTGCGCCGCCGCCGCCTGCGCCGCCGCCGTCCCCGCGCCCTGAGCGCGCTTGATGCAGGCCCTCGCGCGCCGCGCCGCCGCCGTCCGCGCGCCCTGAGTGCGCGTGATGCAGGCCCTCGGCCGCCGCGCCGCCGCCCACGCTGGAGGCGCTCGCCGCTGCCGGCAGGGCCATGGGCCCGCTCACCTCCGCGTGCTTTTCCGCGGCCTCCAGAGCCATCGCTAACTCAACCGCCTCTTTATATTTGATCTGTTTTTCTGCGAATATTCTAGAACGCATGGCGTCGCTCGCGAGCCCCGAGACGAATTGATCTCTCAAGTTCTCTTCCAGGGTTGAACACGTCCCACAATTGCCGAAATGGCAGGTGGTGGCAAGGTGCTTGAGGGCCTGTAGGTACTCCGCGAGCGTTTCGCCTGGCCGCTGCCGACGTAACCGGAACACGTGGCGTTCAGCTATTTCCGATCGCTGCGGTTCCAAGTGCTCTGCCACTAACTTAGTTAAGGCGTCGTACGTTTTGTCCTCAGGCAAAGACGGCGAACACAAATCGCACATTAACAAATATGTCGCTTCACCCACAACCGTAATTAATAACGGGACTTTTAGTTCCTCTCCGATCTCATTTAAAAGTATATATTGATTGACGCGACGAATATAAGCCGGCCACTGCTTCGAATTTAATTCAAACTGTTCTAACTTTCCGATCGGCATTGTAAAAAAAAATACTACGCCACACACTTATCACAAACAAAAAAAATACTTTTGTTAAAATCCCGACCTCGATCGCCAGTGCGGTAAAGGCGTGAGTAAAACAAGCAAGTTAGCGACTGACTGGTTTATTACTATGAACTCAGTTTCTTATACAAAAATCCTTGCAGACTACCCTACATACGTTACAGTAAGATAGACACTCCTGACACGAGGGTTATAATTTACGGATAGTTATTGATAAACTTCTAATATTATTATTTAAGTACAATTAACTGCGGAGGATCAGCTTAGAATAGCCCTACCATTCCTGGCTACCTTCCTACCATTTCATCATCATCATCATCATCGCAACTCTTTGTAATGAGCCCATTGCACGGCATGAATCTCTCCCCGGGGTGACGAGGAGGTATAGGCCATAATCCACCAAGCTGGCCCAGTGCTGGGTGGTGGGTATCAGAATTTTTAGTATGTTTAATAATTTTGATATAGTCTTATAGCTTTCACCTTTCTTTACATTGAAAAACACTTTTGAAATCGGGTATTATCGCATATATCTGCAATATATTGCAATTATATCTGTCATTTAATTTCAGATTCTTCACAGACACCCTCGAGATCGAGCAACTGCCGCTCATAACCATGATGTCTGTATAAAATTTATACGCGATAATAGCCGGTCAAAAAGAGTTTCATAATTTGACCAATTCATAAAATATTGTTTAACCTCAACTTATCTACAAATTGAATCCTATTTAGGATATAATAGGTCGGCAGTGGTGACCAACATTTTTGTAAGGCTTTCGTAACAATGCGTGCTCTAGCGATGGAAGTAGTATCGCAGAGGCTAAGCGGCACGTGGCCGACCTTTTCGGCTCTAAATCTGATTAAAATGACTTTTCTTTTGACCTTCGCACAAATTTCGTTTCTTACCGCCGTTTAAAACTAGAGCTGATCGATAAAACCGTTTTTGAAATTATAGGAATATATAAATTAGATTGTAAGTAATTTTACTCAAGTTTTTGTCACGGTATTAGTTGGGTTGAGGGAGTTACCTACGCTAAAGATTTTGGGTACAATTTTACTTGAAAATAAATAACTTTTCAAACTAACACCAGTCTAGATGTTCCTAAGTATATTTTTTACTGACTAAACTTCATTTGAAGTTGAAGATAAAAAAACTGATGTTTTTTTTTATTCCATTGGTTCCGGATTGAACAGATTTTTCACAAAATTGCAATGTTTTTTTACGGCGTCAGGCGCTTTTATTTATTCTGTGATAAGCATACATCTTTTATTTTCATGATTATTTTATAAATGTAAGTCTTAGTAATCAGACTATAACAGTATAAATAAAGTAAATATTTATACAACCCGAAACTACTTATATAGGTATAATCAATTTCTGATTATATATTTACTTTGATAAATTATGAAAGATTTTTTTTAAACAGGACAAAAAATATATTGTGTAAATGCTACATAAGATATTATATAAATATCTGAAATTTTTGTAAAGTAAATAGGTGGGTACAGTTATTTGAAATACGATAGGGAGAACGGGTGTGATTGTTACAACTGTCATAAATCAAGCAACGAAGAAGTGCAAGAGCGACACCTCCCTCTCCGCTTCACCTGAGTATCTGAGGTGAAGCGCTCTTGCGCTTCTTCGGCGCTTGTTATTGAAATATTCATTCGTTCAGTTATGTTTTATGACAATTGTGACAACCAACGCGTGAGAGAACCATACCCGTTCTCGCCTACATACGTTGACCATTCTTAATTTTCTAAAATGTCGTTACCTTGCAATAAATAATGAGTCTGGGACGGTTCTCCGACAGGCATTTGTCTGTTGAACTATTAACCGACACAACTTTTCATCGACGAACTATAGTCCAAAATATATTTCGTCGACGAACGTATCGCTGACAGTCGCTTCGCTGGCGAAGCTCCTGCCGGAAACCAAGTGCTGTCTAACAAATTTTTACTTTTCATTAGGTGACACTGAGGAAAGCTGTACCACCAAAAAAATTAGGCCTATTTTACCATAAGAAAACCATTCAATGGAAGTAAGTAGTATGTACTTACATTAGAACTTAAACTGGAAAATAATAACCAACTGTATTTATATTAGTGCAATTCAGCTTCGATAGGTAGGTATATTGGATACCAAAAGTATGATGGATATTATTTCCAAGTGAAAAAATTGTTTATCCAGATATGGCATGACGATTATTTAATCATAAATTATTTCCGCTTGTGTTTTGTTTGAACACTTGTATCTAATATATTGAAAAACAAAGATCGAAAGTTTACGCAGTCAACTTAAAATTAGTTTTCGATTGTTATGTTAATGTTACAGCAGTAGGTGGAAATATACATATGCTTCTTCTTTGAATTAGTGATTACATAAACATTCCATTGACTTTTCGTATCGTCAGTAATTGTTATTTTATCGGTTTCGGTCGCCATGGCTACTAAACTTCGCAACCAGTTGTGAAAAAGGAGTTTTTATTCCTTGTCCGCAACTAGCTGGTAATAAAGATTGTTTTTTCTTTATACACAACTAGTTGCTGACAAAGAAAACTTTATCCGCCATGGCAAGTGAGTTTCGCATCTAGTTATGAAAAAAGGATTTTATATTCTTGTTTGGCAACTAGTTGCGACAGAAGTAATTAAACTGATAGCCCGTACCCAGCAGACTCACGTTATAGTATCTAGCTCCATATTAATGCCAGGTATACTCATTCACCTGCCGATGGTGAAATGGGGATTCACTATTCCCATCGAGGGTTCCATTGCGCGTGGCTAGGAGTCGAAAGGCATAAATATTGACTTTCGAAACGTGATCGCAGCTTGTCTGCAATTTTGATATCTAAAAATATATTTTTTTTTGTGTAGAAAATTTAATGGCAGACACTTACTCAGGTTCCTTTTATCTTTTTCTATCCATATATAAAGAAGACTAACTTGACTGAGTTAGGTATCAACGCATAGCCGAAACTACTGTACCTAGCTAGAAACTTAAAATTTGGTACAAAAGTTCCTTTTATGATGTGGATGAGCACGAGAACGGATTTTTGAAAACTTAATCACCTATAAGGGGTGAAATGGGGGGGGGGTGAAGCTTGTATTGAACTTTCTCATTTCTGGACTTAGAAGTATTAAAATTAGTATATACGTTTACGATTACCATTAAAATTTCCATCTGAAGGACTACAATGAGGGTTTATTTTTGTATGGGAATTTTCTCATTTCTGGACTTATCCGTAAAAAAATGGTATGTATGAAAACATGGTTTTCTGGTAGAGATCGCTTCACAGCGATAAGGCCGCCAATTGTATTCTTTTTTTTTATGTGTTTCAATTTTTTGGTATTTTTTGTAAGGCATACAATAAAGTGTAAATAAATAAAATAAATATGTAGGTTCTCGATTACAATTGTTACAGTTACTTTCAGTTTGGGTTACTTAAAGTAACAATAAAAAATATAAATACTTATTAAATATGTTTTTATCACTCTGCCCAAAAGGTGATTGAATTCGATTATTTGAATTTTATTATCAAACTGCCCTCTCATAATAGGCATTATCATATTGCGCGGGCATTATGTATAATTCCTCATTTATCACTTGGTCCATGACACATACAAACTGACATAATTTCACGTCTGAGAGAGACTATTGCAGTGACAGAGGATCAGCCTATCGCCCGCAAAAATGCCAATAAAACCTCTGTCCCTTACCTGACTTTTAAAGTGGGTATGCCCGGGAAGTGAAGCAGCTGGCACATTCTATGTTTTTCTTTCGCTTCCAGTTCAGCATGGAAGAATCATCGTATAGATCAGTGTTTTATATATTATTGTTTTAGATAAGGACTACATAGTACATGGTTGCGTAGGAAAAAATAAACTCTTCTACTGCAACTTAGGGTTTTGTGAAATTCCTTCTTTGCAACCAGTTGCGAATAAAGTTTTTTTTTCCTTTATACGTAGGTAACTACTTGCGGACAAAGAATAAAAACTCCTTTTTCACAACTAGTTGTGAAGTTTAGTTGCCATGGCGGTGGAAACCATTTTATCCACCCGTGTTTGTCTAAGGGCGCGGACCCATGTCTGCGGTGCGGCGCCGCACCGCAACGCGACGCGGCGGCGGCGCGGTTCCGCGGTGCCGCAGACGGCGCCGCGCACAGTGCGCGGAGAGGTGAGAAATGAAACTAGCCTGAATGGATTAGGATATGTTTGTTTATTATTTGTAGAATATTTTTTTAATTCTGTGACAGATGCCTGACGAAATTTTAATTGAACATAGTAGTGAATAAATGTGCGTTTGACCACTTTTTGGTAAACACTCTTTTGTTTTATATATTTTATTGTGACAGTGACTTTGTGACAGTAATTAAAAACAAACTAACTGTTATTTATAGGTATGTGTACATACGCTTAAATCGCCTCAGAATGTTTCCAAATTAAAGTGAATCTACCACCACTTCGTAAAGTCGATCTGTTGAGAAGAAGTGGTAAGAAACTCAACAGCAATCGTCTTTTTCAACTTAATTTCTAATTTTTACATTAATAAGTGCATAAAAGAAACAAACACAAGACAGCTAATATCATAAAAAAATATAGGTACACTCAATTTTAAAGAAACAGCCTGTGGAGAACAACTATATATGTGCAATGCAAACATGGCAAACTAGGTACACTAGGTACAGTGAAACTTTTATAAGACTCTAATTTACAAAAGGGAGCCACCAAACCAGATGTGTGTGTGCCACAAAAAAGGGCAATCCCAATGCTCCTCGGCACTGAAAAATGTTTTTGTCGGAATTTATTCACTACTATGTTCAATTAAAATTTCGTCAGGCATCTGTCACAGAATTAAAAAAATATTCTACAAATAATAAACAAACATATCCTAATCCATTCAGGCTAGTTTCATTTCTCACCTCACCGCGCACTGTCCGCGGCGCCGTCTGCGGCACAGCACCGCCGCGCGGCGAGCGGCGCCGCACCGCAGACATGGGTCCGCGCCCTAAAAGGGTTTTGCGATGTTGTTCGTAAGAGCGCAATAAAACACGTCTTTCTTGGTTGGTGATTACTCATAATAAGAGATATAACGAGGAGGTGCGTCACACACTACAGTTTCTAACAGTTGGAATTACTTTAATCAACGAATGCAGAGCATTAAAAACCGACTTCACGTCAATACTTTGGCTGAGTTATAATGTCATCAACGTAAACATTCTCGTAATTGTCCGAAATATCGTGTAACAAAGACACAAAAAAAAACATACAGACGAATTGAGAACCTCCTCCTTTTTTGGAAGTCGGTTGAAAACCAGCACTAATGCACAGTATTGAACTTTGTTAAAGGAAAAAGTACGAAAATAACATTAACTGCTTTTCCACGACCATGACAAGTATGGTGATCATCTAAGCAAAGAGACTGCTGACTATTGTCTAGTTCATCACCCCTCACAACTTTAACGTCATGAGCGATGATTGGTTTAAGTCCCAGCGAGGCTCAATTTGTTAATATTTTTCGCACTGACTTAAGATTGCGTATTTAATGTTTGTCTTCAAAACGTAAGCTTATAGACTTAGAAGTAAAGTAAGAGTAATTTACACTGTAAACGTAATTTTCGTAATACTAATAGTCTTATCTAAATAATCATGCGAAAGTTTGTTAATTCATATGTCCACAATTACGTCGTTAGTGTTGAACTTGATAGCACTTTATTTAATTTAATTTATCTCATGTGTGCAAATTAAAGATTACCTGGACTAAACACAACTTCCCTACACGTGCTATCTGGTTCCTGAGGGGCTAAGACCATGAGATCCCTTTAATAACCCCTAGGCTTTTGTTAATAAAACTGCATTTAAAGTGGAGGTGGGAGGTAGGTATATCCTATCTGTTTTTCCAGGTTTGTAAATTAGCCAAGCTCGAGCTGCGCTTTTGTTAAATCAGGGATAAAGGTATTAAATAAGAAGGATAGTTAATTCAGGCCATAAGTTATCTGTATTTAACAGACGAGTGTTTAGAAGCCAGGCAAAATTGTTGTGGACTTGATGATAAAATATGTAAAAATATAAACTAGCAGATTTGTATTAAAAAAAGAAGTTTAAAAATTAAAAACTGACTACTAAAAACACGCTCTATTTATGAAACAAGGAAATAGTCTCCACTGAAATAAGCACATCAAAATCGTCTAGGGATATTTTGAGTTTTCTAAATTTACTTAAACAAAAATATTAATAACATGCAACATGAATATATTTTTAACCGAGTTCAAAAAAGAAGGAGCTTCTCTATTCGTCTGTATTTTTTTATGTTTGTTACTAACTTTTGACTGGGTGAACCGATTTTAATGTTTCTTGTTTCATATGATAGAAAATAATTCTCATTAAAATTTCATCGACATTGATTGAATACCTACTTCATGAAAATTTTTTTTTTTAATTTCAAATACTCAAAAGCAACGAGATCGTTTTCCTTGACGATCTCCGAATCTCGCCAAAATTTTTGACGTGAAGTCGGTTTTTAATGCTCTGCTTTTTCGTTGATTATTGAAAAGCCCATTTCACTTCTACAAAACTACACTTCAAAATAAATAAAGTCATATTTTTTGCATAATTTAAGTTTTATTTAAGTACCTACCTACAGACAAAAAATGGAAAAATGGTAAAATTAAAGATGAATATTTTTTTAAAAGAAAATTAAAGCTAAGTATTTAAGTTTTTTGAAATGATACAAAAATTAGAAGTCAGTAAAACCACCCTTTATAATGGTTCTGCAGCGGTTTTCATGCTTTGAATCTAGTGATCAAAGTCTTGCTGTACAGTCTTGCTTCATAATAATAAATATTCCCACCCAGTCTCACAGACAATATTCAATAGTCCCACTCAGGTCCTGCTTAGATGCAAAAAATGTTGCTATTCAGTAGCAATATTTTCAGGAAAATCCTTTAGAGCCCTACTTTGGAGCATGTCCCACGCGTACTCTATGGGGTTTAGGTCTGGTGATTGCGCGGGCCAGCTTAAGACCGACACATCGTGCTCCTGCAGCCAGCTGGTTACGACTCGTGTTGTGTACGGGCGGGCGTTGTTTTGCATGACTGTGAATTCTTGGCCCATTTGTAGTCGATAGGGATGGACAATGGGTATTAGCACCTGGTTACGGTATTTTTCCGCCGACCATTCATTTCGGAGGACACGTTAAGCAGTCGGTCCCGGGTGCTGTATACTTGTATGCAGTAGTCGTTAGGGTTTGTCAGAAGCCGTATCGGCACCCTGAAAATTCTGACATCCACCGAGCACTGGGCCAGCTTGGTGGATTATGGCCTAAAAACCTCCTCGTCACCCAGGGGAGAGACTCATACCCTGCAGTGGGCTCATTACAAAGAGTTGTGATGATGATGATGATGACGGTATTTTTCAGCGGTTATGGTGCTTCTGATCCAAATGAGTTCTGTTCTGCCACCGACACGAATTCCGTCCACATCCGAGTACCACTAAACGACATCCCGATTATGGTCTCGTTATCGTATTAACGATTAATACGATAACGAGACCATAATCTTGATATTATACCTAATTTATTTTGTTCCAATCGCCTCAGCAACCGTCCGTTGAGTAGCCCCAGTTTGAAGCATGCCTACTGCCCGTAACATCTCCTGTCTTGTTAAATGGCGACGCTGCATGATGAAAACAGTCGCATAAATTCCGAATCAATCACTAACTTACTTTAAAACATTAATTTGACAAACAATATTTCCAAAAACTATGATAGGTAAATTGAAACATTCAAATTTCACCTTACTTTTTACAAATTTAGAATCGTTTGAAAAAAACCTATAAAATAAGATATCTTAAAAAAAACCGGCCAGTATTTTAGAATTTAAGAGATTTGTATGAAATATCCCTAGCCAGTGTTGAAGTGTGTATATAGGGACACCCTATCAATAAAAGTCAACGATATAACGGAGATTAATACCACGTTGATTCAATGATTTTGCGTTCTAAGTAAATGTGAAAGAGAAAGTGCTACTTCCAAAGACTCCTTATGGTAGTAGGAGGCCCTGCGCTCGAAGTTGTAGACGATTATGTATACCTTGGACAAAAAATCCAGTTAGGTTGGTCCAACTTGAAGAAAGAGGTCAATCGTCGAATCCAACTCGGCTGGGTAGCGTTCGGGAAGGTCCGTAAAATCTTAAAATAAAAATAGCGTAAGTTACTCTTTATTATATCAGCTACCTGCAAATAAAAGCCCTGTCAAAATCGGTCTAGCCATTTCAGAGATTAGCCGGAACAAACAGACAGACATACAGAGAGCCAGACAGACAAAAATTTAAAAAAATGATTTTTTGGTGTACGTACAGGGTTACTGGTTAAGTCGACCTAGATCCGTTAAGGGCGTATAGTAGTCTTTTCTAACTTATTTTACTACAAAACACCCTACCCAAACCTAACCGTTTTCGAGATAAACGACTTTTAAGTTTTTTTTATAAAAATGCCGATTTTTTAGCAATAAATGTCATATTTTGAAATTGGTGCGCTTATTATTATTTCTTACATGCAGATTAAAATGTTCTGTGATCTTGTGATTCTCCTCGTCATGCTCGTCAACACTACTTTCTTTATTAGGTACATACCTACCTAAATGTATCTAGAAATGCTCGTAAATGTTAAAAGGTGTAAAGGTTTTTAAAAATCTGCTTATCTTTCTTCACTTTTCATACAGTCTTTCTTAAGAGACAATTGCTCTGAAAACGTAATCTTTTATTTAAATTTTAAAAATAAATTAAATTATATTCTACAATGTATTTTTCAAAATATGGCAATATGTAAACATTGCAGAGGCAACTTGCAACAAATGGATATATTGGGATGTAAAATTGTTTTTCTTTTTGAAAACTACTTATTCACTTTTATAACTACAAAAAGTAAGCCCACATTTTTAAAATTTAAGCGTGTTTCATATCGTAATAAATATAGAATTTAAAAGTACGATACCAAAATATGAGCGGTAAAACTGGTAAGTCATGAAAATGGTCATGAAGTGACATTTCCCAAGACAGTCGTTAGTTCCAATTTTTGCCACGCGCCAAAAGATACTTGTCGGACTATATACCTACGAGGGTGGATTGAAAAGTTCGCGGCCTAGTCACGAAAACAGAATAAAGTACATACAAAAATATTTTTATTTTTCGACGTAATCTCCATTTAGCTCTATGCACTTCTTCCATCTGCTTTCCAGAGCTTCCATACCTGTTTTAAATAAAGATTCCTCAAGGTCTTCAAAATACAGGTTAACAGCGGCTTCGACCTCTTCATTCGTTAAAAATTTCTGCCCACCGAGGTGTTTTTTCAGGTTTGGAAACAGATGAAAGTCCGAAGGTGCCAAATCAGGAGAATAAGCTGGATGTGGCAACAATTCGAAACCACAATCACGAATTTGAGCCATAGACTCGACAGACGTGTGGACTCGGGCGTTGTCCTGGTGAAACAACACTTTCTTTCTCAGTAATCCTGGGCGTTTCTGTTTAATTTCTTCGCGTAAACGGCGCAGAAGGGTGCTATAGTACGCAGAGTTTATTGTTTCGCCTTTTGGAAGGTAGTCCACCATAATGACACCCTTAGCATCCCAAAAAACCGATGCCATCACCTTGCCAGCCGACAGAATTGCCTTTGCTTTTTTCGGAGTTGGTTCACCTGATTTTTTCCATTGTTTGGATTGTTGTTTTGATTCTGGGGTATAGTGGTGAACCCAGGTTTCATCCATTGTCACAAATCTGTCAAGAAAACCTTGTGGATCAGCCTCGAACATCTCCAAACAGTCGCGAGAAATCGTGAGTCGAATTCGCTTTTGCTCTACTGAAAGCAATCTGGGGACCCACCTAGCCGAAACCTTAGAAAAGCCGAGTTCATGGACAATGATGTTTTGCGTTCGTTCATATGAGATGCCTATAGTGTCTGCAATTTCTCTGATAGTCAATCTACGGTCTTTCAATATGAGATCATACACTTTATTAATGTTTTCTTCGGTCGTAGACGTCATTGGCCTGCCGGAGCGAGGGTCATCTTCGATGTTCTCTCGTCCACGTTTAAATTCTGCAACCCATTTTTTCACAGTGGTATAAGACGGGGCAGATTCCCCTAATGTTGTTTGCATGTCATCATGGATCTCCTTTGGTGTTAATCTTTTTTTAAACAAATATTTAATCACAGCACGTTGTTCAAATTTCTCCATTAGTGAAAATTTGTTCTACACACGTATTTATATTGTTCGTAAAATTTTATTTAAACAAGATATCAAATTGAAAATTCGCGGGCTGACAATTGAATAATGACAGTTCAAAATGACGGCAGAAAAAATAACAAAAGTTTTTTTTTTAATCGCCAGGCCGCGAACTTTTCAACCAATGTAGTACATATTTGATAAAAAAGCAACAGGTAATGGTTACTCTTAACGCAATGTTTTCTTTTTCTAAGACACTACTCGATTTTAAGCATGACGTAATACCACTAACGTGCAATTTCATGCTTATTTCATTTCAATAACGACGTTTCAATTGGTCTTTTTCTTAAAAAATCAATGGCCAATTATCAAAAGAAAATTATCTGTTTAACTTTCGTTGAGAAATCTCAAGTCACGCGAAGATGAAATTATTCTATTGTTTTACCTATTTATCCGCCAGAACTACTCCATTATCTGTCAAGGTTTTTAGCTTGCAGAGAGTATACTAAATAAATATTGTGTCAAAAGCATAGGGTGTATTATCGCTCAAATCGCGGGGCTTCTTTCATGAAACTCTAGGTATTTCATAGATAAGAAGATAATAAAATGTTTGAGTGTATAGATATCTGAAACGGAAACACCTGATGAAATATTTAAAAAGTTAGGTAAATAATGACAAGTAAGTATTAGGCAATTTAAGAAATATGCAAGACCAAGGTCAAAAATTTAAAACACATTTAAATTTTATCAGTGTCGGTAGCGAGAGGTTTAATTCTTGACACGAAACTTTTTAATCAAAATATTTTGCAAGTGTTTTGTTTCGTGTGCTAAAATAACCTATCACGCAATTCCGAAACTGAGCCGAGTTGCCCCTCAGTAGGATGATGCCTTGACTAGCGAACACTCTTATGTTAATGCGGCTGCGGGATAATAAATTTAAACATTATTTTTATAAGCAAGTTTCTTCCTAAGAATTTCGACGTCATTGTCGTTTATTATCAGGTAAAGCTTAGACTCAGAATAATGATTAGACTAATTTGATACACGTCCATCCACGAGAAAACTATTCACTCGGCGCGCTTTTTACACTTTTTTGATCGATTAACTATATACCCAGTAATATGTATATGTTGTGTCTGAAAAAAATGTTCACATAACTTGAACATAACCAACCGATGTGTAAAGATAGAAACATGATTTATAAAAATTGGCTCGATAAAAAAAGTCACAAACATAACACTAACTTACAATATCAAACGTACTTATATTGCTACGAATGCATCATGGATGAATGTAAAAATTATATAAAAACACTAGCTGACCCGGCAAACGTTGTTTTGCCATATAAAAAAATATAAAAAATAGATGTTGGCCGATTCTCATAGATACCGGATAAGCAAAAAAAATTTCATCAAAATCGGTCAAGCCGTTTCGGAGGAGTATGGAAACGAAAACTGTGACACGAGAATTTTATATATTAGATTAAATGGGCTAGCTTAGCTCTCACGGCCTCTTACACAGTTTTGAAAAATAAACCAGAATAAACCAAACTTTTAGTGTTTGCGCTTGCTTTCTCACTTCGTCGGTGAAATTCACTAGCGATATCTTGGCGGGAAATATCTACATATGGTGTGTTTGACTACCTACCTACACGCCGAGCTACAAGAGGCCCTTAAAAGTATCAAGACCATACTGATCAGGAAAAATAGACGCAGGCAGTACATTAAAAACCTTGGCAACCCGTATAAAAAAAAATTCCAAGTGCTTAGTTCGACTTTTTGGAGTGACCAACTGACTACGACAATATGCTGACGGAAGTTCTGTCTGCGGCTAGTAAAAGGGAGTGGGTAAAAAGGCGTGGGTTCAATGTTCAAAAAGAGCCATTGCACACTCTCCAAAATGTATCCTGTGCTTCGAGCTGATTCTATGCAGGATTACAAATGTGCTGTGTACAAATTAAGAAGCCGTGCAAATCCAAATTACCGCTGCACCTTCAACGTGATTCCAAACTCTTTTATAGCTACTTGAGCAGTGGACATCATTTTTTTAAATTTAAATTGGACGTACCATTAATGCCCAAAAGCTCTAGATGGCCTGTGTTGGGGACAAATACATTTTGGAAAGTGGGCGTTCAGATGAAGGTGCTCTTTTTAGTGGAAAATAGACACGTCTATGTTTTGGATGCATTGAATTTGACCAAGTTGGACTCGCCCCCATCGGACACATTCCGTGAGGTCAAATCAACGAGCTTAATCATAGATTTTCTCAGGATTTCACTGGGGCTCGCTCGCACATTGGCAAAGTTGAATTGCTTCGCAATTAATTGAAATAAGTGATTTGAATTGAATTGGATACGAGTCTCACTACAACAGCGCTGTCATCAGCGTAATCAATAATTCCTGACGTTAAGAGGTCGTTGATATAAAAATATAATAATAAATCTCTTTATTGTGGCAACTAAGCCCACTTTTTAGTTTTACAACTTAAATCTAAGTTAGTTTTAAACAACTTTGATAAGTATAACATCATAATTTATAACATTTAATTAATTATTCCTTTAATGTGCAGGAAGAATAATTTATTAATTTTAAAAATTTATAAATTTGCAGAGAGAACAGATCTTTGAAGTACCCGGCATAAAAT
Organism: Stenoptilia bipunctidactyla; assembly: GCA_944452665.1. NCBI lineage: Eukaryota > Metazoa > Arthropoda > Insecta > Lepidoptera > Pterophoridae > Stenoptilia > Stenoptilia bipunctidactyla. Next base: position 17,266,399 of record OX101728.1, read on the forward strand.
GCCATTAGGCCAGAGGAGTGGCCATCTAAAATTATTCGAAGCAACCGTTCTCTTTGAAAATCAGATACCTACCCAGTTGCAGAGCCATATGTTTGAAGCTTGCTTAATAATGTCAAAGCTAATAATATCTAGCTAATAATGATATTGTATGATGATGGTTTTGTAGCTCTTACATGCTGAGCATGGATTGCTGATTATAGGTATAAGAACCTACTTATTCCTGTATTCACATATAGGTATTAGAAGGGATATAGGGTAAGGGCTCGAGGGCAGTTACTTCGTTTGTATTCGGTTGAATGGTTTTTGATTTGGTTTATATGAAATGAATATTGTTACAATGTGGAAATACCAGCCGAATTAGGTATACCTACGAAATATATAAGTAATTTTCTTCTTAGCACTACATGGAGAAACTGAGCTTAGGGGCCGTGGGAGCTTAGTGAACCCCATTTCAATACCAACTCTATTTATTAAAAGTTGAACAATTCAGAATATTAATAAAACTGTGATTATGTACTTAGATAAATACGATTCATTTTGTAAGTCATGTAATGAATATTCACTTAACTTATTTCCATTAAATGTACTTAAGCACGAAACTACGATGTCAGTCAATGATTTTCATTATCCTAAATAGGTACAAGGCGGCTTATAATTAGTAGGTAATAAATTTATTTTATAAACAACTCTGACGTTAAACAATGCTTTTAAATAATTAGGTAATTCAGAAGCATCTCCATTAAAATCGTAAAGAGTAAGTACAGTCACGTGCATTAATATGTACACACTTTGGAACTTAGTCGGTTGTGATAAGGTTAAAAATTCCAATGAAAATGTATACACATTAGGCGTGACTGTACATCGCTATACAAGCAAGCAAGAAGTTTATAAGACTGGAAGATCACTTTTTAGATCATCATCATCATCACAACTCTTTGTAATGAGCCCACGGCAGGGCATGAGTCTCTCCCCTGGGTGACGAGGAGGTATAGGCCATAATCCACCAAGCTGGCCTAGTGCTAGGAGGTGGATGCCAGAATTTTCAGGGCGCCAAAATGGCTTCTGACAAACCCTAACAACTACTGTATACAAGTATACAGCACCCGGCACCGACTGCTTAACGTGCCCTCCGAAGCACGGAAGTCTTCTTGAGAAATGAATGGTCGGCGGTCACCCATCCAAGTACAGACCGCGCCGAACGATGCTTAACCTGTGATATCGTATGATACACACAGTAACCACGGCGCCACGACGACTTTACTTTTTAGTTATATCTCGACAATTGAATCTTGTCTAAAATATGACCGCCGGAAGCCGGAGCCTGAACGGTGACATTTAGCAGCGGGCTTTATATGAAGCGTAGTCGCTAGCCATGCGAATCGTTCTAGGTCCTACAGCTAAGCGATAGCGATAGGGATAGGGACTCGGATATGTCCCATTTTACGACACGCTTATGTAAGAGCGGTATGATTAAACTGTGGCTACCGGCATAATTATAAATTACTTAACATTGATTCATTCATTCGGCATTCAGTATTAGTTGCTTTATTAGATTTAGTTGCGTAAATAACTAGTCACAATGAAACCGAAATCTTTAAGAAACTTTAATCAATTGATATTTCTACTCGCTGAGTGAGAGCAAGTGCAAATGATAACAATCGTTTTAAGCACAATTGCGCTTTATCAGCCTAGAGATCATTGATGTCATTACACGTGAAATAAATCTAGCTATCTGATTTAAACCTAACAAAGTTATATTTGTGACTGTTCTGGGTCAAGGTGACAGTGCGTTTAACTTTGCTTTGCATTGTTTAAAAGTTGAGCTGCCGTTTGTTTTAAAATAAGAAAGCGGCTTAGACAAGTGCACGTTTATACTTGAAAGTAGTCCTGATTAGAAATACTAACTTAGTATCGGTACCAGCCGATATTAGTATTTTAAATATTTGATTTCATAATTTGCTCGTGCAGGGCACCAAAAATAAAGATCTAGTAAATAGTATAATGTCTTTGACCAAACATTATCAACAAAGAGGTTCTCGCGTAATGCAATGTTCAAACGACGCGCCACGCCCAGCGCACGCCGCGTTACATTGGTACATTAGATAGGTTACTTAACACAGTTGCAATGCAGTGTTAAGGCGGCACATCGATATGTTTTTTTTTAATGTAAGTACTTTAACAAGCCGATATAAGGTCACCAATTGCATAGAAATCGCGACCATCGACACCGCTCAGATATTGAAATCGTTTCAAAAATCATTAAAAATATAATGGTAAATGCTATGTAAATTTTAAGCAACCAAATTTTGGACAATAATGTTAAGATTGTATTTTACAGATTTATATCTTTCATATTTAATGGTACAGATTGCTGTAATGGAACTACTAATGTAACATTCTCAGTTGGAAAGAACACATAATTCAGCTATCAAAACGCACCAGGAAACTAATTTACGTTTTTAAAAATTTGAGATCCGTTGCAAGTACATGTCTATTAGTAAAGCTATATGCGAATGTGTTCTTTCCTACTGTATATGTGCATGGGGGGGAGCTGCGAAAACGCACTTGATTGTGGTTGAAAGAGCTCAAAGGGTAGTTTTGAAAGTCATGTTCTGCCTTCCAATGCTATTTCCAACGTGGGAGCTATTTAATAAAGCTGGGGTACTCTAATTAAGAAAATTGTTTATTCTCCATTCAATCAAGAATTCAATACTAAGACTATTCCATTCGTGCCACCAAACAGCAATCGTAGAACACATCTTAGACTACCTGATCTGAAAAGTACATTTGAAATAAGGCATTATAATTATCAGGCACCGCGTTTGTATAATCTATTGGAAAATAAAGAAAAAATACGTAAATACAAATGTAGTAAACTTAAATTATTTATTTACACATATCTTTCACATTTAGATTTTAATGGTGTTGAAAACATGATAGACACATAATGTTTTTCACACACACATACACACAAAGCCAATTCCACTCATACTAAGACACTAACTTTATATCAGCTATGGTAAAATCACTCAAGATGAACCTGGTGATCTGTAACGCAGGAGTCATCCTATTTCAGACACCAGCTCCTAGCACACTGATTTACTTTTGTTGTCTCTAGTTTTAAGAAAAAATGTGTATGGAGAAATAAACTTTTATTTGATTTTTTATTTTTAACATTCTGCTTACGTTGCGTATTTGGACGTGCAGTGCGCAGAATGTTACATTACTAGTTCCATTACAACAATCTGTACGCACCATAAAGAAAAGTATTTTCTTGGACCTGTTTTCGAAAAAAAAACTATCAATTCAAAATCATCAAATTATATTATTGAGCAACCAAAGTATAGATGAATTTCATATATCAAAATTTCAGATGCGCTCGTCTTGTCATATTCACATTATTATGCGATGAAAGTCAACGCATTTTTTCAATATGTCGCCTTAAGTTTCACGCCAAAAAAGACCAGCTTTGATGGGATTTGACAATGCTTTGTGAAGAGCTTTTATGATTTACCAGAAGCCACGGTTTTTCATGCGTAATTTTGAGAATTTCTTCCCCAGATTTTTTTCAAATCTAGTAGATTCCTAAATTAGCGCACTGAAACAAACAGCTTTATTATTTGGGTTTAATCTCATCCGATTTTAATTGACTATAAGGTCGAAGATAGAGCTCGTCAGGCAGGATTTTTTAAAGGTGCGTCGGAACCTGTCATCGCTGTGATGTGACGATATTAAAGTACCTACAGGTTGATCGCTACGTCCAGACGGATCGTGAAGAGTCTAACGAATATACTAACTCACTATACTAAGCTTACATTCTTTTGTTTACATTATTTAATTAATACAGGGTCAGCTTATAATAGTCAATTATATTTTAATATCAGATTAGGAATGATGAGTGGGTCTGAATTTCGAAAAAAAAAATTTTTTTTTGTGTAGGTATTTTTCAAAAATTTTAATTTCAGAATTTTTCTCTGTGAGTAAAATTTAAGATTGATCTACACTTTATGACTACATAGCTTAGATTAGAAACGTTTTTATTACTTGCTGTGTACTAATTAACTACAGATCAAACTTAAATTTTGATCACTTAGAATAATTTTGAAATTTTAATGCATGAAAAATGTTATAAAAAAATTTTTTTTTTTCGTAATTATGACCCACACATCATTCTAATCTGCTATTAAAATTTTATTGATTATTTTATGATGATTTTATTGATAAGGTGACCCTATGTAAGTATGAGAGTTCTGAAATTAAAGCAGGTTAACTCTATATCAAAATTCCAAAAGGTCGTCAAATGGCCTTTTGCCTGTGCTATTAGTATTTGAAATTCGTAGTTTACTTACGTACCTACTTACTTAATATTATTCTTGTTAGAATTAGACACAGGAAAATCTGCCAAAACTAAACGTTGTCAGCATCCTGGTTTAAACTCAAAATTGAAGATAAATTACAAGAAGAGCATTCAAGCTATTTTGATTTTGACCCCCGGCCAGCAATCAGTAGATTTTTTATCACGAAAAATGAGAAAAAGTTAATTGTTCTTCTGTTTTTTATTATCTTTAGGTTTTTCAGAGGTTATTATTTTTAATTAAGCGTGAATTGGGTTTTATCTTCCTCGTTATTTTAAATGAATGTCCTGTTCATGACGTCCTTTATAAGATTCCGGGAATTTGGGAATTCCTTTAAAACTTGTATATTATTGTAATTGTTAGTATATTGCATATTATTTATAGTACTTGTATATTATTGTAATTGAAGTATATTTAATAACTGGTAGTCGTGCGGGTTTCGTGGATTTCGTAGGGAAATCTTGATTTTATTTTTATAGCCTATAGGTTTCCTACTTTATAACCTATGTTACTTTTCTCAAGAGTTTGGCTATCAAATATATAAAAATATGACGGGCAGTTTCCGAGATTATCGCGTTCACACCAACAATCTAATTTTCCCCTTCAGAATTATTATACAGTGTGTTAGGCTTTGGATTTTCGATACTTTAACCACGTATACTACGTAACATTTTTGCGACAGGATACTATACAAAGGAGAGTCGCACCCCTCATTCCTCTGAATGACATCCATTTGTAAATTTAATATCTCGTTCTTCTACTAGTTCACTGAAACTACTTTTTTCACATTTCCATGTCGCCCAATACACAAAAGTGGTCTTATTTGAAAGATTACGAAATTTGATTGCTTTTAAAGAATCTTTTGTTAAGATGTAATGCAAAATAGTCCATGAAATTCTTTAGTTTAGCCGAAAATGTTGGAAAATATTCACAATTTTTTTTAAATCTGTGAATGGGGATCGAATTTCTATAAAAATTTGGGTAGTTTTTAAGACCATTTTGGTGTTGCTACAACGGACAAGGTACTTTCCCACTGAAAGTTTCCACCCTGTATATGGAAATGGTAACTTTCAAATTACATTTTTTAGTCCAATTAAAGTTTCCATAAGAACTTGTGTTCTGAACTATTAGATAAGGGATAAATAAGCTTCAAAACATAACAGCATAGAATGTCAAATATACAATAAAACATCCATGACTGAGGGCCGAAATCAATATTTATCGCACAAATTTTAAATATAGATTTTAATCTTATTATATCATAGTTAGTCTTTTGCAAAAATGGTTTCGGTTTTACCACCAACCATGCTGTCAATTAAAAATATTACATACCTACCGTATACACTCATCTTCTCTAATTGTCCAAACCACCTTAGCATACCCTTTTCAATCTTACTGACTACGTCTTCTTTCAATCCGCATCTCTTTCTTATTTCATTCAATTTCACTCCACACATGCTCCTCAAAGCTTTCATCTCCACAGCATTAATCCTGCTTTCATATCTCTTCTGCCACACACAAGATTTACTCCCATACATAAGTGTTGGGTCCAAAACTCCCTCAAGTACGACAAGACGTGCCTTATTCGGTATAGTTTTGCTTGCCACAGTGGTCACTGTGTTGTATGAGTCATTTAAAAGGAAAGGTTTGAATGTTAATGTTGGAAGGACGAAAATCATGGTTATGGAGAGGATTGAAGATATGACGGAATGCAATATTGTGATAGGAGACAAAAAAGTGTAGCAAGCGAATGAGTTTGTGTACTTGGGGTCCTTGTTTGCAAGAGGTGGGAAGTATGAAGGGGATATTGAAAGGAGGGTGAAAGCAGGAAATAGTGTTAAAAAATATTTTCCAAAAATATCCTTAAAGGTGACATTGGCGTTGGTAAAAGAGTTTTACTTTTTTTCGACCGCTTACATAAAAATCATGTACCTAGCTAAACAACGACATATTCTCATAGCAAACTTATCAGATGTATCGGCAATGATGCACAATTCTTGAGGTATGACTGACCGCAGGTAATAAACGTAATTGCCCGTAGTTTGAGTATTTTCTACTCACAATATCCAATGGATGAAGTTTCCTTTTATCTGTGGCGCTGTATCTTAGATTGTGAATACCTAAGTATTTTAGAAAAATTGGAAGGGCGCTGAGCGGAGCTCTGGCGGGTGCAGGGCGTATTGATCGGTAAAGTAAGACTCAACTTATATACAAGAAGTTGCAAATTGAGTGATGAGGCGCGTGGCGGGCGCTGAGCGAGCACGTGTGATCTGAACGTGGCTTAATGTTATGATATAACAGAATCGCTAAGAAGTGATCTCTTCCAGATTTATATTTTTTATTAAAGACTAAGTCCGCGTTTGACTTCAATCTCACGGTCACCTGATTGTAAGTGATGATGGGGTCGAAGATGAAAGCACACGAGCTTAGCTTAACATTTCTGCTTGTATTGACATACCTATAAGGTACTATTTACGATTCATAATGATGATCCTTTTATAACATAACTTGTTGTTGTTTAATACATTCTAATTAATTTTTATTTATTATTTATCTATAAGAAGGCCTTATCATCAAAGGTGACCTCTTCTTGGTGATTTCGAGGAGATTAGTGCTGTTTATAAAATCAATTTGCAACAATACGCTACTGTGTACCTTTTAAGTACAATAAAAATCATTCAATTACATCGTTGTTTCGTGCTTAGCTACATTTAAATTTAAAAAATAGAAATTAGTACAGAAAGTATTCATTACACGATTTTGGTACTTAATCGTATTTATCTTAGTACTTAGTCGCAGATTTACTGAATTATCCCACTTTTGATAACTAGAGAAGATATTGAATGGGCTAGCTTAGCTCTCACGGCCTCTTACACAGTTCTGCTACTTTTGGTTAGTAAATGGTTAAAGTAATGTCTTTTAGCACTGTGAATCGCAGATTATTTTCAATTTATTATAGGATCCGTGCAATTTCTAATCCTGCAGGAATATTGGGATAAAATGTAGCCACAGTAGTGATACTGTACAATCTGTGCTATTCCAGACTGTACAGTATCATTATGCCAAATCCGTTGAGCCGTTCTGCCATGATTGAGGAAATAATATCGATACACCCATCCAATCTTTCAAATTTATAATATTAGTAAGATCTCTTGCTGTAATGTTGTTTATTCTATTGTTTTTATTTGTGACTAAACCGGTGTTTGACATCAATCTCACCTGATGGTAAGAGAAGATGTGGCCAAAGATAACAGCACAGTAGTAAGGTTACACTAGCGTTGGCAGCGATCCGCTTGCCAGGTCACGTGCCGCGATTGACTCAGGCGTTAGTAAAGTAAATAGTAACATAGTAGTATTAATTTATAGGGAATTCCAGTGAAAAATTAAGAACCTACTTTTATTGCATAATTATGATCAAAATCGAGTACCGAGTGCTCTCCTTCAGTATCTAAAATTTGTCACCAGTCACCCTGTATATCTGGCATACAGAATTCATATGAAGGATGACTAGTCAAGCGGATCCGAAAAGGATCATACCTGCCACCAAACGGGGGCTACTCGGATAAGTCGTCTTTTACAATACACTCATCACGGCAGGGCTATTCTGGGCTATTTGATTGCATTCAATTTTCTCGAACAACTTTTTAAGTCGTTGCAGGAAAAAAAACAAAGGTTACATAATACTTAATTAGCATTCTATGTAAAACCGAAGATGGTCAGACTAGACGACCTTCATAGAGGTTAGAATGATTCACTTATCCTTGTGACTTTAACTCTTACACGATTTATAGTGTTTCGATAAGATAAAGGTAGTTAATTGTTTTTATAACAGGTTAGTTGTTCACTAATTTATATTCTAAGGAGCACTTTCCCGCGACTTCGTAGGCGCATAAAATAAAAAGACCTATATTTCCCGTTCTTATTCCCGTGGGAATTTTGAGGAATAATACCATAATGCAATCAGACACACATTAAAGGACCTTTTTACCAAGTTTCACATTGGTGCATACAAGGAATAAGATTTTCATACAAACTAAAAAGTCATATAGTATTTCCAGTTCCAGTGGGAATTTAGGGAATTCCTTTCTTAGTGCACCCCTACGCTAAGGAATTTTTGTTCCAAACAGATCTCTACGCCCAGTAGTTATGGCTGTGCGTTGTCTGTCAGTCACTCAGTAACTCAGAAACGGAAGAGTTTTATTGTATATTGATTATTTGATAAATAGCTCCTATGTCACTCTAAGACTTGATCTATTGCATTTAATAGGTATGTTATTTTAGCTCATCAGTAGCTCACATAGTTAATTATGCCTTCCTATTAAAATTATATGCTTACCTCATTCCAGTCGAGGCAAAAAATACCGTAATTACAGAGATAAATATGTATTTTATCATGGTAACTTGAGAATTTCGAATAATAAAAATTTGTAAAATTGAAAGTAAAAGAGCCAAAAAAAAAGTTCCTTTCGACATCTCAACATTATTTAATAACATGACTGTCCCTACAGAGTTAATCTTTAACACTTTCATGTTTCGTCGATAACCATTTATACTGAATATTTTACTTTGAGACTTTCTTATAAAAATTGGAGCAGTAGCTTCCAGGATTCTGTTCGTATCCTTGAAAAATGCTCGTACTTATGAAGAGGATATTATTATATGAAACTCATACGATTTTATTTAGAGAAGTGTAAATGAAGCTGGTTTTATACCAATCTCACACAGTGCGGAGATGTTACAGACGCTTTGGAAAATATGGCTCTTGTAGAATAAGGCATCCCTCCAATATAAAAGTAGACTGTTACCTACAACTAGGTGGTTACCAAGTGAGGTTACTTATAGTCTTTTATGAATTACCCATTTAAGGACACGCAGTAGGGTACAACTATTCTTTCCAAACCTGTCATAGCATAGAGCGCAATTTATTGAATAGTGTTTTTAATACACATATGAATAATTTTTCAAGTTTAATATAATTCATAAAAAAATAAAACCAAATTGTAAGCTGTACATTAAAAATTCGGAAACTATCGTTTAATTAACCTACTTTATAAATTTCCAAGGTTTACAAATTAAGTCGATTTAAATATAATAAAAAATATCTTCTGACAAAAAAGTGAATGCAACTTACTCTCAGTGAATAGGTACTACAACACAATGAGTAGTTAAGTTAGTAGTTAAGAATAATGATTAGTAAAAAAGTCGACTTCACACTTAGAATCATTGGACGCAAAAAGTGACGCAACATAACAATTACTGTTTTTTTATTGAGTAAATTATTTTTAGCTCACTTATTCTATGATATGAGTTATGTTACCTATTGCTAAGAGCGCTTTGCCGAATCAGAGAATCAATATATTTAAAAAATCCCTAGACAATCACACAAACTGCATGGCCCCAAAGTAAGCATAGCTTGTAATATAGGATACCATGTTGGCAACTCAAGGAGAAGTTAGAATATACATAAAATAAATACCTGGCGTCCTGTATCCTCAATGAAGGTTGTGATTTTCGGAACAGTCTTGTTTCGGACTATTTTGCGCATTGCGGTCTGTCTTCGGCAGCGTAAATAGCTTGATACAATTTAGTATCCAGGGTGGCTCGGATCTGATCTGACCAACGTGTTGGAGATTTACCTCGGGGTCGCTTGCCATCTACTTTGCCTGCCAGAAACAGCTCCTCTCTACGTTGTCATCTCGCTTTCAATGTCACCAAAAAATTCAAAGTATCTTTGCAGGCATCGGTGTTTCTAACAGGGATATTGATCTCAGTCAGTATAGACATGTCGGAACGGTGCTCAGTCCAGTGTATGCCAAGCATTTTTCTCCATCACATTTCAATTTGATACGGGACCTGTCAGTTCTTTTAGAGCTCACGTTTCAGCTCCGAATATAAAAATTCTGTAAAAATAAAGCTCTTTGCCATTCTGATCCGTCTTCTGACATCCTTTTCACGTGAATCTGTGTTTGTTATTAAAGAACCTAAGAAGACGAATTCGTTCTCTAGGATAAGGACATGGGACGTTGCTAAGGTTGACTGCCATGACTTTTGTTTTAGCTATGTTGGTTTGTAGGCCTAAAATTGTAGGATAAATTGTATTGAACTTTTGTATTGGAAAAGATGACCTTATCAATAAAAAATTGCTTAGTCTCGACCATCCACGTGAGGCTGCTTGAACATTATAGGATATATCTTGGAGAGTGCGCAAATGCTCTACAAATTTAACCCACACTCGTATCCGGCGGACTACTAGATGCATATAACTTTCATCCCTAAGCAATGGACATTTCAAAAACTCGAACGTAGCTCTTCTAAACTTTATTTTTGTTACGTTTTGCTAATGTGGGGCAATATTTACCTGCGTCTTTTTATCTGGAGCACTATAGTCCTAGTATTTTCAAGCGTTGGAATTAATAGGTTTCCCGTATTGACTTCTACGACCTTGGTGATCATAAAGACTTCACTTTTATTCAGGTGACACGGAAGAGAAACTTACCATCATTTGTGTATATATTGGAAAATAATAAACAACTGTTTAAATAAATAACGGTCAGCTAAATTAAAGGTCAGCAGGATTTAAAGGCAGGTCTTAAGCGAACCGTGACAACTGCATTAAACGTTAAATTGTGTTATTTTGTATACTTATTTAAACAACCGTGACAAAATAGACATGTCGTATTTGGACAGTAAAAACTTACTTTCAATTGGAGTAAAAATGCAATAAAAAAACTCGCTTGCTCTACTTTCGTGCCAAGGTTAAGTTATCGAAATCTTTGTTGTTAATGACAAGCTTTAATAAATGTGTTTACGTATATTGTGTGTGGTTAAAAAAGGAAGAGGATTTATAGCAAGGAGGTATGCAGACCTTTTAATATGTCATGCATGAGCTATTGTTACGCAACATTGCGCGTCTCGTAGAGACAGGAGTCTGCGCAAGGCTCGCGTGTCGCTCGGAACTTAGCGTAGAAACAACGCGTGCGCAGCGTTCAGTATACCTACCCGGTCGCAAGTTGCCGTATCTATCGACGGGTTCTCAAACTAAAAACTGAAATGATACGAATAACACGGCTTTTAGTGCGAAATATTTAATAGGTGTGAAAAAATGTGTTGAGTTAAAGAAAGTTTAGTTGTTGATATTTTTTTTTAATTTCAATTTGTGGCTTCAAAGGAAATGGCTGCTTTAAGTTATGTTTGGTATGTAATTTATTTATTTTCAGCCTCATACCTAGGATTTGTTTTTTAGGATATTGAATTTTTAAAAGGTTTAAAAATTCTACTTATACGAATGCTCTTCATTATTTCCTTGACATTAAAATTAAAATAAGTAATCACAATTTTTTTTACAAATGCAACATGTAAATTTAAAACAAGTTTTATACACAGGATGTTTTATAAGCAAGTGTCTTAATTGTCGAATAAAATGAATTGCCGAAGATTAGGTAATTGTAATTATGTAACAGTTCGAAATAGTAACATGGTATCTGCGTTTTTTAAATTTAACTTAAGGCTTGAGTAGGTAGTTTATTATTTACTTAGCTTTTAATTTACTTTCAATATATTTCAGGCTTTCAGGAACAATAACGTCTTATTTTCTAATTTTTTTGGAGAATTTGTTTTCGGTTTACTTGAAAGAGTTATTTATTTATAAGAATAATACAAAAACAATATAAAGGTGTTTTATAATCTATATTGATACGGTATATGCGTTTGGGGTGAGAGGGTGTTTGTTTGTGGAAACCAATGTTACCATTTATCAATATTTTAAATTTCAATATAAAACTACAAAACGAATTCATTCAATGGCAGCCCCAGACGGATTTTCTTGCTCTTCTTATTAAGTTCATAGGGAGTTGAATACCTATGTTATTGCGACATCTGCATCTTCGAGAACCGAATAGGTAAGCGTAGGGAAGTGCTATGAAAACGAATAGTATGTTGTTCATAATATGACCGACTCTGTGTGAGATCAAGTGAACTTTTAAAAAAGCTTTTCATGTTAATTATCTCTCGTCACATAAATAATTTCAATCGGGGGATTTTAAATTATTTTATTCTTTTTCAATTACTTTTTAAACGTCGCGTCGTGGGTTTTTCAAAATTTTATTTTGTTTTTTATGTCTAATCTGTTTATCTGACTTTAAGTATTAAGAAACTGGGGTGTTCTTATACAAAATAGTTGAGTACTTAGATGATATAGGGTTCATTTCACGTAAAGTATTTAGTATCCAAACACCAAAGCGTCCGTTGCTATTATTTGCAGACCGTAAAAGTGGTAGATTTTGAAAATGGTAATAAAATCTGTTATTTTTAAAGGAAATGAAGAAATATATTTTGACAAAAAGTTACTAGCAATTTTCAGCTCCTAGTAGGGCAAATCAAAAATAATTTTTAGGGGTTTTTGTAAGTTTTCAACCGTTCACGTGCAATAAAAATTTACATATGTTTTAACACCCTGTATACAAATTTACATATTTTTTTGAAGGCATAAAATTAGTTTATTAAATGAATAAAATTTACTTTTCTAAAACAAGTTTGTTCAGAATTTTTAATTTGTTTTATATTATGACGGCAAATATCTATTAGTTTATAGTGAACTACTATCGTAGTTGAATGACCTTTATCTTAACTATAATAATGCTGCTAAGTTTATTTGCATTTTGTTTTTAAATAGAAAAAAGCGAGATTAGAAAAAACGTGTTTGTTTTAACTTGACTATCGTAACCATAATGTCGAGGATGCTCATATCTATTTTATATAAATAAAACTTCAATAAATTATCTGTCAACGTTTTACAAAATCCTTTTATATACTTTTACAATATGTGAGTCGACTATTTGAACCGATTTGTCTATTTCATCCCTCATTTTCAGTGTACCTACTACAACACTAAACTCTCATACTCTACCACACAATACTGACACAACAGTACAAAATTATAAGAAATGAAGATATAGTCTGGCTAGTGGAAGTAAAGACTAGAAAAACCTGGCGAATAAAAAAAATTGCATCATGGTAACTCTGACAATTGTACGAAATAAATAGATTTAAACAAAATTGATACTTAGTTGGATGGAACCATGGTTGTCTGGTAGAGATCGCTTCCCAGCGATAAGGCCGCCAATCTATATATCTTTTTTTTAAATGTGTTTAAATTTTTTGTATTTTTTGTAAGGCATACAATAAAGTGTAAATAAATAAATAAATACTTGATTATTTTTATCCTAAAAATTAACAATATTGATATTGTCCTACTTTTTGATGAGAATTATATTATTAAAATGATAGGCAACTAGTACCTATTTATCAGGTTTAAAAATAAATCAACAAAATACAATAATTATTTTTATTAATTGTTATCAAAATTTGAATCCAGCAATTCTATGTGGAATGAATCGTCCGAGTCACAGGTATCGCTGTCTCCTACATTGATTATGAAACTATTTCTTAATTTTTTTTTATTCATTTTCAAATATGATAATTCCAAATCTTAATTACCAAAACCACCAACAACCGTTCGATTGACAACAGTGACACCAGAAAAACGACTAGACATTCATGACATATAAAAAGTTTGCAAAGGGGGTCTACTTATGTTAGCCAGATTATAGAAAACGAAATATGTACCTATTTAAAAAAAATAAGAATATTGAGATCCTAGTGTAATTTGTAAGTTCTCTATACTTAACTAAATATAATAGGACATTGCAATCTCTAATTTTCTGTGTTTTCGTCATTCAAATATTTATACTACTAATGCATTTCGTCAAGTAGTTTCAGTGTGAAAGAATAAAAACATCTATCATACTCACAAACTTCTCATTTATAATATTAATGGGATTATTCTTCGCACACCGCATACATTGTATTCTCTTTGTTGGCATTTTATTCCTGATATTTTTGTCATTCTGTAAATCTTTATTTATAGTGAGAGAAGCTTTAAACACTTTTTATCCAGTTTATTTTTTAATCCTCAAATTTTATAGCCTGTTTTTTATAATGTTATATGTTTTCACTCGATATTTCGGAGTCCATGGGGCTTGGAAGCGGTTAAAAAGTATTTATTTAAGTATTGTAGTAAATTCTGAAAACTTCAGACAGTATTGGCATTTTTTAATTTTTAAATAACCGAAAATTGTGACAAATAAAAAAAAACATCAAAAACTTAAAAACATTATTAGACGTTGCAATGCTTCACTTTAACTGGGATTCACAATTTCTGAAAAGTAATTGGTCTCGGGTGGTCTTAGCTGCAAAGATGGAGCTACGTTAGCAATATAACGTAAAAATAAAAATGTGGTTAGTAATTTCGAGGCGTACCGCCAGGCCCGGTAGCTCAGTGGAAGAGCACTCGTCCGGCAAACGAGGGGTCCCAGGTTCGCGTCCTGGCCGGGTAATTTTTATTTATCACATTTTTCGGTTATTTAAGAATAATTGAGCATTATAAATGCAAAAACTTAAAAACATTATTTTTCATTTTATTTGTTTCGGACCAAGAACCAAATTTGTTTATCTATATCTATCCATTGCCGCACGGCCAGCTTAAATAAATGTGTGCCTTGTTAATTTTGAATATTTGTAAACATAGTGTACTCCTGAATAACTGAAAAAAAAATTACACTTTTACTAAAAACTTGCAACCGACTCCATACTATACAAACATTCGTAAACATACGAGTCGATAAAGTTCTGTGCTCGCACCTCTGGCTCGTAAGTAAAATTCGGTTGTTAGTCTAAGTACCTACTCTATTTTGTACATGCCCGTTTCGGTGTAACCATAAACGGTAACAGTTACATTGTAATACGACAAACAGGATTTCAAACTTTTTAATGTATCAATGGTATCTGATTGGAATATACAATATTTTATAATACGAGGGTGGATTGAAAAGTTCGCAGCCTAGTCAAGAAAACAGAATAAAGTACATACAAAAATATTTTTATTTTTCGACGTAATCTCCATTTAGCTCTATGCATTTCTTCCATCTGCTTTCCAGAGCTTCCATACCTGTTTTAAAAAAAGATTCCTCAAGGTCTTCAAAATACAGGTTAACAGCGGCTTCGACCTCTTCATTCGTTAAAAATTTCTGCCCACCGAGGTGTTTTTTCAGGTTTGGAAACAGATGAAAGTCCGAAGGTGCCAAATCAGGAGAATAAGCTGGATGTGGCAACAATTCGAAACCACAATCACGAATTTGAGCCATAGACTCGACAGACGTGTGGACTCGGGCGTTGTCCTGGTGAAACAACACTTTCTTTCTCAGTAATCCTGGGCGTTTCTGTTTAATTTCTTCACGTAAACGGCGCAGAAGGGTGCTATAGTACGCAGAGTTTATTGTTTCGCCTTTTGGAAGGTAGTCCACCATAATGACACCATAGTACATAATTCAAAAAAATCAAAATTCAAAAAGGAATTTCATAAAACATGAGACCAAATTGCTTACACAGTAGGTGCAATGAGCTATGGATGCACAATACGAACATGACAAACTGGGATCAGATTATTAAAGCAACAATGGAATAAAATAGTCATAGTATCATTAGCAAAACGACCTGGCACCGCTAGCAGCACCCGTTCACGAGTAGGTATACACAAGCACCAGCCATCATCCTCCTCAACCATATTTTAGGGAAGAGGGTGACCCAACACCAAATAAGTGAGTGGAACAGCCACCAGCATACCACATGTCATATTGCACGGCCAAGCCGTAAACAAAATTAATAAGTAATTAAGACATTTTTAGAAATATCCTGTTGTGTGCTTAATCCCATGCCTTTTTATCGTCTAAATAATCTTTAGTTTTATAATAAGCTTTTCGAGAGAGAGTGTCTTTAATGATTGATTTAAATTTATTGAATGAATTTATTGATTTCGTTATACATGTGTCTGGTCATCAGTGTCGGACCCGTTAAGGCGAAGTAATGTGATAAATTTTATCGACAAAACCACAGTAAAAATGTCCCTTAGGCTTAGAAATGGCGGCGGCCATTTTATTTTTTTCTTTACTGACTTCGAATGAGTTTATACAGTGTGTCTAACCCCCGGTGTCCAACCCGTTAAGGCGAAGTAATATGACAAATTTTATCGACAAGACCACAGTAAAAAGGCATTTTGCGCCTACTGTTTAGAAAATGCGGCCATTTGAATTGTTGCTTTACTGAGTTCGGATGAGTTTATTTATTTAGCAAATATTTACCGATGTAATAGTCCTACAGACATAAAAATAATTTCGTTTGACAGCTAAAAAAGTTGTCAATAAGATAACACTAAAAAATATCTAAAATTTACATTAAACCCTTCAAATAATACTTGAGACGTAAAAAGTGTAAAAAATCTTGGTTGTTTCTTTTACTGTTTAAATGTTTTGAAAAAGTTAGGACCGTTAACATATATTTTTACTAATTTTTATGACAAGTCCTAAGCTTCAAGACAAACAGTTAAGACGTTATGACTATTTGAATATGACCCTCTCAGAAGCGATTTTTTTCCGGTGTGGCTATCTAAATTAAGACATTAGTAGGTGAAATAACATTTATTTTCCTTCAACTTTTCAGGTTTTTTAAAAGAAAGGGTCATATTCAAATAGTCACAACTCCTAAACTGTTTGATTTGGAAGCTTAGGTCTTGACATTCGTTTTTGTGTAATATCGTAGCGCTTCAAAAATTAAAAAAAAAGGTATATTGTGTAACATAATGAAGTATTATCTCTTCATTATGTTACACGTTGTATATGTTATGTAATCTTATACAGAGTAACTGGTTACAAATTTTAGATACTGAAGGAGAGCACTCTGTACTCGATTCTGATAATAAAAGTAGGTAATTAAGTTTTCACTAGAATTCCCTATAAATAAATAATACTATGTTACTTTACATACAACTGAGTCAATTGCGGCACGTGAACTGGCACGCGGATCGCTGCCAACGCTAGCGTAACCATGCGTTACGTAAGCAATTCTCTAACTTTCGGTTAAATTAACGCAGTAAATAATTAATATTTATTTTTAATTATATTTTTTCTCTTAATGTATGATCTCAAGAGTTGGGTTATCACTGGTCGTTTTCCCTAATTCGTCATTTTCACGAACTCGTCAGTTTCCTTATTCCTCAATGGCAACAAAATTCGTCATTTTCCATAACTCATCATTTCGCGCAGTATACAGTCGGAATGAAAATTTTATTCATCCCTAATTATTAATGGTTGATTAATAAGATTAGTGCATAAAATTAACTCTCGAATTAAACAATCTGTATTATGAAAGCCTTTTACCTACCGAAAATAGTTGTGAATTTTTCACGTGTGCAAAAATAGCAACAGACAAAAAACTTGATTCTTCAAAATCCTGCAAAATACGTTCATAGTACCTACCAGGTAAACATAACATCCCAGGAGGTTGTAGTGTTTTAGGTTTGCGTAATCCTGCCCAAAAGCTGTTACCAAACCAAAAGAGGGATTCTTATTTCTCATAGCACATTGACGCTGCTAGTGATGTACCTAATTATTATTACTATCACGTCCTTTAATTTCAAAAGTGACCCACCAGTCACCCTGTATAGTAATCTTTCTCAATTAATGAAGAAAAAAAATTGGACGGAATCCAATGGGGACCTTTGACCAGGCGGGCGTCAATTAGCCAACCCCAAAGGACTTTAAATCATGCTATGTAGATCATAAAGTGGTATTTCCAAACTCAAGCTAGTTTTGAACAGTTCCTATCCTTATACGTTGAGAATGGAACACAGAACTTCATGCGATATTTGAACCAAGCCTTCAAAACCTTTAAAATAAGCGATTGTTTGTTTTGCATTTTGTTAGCGTTGTTAGCATCTTGTATTGTCATAGATAATGAGTAGACCATTATTTCGAATCGAACTCATTTAGATACCTTCCTACATTGTGCAAATGAATTTGTCCTTTGTGTTACCGCACTCCATGGCACAAATTATGAAGTAACATTACCACGTCGTACGCTACGAAAGTCAGTTAACGTCTTTATAACTTGAAATACTTTGTTGAACTAAGACATTTGTAACTGAACTCTTATATAAATAGATTTCTTTAGTGTACAAATAATATCGGGTTCGTTTTCTTGTTGCTGTTTGGCAATGATAAATCGAATTTTGTATAATTATTTTTTTTATTTGACCTTGTGTATTTTTTTATTGTTCTCAAAACCCTGATTTGACCTTAATGTCACCAGATAGTAAGTGAAGCACACGGGCTCCTCCTAAGCCGAGATTAAGGTCAAATGCGGGTAAATGTACGGATAAACAAAAATCAGAATAATCCAAAGTTAGCACAGTCGATCTTTGAAGTAGATATACTATTCATAACATATATGAATTACATTCATACATAAATAACTTCACGCCTGTATCCCTAATGGGGTAGGCAGAACTCCAGAGGCTATAAAACCATCTGATGTCACGTTTGACAGATTTGGAGGTTTTATTATGATGACGAGAGACTATTGCAGTGACAGGGGGTCAGCCTTTCGTACGCAAAAACGCCAGTAAATACCTCCGTCCTTTAACTGACTTTTACAGTTTGCCCGGGTCTAGAAGCAGCTGGCACATTCTATGTTTTTCTTTTGCTCCCAGTCCAGCATTATGAATTATATCGAGTTAATTTAATAGAGGTCTGTTGAACAAGCTGTATAGGGTTGGCTTAGAATAGCACTATACTGCCCCTGGTTATGCGTGTCTTAAAATGCAAATAATCCGTGTGAACCCCGCTTGGCACCCCCTAAGATGATGATATATTTTTTTGTGCCAGAACGGGATATCTACGGTTACTTTTTAACAATTTTTGCTTATAAAAGTTTAAGTATTAGAAAGCACTAAACACGGTGTAGTCAAATTCAAAACTAAAATCAAACAGACTAGTGGCGTAACTTCTATGCAGTATTTTTGTATATGAGAGTATTCAGTACTTCAGTATTTATCGGTAGGCATTTTTTTAAAGTCTAAATAACGGACCAAGTGCATTGCATTTTAAGCGTAAAAATACATTTTATATAATCGTTTGGTGTGTTTGCAAAAGCGGGACGAATTTGACCTTGCTGAATTTGAAATTTGGCCTTGCTGGGGACACCGGGACAGACTCCCTGAAAGCGGGACTGTCCAGCCCAAAGCGGAACTGCGGAACGTATGGTCACGTTATGTAAACTGGCAATGTTTTATGATGAGCCAGTTTCTTTCAAAGCTCGTCTTCGACCTTATCTTCATTAACATAAGGTCAAATGGACGTCAAATGCAGGCTTAGCCACAGATAAAAAATAAGTTTTGTTCCTTCACGCCTCTACGAAATAAAAGAGAGAAATCATAGTTAACATTTTTTACTAAAATTTATTCATCGTGGGTTTATGAACAAGAGGATTTAACTTTAATTCATAACTGTCCTTACTTTCTGAAAGAGATAAAGAGGAGATAGGTAATCAGTCTTTATTCAATATATATCGAACGAATGTTCTATCTTAAAAGTCTTAAAACATCTAAATAGACTTGTGAAAATAAAATATGTATTCTCCAAATAAGTTTCAAGCAAATTTATATTTCTGTTGAGCAGATTAAGCTAATCGTTATGCAGCGTTATCCATACTGGAACTATGAAAACTACATTTTGTTCCGACATCAAATAGTAAAATACTCTGTATCTATTCTCTTTAGCATCGTGCTGATCAAGCTTACAATTTTACGTATAGAAACCAGTTTTCTGAGCTTCACACACATTTTATAGATTGATATTTTGTTTTTACAAATGCATTTTATACATACGAGTAGTTCGCAGTGCGATCTAGTATTATAT
Source organism: Stenoptilia bipunctidactyla (assembly GCA_944452665.1). Lineage (NCBI taxonomy): Eukaryota > Metazoa > Arthropoda > Insecta > Lepidoptera > Pterophoridae > Stenoptilia > Stenoptilia bipunctidactyla. Next base: position 17,286,560 of record OX101728.1, read on the forward strand.
TATAAGATTACAAATAGTTCTCGCAGCTTTACCCGCGTGTATTCCATATTCTGTGGATATGGTTTGAATAAAATTGTGGGCAATTTTAACTAGTTCCGCCCAGTTTTATGGCCGCGGCAAGGCTTGGGCTTAGAATAGCCCTACCATCCCTGTATTAGCGTGTCTTAAAAGCAACTAATCCGAGTGGCTTCCACTTGGTTGTAGTACTCCTTCAGACACTGCCTAGCTAGCGACCACCCCTCATATAAAACTTACCGCTAAGTGGTGATGTGTTCCGACAATATTTTATGGAAAGCAAGTTTATTTATTTAATTAAGGCAAACCAACTGTAAGCTACATAAAACATTTTACAGGGTGACTGGTGACAAATTTTGATACTTCAGGAGAGCACTCTGTTCTCGTACTTAATTTACTGTACGCCTGTATCCCTTATGGGGTAGGTAGAACACCAGAGTTATGAGACCATCTTATGTCACGTTTGACGAATTTGGAGGTATTATAATGATGGAAAGACACCATGCAGTAACAGGGGGTCACCCTATCGCCCACAAAAACGACAATAAAACCTCTGTCCCTTTACTGACTTTTACAGTATGCCCGGGAAGAGCAGCAGCTGGTACATTCTATGTTTTTCTTTCGCTTCCAGTACAGCATGGAAGCAACGTAATTTTTCACTAGAATTCCCTATAAATAACAGTTTTATTTCTATTTACTTTACTTACGCCTGAGTCAATTGCGGCACGTGACCTGGCTGGCACGCGGATCGCTGCCAACGCGAGTGTAACCATGCGTTGCGTAATCAATTCTTTAACTTTCGCTGAAGTTTACTCAGTAAAAAAATACCATATTTTTTTAAGTATTATATTTTTTCTCATCATGTATGATCTCAAACTATCTTATAATTTAACTTTTGGTATAATTTTTGGCGAGCATATTAATGACAGGTTCGTACAGGGTTTCTTCCTCAACCCGTATGTTGTTACCTCCACCTCACGGTTAGGTCAAAGACAAAAATATATTTTTCAGAGTCAAAGAGCAATAAAAATGTAACTGAAAAATGTGTTGAATAAAAATCTCGCACCTGGGACCTTACTTTGCCGGACGAGTGCTCTTCCAATGAGCCCCCAGGTTCGAGTCCTGGTCAGGTGATTTTTATTTAACACATTTTTTCAGTTATTTAAGAGTGATTAAGCATTTTAAATACAAAAACTTTAAAATATTAATAAAAATGTATTCATCTTCTATAACCGAGTTTTCTTGTGTTGAACATTCTCACATAGAAGGAAGCGATGCAACCAAAATAACACACAGACACTCGGAAAAAACCAAATTAAAGCCACCACGACACGTGTTTCGCTTTAACCAGAAGCATCCTTACGGTGCAACGACTACTTACTTACTAATACCTAAAGTTTGGGTTTAGTGGAATCAGCAAACTAACTTGCTTTAGAAGTTACATTGACGACCTTATACTTCAGCCAAAGTTTTGACGTGAAGTCGGTTTTTTTAATGCTCCGCATTCGTCTATGTTATTATAAAGAAATATGGTGAGAAGCGTTTTTCCATTTAAGGTTTTGCTTTCAAGAATCTTATGACTTTCAAGTGATTTGCTTTATTGTATTGCAGTTCGATGTTTCCAAAATTTAGAGGAATGATTATTCATATCTTTTTCTTTTTGTTGTATTAAAGCAAATTGTACTTTTCAAATTTTTGTTCGATACTTTTTTTATTTGAAAAAGAGGTGTTTTTTAGAGATTTCTCGATATATCTCTTAAACTGCCGGAGCAAACTACATGAAATTTTTCTGAGTGTAAGATATTATATCGTTTTAAAAAGCTGTCAAAAAATATTTTCAATAAAATGTACACAATCGTTACAAGAAACAAAAACAGGTTTTGAGACTTACGTCCTCTAGTTCCGAGCTAAAAGTGTTAAAACAGAACAGGCAATTCTAACCTTTACGTCCACTGGAAAAGACCTTATATTGATCGTTCATGGGATCGACAGCTCAGTGCCGCTCGGTTCGTCGAAGGGGGAACACGTATCACTTTGTCGTCGGCAGTGCTAAGCTTACGTACGATAAAGGATTAAAATACATAGTACAAATTTATAATTGACTATAATGGGAAATAAAAACATTATATCTAAGCGGCAGGGATAGCGCGCTAGTCCATTTATCGGTTCAAAAACCAATAGTGGGTTTTGAAACTATTTATATTAAAACATGATAACTAAATTTACGTTGCAAGATGAGGTATTGACTGACGGAGGTCTACTTATAATGGACGGCATGTGAATTTGTATGAAACTGTCGATCTCTACCAGATTAGCCTGACCTATGCCTCTGACGAAAAGAAAGCGATGTGAGTAGGATGCTAATATAAAAATGCGATGTAGACATACATCGCCGTTTTTTATGCAATTCGTGACGATTTAGTCTAGTACGAGATTCAATGTATTTAAATATTATGTATCAATATTACGATATGAAAAAAATAGTTTTTATTGCCTTATCAACAATATTTTTCAGAAATAAAAAGTCTTTGGCACAGAGCTTCTTTGGCACAGTGGAGTCGTCATCTGAACTAACTAATTTACTTACGGTTAAAAGGTTAATCTATTTACTTATTTTATACTTTTACTGATATCACTAAATAATATTGTTTTTTTTTTAAATTCACCGTACCGGTTAGTAAAGATACAATTAATTTTTTTTAAAATATATTCTTATATCAAATTAATTTTTACACAAAGATTGTAAACATACCAACAAATAGTTTTATAATGCCTAATAATACCACAGCTCCAATGAGTGAACAAGAAGTACGTGACATAATGATTTTCTCTGTAGTTTTTACTTTTTATATTGGCTCGTTTTTCTAGTTTTAGCTAGTTTTTCTCTGTAGCTTTGATTTAGTTTAGATTGTATACGTACCTACTCTATTTGGCAGTGTAAATAAAAGTTTTTTTTTTAATATTTATAATTTTGGTCATTACTATACAGGGTTAATTTAATTAAAATTTTATAAAAAAAATGTTAAAATTAACCCTGTAGATTATTTATTTAGAAATTTTATTTAGTGTTATTTAGTAACTTAAGTCGAAAATAATCTTTCATTAAATAATATTTTATAGCTTTTTTAGTTATACAGGGTGGATTTTTTTATTCCACCTAGAGGGAAAGTAGGTACTCTAAATAATAGAGATAACAAATTTTACTCAAACGAAATATTCCTTTATTTCGGAAAAGAAATAAAGCCGCATTCAAAGATTTTCGAAAGTTCGCTCGCCTCACCCGAGAATCAAATCGACTAAAATCCGTAAAAATTTTTTTTATTGCGTCGATCGTTAGGGTCAATTGCAAGGATGAAATCTCTCTAGCATACTTGGTTAATTGAATGAAAGGAATACCATGAAATCTTCAATTATTTTAATTACTAACAAAATTTACAAAAAATGGCAATCGAAAATTTGTTATCTCTATTATTTAGGGTGTTACCAGACCAATCGATCTATAGTCGATCGAAGTCGAGAACTGATATGGTAATTTAAATTGATAGAAGGATACCGTTCCGATATGTCAAGTATTAATTCCTAATGTATTACTATATGTCAAGCCACACACTGCATAGTAAAAGTCTATCATCGTCAGTGAAAAATATTTGTGTTCTCATATAATAAGTTGTTTTTTAGGAGATCGCACATTTGGATACAATAGATAACGATAATTTGCTTCCCGAAATCTCATTTCAAAACAGTGGCAAAGATAATATTTGTAATACAAACATAGGCGAAAATTTACAAGAACTACTCTCTTTGACTAATTCGGTATGTAAAATTCATACGTTATTGAAGTTGTTTTTTTCCCTAAAAAATGATCATACCTATTTTTTTTAATCTGTAGTTTTAGCTATCTTTGAAACCTTTCATAGGTTGCGTAAAAGTTAATTTTTTTCAGGAAGTCAAACTCCTTATTCCTTATATAATCAACATGCAATATTTTTTAGATCAGTTAAAAGTTACGTTTTTGACATTTAAAAAGAATAATTTTTCAGAAATTACTTTCCAAAAACTCAATTAAATTCAAGAACATAAGGAAATTTCACTCTTTTTCTAAACATAGTGTTCTCGTTATCAGATAGTCCTAAGGTCCATCTATCTCCAGTGTCATCCAAACGAGTCGTTTTTTGGACACCCTGTATATACAGTGTGTCCGGTCACGACCTAGCGATAATTTAAGGTTACAAAATATACCTAATTTCATCGACAAAAACACCCATATATGGGGGTCTACCTCCACTCCTGTCGGAATGGCCGCCATTTAATTTTTTTTTAATTCTTGTAGATACCTCTGCTGAAAGATGCCGATTTCTCTGGACAGAAAGATCCTACAGATGTAAAAAAAATGTTATTTTAAAGGTAGAAATAGCAACTATCAAATAAAAATAAACATTATGGAAAATTTTCCCTACAAAATATCTTAAAACCTTCACAATGCTAATTTAAGTGAAAAAAATTGACTGTTTTTTATATTTTTCTTAACATATTTCAAAAACTAACACATTGATACTAATTTTTTTACTACTGTCCTAATACTCAAGGATATTACTTACAAATTGACGATAAAATTATTGTTCTTAATTGCATAACTCGAGAGTTAGGGCTGTTTGAACATGACCCTTTTGCGAGGATCATGAATGTAGTGCGCTATTAATTTATCTAACAAACATTTATCTTCGATACCTGAGCTGATCAAACATAATTTTTTGTCCTACTTATTCACCGCTCTTAAATAATACAAATAATTTTCCGTCCTTGTCACATAAACCCTATTCAATGTAGCAGCTACCTCTACATGGGTTTGGGACCCTCACAAAAGGGTCATATTCAAGCAGCCCTAACTCTCGAGTTATGCAATTAAAAACAATAATTTTAACGTGAATTTGTAAGTAATATCCTTGAGTATTAGGATAGTAGTAAAAAAATTAGTATCAATGTGCTAGTTTTTGAAATATGTTAAGAAAAATATAAAAAACAGTCAATTTTTTTCACTTAAATTAGACTTGTGAAGGTTTTAAGATATTTTGTAGGGAAAATTTTCCATAATGTATATTTTTATTTGATAGTTGCTATTTCTACCTTTAAAAAAACATTTTTTTTACATCTGTAGGATCTTTCTTTCCAGAGAAATCGGCATCTTTCAGCAGAGGTATCTACAAGAATAAAAAAAAAAAAAAATGGCGGCCATTCCGCCAGGAGGGGAGGTAGACCCCCATATATGGGTGTTTTTGTCGATGAAATTAGGTATATTTTGTAACCTTAAATTATCGCTAGGTCGTGACCGGACACACTGTATAAAGTATGTCATCATTAATATTAATAATTTTTGCTGATTTTTCACTCTTTGTTTATTTTAAGAATCTGTAGTTTGATAAAAATATACAATTATTTGCGTTAGATGTAAATATGACTGAGTTCTGATAAAAGTTACTACGTATAATGCATACGGAAGGTTGAATTCATGCAAAAAATTCATGTTCGTCAAAACTCTCCTTTCTTGTAGGGATACAAATTATAAATCCGACAAGACTCATCATAATCTCTTATCTTAGTCGATCGAAGTCGAGAACTGATCGTTTTTGGACACCCTGTATATACAAAGTATGTCATCATTATATAAATAATTTTTGCTGATTTTTCACTCTTTGTTTATTTTAGGAATCTGTAGTTTTATAAAAAACGAGCGTTTGCCCGCGACTTCGTACACGCATAAACTCAAACGTCCTATTTTCCGTTCCCGTGGGAATTCTGGGAATTCCTTCCATTATACAAACAGACACTTATTGAGGAACCTTTATACCAAGTATCACATCCGTGCACTCAAAGAATAACATTTTATCATACAAACTAAAACATCATATATTTCCCGTTCCCATGGAAATTTCGGGAATTCCTTTCATAACACAACCAGTCTCTTTTTGAAGAACTCTTATGCCAAGTATCATATCCGTGCACTCAAGGAATAAGATTTTTCATACAAACTAAAAAGTCCAATAATTCCCGTTCCCGTGGGAATTTCGGTAATTCCCTCCTTAGTGCACCTCTACATCCCCTAAAAATGTATGTTACGAATTCAGCTCTCTACGCCCAGTAGTTAAGGCTGTACGTTGTCTGTTAGTCACTCAGTAACTCAGTCAGTAACGGAACAGTTTTATATATATAAAACTATATTTACAATTATATTTGCGTTAGATGTAAATATGACTGAGTTCTGATAAAAGTTACTATATACAATGCATACGGAAGGTTGAATTCATGCAAAAAATTCATGTTCGTCAAAACTCTCTTTTCTTGTACAAATTATAAATCCGACAAGACTCATCATAATCTCTTATCTTGTCCTAGAATCTATAATTCGATTTTTTATTATAATAAAATAGTTTTTTTTTCAATATTTTTTAATCTAGATTAGGTAAATACTGAGCGTTCCAGATATTGCTTAAATATTTAAATACACTTCTTAAATAGACATAAAAATTTTGGTATTAACACCTACACACTTACAGGCAAACACTTATTAATTATCATAAAAATGTTTGCTTACAGTTTTTTTGAGTTTCAAATATTTTGATTCAATTCTTATTCCAGGTAAAAATAAACAAAAATTCTGATTGGTATTTCCAAGTCCAAGGTCAAATGCATATCGCAAAGAAAACTAAATGTCTCTTAGCTATATGGTATGGGGACAATACCATATAGCTAAGAGACTACCATATAGGACGACCAGTTTTGGAAGAAAGAAATGGAACCCAAACTTGTCTCATTTTATATGGAGTGTTTGTTGCCTGAATTGGTGGATCCTCGCTACCCAACAACAAAAAATATTCGAGACCCATCAATAGTAAATGTTTCTACACCTACCTTGTCGACGATCAATATTCAACCATTTGAAGTAAATAATAGTACTGATGACGTTTTATTTCTTCATAGTCAACCAGTTCGACAACGAAGATTGGATTTTTCGGAATTGTAAAAGATTGTTTTTTTTTTCTTTTGTAAAATAAATATATATAAATAATAAATATAAATATATACATTACATTATTACTACATTATTAAGTTCAAACTCTGTTTTTTTAATATGTTAGTAACTATGTATAAGTAATGCCATTGAATTCAACATAAATATCAGACGTAAATATAACAAAATATTAAAGTCGATCAAATTATAATAAGGGAACAACAATTACAATTAATCACTTTAAAAAAAATACAAAAATATAACACGTTAGGTACTTATAATTAATGAAACACTGACATTCAAACATTTAACATTTTTTCACTAAACAATATTAAGCGATTATAAAAATACTTTTAATAACAGTTGTTGCGACTCCGTAGATTTCTTGTTCCTTAGGTTTGAACGCTGTTGACCTGCGATGGCGCCATTGGCGCGAAATTCAAATCTTAAATGTTTAATGACGAGTGTAGCGTGAGGGGCGCGTCAGGGGCGCGCGGAAAAGGGCAGTGCGTTATGAAGTTATATTTTTTGACAGTGCGCTCTTAACTTGATGGAAAGTAAGACAACGAAGAAAAGAATTTTAAAGGCGCTCTACACGGTATATCCAAATTATCCAAACATCAACTGGTCGGTTGGTATTCATTCTACACGGTATAGGGTACTTATTCTCAACCAACTTGACAGTTCTTATAAAGTAACTTTTTTATTACTGAGATATGTAGCATTGTTTACAATGCTACAAACAAACGACATCTATAGATTTACGACATCAACAATGGATGGATTTTTTACAGATTCTATTGTAAAAGCTCTATTACCTAATAAAAGTAAACGAAAGTAATTATATTTTCAGGAGCTATATATTTATTTAACTAAATGCAAAATGTAAGAATTATACATACATGTAAACATAACTTCACGACTTTGTTTTGTGGTAGACAGAGACTAGTGGAAGAACAAGAATTGTATCTACATGTATTTATTCTAGTACGATATTGATATGAATGGTACTAACGAGACCAACTATAAAGTATTTTTTTTTTAATTTTAAGAAAAATGTTCGTTTCCTTACTTTGACCTGTCCTTTATATTTTACCAGCGGTCTATAAATGGCAAATAATAACTTATTTTATTGTTACAGGACACACTTTTGGCTGCTTTTTGCAGTAATATCAAAATGTTCAAGCCTTTATCAACCGCATATAGTTTTCTGCATGGTGGACGATATGGTAAATTCCCTTTCTCATTAAACTTTTAAATCCTACTAATATTATCAATGTGAATGTATGGATGTCTGGATGTTTTATCCTCAATCACGGCAGGACGGCTCACCGGATTTGGATGAAATTCGGCATAGTGATAGTGTTCTGGAATAGCACATAGGCCGCTTTTCCTGCGGGATTAAAAATTGCTCGCGTAAAACCGCGCGACACAGTAGTGTTTAATATCTAACATCAACTTTTTTACATCCTTTTGTTGTGTACACCTGCTCTGCCTTTGCTCTAAACCGCATTCTTATTGAATGCGGTTTTAAAAGATATGTTAATTTTTTGCGGCTTAGGAATGATCAATGAAGTGGCTTTAGATATGTCCACCAGTATTTTTATCACTTGATTCCAGAGGTGAATTTGTACTTTTGTCAATTAATCTATTTTAGATTTTTAATCGTGATTATAATCAAGATATTACTTAGTTATCTGTGAATGGAAACATTGACTTGTAAATGGTGTAAATGGCAAAAAGGTGTAAATGGTGTAAATGGTGTAAAAGGTGTAAATGGCAAAACTCTTCTTGATGTTTTTTCTTGATTTTCTTGGTTTTTTTGCAATGTTTTTTCGCATTACCCTATTAAAATGTTGATAAAAAATAACAATAAAAGTATGTTTTTGTGTGATATTGCACCCACATAACCTGTTTATAACAAGTAATCAAGCGGTTCTTAATTTAATTTTTTTTTATTTGTGTCGATATTTTTCCTTCTTTAGATGTGTCATGTGATTAATTTTTTTCTTTTTGTATATATTTTTTATTCTCTTGGTGTTATTTTTTTATCTGTGTCGATATTTTTCCTTCCATTGCTAAGTATGTTGGTTTTAAGGTTTAAATTTTTCTTGAATTACCTACCACGTAGCTACGAAATCCATAAGTATGTCTAGGAAATATTCACATTAATGTTCGAACTTTGGTTTATCAAAATTTACATAGCATTTACCTAGTATTTTTATCGATTTTTGAAATAATTTCAATCGGTGTCGATGGTCGCAAATTTTATGCACTACGACCTTATGTCAGTCTAACATTTTAAGTTAAAAAAAATAATAATAATGTGGCGCTTTAATATCAATTGAAATTAAGTTCAAATGTTAATTCAGACACCTTTTGTAAAAGGAATAATTTAAAAAGCTTTTGGATTTATTTAAATCGGTTCAAAAATGGCTCAGAAGAGCTGACATTTAAATAGCTGTTCCCATCAGTGTTATATTGATATATGACTAAAAATAAAAAAAATGCTTAAAAACTCATTGTGCGTGTTTAAAAATCCATGAAATCAATAGTTTCCCATCACTTTACAAAAAAATAAGCTCTCTAAAGCCTTAAGCGCTTAAAATAGTTTTAAATTATAACTGTATAGCCGAACGATATGAAAAAATTAAAAATCCTCATTTAAATCCATTACATCCAGGTTGACCAGATTTTCAACTAATAGTAAGTGACAGTGAAGTGGAAACACAGAAATGAATGAGCTCGTCATCAACAATTGACCGCCAGAGCGACGATTACAAAGAAGCATGGTCACTAGCCTGAAAGACTCTCAAACAGTTTACCATCAAGATGGGTCACTTTATAAATCTTCAAATACATGCTAATCAAAAAGCGATGTTACCTTGCTTACCTACTGTGTAATTTTTAACGGCATTTTTCATGTTAGTCATAAAATATTAAGAGAAGTGTAATTTTTCAGGGTTGGAACGATGTATCCTTCCACGGATCAGACCAGATCCAGACTCCCAATATTGACAACCTGGCGTACCAGGGCGTGATACTGCAGCAGTATTACAGTGAAGCAGTCTGTACTCCGGCGAGGACGGCACTGCTGACCGGGAAATACCCCATGAGACTAGGTCTGGTTTTATTAACAATATTTTTAATTATCTGTAGCAAATAAAATCGGTGAGTAACCCCACATTTGACCTCAGTCTCATCTAATGAAAGATGACTGCATACGGGCTGAGGAAGAAACTGGCTCTTTATTAAATCTTTCCGGAATACATCACCACCTGAACGGTAAAATTTGACGGCAGACTATGAGCAGGTGGTCGCTTGCCACATGAAACCCTGAAGGAAGGATAGTCGCTTTTTGGGACATGCTTATCCAAGGCTTTTAAGGCTATTCTAAGCCGACCTTACCGTGGCAAAAAATATATGTGTGCTGTAAATATCTATGGTATAATTAATTATTTGTATCAAAAGATCAAGCAAGCGTTCCTGTTATAACATTGGTTGGTACCATATACTTAACCAAAGCACTGCCTTATAGTGACGGAAATGTCCAACATCTTCATTGAGATCAGAACTAAGGCAACCAACTGTTAAGGATAAAGGCAAGAGTAAAAATATTATTTGTAGAGAATATGCAATAAAACATAATTCATAAATGTTGTAGTACTTTCCAACTCACGCCAGAGAAAAGAATAACAGTAAATATCATTCTCTGAATGCAAAATTAACCAGGACGTAGAGACCAATACTTTAATTAGAGCTAATTGTAAACAAACATTGTGGTCTTGCTGTTTTCCATAATAGGTAACAATCAATTTTTGACTGGCCTTTTACATATAATTTAAACGTTTTATTTTAATTTTTCTAGTTGTAATAGTAATTAGGAAGTAAGTAAAATTGCAAGTAATTGGGTTTAAAGAGGATAAACCAGTCGATGAAATCCAACGTAATTGAATTAAAACGTAAATCCTGCATTAGTAACTTCTCTAAGCCGTCTTAAAAACGTTAATGGTATTAATTAAGTAGCTTTCTTGTTGAAGTTATACTAGATCTACTTACTTACTTATCATAGATAAAATATTTGTCTCTAGTAAGAGGTTTCTGTGGGACTAAGAATATCGGAATGCTGATAAAAGTAAATGTCAACAAATGCAAAGCGTTAAAATACTAACCGCATTTCAAAACCTTATCAAAACTTTGCTGAAAGTAACAAACCAAGACATAAATTAACCGTATTTTTTTGTGTTCAGCTTTATCAATTTATATGGCAACCTCTGAAGAATAAAAAACAAAGGAGAATCATCAAAATTTCTTTATTTCATAGAAAAATCAATGGTATGTTTACAAAAATGTAACACTTAAATAAGTATAAAATTAAGAATGTATAAATTGCTAATAATAGGTTCTGACAGATATAGGGAAAAAAAAATAGGCACTAAGATAAGAAATGCATATGGTATAGGTATTGTAGGTATAATAGGCGGATAACTTTTTGGGTCAGTTACATCTTGAGAAATTTTTCCTAAATAGATTTTATTAAATGTATGATTGTAAGAAAAAAAAGCTATAATTGGCGAAATAATCGCCTAAGTAGGTTGAAAATAGCATCAATCAATACATATAAAATTTGTGTTCTTATAAAAAGCCTTTTTGCATCATCTTAATGATTTTCTTCACGATTATTTTGAGGCTTAATCATAAGTTCCTTTTTGATATATTTTTTTTATAAATCGTAAAGTACCTTCACCCTTTTACAGGCATGCAGGGCTTCCCTCTTTACAACTCCGAAGACCGTGGTATACCAGTGACGGAGCGTCTCCTGCCATCATACCTGAAAGAGCTGGGTTATGCCACTCACCTTGTAGGGAAGTGGCATGTCGGACAGTCTAGAGAAGAATATCTACCGACAGCTCGAGGTTACGACACGCACTACGGCATGCGTGGTGGATTTATCGACTATTACACCTACAATAAGGTTGAAAATGTGAGTACTAACTAAACCTAAAATTTGAACTGTATAGTAATTTTATTTGGCATATGAATTTCGTGTTTAGTTTTGCAGCTAAGATCGGGAAGAAGAAGTATATATAGATTAACCCCCGATTTCACCGATTTCCTTCTGAGCCTAGATTAACAAATCTCTGACTGAAGAAGGCGGAACTCGTTTCGAGTTAAACTCGAATGGTTCGCGTTTTATTACACGTTGAAATTGTGGCTTAGGCTTTTTTATGAAAGCGTGCTTATTCAGACTCTACTCGAGCATAGATTTTTTTGACAGTTCAACATTGATAATTGACAGCGAACCTATGCTTGAGTCATGTATGATCGATCGACGCTTAGAAATTAAAATTGGAACTTAAAAATTGAAAATGTTATGAAAAGGAATGAATGAGTCAGCGCGTTGAGGATTATAGCTCCACGTGAATAATGATGATTTTCTTCCTAATGTTGATCTGTCCATATGGGCTATTTACTATAATGAAAAAAGTCTTTAGTTTTGATTCTCGCAATTATTCCTGTACCTACAGTTGAAATCTTAGTCAATTCCCGTTATTATTACTGTAGGTATAGAAGTAAATCATAGTCTAGTATTACGATTCCTACATTCATTAAACTGTAGCACTTTTTGATTCAGCAAGTAGATTTGTATTATTCACAAAACTAGAATGAAAAAAAAACTTCACTAAATAGCAAATAATTAGGTAGGTATACTTTGAATATACTACTACTTAGAATATTTGTTTATTCAATACAGATCCTGAACACAGAAAACGTGTAAGCTGCAGCTTTTTAAATAGTTCTGAAGTATTCGAATACTTTCCCTATAATATACTTATTCATAGTAGGTACTAGTTCCGTTATTGTTGACTTTTACGTTCTCAGTTTTTATAACGTCTTTTATGTCTTTTTGAAGTTCAGTTGCTAGAATCCATACTAATATTATGAATATGTAAGTAAGTCTGTCTGTCAATTACGCTTTTACGACTAGCCCACACAGTGGTTTGGATGAAATTTGGAATAGAAGTACTTATTTGAATACTAGGAGTTAAACAAAGACTACTTTTTTGATATATCATCTCCTAAGGGGACGAAATAGGAGGTAAAATAAATAAGAGATAATAGACCCCTTAATCTTTATAACAAGCGAAAGAAGTTAGAGTAACAGCTAGTCTATCATAAAACGTTGCTTTAAATACGTAGTTCTTTTAATTACGAAATAAGCGATTTCGTTTATGTTCAATACATTTGTTGGCATTGTTACCCAAGTAATAAAATAATAGGTACAATGTCGTTCATGGTTGTTTTGTGGTCTCACAGTCATTATATTACCTATATATTAACTTTGCAATGTTTTCAAATAGGGATATTCTTAGTGGTTCTTGGTAGTAACAGTATAAATAAAAAAGAATGGTCACAAACTGTTAGGAGCTTCGTTGATAGTTCTAAAAATGTATGAATAAGTACATAAAATAATGTGTAATGAGAGTGTTTATTTAATAAACGTTTTCTTGTCAAAGTATTAAATATTATTAAATTTTTTCCTATTTCATTTTCTTCTACATTTTTAGCCAAGGGCCTGTAGTTACACTTAAGTTTAGCCGGCTAAAGATAAAATAAACTAACATTAGCACCTCCTAGAAGACAAAACTAGGTTTAGACGGCTAATCTTAAGTTGATATTCACACCTACCTTTAGCCGTAACATATTATATACTCTGCAACATTAGATGGTAAGCAGGCGCGGTCCTAGACTGAAATTTTGGGGGGCGTCACAACTGAATTTTGGGGGGGTCACGACAATTTTTTTGTTTCTGATACAAATCTTTTTCTTCCTCCTTCTCTTTTAAGGGGTTCAACTTTTCATGATTTTGGGGGGGTCATGTCCCCTGTGACCCCCCCTGGGACCGCGCCTGATGGTAAGTACCCAGAGCCGGTATTGTTTACCTATCTTGCCGTTTACGCGATGAAAATAAACTCATTATTGTTGGCGATAACGATGAGTTTACGATATTAAGATGTTTGTATGACTTCATGGTAGCGGAAGTATGTTGGTAGTACTGTTAAAGAAGGCGCTAAATGCAATGAATGACTGACATTCGATTGCAGCGCCATAGGTTGTATCTTGAAGTAGGATGATGGCAAGTGACACAGATACGGTTAGGACGGCTAGGTGCGCGGACGTATCTCGGACTGACGGTCGATAGTAGCTAGGTATTAATTGAGTTGGCATTGTAACTGTAAAGTAACTGACGGAACGGACTCGCGAATTAAGATTTTGTTGAGACTAAGCCAGGGTTATACCCAAGCCCACAGACTCGGTACTAAGTAACTGTCCAGTGATTAATTCTATCGTGGTTAATAAGCGTCATCGCTCACATCAGAAGTGGGATAAGCCTAAATATTAATTAGTGTTTCGATTTATTTTTACGAATAGTCTTTGCGGATCTGCCCGAGCTTAACTTTCGTTTGTGATTAGAGTGAGTTGTGGTAACCTCCGACATACAATCATGGATCTGTTGAAATAAGGCAGTATATTTCCTAAGAATAAAGGTGTATAACTGAAACTTATCGGATGCTGCCTAAGTCTAAAGGAGCAATCTAACGGAAGGATCTGTGGTTGTGTGATTATCATACAATCATAGATCTGTTGAAATAAGGCAGTATATTTCCTAGGAATAAAGGTGTATAACTGAAACTTATCGGATGCTGCCTAAGTCTAAAGGAGCTATGTGACGGAAGGATCTGTGGTTGTGTGATTATGGAGAGAACTATAATTAATCCCTGTCTAAGTCTAAAGAAGTGATTAATTATGGAAACAGTTTTAGAGTGAGAGAGTCAGTGATTAGAGTAAATTCACGTGCCTAAGATAGTTCATCATTTTTGTTAGTTTTGTATAGCTTGCACAGATGTGACAAGGTAAAATTGTTTTGAAATAACGTACGGTTTGTCAAGACGTATCAAATGGTTTTTCGTAACTTTAGTTGATATAGATGAAGTTCAATTTAAGGCGAAAGATAATATTCAAAAGTTTTGATATTGCGTTTTAAGTACTTAATGATGATGAAAGTAAATTTAACGTTGAAGTTGTAGATTTTCTTTCTGATTATCGTGTATCCGTGACTCGGTAGAAATCGCTTTGTATCTTGCCAATCTTAGATTATTTTGCTGCGATTCTAAGGAGACACGTTTTCTTATGTTTTAGTAACAGTAAACTTGTTATTATTTTGGCAATTGAAACGTAATATTACGATAGTGTGTGTTTAATAAAAAAACGGAGATAGGTAATAACGTCGAGATTGAAAAGATTGAAAATTGAAAATGCGTTGAACTTGTTGCGATTGACAAAAGAGCTGGATTTTACTGTCGAATTGTTTGCTAATTAATTGGGTTATTCTAGCAGCTTATGCTTGCTTTGTTTATTGTTCGACCGCTGTCAAATTGTTTGATGTTACATTCAAAGTAAATTTCATTGTTTAATGTGCGGTTTTCTTATCGAAAGTATTGTGGTTCGTAAAATGCGTTGACGTTAGCCGATTCCTACTGAGTTTCTTGCTGGTTCTTCTCAGTAGATGGATCTTCCGAACCAGTGGTAGCTTTACGTAAATTGTTAAATCGTGGATTTAGAATTTTGATGGAAATCTTAAATTGAAGTAAAATTAAAAAAATCTGTAGCGGTTCAAGTTTTGAAGTTGCCAAAAGTACAAGTATCCATTGCAGTTGTAAAGAAAGATGTAATTTCTGGTTTTGGAAGAGATTTAATGTGTTGTGGATACAGGTTCTCGTTCGTTGGTTTTGTGACTACGCTAGAATGATTCTGGGTAGTGTGTTGAAGGAGTCATTGGTTGACTCAGGTTTTCCGTGGGGAAATGATGTAATTGCTGTTAACCACGAACGATATACCTTGTTGTTAATAATGAAATTAATGGATTTCAATGTTTGATTTGGAGATAATTGTTACTCAATGGTGCTTGAAACTTGGTTAACTAAAACGGTATTTTTGTTGTTGAGTATTCTAAAAGATTTATAATGTAAAGAATTCAAACTTGTGTTTTTTCTTTTGAGAATTAGCTTGACTTCATTGTCAGGAGTGGCCAAGCCGCCACTTTGGTATGATTGTTTCAGATTAACACACGAGGACGTGTGTCATCGCAGGATGGCCGTGTTGGCGATAACGATGAGTTTACGATATTAAGATGTTTGTATGACTTCATGGTAGCGGAAGTATGTTGGTAGTACTGTTAAAGAAGGCGCTAAATGCAATGAATGACTGACATTCGATTGCAGCGCCATAGGTTGTATCTTGAAGTAGGATGATGGCAAGTGACACAGATACGGTTAGGACGGCTAGGTGCGCGGACGTATCTCGGACTGACGGTCGATAGTAGCTAGGTATTAATTGAGTTGGCATTGTAACTGTAAAGTAACTGACGGAACGGACTCGCGAATTAAGATTTTGTTGAGACTAAGCCAGGGTTATACCCAAGCCCACAGACTCGGTACTAAGTAACTGTCCAGTGATTAATTCTATCGTGGTTAATAAGCGTCATCGCTCACATTATGGTGAATATTTCTACTTCTACTTCAACACCGTGGCTTATCTAGTTTAACTCAAATATAAACATAATCTTCTCTTTCAACCCCTTCAAGGATTTTTTCGCTAGGTATAAATGGTAGCCTCAAGCACGATTAGATGGTTTACGTGTGCGAGCGTAACAGGTAGGGATTGCAATCCGGCGTCATTTTCAGTCCGGCCGGATACGACCGGATTGATTAAATCAAGATGATTTTCGCTTTTTAGTACAAAATAAGTGAGTTAATCAAGTGTCACTGCACTTATATGTAGGTAGTTTATAAAAAATAAATCACAAATATATAAAATCGACTTTATTTCCTAAACAATGTTAACACAAATAGACAACAAGAAAACAATTAAAATTTAGTAGTGTAGGTAACTAGTAACAATTTTACGACGTAACGAGTAGCTCAGTCTTTCTAGATTTCACTTTCACAGATAGATCATTTTATAAGTAACAATATTAATTATTAAGTAACTATAATATCCAATAGATACAATTAACCTTACGTAATTAACTGAAATGAGATCAAAATCATTATTAAAGTATTTGAGAATACTAACAAAGAAGTCTCATAGGTATTTAGGATTATGACAGATACCATCATGATTTGATGAATCTGTTGAACGAATGAACGGCAAAAATTATCACAACAATGAGTTTAGAACTCTTTAGTTTAATCAATTTACGATAAATAATTATTTTAAGTAATAATTGTAAAAATATAAGTATTAAAAGAAAATCAATATTGATTTTGAAAAAAAAAAATATTGTTAATTGTGTCATCAGCTAAACGACTTCTAATAGAGCTGCAAATATAGCCGACGAACGACTCGCACGCATGAACACTACCCACAACGCATTTAAATTACCTACTCATGCAACAGCTATATTATTTTCCCACAAACTGCTAGCACCGGATCCGGTCTTCGGATCCGGTATATTGGTACCGGATCCGGTAACCATTAAATGATGTCGGATCCGCCGGATTACCGGATCCGTTTTTCCGGATTGCAATCCCTAGTAACAGGTAGGTAGAGTTACTTTCGTAATGTTTATAAGTTTTTACTTTTAAAATGCTCAATTATTCTTAAATAAATGAAAAATGTGATAAATAAAAAAAAATTATCACATTTTTCATTTATTTTAGAGTTACTTTCGTATTTATTTTAATAGTTTAAATTATTTACTTACGTTTTTATTACGAACGCTGCGACATACTTTTGTAAAATAAAGAGTGCAGGTAAGTCTCTGATTGAAGGGCACACGTTATGGAGTTACTCAATAGATGCACGCTTTGATATGACGTTGTTACTTATACAATTCGTATCCAGTAATTTTACTTTTAACATTATCATCATCATGACGAAACCGACCAGTGCTGAGCTTACTTACCTATAGTAGGTTGATTAGTAGAAGTTGCTTTTATACTAGGTGAAATATTTCCATATGTACAACGTATGTATGCAGGCAAGGTATCTAGGTGTCTAGATGAAAATTTGTAAAGGCGCTTGAAAACCCCTAGGAAAATAGTACTAATTTGTTTTGCATCAGCCGCATATCTACCGATCTCGTTTTGTAGTTGTAGAGAACTTTGTTTTTCTGTACATCAACCCGATTTAACCTTAACCTATTATAGATAACAAATTACACACAATAGTCCTTCGGAGAAATCCGTATCAGACTTAATAGATGAATGACTTGGGTTAAAAGTTTTTTAAGATACATACACTTAAACAGGTACCGTACAAAATTAATAACTTAAAACAAAGACACACTAAAACAATTCAAAATTCATTATATCCAATACTTTTTTTATTCTACCAGACGGAGAATTCTTATTATTATTCTAGACGGCGTTTTTTTGATTCTGCCTGACATTTAGAAGGCAGTTCTTCCAAAGTAGCTATCAGCAAAAAAAGGCTGACTAAAACCAGGCCTGGCTCACTCCGCGTGGTACATCCGTTATTTACCTACAGCGAAGCGCTCCGCCGGCGCATTTCGAATGGTCTAATAGCATTCACAGTAATTCTATGATCGAGGTCGCAAATAGTATTTAAAAATGGACATAAAAAGAAACAAATATTCAATTAGATTATGTTTAGATTTGATTATGGTCAATTTAGCAAACAAAACATAGGTAGTATTACTAATTATTCGTCGTAACTTTTTTTTCATTTTGTACTTTAGGTAAGTTGAAACAATATTTTTTACAAAGGTAGAATAACAGTAATACCTACATCGGTAGATATTTAATTTCTTAAAAACCTAAAAGAATTAATATTTAATTTCTTTAAGATATTAATAAGGAAATTAATTATTCTTCACTAGGCAGCAACCCTAACAGCGTAAGAAAAGATAAGAGGCATGCGATAGAAAGAGACAAAACTTCTAGGTATATAAATTTGCAGGTACGTAATGCTGTGCGAGCTGAATTCCACCGTATCGCGTCGTAGCAAGACTCGAATTTATTTAGATCTTCTTGCGGAGTAATTCTTCTGTACCAACTATTACTTATTCTGTGCTAAAACTTGATCCATACAAAAATATGATTACATACCTACGCTTTAGTGATAATAATCATTTGGTTCAGCTACTTTGCTATTCAAATAAGGCATCGATATTCCATCCAATTATGGATAAATTTAATAAACCTTTAGATAGGTATGTCGATTTAAATAATAATATTTCTTTCACAATAACAGAATGCAGCAACCCGATAGTCAATTTAATTGCCAGTAGGCAGTGATAGATTTTATGAATAATATTTTTTAATAATATTTTAGTTATCAACACGCATGGCAATACTAATTAAACAACGGAGTACTTGATATTATTTTAATATCACGGAGGCCAAGATATTGCATAGATGTCACAACCAGACAACTTAAACCAGACACATCCTTTGTTTTTCGAATGAAGTTATTTGATAATAAAAATATAACTATAGCAAAGGCACCAAAGGTTGACACTATTAGGAAAGCTAAGTAAAGAACATTTAATTTTTTGTAAACCGTTTAATATTTTTAAATAGAAATGAAATTTTATAAGTTCATATACTATTAAAATATTTGTTTATGTAAATAACTTTTTTTATAAACAAAAACAAACACTCCTCTACTCCAATAGTTGACAGGGGGAAGAAAATAAATCACCAATAGTTGACAATCTAGCAAGTAATAATTGGAATGACATTATAATCAAAAATTTTAATCAAGAACAAATAATAATATATTCTACTGCAATGCTGTAGCACCAACATTTACCCTATGATTAAAAATCTACCTTCATTCATTTAGTTTAGATGGACGTATGGAAGTTTATTTCTCAATCACTGAAGAATGGGCGAACGAATTTGAATGAAATTTGGCATGGTGATAGTGTACAGTCTGATACAGCACATAAGCATTTCTTTTCCGATATTCTCCCAGGATTCGAAATTGTGATGATAAGACCTCGCGAAACAGCTAGTACACAAATATTAGTAGACTTTATTTTTACCAAGAAATTCTATGTTTGAATAATGTGGCTACCTTAATCAGAGGTTGCATTTTGCATTTTTTCTGTGTCCATCAATTAGATTTAAGATATAATGTAACTTTTACTGGTGGTCCTAATAAATAAATAAATTAATCACTAACATATTATACATAATTCTCTGTATGTTTCTGGAGCAGAGTGAATATTCATTGTCACATTTCTGTCCTATTCTCTTCTTTTATTCCATCTTTCTGTTATATCACATCAGAAAAACCCTACACAATACCTTTATAGTAACAGGTGCTCCCGAATCTAATGTTTGATATAATTGTTTTAGAAGACGTTTTTTTCAACTTAAATTAATATTGAACCTTAAATAAATAACACAACACATAAAACACTAAAGCAAAACATATCCAATCGTTTGTCACCAACGTCAAGTATCGGATTTTTTAAATATATTGGTATCCAATAGATGACACCCTAATAACTAGTAAACCATACATAAAATGACATGAAATATAATCTCTAATCATTACTCAACAATTCAAAGTAATATTAAACTCTATGATACATTGAAATCTTATTAAAAATGTCCAAAAATTCACCTTAAATGAATTAGCGTCCTTAAGCACAATCGTAAAAAATGGCGTAATATACTTACTCACTTTGACCGGATTGAGTTTGCATGTTTGTTTTTATCGAATATTGCAAAACAAAACAAAATAAAAAGGGAAGTTTCAAAATCAAGTTAAACTTAGTGTTATAAAATAACATATTAGTATTTCACATTATCATACTTTCTTTTCATACTTCTAATAAAGGGTGTCAAGCATTGGTGCCGTGTAAACCTTTGGTGCCTTTACCTAAGATAAATGATGATGATGTGTGAACAACTAGTTTCATCTAATATATAAAATTCTCGTGTCACAGTCTTCGTTGCCATACTCCTCCGAAACGGCTTGACCGATTTTGATGAAATTTTTTGTGCTTATCCGGTATCTATGAGAATCGGCCAACATCTATTTTTTTTTATTTATATGCCAAAACAACGTTTGCTGGGTCAGCGAGTATTATATAAAAAAAAGTATACTAGTTTAAGATTTAGAAACTTAATTTTTGAACAATCACATATTTTTAAGTAACTTAATTCCGAGATTGGAAGAATTGTACCTAATAGTTACGATATTATTTCTATCAAAACTTATGTAAGTAGGTATGTTTTTACTAACTAGCGGTCAAAGAAGAAAGTCTTCCGACATAAATATTAAACTTTAGTAAAAATATAAACATTAGGATTGATTTAACTTTGTCTGAACGCGTAAAATTCTCACGTATTTTTTTCTACGAAAGCAAGTGTTTTTGTTTAGTCATAAAAAACAATGACTCGCAAGTAGGTATATCATAAACGATAAAACTCATTTTAAATCAAGGTAAGAAAATGAGTAAGCAATTAGTAAGTTTTTTACATTGTAGGTATTTTTTGTTTATATTGTACAAGTGTCATGGTTTTCGCTAACGATTAGCGTTGTAATTCGCTTACATTTTTTTGTATTACTTAACAATATTGTTCATATTGTGGCCAAGATTCCGTGACAATTTATTATGAAAAAAAATTGTAGGCGAATGTGATGTCCAACAATCATAAATGACACAGAAGAAGTAAAATTATTCGAAAATTGCGGTTACTTTATGTAAACTATCAAAGTGGAAAGTGATGCGATAGATTTGAGAGATCCAAGTTTGAGGATAAAATTGTTTGCCTACCTATCTAGCAAAAAATTAAATTATGAGGCTTCACTTTGAAGGGAGGTGCGTATCTACCTACCTAATTTCTAACACACTATTGTTAGAAAAGTAGTTTTGGGACTGAATAGTTTCATAAATAGGTACATACATACATAACTTCACGCCTGTATCCCTCATGTTGTAGGCAGAACATCAGAGGTTATAAGACCATCTGATGCCACTTTTGACAATGAGGTATTATAATGATGGCGAGAGGCTATTGCTGTGACCGGGGGTCAGCCTATCGCCCACAAAAATGCCAATAAAACCTCTGTTCCTGAACCGACTTTTACAGTATGCCCGGGAAGAGAGCAGCTGGCACATTCTATTTTTTTTTTGCTCCCAGTCCAGCATGGAAGTAACTGAATAAGTTAAAATAGTTTCATAACTTATTTTGGTGTTACTGAAAGTAAACCAAGTTGTGTGTTTGTTTTAATAAAGAGTATAATTTGTGAGATTGTTAACTTTTCTTTAAAAGTACCTCATACGAGCTTTTCCCCGCAACTTCGTACGCGCTAAACTACCTTCCTGTGAGAATTTCGACAATTCCTTCCATAATACAACCGGACACCCATTGAAGAACCTTTATACCAACTTATACTTCCGTGTACTCAAGGAATTCGATTTTTCATACAAACTAAAAACTCCAATATTTCCCGTTTCCGTGGGAATTTCGGGAATTCCTTCCTTAGTACTCCTCTACGCCCCCATAGAAATGTATGTTCCAAATATCAGCTCTCTAAACCCAGTAGTTAAGAATGTACGTTGTCTGTCAGTCACTCAGTTAGTAACGGAAAAGCTGTTTTAGGTTTGGATATTTAACAGTAAAGTTATTTAGTTCATTTAATGCATTTAGATTTCAATGTAAATTTTTCAATTTCTACTCGTCAATTTAATTGCTTCGATAACCAACTTGAAGTTTGTTGCCGAATAAATATTTAAATACTACAATTAGTTTTCCTTCCTATTATCAGCATTTTATTTAATGAGTTGCAATTTTGGAAAATGGGGTTTTACACCTAATTGAATAGATTAGAAAGGAATACGTTCTGTTTTTTATGTATTAATAAAGTCGTATTTAGTATCGGTTAATTTTGCTATTAAATCGTGGAGTTTATGAATACCACGCGTGATCCTAGGGATATTCATTATTTCAATTTCATACAAACGGACGAAACGCGTTTATTTAATGATAATTTAATGATAAATCATTTCGTATGTCTCAGTTGAGGCGCAAGTATTTAAAAAAAATTATACAATGTTCAAGTTGTTATAAGATGTCCTGCAGCCCCTGTTAACTTTTAACATAGCATATTTCCCATTACATAATTATTATATATGTGTATTGTTTAAGTTTTTATATTGCATGTTTATCTTTATTGTGTGTATAAATGGTACATTTGATCATATGTCTTTTTTGTTATTTTTAAGCTCTGCCCTTGCATAAAAATGTTTATATTCAGTTTTTTGTAAACGGGTTGCCCGGCTTGAAGCGATAAGGCCGCCCAAATTGTCCAAATTTGTGTTATACTTTTAAATTTTCCTGCACTTGTTTTGTTGGCAATAAAGAGTTATTATTATAATTTTTCGGTCGCTAATTTATAACACCGATTTGTTATTCAAACGTAAACATGTTTTTTTGACACAAAAATCTTTTTTGGTTGAACACTTTTTATTCAATTCAAAAAGTATTTTGTTTGTTTATATAAAAAAAGTATATTTACAATCACAAAGCTAAATGGAAGTAAACACAAAGTAGGCAACTGTAATGAATGCGGGTAGCCCTATAGCATGTGAACGGACCGCGGCGCTGTAGGCATTTATTTCAAAGATGCGGCCGAGTTGAAGTACTGAATAGATAACATTACCTACCGTGTAAATACTAACCAACCAGTTTTGTCATCTGAAAGTATTAAGGTATTACATGGCTTGAGTCGATTTTGTTTATAGTCATGATAAATCATAATAATTTCACGTATCGTCAGGTATTTTAGCTTCATATGAAGGTTATAAAAGCAACAATGAAGAAAGAAGACATCTGGTTTTTAAACGTTTTTAATTCTCTTTATTTTGCAGTGGCCTTATGGCCGACTTTTATATGGCTTGGATCTATTCGACGAAGATATTCCACAAGTACAAGAAGACCGTTACATAGTAGACGCACTTACAGACAGAGCTATTAATGGTAAGCTGACTATAAAGTTGGTATCTTTCTATTTGTTAAATGTTGAAAAAAGAAACTCAACGCAGTTTCCTCTTTTAAAAAAACAATTAACACGAATGCAATAGCAACAATATTGTAAAAACTAGGATACAAAAGTCATATAAGGACATCCCTTTTTATTTTTACAATTAAAATGAGTTTGAATAGTCAATAACTCATAAGCTCTTTGGTTTTATCGTTAACATCTACAAAAAAAATCTAAAAGAGACAAATACATTACACATTTTAACCGCGTATTTGCTTAGAATAAATTTATCACCCTTGGCTAAGCGTGTTGTAAATGACGTCTAAGCCAGAGGCCACCGCTTGTTGTTAGGACCCTTCAGGTATTGCCTGGTGAGCAACCATCCTTCATACAAAGCCCATCGATTGATGTCATTTATCCCGTCAATGTTTTATAAAGAGCTAATGCCTTCCTGAAAACGTGAAGAAGAAGTTTGCACTCTCATCTACGTTACGACATCATATTTGCTTATCATTAGGTGAGATTTATCTCAAACGCTAAACCACCGATAAAATACTCAAGTGACCTTGTGGTCCCTCAGTGATAGAAAGGCACAACACATCTCAACCTCTCTTCCTGCACCTGACACACAATGCGCCACACTCCGGCAACGCTGGCGGCGCGCTGCAGCCACCGCTCAACTCCACGGTCAAGAACAACCACATTGCACACTCGGATCGACGGCTATATGCAGGTACTGTAACATGAGTGGTATCTTTGATTACTTTTCAAAGGATAAAAATTGTTAATAAAATAAAAATAAATTTACCCTTTGTTGCTTGCTTAACGTTATAGTAAAATCTTCGAAAAAATATAGCACTATGAGTCCCGTTTATGAATCTCATAAATAATCTCGTAACAATATGGCGATAGAACTTTTAACCGAATCTACCATCTATAGTAAAAGAAGTCATGTGATCTGTCTCGTCTTACTAGACAAAACACGGTTTGAAAAAGGTTCTGTTGCATCTATTGGAATGTATATAAAACGTAATTTAAATTGCTTTTATTTCAGAGGTTGTTTCTCATTTGGACAAATCTATCGGAAGAGTCATCAAAGCATTGGCCGATAAACAAATTCTGGACGAAACCATCATAATATTTCAATCAGATAATGGCGCTCCAACCACTGGAGACTTAGCCAATTTGGGAGTTAATTTGCCATTTAGGGGCAAGAAATATACACCATGGGAGGGAGGTGTCCGAGTGCCCGCAGTTATTTGGCATTCGTCATTCAAGCCGTCAGTATGGCAAGGTTTGATGCACATAACCGATTGGCTTCCAACTTTGATATCGGCAGCTGGAGGTCAAGTCACCAATAAAATAGACGGAATCAACCAATGGGAATCCATTATCCAAAAATCTGCTTCCAAAAGAACAGAAGTTCTTGTGGCCGTTGAAGATTTCTATAGCAACTACGCTGCATATCGAGCTGGAGATTACAAAATAATCGTCGGTAATGTATCTGGCGTGAGCAACGGCTACTATGGAGAGGAATTCATGGCTAATAGGAATGATCCCCCTCCGTACTTCCCTGTTCTCAAATCTTGTGATACAGCAAAAGCATTTGAATCTCTGGGCATATACTTAGATGTTGATGAGGTGAAAGCGCTAAGATCATCTGCTACTATTAAACAGTACGATCCGATTAGAGACAATACGCCCTGTGTACCTACACCGTGTAAGCATTTTTGATTTTTTTCTGCCACCTACCTATCAATTACGGGTATTTAGCCTTGCCGATAGATAAAGAATATTGGAAGCGCTTTTTCTTATAGCTTCCTTTAAATAACCTGCAGTAAATATCAGTTTAATATTTGTTTTGTCCCGTTTAAATTTATTTAAAAAATATAGATTACTTGCGTTTAATAATTTTTCGAGTTTGAATACAAAAAATAGCATATTTAATAGACCAAAGAAACATTTTTTTTGTCTTCAAATAGTACTGTTTATTAGCTTAACAACAAGTTAATTCTTTTTATTTTCCTTTCAGCTAAAGGCTGCCTGTACAACGTGCGAAGAGACCCGACAGAGAGTCACGATCTCTGGCAGCGAGCTTCCAAGATAGCAGCCCTCCTCACCAATAGATTGCGCAGTCTGTTGACTTCGCAACTCAGGCGGGGTCCTCCCAAACTGGACGCCCTCGCTGACCCAGCCTTATATGACTACATCTGGCTACCTTGGATCAACAGAAACGAAGAATTAACAAATAACTATTTAAACGAGTTGGGCAGAGCTCTTGAGAGCTCTCCAAATGCCACTGCTCAAAATATAACGCTCGCTTCTCTTGTCGAATGCAATGGAACGGCCGGATTTACAAACTTTTTGTGCCTTCTGAAGACTGCTTTCTAATTGTTAAGTTTTAGCCATTCAGTTTTGTTTTAAAGTGTGGTATTTGAAATGCATTTATTATTATTTATTTTATGTGATTTTATACTATAAGTATGCACTGTGTGTTTAAGTTCTTTATCGCATTGCTATCAATTTTAAATTGTAATTTTATGAGATGAATGTTCTTTTTATCCCTATCTTTAAAGCTCAAAAAGAACAGGTTATCTGATCTCTCTTCTATGTTGATTTTGATGAGCTAACTTACTAGAGAGCCGCACATAATAAGATAATAATTTTTAATTATTAAGTAAATAATTGTGATATAGGGCAATAATAAATAATTTAAAAAAATCTGCAAATTTAATATGACTCCCGTATTGACTTTTCATTTCAGAGTCATCTGTGACAATACTTTAACAGCAGTATTTTGTTCAACCCCTGCGACATAAAAACGAGCAGTTTCTCAGAAAATTAAATTTGTTTTTAAACATCGTTTAGTCTGTGAAGTTTCCTTTACGAGGGTTGTGACGTCGGACTGCTGTAAAAATGCTTTAGGTGCTGTAATATGTCTGCCAACGTACAATCGATGGATTTTTATTGGATCCTATATGTGAGATAGGGGTATGTAACATGTTTTAGGTAGATAAATAAGAAAAATATATTCTATTTAAGTCACTTATCTTCTGATAGTAAAAAAAAACATGTGGCACTCGGAGACTGCCGCGGTAAAGCTATTGCATAGCATTTTTTTATCAACTTATGCAATTATAATTATTTATTTATTTTATTAAAGCAGTAATGTTTGATCTAATAGGAAGTTCCACAAGTTCCTAGTAGATGGCGTTGATTGTTTATTAAAGCCCGCATGTAAAGTTATGAAATCAAAGTATCACCGCTGTGCCGGTCGGAGTGGGGGGTGTTAGGTTTTTTCGTTACGGAATTTCTGGATTCGGTCCCCACGCTCAAGGCCCGCGATAGAAGCTATGCAATAGCTTAAAATCAATGATAAAATTAACAGTTGACAATCTGCTTTAATCGAATTTTATCTTACGTCGATACCGAAGATAAAAAGCTTGGGTCAAGTCAGAAGGAACTGGTACAGAACGTACTGACAACAGCAATGCAGACCACAGCATTACTGTTAAAATTAAAGATACTATAGGTACCTACTGTTCTTTTTATTGGAACCGCATCCGTTGAGGGCTTATAGAATAATAAAAACCATTTTCACTATGAAACCAAAAAAAAACCCTTTTTTGAGTTACCTATTACACTTTTTAGGATGTTTTATTAGTTTTAGCGAGAAATAAAAAATCTTCTCTATGTAACTGCTTTTTTTAACGTTATTGTGTAATTTTATTAATGAGTTCATGATATGAAGCACAAAAATTCAAAACTACGTCGAAGGAGCGAAGGTAATGTTTTTACGAGCACTATTCTCGTTCAAAGTTGGGAGATAAAATATCTGAATACACGGAATATCTTTGGCTGTAAATAGTGATATTTTTTTAAAGATGATTGTTTAATTCTTGCCACTTTTTCTCAATAGATCGACTTTCTGAAGTAGTGATGGATTAATTCCAATTTGTATAAATCTAACATTAACATTACATAATATTTTTAAGTTTTTGTATTTAAAATGCTCAATTATTCTTAAATAACTGCGGAAGCTCAGTGGAAGAGTACTCGTCCGGCAAACGAGAGGTCCCAGGTTCGAGTCCTGGTCGGGTGATTTTTACACATTTTTTCAGTTATTTATGATTAATATTACATTATCGAATGTAAGAATATAATTAGATATGGAATTTAGCAACTGCAGAGTTTAAAACCTTCTAATTTGACTTATGAGAGACTTAATATTTTCTTATTTTCTAAGTCCATTTATGAATAACACGCAAATGTGACTTAACAAATCTATTTTATAAAACGTTTTGATCCACTGCATTAAAATTTTAATGCGTTGATGGTTCCACTGAGTGCCTTCTAATTGGAAAGAAAGCACACGTTAAATAAACTGTGCGATAAAAAAGTTTAGTTGAAGACACAATTTTAAGAGCTTAAGAGAGTTCATAAGATCATTCGACCTGATTGTGAAACGAAAGAATTGTGTCCTACAGATAATAAGGCGCGGCTTTAAGTTTCGATTGAGAATGGTTCTGAAAAAGTAACTTTTCGCCTTACGCTTTTAAACGAAGGCAGAACCCGAAAACTTATGTAAAAGTTTGAGTCATGCCCCTCTATTAGACGATAAAACTTCCAAATTGACGACCTTGACATATTACCTTCAAAGCTCTTTTTCTTACATTTATTCTGCCTTAGTTGATCGACGGACAGCCTGTGGTAAGTATTATTATTCGAAGTCGTGAGAGCCAAATAAGATACCGAACATGAGATTGTACTTTTCCTTCTTCTTCAGCTTTTGACTTCGTACGCGCATAAACTAAAAAGTCCTATATTTCCCGTTCCCGTAGGAATTATGGGAATTCCTTCCATAATGCAACCAGACACCCATTGAAGAACCTTTATGCCAAGTTCCACATTCGTGCATTCAAGAAACAATATTTTTTATACAAATTTAAAAATCCTATACCTACTATAACTTTTAACCTAGTATCACATCCGTGCACTCCAGGATAACGATTTTTAATACAAACTAAAAAGTCCAATATTTCCCGTTCCCATGGGAATTTCGGGAATTCCTTCCTTAATGCTCCTCTACAGTCCCTGAGGAATGTATATTCCAAATTTCAGCTCTTTACGGCCAGTGGTTATTGCTGTACGTTGTCTGTCAGTCACTCAGTCAGTAACTGAACAGTCTTACACTAAGCCTATAATACCGTGATAAATTGATTATTGCGGATGATAATTTTAAAAATATTTAATTTCTTGTCCTACGGGTCTAACGATCGTAACAAAATAGTATTAACTAGGGATTTACCCGCGCCATTTTAAATCACGCGGTAATATCGAGATAAAAAGTAGCCTATTCGCTATTCCAGACTGTACCTATCACTATGCCATTTAATCCAAATCCATTATGCCGTTTTGCCGTGAGTAACAAACATCCAGACATGCATATGTCCATCCATCCAAACTTTCACATTTATAATATTAGTAAGAGTAAGATTATTTGCTGTGAGAAAACGTTACTTGAGTCTTGAAGTCCATAGTAGGTACACGCTTTGCTTGAAATGTTTCAAGTCTAACACTGTTTCGTTAGTCCACAGCCACAATAACAAGAACGGACACTGTGGATTCACTTTTGATTAACAAACTCCACCTGGCAGTCGTACGTAGTGTTTACTCGCACCACGCTCGGGTTTGTAATTCGAATGGTCCGATGTGACACTTCTAATTTAGACTTCATGTAAGTTTTTGTTCGAGATTCTTCATAGCTAGTCTAGCGGAAATTCCACTTCGTAATATATATTTTGGCACTAAAACCACGCATTAAAGTAGTTTTTAATTGATAAAGTGGACAGGCTAGTCGCAATGGTTAATTTTGGAGTACGGGTTGAGTATTATTTTTTAATTTTTAGCGCTACCGTCTCCGGATTGGCTTGTTGTAAAATGCGAATCCAAGTGATCATGCTTGGTGGAAGGACCCCTGCAAGGTTCGCCTCAAACTCAAACTCAAAAGAATCTTTATTTCGTAAATATTTAAATACATTTGAAATAAGTCAAAAAAATTACAAATTGAACTGAATCTACCACCACTTCGGAAAGTCGATCTGTTGAGAAGAAGTGACAAGAAACTCAACAGCAATACAACCAGGGAATCCCATCTTCTTGCTAATAACACTTATCCTTAAATCTATCGAAGAGATAATCTTATATATTTTGGAATTTTATTATAAAAGCTTACACATTGACCCATGAACGAGTTGGTGATCTTCTGGAGTCTACTATTATATTTATACATAAGGCAATCAGACACTAGACAGAATCGTAAATATAGATTTAGAGGTGTAGATAGAAGTAGAGATGACGTAGCGATAGAGGTGAGAGAGAATACAGATAATGTGAATGGAGATGAAGATAGTCGTGGATACAGACACGGACGTGGACATGGAGGGAAGTCAGAGTCAAATTAAAAAAATTAACATAGTCATAAAGTCATCAGCAAAACGACCTGGCACCGGTAGCAGCACCCGTTCTTTTACTCGTGAAGCAACCAGACATCACCCTCCTAAACCATATTTTAGGGAAGAGGGTGACCCGACACCCGACGCTACCGCTAGCCATGCCGCCAGAGGGTGCATGACGTTCTTGCTGATGTTTGGACAGGAAGGAGATGGCGTTGGATAGAAGGAGTTGGAGATGGAGTTGGAGATTGAGAACTTTTGAAAAACAATTTACAACCGAGGAAAATTTACTACAATATCGTATATGGACATCGGCAGATATTGTATATTACACAATTTTTGTACAGTTTCTTTAAATTTATCAAGTGGTAAGTCTTGAATATTTGTGGGAACCTCACTATAAAACGTAAAGCATACCCATAAATGAGTTAGTGACTTTATGAACTCAACTATCATAGCCGGCTAGCTTACATCAGAGACGAGTCAACTTTACTAGTCTCTACTTATACATATTTCTAGTATTAACATTATGTAAGTCACATTTTCTATGGAACATGTTTACGTTCTTTTTTACAAACATAAGATTTTCAAAGATATATTGTGACGAATTGTGTCAATACAATAGTTTACTTCAAAGCAATGTTTCAATCGCCTACTCACTTTAAATAGAAAATAGGTATCATCAGCAAACAATATGACCTCACACTTGTCTTTTACCATAAATGGGACAAGTGTGAGGTCACACAGAGGCCTGACTAGCGACCACCCTTTATGTAAAATCTGCCGCCAAATATCACTGCTCCAGCAGATATTTGGCGTGTGATGTCTTCTATTTTTATTTATTTACTTACGGAAAATATACAGCTAATTACATAGGATATTATAATCGACTAGCTGTTGCGCGCGGTTTTACCCGCGCAATTTCGATTCCCGCGGGATTTCCGGGATAAAAAGTAGCCTATACGGATTCGGAAGAATCCCTCTAAGTAATGGTAAAAGAAATTTATAAATCGGTCCAGTAGTTTTTGAGCCTATTCAATACAAACATACAAAAATACAATGGTTTCCTCTTTATAATATTAGTATAGATAGAACGAATAAGGCAAATAGGCAGTTTTCTTTCACAAACAAGTGTAGAAATTGCCTATACAAACAAAACCACATCTTTACTCACCGATATGTCAGGTTGAGGTATTAGTCACCGATTAAAAAAATATACAATTTGGACTTTTTATTTCTGAATTATAGTAAGCCAGTAGTAAAACTTTTCCTTCTCTGTGTAATGGGGAAAATGAGATTGTAACGGTGGGTCGAAGAAACGGGAACTAGACTGATGGAAACGGAATGGAACACGGTTAGTAGTTGATTTTATTTGTATGGAAGCTATTATTCTAGTATCAAGCGCTGGCTTCCTCTTTAGGATTAGTCACATTTTACAATACGCATAAACAGAGACCTTTAGTTCTGTTTCTACTATAATGCCATGATTCCTTTATTTGTGAGTAAATGTTTTGTTAGTATTAATCTTTTTTTATGAAAATCTCAATTTAATTTATTAATAGGAATAATAGGTATAAAGGTTACCTAATGATCAGGATAAATACATAAAATGCTTATGTGCAAAATAAACATGCGATTTTATGTTAATTGAATTAAAGCATAAATTGATGAACTTTTCATCGGTATTTGATGCATAAAATATTCACATTTCCATTATTGAAATAAAATTGTGAGCCCATAACCAGGACGCCTTTTACATTTTGTCGCAATTAATTAAAATAGTTTTAATTTAAAATAATTTAATTAGTAAATAATTTATATTACAGGTTTAAAATGATACTATTAAAAACTAAAAAATAATCTATTGAAGTTAGATTTTAGGTAGGTAGGAAAAATACCTTCTTTTTGATAGGTTTGATGGGAATGCCCATGAAAGTTTCTGGTATAATATTACTGTATACATATTTTAATTTAAAAGTGTAGTAATAATGAAAAATTTAATGCAAACAATCCTATATTTCCGTCGACACCGCTGCTTATTGCTGCACAGCTCTTGTTATCTTTTACTTGTATCGGAAATGGAGTGTTTTATTTATTTTTATCCTATGTGGTAGTCCAGGTAGTTCCCTACGTGGGTGCAAGTTTCACCTCATTCTGTTTAGCAGTTTCCGTGTAAAAGACCAAAAAACAAACATGCTTCTACCAAAATTTCACTTTAATAAGACGTGGAAAAGGTTTTTTTTCTTATTACATAATAAAGGTGACACGTTTTTCTTCCGAAGTAGTGGCGCAGTAGTCCATGTGTATATCATAAAATATACTTACTCGTAGCAGTTTAAGCAACGTTTGACAACGTTTGAAAACGTTTGACAGGGTGACCGCCAATCATTATTCGGTCAGTCGCGGGTGCTGTGTCATTATAAGGGATTGTCAGAATCAATTACGGTGCCCTGAAAATTATGATATCCACCAAGTAGGCTCTTTAAAAAAGGGATGGTTCATTGTTTGCTTTCTGAACATGAGGACTGAAATGCTGAGCGATAATTCATGAAAACCTATTCACTTGACGCTTGAATTAACTTACTTAGCATTCACTTAAAATAACTTATATCAAAAAGTTATACGTCTAAGATTCAATTAAAAAGTTCCTTCTACCTAATTAAGAAGTAGCTGTGTCTTTAGTTTTATTCCCCATAAGTACTATCCGTTTTGACTCCGTAGCCAGCCAGAAAACGTCGAGTTTTTATCGCAGATTTTGTGAAACAGCCGCTGAGTATGCTTGTGGCTGTAAACATCTTATTTTACATATTATAACGGAGACGTGATCAGATAAACTTGAGGTCGGACACGGGTTGAGTCACATTAAAACGAAAAATAATTTGGTAAGACCCGTATAGAGGAAATTAAAGATGATTTGCAAGTTTAAGGCAAAACTTTACCAATACTAATGCAATTTGTTTTATAATCTTAGCGTTATTTAGTATATTTTGATTGCAGATTTGATTAATACGTACTATAGTTGGTTTGGAAACTATGATCACTTCCAAATATAGTCATACAGATGAAAAAAAAAGTTTAGGTAGTATTATTAAAAAAAAAAACGAACCCCTAAAGAATTAATTCAAGCAAATAATTGTAAAGTTTTCATCAGAACATCAGTATTCCGACCAAGAAGGAAATACCCGCGGCTCTTGTGAATTCTT
The DNA here is from genome assembly GCA_944452665.1 of Stenoptilia bipunctidactyla. Classification (NCBI taxonomy): domain Eukaryota; kingdom Metazoa; phylum Arthropoda; class Insecta; order Lepidoptera; family Pterophoridae; genus Stenoptilia; species Stenoptilia bipunctidactyla. The sequence continues at coordinate 17,320,270 of OX101728.1, forward strand.
TATTCCTCCACCGAGTTTACAGAGGTTCTGCTAATATCAGACTTTCCTATTAAATAACAGGTACTTATGTATGTAAAACAACGCTGAATAAAAACTCCCAGAAACTTTGTTCAGAACTCAGAGCTGAAGTAATATAAAACCACATTGTTATCGAAATTTAATGCTTTGTGTTAAAAAATATTTTCTCATTTTTGGCCATTAACATAAACGTTAATGTTGTTTTAAACCATTTGCGGGAAGTTAGATAAATGTTGCTTTACGTGAGGGTAAGCTTGCATAGGGGCGACCGTACATATCTATAACCTTTGCCTTTACAACATTTTGAACTTTGCATAACCATAACCCTTCGGATAATAATGTTGATTAATTTTCAAGTATTTTTTTAATTATTTAAGTTCTGAAGTTCTGCTTTAGAGTAGGTTTTATCTGCTTAGATTTTATAGTTACCTATGTATTCAAAAAACGTAAATGGACTTTTTGAAATAAATTATTCAACTTTATTTTAATGAAATTACTTTACTGGGCGGCTAACAGCTATGACTTAACTAGGATAAACATTAACTGTCAAGTAAGCCATTAACAGGCCACGGCAGATACATGTCGATCAAAAGATACCTAATAGTGTAAAGGTGCCTATTATGAGATAGGCGCCAAATATGAAATAGCAAGGTACTGGACAAAATATTCACGTCAGCCATTTAGTGCTAGTGTCCCTCGAATCAAGGCCGTAGCCAGAAAATAATTTCGGGGGGGGTTTGGTTTGGTGGAACAGTAGAAAAACATAAAATCATTTTAATAAAAGAAATAAATTTGTGTTACTTATCATATATATTTATTAGAAACCCATTACAGAAATACTTATTACAAAATTACAAAAGCACCTTATTACAAAATTAAATTTAGTCTTCTAGCTTTCTTTGCAGCGAACAAATCAATTACCTCCTCGGTGTCGATATCAATTCTGCGGTGGATTGACATTAACGCCAAACCGTTTAGTCTTTCCTGGCCTGTGGAGTTTCTCAAATAAGTTTTGAGGAGTTTCAGAGAAGAGAAAGTCCTCTCAGGAGTACATGTAGAAACAGGCAGTGTCGCCAAGATCTTTAAAAGTTTGTGAATGTTTGGAAATAAGGCCTGGTTGCATTCTCCGAGAGCTTCAATAGCACATGTTGGTCGATCTAGTTCAGATTCTTCCATCCATTTTATCCGCCACATGTCTAATTCAGCTTTTACAAAGTCCCATTCCAAATATTTTTTATAGAGCTCAAAGTAGTTTTCTTGAATATTAAGTTGTTCTTTGCACTAATGTGGCTTTATGATTTTGGAATCTCGACCGAAGCTGATCAATGAAATCATCCAAAAGTGGAATCATTATAGTAATTTTAAAATAAGTTTCAGGATCATTTGTGTTGTAGTTTGCCCTATGAACTTGGCGGGACGTTATTCGTGGAATTCTCATTTCCTCGTTTACAGTACTGAGCAAATTCTGTGCATTCTTGAAAAGTTCAGCAAATTTCGAATCAATATTTTGGCGAACATCTTCAATAGTCTTTATAATTAAATCGACATGTTGTAAAGCTGCTGCCAAGTCACATAGGGGAGATTGAAGTATTTTGCATAGTGTCAGTGTGTATGGGAACAACATTCCTAAGCAACATAAGCTTATAACAAAATCACTTGAAATGACTGATTTTAGGAGAGAATTAGCCTTTGACGATGTTTCAGAATCCATGTCAGTGCTTAAGTCGTCTAGAGTATCGACAATAGCTTTATAAATTTCTTTAAATCTTAACAACCCATCATGATTTTCTACCCAGCGGGTCTCGCACATTGCCGTAAGGTTTTTCCATTGTGTTTCAGGAAAGTTTTTTTCGATATTATCTTTTAAACACTTTGTTCGTTTTGCCGAGGACTTGATAAAGTTTCCAACCGATTTTACTATTCCAATAGTATTTCGAATAGGCTGAACCTGGCAAGAATGACCCAGAGCTAAATTCAATGAATGTGAGCTGCAATGAACGTATAAGGCTTCTGGATGTGACTCACGTATTACTGCCTGCACACCTTTAAAACTTCCTTTCATCGAAGAAGCTCCATCATATCCTTGTCCGACTAAATATTCGCATTTTACTCCCAAAGATTTTAATTCAGATAAAATTGTATTGGCTAAATATCTTCCTGTTGTATTCTCAACTATTACAAAAGTTAAGAAATCTTCACGCAAGATAAACCCATTATCTTTTGGCTCGGCATATCTTACACAAATGGACATCTGTTCTTGTCGTGAAACATCAGTAGTTTCGTCAACAAGGATTGAAAAAAAATTCGCAGAATTTAATCCTTGCACAATTTTTTTCTGGATTATTTCACCACATATAGCAATAAGTTCATTTTGTATGATCGGGCTTCAAAGTCATATTTTCTGTGTGCTGTATTAGATTTGAGTCTCCACATCTGTTTCTCATCCGTAAGATAGCACGAAAGTTTCCATCATTTGTTTCTGGCTCAACATCATTGATTTTTATTGGACCTGAGTCGCTCGTACCTCTCAGTTCCAATTCCTGACGTCCACATAATTTTATTGTTTCAATTATCGGAATGAGCCGTTTCCGATTTTCAGCTATTTGCGCTTGGTATCCGCTATCAATCTGGCTTATAATATTTGGTTGAGATTTACTATACACCTTCATAAAATTATCAGCAAATAATACACAAGATTTGTGGTACTGGCTTTCACTGTGATGTTTGAAGTCATGTACAGCATCTTTCCATTTAGTGAGCGGCTGAGTAACTAAGGATTTCAACTGCTGATGAGAGCCTTTACCTGCGCAATATCTGGCAAATAATACACAATATTTGCATAAAGCGCCTTGTTGCCCTGCACTTGTGTAAACCAACCAGGAGAACCGTTCAAACCATTGCATTTGAAATTTTAGCTTTCTTTTATCGTCACTTACTGGAAACTTGAATGTCTTTTCTGGCATCCAAGGAGATTTCAACAATCTGTATTTTAAATCGTCATCAATGTTGGTGTTTGATCCCGTATAAAAGCCCACATCTAAAACATACTGAGAAACATCAACCACAGTCCCAGGAACGGCAGCAGAAGTTTCAGAACTACGTCTTGTAGCAGTATCACTGTCAAAAACGTTTGAACACTGATTTTCAGCAGAACCTTCACCACTAGTACCAGGTTTCGATTTTTTTAATAAATACTTGAATAATGTATTTTCTTGCGTCCTTTTTGCCATTTTCGGTTTCTCGATTAAAACGGTGCACGTTAGATGGCGTCACTAGTCGCGTTACGTCGCTTACACAAATGTTGAACCGACCTGTAACAATTAAAACAACAGCCAAGTATTAATTCCAATTTGTAAACAAACATTTAATTCGATAAAGGGTTAAAGTACAGTATGTGGACCGTCGAACAGACGATGACTGACTGATTGATGTTCACAAGTTTTGTTTGACAACTCAAAATGGCGGCGTCGTAAATTACGTTTTGTTTTGCACGTTTTATTATGAACATTTCACTAGTACGCAAACCGTTACATATAAATATTTTTGAAGTTGTAATTTATTAAATAGTAATACTTTTAATTTACATTTTTTATATATAAATGTGTTTATTTTATATTATTTATCTTGACTGTGAGTGAAACTAAACGCAATGACAGGCGACATTGATCAATCAGTGATTGTATTCATTACTTTATACTCTATGGTTGTTTTTTTAGCTTGAAAATTAATTGAATTAATGGAATTTCAAACTTAAATTTTATAAAAACTACTTATCTCCGCAATGTGAAACTTTGCACAAAGACCCCTTAGGCTATAACCTTTTACCCGTAAAAATCCTATCGTCCAGTCTGACGGTCCACATAGTGTACTTTAGCCCGATAAAGATTTAAAAGAAAATTAATAGGTTCGAGTAGGTAGTCTACTCTTAGGCATCAAATCAATTATAACACCACTTACTTACTTCAATACTAATTCAGAGCACAATTATTGCACACATTGCACTATTACCTACTGGCTTATGTCGCATTTTGGTGATTGGATCACTTATTGAATATTCCAGAAATTTAGTTCGAACACGTCCCCGAAGTTGCTTTGGTTGTGTAGTAGGCGTAGCACGTACGTAGTATCGCCGCTTCGTAATAGATATGTCGCTGCGCCGCTATTTAAGTATCCTGTATCGTTCGTGCGAATACTGAGCGAGCATAAAGTCATAAAGTCATTCATAATAAAAATAACAAGAGGTAGAGAATTTTGTTTGTAGTGATTAACTATGATGTTGTGTATTTTATTTCGGGGGGGGATCAATCCCCCTTGATCCCCCCCCTGGCTACGGCCTTGCCTCGAATCGACCGACACAGCAACAACGTCTGTCAGTGCAAGCCGGCCACCGGCGATCTAAAACCGTGTGCGCGTCCTTTTGTACCTACATTATCGTAAAACCAAATATTTTTCGTCAAATTAATGTTCACAAGGTATGTAACAACTTTATTTTTACGTTAAAAGCTCTTAATATATTTTTAGTTTGTAGCTTATATGATCAATTTTAAGATGTAAATGCAGTTTGATTGTGTTTTCATTATGAAACAAAAAAGAGGCATCCATTTTGTAAAACTGTTTTTCCTAATATGAGATATGCTGGGGTTCGTAGATATCTCATATTGTTCAGCGCTATATGAAAATAGATGACCATGTAGAAGATCTTATTAGTATTAAGACTGATGCTTTTATATAATATTTAATTATTAAGTTACAATAAAAATATGATTATAATGACATTAATATTGTTTTTTTTTAAATAAATTTTAAAGAACCCAATTTGAGATATTATCTTATATTAGCAACACCTTGTATCACATAATAGGAAACCATTTGTTTTGGACTACTTTTCTGATATTTTTCACTTTTTACAACACAGCCAGAAAAATATTGTATTTAGCAATAAATAGCTATTGCATACTTAAAGTACATTATGAGCCGAATTTTTTTTTTTTTTCCGCCACAGAAAAATTTTTGCACCCCCTAAAACAAGCTTTAACCAGTAAAGCAAGCTTTAGCGGGAGGAGGATGAATCCTATTACGGACGAATGGGCATTCTATAAGCTGTTAACCCCAGTGGCTAACGGAAAATAGAATGCCCAGACAGTGTGGAGACTCACTCAGTGAAGCCGAGCATACCCACTAAACATCCCCCTTTACTGACTCACCTTGATTGAGGCCATTAGTCTTCATCGGAGCGACAGCCAATTGGAGAGAGAGGCTGCGCAGTGAGCGGCATCCAGACGGCTGCCACCAAAAGGAACTGAAAGTGAGAAAAATAAAGCTAAGATTAGCAGAAATGACAAAGCTGAAACTAAGATACTATCTAGAGTGATCAGACTCACTCTGAGATAGGAATGCTGGAAAGAAGGACTACGTTTAGAAACGTTGAGCTTGCTGGAGTTTCCTGATAAGGGGAGCGAACTTGGTTAGGACCGGAAGAGCACCGTTGAAACCCTCTGGGCTGGCGTCGAGAGCGGCGCCGAAAGCCAGGATCTCGTCGATGGGAGCGAGCTGGATCCAGAACGCCATGCGGTCTTGAGAACCTTTTGCGTTCTGGCACTGGGAAGCCGATTTGGCGGCCGGTTGCGATTGAGTCGCGACCCGGCTGCGCTGACCTGGAACGATAGAAGTAAAGGCCTTAGGGGCCTTTGAACTGACTGGAGGGGCGTCCGAGCTAGGCTGCGGTCGCTCTCTCCAGTTCTCGATGGGCTTCACGGTAGCCCTGGCAGCACGCGGTGCCTTGGGGCAGCCGCGAAAGTTTGCTGTGTGGCCTGACTGGCCGCACAAGACGCAGGACGGAGCGGTGGGCGATTCGGGAGTGCGAGAGCACTCCTTAGTCCCATGCGGATCTAGGCACTTGACGCACCTAGGGGAAGCAAAACAATTTGCCGCCGCATGACCGTACAATTGGCAGCGGTGGCACTGACCTGGGAAACCACGCTTGTGTGGTACTTCGACGCGGATGTTGGAGAGACCGCACACGGTGGGCTTGCCTCTGAAAATGGACTGCCCTTGCGGGATCTTCGCTAGGATTACTAACGCAAGTGGGAACTGCTTGCCTCGGCGGCTGTGCATTTTGTGCACAGATTCGACGGGGAAGCCTTGAGAAGACAAGTCCTCTTGGATTTGCTCGTTCGAGAGCTCGAACGGCACGTTCCTGAGGACGGCACGGATCTTACGCTCCTCAGGGAGAGCGTAAGTGTGGTACTCGAGCTTTTGAGCAGCAAGAAGTCGAGTAAGATTCCTGAAATCGGAAATGGAATTGACAACGACCTTAATAGAGTACCCACGTTGGATGCCTTACTATACTGGATCTTGGGATCGTGCCTACCGCAGAGAGCTGAGACCTCGGTCCAGCGGCTCTTGTCCCGTAGAAAGACGGGGGGCGGAGACTTGACTTTCGACGGAGCCGAATCTGATTGCGACGCAGGCTGTGACGCCGGGATCGCTGAAACAAAAGGCGCAGGAGCAGACGCCGGTGCGACATTCTACGGAGCAGGAACAGCGGCTGGAGCAGCTGAAACGGATGGAGATAAAGTCGAAGAAGCATCTTGCTTCGTCTTCTTAGACTTGGATTTTTTGCGAACCTCGGTGAACAGAGCAGGAGATTCTGGAACTAAAGGGTTGGAGTCGGAATCACTACCCGGAGGGGTAGTTTTCCGTTTGCATGCGGAGGAGTCTACCAACATACTACCGGCTTGCTCAGAAGGGTCTGGCGACGCCGGAGAGTCAGTGGGGAAGCTCGGAGGAATCGGAGCTGAAGCTTGGCGGGCGTGGGCCTGAAGGGCCAGAAAGATCGAATTAAGATTTTTATCCAACGTGTTTGCGACCTGATTCAGTTGATATGTAAAACGGGCTTCCTGCTCTTGGAGCAGGGACAAAATCTTGGGGTCAATGGAAGAATCCATCGAGCACAAGTGACAGGACTGTGCTGAAAGAAGGAATTAGACGAATCCTAAGTGCCGGTGAACGGCTGCACAACTGCGCTGAAAAAGAGAACGACCTAGTACGGACCTATTGCCGGTGAACGGCGGACGATCAGGCTTAGTTGTCACGGTTACGTATCCACCTGACCAGCGATGCTTCGGCCGGCAGCAGTCGGGTCCGCCCTGAAAAGGGCAGATGAATTAGCCCCGACACCACACAGCCTCCACAAGAGAAAACTTTCCGAAAGAGCTTAACTTGGCACCTGACCCGCACGAGTACGGGGGAGGGAACAAGGGCAGCGCAATACGAACACTCGGGAGCGGCCGCAGACACGACCGTTCGGGAGCGAATGCAAACGGGAAGTCAAAAAGAGCCGAATTTGACATTTTCTTATTTTTAAGTCTCTCCAGTGTCAAATTTTACGACGTGAAACGTGACAGCCTCATGCAAAAACAATTTTTTTTTCTCTTTCTGTTACGGCATTAAGAAACACTTAAAAGAAGAGAATTCAATGTCGAGTCTGGCCCAGTATTTCCAATCTAAAACTAGGTATATCTTAGAAAGTTACACATGTAACAGTTTGGTTCTTATAGTCAAAAATAGAAATGGTATCTCATAATAGGCATCTTCACCCTATTGAATTTAAATGTGTATATAAAAAAATATTCATTATACGTTTCTCCGCAGAACTTACAAACAAAAGAAATAAACATGTTGTCCCCATAAAATTAAATAGGTAACTCTAGCTTTAGTCACAGATTTTTCTGCTTTCTAGGCCCACACCTTTATAATACCTCAAATATATCTCTCAGCATATACTCCCTAAACAGGTACCAATGCAAGAAAAATATGACAATTTGGCTCCAACAGTTTACCTATTCTGACACCGAGAATCTTCTTGTAGTGATCGCATAATGTTGTATTCTTTCACACGTCATTCACACACACATACAATCACTGCACACACTTTGTTCAGTTAGCACACTACACACCACATCGGAGATTTACAGTTATTAAAATAGTGAAATATGTATAAGGTATTAAATAATGTTTCTATGTACCTCAAACTACTTTGGCACATACATTTGTAAATACTTGCATTCGGGGACTACAACTGGGGCTTTGGTTACCTGAAGCACAGGCTTTGCCTATTTCAGGGACCATTCTTCACCTGTACTCACCTACCTTTTATTTTATTTTATATAATTATGTACCTACCAACTGTACTATTGTGAAGAGAAAATAAAGATTTTTATTATTATAACTTTTTTTTATTGTTCTGTGCGGGAATCAAACCCGCAACCACTGGCGTCTGAGGCAGATAGGTTTACCACATCGCCAAAGTGGTTGTTGACATTAACTTATCAGTTAATTATAACGTAAAACAAATTGAGTCCTTGGCCAGAACTGCTTCTAAAAATTTGGGAAATATCTCAAAGGTTCAGTGGGCCTTCGACCCAATATTTTAATAATCAATTTGCTATCAGCCCATTTTCGATTTCGCATGGTATATGTACACTATGGGTAGCACTTTGCCAACGAGTTTAAGGCAAAAGCCTTTTAAAACCTATAAAATCTAATAATCTAATAATATTTCAACTATATTAACATAATAAAACAACTATAAGTATACAACAAACAATTCCATACAATTCCAAACAATTTTAAAGGTACTTAAATACTTCGAAGTTTACATGTATCCTAATCGAAACTTATCTAATCACAGCAAGAATCAATTAAAGATCCCAAAACAAATCGTACAACTCTACATACAATATTGGAATGACGCTCGTATTTAGGACAGGGCAAATGGGCCATAAAACAGTGCCAAAGTGATTGATAGCCCCTACAATAGCTGAGTCACTGATTAGGAATTGCCGAGCCCCCTTTCAAGAACGATTCTTCTAGTTGGTGCGATTTTTTCCCGCAAGAGGTGAGAATATTGCAAACTGTACTGAGAGCAGTATGGAACTTTTTATAAGAAAGTCAGAGCAGTTAGTTACAAGGCATATTTGGTTTAAGAAAAACCAGTATTTTCTCATCGTTTAGCTCAGAGGAAAATACCTTTTTTTTTTTAATTGGGGAAATCCTCCATGGATACGATGACACTCGGGGGAGCGTTAAAGTTATGCCTGGACTTTAACCGGCTAAAACCCCAATGTGTTCCTCCTCCGCGCCTAGTGGCGAGATCACGGGCAAGCCGAAGCATTCAACCACGAAACCGCCGGCGCCATCCACTTGTGCGGAACCCTCAACATGCAGCGTGCCGAGAACACCAGGCACGCTGCACCTCAGCAAACTCCCTTGAGCAGGGCGGCAGATACCCCCGTATCCACCGCTTAGGGACTTCACTATGGCCGGAAAGGGTTAGGGACCGGTGAATTCGCGTCGCGTTAGATCACTAGAATCTAACCCCCCCAGCCGCGCCTCAATCCGGTGGAATCGCGTCGCGTTAAACCACCAGCATCCGGCTATCTGGCCTGCCATCATCCGAGGAAATCGCTCACGCGTTAGATCCCCGAAATCCGGATGTCCACAATGGGGATTCGAAAAGGTGGACGGCCCTTTGGCTTCCCCTCGGCAGACGGACTGACCCCTACAGCCATCCATTCCACGGATAACGCACCTCGGGCACCCGGGGATTCGGGTAATTTTTTACAGAGGTTGTCTTCCTCGCAGCCGTTAGGCCCCCGGTCCTGTTTCTGCCCAGGATTACGGGTTGGCCGACAGGTTGGAAGCCGAAGCAATCCAAGCCTGCCGTCCCTCCGAGAAGCTGGTGGCTCAAACCAGCGCTCCCCTCCTCATGCCCTCATCGATTCCCCAAAGTGAGCTGCTGATACTCCTTTGGGGAACCGACAAGGGCCCCTCAGCTGATTTTGGTCCGCGCCGTCGAAACGGTACCCACCATTTCTGGAGGGTAATCCCCTATCCGCCACCTGGGGACGCGCCCGATGGGAGACCAGCAACTCCACACGCGTCAGAGGAAAATACCTAACTTAGATCTTTTTAACTTTGACTTGAAAGCTTTTATTACATATCATCGTGACAGTGTTTAAGTATGCGAAGGTTTGTCACCAAATTGACGAATTTTGCAAGAGCCTTGAGGAGGAGGTCCATCAATTAGGCATCATCCTTATTGATCGCCAACCCAGGTGCGATAGGGTTACTATTTGCAAAACCTACGCAGGTTTTTAGCCTTACTATTATCTATTATCGCCCTCATTATTGGTATAATTAATCGAAAAGTTAAATTATACACATTATTTAAACATACGAAGCTATAAAAATACATTTGAAATTTGAGCTCCAAAATATCATCATGAATGGCTTGGATATTGCGACAGAAGAGTTGCTGAGTGATCAAGTATAATGGCGTCAGTATTGTTCATAGAAGATGCGGGTTTAAATTCTGTTTGTAACGCGTTTTGAAAAATGTGAAAGAAGATGTTTCTCGCTGTTTTGGTGCTGGCCGGATGATATTGAACTTAAATTTCTAATACTTACAGATGTGTTGTATCCTAGAATGTGACATTGGATTTTATCCTGAAATTCCCAAGAAATAGTTGCGCAATAGTGCAGATCATAAATAATATACACGTGAATATTATTTATGATCTGCAATATTATTTTAAAATATAATTTTAATTATACTTTATTCGATTATTAGACGTTATTTTGTAAGTATAGTTCAGATTTTAGGGTTCGTGATTTTTGCCTAAGAAAAATACAGATGAATATACACGTGAACGATATTTAAGATCTTAAATGTTTTTCAAGAATTTAAGATTAATTCAATTAATACACATTGTAAATTTGTTAAAATTGTGTAGGTCTATTTCAGTTTTGAAATGAAATTAAAAGAAATTCCATGTAAGTATTTATATCTATGTAAGCTGTATTTTTGAAAAAGAAAATCCAGAACTATTTGTAACTAAAAAACAATATTGTACCTTCAATACAAGGTTTCCTAATAGATTATGCTTGCCTAATATATTAACCGATACTAGTAGAAGAAACAGTTACACAATGTCTGTAATAAATAATAATTTATAATCATTTACCGACCCAAGTTAAAGATTTACCACTTCGGATTTTTAAAAGTAAATTATTTAATTGGCTTTCAAATGAATATTTTAATAAAAAATGGGACATGTGATGACACAAATTTGTATTGTTATTGACATAAATGTAATATTTTTATTGACATAAATGTAATCCTGTAATTTATTTCAGTTTATTATTAAAGTGTGGCCTTTTATACTTACATTATAATTGGGCCTAATATTATTCATTGCTGTTTAATATTTGAAAAAAAAAAGAATATTTTACTAATTATGTTTTAACTAGATCTCTTTTAAGACGTTGCATGCTGTAAAACAGATAAGTATGTAGAACTGCATTTACCTATTATAAGAACTTTGTACCTACTTTACCATACTTATTGCAATAAAAGAATTTTGTATTTTTTGTATTTGTATTTTGAAAAACAGCCAAAAGACAAAAATAATGCTTCCCTTTTACTCACTCAGCGGCTGTCAGTTTTTGCGAATTTCAGCATTTTAAGGTTCATGAAGAAAAATGCGGATTATTAGTATAAAATATTAATAGGCGCACTTGTTAAAGTGAAATTACTTTTACTCAAAGAAATCGATAGTGTCGGAATTTGCTTTCTTCTTGAGGTCTCAATAAGATTTCGTCAACTTAACAAATTTTTGTGATTTATTTTTACCCAAACTTATAAACCAGGTATAAGCTTCAATAAGTGCTATGGAAATTACACAGTAAAACTACGATTATACATACTAGTAAGTAACACAAGGTTAATTTTAATTAGCGCATCACGTCTTGAAGGCAGCCTCTCCACATCAATCGCAACAACATTTGGTCTAACACTTTAAAAAATTTAATGATTTTAAAAATTAAAGTTTTCTCGAACAAATAATATTTATTGTCTCTAAGCGTGCGTTCTTTTAATTACACTGATGCCACGCACAGTGCGTCACACCACGTGCAGCGGGGAGTGGGGTTGCGGGGTGACGCATCAAAATACAGAGTAATAAATAACAGAGTGAGCAAAAAATTGACTGTTTCTCTTTTTTGTGTTATTTATCAAGATTTGTAAAAAGTCCTAGAACAAATGTTGTTGGGATTGATGTGGAGAGGCTGTCCGCAAGAGGTGATGTGCAAATTAAAATTAACCTTGTATAACCAGACCGCAGTGTTCCGAGTATTAAGTTAAGGGACTTAAACCCAAGACTGAGAGGTCCGCAGGGGAACTAAAGCTAAAAAGCAAAAAAATATAAAGTTTTATTTTATTTATATTCAAAAATACAATTTCAATACGAAAAATATATCAAAATCAAATTCGGGATCTAATTTAAAATAATTGTTTGTTACTAAATGCCTACAGACTCATGAAAAGCAGATTGATGTTAAACTTATGTTATTACGTTACTAAGTCATCAAAGTATCATTTCTGTTACTTAGTTTCAAGTTCTAGCAATCAATTTGTCAAAGCCCCTACGGGTTTAACGTCGTTGTAATCCTTTACGTGGTACGCATAGCCAATGAGGATTCTTAGTAAGGTCAGAGTCGAATTATTTGTAAGGACACAATAGGTACTGCTCTGTAAGAGATCTATAAGAAGTCCGATTTCTATACGTATATGGATTAAAGAAATAGAATGTGTTTTAAAATTATTTTTTTATAAAAAAAGAATATGGTTCTGTTTCCGCTGTCGGGTCTTATCCCGGTTTTATCATGTGAGTTATAAGCGAAATGAAAATTAAATAATATATTCATATTTTCTCCCTCGTTTTCTTTCATTTGTACCAACCCACTATGAGAAAAGCATTTTCGATCGCCTAGTGTGTTGCGAGCCTTATTCTGCTTGGTGGTAGGATCCCTTCTGGGTCCGCCTGGCTAGCGACCACCCTTTATATAAAGTCTGCCGCCAAATGTTACCGCTCCGGCGGTAATGTGTTCCGGCAATATTGTGTAAAGAGCCAGTTCCTTCCTAAACCCGTGTGCTTTCATCTTCGACCTCATCGTCACTTACCATCAGGTGAGATTGAGGTCAAACGCGGGTTTAGTCACATATAAAAAAAAAAAAAAACCAAGTTCTAACTTGATTTAAGAAAAGAACAAACTTTTTATACGACGCAACATATCGCATATACATTCTGATATATTGCATGTATACGTTAGTAATAATACTTAATTCGCAACTTAACTCCTTCAAGATGGCAAGTAAGGATGAGGTCGGAAATGGGAACGCGGTTTAAGTAAGGGACTGACTACATAAAACGTTACCAGAATCGTCATAATAAGTGCAGCAATGATATTTGAACGGTAGGTTTATATTTAGGGTCGCTACTACTCAGAAGACCTCTATAAAGTTGAAAGCAACATGTTTATTAACATTTGAACCCAATAATATGGATACTATGAATCTGAAAGCAAGTCACATATGTTTGTTTACGTTGCCCCAAGGGAGAAATTTCGTATTTTGAGTTTAAAATATATTAATGTATGACTAAAATCGTTCGCAAACTATGCCTGTTCCTTCCAAAACCCGTGTGCCTTCAACTTAACCATACCATAAGTTACCATAAGTTGAGATGGAGGAAAACTGCAGTCCGCTCAATTTAAAACCGCAGTGCGAGCACAGAACTTTATCGATTCGCATGTTTACGAATGTTCGTATAGTTACAAAACGGAGACGGTTTGTAAGTAATAATTGAAATTTATCCAAATGTGTGCCTTTTAAACTCGAATGTTTGTAAACATGTTGTAATCTTAAATAACTGCAAATTAAAAAATTACAATGCTACTAAAAACTTGCAACCGACTCCATACTATACGAACATTCGTAAACATACGAGTCGATAAAGTTCTGTGTTCGCCCTGCTGATTTGTGTTTATGTAATATTAAAGTTGTTAAGGCAGGGTTTTCTCTAAAAGCTGAATGAACTTGCGATCAATATCCAATATAAAATGTTTATTCCTAATTAATAAAGCGTAAAAACTTGCTAAATCCTATGAAAACTCCGGCAAAGTAATACAAAGACGAACAGAGTTACCCAACTCCTAAACAAGCTTTAGCTCTCACATAACAATTTCCAGCCCTCTCTACTTTTTCTATGGTCCATTAATTAAAGGTGCTTCTCGGTTTTTGTGAGTATCGCAAACTTTGGTTTTTGAGGAAAATATTTGTTTACTGTGAAGCTTAATAACCATTGAATAAGTGTTCGGAAAGTTATTTTCGTTCTAAAATAATGAAGATATTGTGATATTCTTTCTTTGGAGCAACGAACCTGTAAGAAATATTTATAAATTAGAAACGTTTAAAAAGTCAACAATGCATTAAAGCATTTTAGAGAGACTTGTTGGATGTACGGGTGACTGATGGGTCAATTTTGAAATTTAAGGACGTGATAGTTTGAGATCATACGTAAAGAGAAAAAGTATAATAAAAAATAAATAATTAAAAAAATATATATTTATTGATGGCGGGTTTCAATATTCAACTGACTGCTATGCGTAACCGGTACAGGTACAAAACTGGTAGGAAAAAAGTAGCGTTTCACAATATCTATTAGCTACGGGCTGTAAGTTCTCAAATTTGGCATGGGCCCTCCTTGCGTGACGTTCTTCCAAGAAAATAGGTGATATGTGATTTATAGAATATCACGCATTCGCAAATTATTGCTCTTCCCGTTTGCGTTCGCTCCCGAACGGTCGTGTCTGCGGCCGCTCCCGAGTGTTCGTATTGCGCTGCCCTTGTTCCCTCCCCCGCACTCGTGCGGGTCAGGTGCCAAGTTAAGCTCTTTCGGAAAGTTTTCTCTTGTGGAGGCTGTGTGGTGTCGGGGCTAATTCATCTGCCCTTTTCAGGGCGGACCCGACTGCTGCCGGCCGAAGCATCGCTGGTCAGGTGGATATGTAACCGTGACAACTAAGCCTGATCGTCCGCCGTTCACCGGCAATAGGTCCGTACTAGGTCGCTCTTTTTTCAGCGCAGTTTGTGCAGCCGTTTCGCCGTTCACCGGCACACATTATGTCTCGTCGCAGTCCGTGCAACGATGTCAGATGCGAAAACGATCGCGGTCGTATTCGTAATCTTCTTCAAGATAAGCATTCTCTAAAATGCCAACTTTCTCGTCAACAAACTCTCGAGCAAGAGATGAAGGCTGACCTTCAGGCTCAGATCGATTCCTTGCAAGAGGAATTATCCGCTCGTCCTTCCTCCTCGCAGGTCGCCTCGCAGATCGCCTCCCAGTTCGATAAGTTTTCCAGGGACAAACAAGAACTGGAAAAATAACACGCTGCCATTCATGCCCAGCTCAGGTCTAACTTCGAAAGCGAGAAGGGTATCCTTATCGCTCAAATCAAGTCCTTGCGAGAGCGAGTGTCCGCTCGTCCTCAGGTCACCTCCTTTTCTCAGGGGTTCCAAACCGATTCTCCGGCGTCTCCAGATCCCTTTGAGTGCGTCGATCCTTTTTCTAATTGCATGTCGGTAGACTCCACCGCATGCAAACGGAAAACTACCCCGCCGGGTAGTGATTCCGACTCCGCTCCCTTAGTTCCAGAATCTCCTGCTCCGTTCACCGAGGTTCGCAAAAAGTCCAAGTCTAAGAAGAAGAAGCAAGATGCTTCTTCGACTTTATCTCCATCCGTTTCAGCTGCTCCAGCCGCTGTTCCTGCTCTGCAAAATGTCGCACCGGCGTCTGCTCCTGCGCCTTTTGTTTTAGCGATCCCGGCGTCACAGCCTGCGTCGCAATCAGATTCGGCTCCGCCGAAAGTCAAGTCTCCGCCCCCCGTCTTTCTACGGGACAAGAGCCGCTGGACCGAGGTCTCAGCTCTCTGCGGTAGACACAATCCCAAGATCCAGTATAGTAAGGCATCCAACGTGGGTGACTCTATTAAGGTCGTTGTCAATTCCATTCCCGATTTCAGGAATCTTACTCGGCTTCTTGCTGATCAAAAGCTCGAGTACCACACTTACGCCCTCCCTGAGGAGCGTAAGATTCGTGCCGTCCTCAGGAACGTGCCGTTTGAGCTCTCGAACGTGCAAATCCAAGAGGACTTGTCTTCTCAAGGCTTCCCCGTCGAATCTGTGCACAAAATGCACAGCCGCCGAGGCAAGCAGTTCCCACTTGCGTTAGTAATCCTAGCGAAGAGCCCGCAAGGGCAGTCCATTTTCAGAGGCAAGCTCTCCGTGTGCGGTCTCTCAAGCATCCGCGTCGAAGCACCACACAAGCGTGGTTTCCCAGGTCAGTGCCACCGCTGCCAATTGTATGGTCATGCGGCGGCAAACTGTTTTGCTTCCCCTAGGTGCGTCAAGTGCCTAGATCCGCATGGGACTAAGGAGTGCTCTCGCACTCCCGAATCGCCCACCGCTCCGTCCTGCGTCTTGTGCGGCCAGTCAGGCCACACAGCAAACTTTCGCGGCTGCCCCAAGGCACCGCGTGCTGCCAGGGCTACCGTGAAGCCCATCGAGAACTGGAGAGAGCGACCGCAGCCTAGCTCGGACGCCCCTCCAGTCAGTTCAAAGGCCCCTAAGGCCTTTACTTCTATCGTTTCAGGTCAGCGCAGCCGGGTTGCGACTCAATCGCAACCGGCCGCCAAATCGGCTTCCCAGTGGCAGAACGCAAAAGGTTCTCAAGACCGCATGGCGTTCTGGATCCAGCTCGCTCCCATCGACGAGATCCTGGCTTTCGGCGCCGCTCTCGACGCCAGCCCAGAGGGTTTCAACGGTGCTCTTCCGGTCCTAACCAAGTTCGCTCCCCTTATCAGGAAACTCCAGCAAGCTCAACGTTTCTAAACGTAGTCCTTCTTTCCAGCATTCCTATCTCAGAGTGAGTCTGATCACTCTAGATAATATCTTAGTTTCAGCTTTGTCATTTCTGCTAATCTTAGCTTTATTTTTCTTACTTTCAGTTCCTTTTGGTGGCAGCCGTCTGGATGCCGCTCACTGCGCAGCCTCTCTCTCCAATTGGCTGTCGCTCCGATGAAGACTAATGGCCTCAATCAAGGTGAGTCAGTAAAGGGGGATGTTTAGTGGGTATGCTCGGCTTCACTGAGTGAGTCTCCACACTGTCTGGGCATTCTATTTTCCGTTAGCCACTGGGGTTAACAGCTTATAGAATGCCCATTCGTCCGTAATAGGATTCATCCTCCTCCCGCTAAAGCTTGCTTTACTGGTTAAAGCTTGTTTTAGGGGGTGCCCAAAATTTTCTGTGGCGGAAAAACAAAAAAAAAAAAAAACGCAAATTATTTGTATGATATTTGAACTAAATAAATATATAAACTTATTAAATTTATGTTTGCTATGTTTTAGTATTCGATAAATATATTATAGTAAGTTTTTAGAGCTTTTTATCAATAATTGCGTTTAACTGCTTACGAAAACGAAACGCCAATCCTTCGACTAATTTTGCCATTGGTTGAATCAAATTTTTATGAAGTCAAAGTAAATATTTAAAAGAAAAATTATGTCATTCAATAATATTCATCCTTTTTTTCAAAAACAGTTAAAGATAAGTTAGAAAGAGAAAACTGGATTATTGATATGTTGACAGATTTTTTAGATTTGATAGGATATTTCGTTAAATGAATAATTTTTTACGTCGTTGGCTAGATAGAATGACCTATTCTTTAATTGGTCATACGTAACGAAAACATTACTCTTAACAGCAGACTGCCATGCTACCTTTACCTCATTGGTTTAAATTAATAACTTGTTACGTCGTCGTTGGCTAGATACATATAATGACTTATTTTGTAAATGGTCAAATGTAACCTAGCAACCCATTACAGTCAAACAGTTCGGAAGCAGTGGTTTAGATGTCAAGATTTTGAATATAGAAAGGCATTTTGGAAGTGATTTCTATTGTTCGTAGGCAAAACGAACAGTTTTCATAATATTGAAACCCGCCATGAGTAAACTTAAGCGAAAGTTAAAGAATTGATTACGCTAGCGTTGGCAGCGATCCGCGTGCCAGGTCACATGCCACGCTTGACTCAGCCGTAAGTAAAATAAATAAAGGTTCAGTGATAAATAAATAAATAGTAACATAGAAGTATTCATTTATGGGGAATTCTATTAAAAAATCGAGTACTTACTTTTATTACATAATTATGATCAGAATCGAACACAGAGTGCTCTCCTTTAGTATCTAAAATTTGTCACCAGTCACCCTGTATTTATCTAATGATTGGATTTCTTATTATTTCAATTAATTTTTCAATGGCCGATTTTTCCGCTACGGCGTGATGGTCCTGGGTTTGAGTCCCGGCCTAGGCAAGTGAAACATTTTTAAACTAGGCAATGAACATTATGTATGGATAGATAGATATAGGTATAGTGTATAGGTAGATTCTAGGGTACCCCCTGGCTCCCCTTTGTGCTCTACATAACACAAGCTTTTATTTTGGGGCTTCGGGGTTGGTGTGTTAGTTTAGGTAATTAATTTATTTATCCATATTAATATTGTCATGATATTGTGTTAATGCTTCCGCACTAAGAATATCCGATCATCATTGTTCACACGTCCTTAGAGCTGGAAAAATATGGTGTTAACGCCTAACGTTAACCGTTCACTATTCACCTTGGTAAAGAAAATTGCTGTTTTGTGTTCGAAGGAAGATATGGATGCTATATTTAGCGTCACTTCAGGTTCCACTGAGTATTTTTTAATTGCAGAGCTCGTTACTTATTTCTCCTTTCACCAAGAATGTAGCAGCCGCGGGCTAAGCTAAATTTGAGTGGAAGTTACATTTTCGATACATTCAGTGCTAAGTAAGTAGGTATATCTTCCATGGGTTGCAATATTTTATCGCTATATTTCAATACTTATTAACAGCATTTATTTATTTCATTTTTTTTTTTATTCAGTAGGTACAGAGTTTATTTCAAATATATTTTCGGAAAAGAATTCGCGGACTGTAAAGTATATTTTGTGAACAGAATTAAAAGGGGAAATTGCAAACATATTTTACTGCACTTGAATACCTGACTCCCTGAGGATTTTTGAAATACTATCGCAGTCGCTGCATTTTCTGTTGTACTAAAAATGAGAGTAATTTTTAATAATCTGAAATCAAATTATAATAGGGATTAACTTATTATTATTTTGATATAAGTATACAATTATTTTAGAGATTGCTTAGATCCTCAATAATCGAGTAATATTTTATTCCAGTTATTCAAAGCTAAAAGAATATGAAGATTAATAGCTTAATTTTAAAAAATAATTCAAAAGTCGCTTAGCATAATTAATATTAATGTGTCTCATTTACTTTTTTTAGAAAGCAACACAGAATCAAATTAGATATTCATATTCAAAGAATTATTTTCAAAACTAAACGATTCTACGAAACAGAAAGTTTGCATTTCCTTATGCAAATTGTTGTTTTATAACAAGGAGTCTTGAAAAGAAATTGCTCTATGATTTTCTTCGCTTCCAATAAAAAGATCTCGCTGTCTGTATCTTAGCAACTTTGTTTGCAATTTTTTAATTGAAACTTTTGAAGTTTTTGCCGCATCATATTTATAACAGAACGCAAAAACTACGAAAAAGTATTTGTTGCTTTTTTTAAGAAATGCGATAATTGTTTTTTATTTAATGCTTATTCAGAGGTAGAGTTTTTTGCAATCGTTCTAGTGTACTTATTTGTTTTGTTATTTCGCATTTTAAAAGTCTAGTTGACTATTTTAAATACTAGTCTAAATACTAGTTACTCTATTTGAGATATTTTTTGCGCAGATTAACCGTTTACGTTAAAAAAGATACGTTTTGTGACGACATGAGTGACGTGGCTAATTCTAGGACTAAGTAATTTTTCCTCGCTATTTCGCCTGGCTAGCAACAACCAGACAACAGTACCTATGCCACCAAATACAATTAATGGTGTTCCAGCTACACTTCTCATTGTTAAGGAAATTAAGGCGGCAGCTCACATACATAAAGTAAAAATACAACAAGAGATATACTTACTTACGAAAAAGACGTCTTGAGAACATTATGCTCTGGTTTTAAATCTTCTTTCAAACATTATTAGTTCTTAAAAATAGTTTCCCAATTTATTCCGAATAAAACTTTTCCTAACATCACGACTAAATGAGAACATTACTTAAATCCTTAACTGTATATGCACGATATCATTGAGTTGGCCGATACTACGGAACGATCTTCAATAGACTTTGCATGAATATTGGTATAAACATGTAAAGCTAACCCAATTAAGGCTGGTTTTACCAAAATAAATCTTACTTAAATATTAATGGTTTTAAGGAATGAATGGTCCTGTCTCGTTTAAAGAGGTTTTGCGAGTAACGCCTTCGACGGTACCGTGGGCACCAATAACGCCAGACGTGCACCTTCGCAGGGTTTTTAGTCGGTAAGTGTCTGAAATAACCCGACCGTTCGCCACAAGCGATCGGGTATCCATGAGAATGATTCCAACGCGATGAGATGACATTCGTAGGGACGATGTGCACGGGCGATACAAATTTGGCGATACTCTAGCTGTACCAACAGTGGATGATGTGCACCTAGAGATTTATAATGGCTTGTCCTAGCTTCCTGCTCCCCTTTGGATGACGGGGAAGTAACATGCACATTTTGCTCCAGTAAAAAGGCTCGCTAGATCTACCATCAGTGCAGCGGTAGCAATAATTAGTGAGAAAACTCTCGAATTTTTAATAGACCTACCCATTATGGGGAGCACTACTTATTCATTGAATATTTATGATGAAACTGTTTATTTCGGCAATACTGTACAATATGAAATACAGTTTGGTGAAGGTAAAGTAAGCACTAACAGGTAACTTTACGAGAAATGTCTGTACTTATTGTAAAAAGAGGGACAGATATGACAGTATTTCGAAACCAATTACCGTAAGAAAATGCATTCAATGGCAGCCCTATTATTTAATCATCTGTTTAATATCCATTTACTCCTGAATGAAGGCTCCCGAGATTTGCATAAATTAAAATTGGAGTTGTAAACTTTCCTCATCATAAAGCTAACGCAGGTAGTTGAGATCTAGCGCGTTGTATATAACAGTTTTAACTTACCATCCTTGTTTTAAGTAGTCATTTTGTTCTTGTGAGTTACCTTAACATTACTATTATTTGAATGATAAACATACAGTGTGTCTGGTCACCGGTGTCGGACCCGTTAACGCGAAGTAATGTGATAAATTTTATCGACAAAACCACACTAAAAAGGCATTTTGTATTTTTGTATTTTGTACAACGGCGGCCATTTTGATTTTTCTTTACTGAGAAAAAATTAATTTTAATAAGCGCATCACCTCTTGCTGTCTGCTTCTCCGGTATAACCGACCCCCCCGGCGGAAACCAACCGAAGAGGTGGCAGCCGCCTTGCAGTTCAAATAACTTCAAAAATGTCTGGGGCAGTAGGCAACGGGAAATCACTGCTTCTATTTTTCTGCTAAAAATAGCTAATAGTTTGTCGTGAAAATGCAAATGGTAGAAAACGAGTTCCTTTGCATCTCGTTTTCTACCATTTGCAGTTTGCTTGGTAAGATGAGAAGAGAATAGTATGAATTGATCTGTGAAACTTTCCAGTCCGTTCTATATCTCCTTCCTTTTTACTATTATGATAAATTATATAATTATAAAATAAATAAAAAATAAAATCCCCAGACAATCACACCAACTTCATGGCCCCAAAGTAATCATAGCTTGTGTTATGGGATACCATGTAGCGAACTAGGGGGAACCTAGCATATAAATTCATAAATAGATAAACACCCAGACACGGAACATTTTATTTTCTTGTTCCGTGCGGGAATCGAACCCGCAACCACTGGCGTCTGAGGCAGATAGGTTTACCCCATTGCCAATGTGGTCGTCAGACCTGTCGTCGAAAATTATGTTAAAAAGTGTTTATATGTTACCGGCAATCTGTATAATACGGTATTCTATACAATACCTAGGTAATATATAGAATAAGTAACTAAAAACCTCCAGGTGTAAGTTCCCTGCCATAATTGGAGCCCATGGTATCGCCAGTGGCATTGTCCGCGAGCCCCGGCCGATTACGCTCAGCCTGAGCCGTGCGTTCCCCACGTAGGAAATGGCCCAGTACACGCGGCTATTTCCCCACTCATAGCCTGTATAGCCGCAGTAGGTCCCCTCACCCACTACGGCTGTCTATCGAAAGGGAGAAGACGTCTCCTTCTCCGTCCCACCCGCTGCCTTTGTTATACTTTGCCTAGGTATTCTATACAATACCGAATACACAGCCGGTAATGTATGTAAATAGCAATCGGAAATGTTCCAAGACGGCGGTTATGAGCGACACAAAAGATAAAAATAACGGAAAAAAGGGATAACTCCAAATATTTAAAAACGGTTGACTTTGGGATTACATGATTCGGGTTTAAATAATTGGTAATGATCTCTCCTACGTCATCCAAAGAGATTCCGGACTAATTACCAGTAACCCTGTATATACAATATTTTACTAGCTGACCCGGCAAACGTTGTTTTGCCATATAAATAAAAAAAAATGATGTTGGCCGATTCTCATAGATACCGGATAAGCACAAAAAATTTCATCAAAATCGGTCAAGCCGTTTCGGAGGAGTATGGCAACGAAAACTGTGACACGAGAATTTTATATATTAGATGTTATATATCGTTAAAATCTCTCTTGTTTATACATATAGGTACATTGTAAAATTAGTCGCTGATGGCAAAATAAATATTATTATTCTGTCATCCAACGCCAATGACACCTTATGGCGTTTGTCTCCGAGTTATCTACACAAAATCTAAGACAGCGCTACACAAATCAATAAATTACGTGTTGTTTTACATATAAGATAAATATAAGCATATAAATATAGAGAACATGTAAAGAGAACGTTTTAATAACTATTCCAGGTTAGTAGTAAGAAATGGCTTTTTAAATCTTACTCATAATTTAACTTATAGGATTATTGTTCTAACTGCCTAAAATTGATACCTACTTATGATTACTTTATTCAGGTTTTGTAGAGGCTGACTCTAACATGGCAATGTTTACAGATTTCCTCATCAAGATTTCTTCATAGTATTGTGTAATGTCATTTTAAAAAGTGCTCTAAGATTTCATATCCATTATCAGCCAGGAAACGTCCACTGTTGGACATAGGCCAAAGTTCTCCACGTCACTCGATCCTTTTGCTGCCCACATCCAGCGTTTACTAAGCGGAGTCTTACTAAGCATTGAAAAAACATTACTCGACAATATTTTACATTAGCCTTCGCTAGCGTTTTATTGATTGATCAGCTAGCAGTCGGGAGCTCCATTGCGAGCGCTCCATTGCACCGAAGCAAACAAGTGATTCAATTTACCTGACAATGTTTCCTATGGAACTTCCTCTGGATATAGTAGCTTTTGTTTGTAAACGACTTTATTTGTGTGGAATACGGAAATCAATCAAGTTCCTCGTTCTTGTACGCTTCATAAAAATCAGGTGGTATACGTATTTATTATACAGGGTGACTGGTGAAACACTTTAGAAATTCGAAAAAATTAAATGAAAAATTAAATTATTATTATTTCCTCGGTAAACTTAACCGAAAGACACCGGAGTTTTACCGAACTTCCTCACTACTGGGGTCACTCATCTAGTTTCTATGTCCAACGATACCGCGGATCCATCGCAATACCAGCCCATAACGTGTATATCTACCATCTACAAGACACTTACCTCCGTTCTGCACCAAGATTCGTCTGCATTAAGATGCTCACCGCGTTATATCTGATGCTTAGAACGGATATGGGGCCGGTAGCCGCGGATCAAAGGAACGCTGTCGTTGGCAAACTGGTCAAACGCAACCGTCGCAATTTCTCCGCAGCCTGGATTGACTGTAAAAAAGCATTTGACTCAGTGCCTCACACATGGCTCTTGTAAGTTCTTGAACTGTACAAAATCGACGGTACAGTTCGAATATTTCTCAAGCGATGTATGAGACACTGGAGTACAATGCTCAGTCTCCAAGGTAAGCGAATGACTGCGGAAGACCGAATCCAGATTGGTAGGGGAATATTCTAAGGGATTGTCTGAGCCCAATGTGGTTTTGTCTGGCTCTGAATCCTCTTAGCACATTGCCGGAGGGATCAGAGATGGGCTTTCAGTTTCATAGAGTTATTTCATCTTTTCTACATGGATGACCTCAAGCTGTTAGCTCTAAAAGCTCCACGATTGGGGCAACTGCTAAAAATCGTGATAGATTTTAGCAGCTCCATCAAAATGGAGTTTGGAGTCGACAAGTGTGCGGTTGTTCATGTGGAAAGAAGAAAGGGGAAGGATTACTCGTAATCAGAGGGTTGACCTAGGTCCCGTAAAACTGAGAGCTCTCTCCGAAAATGAAACATACCGGTATCTGGGTATTTCACAAAACATCGGTGTCGAAGAAGAGGGCGTCTGTACACGAAGTCTTTTTTGAATGCCTGACAAAGGTACTAACTAGTTTTTTGTCAATAAAGTCCGGGCGTATAACGGCCCATCCGTTATGCCCGTTCTTTCATACACCTTTGGCGTACTCTAAATTAGACGCCCTGGATTGGAAGGTGAGTCACTACTACTATGGCTGGAGGCTATGGCTGGAGGCGGGCAGCCCTATCGCATGTTTACGTAGGTACCGCGTAACTGTAGGCATTTATTTCAAAGATTCGGCCGAGTTGAATTACTGATTGATAGTCTACTGTGTGATCACTGTTATGAAGAAAAAAGATCTGAAAAAGAAAATTATTAATTTTAACTGGTTCTTAAAAAAGTATAAAAAATAAAATTATGAAGAGTGATAATTATGAACACAAATCGGCAGAAAGACAAAAAATAGGAGTTAGAATTTTATGTGAGCCGATATGGACCTCATTTTTCAGTTATTTAAGAATAACTGAACATTATTAAATTCAAAACCTTAAAAAAAATATTATTAATCTAATATCGGCTGGGTGTCTAAGAGTCCCGACAACAACAAGTCGGCACTTGTTGTTTGGTGTGTATTTGAGAAAACATCAGGCTCATATTACGAGTATAACATTATTAAGAGCATTAACAAATTAGCCACCTCCATAGGAGTCAAAAACAAACAAAGATTTTCAGCAAGTATTAGTAAATTCATAGAACAGTAAATAAATAGGTCCAATTTTTAATACGTAAGAGAGTTTATATAACGTATCATTACACAGCATAAGAAATATGATTGTAATAATGTAGCTAGTTAATATTTGACCCATTTCAAGGAGACGACAAGATCGGCATGTTCCTAATGTATATTGAATTAATCGTAAGATACACTTAAGAGCATCATTCGGAAACTCGAGTTAAGGTAATAATGTACCTACAAAATGAAGTAACACAGAAGCAGGCATACTGTGTGTAGAGTTGGCAAGCTCTCCCGCAATATAGTTAAATTATCCCGTTACGAGATACTACTAACTAATTGTGACAGAATAATTATGCAAGAATTTAGGTACGTATATTAATGTTTATACAGGGTCCATTTATAATAGTCAATTATATTTTAATAGCACATTAAGAGTGAAGAGTAGGTACGAAATTCAATAAAAAAATATATATTTTTCAAAAACTAAATTTCAAAATTCTCTTTATTGAGTAAAATTTAAGTTTAATCTACATTTTATGACTACATACAATTAGATGGAAATGTTGTTATTACTTGCTGTGTAGTCATAAACAAAAGATTAAACTAAAATTTTGATCACTTCGAAAAAACTTTAAATTTTAATTAAAGAAAAATAATTGTAAAAAAAATTTTTCTTTCGTAATTTAGACCCACTCATTATTCTTAATCTGCTATTAAAATATAATTGACTATTATAGAAGGACCCTATATATATAGAATTAATGCAAGTTGATTCTTTTTTGTTTTCACGATTTATAATACCTAATCAGTAAAAAAACTATCTTAATTCCATTGAATCGTTTATAATTGTTGAAATAATGTAGCATTTTTAAATCGACATTTTGGTGTCTGCAGCCCCCATAATTACGAGTGTGTAAATAACAAAATATTTTTATTGCAACAATAGCCAGTTCACAGACTAATGTGACCCTTTCTTCTGAAATAAAAGAATCTGTGTGTGATATAGAATCCAGTACCTGCCTATCATTGAGAAAACTACTTTAGGAGTTGCGATAAAATCGCTGACGTGGTAGGCTGACACTTGCAAAGTTATAAATCACCGCTATCTGTTTCGATGCCCACGAGCAGGGCGTTCAGGGTGTTTTTTAAGTACTTTTCGCTATACTTACTATAAAATTTCAGAGAGTGTAACCTTAAATAATATTTACCTAGGATTATCTATAGAATGCACATGAATTTACACATTACAGACAGATGTTGCCAAGGGACATATTTTTATACTTAATATAATATTTTTTCCAATCATCATTAATCTTTTCCTACTATATTTTTTGTGAAATTTAAAAGCTCTTTTTTTGGTGAAAACTGATAATATTGTAAACAGCCAGAAGGCTTCATTTATACAACTGCATCTTCAAAATGGTAGGTACCAATATTATTATCCTGTCAGCTTTTCAAGTACACTCCAAAGAAGAAACAAAATTAGTAGGGATAAACTGAAAAAATGTCTTAACTAAGTAAGATTTTAAAAAATCTGAGCAAAATAAATAATCTGTGAAAGCATTTTTTAGAGCTTGCCGAGAAATTATTTCGGCTGTCGAAGAATCCATTTTTTGTCCCATGTCACAATTTGATCTAATATTCCTTAATATCTGTACCGATTTGACAAGGCAACGTATTTAACTTTTTGTCACTACAATAGTCTTTCTCCATCTTTATAATACCTCCAAATTTGTCAAACCTGACATCAGATGTTCCTATAACCTCTGGTGTTCTGCCTACCCCATAAGGGATACAGGCGTGACGTTATGTATGTATGAAAATCTTAATATATATATTTTTAAAGTATTGATTTGCTGATGAGTCAATTTTGTTGATAAGATAATTTTAAATATTGGGTGGGTTTTAGATCCTTTTTTTATTATAAGATATGAATATGTTTTTCTTTTGTTTTCCCGATTCATAGTCTATGCTTATAATAAATCTGTAGAAGTAAAAATTCTTTTATTGAAAATATCAAAAAAATGAATGGCAGGGGTTGTTAATAGACCGATACTGAACCCAAAAATGTGATTAGTTTTTTTTTATCTGTCTGTCTGTTTATTCAGGCATCACGCAAAAACTGCCGGTTCGATTACGATGATACTTGGTATATTGGTATATTCTTTAATATCCTAGGCTTAACACGGGGTACTTTTTATCTCGGAAAAGTATATACAGTAAAAAACAAACTTAATTTTGCGGTTAGGTCCCTAGACCCGATTACTGTACCAACCGCAAATAATAAGTTTGTCGTAGATTACATACGCCACACGCAGTTCACTAAGTTCTAAGGTATGCTGTTAATGTAGTGCTGAAGGTTAAGTTTGGCTTGCACCGTTCGCAACACACGTGTGGTGTGCGGCTGCCGCGGATCGCTACCGTATAAGGACGGTTTTTTGAAATTTGATTTGAACGTGTCGAGTGGCGAGCGCTCGTTGTTCTTATTAGCATTCTATAAATTGTATGTTTTAACTGCTAGGTACAATTCCAAACCGTGCTTTTCAGTGCGACCTTTATATTCCTTTTAGTTTTTACTAAGTAGGTAGGTACAGTTTAAGGTAGATTTATTTAGTTTTATCTCTAGGTAGGTAGGTCGTAGGTATAGATTTTAATTTTAAAGTACGAGTAGTATATTATGTGATATTGTACGCAGTGACCGTAGGTTAATACCCGACTGTGGCACGCAAAGGAGGGTGATATTTTCAGCGCGTATGTTTGTATGTATGTATGTCTGTTGCCTGATTTCTACTGAACTGACGGACGGATTTAAACAAATGTGGTATCAAAAGATTCGTATAAACTGCGCTAGTAATATTGGATTCATGAAATTTCAAGATGACGTCTTAAAATAAACATTTGGGCATTATGCCCATAAAAACAAATAATTTCTGATATCAACAATATACTTAATACTTAATATAAATATACAATATACTTAATATAAATGAAAGCTAATGTTCAGCCTATTCTAAAGATATGTTCATTATACTGCTTTAAATTAACCATATTAACAGAAACACTAAAAAAATAAAAGTATTTTTAACATTAATGGTTTTTATTTTGTTGAAGGTAGGTACTATACGACCGTTCATCTTTATTATTCATCACCGGCCTGAAAGGCATTGACCATTTTGAAATTTTTTGCACTATTTTTGTAGGCATAACTCTGTTATAACGTAGAAAAACGGAAACGGGTTAATTAATATCCGTTATAGACAACTTAAAAAAAATACTCAAAGTATTTTAAATAACTCATAATTTAATACTTCGGGATACTTCACAGTTGGTAATCGAAATCGGTGCAGTACTTCATTGAAAATTTCAAATCAAATATGTATGATTTCGGAGTTGGTGACATTATAACTCAGCCAAAGTTTTGACGTGAAATCGGTTTTTTTAATACTCTGCATTCTTTGATTATTATTTATACCTATTAAGACTGCCAATATCTGCTCAGGTGATGTGCATCAAACTAAAAAGCGGGAAATAAAAAAGTAATTACAAAAACTAAAAACCCGACTGCGGAAAACAGTGAGTTCAAACTAAAAAGCGCGAAACAAGCACATAACACTATAAGAGCTTTTAAATGGTATTTGTAATAAAAAATAGAAGCAACAGCAAGCTAATTAAGTTTTAAAGTATATATTTTGTGAATGTTTGCTAATATGATGCTTACATAAACTAACAAATCTGTGAGCTTATAGTAGTTCTATTTGTGCTTGAAGCTTGTCCACATTTTATATTTGAGCTTAGCCGTATATCAGTGTTGATAGCTATTCGAACGTATAAATAGGGAGTACGCTACAGAAACTATCTATAATCCTACAGAACTATTAGAAACTTTGGAAAACAGAGTTTCAAATATGACATCCGAGCAAAATT
Source organism: Stenoptilia bipunctidactyla (assembly GCA_944452665.1). Taxonomy (NCBI): domain Eukaryota; kingdom Metazoa; phylum Arthropoda; class Insecta; order Lepidoptera; family Pterophoridae; genus Stenoptilia; species Stenoptilia bipunctidactyla. The sequence continues at coordinate 17,349,315 of OX101728.1, forward strand.
TTTTGTTTGACCGTATCTGCCTTTGTGTTGATAATACTTTGGGATAAATTCTATCAGGAATAGCAGTGACATTGTTACCTGGAGGAAAAACAGCTCATACTTTGTTTAAAATACCTATCGATCTATCGATCTTGAATGCACAGAAAATATTGTATATGGCATTACTAGGAGTAGTGATAATGCGCAGATTATTTGGGAGTGTTCACATAATTAAGGCAGAAATTTTAACCGGTTTTGGTGTGGGGAAAGTGTTTTGATTCCTAGAATTCGTTTGATTCCGATCAATTTCATACTTCAGCTTAAGAGAGTAGGTACAGTTTGCAGTCGCTTTTTGTTACGCTATGACAATAAATAAGGCACAAGGTCAGACTCTAGGCGTTGCTGGCGTCGATCTTAGCGTGAGTTGTTTTCAAATGGTCAGCTTTAGAGTGAGCAATCCAAGGAACCTCTATGTTCATATTACGGACGGGTTTACTGATAATATCGTGTATGTTGAAGCTCTCAATTGATGTCGTACGGTGAATATCTGTCGTTGCCATTATCTTTGTGAGCAATCGTTGCAATGAACGTCAGCTTTGCTATCAGTTATCCTGCTGAACAGGTACCAAAGTAGAAATCTACTACAAAAAACATACAGAACGCGAGCGATGCCGCGAGCAAAGGTACACTCTTAATCACCGCTAATGAGACACGATTGGCTTTCTATTGTTATTAGCCACAAAGGGCCCGTGCCGGGACAGAAGTATTTATACCGGTATGCTCGATAAATACGTTCGACACTAAAAGCACTTTACACAAAAAACTCATTGATAAGTTTCGTCACACAGCTAGTATTAAATAAAAATTAATTTTAACAGGATTGTAATTATGTTTAACCTTTAAATCGACGTTTCGTTGCCTTTTACTGACTTGGTAGACGTCACGTCGACAGTTGCAAAGTTATCAATCACCGATATCTGTTTCGATAGCGAAGGCTTTCAGCAGGGCTAGTATGCGACCATCCACAAGATAAATAATGCCGAATGATTTTATCCTATCATGTTAGCTAATATACGCACCATAGTAGATATAAATACTTAATTCGATACCAGGATGGGCTTACTACAGAACCAAAGCTGGCATATTCTTAAAAAAATACACACTCTAAATGCCATATTCTAAGAAAATCATACTAATATTATAAATGTGAAAGTGAGGATGGATAAAGGTAGTGTACAAAGTAAATATAGCTTAGAGTGCGGCCGTTGTGGAAACGCATTCCTGACAGCTCCTTATGTCCACTGAATAAAGTTTATTTCCGATTCGAAAGTTAAAAAAGCTATGATTTTGACAGCTGTCAGGAACGCAAACTCGCACCGGTCGCACTATAGTCACTATAGTCGTACTATTTTTACTGATATCTGTATTCCTGTTATCCGAAATAAACAATTTATTATTATTATTATTATTTATTTATAACCTCTTCTTTGCTACAGTGACATCTATCGAAAAAAAGCAAACTAAAATTTTTTATAACATAAATGTAAAAGTTTGGATGGACGGGTATGCATGTCTAGATGTTTGTTCCTCTATCACATCAAAACGGCTTAATGGATTTGAATGAAATTTGGCATAGTGATAGTTTACAGTCTGGAAAAGCGAATAGGCTACTTATATCTCGATATTCCCGCGGGATTTGAAAAAGCCCAATTTAGCATATCTAGCATACGACCGGCTGGTGTAGGGGTAACGTACATTGCCTTCTATGCCAGAGGTCCTGGGTTCGAATCCCGGCGGCGACGAATATTTGTGTGATGAACACAGATATTAGTCGTCAAGTCATGGACGTTAATATGTTTATTTAAGTTTATTATCTAATGAAAAATATGTATTTATTCAATATGTATGTTTATATATTTCTTAAGTATATCAGTTATCTAGTATCCATAACACAAGTTCTTTAAGAAACTTAATTTGTGCTAGATAATGTTGTGTGAGATTCAGATTTTTTTTTAAATTTATTTTAGCATACATACATTTAGCATACAAGCCCCGCTGTATTAACACAAAACGAACTGTCGGTGTCTTGAGTTCAAGATCTAAGAATTTGTCGATAAAGGTTCTCCGTGTCGTTGAAACATTCTTACCATCATTTCTATACAGATAAGGGTGTTTTCTTTTTTTTATTGCTTCTGTGATCATCCTAGGTGTGTATTATTTTCGCTAGATTTTTATTTTAAGTCCCTTGGCTACATCTCTCTGTGTTATTTGGAGCATTTTATGGACAAAGTACTTGCGTAGTCTATTTTGTAAACTGTATCCTAACGTCCATCTTAAGGGCCCCATTCGCGAAATCTATGCGTTTTCAAACTCATTACAACCGGCCAATATTGTTTGTCTGGATCGGATAAAAATATATTTTGAAGTTTGTTTACTATATTTTATAAATCTGTGGATCAAAACACGATACTGAAAACTTTACTCGATCATAAAAAATTACGAAAAAGATGAAAATTTTAAGTTATTTTCCGATATTCTAAGAGAATATCAAACTTATACTTACAAAAACTTGTCATAATATTGGTAATGTAGCATAAAATTAATTTATTTGGATAATTTCTTTCTTAAACCGTTCTATTTTTTCTAATATAATATAATATAATAAAGACGACGGTGCGATACAATTCAGTACCACGCGAGGCGTCATGGAGGTAGGACCTGTGTCGCTTTTGCTCCCGATTTTCCCGCGTAATTGATCGTCTTTTTGACCATAGCGTACACATAACAGTACGACAATTTAATTATTTAATTTTTGTTAAGTCACATTTTATATTTTGATTGATAATTTAAAGGAGTATTATAAACAATTATCACTTCTGAATATAGAGCTAAAAACTTGTTTCTGATATTTTTTTTTAAGTTTATTAGACAACAAGTGCAAAAAAGCATATAATTTTTTTTGCGATAAATCTTTTCTTACGTAATCACCCGACGAAAACAAAAGGAGGATTATTATTCTATACGTACGTATACAGGGTTAATATTAATGCATCACCTCTTGTGGGCTGCCCCTCCACATCAATTCCAACGTAGATACTGATAGGTGCACATCGATAAATAAACAGGGTGTAATTTTTAATGCCATCTGGAGGGAAAGTACTCTAAAGAAGAGATAGCAAAATTTACTCCAAAGAAACTGTCCTTTATTATTGAACAGAAATAAAACCGCATTCAAAGATTTTTAAGAATTCACTCGTTTCACCTGGGATTCAAACCGACTAAAATCTGTAAAAATGACACCCTGTAATTTTATTGTGTGGTTCGTTAGAGCCAATCACAAGAATAAAATCTCTCTCACATACTAGGTTAATTCATTGAAAGGAAAACCATGAAATCTTCATTTTTAGATTTAAGTCGGTTCGATTCCTGGGTGAAGAAGCGAGTTTTTGAAAAGTCTTTGAATACAGTTTTAATTTTTCCTAAAATTAAGGAATGTTTTATGGAGTAGAATTTGCTATCTCTATTATTAAGAAAACTTTACCCCCAAATGACATTAAAAAAAATTGCCATGTATATTATGTACAATATGTTCTGCTTGATTTCCCATAACTCTAGGGTCTTGATGGGGCCATGTAATAGAATCAAATAACATGTGAATAATTTTTCAATTTTCTCTTGGTTTTTATTTTTCATGCAAAATAATTCAATTAAGTCAAAAATAACTTTATGCGAAGTATGACAACGTGGCGTTTTCTACTCCTTTTTTATCGCTATGCACAGGTAGGTACAGTTTGCGACGTTTTGCGGTGTACATTGTATGCAACTTTCCTCAACGTTTTAAATGTTTTTGTTGTTTATTGTATGACTTCAGTGACACGCGTCTATTGAGTGGATGAGATGTTACACGGGTGATATTTTAGAACTCATTATATTAAGACCGAGGATATCTTGGAAAGTATGCACTTTTGAACCACATATTCTTTGGCAAATAGTATTATTTTTTAAGTAAGGAACAAAACCTCAAAGTTATGGGATATATCATCAATATATATAAAACTGTTCCGTTACTGACTGAGTGACTGAGGTACTGAGTGACTGACAGACAACGTACAGCCGTAACTACTTGGCGTAGAGGGCTGAAATTTGGAACATACATTCTTTAGGGGATGCAGGGGTGCACTAAGGAAGGAATTCCTGAAATTCCCACGGGAACGGGAAATATAGACCTTTTTAATTTGTATGAAAAATCTTATTCCTTTAGTGCACCAATGTGAAACTTGGTGTAAGGGTTTTTCAATGTGTGTCTGGTTGTGTTATGAAAGGAATTCCCAAAATTCCCACGGTAACGGGAAATATATGATGTTTTAGTTTGTATGAGAAAATCCCATCCCTTGAGTGCACGGATGTGATACTTGATATAAAGGTTCCTCAATAAGTGTCTGTTTGTATTATGGAAGGAATTCCCGAAATTCCCACGGGAAGGGGTTGGACTTTTTAGTTTGTATGAAAAATCTTATTCCTTGAGTGTACGGATGTGATACTTGGCATGAAGGTTCTTCAAAAAGTGACTGTTTGTGCTACGAAAATATTCCCAAAATTCCCACGGGCACGGGAAATATATGATTTTTAGTTTGTATGAAAAAAACTTATTCCTTGAGTGCATGGGTGTGATACTTGGAATAAAGGTTCTTTCAGTGGGTTTCTGGTTGTATAGTTTCTGAAATTTCCACGAGAAGGGTAGTTAAGCGCATACAAAGTTGCGGGATAAAGCTAGTAATATTATATAAGTATTAAAGAACACCTATGCAAAGTTGTATATTATAGAGGTGTTCTTTTTGATGTGTACTGATAGATGCTGATGGGTGCTGATAGTCACTGGTAGGTGACGATTGTAACTGATGGATGCTGACAGGTGCTGATGGGTAATGATGGTTGCTGATAGATGCTGTTGAGTACTGATAGGTTGGGTGCTCAGATGTGCTGATAGGTGCTGATGGGTAATGAAGGATGCTGAGAGATGCTATTGGGTTCCGATGGGTAACTACTGATAGTTACTAATGGTAATTTATAGGTACTGATGAGTGCTGATAAGACATTAGCACTGATGGTGAGATTAAGATGGGTATTAGTTATTAATATCGAAAAGAATATCAGTTAATTTGTTAGTTAATTTGTTTGAATGGGTTACGTTCAAATAATATTGCTTTGCCTGTACTTAAACGTCAAATAAAATAATGGATTGAAAATGTCTGTCCGTTAAAATACCTTCTTGTATTTATTTTCGTCACGAGTAAAATAGACTCTATTTCAAAAGTTCCAGATATCAAATTAGTTTGGTATCTTTATAATTTCAACAAATATGTTTTTGAGTAATGCTGCCACCTACAATTCCTTTGATGTACCTAGTTATTAATATATAAAAAGTGCTTACTTCGTTCTTGAAAGGGAATGTAGATGACATCTACCACCAATTTTCATGTGTGTTGAAATTATAATTCCAGATAGTTATAATTTCACAGTGTTAAAAGTTAGTTTAAATTGGTCACCTTTTATGTATTTTGTGGTTAAACTTTCATATGCTATGTTTTTTTTAAAATATAGTGTTTTGGACCTTTATACATCAACTTTAGTAACATTAAATTATATCTGATCGGTTCTTTCACGAATAATCTAGTTCAAAGTTCAAACAGACAAACCCTTCGGCTTTATAGATTAGACGGCTAATACATTATGACGATACATAGACATTTAAGAATATAATCATACATTACTATTTTTTTGATATAATTAACTACTACAAATTTACTACTTCGTGTAAACAGGTGCACATTCCGAAGGGGTGGATTGAATTTCATTTCATAAAAAAATTAATTATTTGTAACATTCACACTACATTATTTAGCTCAAATTAACTCGTGTTGTAGTGACTAAATAACGGATCCATACTAAATAATAAATGCGAAAGTCTATCTTTCTGTTCCTTTATTTCAGCCAAACCATCCGACCGATTTGTAGAAAATTAGTAATGAAAATAGCTCCCAAACCCTACTTTTTTTCAAACACCAGCCCTATTGGATTGGAATGAGAGAGAGATAAAAGCTTACGTAAAAGATCTCAACTACCTACTTATCTGATTTTAATGAATTTTGGAACAAATAATTTATGAAAGTTATAAATTAACGTCACGATATACTTTCAAGTCAAAATAGCACGATTTTCACAACAGAATTCAGTAAGGATATAAATTTAAAAAGATTTCATCTATAAAATGGCAATTACAATATTTATAAAAATTAAAATAGTAAGTATAGGTATCGCAATACTAAATCCAGATAAATAAAAAATATAGATTCTATTATATCATCCTTGACATAAGTTTTAGTCATCGTAGAAACGAATTTCGTATAACAAGGCACACCATAGGTATAGTACTACTATATTACTGCTATTAATTATACTGTGACATTTCTGTGCGCTGACGTGTTCATTTACGCGACTGCCCGCCACGCAGTCCCATATAGCGTTAATGCCTACTGCGGTCGAAAATCCTCGCCTTAATTACTTCTACTTAGTTCTGTCTTGCTTGGCAGAAATCGCTCTTCAGCGATAAGATCACCTTTGTGAAAATGTAAATTAAATTTATAAATTATCCAAATAACCGTAGCATTGTTTATTGGACTCTGTTAAATAAATAAATATATCTTACATTCATACTTATTTTTATAATATTAAATAAAAATAAAAACTTTTTCATCAATCATTACTTTCATGGCTTTTCCTGTTATATTGTTTGTGAAACATAAGCTCTTTCGGTAGCGAAAACTGATATTATTGTAAACAACCAGAAGGCTTCATTTTAGAGCTATACCTTTAGAATAGTATCAATATCATTATTGTATACGCTTTGCAAGTAAATAACTAAGGAACATACAAACGTAGTATGGGCTTAAGTATGAAACATCTTACTTGATTCAGTGAGATTAAAAAAATCTGAGATAAATAAGTAATGTGCGAAAGCATATTTTACTACCTCACGAGAGATTATGTCAGTTGTCGTGAAGAATTCACTTTTCGTCCCATGTCACAATTCGATGTAATATTTCTCAACTTCAATTCCGATTCAACAAGGGTAACGCAGTTCTCTTGCATACTAGTATTTGCGTTTCTTTCTGCAAAAATAAGTCAATTTTTATATATATTTTCATTATCAATTGCTAAAAAGGAGGACACAATTTTGTAGATAAAATAATTTAAACCATACCGCTAAATATTGGGTAGTTTGACTGAGACCAGTTTCCACCATCTTCTTCAATTCAGCGTTATTCACCAATGTGGTCTTCCACTTGGTTCGTTCTTCAATTCGAAGTTGCCAGTAAGAAAGCGTTTAAACCAAAACCCACGGAGCGTTCATTAGCAGTTTCCTCTCCAAATGCAGCATTGATATTGCAATTCGATTCTGCCGCGTTATTTGTGCGTCGCAAAAAACAATTGACTGTCGAAAATCGAATGTTGCATCTTTTTAAACAAGAAACACCTGGGTAAATGTTATGTAAAAAAGTATCACTTGAAAATCTGACAACATGAAGATTTTATGTCAAATCCAAGAATCTTTAATTTTACCATAAAACGGCAATTTCACGTTTTAGCCCCAATTATTAATTTCTAATATTGTTGGAGTAGTCAGCCCTAGCAGTGACGCTTTTGATCCTAAACCGGATTACACAGGCAAATTGTCTATGCCACGTATGCCTAACTATATTAGTATGTTAATCAACACCGCGATAATTAGACAATGGTTAGTAATTTATAGGAAGGAGATAATTGATTGTAAGGTGCACATGTTGACAGGGTAGATCGCTGATTGACACGGCGACGATGGCTGGATTGGATACTTTTATTAGATTAGATTAGATATTAGATACTTAGAATACTTTTTAACCGAATTCAAAAAAAGGAGGTTATCAGTTTGACATGTATGTATGTATGTATGTTTGTCCGCGATTTTCTCACGTTTGCCTGAACCGATTTGGATGCGGTTTTCAGGAAAAGATTTGTGATGTTTAGGAGAAGGTTTTATTTAGTATATTGACCAACTTTAAAAAATAAGGTTCTCAATTTATCTTTTTATTTTGTTTCAGAGATGAGCCGAATGTTCGGCCGAACATTCGTATTTCGTGAAACATTTGTATTCAGCCGAATGTTTGATTGATTTGCCGAATAATTACCGAATACTAGCAGTTTCCCGCAGATTTACCTGCATAACTCCTGATTAAAAGTAGCCAACTTACAAAGAGGAGTTTAACCTGTATGTTAATTATGTTTGTCATCGATTATCTTGCGTTTGGCTGAACCGATGTTGATGCGGTTTTTAAAAGGATATTTGTCCCATTTAGAAGAACCATTTATCTTTTACTTACTTTCAATTTAGGGCTAGCTTTTAGTTTTTTCATAGTAAGTTAGTTTCCATATTTGTAGATATACATGATAGATTTTTTTGTGATAAGTTTTGGATAAGTTCTTAGCTGACTGTTAGCACGAAGATTGTTTCTAAGCGAATCTCTTTTTGTCGTCAGTTTCTGCAGCACGAGCATGCTGGCGATACCTAGACAAGACCATCTCGTGCTGCATCAAGTCGTCGTTATTTTTCGTTGGGATTTAATTCCTCTGCTTTCTTAAAGCGTCCTGCTCCATAGTTTTCTACCTAGGCCTCCAGGTAAAACATATATAACAATAGCAGGTAGGTCAAAGTCATGATTTTACAGTACCAAAACATCACATTACCAGAAGAAGTAGGTCGTTACTGATACCAGAACTAGCCTAAAACTTATCACTAATATCTATAACTGTAGAACCTAACTATGAAAAATCTAATGACTAGCCCAAAACAAAAACCTAACACTAAAATGTATGAAATAAAAAAAAAAAGTCATAAAACCAAAAACAAAATGAATGAAATGAAAATTTTAACATTTTTAGTGAGTTAGTTTTTTGAATGCGGTTCACTTTTTTCTTAAAAAGAAATAATTAGTTTGCTTTCATTTTGTTTTTGGTTTTATGACTTTTTTTTTAGGAAATTGGTTGTAGTTATATTACCTGTTCATCGTAACTAAGAAGGCAACTAAGAAGGCATGAAATTACTACTTAATACTTCTGAAATTCAAATTACTCTTCAATTTAAACTTTATTCATCGGTGACTATGGTGAATTCGGTGACTCAAGTATCACCTCTGCATCACTTATGATAAGGAAGATTTTGCACGAGCTTAGGAAGCCTCTTGCCTTTTCGTAAAACACTGCCGCACTAACACCACTGGAGTGGAGATATTTGGGAGAAGTATTAGGTGGGTAGCTAGCGAGGCGAACCAAACGAGGTTAATTTGGATTACCCGCTGGTCCAGGGACAGTAAGCCGTAAGTCAATCGTGCCTGTCTCTAACGGACAAAATGTTCAATACCTACTTTTATTTTATTCGAACTTGGAACTTTTTTATTTATTTTGATAGGCTCAGTGGCACAGTGGGCTTATAGTCATTTGAGAATCAAAAAGAGGGCGTGGCAAAAATTTTAAGACTTGTCTAGGTTCTGTGTATTTCTCTATTTTTTTTACAAGCTGTTTTCCGCCGCTTCACTTACATTATTTCCGGTCCGTTATGACTAAGACTGAAGTTATGAGCTATATCCGTGGCTGTAACAAAACAATGTTCTAGTTAAAGCTATAGAGAAAATTCAATAGTGACCGTAATTAGATCCCATTGTTGAACCTGAACTTATGAATATTAAATTGTCGTAGCCTCGGTAGGTATTGGATTCTACTCATACAATCTAACAAGATATACTTTGTTCCTGGTATTTCAAAAATTCAGGTTAAGACTTCTTGGACTTTTACATATTTAAATACAAATGTTTCATCAAAACTAAAACGTATTATTTAATCAATTCATATTTTATTATCTTAATATTTTACAGCTCAATTTCATATCAATTAATAAAAGTATCCGTCCGTATCCTAAAGACACTAAAACGTATAGTCAAAACATTATTTCAATTTTTGTGTTATTACAGAATGTTTATATGTAGGTATACAGAAATAATGAACTGAATCAAAAATATGATAATTTAGTGAAAAAATATAGGTACTGTCTATAATCAACGAATGCAGAGCATTAAAAAACCGACGTCAAAACTTTGGCTGAGTTATAATGTCATCAACGTAAACATTCTCCGAAATTATATTTTTTCCAAAATTTGAAATTTTCAATGAGGTACTCAACCGATTTCAATGAAATTTATATGAGGCCAACTATAAAGTACCCTTTATCATATGAAGAATTTTCAAAATCGATTCATAATCGTCAGAAATATCGTGTAATAAAGACACAAAAAACATACAGATGAATTGAGAACCTCCTCCTTTTTTGGAAGTCGGTTGAAAAGAAACTTCTTTCAGCAGACTGAAAAAAACAGCGTTGAAATGCAATCAAGTGCGTAACGTTATAAACAATAAAAAAAATCTAAAAGCAAAATTCTATCACAGGCTTTCAAATTTTTTTACCAAAATATGTGGCCGCAAGTTTGCCATATATTTGTTCAGACATTTTTTCAGTTGAACCCAAATGGTGAGTTGAACGGAAAAAACGCTGTCACCAAACATTCAGCGCGTAAACCACGTTGAACTGCTGTTTTCGACTGGAATTTTTAAAGTAAAAAGCTGGACCTACCAGTTTAAACATTTAGGTCTAGTTTTCGTTTTACTTTTAAATTTTTGAAACCGAAAAAAATCGCCGAGTTGCATCACGACTGATAATGGTAAAAGTAGATTGAAGCGTATATTAAGCTCACTAACCCAATGATATTTTTACTACATATAATTAAGGATCAAACGAACTTACCAAGTGAAGTTCGATCACAATTATGTGAACGGCTTAATTCGAAGCGATTTAATGTTAACATGTTGTAGTAGTACTTCCAAGCGTCAGCCTTGCACGGTTTTCAGAGACACGTTTTTTTTTTTTTTTTTTTTTTATTTGGCAACCCTGATCCCCGCTCTTGAACTCCTCTCCACTTACTTCCTCTCATAATCCCTCCTCAATAATCATTTTGTTTAGAGCTAAAGTTCCTAGGTAGCATGCTAGTTTGTCTTCCATACAAATACCAAAATTCTATTACTACTAGCGCTACGCACCGGGCACTACTGGAACTTTTGTATTTTTTCCTGCGTTCGATATCGATATATCTATAGTACCAGGCAGCGTATTTATAGTATAGTATTCAACCAATAAAATTTTTGCACTCGTTGCATTTGCTTATTTTTCTGTGTGTTTTTTTTGTCGCTGAATTCTTTTGTTAGTGTTTTCTACAAAGTACGTTGAGTAGAGTGTTCACTCCTCGTGTTTTTACGATCTCAAATCAAAGATTTTACTTTTGTGAAGTGATATTTTTACATAGGATGCTGACTTTCTAGTGAGATAGTGAGTTAAGAAAAGGAATTGCATTGATTTTGAATGACTGGTGCAAGGAGGTGAACAATTTGTGTGGCAAAAGCATTGAGTTTGATGAAAACGACCCGAACAAATCTATGGCCTATAATTATTATATCAAACACTAATAATTAAGAAAAAATAAATAATTGTCTGAGATGCATATTGTTTCATTACCCCCAACTCGCATATCATCATGCTTTGTGCAGTTTATTTCAACTTATTAGTATTGCGCAGTTTGCACATACTACGAATTTCTGAAAATTTGAAAGTGGCGGTACGGCCGGGCTGCATTCTAGGGTTGTTTTGGTCAAAAAGGTTCCTAGAGTGGATACTGTGTGGCGCTAAAGTGTAAAAACCGCGAGACGGTCATCTAATACTTTAGTACTTATATTCATCTATGCTAGGTAGTACCCATAAAAATAATTCACATTAATTATGGGTGGGTGATATTACTTTAAAGGAATACTGTTTGGGCGGGTTTATATCAATCGCTTCGAATTAAGCCGTTCACATAATTGTGATCGAACTTCACTTGGTAAGTTCGTTTGATCCTTAATTATGTTTCACGGCTTAATTCTTTGCGATTTAATGTTAACATGTTGTAGGATGTTCAGAGTATTTTAATGTGAATTATTTTTGCAGTATAGGTATAAGTAAAACTGTATTGTTAGAGTATAACCAACAGTAATAAATCACAAATATACATCTATTTATTCTAAGGAGTTACATAAAATACTAGTTGCAAATTGATTGGCATCCGATACAATTTCTTTGTTGTAGAATTTGGCAAATACTGAGGATGTATTACTCCATCCTGCGGTTTTCCGTATTACATCAATATTGACACCGACTCTGCTAGCAGTGGAAGTGGCCGCATGGCGCGTGCTGTGCGCGCTAAACACTGATGTGTCCACGCCACTGCGTTGTAAAGTATATTTGATACAGTGACTCAAAGTTTGAGACAAACTTTTAAGTGAGGTCTTTTGTGGCTAATAAATAAAGTGTCACAACTACGTAAACCACTCGTTTTATTTATATAATCTAAAATGCATCTGGCAGGGCATATTGCAGAATTTGTATGAAAAAATGGTAGCTTAGAAGGGGTTGAAAGGAGTTTGGTTTTGAAGTTTTTACTAAGTCAGGTGTTTTAACTAAGATTTCTGTTCTGTTTTGAGTTATATTATTTATTTTAATGAGAGAAAATGTTTGTACTCTTTGCGCTGTCACCAAACCTAGCAGAGTCAGCGTTTCTTAGAGAAATCTTCTAAACTAAGGCTTTCATTTGGCTATTGAGTGGCCAAATAATTTAACACTATGTTTGGGTCCCAAGAAGTATTATATTTTGGATTGGTGGGCCTCAACTTGTAAACACCCTTCATGAAACGTTTGACTCGATCATCATTTAAGCTATTACCTAACAAAAGAGATAAGGCGGAGCGGTAAGAATTGATGGTCCCGTATTTAGCGCCTTTATCAAAAATATCGGTTAAAAAATGTATTACAATTGGAATAGAAGCATTAAAATAATCATAATTATGTAATCTACAGTAAATTATCCAAGATTTTATGCAAACATCGTACTGTTTGTAAGTATTATTTGCAAGCGAAGCTAGCATAATATCTACTGACCTATTCGATAAATATTTCCTTAGTAATGCTTGCCTGATAATTTCGCGGCAACGAGGCGTAGATTCTTGTGTACACAATCTACAATCTACTGAAAGGAGATGTTAGAAGGTCAATATCTGGTCCAAAATACAAAAAAATTGAAACAGACAACTTTTTAAACATAGGAAACCAAGGTTGACTTGGCCAATATGGCACCACAACAATACCCTCTGCCTTATGACAAATGATTTTCTGCATTGATTTTACTATAAGCGAGAATGGTGGAAAGGCGTAAAATAACATATTGGTCCATGGCAGTGTAAAGGCATCAACAGCACATGCTTCGGGATCATTTCTCCACGAAACATATTGTTTACACTTAGTATTGCATCTTTTTGCAAACAAATCAATACTGGCATACCAAAGTTGCGAACTATTTCATTAAATGCAATTTGATTTAATTCTGTATCCTCGAACTGTTTTCGAGATAATGAATCTGCCTCACAATTATCTTTAGTATTGATGTAAAAAGCGAATAAGATTATTCTACGTTCTTCGCACCATTTCCACATACTTCTAGATATATAATCTAGGTGATCATATTAAATACTGCCCATTCTGTTAATAAGATGTCACAATTAGATAATTCTTTGGTGAAACATTTCAGAGCTAGAAAGGCTGCTTTTAGTTCCAACTCGTTTATATGACAAGAAGTTTCGTTGTCTTTCCTATATCCACAACATCTAACTGTATCACAATACGCTCCCCATCTCGTAGAGGAGGCATCAGAAAAAAATTCTAAAACAAAGTTGTTCGGTTTGAGTGATGAATGGCCTATATCTATGTTTCCTAACCACCAATATAATTCTTCATGTAGGGTAATTAAGATATCAATTGTCTGATCGTAGTTTGGATTTTTTTTAATAAACAATTATATTTATATTGTTCAAGCTTTTTTGTATATAACCACGAATAAGTAATTGTTGGACATGCGGAAATTAAATAACTAATGAGTTTAGCGAATTCGCGTAACTTGCATCGTTTTATACAAAGAAATCTATTTATAAAATCTTTCAATTTTATTTTCTTTTCCTCGGGTAGTTTTAAAATCATCTGCTTTGAGTCGAAAGTGAAGCCCAAGAACTTACATTCACGTTTAGGTATTAAACAACTTTTTGAAAGTTTATTCAAAAAACCAAAGCTCTGTAATAGATCTATAGTTGTAGATACATTAGTGACACACTCCGAGTAAGTCTTTCCGATAAAAAAATGTTATCTAAATAAATAACTGAAATCATACCCCGACTACGCAGGTATTCTATAACTGGTTTCATTAATTTAGTAAACACGAGAGGTGCGGTACAAAGGCCGAACGGTAAACAATTGAATTCATATAATATATTGTTGTATTTGAATCGAAGATATTTTTTGTGAGCTTCATTTGTCGCAACAAAGAAGTATGCATGTTTTAAGTCTATTGTCTACAGCAGTTTTCAGTTAATAATTTTGACGCTGTTCTGTAATCTTCCATTTTAAAATGACTAGCAAGTACAAATTTATTTAACTTTCTTAAATTCAATATAAACCTTTTATCACCATTAGGCTTAGGTACAAGAAATACTGGATAAAAATTGTCCTTCAATATAAGTACATTTCGAGATGGCACCATTGCTTATTTGTTGCTTCTGTGGTATTAATGAAGATGATCCTACGAGTGTTTCGGTAGCTCTTCCCAGAGCTGCTATAGCCACACCAGTTTGTCTTTACCTAAACATGAGGGAGGAATTCCGTTTGGAGACCGCTTCGATAACTGCCACTTTTGCTTCCGGATTCAGAGCAGGGGCAAGGAGTAGTTGACAATTACTAGGAATAAGATAATCCTCTAGGATTTTATCTCTTGTCTCTTTGGGTAGTCCTTTTAAAAGGATTTCAGACCACCGCACCGGGTTGAAATTTCCTTATGTAAAGGTTTTCCTAGTTCTTCAGCAATCTTAGGAGCATCTCCCAACATCTCTAAGATATGGCTATCCAATTCTATATCCTCAACATCATCTACTGGTGGATGTTTTGAGGTAGATGGCACTGAAAAGACGAAAGTAGTCAGCGTCTCGAATAATAATTCGAAAGAAGTGTTTTTAGCACCTACGAGCATAAAATGCAAAAGTAGGGTAGTCATTTTAGCGATAATGATCACTAAACAAAGAAATTTTCCATAGTCTCGAATAAAGATTCGAATTAGGTAAAGGGGATTGGCGGCCACGGTATCACTTAATTTTAGAGTTTTCAAGCGTATCAAAACTGGGCTATATGTAGTTAATAGGTCAATATGAGACACGTTTTTTCCAACATTTATTGTTGTGATAGTTGTCGGGAATATTTAGAAATACAATAAAATCAAATTAAACTTGCCGAAAGCACATTTTTTAATTTCCCGGCAATAAAAAATAATAGTTGTAAAGTCCTACTGTCAAACTTGAATTAAGCCGCCCGCGCCGCCACCCCGTTTCAAACCTCTGGATTGGTTAATACCTGCTTATGTAATGTAATGGTTTCAAAATACGACGCCATGTTAGAAAAGACGGACTATAAATTCCTGTAATTTTTAGGTTAGATTATTGTTTTGACTTTTTATTCCCAACTTCTGTATAAATCTAATAATTATATTCTGATTACTCGTTATCTAAGCAATAAAACGCACATACTAAGTTTGAGGTACGTAAATGCTATGTGAAATAAAAGCGGTACTGACAATGTATGGGACCTTGCCATTCTTCTTTTTGAGTTTTAAACTCGGCTCATTGAAATTCAGTGATAAAGATCATTGAACTTTGTTTTCGAATAAGGATTCGAAAAGTCATTTTAGCGATAATGATCACTAAACAATGACATTTACCATCGTCTCGAATAAAGATTCTTACTAGGTAAATTTGTGAGTTTTAAACTCGGCTCATTCAAATTCAGTGATAAAGATCATTGAACTTTGTTTTCGAATAAGGATTCGAAAAGTCATTTTAGCGATAATGATCACTAAACAATGACATTTACCATCGTCTCGAATAAAGATTCTTACTAGGTAAATTTGTGAGTTTTAAACTCGGCTCATTCAAATTCAGTGATAAAGATCGTTGAACTTTGTTTTCGAATAAGGATTCGAAAAGTCATTTTAGCGATAATGATCACTAAACAATGACATTTACCATCGTCTCGAATAAAGATTCTTACTAGGTAAATTTGTGAGTTTTAAACTCGGCTCATTCAAATTCAGTGATAAAGATCATTGAACTTTGTTTTCGAATAAGGATTCGTAACGCAATTATGCGATGTAAAGAGCCATGGATAGTGATAAGGTACAAATTTCACTTGGCATTTGCTTCTTTTGAAGCTTTTTTTCCAGTTTTCTGATCTTCTTGCGTATGGTCTCGATGTCTTCATATTTCTTTTTCACCATTTTTACGAACGACAAATAATAAGTTGAGATTTAAATTTTTAAACTATAACACAAACTATTTAACGTTTAATTTAAGTAATAAATTATAGACACACGTGCGAAGGCTTGAGCACGGAAATACAGAATGATTATTGAGGAGGGATTATGAGAGGAAGTAAGTGGAGAGGAGTTCAAGAGCGGGGATCAGGGTTGCCAAATAAAAAAAAAAAAAAAAAAAAAACGTGTCTCTGAAAACCGTGCAAGGCTGACGCTTGGAAGTACTACTACAACATGTTAACATTAAATCGCAAAGAATTAAGCCGTGAAACATAATACTTTTTAAACATCATTTTCTTTTCTTAAGTTTTAATAATCAAGTTTTTATCCTTTAACTAAGCTAACTATTTTAGCAGTCAAAATCTTGGGAACATATCTTGTAAGTTAGGGCATAATAACATTTGATACAAATAACGTTTTCGTGCATTGACGGAGGACAAAAAACATGAATTACAAAACCACCTCCATTAGTTACGTCACAGAACATTCTCGCATCTTTTAGAGCAATGTATCTTTGAAATTATCTCGCTGGAAGTTCGAGAAACGACATTCTGTCCAGTGAACTCACTTAGTTACTGGCAAGCAATCGTTACTTTTGTAGAAATACATGATTCAGTTAGAACGACATTGCAATTTGGAAGTATACTAACATTTGCAGTCCATTGCTTAAAATGTGTGTCTAGGGAAATGCAAGTTAATAAAATATGTGTATGTTTATTTAACATGATACTATGACATAAAATTTATGTTTGTATGTCTTTAATTTTGTTGTGAACATAAATGATGTAATTTACAACTTAATGTAATTACTACTTCTAATGTAACTAAATATTGATGTGAATTTAATACTATATTTATCTACTTGTACAGCCGATATTTACTTTAATAGGTACATAACTAAGTATTAAAACATTTTTAATTTAAGCTAAGAGTATGCCACTTACTTGAATGTTATATTCATTATAATATGAATCCAACTGTGTTTCATATAAAGCCAGTTTTTTTAATCGTTTTTTTGAATGCATCGTGATTTACCTACCATCATGAGCAATCTATACTAATATATAAAGCTGAAGAGTTTGTTTGTTTGAACGCGCTAATCTCAGAAACTACAAGTGGGATTTGAGAAATTCTTTTTGCATTTGATAGCCCAACTCTTGAGGAAGGTTATAGGCTATATTTTATCCCGAAATTCCCACGGGATCATAAGTTACGCGGGTAAAACCGCGCGCGGTGCCTAATAAGGTTATACAGGGTGACTGGTGGGTCACTTTCCAATTTCGAGGACATACATGAAGACAAAAAAAATTAATAAAAAATCAATATTAATATTTACTGAGTACCTAAACTTAACCGAAAGTTAAAGAATTCATTACGCAACGCCTGGTTACACTGGCACGGACGTACGCACGGCGCTATCAACAATGAATAGGTAGGTAGGTAGGTATAGACGGCTTCACGGACGGTTGTCGACCTAATTAAACTCTTTATTTATTTATAGCTAATGCTGAAAAATTAAGTCCATACTTTTATCACATAATTATGATCAGAACCGAGTACTGAGTGTGTGATATTGAATATCTTTTTTTTGTACTATACTATAATTTTGTAATTATATTTAAAAAGATTTTTATTTGTTACTATCCTGTCAGAAATTAACTATCATAAAGATTTTACAAAATGTCTATACATATATTAAAATATATTCATTTAAAAATACGATCTTTTTAAAATAACGTAAAATCTTAAACCGTCTTAACATTTGTGTACATTTATTTATGTACTTGTTTATAAACACTAATTAATAAAATTAACTACTTTAAGAATACGAAAACAAAACGCATCAGAATTTCAATTTTCACCAACTAATTTTATAAGGGCACAAAGGTCGTTGGTTTATGACAACTCACTAGATTATGTCATCTCTAAAATGGAGAAAAAAGCTTTTAGCTTTGAGATTAGACGAGCCACGAGCCAGGCATTCTGCGGAATGTGCCGTCGCGGGATGGGCTGGGAGCTGGCGTACTTTTATTTTTAATTAAGTAACCAGTGGTGCGGTAAACCAGCGAGAACATCTTTATTTTCCTGTAACGATAATATTAAATAAATTTGAAGAAGTAAGAATATATTAATTTAATTTAAATAATATAAGACTTTTAAAAGTATGTACATACGAGTAGGTCCTAGCCTTTATCAGAAGGAGCGGTCATGGTTTTGTGGGCATGATAATATAGGTTCAGCAATGGGCTGACAAGGTAAACGACGTCGATGAACGTGTATTTACTTAAGACTAACATAGTCATCAAGAAACAGCAACCCCTGTTAGACCAGTTCCTCTCGACCACATCACCTCTCAAACGCTGTCAAGCACATCAGAGAACATTGACCCCACAAGAGGCAGATCCTTTATGATTGAAACAATAAACCACGATACAAACAAATCTGTTCCATGATAAGAATTTGTGTTTGACCCTTACATGTCATAAAACTAACCTATATCTCCCATCATCACTTCACCATTGAGGCTACAAACCACGTACGACTGGTACACGTCCTTCTGGCACCCGCCGTCAAAGCTCGTGAGCGCATTCATAAAATCGCTTGAAACTCAGTGATTTTAAGGTGTATCGACCTAACAAGATCTAACAAGTTGCCTAGTGAAAAATGATACAACCCGTCATTGGCTGCATGGTGCACGCTCGTGTGGCGTCATGCTTCACAGTGGTTTCTACGCCACCGCTGTCGTTGCAGCCCCTGCTGTCCGTGCTGCTGCCGTCCGTATGCCGTCACTGTGCATCGGATTGTGATGTGGTTCGGCTCGCCGTATTTAAAACAAGAACCAGGCATGGTTAGGCACAACACGCAAGTAGGTCCACAAACAAAGCAAAAGGAAGCGAGCTGACCGGATGACGTTGCTAAAGTGCTCCTCATTGACACCCGCTGAAATCTTTGAAATCTTTACGATATTTAGGACAGTCTTACGCATTATCATAATGGTGCGTACAGATTGCTAGTAACATTATGCGCACGTTGCGTATTTATAAGTGTAGTGCTCAGAATGTTAAAGTGCATATAGATTGCTTTAATGGAACTAGTAATGTAACATCCAGCGCTCGATGCCTGCGCTCGTTGTATTTGGACGTGTATTGCGTATAAACTGAGCAGTCACTACGGGCATCCTGAGAAATATTTTTTCCGTATTTCGTCGCGAGCACGGTCCGTCACCTCACACATTCTTTTCATATGTACTTAAGTGAAATGTCATCTACCTACGTAAATGACATTTCACTTAAGCCAAAGTTTTGACAAGGATGTAATAATGTTAGTGAAGTCGGTTTTTTAATGCTCTGCATTTGATAATACCTCTCTCCGCGACGCTTTATAAAATTAATAGACCACACCAGGTAAAAGTCCGAAGACCTCATTCGTGCTCTAAATATCAGAACATCATGTGTAGGTATTATACGTACATACCTATATTAAACTCGTCTGAGTGACTGATAGACAACGTTCAGCCATTACACCTAATGAAAGTAATCCGAAATTCCCACGGGAACGGAAAACATATGACTTTGACTTTTAGCTTGTATGAAAAACTTATTCATTGAGTGCACCGATGTGAAAGTTGGTTAAAACTTCGTCAATGGGTGTCTGGTTAGATAAATTAAAAATAAATAAATATTTCCAACATTCACACCACATTATCTAGGCCAAATAAGAATTAATTCCTTAAGAATTTATGGTATGGAAACTAGATAGACAATGTTTATTCGCGTACGGAGTCATAAGCAAAAGCTAATCGTTGTTCTCATGAAAAAACTCCGAAGGCCTCGACGTTGGGGACGCACAGAATTGTATAAAAGGAGAAAAGGCTTACAGTAGCTGAAAACAAAACTATAAAAGTTCTGGTTGTTTACATTTTCAGGATACAAATGAATTCTTAAATTATCTCCTAAACGATAACGATTTACATGATTCAAATAGATAAATTGGATTTATACTCAGAGCTTTCATTTGACATCAAAATCGATACAGTAATTTAACAAGCAAAAAAAATCACATTTTCAAGTTGCTCTCATAATTATCCAATTAGCAATCCGAGTCCCTTTGATGTTCTCTAAAAAACCGACAATTCACGGATTGCGTCGAGCAGGCTACGAGCGTCACTTACACAGGAGCAAGTCTCACTGACACTGGCACAATTTATACTCGGAAGTCGTCCATATCATGCTCAGCGTGCGCTCAAACGCCTGTCCAAATTGAGCATCGAACATTTATTGTTGTTATCCAAAAAAACAGAAAATTTACGGATAGCTTTGAGCACGCTACGAGCGTCCTCTACTGCGGCTCAGTTCGTGCTCATGAGGCGTCCAAATCATGGGCACTTCATCATTGCATGTTACATTACTAGTTCTATTACAGCAATCTGTACGCAACATTAGGCACTCCACAGTGTAATTGTTAAAGCTTGATGGCGCATCTAAACGTTTGCTGTTCACAAAGATTTCTGTAACTGTGCACTTGTCTGCTCTTAGTTCATCGGGATCAAAAATATGCTTTGTCTTTGTGTTGTTGAATTTATTACTGGCTGTGGCTTTTGCGTTTTAAAAGTTTCGAGTGGACTGTCAATCATTATCTTCTCTGTGTGTTCAGCCCACCGTATCCCACTTCTGATGTAGGCTTATAGCTTTTATGAGAAGGAGTTTCTTGGTTTTGTGAGCGTGATAGTATAGTTTCAGTAGTGGGCTGACAAGGTAAATGACCTGGATTTCATATGAACGTGTATTTACACGCGGCGAGCACATACCGCCAAACAGCCAGATTTATTAGGATCCCTCGATGTTTGTTATTTACTCCCGTATTCTTCATCGCCGTCCACCTCATATCTGGGCTGTAATTAGGCACTAGAGCTTGGAGATCTGTCAGAGTGCAACTACATTATCGCCTGCCAGGCACAGTGTTGATTTATAACAAGTATTATATTACGACCATAAATCATCCGTAAAGTATGATTAATATATCAAAAAGCGACATTATATTTTTTTGTTTCTTAGTTTGTAGAAGCTAAAATAGACTAGGGGTATAATTAACTAGGGGTTCCTCTCCTACATTCGATAGATCGCAACTTAAGTAATTGGTCTCGGAAGTTAAGGCAAAAAGTCAATGACAAATAATATCATCGACAGTTTGCAAACAATAAATTATAATTTTTACGAACGCTGTTTTTAAAAGCTAGGGTACATAATTATGTTATCTTCAAAATAAAAACTATTTGAATAATAATATTAATATTTTTTTTTATTATTTATTATCGCCTTTTTTGTTTTTTAGTCACAATACAATTAATTACAGACAATTTTTTTAGTTTCCGTGTTCTGATTTTAACAGGCCAACGTCATTTTGTTCGATGGGACGGTGTCAAATACTTGATAATACTTGAAATACTTGATTTTATCTTTACAATTGTTTGTTCTTAAATAAGATAATCGATAGTGCGCAAGAAAAGTTTTATAATATTTCACGACCTGGTGTAGTGGTAACATATATATATTGCTTTCTATGCTAGAGGTCCTGGGTTCGAATACCTGCGGCGGCGGTGGATATTTGTGTGATGAACACAGACAGTGGTCGTCGAGTCATGGATATTTTTCTTGCTTCAATATGTAAATGTATGAATATTTCTTAGTTTATCATCCGTTATCTAATATCCATAACACATGTTCGTTTAAAAATTTCATTTTGGCTAGATAACGTTGTGTGAATATCAGAAATATACGACCGGCTGGTTTAGCGGTAACATACATTGCCTTCTATGCCAGAGGTCCTGGGTTCGAATCCCGGCGGCGGCGGCGGATATTTGTGTGATGAACACAGATATTAGTCGTCAAGTCATGGATGTTAATATGTTTATTTAAGTTTATATAATAAAAAATATGTATTTATTGAATATGTTTGTTAATATATTTCTTAAGTATATCAGTTATGTAGTGTCCATAACACAAGTTCTTTAAGAAACTTAATTTGGGCTAGATAATGTTGTATGAGTGTCAGAAATATTTATTCATTATTTATTTATTTTTTATTATATTTATTTATTTAATAATTTATGTACACACAAGGAAACTTAAATAGACAAACAATTAAATTGACAACAAGGTACAAAGGCAAAGCTTATTTCTAAAAGAAATTTCTACCAGCAAGCCTGAGGCTGGGAAATGAGAAAGAAAAAAAAAACAAATTAAGTGCGTACAACATACTAATATAGAAAAGATATATTACATACAATACATACATATACATACAATACATACTTATAATTAAATATAAATACATAAAATATAAAACATTATACTCTTATTACCTTCACCGAATAGTTTTCTTAAATCAGTTTTAGCCAAGCAAAAACCACAAGTATTAAAACTATTCTGTTTATTTACACCAATATTTTTAATTCTTCTTTATTCTCATTTTAAATCATTTCTTAACATTGTATAATGTGTGTTTGAATTAACAATATAGTAGGCAGCTCCTAGACTAACAGCATGCTACAAATACTACAAAGGTGCTTTAACGCTAACTAAGTAAAGCCGGCTGAGGATTCCGCAAACTTCAGTAAACGTAATAATTCGCTCGGTGTTACATTCTGTATTTCTTTCTTAATTATTATATAACAATATAATGCAAAATATACATAAACAAATTGGGTTAGGTGAGCTAGTTAAGTATTAAGACGTTTTTATTCATAAAGTAGGCATAATATAGGTTGGAATTAGTAATTCAAAATTTAAGTGTATTTATGTATTTAAATATTAAATACACGAATATTTGTATCGAATGACGAAGAACGTCATGCTCCCTCAGGCGGGATGGCTAGTGGTAGCGTCGGGTATCGGGTCACCCTCTTCCCTAAAATATGGTTGAGGAGGGGGATGGCTGGTGCTTGCTTTATACCTACTCGTGAACGGGTGCTACTAGCGGTGCCAGGTCGTTTTGCTAATGATACTAAGACTATTTTATTCCATTCTTGTTCAAATATTCTGGTCCCAGTTTGTTATGTTCGTATTGTGCATCCATAGCTCATTGCACCTGCTATGTAAGCAATTTGGTTGTGGCGTGACATTGGCTCTCACAATTAACTGTCTTGTGTTTGTTTTTTTTCATGTCACGGTCAATTTGTACTGTACCTATTTGTATTAATTTGATAATTCTGACTGAAAAAGAGTGTCAAGAGTTTTTTTCCGCCGGCTTTTTTTGTCTCTTGGTCTACTGTAATTTAACAACTATCAACAACTAGTTAAAGCCGAAGTATGTGATGACTGACTTCATCAAGTGTTTTGTAAAATTCCTAAGATGAATAAAACTTTTTGAATTTTTTTTTTGAATATTTACTTCATCTTCTATCATTATTTGTCACCAGATTCGTAGTGTACCTAAGTTAAATAAAAAAATCATTTTTCTAAAAGGGCACTGATACTATATACGACGAACCCTCCTAATAGCCTGAAGCTATTGTGAGTATGTTATAAAAGTAAGATGAGTGTATGTATAGTCTTATGCCGAGTTTCAATATTCAACGGACTATCATGAGTAAGGCTGTATACAGAAAGAAAGCTGGAATCTTATTAGCGCTTTCTTTCTTTCTTTCAGCTTTTTTTCTGTAAACGGCCTAACGAATAGTAGGTAAAAGAAAAACGTTTTACGATCTGTACTAGCTACGAGCAGCAGTACACTGATACAAGATATGTATACTGATGGTAATTAACACACCCAAGAGGACATTTTTCCATACATTGTTAGAAATCGTTTAAATTACAAGACGTTCAATATTGAAACACTTTTTAGCTACGCCTTGTAGCTAATTCTGTTGCTCGTAGGTAAAACTTTTTATCGCATTTAACTTAACATATTTTTTCTATTTACTTACACTTCATTGCATACCGTAAAAAATATAGATTCTAAAAGGATATTATTCAGTTCTTACACAATTGGCGGTCTTATCTCCAGAAAGTGAATTCTTCCGGATAACACATACATTTTTTGAAATACCTTAAACATCTTTTTTTCTAATGTAATTAATCGTAAAAACTGAAATAATAATTATTATTTATATTATCCTGTGTAACTGTGGCGACCGTGTGCTAGACCTTCTATAGAAGAGGCAAACAAAATATACAGCCTTTGTTTAACCTACTCATGAATAAAGGTCTAACGGTCATGTACTTGTGTACAGGAAACCAACGCGGGCATTTCTCATGTTAAAGGGTAACTGGATAGGAAATTTGTTAATAATTCATTTTAGACCTGATTTTTCAAACTTCGGATGAAAGGTAACTGACGAATAAAGTATAACCTTGTGGAAACGTCGAGTTAAAATGTAAAATATAAATTATACGCGATTAATCCGGTTAAAAAGTAGTTTTATTTAAATTACTAGCCACCGCGCGCGGTTTTACCCGCGTAACTTTTGATCCCGTAAGAATTTCGGGATAAAATATAGCCTATAATCTTCCTCAATACTTGAGCTATCAAATGCAAAAAGAATTTTTCAAATTCCACTTGTAGTTTCTGAGATTAGCGCGTTCAAACAAAAAAAAAAACAAAAAACAAACTCTTCAGCTTTATTTATATAATCTATACTAATATTATAAAAAGGAAACCTTTATATTTTTGTATGTTTGTATTGAATAGGCTTAAAAACTACTGGACCGATTTCAAAATTTCTTTTACCTTTACTTAGAGGGATTCTTCCGAATCCGTATAGGCTACTTTTTATCCCGAAAATCCCGCGGGAATCGAAATTGCGCGGGTGAAACCGCGCGCAACAGCAAGTATATTAGTATAGATGAATCGTGAAAACTTAAGACAATATTATTTAATAAAGCAGTATTGAGCTCTATTCGTCATTAAGGGCGTAATCACACCAATCGACCGACCGTCGATCTACGGACGAACAGAACAGTCGACGTCGATCGATAGTTTTTACAATGCCAAAAAATCTTAACCATGTGGTAACCATGAACTTTCTAATTTTAAATCTCTTTATTGTCAAATTAGCTGAATTCGAACTCAGCAGTTGCTAGAGTCTCGCTGACGAAAGTAGACAATGGGGGTTTTTGCAAACTTTTTATATGGCAACTTTTTCTGGTGTCACCGTTGTCAATCGAACGGTTGTTGGTGGTTTTGGTAATTGAGATTTTGGAATTTTCATATTTGAAGATGAATAAAAAAATTAAAAATTTCATAGCTTCATAACCAATGTAGGAAACAACGATACCAGTGACTCTGACGATTAATTCCATATAGAATTGCTGAATTCAGATTTTCATTGCAATTAATAAAAATAATTATTGTATTTTATTGTTTTATTTTTAAGCCAAATTAATACTAGTTGCCTATCACTTTAATT
The DNA here is from genome assembly GCA_944452665.1 of Stenoptilia bipunctidactyla. Lineage (NCBI taxonomy): Eukaryota > Metazoa > Arthropoda > Insecta > Lepidoptera > Pterophoridae > Stenoptilia > Stenoptilia bipunctidactyla. The sequence continues at coordinate 17,375,271 of OX101728.1, forward strand.
ATATGCTTCTCATCATCTAAAAAAAAATAATAATATTGGTAGCAGACTCATAGTGGGCTTTCAAAGAGTTGTGATGATGATGATTATGCAAACCACACAGCGGAAATATTGGGTATCCTTGTCTACACCCTTGTACACAAATACGTGGTAAACAAAACTTCAATATTTTTAATAAAATAATTGCCATCAAATCCATATCTTTGTAAAATTTGCCAAATCTTCTTTTCATCAACAAAACTTATAATAAAACACCAAATTATTATTATACGATTAACGGCACTTTGATACTTGTATTAGGGATATGATTTTCCTTTAGATACGCTGTGAATTTTATCCTGTAAACATCATCTGCTTAGTAACAGCAAAAAAAGTTGTAAACATTATTATTTCCAACAAAACATCTGCTCTACCTGCCGAACAAAAAACATACGAAACCTCAATAGCAAAAGACTCGTGTCTATTTATTATGAAGGTACAACAAATTCGCGACAAAGCCTATTATGAACTCTTATTGTCCCTTTGATACATGTAGAGAGAACGCTTGACTTACAGCCTACGGCTTTTGTACCTTAATTCCCTTATAAAAATAAGAAATTATAAGCCTAGCATTGTATAAGAATACACAAGGCCGTATCAGATATTAATATCACTAATTTTAAGTAGGTAATTTTTACCTATTTCTAATGTCAAGCTTAGAGGCTTCAATATTAATTATTGTTATAGTCTGGCTAATGAAAGTAGAGAATGAAAAAATCTGGCGCATTTAAAAAAATCCCATCATAAAATTATCTAAAAAAATAATAATATTGGTAGCAGACTCACTATGGCCCGTATTAATAAATCAAACTCAAATCTGGGAGCAGTCTTAAGTCTTTACTTGTGTTACGCGCCATATTTATAAACCAATATTAAGTACGGCCTCAGGAACGGCGTATCATCTGAGTACTGCCTGTATTAATAAACAATACTCAGGACTTAGGAACGCTGCTAAGACGTATACTAAGTACAGATTTTCTGAGTGCAGTCTGTAGGTGACTTAAGATCATTTCTTACTTTGAATTCTGTGCCATCTGTCATATCGACGAGTGTTTTTGAAAATGCAATCTGCAAATATTACAGACGAAGTAAATAATTACGACATAATTGATCAATACGATGATATTTTATGGTTTAATAGCTATAGATTACCGAAAAGATACATCCGTGATGCAGAAAATCCATTCGAAGTGCCTGCCGATTCTTTTCAAAAAAGATACCGGTTCTACCAAGACTCTGTATTTAACTTAGCTTAATTGATTTTCTTTTCAGTTAACTGAAATTTTCCGGTATTAATATTGATATTAAAATTTTATTTTTAAATAACTGTAGAATGTTCGATAGTTTAGTTGAAGCCTATGAAGCGTAGGTACCTACATATGCTGACCTATACATTTCGGTACAGAAATTAAATAAGTTGAAATATTTCTGTACTTAAAACATCTACAGAAATTAATCCAGTATACATTATTTGGGTACTGATATAATTAATTTAGATTTTAATAACTTGTACAGTTATTGTGTTGGATGAAGCAGTACACTTATAAAGGGTACTGAAATTTTACTAGTTCTATTTAAAAATTTTATACCTATATGCAGTCCCTGGAATGAACACATTTAACTAATCAGTAAGGCTTATAAGTATTTAAGATCAAATATTGTAATTGAAGAACTTTAATCCGATTTTATTACCTATTTACATTTGTTAAAACAACATTAATATAATAATATCTAATTTTATAGCGTAAATTCTCACATGTTAGGATAAGTAAAAAATTGGTAAATTGTATTAATAAAACGCTGCTCAATAAATTAAGGTATTTTTATTTAAACAAGTAGTAATTTGCTATTATAATAAATGAAGAAACAGCATCTTTATTTATTTTACAATATAAGGCCACAAGTAATAATATAACTTATAGACAAATTTAAATATCAAACATTTTTCTCTGTATAAAATATAAATTTTCAAAAACATACATTTGCATCCTTATTGTATAGGTATTTAGCAACAAAAAAAGGCTGCATTAAGTTATTTTCTGCACACATGCATCATCAAATATGTAACAATATAAAAAGACACCTCCAAGCTAACATTTAACTTTCATAACGCAATTCAAAAATGTAACAATATAAATAGACTCCTCCAAATCAACATTTAACTTTCATAACACAATTCAAAAATGTAACAATATAAATAGACTTTTTAAAATCAACACTTGACCTGAATAACTTTAATTAATTTAACTTAACTGGTCATTATTGAAATCTCAACAAAAATACATCTTAATAATTATAGAATGTAATAATTTATTATTTTGTAACAGTAATAAAGAGATTGTGATTAATATATCAAAAAATAAAAACTGGCACTGTGTTAAGTATCTTTACTTATTTTAATATAAGTAAATATTCCAAGTTACGGTTTAACAATAATTATATAAGCTTCCTTACATCTATATCTATATTTATCTGCAACAGATTAGAAAACAGCTTGGCTTGCATTTAAAAAATCTTCATTTGATAAGAATATTCAATTAAAAATGATAAAACTATACACTATAGATAGCAATGTTACTTAGCTAGCAAAATACCTTGTTAATCATGTAATATGTTTATTTTATGAACCATTATTTATTAAGTTTATTCACTAAATAGCACATGAAAAAAACACTCCTAACAGGTGCATTTAAAATTTTACAAGTTTATTTAGAAACTTCTTATAACTTCAATCTTATTCCCTAGGGTATCTAACACCTTAAGAAATAAGATGTATAAACGATAAAACATCCCTTGTAGCCTCATCTCATAAAGACGTATGAGACCTAACCTTCTATACATTAGCTCCTTCATTTATTTTAAATTAGTGTCTGACTGAAAAGAAAAGAAAACAAAGTAATTATAGTCATAAATATAATATGAAAAATGTGATAAATAAAAAGAATAGTTAAGAATAATTGAGCATTTTAAATGCAAAAACTTAAAAACATTATTAATTATAGTCATATTATGGTCTTTTGTTAAATGAATAATGGCTATCACACTAACTAGGCATCAAGAAGCTTATTACGGTCATTAATAAATATCTTTGCCCAACCCGGTGAAGAAAATACAAAAGGTTGTGCTGGGGCCGGGAATCAGGTGGAAACATAGCTTATATAACACTGTAGTTTTATGCATGTTACATGTTCGTCAATTTAACTTTACTTCATGATAACTAGCTAGGGTAAAGTTATTGAATAAATAAGTCTACGGAATATGTTCCACTGGTGTTTGATGAAATAACAATGCTTTCGTAGTTTATGGGACTACATTGTGGGAATGAGATTCTATTAACCATTAAGAATAAATAAATTAGCAGTAAAGATATTACATACCTGACATCAATAGTTCTAATAATCTTTCTAATAAAAATTTATATTTTTTAAGGTTTCGCCCCAGGTCCATTTGTGCTTTTATTTTCGAGATTCCTTTCGAGAACGCCTTTTCTTCGTTCACATTATTTAATATATATATTTTCAGACTACAAACTTATAGTGAAAAAGGTAAAACAGTACCTAGTTTTGTTTTGAATTCTTAATTTGGAGGTTAGTTAAGGCAATCAGCTTTTGTTTTGTTTTGAACTTTTTAAACTTTGACATTTGTGACGTTCCCTTACTAGTCAGTAGAAAAAAACTCTTTTCACTGCTCTTTTTTTGATAAAATTGCCGAGATTTATGCTTGATATAAATATACTATGAAGTAAGTAGTTATTGTTGTAGTAACTATTTGTTTGTATAGCAATACTTTTGTATTTTATCATGCAGTCATATAAAGATTGTATTGTACGATATTTCTTTTACAGCGTTAAACGGAACATAAAATTCAATCGGTCGATCATTCAACCCAAGTTGACATTTATAGGAGGGCCAGAATCAAAGAGCGATATCAGTTGATACACCCTCAATATACATCTATTAATACAGAGCGATTTTGAGATGCTTACCATAGCTTAAGTGTGGATCAAGTGATACCGTCCTTAAGCTATGTATTGAGTTTGATTTATTAATACGGGCCTATGAGTCTGCTTTCAATGAGTTATGAAATAGAAGAGGCTATGAGTCTCTTTCCTTGGTGACAAAAGGTTATATAAAAACTTACTTTGGGGGCACAAAGTTGCTTTATTAATTTAATCGTTTCTAAGCTATTTGACGATAATCATATGGGTTTAGTAAAATATTAGGGCAGCGACTCAGAATAAGTTTTAAAGTGAAAAACTAGCCACCCACAACACAGGGAATCCTAGTGTGGGGGCTAGTGTGCTCAAATTATTAAAAAACAATACTTATTTTGTTGTAACTAGTTAAAAGGTAAATATTGTTTTATACACAAACTAAATTGGAGAAATTGAAAAAATGAATAAAATTATAAACTAAATTTATAAAAGTTATTCATTATACTGTAATAAAAGAGGAATTTGGCAGTGCTATGAGTTAAAAATCAATGAAAAGTGTCTAAGTTATATCTAATGGCACGGCAAAATATTTTTATTTCTACATGGTTGGAAGAAATTGCTCTTCAGCGACCGCCAAATTTTAATTTCTAATGAAATTGTTTTTTTTCCTTTACTACCTATTAAGTAAGTACCTGTAATATAAACTGAAGTGTAAATAAATCACCTTATTGGTGTTACAATGGTAGAAAGTCCAACAGTTAAATGTATTCTGTATTTAACTAATAAAGAATGCAACTTTGCAAGGATGTTCGAGAACTCCATTGTAACTCTACTTTTTGTTTGTGCGGTTACACACAACTGAGTTCAACGTAAAATAAAATTTTGTGTTGTCTTAATTCTTCAAGATTTTTTGAAATTGTTTTTGTTTTGTGTAATTAATAGTGAAAACTTAAGACAAAAGCAACGGGGTCCAATGTTTTCAAAAGTTTCTAGGCTGGTATGAAAGTACAGCTCTACAAAATTCATTAGGGTGTAATGATGAAAAAATGAAAGATCATTGGATAAATGAAAGGAAAAATTGAAGGAGTATTAAAAAAAAAATATTTTGTCAATTGTGTACCTACCTATCCTAAATCTATGTTAAGTTACGTCAAGCAAGTCCGCAGGTTTAATGTTTTCACAAACCATTGTTTAAGTTAAAGAAGAAGAAAAAAGTGTGAAATATATGGTAAACAAACTTTTCTATGAGACTTCAACTTTTTTCACATTGTAAAGGCAAAGTATTTTGTGCATAGTTTTATATAGAGAAGGTGTGTCGTGACTCCCTGTGTAGAAATGAACTCCCCAAGGGTGTGTCTATATCTTTACAATAACTTCATGTCGGATGTAATGAAAGAACATATTTTTTAAATATAAGAGTAAGTAAGTAAGTACGAGTTTATTATCTACATCAATATTTTACTACAATGAATGGCAACAATAAGTGACACTGATTTGTATCGTTGCGCTTTAGAGATTACTGGTTATACTGTGTAAAATATAATGGGTACGATTATTATTGATGTTTTGTGAATCTTTTGTGCTATTTTACAGTACGGCAGATAAGCATGTAAATTTTATATTTAAAAATAGAATAGTAAATAACGCTGTAAGTAGGTACCTACGTAGACAATACGGATAATATTAATAAAAAAAGTTTTTTAAATAAATTTGTTATGCATAGAAGTATTTAAAAAACCTAAAAAATATTTAAAAAAAACTTAGATATGAAATTGGATACGACTTATCACACCTACATTTAGGTCCACCTAGGTCAAACGGACATTACGTTATCGAAGGTAATCTCATCAGTTCGGCTCCTATTTGAATGCCAACGGTTATAGGATGACCAGTTTGAAGTCAGCTCATCTCCTAAGTAGGTGGTTCCAGTGAGTGCGAGAGAGACGCACATAGCCGGCGTGCGTCAACGCGTCAGTCACCTCGCGCGCTCTGCACCGTAACCCACGGCCCGCGTACTGCGATTCAACGCGCAAACGAACTAAATGTTACGATAAATTTTCGTGTTTTATAAAATTTGCGAAGGTTTTGTGGATAAAATGGGTGGACTTAAAGTGATGTTGGTACTGATGTTAGCAGGCTTTGCTGCTGCTGAGAGAAAATTGACGATAGCGGAGAAACTAAGCGAAGACTCGGACCTCTCGCAGGTAACTTTTGATCAAGTTTCGAAGTGGATACTTTTTTGTTGTGATCGGTTTTTTAAAGGCTTCAAAGGGCCCTTTTTGACTTTAAGTTTAAAAGTTATTTACTTTACTCTGAGTAGTAACTTTCAAAGTAACAACGTAAATGCCTGCTTTTGATAAGTAGGTGTGGTAACTTAAGATTTGTGTTGTTTATGCCTGAACTGTATTATAGGTACCAAGTGAACTCGTAATGCTTATGTACATTGCGTACCTATTGTGTAAGTTGCGTCGGCATTAAGTTGGAACCTTGTTTATTTAAAGAAAGAAAAAATATATAACTTCTAATTTTTTGTAGAGTCAAAAATAGAATTCTACATGATTTTTTTTTAGAAGTTATAAGTAATGAATTTATTTATTTTAATGAAACTTAATCAATTTGTATATCAATATAAAAAGAAACGTGATCTCAAACAAAAAATCTATTTTTGTTGGTTTGTTGCATCTAATCTTTTGTCTTAAATGATACTTACTTTTAGTTAAGTGACTATGAGGCCGAAGGCAAAATACCCTACAGGTAAGGCCTAGGCCCTTTAAAATTTATCAAATAAAAAAAACAGAGGCACACCCAACTGCACCAATTACCCAACCTATCTCAAGACCACTCTAATACAGGTAATGAACGCAGACTAGTTATATTTCTTTCCGTTTTTTCCTAGCTTCAAAGAATTTCTGCATCCACACTTACCTATGTATAAATATTTTTTATTTAAATATTCTTCTTTCAAGGCATTTATTAATCCACAGATGATTATTTTAAATGTAACTCTGAGAGCTTTAATAGTTCTCAGAGTTACATTTAAAATAACCTGTTATTTTTCCCGCAATAGTTAATTTAGCAAAAATTAAAAACGGCAAATGATGGAAAGTTTGTTATCACGCTATTAGCTTCAGAAACGAACACCAATAGGAATATAATTGATAAGGAACACAGAGCTAAACTTTTAAAATGATTTTTAAAAAATCCTCAAACTGTGAAATTTTGTTAAAGCAACCTTTTTAAGATAAACTAAAGAAGCACGCACCAGCGCTTATTATTGTAATAAGAAAATCTTTGGTTGATGCATTTTTGAAAATATTACGTAAGTACCTAATTCCACTTGACACTGACTAAAATACCCCAAGTTTTGCTTACAAGGCCTTCATAGCTTATTTATGCTTGACTTGGGGTTAAACTAAACCTATTTGGTTTATGACTTTGGGTAGATCATTTATTATTCATCCTGTCATTGTCTAGAAAAGACTTTGCCAAAGCCTCTTCCAGTCTTAATACAACGATAAAAAGTTCACGAAAAATTCTAATTTTGAAACTGTAGTAACCGTTCGTGGAAACAGTCTTTTCATATCAAATTTATCGAAGACTTTGTTGAAAGAAACTAGACATAACTCGTCCATAGCTAATGTACCGAGATTTTTAATAGCTCAATATAAGCCTCGAGAAATACTTTTAAAATGGTAAAATAAGATATACAGAAAGACAGGAGTTAGTTCCCTTTTACAAAATTCAGTAGAAAATATTACATAAGTATAGGTAGAACACTTGACAGCTGCGGAAGTTAATTACTGACAGCGCACAAAACTGCTGACCATCTGCCAGTTTCAAAACGCATGATTCATAAATACAACGTTAATATTCATATATCCAAATTAGATTTTAGTTCTTTGACACGGTGAAAAATATAAATATAATATAATATATAATATAATAAGTGTTAAAAATATATTTTAAATATAAATCAAAAGACCATAGAATCCAGTAAAGATTTATTGACTGCGTTTACTCACTCTAATAATGTTAATACCAAATAAGCAGAATTTACTAAAACTTTTATTTATTAGATAAAAAAGTGATTGTCTTCTGTAAAAAGGAAATGGATACTTATCTCCATAAAGTACATGAAAAAATCGCAGCTGGTAAGCTTTATGAAGGACTCGGATCAGAATCTCTTTTATACAAAAGGTTTAAAATTGATAGTATTTATCAAATAGCATAATCATTAGATGTGTCTCTCGCGGTTGCTTGCAATTAGGATTTAATTTTAAAATCACCGATAAAAATATGTTTCTCGTGGCATTGCCCCACTTTATTTTCCATGTCACCTGTAATTGACACAATTCAATAAACAGCTGACGCCTGCACATACTTAATTATCACTTCCGTTTTAAATAAGTGAAAACTGTATTATAGGTATTACGTTTTAGTTATTTACTCTCAATTCTTCGTATTTTTTGTAGTATATTTTAATTCGGTCAAGGTTCTCATGTTTTCTAATTTGTTCTTAGTAATTATCCTCGATATGATACTTAAGTAGACTCTCTATAAAGAGAGCTCTTAAGTTTAAAGAAGACATTAAAGAAGACATTATTTATTGGTGGAACATGTAAACTCGTCAACTCCATCAATTGCCTAATTCTTCCTTTAAAATTTTGCTCAGCAGCGCTTTCCAATATCATTGATTGAGAACGTTCTTATTACGTAGAATCGATATGACTATTGCTAATACTACTGTCCCTGGATGCATATCGTGAAATAGGTTAATCAAAAAGGTGTCTACTAAAGGGATGTCTAGAGAACACATAACTTCTTTCGAAGAGCTGGTCCAGTTGGAACTAAACTCACGTAATCTATCTTCAACCCTTTTCTCATCACTCACCATCAGGTAGGATTGAGGACAGACTTAGATATAGTCAGTTTTAAAAGTAAACCCCGAAAATTATCGTACCCAATGTGTTTTGACAATAAATGGATTAATCTGCTTCGTACTGTAACTCCGTTACTTTATGGCACTTATCCAATTCGAGTTGGCTTTTAGGCTTTAGATTCAGCTTAGTTTTTTCAAACCTCGTACGAAAACAGGGGTGTTTTAAATTTCAAGCCTTTGTCTGACCGTAATAAGACCGATTTTAATTAAACTTTGAAGCTCAATTTCCGATTTTTTATGAAAAGTAGACTTTATTTTAAATCTTTACACAAAATTTAAATACGTCGATTTTGATTTCCGAATTGACATTAAATTGTTTAATTACAAACCCTTTTAATAATATGCGTAGGACCTACTTACCTACAATAATTATGAATTATTCGAAAACTGACTTAATTTCTTTTTAAGGAGTGGAATTTAGAATTTCAACTAAGAAAACAAAATTTTGCCATATATTTTCGCCTTAGTATAGCCTTAATGCCCATGGATAAGCATGTAGTAAAACGCGATTAGTATCCTCACTTGGAGGTAGGATTTTTACCGGGTTAGGTTGGCTCACATTTCATATAGTCTACCGCTAAATATTAGAGCTAGGTAAGTCGATGATGCGTTCCGACCATATTTTATGTAGAGTCAGTTACTTCCTGAGCCCTCCCATTATCTTCGACCTCATCGTCACTTAACCTTAGCGGAGACTCGTGTCAGTCCCGAATTCAGACTCCGTTGAAAATAAAAAATAATATGAAAAACCCAAAGAACTATTGCTTTCAACATCAAATAAAGCAACCCTCTAAATTCATGCAAAATATACCATTATATTGAAGCAATATTAAAGCTTAATTTCTAATAACTTTCAAAGAACATCCTAAGTTTAATAATGAAGCATGTTTAGAGGTTGTTTCCACCGAGTCGAATAATAATAATAACTATATTCTCGTCGAACTTCCATTATAAGAAACCGTTTAAACTTTCACCTACCTGTCGGTTGATTATTATGAAGCGACGCTTTGGTTTTGCTTCTATGTATTAACAAAAACTTTGTTTATTAACAAATGGTTTCAAAGGAATATTTAAATTATAAATACAATATTTGATGGGTGACTACGTCAAATTATTACTGAGTTTATTTCGAGATGGTGATTTAACTTTGACACCGTGATTGACGAAAAATACTTTAGACGCCTCAGGCAATACAAGATACAGGATTCAAATGCTATAAAATATCACAATTTCCATTTAGTTTTTATTTAATTCAATAAATATGGAATCAAAGAAATTTAGGCCAGGAAATCTGTCTTCTTTTTCTCGTTTCAACAATTCCCCAAATGATTGACCAAAACCTGGTTACTCTCAGAGAATTAGTAGTAGCCCTTTAGAGTATTATCTGACTTATTCCCATGAGTAATATGGTAATTTTTTTCATTACTACTTGATAATATCTCTATTATTCAAAAGTCAAATGGTTAATCATAGACCCATACCTCAGAATACCGTTCTCTTCTTTAAATTTTACACCACGCAAACATCTTTGTCAACCAAATAAAAAAGGATCATTTATGTTGAATAGTTCTGAGAAGCTGTAGAACAATAATAACTTTCACATATATGAATTTCATCCGCACGCGATTCGTAAATAAATCAATATTGTTATACATCTCTCATTGTGCTATCTAGCCCCAAAACTAAATAGGTATTGTTTGTAAATGTATACCAAAAATACGTAAAAAATATATCCTACATTTCTTACCGAAAATTGCCCTCGGCAAATATTTGCCGAATAAAAAAACATTAGTCGTAGAGCAGGGATTGAATCCGCGTCGCTTTTGTCTAACCAGCGCAGCAGCGGTGCGAGCACAGAACTTTGTCGATTCGTATGTTTACGATTGTTCGTATAGTATGGAGTTGGTTGCAAGTTAATAGTAACATTGTAATTTTTTATTTTACAGTTATTTAAGAGTATAGCATGTTAACAAACATTCAAAATTAACAAGGCACACATTTGTTTTAGCTGGCCGTGCGGCAATGGATAGATTTTAATTATTGCTTACAAACCGTCTCCATACTATACGAACATTCGTAAACTTACGAGTCGATAAGTTCTGTGCTCGCACCGCAGGCTAATAATTCGAGAAAAAAATGAACCCATTTCTATTGCTTTCGGACTACTTACTAAGCTCTAAATTTATCAAACCAGCACAGATACCCGCGAAATTACAATTTGCAAAACCGACCAAAAAGGTCAGAATATTTAATTTAGTTCTATTTCTGTAAGACATATATTTGACGATCGGACATTTGGGTTGGTCGTTTGGATCCCATTCGTCCGGGACCGCTACCGAGTATGCCATTACAGTGATTTGTTCACAACATTAATCCCTGTGTGTGACTTAAATTCTAATGACACACATTCCCTAAAATAACATAAATTCCTCACGACTAATTCAAGACACTACTTTTTTTAATGCTAAATGATTATTTAAGTTAAAGCTTATCAGACCTATCTTCAGGCTTTTATAACGATTATTAGGACTCTTAAATACATCGTATCGGTGACACAAGAAGTCTTAAAAAATTACGAGTTTCTTTGCATAAAAATTAGGTATATTTTTATGCAAGGAAACTCGTAATTTTTTTTTTCTAAACTGGGTCAAGTTGGTTTTAAACTTATGGTGTGCTATTTTCTAGTTGTGATGTTTAACCAAAATCCAAACTTATATGCTACGAAAAAAAAAACTTTTATATGAAAACAATAATGACAGTCGCTTAAATTGTTTACTCTTTCAGTAGATAAAATATATTTATTGGAATATAATTATACTGACCCAATAATTCATAGGATAAGAAGCATCTGTACGCATGATTAAAATGGTAATGATTGAAGTTTGGCCGACCGTTGGCTTTTTGTGATTATTTGAGAGGCATTTTAAATACTCGATAGTATTTAAATTTCCAATTTAACACCAAGACTCACACAGATCAAAGTAGTGTTTCCTTAGAATTAGATTCTTAAATAGGTACCGTGGAACCAACCGAATTAAGCATGACCCATTTTGCAGAAAATTCGTTTGAAACTGTCAAACTTGTAAGGTGTATCGCGAATAAGGCACTTATGACTTTTTAGATACTGTACAAATTCTATACTCAGTAAATGTCGGTGTAGAATGAAATGATAGCAAGTTTTTTATTTATTTATTTATTTATTTATTTATGGCTTACCAACTAAAATACATCTTAAAACATTTTCAATAAAATTGCACAATTAAACACTTATTCAAATGATTTTAAATTAAAGGTGAGCACAACAATCTCAGTTAAAATAATAGTTCGTATAAACAAAACTCATTTTTTTACATAGTTTAAAGATATTACAGTTAAATATACAATTTACAAAATGTTACAGTACTTTACAATTCACACTATTTAAATTAATTTACATTCACTTACTTTAAGTACTTAAGTTTTAAAATTTTATACAAGACTTTATTAACTTTTTGAAATGGCCGATTTTAGATGAGAAATCAATATCAAGTCTGTAAAAGACAGAGTTGCATTTTCGGAGGACATACGATAGTGGTGTATTGTTCCCATAATTATTTGGACAAATTTTCACATTAAAGGGTACATAGTGTTTTAACCTTGATGACGATCTGGGGACATTAATATGTATTTGAGACAACAATGGCGGGCAATCTACATTTTGATTAATTAATTTATATAAAAATAGTAGTCCTAAATAGTCCCTACGCCAGAAAAGAGGTTTTATTTTAAAATAATTGAGCCTATCCTCATACTCTTTGACTGATCGTCTGATGCCGGATAAAATGGAGAGTCTTCGAATAAATTTCCTTTGTATGTTTTCTATACGATCAATGCTATTCTTGTAGTTGGGATACCATACTATGGAACAGTATTCTACATGACTACGTACCAGTGCAAAGTACAAAGTTTTTAGGGCATTTACATTCTTAAATTGTTTTGTGTTACGATTCAGAAATGACAACATTTTATTCCCTTTCTTAACAGCATTATCTATTTGCTTAGTAAATTTCATTTCTGTGTCAATCACAACCCCTAAATCTCGAACCTCACGTACATTTTTTAGGGTATCATTATTTATTTTGTAGTTCATGTTACTGCTTACTTTTTTACGTGAAAATCTAATATGGTGACATTTTTCTACATTTAAGTCCATAGCGTTAAGTTGACACCAAGCATAAAACCTGTCAATGTCTTGTTGCAAAAGGACCCAATCCGAAACCGTTTCAACTACTTTATAAATTTTTAAATCATCTGCGTACATCTCGAAATGTGAGTTGAGGAAACAATATTTAATGTCGTCTATGAAGATGTTAAATAAGATCGGTCCAAGATGTGAGCCCTGAGGTACTCCTGATGTTGGTGTGAAAACATAGGAAACGTGTCCATTTACGACAACCACAGCTTGGCGATTAGTTAGGTAAGATTGAAACCAGTTCCAAAGGGATCCATGAATGTTAAAAATGCTTGATAATTTCGTAAGCAATATGTGATGGTTAACCTTATCGAACGCTTTACTAAAATCACTATAAACAGCATCGATTTCCTTGCCGTTACTTATATTTTTTAGGGTTTTTTCAACAAATGTAACTAAATTAGACAGTGTTGATTTGTTTTTCATAAAGCCATGCTGGTTCGTTGAAATTTTATTTTTGATATGCCAGGTAATGAATGGACACACCAAGGATTCAAAGACTTTAGCTACTACAGAAAGTTTACTTATTGGCCTATAATTTTTAATATCAGCCTTGTCCCCCGCTTTTGGTATAGGCATAACCATAGCTTTCTTCCATTCTTCAGGAAACACACCATCTCTGAGAGATCTATTAAAAATCATATACAACGGCTCAGCTATTTCAGTTGCACATTCTTTGTAGAAAAGAGGAGGTATGCCATCTGATCCTGGCCCCTTAGAAACATCAAGCTGCCGCATTTTTTTCTCAATACTTATCTTGGAAATATATAAAGAATGCAAATGGTTATTAAAGTTTTTATGTTCATCAGGAATTGTAAAGTTTCTATTGCGCGATTCAGGGTTGTAGTGTGATGCAAAGTTATTAGCAAATAGGTTTGCGATACTTTTTCCGTCATTAGCTAGTTGTCCATTCAAATACATTTGTTTGGGAATTGTGGATGTGTTATCGCGCTTATTTTTTATATATTTCCAAAAATGTTTGGGATCATTAGTCAAATTAGCTTGGATTTTCTCTATGTAATTATAATATAAAAGATTAATAAGTTTATTTGACCTATCTCTTAAAATGTCGTATTCATATTTATCGCGCAAATTATTATATTTTTTAAATTTTTGCCTACATTTTTCCTTTTCTTTGAGTAATTTAATGAGGTTTATTGTATACCAGCATGGGTATTTAATTTTAGTTGGCCGTTTCAAGGGGACAAATTCACGGATTATTTGGTTCATAATAGTGTAAAATCTACCAACAGCTGCATTAACAGATGACTCTTGCGATAACTCTTCAGCCCAATCTATTTCAGCGATACGGTTTCGGACAAGATTGTAATCAGTTTTATAATATTGATATTTAGGAGCTACATTTCTACTAAGCATTTGTGGGTGTTTAATCTCAACAAGAACTTCTAAAGGTGGGTGATAGTTGTCAATTTTAGAAATGGCATCCTCCGCAGTTGTCACTTTTATTGGATAGCATGTATTTGCAAGAACTAGATCTAAGATTTTGTTTTGGTGATTTTTTATGAAATTAAATTGTTTTAAGTTATTGCTGTATTGGAACTCTTGAAATATTCTACCTAGATTATCTATAGCAAGTTCGATTTCAGCATATGACTGAGAGGATTTTTTTGTCCAAGTAAGTGAGCGAGCTAGGTTAAAGTCGCCTAAAATTATAATATTTTCACTTTCAATAAAACTATTGACTTTATTAGTATAGTGCATGAGTGTTTCTGCTTTAACTGGCGGAGCCAAGTAAGCAGCGCAAATGTGTACCTGCTGAGATCTGCTACTGTGAGTGGCTAAGTTTAGAGTAATCCATAAATCTTCAACGTTAGATTCAAACGTGAAATTCCTATAGGCTCTGAATGTTTTAAGAACAGCAACAAGCACACCTCCACCATCTCTGCCCGTCAAAAAAGTACCCGCCTGCCTATCTCTTCTAAAGACTTGATATCTATCATCAAATATCTCGGCATCTAATATTTTATCGTTTAACCAGGTCTCTGTTATAACTATTATGTGGTAATTCATGCTCAGTACATTTAAACAGATATTTTGTAATTTACCTCTAATACTCCTGCAATTTTGATAGTATATACTTAGATTATCGAATGGAATGACTAAGTTCGCTAAATCACTCGCTAAAATTTAAACAATAACAAAAAAAAAAAATACATTACTATTGGAGAGCTTTCAAAGTTTCGATACAGGTTACAAGTTTTGCTGAGGCTCCTTCATCCTTTCTTATCAGTATCTTACCATTGCGTACCCACACAAATTTATATTTCTTTTCTTTGGCTGCAATTCTTGTAGCGGCATGGAGTGATTTATTAGCCGGAGTAAGGTGTTCGCCGACATAAATAGGAGTCTCTTTGTCACTAAGTCCTAGAAGTTTCGAGTTCAGTTTGTTCTTCGGATTAGCTCGGTTATAAAGGAATATTGCTCCAAGCAGGTTATCACGTTTACTTTTATTATTGAGTTTGCATATAACAGCCTTTGGTTTCTTAGACGTAGGGTTCATTTTTTGTACTCTGGTGCAAGTTGTTATTTCGTTTTCAGAAATTGGACACGCAACAACCTTGCTCATCTGTATAATGGTGTTGATGAGATTTTCACTTTTATGCTCAGGCAAGCCGTTTATTTCTAAATTGTTTTGCCTTGCCTCTTGTTCCATGTACATTAGGCGTGATTCAATATCTTTGACCTTACCCTGTAGAAAAACGTTGTCATTACGTAAGTTCTTTACTTCATTGTCATTATTCTTGAGTGTGGTTGAAATTTCATCGTATTGGGTACTCAGAAATTTTAGAGAATCTTCAAAATTTCTTATCTCTTTTCTAATTACTGAAAACTCCTCGTTAATAGCGGAACGGATTTCCGAACGGACGATGTCAGCAATATGTTCTTGCAACTTTGACAAATCCATATTTTGACTTTTGATGATAATATCATCACGATCATCATCACTACCAGCTGATAGCTGTGTTTGGATAGGGGTATTACTATTATCATTGACACGTTGCGCTTTAAGAGTAACAATATTGCAGTCTGGACATTTCCAATTTCGTTGCTTTTTAGGATTTTCCGTTGTTATATTCACACACAGGTAGTGAAACTGCTTCGCGCAAGATATATTTGAACAGACAATTTTTTCAGAATGTCTCAGCAAGGCTTTACATCCGTTACATACTTGCTTACTACTCATTTTTAATATTTTTTTTTATACAAACGCCCTCTATTGTCAAGTGCTTGAAGTTTCGTACTTATAAACGGACTTCTGTAGTGTAATGTCTATGTTATCTGTGTATGACTATACTCTGTGTATGAGTATGACTGTTCAGTTTTAGTTTATGTTTAATAGTATATTTCAAGTAAGTAAGTTCGTCATCAAGGAAACCTATCTTCAAGTAAATTTAGGCCTACTAGCATTTAGACGATTTGCCAAAATGAGCTTGATTCAGTTGATAATAAATCCGAACCGATCCATATTATGATTTCATTTCTATTCATTAAATGGATAATTCCACATTCAGCTCATATCGGTCTTTACAAACTTATTATACAAAAGTATGAATGTTAGCCAAAAATATAAAACAAAACAACTCTTACTTTTAGCTCCTTTCTTTTAGAAAATCTAAATTTCAAAAAGTGAGACATTAATTGAACATTTATTGAAAACATGACAGAAACAGGCATGACCTATAGCTATTTTATCAACAAGGATATTTATGAGTATCTACGTGATAAAAACTTTCATCAAACATTTTTAATTTCGCGATTAATTCGACTGGGTTTATTTTTCTCATCCCACGGGAATTCCATTCCCTTCGTGAAATCCAGGGTCAAAAAGTTTTTTATTGCCAAATCTGTTAAGCGCCAACTGTGTAGATATATTTTCATTAAACATCCTATGTTGATGCTCTAAATTAACATTTTTCGGAATTTGCCAGTACGATATAACGTCTCTGTTGCGTACGTACTCAAAAATTTTTTTAATAAAAATATTTGGAATTTATTATAAAACTTACAAATATCCAACAGCTTCAGTGAAATGGGCAACATAATAAATTCTCCAGAGAAGAAAATTATGATTACGATGCGGAGCGACACTTGAGCTTCGAGCAAATTATGAAAAATTAAATTTTTCATTCACAGTTACAAGCTGCCAAGAGCCCATAAACATGGATTGAATTGATGGTGAATGGATGAAAAAAAAAATGTTTGTATTAGTTTTTAATCAGATGTATTGTAACCGTGGAAGAGCGGTGTCTCCTGGCACAGACTTTTTTAAGCATAAAAGGAGGCACCAGCCTTGAACTTGTAACTAAATTGTGTTTGAAAGAAATAATTATTTATATTATTAACTGATTGCACATATACAAACTTGAAGTATAGATTCCTTTACATATATAAGTACTGAAAACTGTTAAAAAATCAATAAGCACTTATGTTGAGTTTAGTCTGAGTAAGCTTTCCGAATTCGAGCCTAACCCTATGGTTTAGGGAAGTTAAACATTTCAGCATTATTCTGTAATCCTGTATTAAGATTATTTTAAGTTTCATTATCACATTGACCAGAAGCTCTACCACTATTATATAGATAAGCGTGCCGTAAAACTGACTAACCCGAATGACTCCACTTGGTGATATTACCCCTTGACTTGCTATTCCTATCGCCTTACTTGGGATCACACATTTTTTATAGAAACAGTTCCATCCTAAACTTTGAGCTACTAATCTATGCCTTAACTTTCAACTTAGCTGGAGCTAACTTAATTTTAAGCTATCTACGTTACCATTGAATTTGTGTCTTTTCTAGTCCTATCTCACGAATATTTTCCTGTATATTTTTATATTTTTTCTACTATCCAATAGATTGATGGTGCGGTTGAATTTATTTGTAAAAAAATAAACAAAATGAAATGTTCATTCACTCGATAGAATACGCGTGAGTCACGCTCAGAAAAAATAATAATGTTGGAGTGCTCGTCCGTGATAGTGAATCGCACCATTCAGAATCAACAGAGAACAATCAATTTTATCTGTATTCCAGGTATGAGGAATTTAAAATATTCAATTAAAATGTAAAACTATCTGATATTGATTACCAATTTAATTGTTTCCACAAGTACTGGTCCAATATGAGGAAAAGCTTTTTGTTTTCGACGAGTTGAAACCAAACTGAAATATGCCATGAAATGTATTGCAGGTTTTAAACGAATTAGCCGAATCAATTGTTGTTATTTCTCAGTAAAAGCTGGTAACACGCAATACATTTTAATATATTATTGCATTTTAAGCCTTTAGTCGGCAACATATAAATTCTGATATACGAATTTACCTGCAATAACATTGCTTGAGTATTAAAAACTCATTGATATTGATATTTCAGTAAAATATCTGCTTTCTAACGGACAAGACTTACTCGTTTTGGAAGTGGAAAAAAACGCAAAAACATGCCTATTGAAAGTTTTATAAAAGCAACAACTGATTTTCATTTCCCATATATTATTCCTTTTTACACATTAATGTAACAAAACAAAGTAAGGTATAATACCTTATAAAACTGTTTGAACAAAACTTTACTTATTCTTAAATTTCAAATAGTTTCCAATGTTATATATCTACCTGATATATTTCAGCAATGTTGCAACAATCATGATAAAAGAGACTGTCAGTCCCTTTGAGCCATTAAGGAGTTATAAGCAGGAGCAGACGTACTCGTAATAAAGAGCTACTTACGTAATTGTCATGTGTCTCAAACGAACACTTCCGTCTGTCTACTGACAAGTGACTTCAGAGACCCAGCTGGCAAATATGTAAATTATTAACAACACAAGTCTTTATTTTTCCTACGAAACAAAAGCTTCTCAAATGTAAAGCTTAACTTTACTGTTACGTTCCAATTTCAAAACAAAAAAAAAACAATTATCAAATTAAAACTGGCAACGTATAAACATATTTAAAAATCAAATACACCTCAGCGTGGTCCGTTGACAAGGAGTGACGTCACCGCTATTACTGACTCGCTAATCATTGCTGACCTTCCCTCATCAATAAAACTCCCAGTGTTTGGACCACACGCAACTTTAACTCTTACAGGCTTCCTCTAAGAAGTAATTATTGAGGACAATGGGTCCCTTCGTCAATCAACGGGCAGTTTAATCTCATTTAAGCTTCCTCTCGGAAGGTTGGAACAGATGATGGATATCATGTTGCACGAGGTCTTATTTCGGGATGGATTAGATTAACTCGACTGGCCTTTAATTTATTTAAAAACGGTTGGCTATGATTACGTCTCGAGGGTACGGTTGAACACCGACGTCTGTAATATTCAGTGGTTAAAACCTGGTTAAAATATGATCTAGCTTCAGTCCTTTTCTAACCTTTTTTTCTAACAAAATGGCTTTTTTACTACAAATACGGTAAAAGTTTGGTTAAAGTGCTTTTTATATCAGACTATTTTCCATTCATAAATTGCGTAGCTCTCCATTGTCGACGTGGAAAAATGTAATGTAATGTAACAAAATTAACTTCATAAAAATAGTGTACGTTCCAGTTTGTGCTTGTGAAAACGAAAACCTGAAGATATTAAATCTTATAAGATAGTGTTTTTATGGGTCAATATGCATTTTGTAAAACTTTAACGCGTTTCTGCTCCTTTTTTTCCGTAAAAACCAACTTAATTTTCTTTTTTTTGCAGGCAATGCTCTGTTAAATTTCCAAGTAAATATACCATATATGTAAATATATCAAAATGAATACAGGTTTTACAAATTACACAACGCAGAATGTATATGTCAGGTATTTCAAAGATTCAGTCCCAAGACTTGCAAACTTCCCGTGTTCTCAAAATTTCGCCTTCCGCGGAGTTACCTAAAGCATTAATAAATGACACCACATTCTCAGCTTAGTCTTTGAACTCATTTTGTAAGGAATTCTTATACGTCGGAGCAAGTGCTTTATTTAAGTTTACTTCGCGATGTGCACGCTCTCGAATTCACACCAAAAATTTGCAGAACAACACGATTTTCGCTGGCTCGTTATTTACGACCTATATAAGTTAATATTTTATGACTACAATTTACGGACATGTATATATTGGGTCGAAAATTGATCGTATTTTAATATTTTATTCATAGTTAAAACCGTTGCTTTATGTGATAAATACTTTATATAAATATGTGTTTTGCGGTAGTATGCGTCAGTTTTCGCCATTAATTGTCGGGACATAAATCCTCGCTTTGATTGATACTCGTTAACCTTTTATCTGAATGTGTTTGCGGTAATCAGGATTGCATGTGTGGTTGTAATTTTTGAGGCAGTAAAATTAACAAGGCTTTCTCCAACTTGAAGTTATGAGCACTCATATAATTACGTGTATGTTTAATGAGTTTCGAATGTTAAGCCACTGCTTATTAAGTAGATGGCTAATATGCTAATTACAGGTAAAGTCGTGAGTAATCCTGTGGTTTACTACAAACGTCACTCACTAATTCAGCATAATACATCGTGATTAGCCGCAGTAGGCAGTTGAAGTTGATGGTTGATTTAACAATATTAAATGTCATTGACTTAATATAAACACTATAAATTCCTTGTCAAACATGTTAATCTTATTTAGCTTTTCGTGATTTGATCTAGCAATTATCTCTTTATTTTGTGATACGAAAATACCATGATAATTATCAAAATCTGCAGCATCAGTATATGATAGAGATGTTCATTTTAATTGCCAGTCATTTGTTGAATGTTCATTGTCGTTTTCAAATAACGCCTAACGAGTATTTAAACATTGCATAATCGACATAAATGTAATATTATTACCGTCCGTTATATTAACGAACATATAACTACCCTGTAATAATGACATTACAATTCCGTCAACGATTGCCTAATATTACTTCCAAGATGCGGCGTTGTTAAATTCCAAATTTATCCAAATATCCTGTCAACATCCTGTGTTCCTTAGGTGAGTAAGCAATTGATGGAGAATTCAATAAAGGCCGAGTGTATGCGGGCGGCTGACACATCAGCCACTTCGTATTCCGCCGATGTACCACCACCTGATACATGCATAATGTTATACTAACGTATTTTAACGTCTCCCTGAGACGTGACGTTATTCACTATAAGCCTACCTACCTTTTCAATCTATTATTTTATCGAGGCAATATCGTGGAAACGAATTGCCGTATCGAATAGACCTCCGATTGTTATTCCAGTTATGCAAATTTTCATTTCTGCAATTAAAGGTTTGAGTTCCTTTCTATCGGTTTTCTGTCAGCGGAATTTGCATAATTCGTTATCGTTGATGTGAACGGTGGCCATAAAGTTTTACCGGTACTTCCAAGATTAAGAATAATTTTTATTATTTTTTTCATAATAAGAAGAGCTTTAATTGTAAATGGTTCTCAAGCTAAAAATAAAGCTTATCCTTTATTTTATTTTGAAATGTTATTGACGAACAAGCAATAAAAAGATACCACCCACACTGCTGTTATGATCCTTCTTTCGCAATGATACCAACCCCTCATAAGAAATCTTATTTATGTTCGATATATGATTTTGCTATATGAAAGAACATTATTCATAATCATGAAAAAAGTGTCAAAAAGATTTACAATATAAGCCTGGATGCGGTATAAGAAGAGCCCTGACGCGACGAACGTGACACATCGTGTATCGCCGCCGCGGACGAGCATTGTGAACATCCACGTTATCGAGTTACCCTCTTATATGGCTGCTCGTTCACCGCTTTACACGCACAGTTGTGTATTCTGAAATAAAAATGCTAATTTTCAATTTCATTTCTACGTTTTTCGAAGCTTTCTAAATTTTAATGCTCTTTAAACCGCTGAGTTCAATTTTGCTGGGAAATTTTAAAATTCAAGTACTCTCGAATTCAAGGGTTGTGCTAAATTATTAATTTGAAGCCTCTTTAGACAAAAGTAAGAATATATCCCTTAGAACTACATTATAAATTTTATTGAATTTTATTAAACGTAATAAATCTTTCACAATTTTAAGTTTCGGAAGCAATATCGTCCCTACATTGCATTTTAAAACAAAGTACGCACGATTGATTTTATCATCGCGTACAATTTATAGCCAAGCCCTAGACCCCTCCGAATTAAAGTTGATGAGCCGTGATCTGTATGCTAAAACATCCACAATGGAGCAATAACTTCACGTAACTGCTCAACAAGGGGTCGAAATAAATTTCTTATTGTGTCCAGAAATTGCTAAAGCAGTAACTGAAATTTAAGCAGCAATATTCGTGTTCACCTTAATTGGGACTCACCGTCTGTAACAATTTAAAGCTACGTTTCTGCGAAGTTAAGATGAATCCTTCTCATCTTTGAGAATAATAATTTGGTGGTTTTGTGAACTTGTTGAATAACAGCGCTACTGTTAACAGTATTTACGGATAGCTTGCCGCAGCTTCGCATGAGATACTTTCTATTCAAAGGACAACCTATTAGAGTCTCGGTTTGAATCATTTGAAATTTAAATAAGCTAGCTCAGAGCGTTGTGACCCAAGTTGGCTTAAAGCACTTTATACTACAGATGCATTCATGCGCCTGCTCTTTTTATACATATACTTACCTAAAAGTCCTAAATAGAAACATTGCTTTTTTCATATTCGCAACTCAAAAATTTTACTTTTTAACTTATACCTTCAAAAGAAGTAAGTTGAGTTGGAACCTCATTAATTTCAATCGTTGGGTTTCCAACAATGTTCCCTAAATCGTCATACAAACTCCTAATGGCCGAAGTTTAGAACTTCAAAAGAGCAGCTTTTACTATTCAACTTGAAGAATGTCAAAGTTTCATCACTAAACGTTTCTTTTAGAAGTCTTTTTTATTTCCGAACAAAAATTGCCCTCCCTTTCTCGTTTGATGTTGGAATTCTGTGTAATATATCGATACTATGTCTCGCGTTGTATTTTAGACATATTGTAACAATTAATCTGCTCTATCCCGTAATAATTTATTGGAAATAACGACACGATCACAACATGTGTAGGTTCATAAATCATATCCGAAATACATAAACCCCAACAATTATTCGCCATAATCTGATGTGATTAAATGAATCGTACTGCGAGTTGACAAAAACTTACACCAGCAGCTCCCCAATAATCCGGTGGTATATTGAAAACGTGGGACTTAAATATCGACTAAGATGCTTTTTTATTTTTTTGTGTAATGTTTTGGGTAGAGTAATTAGGGTTGTTGTGCAATACCGTATTGTTAAGCGCGTTAGCTCCTGCTCACGTACATTCCAACAATGGTTTAGGCCCTATTGTCCTGTATAAATTGAAAATGCGGGCGTTGTTGCTACAAATCCGTTTATTGAATATGCATGACATCCAATATCAAATTATAAGCAAGTTTAATAGAGTGTTAAGTTCCGTGAACTTTTTGACATGGCCTGGTTACTGGGAATTAGTGCCCTGTTTTAAAAGTAGGTAAATCGAGAAGCCGTCGAAGTGTTTGTTCCGGTTACAAACAAAAGGTGCGTTATAGGGCTTCCCAACGCCACGGCTTAATATTCGCTATAAATACAGTTTATATAAAATTCAAGGATCTTTTGTTACGTTATTACTTTGAACATTTAGTCGTTTGACATTAAGTACCAAAATTAAGCCTCAGTCCAATAAATAATAATCCTATGCCGACATCAATTACAATTGTTAATATAAAAAATCAAGAAGAGCTGAAGAGTGAATTTTTGCTATATGCTCACAAATATGATTTATTTCAATAATTAATCCTTAAACTATAAAGTTGAAACCACAGGTTTAGGTTTGCATTAAAATTTATTTTTATTGAGTTTGATACGTTTTAAAATTCTATAGTTGGTAAACTAGCGCTGTTTCCTAATATTGTCCTATTTTACAAGATTAACGGTGGGTTTCGAATACGAATCTAAACCGAAAATCCATTTTTTTTCATACAAAAGACTATCTGGATTACGGTTGTCATGGCACTTTTAAGTGTTTACAAAAAGGATTTTGGATACAGATACAATAATGAAACCCCCCATTAATCCTACTAATATTATAAATTGTGAAGGTGAGGATGAATAAAAGCAGTCTACTAAGTAAATATGGCTTAGTCATTTATAACTCTCGATTTAATGGACATACAGCGACATCTATCGAATAAAAGCAAACTAAAATTTTGTGTATTATAAATGTGATAGTTTGGATGTATGGATGTATGCATGTCTGAATGTATGTTCCTCTGTCACGGCAAAACTGCTTAATGGATTTGGATGAAATTTGGCATACTTACTGATATCAGATTCATTTTAAAAAAATATTTCCTGAACATGTTAAATTGAAGCACCCTGTACCGTCGGCGCTCGCGCTTTTCGTTGGCATTCGGTGCTGTGCGGAGTCGCTCGGAGAGTGAGAGGCCATGAAATCGTTCTCCCTTCATCGATTGTCTTCAATTAACGCGTTAGCCGTATGTAGGTAAAAAAGGGCGATCACTTTTTATGTTTTGTTATAATACCGTGTTATAAATATACTTTGATTGATATATAAAAAAAATGTTATAAAGCTAATATTAAGTTAATTTTATACTAGTAGGCTTCTTTATCTTTAAACCAAGTTATAAGTAATAAAAAAATACTCTGTAATAATACATGTTTGCTGTTTGTTAGTATTGTATATTTTTACCGAGATAATACTGTCTAGACAAATCTAAGATAGATTTTAAGATAGTAATAAGACATTCCTATAAATTTTGTAAAAACTTATGAATAAATAAATAAAAAATAAAAAAAATATTTTACAGTCTGAATTGTAAAATATCATTTTACAATTCAGACTAAAATATCAGATATCAAATATCATCTGAATTTGAGGGACCGGAAAACCCCTTTTTTTGATTAAGCCTATTGATAGGGTAACCCTATCAAAATCTTACCATATGGAAGTGTAACCCTATTGATATGGTAAGCCTATCGACGTGGTAACACTTTGAATAAAGTTAACTACTTTCGGATGCGCTTACCCTGTGATAGGGTTGCCTATTTCTATCTCTTTTCCGCGCATGCTGTTGAATTCGGAAGTATAATTCGAAGTGCGAGATTGAATAGATGGTGATATTTTTGATAATTTGATATTCTTAGAGATTAAATTTGCCTACAGGTTTTAAAACCCTATTGAATCGGTAACCTTCAATAGGGTTTTCGATAGGCTTACTGCTTACATGAAGCTAACTCTATTGATATGGTAAGCCTTAAATTAGGGTAAGTCTTCGATACGGTTACCAAATTGATAGGGTTTTTTAAAACAAGTCTATGAAAAACCCAATCAAAAACCTCTTTAAGGGTAAGCGGTTCCGGTCCCTGGTCTGAAATAGCAAAAAGGCTAATTTTTATCTCCATATTCCCGCGGGATTTGAAATGGCGCGGATAAAACCGCGCGCAATAGCTAGTATAATAATAATTTAAGGATGTTATGTTATGTTTTCATCTTTCTCGATAATTTCAGTGTAATTAAATTTTATAAACGGGATATTTTTCGTTTACTTTGAGTTATCTCTCAACATTTTGGCATTCTCGATTATTTGTTGCTGACTGTAGGGAATACCTGGAAACACTCTGGAATAATCCCTGCTTATGCAGTGATTTCTTTGATGCTCCTTTCTTTGATGTTAGTTCATTTACTTTCTCAGATGTCATGTGGGTGTAGAAACCTTATTTTACCAAATTTTCAATAGTAAGATAATAACAATAATACCTACCCTATTATTGTTATTATCTTATCGACAAGACCCGACAATCGGACCTGACTGGTCCGATTGTCGGGTATTTTCCGCCGAAAGGCGTGAAGGTAAAATATTCATCTTTATGAGAAACTTATTAGTAAAATTTGATGATACCAGATTATACATTATTTTGAAATAATAAATGTGAATTTTGCATGCTCTTAAACTCGGATTAGGTTTTAATTCGTTATTTTATTTTGTTATAACCCAAAAGTTTAAAAAGGACCTTAACCAACAACTAAATGGAAGAGACTAAGTAGGTACACTTATAAGCTAAAATCAGATTGTTTAACTACTAAGAGCCTTATCACTGCAAAAAAATTTAAAGCCTCCTCTATTCTATTTCATGTATGTAGTACAGCTACAGTATCTGACCAAATCTATACATATAATAAAATGGTAGGAAAGTCAAAACTGTACATTGAATATTTTTTTAAAAGAATACTTGGGGTATGATCTACAATCGAAACAGAAACAAAAAATATAGTTTTTAGAATTTTTGTCTGTTTGTCTTTCTGGGATAAACTCAAAAAGTACTGCATGGATTTACTTCAAATTTGGCATGAAGATAGTTAAGAAGTCGGGTCAACATATAGGCTACATATTATCACGCTAGCAGTGTTATAATCGTAGGTGCGTTTGGTGCTGCATAGCGTTCACGCAGACGACGTCGCGGGCAGCAGCTAGTGAATAAATAAAATGAACTCGTGAAGGCGTAAAATACGGCATCAAAGACTTGCGTCGACAAAGCTCATAACTAATGCAGTGAAGCACTTTGTCAAACGCTGGCGCATCTTTTGCTGATCGATTAAAAATCATTTGGTGCATACCGAAGATTTTTGCATACAAAGAAAATAATTATTTAAGGTTTTTTTTGATAATAATCGCTTATGTAAACTGAGAATTCTTAATTAAATCTGTCCTGAGGTATAACAATGCTGCATAAGTAGTACTTTAGATACGAACTTTTCTAAACTTGTTCGGGTATGAGTGAGTAAGCTATGTGGTATTAACAAAGTTAAACAGGGTGAATGGTGGGTCACTTTTGATATTCAAGGATGTGATAGTTTGAGATCATACATGAAGAGAAAAAATAAATATTAATCACCTATTTACTGAGTAAACTTAACCGAAACTTAAAGAATGATTACGCAATTCATGGTTACACTAGCCTTCGCAGCGATCTGCCTGCCAGGTCACGTGCCGCGATTGACTCAGGCGTATGTAAAGTAAATAGTAACAAAACTTTATTTTTTTTATAGGCAATTATAGTGAAAAATTAAGTACCTACTAATAAGAACCTACATATAAATACAAGACAAAGTGTCAAAATTGTTAATTTTATGTTTATGTATGTACTACTGTTGATATACCTAGTAAATAAATAAATAAATTACTAATTACGATCAGAATCGAGTACTGAGTGCCCTCCTTCAGTATCTAAAATTTGTCAGCAGTTACCCTGTATACGCTTACTTTGGGGCCACACCACACAGTTGGTGTGTCTACGAGTAATATCGTTAAGAAAATGCAGTTTTATTTTTAAACATTATGTTACCTTCTAATAATATTATCAAAATAAAACCCTGTGTGAATTGATGGACGTGCAATTTCCCGGTGAAACAGTTTCATTTATACAAGTAATCAAATTTAACACACATTTAGAGCATGACCTGAAATAATTCAAATCCAATGAAATAAAATCAAAAAAATTAACACGATATAACTAAATAGAACCAAATTACACAGCAACCAATAAATTGTTTATTTCGACTATCGTGTAAATATCAACAGAGCTATCCCAATATTTTGCCTAATTTTCCGAAGCATGTTATGTAAATACTATAAATAAACCATTGCATGTGAATCCAGAATTGTAAATATATCTTTCAATCTACTCGATATAGCAATCTTCCATTAAAGGCAGGCTTTGCGACAATCCCTGCGTTTGGCACGTGGATTCGGTATCGCAGTATTGGCAATTTATTAATTCAGTAAGTAAGGGTTATTTATTGTACTTTACGGCTGAAAATTATCGTCGACTGTTTTTTAAAGCCATAAAGTTGCAGTTGTTTTGTAGCCCTAAAATATAAGATGATTTAAGAAAATCACTCAGCAGGCAGGTTATCTCTGCAGTACTTATATCTATTTTGGTGACCTAATGAATACAAGTACAAGTCTTAAATCCTACATGAATATGTCTAGTCGATCAATGCCCATCCAACTGCGTCTTATTTTTTTCCACATCATCACAAATATTTTTTATCCCTTGAAGTAAAACGTAGCTAAAGAATATAAATAGAATTCCGTGACAAAACCTTTTAGACGTTTCATCCTAGTTACTCCTATTCCACTTCTGCTGACACTACGTATGCAAACGAACTGGCTGATCGTAAATTCAAATCTTCAGCAAATCTAGGAGACCCCACAAACCCGTGGTGCTAGTCACGATAGTCGTCGCATGCTGTATCGAATTTGAGCCACGTGCTAGATCTATTCTATGCCATTACATTCAAAGTCAGAAATAAAACTTGAGTTTACTTTTCGTGAATTTTGTGGAATATTCATTTTGGCAGATTATCCATTTTCAGCTACAAAGTTTTTTAAGGAGGTCTACTAACAAAACACTTTTAATATAAATACTTAATATGATCACTTCTAAGTTTATAGAAAACTAGCTTTATCCCGCAACTTCGTACGCGCTTAACTACCCTTCTCGTGGAAATTTTAGAAACTATACAACCAAGTATCACACCCATGCACTCAAGGAATAAGTTTTTTTCATATAAACTAAAAATCATATATTTCCCGTGCCCGTGGGAATTTTGGGATTTTTTTTCGTAGCACAACCAGTCACTCTTTGAAGAATCTTTATGCCAAGTATCACATCCGTACACTCAAGGAATAAGATTTTTCATACAAACTAAAAAGTCCAACTTCTTCCCGTGGGGATTTCGGGAATTCCTTCCATAATAGAAACATACACTTATTTAGGAACCTTTATATGAAGTACCACATCTGTGCACTCAAGGGATGGGATTTTTCATACAAACTAAAACATCATATATTTCCCGTTCCCGTGGGAATTTCGGGAATTCCTTTCACAACTAAACCAGACATACATTGAAAAACCTTTACACCAAGTTTCACATCGGTGCACTCAAGGAATAAGATTTTTCAAACAAATTAAAAAGTCCTATATTTCCCGTTCCCGTGGGAATTTCGGGAATTCCTTCCTTAGTGCACCCCTGCATCCCCTAAAGAATGTATGTTCCAAATTTCAGCTCTCTACGCCCAGTAGTTACGGCTGTACGTTGTCTGTCAGTCACTCAGTCACTCAGTACCTCAGTCACTCAGTCAGCAACGGAACAGTTTTATATATATTGATGATTGGGACTGATAATAGAGCAAGCTGCCTAAAAACCTTCATATTTTTTGCCCAGTAAGTACCAAGTTCAGCCTTAGGTCAGCAGCAAATCTAAGGCTATTATGCATAGGACGGAGCAACTTGCCATCAGCTGAAGCCGGAGCTCATTTGCAAACTTTATATACTACGACAGAAAAACAACAGGGTTAGGCCATCTTCAGTGTATAACTTCCATACTCGTTTCTTTCTCGACATCTAAGGACAAATCCATGTATAAACTCGTTCACCGTTATTACAAAAAAATGCTTTAGGACTGGTTTAAACCAGGACTAAAAGATCTAGGATTGTTACGGTAATAAAGTCAAAGCCAGGTTTAAATTACATTCCTATTACAAAACCAAGACTATTCGAGAATCAGATAGACCAGAAATCATTCGTGGTTCTAACATGTTGAACAGATTAAAAATCTAAAATCGACAACCATTCATTTATTTCTATTGGATTCATACGTCAAATGAGGCTGTATGGACATGGTTTACTGTCTTTTCTTTATGAAAGAAAATAAAATGCTTACGGCGCGTAATTCGAGACTGTTTTCTCAGCACTCTGAACTTGCGTATAGTAATTTGGAGAACTCAGCATTCGTATTTATTTATTTTGTGTAAGTATGGAGTTCCAGAAGAAAAAAAGGAGTGAAAACTGGAGTCCTGAAGAGAAAGTTAGTAAAGTAAAAACAAATATTTAATAATGTAATGTGTAATCCATTATCTATTTACTATATCGTTAAAACTATTGCTATTTTATTATAGGATATATTACGTGAACTTATAGCTCAGTCAGCCCACATCATAGAAGACAAATCCACAAAAACGGCAGTCAATATCTTGAAAGTCAAAGAGTGGAAGAACATATCCAATAAGTAAGTAACCACTTTGATATGAATTACTGTTAGTTATTGTTTACTTGCTTTTATATGAAATTTACCTTTTCTTAAGATTCAATGAAATAACCGGCAAGCATCGCACAGTCGAAGAGATGAAGTTGGCTTGGAAGAGAATGAAATTGTCTGCCAAGTCCAACTTATCTACTCATAGGAGGGAGTCAGTTAAAACCGGCGGCGGTGAAAAGCCACCTTCACCTTCTCACGAGGACTTGGCAATCATGGCGATTGCTCCTCATGATTTCGTCATCGAAGTTAATGATTACGATAGTGATGCAATGGTACCTATTTTTTTTTATTTAAAATGATTAATTTGCCTCATTTCACTAGAGTATCATTGGAATTTTTGTTTTAGACCCCCAAAGAAAATATAATAGACTACACTGACCCAAAACCTGGGCCTAGTCGTGAGTCTATTATGATCATCGACGACACTATAAATATGAATATTTCTGAACAGATTGTGGCAGAGGAACAAGGTAATTACAAAATATTAAATGCAAAAGCTTAATTTTATTCTGCTTCCTAGCCAGCCTACCTACTATAGCCATTTATATCAGTTGCAGATAACCGACCCAAAATGAACACAAGACATGAAAATGAAACCTCCATCACTACAAAAAACAGAAATAAAAAAGAAAAAGGCTTTCAAAATAGGTAATTATTAAACTTCTAGCTCTCCACCTACGGTTTCACCCGCATCTTGAAGGAACTGCTTGGGGTACTTGAATAATTTACAGCCCATGTATTATTCTGATGTATAAACTGCAAAGTTTCATCAAAATCTGTTCAGTAGTTTTTGTGTGAAATAGTAACAAACATACATAGGCACATACACACATCTTTTTGTATTTATAAGCAGGAAAGGATTAGCAGGAAATAGGATATGCTTGTCCAACACTATATATATTTACTTAAAAAATGATTTTGTATATTAATATCAATAACCTATAAAATTCTATTTGTTTTACAGAAATGACTCAGAGCGCCATACAATTGTGCAGAGTAATATAGATTTTAAAAAAAGGCACTTTGAAATGATGGAAGAAGAACATCAGTTTAATACAAAAATAGCAAAGTTAAAAATAAAAAATTAGAATTAGAAATAAGTATCTTAGAAAGTAACAAGAATAATGTATAACCAAATAAATATAATATTAAACAACTAGATCTTATTGAAAATGTGTTTCAATAAACTGTCTCCTCCGAATATTCCCTCTCAAAATCCATTTTTCACCAAATATAACTCAAGCTAACCTCAAAATAATGCGTCAACAATGTCACAAACTGTGGTACTAAAGTAAGGCAACAGATAAACTAGGGGTCTCGGTGGTTTAACTTTAGTACCATAGACAATCCAGGTTTAAGCGTTAAACTACATTTTGTAATACTGTTTATTTTAGTACATAGTTTAAATATAGACCAAACCTGGTTTAAACCTGGTCTACATTTAAACTTTGTTTTGGAATAAGGCAGATTGGGTTTGCAAATAATTATGAAAAAAAAACATCTGACCATTGAAAATAATTTCAATATCGTAAATACTCTTTCATACTACTTTCATGGGGCTTACATAAGAGCTTGAAAGCATTTTCTACAGTATTGCTTTTAAAATGAAAAATCCATTATATCCGGAAATCCTCGACGCTGGTTGTTTTTTCGGTAAGGTCGTATATTTATTTATAATTGCACTGGACATGGAGATGCCATGAAAGGGCTTTAAGCCGGATTATATACAACGTGTAACATAATAAAGAGATGATATTTAAGGGAATTGCATGTTTGGTGATGTTGTTTATAAGTAACAGCAACATAAATTGGTCATCCTTACGGTTCTGCCGAAAAACAAGTTAAAGTTTAGATCAAAATATCTAAGTGTCAACCCTAAAAACAGCGGTTAGCTTTTGATGAAATCTATTCGATAACAGATGGCGTAAAAATAAAGTGATGGGTAACTAAGACAGATACTAAAAAGTTTAGCGGGTGCGGGAAAGGTCATAAGGTCAGTCTTGTTAGGTTATTCAAGCTTATTAGGTTGACTAGGGTTGTCAAAATATTTTGTTGTAAAATAATTAAATAAATTTGTATCAAAGTCTATTCCAGCACCATTCTACGTATGGTATAGAAGCTAACCCTCAAGTTTTATCTCTCCATTTTGTTACACGTTGTATATTCTGTTTTTTTTCCATAATATGACATAAGTCTTATTGAAAAAACTATTTTTTGACAAACATTTTAAATTATTCAGCATTATCTAAAGGTTTCTTGAAATTCTGAATATTCTGCTGATGACAAACGATTAGCCTATATGTTGAACGATACCAAATTTAAGCTAACCTTAACTTAACAGCTTCTACAAGGTGGTCATTTCGAAATTCCAGGACGTGATAGTTTGAGATCATTTATGAAGAGAAAAAATAAAATATTATTGACTGTAAAGAATTCATTACGCAACGCATGGATACACTGGTACAGACTTACACACGGCGGCGCTATCAACACAGACGGTTTCAGGAACGGTCGTCGACCTAGTAAAACTCTTTATTTATTTATAGAGAATTGTAGGGAAAATTTTAAAACCTACTTTTATTACATAACTAGCTGTTGCCCGCGACTTCGTCCGCGTGAATACCGGTTATGGGAGTTGGATAAATAATATTATAATATCGTCCTTGAAGTTCAAAGTCAAAATCGATTCAGTTGTTTAGCTGTGAAAGCGTTACTGATAGATAAACAGAAAGAGTTATTTCAAAAACTGTTACAACAAAGCTGTCATTCGCAGTTTCACCTAGGTTTTGTGAAAAAGACCTACAAAAAATACAATAGAAAAAGTAACCTACAAAAAGTATATACCAAACAGGAATACCCTACGAAAGGCACACTTGGTAAAAGTTAGGCTGCAAGGACGGCAGCGACAGCGGCGCGGGCAGCGACGCGACGCGGGGAATCTGCCGGGCCAGCACGCTACCGTCGACAATGATAAATCGGGCCTTTTATCGATATTTTCTTAGAATATGGTATTTAGAGTTAGTAATTTATTAAGACTATGACATATTTGGTTCTGTAGTCTTAATCATGGTATCAAATCGAGTAATTCTATCTATTATGGTGCGCACATTAGCTTACTCTAGCCACCGCGCGCGGTTTTACCCGCGTAACTTTTGATCCCGTGGGAATTTCGGGATAAAATATAACCTTTCCTCAAGAGATGGGCTATCAAACACAAAAATAGTTTTTCAAATCCCACTTGTAGTTTCTGAGATTAGCGCGTTCAAACAAACAATAAAACAAACTCTTCAGCTTTATATATTAGTATAGATAATAGGATAAAATAACAAAATAATATTGATCTTGTCGATTAGATTAGAACTGCTAGGCCGTTCTCGACGCCAGCGGGCGCTCGAGCGATTTGTCGCAGTTTCATACAAACTCAATACTTTCTATCGTGTCGCGGAAATCGCTGCTCGCGTCGCTGCCCGCGCCGCTGTCGCTGTCGCTGCCGTCCAGTTTGCAGCCTTTGTATATATGTATAAGATTATTATAGTCTTCATAGTCTGCATTGAATTAGTATTTCGAATAGGTTATTTTCTTCTCCAAGGTCCTATCTAAAAAAATAAACATGAAGAATCTTCCCCCATATAATATGTAGGTATAACTCCTAACCAATACATTACAAAGGCACATTCTAGGTAAAGCTATATTACTGTAAAGTTTCATAAAAATCCATTCGGTAGTTTTTGCGTGAAAGAGTAGCAAAAATCCATCCGTCTAGCCATTATCAGTGTATAATATGTTTAGTAACCTATATGTTTGGCTGTTTTTCATGGTCAAACGGCTTAGCCAATTTTAATGTAATTTGGTATGGTAGTTCATAAAGTCCTGTGTTGAGTTTTGACACTTACACCACTTTTTATTCTGAAAAATTCTACGGGTTCTGACTTCCAAGAGGCAGAAACGATCAATAAAGAAAACCTAAACGATATTGAGTTCTATTATTTTACGTTTTACTTTTTTACAATATATCCCTTGTATTTGTACTTTATGTTGGTGTACAATAAAGGATTATTATTATTATTATTATCTCTGTATGTACACTACCTACATTAAATCTAGCAAGAAGCTTTATTTATTAATGATGATTTAGACCTATCAACATAGTAAACTTTTATACTACATACCAACTATCTTTCGGATTTATTATAATATTATATGTCAGCCACAGATGTCAGCAGAATAGAACAACAAACAGACAGACACAAAAAGACATTTTTTTCTTTCAAATTCTTACTTTTTTTTTTTTCATTTCTTAATAACCTTAGGTACATATTTTTTTTGTAAAAATATTTCATGTTCACACCTTATTGTTTACTGTTTTATATATACATATGTATGTAAAGATAGATGCATGGTAAAGATTGATACAAAATAAAAAAATATATACCTAATAAAAAATATTACGCGAGCAGGATCGAACCCACGACCTTAGACTCATGGTCGGTCTACGCGCAACTGAGCTATGAGTACTTCTGATCTGTATGCCGAACATCTCCACTATATTCTAGTAAGTTTTAGGCATAAATTTTAAAAATCTATTACAATTTTATTAGATCCTAGACTTTTTTTTATGTCTGCAGAATCTGCTCATCATCCTGGACAACTTTTGTAAAGGCATCATACTTATCTATATTTCTTACGGTTTTGATGATCCCTTAAAGGTTCTGCATCAGGTGTTCCAGTAACCGAAATAAAATATACCCTATATGTTGCCCCGGCTTCACAGCTATACATCAAAAAAAGTTTCATTCAAATCCGTCCAGCGGTTCCAGAGATTAGCGTGTGCACACAGACAAACTTACAAACAAACAAACAGACAAATTTTTTTTTTCAGATTCTTACTCTTTTTTCATTTCTTTATGACCCTAGATAATTTTTTTTGTAAAAATATTAAATGTACAGACACGTTTTTTTTACTGTTTTATTATATGTATTGATATGTTGCCCCGGCTTCACAGCTATACATCAAAAAAAGTTTCATTCAAATCCGTCCAGCGGTTCCAGAGATTAGCGTGTGCAAACAGACAAACTTACAAACAAACAAACAGACAAATTTTTTTTTCAGATTCTTACTCTTTTTTCATTTCTTTATAACCCTAGATAATTTTTTTTGTAAAAATATTAAATGTACAGACACGTTTTTTTACTGTTTTATTATATGTATTGATTATGATCAGAATCGAGTACAGAGTGCTCTCATTCTCATTCAATATCTAGCAGATTTGTATAACATAGTTGAAACAACGCCTTTTGGTACTATTTCATTTCTTTTTATCTTTTCTTATTCTCATTCAGCACGTATTTGCTATCTAATTTCGGCCAAAACCTCTTAAACACTGAGTTGCGAGTCGTGTGATAGCAAATTACTCTACATTTCAAATTCATTACAAATCGCCCGCTTTTACATTGCAGACTGGAGAACATCTTTTAAATTCATTGTAAGTATTAAAAGGAAAAGAGAAATCTCAAATCTAAAGTCCCGAAGAAGTTCATTCCTAGATAGGAAGCACTAAAGTCGATACCTCTACCTGCTGTAATGCGGGTTCTATTGTTCGAAGCATTCAGTCTACTGCTTAAGCCCTGACATTCATCCTTTTGTTTGCCATTTCAAGTGGTTTTTTTCCCTATTAAACCCGGCATTTTGTTGGAAGAAAGGGAGCAGCGAACTGAAATTATTATATTCTTTTTCAAAAGTTTCAATTTCATAATCTTTTTATATCACACATTCTTTACTTGCCAAAAAACAAATTAATGTGATTTGCGAGTACATTATTATGTAGGTACCTACGCTTGGGATGGGTTTAGAATTTATATTTTATTGCTATTTGCTATGATTTAAAGCTTTTCACAAACAATATGTTTGATATTTGCATTAATGTGGTGCAAAACTACGACAATAAGGAGTTAGTTATACGTTGTTCTCCAGACAGTATTTACAATACAAATAGAGAGAACTTCTCATCGAACTTAACAAGTAAGTTACAGATTATAGATCTC
Source organism: Stenoptilia bipunctidactyla (assembly GCA_944452665.1). NCBI lineage: Eukaryota > Metazoa > Arthropoda > Insecta > Lepidoptera > Pterophoridae > Stenoptilia > Stenoptilia bipunctidactyla. Next base: position 17,411,558 of record OX101728.1, read on the forward strand.
ATACTTGCTGGTACCAAGTGAAATAAAGATTGATAATGGTAACTAAAATCAATTTTTTATATTAAAAAATCACTAGATAAACACCTACCTACAGACTGTTTTTTCTAAAACGTGTAAATAAAACAATTGGTTGTTCTTATGTAATTAATACCACCTTATTCATTGACGCTTTTCTAAAAAAGGTCACAAAGTTTCAATTTAAATGTATACATTGAAACATTAAACCGGAAAAAGCTAAAAGTGTCAGTACTAATTTAAAACAAGTTGATAAAGAATTGTAGAAAATTTACAGGATTATAAAGTTAAAGTCCTAAGTGACATTAAGTTCTAAAGTACTGCCGCTTTCTATATACTTAGTATTTCAAGAATTTATTTCTTAAGTAACGAAGTAACTAGAGACAATAACTAGAGACAATGAGTTGAACGAGAGTTGAACAAGTATGCCAGTAATGTGTACCTACCCAACAAGTTATTTTAATATTAAAGCAAAACACCTTATACAAGCTTTACAAAGCTTATTGCTCTGAAATATCACGATCTTTTGTGTCAAACTAGAATGAAAATCTTTTAGTTAAACTTTTGAAAGAAAAATCAAAATGTGAATTTATTAAATACAGTGCGTTTCACTCAACAGAAGGTCATATCCGCTACCTACCGCATCATTTATTCATTTGAAGGGCGACTACACCAGAGCTAAGGAGAATGGTTTGTGCAAAATTAATCAGTACCTAACAATGTTGTTTGGATGCTAGGCGATTTACAGCGGGGAATTAACTGAACAAATAATGCAGCGGAATACATATTAAACACTTGGCAGCAGGGATTTTGAATAGTGTGTTGTCCTCGTTAATTGAGATAACTAGCGCGGTGTGTACTTGTTTATGTAACAGACTCGTAATTAGCAATATTGCTTACCTAAACCTGTGCATATGATGGCCATAAATAAAGGTTTTAAACGTTTTATGAGTGAAGTAATTATCCTTTTTGGTGGTTTTGGTATTAAATTCCCAGATTTTTTAATAGATTTATCGTTGGACTTATGAATAACTGTCAACAGATACAGATACCTTGATGAGTGAAATAAATGCCTCAAGTGTTTTATCAGACACCGAAATTAAAATGTGTTGTTCGTGATTTTGAAACCCACGGACCTTACTGCGCAAAATTGATTACTAAACAATTAAAGTCTAAGACTGGCTTTAGACACATCAATATTCCTGTCAACAAAGTTTTGATGTTAACTTTTACATCGTAAAACAAAGACGTTGAAGTTTGTTTTCTTGTGTAACCCAATTTTGAGAGATCGATCCATGTAAGAGAGGGTTGTTGCTGAAATCCAGCTGCTTATTTGGGCAGGGTTCAACGGCTGAGAGGGGTCCAATGGCTGAGCCGTAAGATGGCGCCGCTGAGACTCGGACGCCGCACTTCCGTCGCGACACAGTGGCGCCCTCGCTCGTGGGTTGCGATCGAAGTGGGAACCGTTGCAGATAAAGTTGCGCTTGGAATCGCTAATTTCTGTAGAAAGAGACGACTTAAAAACAAAGTTTGCTTTCTGATTATGTTACTACTGCGTGTATACTTCCTACTAAAATTAGAGCCTTTAGTTTAATATTTCATTCGGTTTCTTGGTTGATTACTTAAGAAGAAAATATTTTTGATTTAAATTTACCGTGCTGAACTATAAAGAGTAAGAGCAGTTACGCATTACGTCCAATTCTTATCCGTAGAACGATTTCTCTGGTAACTTAAGCACTACATCCAGCATCCGACATACTATTCTAGATTTTTATTTAACTCGTAATAGCGTTGTTTGTAATTACTCCAAAAAGTTTTAAGAAAAAAAGAGAAACAGACTTTTCAACTTTCCAGTCAGAGGTCTCAACTTTTTTGTTAGAGCTAGAGCTTTCTTAAATTCAACAGTCGAACACAGATCAGAATGGATCAACTTTATGAGATCTTATTTATTATCTATAGATAAGAGCTTAGAAGAGCCCTATTAAGCGAATAAATAAATAGTAACGGAGTCTCAAATACTAAACGTATACAGGCCTAGCAGGTAGGCATATTTATTTATTTATTGATAAGGTACACCAACAGCATAGCATATAATAGAATTTACAAGTAAAATTTTTCAGGTACATTTCTTATATGTAGGTAAGTTTGCCTATTATAGGCGCACACAGCTTTGGTAAAAAAACGAGTAAACAATTGTAATGTGTTCTCAAAGATTAAATTAAATAACAATATGTAAAATGATACAGCGATATTCAATATTCTAAGAAAAAAAAAAAATTAGAAATTAATACCTTTCCTCAGAGATTTAGAATTTAAAGGACTTTGCTTTTGCTTCATACATTGTCCGCCCTGATATCAGGAACAGGGAAAATATACTTTTTGTATTCTAAATTACTGTCAAGTTCATCCCACGCGTTCTTTTTGAACCGGACAATTTGCTACATCTTATTATCACCCGAATTCCAGAATTTCAAAGGACCGAAATAATTGAATACAATATGTATGATAGAAATATTTATATAATAATGAAGACTACTAACCTTTATGTAACGCACTTTAACTTAGAACTTCACAATTGGTAATTAGAATAACAGAATTATTCAGAAACCTTGTGTTTATTTAGGTGTTTTTTTTTTAAGTATATTTTTTTCCATTATTTAGGTGATTTCGAATTCAACCATGATTGATTGATTGATGAAGTGATGTAAGTACTAAATAACAAAAGTCATCTGATTGAATCAGTGGGCCGGACTGTATCGATATTATATTCGATAGAAGAGGGAAAGATATCAATGTGTTAGTGTACATTATTGCTAAAAATAAATATTTAACATTGTTATGCAAATTGAAAACACTAACGATAAATTGTTAATTCTTTTTTTTTTACAAAATGTTGGTGTGAAATCATAAAGTTAAGGACCTATAATCGATGCAATAAAAGGTGACAAAAATAGTAGTTTAACCCTAATGACAGTTTTCTCATAACAGTGACATTGTTTTAACAAGATGTCGGCGTATTTGAAGAGTTTCGATTAAATACTTTTAATAGGTCTGTTTTGAATAGCAAATTGTCCGATCAATATAGAAACTCATAACCAACTCAATAAAATATATAAATAATTACTATTATAATTGTATTGGGATAGTATTCTGGAGATTGGGTGATGAAAGCCCATATTTGTTCGACACTTAGGAATACTAAAGATTTTGTTAATACGGTATCTTGGGTAATTCTATGGTATCGATAAATTTATTTTATTGAGAAAGTAAGCACAGGAAATTCTAACATTGAGTACTTTTATGCAGAAAAGCTAAGTCAGCAACAGAGTATACAATCCATACAGTCATATTATGGCGAGAGAATCTATCCCTGTTTAAACAATTTCAATTATCAAAGAGTAGATAGGTATCGCATTGTAGAATCGAGTACTCAACGAAGTAATATTCAAAAGTAGCTAAAACAATAGAAAGAAAAGTGGATATTATTCACCAAAACCATTTCAGGGTCACAAATTCTATTTGCTCTTAAAATTTATAGGTACTTGGAATAAAATGGTCGTTAACTGGCACGCAACGATTCTGATTTGAATGATTTTGGGATATTTTTCGGTTTTATAGGATAATTTTCTGTAATTTGTGCTATTTTTACGTGATCTTTTTTGTTCTGCTTTGGATTGAGGATATAATAGATGATTAAACGAACTTCTAAGTGAAGTTCTATCGCTATTATATGAGTCGCTTCATTCGAAGATATTATATAACAGGTAGTCCTTTTTAGGTACTAGGTAACTTCGCACAATTTAAAGTATCATAAAAAAAAACACTGTGGTGGGGCGCCGCGTGGCATGATCCACCCGGTTCGGGCCAAGCCCTCATTCTTTAGAGACCCTAAACGAAACTTTTAAATGGGTTCTGAGGTGGGTGGGTACGTCATATCTTCGAATGAAGCGACTCATATAATAGCGATAGAACTTCACTTAGAAGTTCGTTTAATCATCTATTATATTTCGTCGCTTCATTCTTCAGATATTATATAACAGGTAGATTTTCAGAGATAGAAAGTTTTGTTTAGGTATATACTTGGAATTGAAATAAGTAAAGATATAAATATGTAATTACATATTTTATTATTATAGTACTTAATAATTAGTATTATTACATAATGAGCTTCAAATAATCTTACTTTATTTGAGTCGCTAGAAATTATAATCAGCTTAAATTAATGAAACTTAGTGATAGTCTATTTATAGACACATAATTTTTAATGTAGTAATTTACTTAATATCAAAATACGTAATATTCAATAACTATTTTTAATATCAGGTTAAGTATTGTTCATGTCTCGATTAAGTATCGACAAAGCAAAGTTATTTTGTTGATCATCTAAAGGCCGATGGTAAAACTTTGCGAACACCTGTGAGTTTTGTGTCCACCCGGCCGTTTTTCGAATGACATCGACACTGATACCGGCCGCGCGCGCGGCTGAGGTCGACGCGTGTCGTGTGCTGTGCGCACTAAAACGCTCTGTCAATGCCGCTCGTGGCGAGCGTTTGCTGAATCCATCGACTTAGCGTCTGACTTGATGCAGTTCTGTGGGGAGCTTTGAATGTTACGAAGAGATTCCCGGAGTTTGAACCTCGGATATTTTTTGTAATAAAAATATATTCTTTTAAAGTTGATACTGGGCATATGTTGATATTGCTTTGAAAGTTTGGGAGAGATAATAAAGGCTGTTCACGATTTGGAGCGGAAGTCTTGATTATATCTGTTATAATAATATTTACTTTATCAGATTGAAAAACAAGATTTTCTAATTTAATTAAAGACAATGTCTGTACTCTTTGACCGGTACATAAAGCTAATAATGTAACGAGTTTTTTTTTTTTGTAATATTTTCTAATGATAAATTTATATTTGGATACCAAGAAGACAGTTGATGTAGTACTAAATTTGGATCCCAAGTAAATAAATATTTAGGCTTAATATGTTTAGTTTTATAGGCTCCTTTTAAGAGGCGTTTAACACAACTATTATCACTTATCTCTTCTCCTAATAAAAGAGATAATGCAGATCGATGTGTATTTAATGAACCGTAAGAACATCCCTTATTAAATTGCTCGTTTAAGAATCAAAGAAATAATGGAATGGATTTTTCGAAACTATTAATAATAATTCATAACCACACTTCTTGAAACCATAACATCAATGAGACGATGTACTCGCGAACAGTAGCGAGCGAGGCGAGCATCAACGTGAGAGCCTCTGGCGGGCAGCTGCGCCGGCTGAACGACGCCCGGAGAGCCTCGCGGCACCCAGGGTAAGGCTGGAGTGCAGTGGGTGCTGACTCCATGGCTGGGAAGGCCAGAAGGGGAATACAAGTACCCCTTCGGCTTTATCATCAATGATTTTTCGTATACATTTTAATACAAGAGAAAAAGGAGGAAATGCATAAAAATCCAAGTCAGCCCAGCTTATTGTAAATGCATCAACTGCGACTGCATCAGGTTCAGGCTTCCAGGTGACAAATAATTAACATTTGGCATTGGCTCGACTTGAGAACAAGTCGATCTTAATGGGCCCGAAACTATTTACAATAAGTTGGAAAGCGCTATCCAAGAGGGCCCATTTCTGGACTCGAAATCTGCTCGATTTTCTTTGGTGTTAACATAAGAAGCAAATATCCATAAATTGCGTTTTTCACACCATTGCCAAATTTTTCTACTTAAAATATTCAAATGTGGGAACTGAATACCTCCCATCCTATTAATGTAGCTAATGGCGGTAGTATTGTCAATACGTAATAATATTGCACAATCTTTTCCTTCACTAGCTATACTTTTGAGACCTAACAAAACCGCGAGTAATTCTAAAAAGTTCATGTGATTTTCTTTTTCACTGTTCGTCCATGAACAACTATATTTATTATTTTTGCATACTGCTCCCCAGCCTGTCCTAGATGCTTCGGTGTAAATTTCTGACTTATAATTTTGAGTAATGATTGGACAAGAAATAATATTAATATTATTTTTCCACTACCATAAATCTTTTAGTAATATCTTATTAAGATTCATTTTCACCTCATAGTTTCCTCCGAACTTATTTAAGGCTAAAAACTTTTGTCTCTCTAATATTTTTGTATATAAGAATCTATATTTTGTGGCTGGACAGGCTGCGATCAATACACCTATAAGTTTAGCGAAATTTCTTAATGAACAAGTTTTAAGATTAATGTACCTATTTATTAACTGTGCAATGTTATGCCGCTTATCGACAGGTAACGTAATAGACATCTGTTCTGTGTTGAACATAAAACCTAAGAATTTGATTGACTTTTTTGGTACAATGTGACTTTTATCGAAATTTACAATAACACCTAGACAATGTAATAACTTCAAAGTTTCTCTTACATTAATCATGCATTCTTTATATGTATCTCCTAAATAGGTAGTAGACTTAAAAACCTTGTTTTCTCAAATGACTCATTACTTCACGCATAATTTTTGTAAATACCCACGGAGCTACCGATAATCCATACGGCATTTCTGTGAACTCGTAAGTGATCGGCTCAGACGAATCATTTTCTTGGAATTCGAATCGTAGGTACTTTCTGTCACTAACAAAAAACGGTATAATTAGATATGATTCTTTCATATCTATGTTGGCTAAGTATCCATTACGAGGAATTAATTTCGAGGCTGTTTTATAAGATTCCATTTTAAAATGTACTTTTCTTACGAACTTGTTTAAAGATTTTAAATTTAGTATAAACCTTTTTTCTCCGTTAGGTTTCGGAGCTAAAAATATATTTGAAATAAATTGATCATTTGAAAGAGAACAAGGTTTTATAGCCCCTAAGTCTAATAATTTATTTATAGCTATTTTCATGTCTCTTTTTTCACATGATGACAAATTATTTTTAGGAATAGAATACTGACAAATTTGAGTATCAAATGGTATTCTAAATCCATAATTTATCCACTTCAATATAACTTCGTTTTTAGTTACTTTTGTCCAACAATCATAAAATAAATTACTTCGACCTGCATGTACCTTGATTAATGTTGGGTCGGAGCACGCGTCCTGGACGAAGTCTGCGGCTGGAACTTGGCGTTGAACGCAGAGTTCGAGTGAGGGCGCCGCTGTGTTTGATTGTGTGTGCTATCGGTTTCCTCTGACCTCCCCGCCCCCCCCTGAACGACGGGTAACGAGGAGGTTCTGTCCAGTTTCCCTGCTGAGACGACCGGTTGACCGTTGATATTTGAGAGGAGACTGTTTTGGCTGGGCCTTTTTTAATTAGGGCTCCCTACTTTTCAATGGCTTTACTTGCCTTTATTTTTTCCGGCAACGAACTTCCGAATAAAGTTTCGTCTCTTTCGGAGTCTTGTATAACATGTTTAAAGTTTGTATCCAAATTAGGTAAAATCAGTTTTACCCTATCTTTGGTGAACATAAAGTGGAGGTCTGATAATAGGCAGCATCCATCACTTACGTGACGGAAGGCCTTCATTTTGTTTTCTTCCTTCTCAGGAAGGACGTCCATCTCTCGATTTATGGTGGTAATACCGTACCCCAGCTGTTGCTGAAAGTTTTTGATTTTTTTTTTTTTGTCACGTGCTCGTGCTATGTCAGTTATGGCTGCTGAGATTTCAGCATTTATTTCAGCTGTAATCGTATTGAAAACAAAAGGTGATCGATAAGATCAAATAAAATTTATTAAATTTTACATCATTACGATATTGAGCGGATAACGTGATATATCTATTATAGATTACACGCATTTTCTGCTCTGATTTTTTAAATAACCTTCGAGGCGACATGTTTATGTCTAATTCATATTAATATAACGCCCATAACGTATTACAGACAACGAGATAAATCTCCTTGAGATTACCCGCATTTTCTGTAATCGTATTGAAAACAAAAGGTGATCGATAAGATCAAATAAAATTTATTAAATTTTACATCATTACGATATTGAGCGGATAACGTGATATATCTATTATAGATTACACGCATTTTCTGCTCTGATTTTTTAAATAACCTTGGAGGCGACATGTTTATGTCTAATTCATATTAATATAACGCCCATAACGTATTACAAACAACGAGATAAATCTCCTTGAGATTACCCGCATTTTCTGTAATCGTATTGAAAACAAAAGGTGATCGATAAGATCAGATAAAATTTATTAAAGTTTACATCATTGCGATATTGAGCGGATAACGTGATATATCTATTATAGATTACACGCATTTTCTGCTCTGATTTTTTAAATAAAATTTTTAAACCGAATAAGTAGGTCTTACCTTGTAAGATTTCTTCTTCATCGGAAGAAATATTTCGCTGTTTCCGTTTTTTATTTATTTTTTGTTCCAACTTTTTTATCTTTATATTATAATGTTGAAGCTGTTCTTCTGCTGTACGTTTAGGCATTTTGTAAATGATTAAAGTAAATGACGTATGCTTGTTACCACGCACGAAAAAAGAATGAGGGCTTGGCCCGAACCGGGTGGATCATGCCACGCGGCGCCCCACCACAGTGTTTTTTTTTATGATACTTTAAATTGTGCGAAGTTACCTAGTACCTAAAAAGGACTACCTGTTATATAATATCTGAAGAATGAAGCGACGAAATATAATTTACACTACAGTTATTTAGGTCTATAATGTTTAATACTTTTGTCCATTTTCGTAAGTTTCTTAACTTTCATCCACAACTACCATGTGTAATTTTGGTTAATAGTATAAAATTGTGCCAAATTCTATCAATAATAGGTATTTTCTGATTGAGCCACTAAAATTGTCATATGTATATTTTTAATATTGAAGTAGGTATAAGATTAGACAAAAAAAACATTTATTCGTTATTTTAATAAGCTTTTCAATAGATTAAAAATATACATATACCTACTTACCTACTGTTAGTGTTTGTATGAATAAAACACCCCTGACAAAAATTCCCTGATATAAGATTGCCTTTAGGCTGCAAACTAAACGGCAGCAACAGCGACAGCGGCGCGGGCAGAGATTTCCGCAAAACGATAGAAAGTAATGAGTTTGTATTAAACCGCAACAAATCGCTAGAGTGCCCGCTGGCGTCGAGAACGCCCCAGAGTCGCTGCCTGCGCCGCTGTCGCTCTCGCTGTCGCTGCCATCCAATTTGCAGCCTAAGATTTAGAAGAACTTTAAGAATTTTAACAGCATCAAGACGGTTGTCGACATACGGTGGGTTTCAATATTGAATCTCAATCTAAAATCAATATTTTTTCATAAAAAAACAAATCTGGATTTTGGTTGTTATGGCAACACCCTTACTTTTAAGTGTTTACAAAGAAGGATTTTGGATAAAGATACAATATTGAATGAAACCCACCATTAGAGAGTAAGGAAAGGGAAGTGAAATAATTTTTTTATTAACTTATTTATTCACAAAACATACAACCAATCTTAATTGCTTATAGGTATTTTAGATTTTAAGTCGACGTTTCGGTGTTTTTACTGACACGCACGACCATTTTGACTTTCAACCACTATCTCTACATTTTCAAACGACTTCCAAAAGGAGGATGTTCTCAATTCGTGTGTATGTTTTTTTATAACTTTTTTGTGTGTTTTTTTAATTTTTGGACAATATAATCTCATACCATATGGGAGAGGATACTTCATAGGTTGTTCCATATAAATTTCATTGAAATCTATTATGTACTTCTGGAAAAAAAAAGAAATTGTTGATAAAATATGTACTTATGAATTTGGTGAGTTTTAACATTGACGACCTTATACTTCCGCCAAAGTTTTGACGTAAAGTCGGCTTTTTAATGCTCTGCATTTGTTGATTATTCTAAAAACAAATGAATTGACACAATTTTGACCCATACGCTTCCTAAGCGTTCATTAAAGCTGTCTTTAACTTAAAATACCTCTACAAACTTGTCGTGCGAGTTATCCTCTCTTAATGGGTCAGATTACACCTAGCTACCGACCACATTTCACAAAAGGTTTTCTGCCAAGTATAATTCCTTTAAGGATGGTGTATTCCAAAGGATTACTTTCGCAGAATTCCTCTTAAACCTGTGTATGCTCACTCGTCGATTATGTAGTCTCTACTATTTAATGAATTGAAGTTATAAGCAAAATATACAGGGTGACTGGTGGGTCACTTTTGAAATTCAAGAACGTGATAGTTTGAGATCATACATGAAGAGAAAAAATATAATAATAAATACATTTTAATTATTTACTGAGTAAACTTAACCGAAAGTTAAAGAATTGATTACGCAAAGCATGGTTACGTTAGCGTTGGCAGCAATCCGCGTGCCAGGTCACGTGCCGCCATTGACTCAGTTGTATGTAAAGTAAATAGTAACATAGTAGTATTTATTTATGGGGAATTCTAGTGAAAAATGATGTACCTACTTTCTTACATATGTTACATAACTATGATCAGAATCGAAAACAGAGTGCTCTCCTTCAGTATTAAAAATTTGTCACCAGTCACTCTGTAAGTATATACTTAATATATTTATATTTGAATGATCTTAATTCAAAATCCTATTCAATACTAAAAAACATCGTTCAAAAATCAAACATTAGGTACTACACGCAGGCAACATAAAAAAAACTTGAAAAAAAAAACAAAAGTGCGTTGAAAGAGTTATAAACGCATATTTACACAACAAAACGCATTACAACACTTACTACAAACTTAAACATATAATAATAAAAAAAAAACTTGTTTATAAGAATACCAATGCGATTCAATTTTACTTAAATATCCAGAAAATTTATTCGAATCGGGATTAAGGGCGCTATTATTTGAAGCAAACATTTCGATTGTTCACTCGCGGGTCTGAGTATTGACATAAATTTAACGAACACAAACATGATTCAATAAACAAACGATCCAAAAATAAACTTTTTCATAAAACAGAGCTGCTGAACAGGCATTATTCGAAACGCTTAAATAATAATTATTTTTTGTTAAACTTTAAATTCAAAAACTTATATTTTGATTTTTTTGCGTTTTAATAAAGTTTAATTAAGGACTATGCTAAATTCAAAGTATCCTTAATTTCGTTGGTAGGTACTTCTTAATACATTTAAATTCACTATGAGCTCAATTCGATATTACATTGTCTTATTTTATCTATCCAATGTAAAATTTGGGGATTTTCAACTCAAAAAACGCTAACAAAAACTGGTTTAAAGCATCTAAGTTGTTATTTACCAGTTGCAACGAATCTAGGTAGGTACCACCATTTCAGAAAGTAGATCTGTCAAAAATAAATGTGTAGGAACTCAGCAGAACTTCTATCGTCGGCAGTGCATTTTTATTGAAAGCAGAAAATTTCTTGTTGACATTAATTCGATCAGTAATTACAATTTTAAAATCATAACAAAGATCTAATGTCTTATGAAATTATGAAACCATGATATTACGCGAGATTTTAATTTTTTTCTATCATACTAATACAATATATCATAAAAATAAAGCGATCAAATTTATTTTCTCCATAATATCATCGCGATTATGCTAACCGAAATAATTTCTTAGGTTTATTAACGTCGCGAAATATATTATGAATAAAAACTAGGTATGTATACTTACATGAACGTGGCTCTTGTGCAAAACTTATTTGCCTAATATTAAGCTTATAATTAGATATACGTCAAATAGGTTCCGCGAAATGGCGCTAATGGATCAATTTGTAGATCAAGCTTGCTAATTACAGATTGGCAGGCTTTAGTAATAACGGGTTAATAATTGAATTGTGAAAGCATTAAGGCTAAAAATCTGAATATATAGGGTGACTCGTGACTAATTTTAGATATTGAAGAAGAGCACACTGTACTGGAAAATTCGTATATTATACAATCGTAATAAATATAGGTACTTAATTTTTCACCAGAATTCCCTATACTCGTATATAAACAAAGAGTCATTACTACACTTTTCCCGACGCGCTGCCTCAGTCAACCAACACAGCAGTGTTCCAGCCACACACACACCTACCCTCTAAGTATCTATTTTATTACGCTTATGTAACCATGCGTTGCGTAATGAATTCTTTGACTTTCGGTTAAGTTTTCTCAGTAAATAATAAATATAAAATAATAATAATAAAATCCCCAGACAATCACAACTACATGGCCCTAAAGTAAGCATAGTTTGTGTTATGATGGGATACCATATAGCGAACTAGGGCGGAACCTAGAATATAAATACATAAATGATAACCCAGATACGGAACATTATTTTTTCTTGTTCTGTGCGGGAATCGAATCCGCAACCACTGGCGTCTGAGGTAACCCCATCGCCAAAGTGGTCTCTTCGTGTATGATCTCAAATTATCACGTCCTCGAATTTCGAAAGTGACTCACCAGTCACCTGTATAACACAGTTCCGTTACTGAGTGACTGACTGACAACGTACAGCCATAACCACTGGGCGTAGAGAGCTGAAATTTGGAACATACTTTCCTTAGGGAGTGTAAGGGAGCAACTAAGGATTCCAATTGAAATTCCTTCGGGAATCGGAAGTATTTTACTTTTTAGTTTGTATGAAAAATCTTATTCCTTAAATTCACGGATGTGATACTTAGTATAACGGTTCTTCATTGAGTGCTTGATTGTTTAATGAAAGGAATATCCGAAATTCTTACGGGAACGGGAAATATGGGACTTTTTAATATATATGGCAAAAATTATTCCTTGAGTGCATGGATGTGGAATTCAGGATAAATGTTCTTATGTAGTTAATCCTAAGTTAATCCAACAGGTAGGGTAGTTTAGCGCGAACGAAATTGCGGGAAAAAAGCACATAAAATATAAACCTAAAAGTAATCGGTGTTTGGTACTTATCTGCTTGGCTTTCAACTCAGAGTTTTTATTGCCATCAAACTATACTATTTTCCACGTTTTTCTTACAAGTAAAAATAGCTACATTGGCAAGGATATGTTGACTTCTTATAATAACGCAATATCATCGCGTGTTTGGTTTCATAGTCACAAAAACAGAAATAAATCATGTTTTTACTGGGCTGCCGAATAGTATTCTGTTGCAAAAAAAGAGGGAAAAATGTGCCAAAAAGAGACTACACTTACTTTTTCTTTGCCAGTAATATCTCAGCTACAAATTTATAAGACACAATACGACCTTAGGTACCTAATACTTAATTTGTATTTTAAAATTAATTGAAATACTAGTAATGTTTTTCTTCTTCTTCTTATATATTGCTCAAGAGCGGCCAGAATATTAACGAAATAAAATGTGAACATTAACTGATAACGAAGTTAATGTTCACATTTTCAACTACCAGTTTGTTAGGTAGACCCTCTAGGACTCTTAAGGACCCACAAGAACTTTTAAAAACTCGCCAAAAACTTAATCTTGATTCAAAATTCGAAACTAGTTTTTGAATCTAATTATAGGTATAGTACCTTTAGACTACATTAAAATAAGAAACTGCGACTGTAATATGTTTTTTAATAAAATAATGTAGGATAGGTATCATTTCATAGAGCTACTATGAATAACTAGCGTTTTCACAAGCGTATCTAAAGGATACTAGATAATGGATTTTAAATAAACACAATAATTGAATTAATAAATAAGAAACAAATTCAAATAAATATAAAACAGCCATGACTTTATGGCTGATATCCGTGTTCATCACAAAGTTATCCACACCCCGCCGAGATTCGAACCCTTCTGATCTGACATATGTTTTACCCGTGGTTTTACCCCTACACAAGCCGGCCGTCCAGGAGAGTCCAAGTTTATTCGTAACAAACAAAATACTCGTATGTATAATTATAATTGGATTTAACTAAATCGTATTTATTTACACACATAGACGAACCATAGAATACTTTTAATGTTTATTAAAGAGTACTAAGATTGCATGTAAAATTAATTAAGAATTTTTCTTTTCCTTTTATTTACTCGCTCTGTATCTCATTTTAACAGAAAATCTTAATTAAGCAGTTGTTTATCATCACTATAAAGTTAGCATAATTACTGCGTTAGTCTGTATTACTCAGGTTGTTTATTTTCAATTTTCTGTCTCGTTATCTTTTAATTAAATAGGAGAAAGCGGTAATATTTGTAAAAAGCTGTAATTCTTTTTCAGTCACAATTTACGACGCGACGGAACACTGACAAGCCAGGTTTTTGCGCTAACTTCATCATTGATCCAATTAAAATAAAAAAGTATCTCACATTTTTGTTTTGTTTTATAAATGTAAAGTAATCACTTATTTTGACACAAAAATACAGCTAATACTTACTCAGGTCATAAATAATTTCGTAACATTTTCTCAGTAACTTAATGACAGTATTTTTTTAGTACAGGTTAGATAAGACTTGTGGTTAAAGATAATAGATGATTAAACGAACTTCTAAGTGAAGTTCTATCGCTATTATATGAGTCGCTTCATTCGAAGATATTATATAACAGGTAGATTTTCAGAGATATAAAGTTTTGTAGTCCTTTTTAGGTACTAGGTAACTTCGCATAATTTAAAGTATCATAAAAAAAAACACTGTGGTGGGGCGCCGCGTGGCATGATCCACCCGGTTCGCGCCAAGCCCTCATTCTTTAGAGACCCTAAACGAAACTTTTAAATGGGTTCTGGGGTGGGTGGGTACGTCATATCTTCGAATGAAGCGACTCATATAATAGCGATAGAACTTCACTTAGAAGTTCGTTTAATCATCTATTATATTTCGTCGCTTCATTCTTCAGATATTATATAACAGGTAGATTTTCAGAGATATAAAGTTTTGTTTAGGTATATACTTGGAATTGAAATAAGTAAAGATATAAATATGTAATTACATATTTTATTATTATAGTACTTAATAATTAGTATTATTACGTAATGAGCTTCAAATAATCTTACTTTATTTGAGTCGCTAGAAATTATAATCAGCTTAAATTAATGAAACTTAGTGATAGTCTATTTATAGACACATAATTTTTAATGTAGTAATTTACTTAATATCAAAATACGTAATATTCAATAACTATTTTTAATATTAGGTTAAGTATTGTTCATGTCTCGATTAAGTATCGACAAAGCAAAGTTATTTTGTTGATCATCTAAAGGCCGATGGTAAAACTTTGCGAACACCTGTGAGTTTTGTGTCCACCCGGCCGTTTTTCGAATGACATCGACACTGATACCGGCCGCGCGCGCGGCTGAGGTCGACGCGTGTCGTGTGCTGTGCGCACTAAAACGCTCATGTCAATGCCGCTCGTGGCGAGCGTTTGCTTAATCCATCGACTTAGCGTCTGACTTGATGCAGTTCTGTGGGGAGCTTTGAATGTTACGAAGAGATTCCCGGAGTTTGAACCTCAGATATTTATTGTAATAAAAATATATTCTTTTAAAGTTGATACTGGGCATATGTTGATATTGCTTTGAAAGTTTGGGAGAGATAATAAGGGCTGTTCATGATTTGGAGCTGAAGTCTTGATTATATCTGTTATAATAATATTTACTTTATCAGATTGAAAAACAATATTTTCTAATTTAATTAAAGACAATGTCTGTACTCTTTGACCGGTACATAAAGCTAATAATGTAACGAGTTTTTTTTTTTTTTTTGTAATATTTTCGAATGATAAATTAATATTTGGATACCAAGAAGACAGTTGATTTAGTACTAAATTTGGATCCCAAGTAAATGAATATTTAGGCTTAATATGTTTAGTTTTATAGGCTCCTTTTAAGAGGCGTTTAACACAACTATTATCACTTATCCCTTCTCCTAATAAAAGAGATAATGCAGATCGATGTGTATTTAATGAACCGTAAGAACATCCCTTATTAAATTGCTCGTTTAAGAATCAAAGAAATAATGGAATGGATTTTTCGAAACTATTAATTCATAACCACACTTCTTGAAACCATAACTTCAATGAGACGTTGTACTGGCGAACAGTAGTGTCTGCGAGCAAGGCGAGCATCAACGTGAGAGCCTCTGGTGGGCAGCTGCGCCGGCTGAACGACGCCCGGAGAGCCTCGCGGCACCCAGGGTAAGGCTGGAGTGCAGTGGGTACTTGGGAAGGCCAGAAGGGGAATACAAGTACCCCTTCGGCTTTATCATCAATGATTTTTCGTATACATTTTAATACAAGAGAAAAGGGAGGAAATGCATAAAAATCCAAGTCAGCCCAGCTTATTGAAATGCATCAACTGCGACTGCATCAGGTTCAGGCTTCCAGGTGACAAATAATTAACATTTGGCATTGGCTCGACTTGAGAACAAGTCGATCTTAATGGGCCCGAAACTATTTACAATAAGTTGGAAAGCGCTATCCGAGAGGTTCCATTTCTGGACTCGAAATCTGCTCGATTTTCTTTGGTGTTAACATAAGAAGCAAATATCCATAAATTGCGTTTTTCACACCATTGCCAAATTTCTCTACTTAAAATATTCAAATGTGGGAACTGAATACCTCCCATCCTATTAATGTAGCTAATGGCGGTAGTATTGTCAATACGTAATAATATTGCACACTCTTTTCCTTCACTAGCTATACTTTTGAGACCTAACAAAACCGCGAGTAATTCTAAAAAGTTCATGTGATTTTCTTTTTCACTGTTCGTCCATGAACCACTATATTTATTATTTTTGCATACTGCTCCCCAGCCTGTCCTAGATGCGTCGGTGTAAATTTTTGACTTATAATTTTGAGTAATGATTGGACAAGAAATAATATTAATATTATTTTTCCACTACCATAAATCTTTTAGTAATATCTTATTAAGATTCATTTTCACCTCATAGTTTCCTCCGAACTTATTTAAGGCTAAAAACTTTTGTCTCTCTAATATTTTTGTATATAAGAATCTATATTTTGTGGCTGGACAGGCTGCGATCAATACACCTATAAGTTTAGCGAAATTTCGTAATGAACAAGTTTTAAGATTAATGTACCTATTTATTAACTGTGCAATGTTATGCCGCTTATCGCCAGGTAACGTAATAGACATCTGTTCTGTGTTGAACATAAAACCTAAGAATTTGATTGACTTTTTTGGTACAATGTGACTTTTATCGAAATTTACAATAAAACCTAGACAATGTAATAACTTCAAAGTTTCTCTTACATTAATCATGCATTCTTCATATGTATCTCCAATAAGAAGATCGTCTTAATAGGTAGTAGACTTAAAACCTTGTTTTCTCAAATGACTCATTACTTCACGCATAATTTTTGTAAATACCCACGGAGCTACCGATAATCCATACGGCATTGCTGTGAACTCGTAAGTGATCGGCTCAGACGAATCATTTTCTTGGAATTCGAATCGTAGGTACTTTCTGTCACTAACAAAAAACGGCATAAGTAGATATGATTCTTTCATATCTATGTTGGCTAAGTATCCATTACGAGGAATTAATTTCGAGGCTGTTTTATAAGATTCTATTTTAAAATGTACTTTTGTTACGAACTTGTTTAAAGATTTTAAATTTAGTATAAACCTTTTTTCTCCGTTAGGTTTCGGAGCTAAAAATATATTTGAAATAAATTGATCATTTGAAGGAGAACAAGGTTTTATAGCCCCTAAGTCTAATAATTTATTTATAGCTATTTTCATGTCTCTTTTTTCACATGATGACAAATTATTTTTAGGAATAGAATACTGACAAATTTGAGTATCAAATGGTATTCTAAATCCATAATTTATCCACTTCAATATAACTTCGTTTTTAGTTACTTTTGTCCAACAATCATAAAATAAATTACTTCGACCTGCATATACCTTGATTAATGTTGGGTCGGAGCACGCGTCCTGGAAGTCTGCGGCTGGAACTTGGCGTTGAACGCAGAGTTCGATTGAGGGCGCCGCTGTGTTTGAGCTGCTATCGGTTTCCTCTGACCTCCCCGCCCCCCCCTGAACGACGGGTAACGAGGAGGTCCTGTCCAGTTTCCCTGCTGAGACGACCGGTTGACCGTTGATATTTGAGAGGAGACTGTTTTGGCTGGGCCTTTTTTAATTAGGGCTCCCTACTTTTCAATGGCTTTACTTGCCTTTATTTTTTCCGGCAACGAACTTCCGAATAAAGTTTCGTCTCTTTCGGAGTCTTGTAGGTATAACATGTTTAAAGTTTGTATCCAAATTAGGTAAAATCAGTTTTACCCTATCTTTGGTGAACATAAAGTGGAGGTCTGATAATAGGCAGCATCCATCACTTACGTGACGGAAGGCCTTCATATTGTTTTCTTCCTTCTCAGGGAGGACGTCCATCTCTCGATTTATGGTGGTAATACCGTACCCCAGCTGTTGCTGAAAGTTTTGGATTTTTTTTTTGTCACGTGCTCGTGCTATGTCAGTTATGGCTGCTGAGATTTCAGCATTTATTTTAGCTGTAATTGTATTGAAAACAAAAGGTGATCGATAAGATCAAATAAAATTTATTAAATTTACATCATTACGATATTGAGCGGATAACGTGATATATCTATTATAGATTACACGCATTTTCTGCTCTGATTTTTTAAATAACCTTGGAGGCGACATGTTTATGTCTAATTCATATTAATATAACGCCCATAACGTATTACAGACAACGAGATAAATCTCCTTGAGATTACCCGCATTTTCTGTAATCGTTTTGAAAACAAAAGGTGATCGATAAGATCAAATAAAATGTATTAAATTTTACATCATTACGATATTGAGCGGATAACGTGATATATCTATTATAGATTACACGCATTTTCTGCTCTGATTTTTAAATAACCTTGGAGGCGACATGTTTATGTCTAATTCATATTAATATAACGCCCATAACGTATTACAGACAACGAGATAAATCTCCTTGAGATTTCCCGCATTTTCTGTAATCGTATTGAAAACAAAAGGTGATCGATAAGATCAGATAAAATTTATTAAAGTTTACATCATTACGATATTGAGCGGATAACGTGATATATCTATTATAGATTACAAGCATTTTCTGCTCTGATTTTTTAAATAACATTTTTAAACCGAATAAGTAGGTCTTACCTTGTAAGATTTCTTCTTCATCGGAAGAAATAATTCGCTGTTTCCGTTTTTTATTTATTTTTTGTTCCAACTTTTTTATCTTTATATTATAATGTTGAAGCTGTTCTTCTGCTGTACGTTTAGACATTTTGTAAAAACTTAAGTAAATGATTAAAGTAAATGACGTATGCTTGTTACCACGCACGAAAAAAGAATGAGGGCTTGGCGCGAACCGGGTGGATCATGCCACGCGGCGCCCCACCACAGTGTTTTTTTTTATGATACTTTAAATTATGCGAAGTTACCTAGTACCTAAAAAGGACTACCTGTTATATAATATCTGAAGAATGAAGCGACGAAATATAATTAATATTCCGGGTAACTTTTATGGTTACCTACTTAAAATTCGTAGCACTAAAATAAGGTTTTTGGTTATATTCTTGTACTAAAATAATGGTTATTATGTCCCTTTCAAACTTATGTACGGAACCCAGTTATAGCACATTCGAGAAGTTTGTACGCAGAAATAAAATTTGTTGTGATTTAGCAATGAGCCACAAAAAAATATAAAAAAGAGTAACGCAAGAGAATATTTACACGCATTTATGTGCGAGTGAAAAATAAATTCAGACCTGGAGTATTATAAGGAAAATGTCTACACATGCCCGGGAATATGTAACAGAAACTTAATAACAGTCCACCCGATGTCGAAATAATGATTGTAAAGGACAGTTGATACGATGTAATCAAAAAAGGATCGCTTTGCGAAGCTGTTTATTATATTTGAAAAAGATTAAATCAAAAAAATTTGAAACTCATTTACTTAGATACAAAAAAGAAAAAAAAATCGTTTGATGTATAATCGTTGTCTTACATTAGGGGTCTTATACATCCTATGCGACCCTTGCCTTGTTGCTAAGAAAGGTATATTTTGAACTAAATTAAATGTGCTTCAAGCTTTGTATACAACTTTGGAAACATGAAGTTGCAACCTTCTAAATTTACTAAAATGAAATATGTTAATGCTGTTCATTATTTTGAATATAATGTAGACTTTATTTATAGTCATTAACTTCTTTAAAATGGATTCAGTTATGTCTTTAAAACCAAATTCTTCTAGTCTTCGTTGAATAAATTCTGTTGAACCGAAAAACGTAAGTAACTACACGTATAAAATTTAGAGCTAAAAATAAATTTAAATGTTTCTTATAAATTAAAATTAAATGTAGAAACATAAATTTTAATTTAACGCCAATTAAACTGAAAGTTGGAATGTGGCAACACACACTGCCTTGTTAAAACTTCTCGGTACATTATCACAAAAACGTTATAGTTTAAACGTTTCGAGAAATCATGAAACAAAATTTTAAAATAAATATTAACAATAGGTAATATTATACGGGCTTCTGCCCTACCACTAAAATGTTGATGTTCGCTCCATTATATTAAAAACTGAACACCTCTCCCGCTGAGCAAATTCAATGTATTAAATCAGATTAACACTTTGTCAGATTTACATTCTGTAAGCGCATTCTAATCAAGATTAGGGGTAACAATGTAATTCTTTGTGTATGTATTTTGCCATCAACAAAGCAAATGTTAAAAGGGAGCGTTTGACAATTTCACACGTAGAATTAGGGAGCTCCCTGATTTTATCACCCTGTATAGCAGAGTGGGTAGAGTTAAACAAACTTTGGAAGTTCATTTCGTTTATATACTGTGATTTATAGCAAAGGGTGCCCTTACTTAAGGCACCATTCTGTGATGCAGCTCTTGATTTATGTGTCGTATTAAAATCTTCAGAATAAAGGTTAATGATACGTGGTGGCAGTTACCCTATTACATAATATATGTGTTCAAAAATTATTTGCATCGTTATGTCAAGGACTGATTTTGTGAAAAAAAATTGTGTTGATTATTTTCAAATGCCATTGAATATGGGCTTAGAGTCTCTTAAGATTAAGTATAATGTTAGCAAACAAAACTAAAATCTTAACTTTAGGTAATAATCGTTTATTTGAATGAAATAGACATTAATCAAAACTATCGCACTAACATTTCGGTCGATTAATTGCCAAACTTCAGCTATCATTAGGTGCTGTTTTGAACTATTTCATGTTCGAACAACTCTGTGAGATTTATAGATAAAATGCATGTATTTTTGTGAATAAAAAGTGTTGCTGAATATATTGATATTAATTTTACTTAGTGGTTCTCATAAAATAGCCAAATATATCTAGGTTTTTGCTAGATCGAATTTTTTAAATTTCGTTAAGTAGCTGGAAATAATTAGGAATATTGAGTTGTAAAAGACAAAAATGGTGCATTATTGTTACAAACTTATGTGTTAAACTTAAATGTGCAAAATTATATTATTTGACTGCTATAAATTTACAGACCTTTTTAAATCACTTGCTGGTATCCGATTGAGAGCACTTTTTTTTTAATTTGAGATTTGAGAAGCGTAGTGAATTATCTAAGTAGTCCTAAATGTTGATTTAAGTTATATTGAAACCATGACTCTAGTAAAGTTTAAATAATACACAAAAAAGTCCAGTTGTCAATATCTTATTGACATCGTTAACACGATCCGTTCTACAAAGAGCCAGAATTTCTCTAGAACTTCTTCAGCTAAATGAAGATTAAAATTAAACCGGCTCTTCTATATGTAAATCAAAATTCTATAAAAAATAAACATTTTCTTACCGAAATAAACCTTCTATATAAAGTTTCCACTTTCCCGTACGCTTTCAGTAAAAGCTCTGTGTTTGCCTTGTCACACTTTATGATAAAACACGTCACCTTCATACATAAATAAATATACAATCTGGTAAAAAGTTGGTTCGAATTTCGAAAATAATATGTTGAACCAAAAAGGTGGAGTTGCAATTCAATTTCTAGTTCAAACAACGATGTACGGCGCAGTTCTTTGCCGCTAACGGTTTTTTCTCTTCTTTGTTTCCAAATTGAAAATAATGAAATTTTTGATAAGAAAAAAAGGTTTTTATCGCTTTAATGATTCTTTAGAATTTATTGCGACATACCTTTTTATTTGTGGAAAGTGACATCTTACTTTATTTACTGAGAAGCGGCTTGTAGCTACGTTGTACCTATTGATGTTTTTACTGTGAGTTTATTACGACTGACAACATTATGAAATAAATTCGTTCGTTACAAGGATTAGGTACTTATTCAGGTTTGTTTTTTAGTCACCAGCCAAATTTAAATCTCGGCTCATTATTAAGCCCTCGCCTGCGGCTCGGGCTCAAATCACAGCCTCGACTGTAATTAGCAACTTCGCTCACTTGTTACATAATATACTATTATTTAAATGTTATTTTCTTTGATACGATATAAACGTACCTGCATATTTTTTCAAGTAACGCTCAGTACCAAAAATAAAGATATACACTATACACTACAAACGTTTTTACAAATATAATAGTCGCTGCTGATGAATACAGCTACTACGACGCGGCATTTCATCGATAATACCACGACGGAGTACTACATGATGTTTTGTAGTAGCGCGTAGTCGTCTTTATTTTAATGGTATTCATTCATAATTTAGAGTGACCGTGCTTGGCTTAATATGTTAGCGAATGTATTATTTTGGTATTAAAAAATTTTTTACCTTTATTTGCTAAAAATGTTTCTATGAATGATATTTATTGGGTAAAAAAATTGGCTGGTGACCAAAAAACAACCCTGGATAGATAAAATACTTTTAACCGAATTGTATACAGATTACAGAGAACTAGATACGGCCACGAGATAAACTGTAAAATTTTATTATAGGTACGCGATAAAATCATGTCAAAGAAGTCTTTTATTTCATATTATGAATATTAAATAAAATTAAAAGTAAAAAATGGAGATGTAGGTATCTAGACACGCGGCAGTGTGTCAAGCCAAGCTCAAGCAAAGAAACTGGCTAGCCAGCGCCAAGTGTGATATTACACGAATCACTTGGTGCCGCTTTTGACCCTTCTATAACTCAAACCCCATTAACGTAAGCCCATAAAACTACGTGTGTTTAATTATATCCATTGGGACATATAGAAGCCCAAATTTCATGAAGCTAGCTCAAACGGTTATAAAGATATAAAGGTCAAAAAGTCGTAAATTTTAGAATTGACTGACTGACATATAGTACCTAAACCTAACCTACTTTCAAATGACCTAGAAGAATCCAACTCGGTAATTGTGTGTTAGCGTAGGAAAAAAACAAAAAAAAAGTTAAAAAATAAGTGGTTTCCCCATGCATAATACTTGTAATATTTTAGTTA
Organism: Stenoptilia bipunctidactyla; assembly: GCA_944452665.1. NCBI lineage: Eukaryota > Metazoa > Arthropoda > Insecta > Lepidoptera > Pterophoridae > Stenoptilia > Stenoptilia bipunctidactyla. The sequence continues at coordinate 17,434,868 of OX101728.1, forward strand.
CAAATTTTAGTTACAAATTTTAGTTTTTTTTTATTCCGATAGATGGCTCTGTAAAACCGATAAATACACCTACTTAGTTTTCTTTACAATAGTAAAACACGTACGCGAGCAGAGCGAGCGGTGCCGCGGTAGCGGCTGGCGAAGCGCCATAAATCTTCCCTGGATCTTCCTGGAATCAAAGATCCCTGGATCTTTTTTAAATAACCCTGACGTGGTTTGTAATTTAGAAGGCAACTTAGATTTTTAGATGGGAATAATGCTATTTTAAAGAAATCTGTTTAATTAGCACCCTTTTTTAATACATAAAATAAAACCGAGTGGTGTGAAATTGGGTAAAGTGGATTAGGCTACGAGCTTAGTATCGGCGTAGATAAGGCACTTTCATGGGGATGTAGGTGGTGCAGTCAACGGCAATAAGTTAAATGGTTGATAATCATTGACCTATACATAACTATGATAGTAATAGGCATATGAGATAATCCTGTTATTTGTAAGCACCAAGCGTCTTATCTATTTGTCCTTGTTTTGTTTTAGTGCAAGACTAGTTTTGTGACTTGTTTTTTAGAAGTTAAAGCCCATGACAGGTTTTTCCTTTAATATAACACATTTAAAAACCTTATCACCTTATTACAATTTTTCATTTTATTTTGAACCAAAGAAAACAACGTAAAATGTGATTAAGAGGCATTATTTTATTTTTTATTTTTAGAAACTTAGGAAAACTTACAGCTAGGTGGTACATTTAAACATGAAAAAATTGCAACTCATGCAGGACATGAGTTGGAAGCTGAAGGCCAATTACAAGTTTCCACATATAATAATAATAATTCTTTATTGTACACCAACAGCATTAATAACATTTTACAATAAATTTTAAAACATTTGCACAAAGGCGGTTATATAGTTAAGGGCGTTGACAAGAGGAAGAAAAGAAAATGAAAATTGTACAAAATTATGGCAAATTATAAACAAAACAGAAATATTATAAAACTAAAACACATTAACAAGAGGTTGAAAAGAAAAGAAAAGAAAAAAACAAAATCCTATGACTAATGTTGGGTAAATTAAAAGATAAACAGATAAACCATCATATAAACTAAAGTTACATAAAACGAATGAAAATAAAAACTAATAACTATATAAAAAAAATATACATAAATAAAACAAAATGAATGAGTGTTTCTTAACAATTAAAATAACAATAAGCTACTTGTGCTTAATAAAGAATTTGTCGCTTAATACTTTTTTTAACTTACAGTTTGTAACATTAAATAAATCAATATCATTAGTATTGGTGTCACTCTTGATCAGACTATTAAAGGAATTACATGCTCTAATAATAAATTATGATAGAATTAAAAAAAAAGCATCTACCCATATTGATGTAGAGTTTCTAAAAACTTTCTTAGCTTGTTACTATTTTGTTTTCTTTATAAAAATATAAACATCAAGAAATATGTTAAAATATAGTTCAGAAAATCCTCATACAATCCTACTAACAAGAGTTATAACAAAGCTCATAGCAGCAATACGGGCTGTCAAGCGGTTCCTTATTAAGGTCTATATTGTTCGAAGGCTGTGTTTTGCGGTTCCCTTTATCCTCGCACTAACTTGAAGCTGCCTTAATTAGTCTCAACTATCGTAAGGTACATCTGAACTAACCACTAAATGGACTAGACTAAAAGGGAACAAAGGGCTTTGCATTGTCCTAATTGAAAAACCAACGATTGAGATTTAAATCATTAATGTGCGCGAACTTAATTGTGGCTATTGTGAGCTGAGGTTTCATTGTATTGATTACAAAGAACTTTTATTGGTTGGTAAGGAATGAACTCTATTTTAATCTTAGCAGAAGAATGTTAATTAGACAAACAACACGCCTTTGATCAGGGCAGGCTGGGTAGAATAGTATGTTCACGTATCTGAATGTAATAAGAAAATCTCATTCCAAACTGAAAGTAGAATATGTAAACAGTCTACAGATTCTACTTTAAGTTCTTCTTCATATAGGGCAAAATAAAATAAAAAAGTTTTATTATTAAACGTGCTGTGTTTAATTTCTTATAGAGCCTAGAAAAAACTATGGCCATCTATCCCGGACTTACCCTAGAATCTTTTCTCAAATTCATCGTAAAGCTGTATTCATCGTAGGCTATGACATACTCGTACATTTATGTTTACGCTTTATTTAATATTTTGCAATTTTCTTCACATCACTAGTTTAATTATTTTTGGTGCAAATAAAAATATAAAAAATCTTTCTTTGATCGGTATTTCACGCAACATAGATGGGTAACTCCGGTCGAACTTCGTCTAATGCCGGTCTAGCCTAATATTGCGCCCACTGCTAGAAAAAGGCCCCCTTCCCTTCTTCTTGCTTACTTCTTTATTTTGTTCTGTTCCTTTTGAAATATTTTTTTTTGAGACTTGCACTGATATAGTTGTTGCAGAAACAATGCAAGAATCTGAAAAAAAGGAAGCTGATTCCGGGTTAGTATGGACCGGCCATAGTCTCTATCGTTTGACCGGTACCTATAACCCAATATCGTATTTTTCTCAATAATATTTTTTTAATTAAAAACGCACTGTTTTTTTACAACAAAACGCACTGTTTTTCTTAAAAACTATATTCTGTTATGTTAATGAATATGTAAGCTACATGTTTAAATTACCCAATCATAAAAACACGGTGAAAATATCAAGTCACCTCTTAATTACGAAGGTCGAAAAATTATAACGATTTGTTAACAAATTTATATTACTGTTACTTATAAGCTACATCACCAAACATACTATCCCCTTAAGTATTATCTCTTCATTATGTTACACGTTGTGTATTGCTCATAATTTACAAGAATATGTTGCCACAGATCGCGTCGTCTCTTAGAAGACCGCGTATCTTCTAAGAGACTAAACCACTTTTATTATTGATTCCCCGTAGCTAATTAAAATAAGTGAGGTTAATAAGTAACATTTTGTTTTGAAGTTACGACAGAGGCCGCATTTCGGGCCCTCGGTAGATTGCCAAATCTGCGAGCATCGACCCTCTTCGGCGCGCCGCGACGTCGCCACATATTATCCCGGTTTACGACCCACACTGAACCACACATATTATGACCCCCTGACCTGATTCTTTCTGCCAAAAATCCTGCAAAACATTAATAACCAATGAATACAAAGCATTAAAAACACCGACTTCACTATCCTTTTTTAAATGTATGTCAAAACTTAAACTTAAGAAATCGTGTAACAAAGATACAAAAAAAACATTCGCAAGAATTGAGAACCTCCTCCTTTTAAAAGTCGGTAGAAAAAATCTTACCATCAATAGCAAAAAGACATCACTAGTTATTACTGCATAACAACTATGCGAAAGGATTTATATTTAATTACTATAATGGATGTTGGTTCAACAATACACAGAGAACAAAGCAGTAGTCCTAAATTGAAACGGGAATGGGATCAAAACCGAAAACGGTATGCGAGACATAATTCCACAGGGATGTTAAGTGCGCCTGATATATCAATGTCAAAGGTTGTTGTTGAGCTCTGTAGATTGCATTTTTGGAGTTCCGTACCCAAAGGATAAAATGGGACCCTTTCACTAAGGCTTTGTCCGTGTGTCACAAGGCTGTATCTCACGAACCGTGATAGTAAGATACGTGAAATTTTTACATATGATGTATTTCTGTTGCCACAATAACAGCAGATACAAAAAAAGTAGAAAAATATAAATATTTATAGTAAAGTTTCCTACCACGCCAACTAGATGGTGCATAATTTCATTAGAGTGTCATGTGACGTATTATTCTTTTGCTTTTCAAATTTTTCTTGGTTCTGAAAACAATACTATATTATTGTATTTTACTGAAGTACTGAAAGTAATATTAATAGTGTTTCGTTATATTCATGACGGTATTTTGAGTCACAGTGCGTCTGGATCGTAGCAATTGGCGTTCCCTTGTCTTTACTTAACCCAAAGGGAGACAGGCATGAAGTTATGTATGTATGTAGTACGGAACCCTTCGAGTTTCGACTCGCACTTAGCCGGTTTTTCATATTTCTCTCTTTATTTTCAAGATACGAAAAAGATAGCAGTTATACTTTATGATTAGGTTTATCGAGTTGTAGTCGCGACCGTTGCTTCAGTCATGCCGTCTAGGTGCGCCTGCATGGTGCTTTTAGCGCCAGTAAAGTGTATTCTCGTAAACTTTTTATTAGTGTTAGAGTCGACTGAGTAAGATAAGGGGCTACGAAGCCATTTGCTTACATTAAGAGGACGTTGAAAAGCCCCGCCCGCTTGCTGTTAACATGGTATGATAGGCTTTTAGAGTTAATAATATGCAAAGCTGAAGCTCGACTTATAAGCACCTACCTATGTTTGTGTTATTTTTAATTAAGTATCAAAAGTTACTTACGCTTAGAGTTTGCTTTTCGAGCTTGTATAAGAGGAAAATATAATGACAATAATAATTTTCGAGCACGAATGTTAACTTTTTGTTTAAAGGGTAAATAATGCTGGTTAAATTACAGTTATCATCACAACTCTTAATAATGAGCCCACTGCAGGGTATAAGTCTCTCCTGGGTGACGAAAAGTTCGTAATCCACCAAGCTGGTCCAGTGCTGGTACATCTAATAAGATAAAGTAATTTATCCGAAGCTTAATGATATAAAAACACAATGCAATATTAAAACTCGAGGATAAATTTGAAGGTGATAAAATTCGTCTTTTATTTAGCGTATATTCATTTTGGAGTCTATACTTTGTCACTATGTAACCCTCTCTTTCAACTTATTTTGTTGTGAGCCCGACGAGCAACAAAGTTAGCGTTACCGAATTTCTAATTAGAGACCTCTGCAAACAGACACCGTAATTGGTCTCCGGGGTCCAAGAATTTCTTTACGGTCCATTTTACCTCCATTTTGAATAACTTGTGATGCAACATGTTAAATTTATTTAATTCTTACTTTTAAGTTGTTGAAATTTCATTAAATACCGAAGTACCTACTTTAGAGCGGTGCATGTTTGAAGTGGTCATGTAGTCATGTGTTGTGTATATTTATTTTCAACACACTTGCTCGTAAAGTGAGCGTTATTATATTGAGTTTAGAACTATAAACTGGGCTATAAGTCACGCGTGCATTAATATATTATACCCTAGTGCATAATATAATGAATCCTACAAAGTTGAATTGTAACTTTGTGCAAATAACATGCGAGAAAACAGAGCATATTTTATTGGTCCGGGTTATACACTAAATATTTTCAGAAACAACAAAGAGGTTTTATACCACTTCAAATCCATATACATTTTTTAATGTTTGCGCCTTATATTAGTAAAATAAATTTGTATATTAAACAAATTATTCACAATTTACAATCATTTGTCATAAAATATTAAAATATTTGCATTTACCACTCCAAATTAAACATTTTCACTTAAAATAGGCTGTATATGCTATACAGACATTGACACATTTGACGGAAAAAAAAACCTACGCGCATGCGCGAGGTTCGGCGCCATTTTTCAATCACAATTCACAGCTTTGTTATCAAGTGTGTTTGTTATTTTATGATCACGTATGTCTGTCTTTTACTCACAAGTTTGTTGAAAAACGTCGTATGTAACTCGTGAGCGTTGCTAATTACAGTCGAGGCTGTGATTTGAGCCCGAGCCGCAGGCGAGGGCTTAATAATGAGCCGAGACTTCGCTCACTTGTTACATAATATACTATAATCATCTGATGTGAATTATCCAAATTATGAAAGCAAATAATTAGTTGTTTCATGAAAACCTGACTTCTTTAATTATTTTGTATGGTAGATTTCAATATTCAGTCAAACTGTTTTAGGTAATACAAGATTTAAAAAACGGCACTTAGCTTAATTAAGGTCCTCAAGACAACACTCATATTGTTTTGCATTAAACTTAGACCAACAATGGAGATTCATTATTTAAACCTAATGTCACCTAAGTAAGAACTTACTGGGAAAAGTTTTCCCAATTTCAAACAAGCTCACGTCAGTCGAAAACTGATATCTCAGACAGTAGAATCCTTTTGATGAATTACAATTATAATTTGCTAGCTTACATAGAGCTTTGAGACTTGAGGTTTCAACATGAATTTCACTTTATCGTCATAGATACTTGTCAAATTAATTATTTACAACGAATTGTTATTACGAAGTTGATAGAGGTAGAGCTTAATGATAAATGACTAGTGTGATTAGAGAATGTTGCTTAGAAATAGATCGCATAATGATTGAAGAAGCAATAAGAAATTTTGGTTTCCATTAATTGAACGTTTTGAATTAATTTCATGTAGGTAATTAATGATATGGTTTAATTATCTAATATATAAAATTCTCGTGTCACAGTTTTCGTTGCCATACTCCTCCGAAACGGCTTGACCGATTTTGATGAAATTTTTTGTGCTTATCCGGTATCTATGAGAATCGGCCAACATAATTTTTTTTTACTTTTTATTTTTTTTATTTATATGGCAAAACAACGTTTGCCGGGTCAGCTAGTATTAATAATATAATTAAACAGGGTTATCTGGAAGAGATTGTCAGTAAATGATAAGATCGCCTATTGTGTACTGTACCTATAACATTGTTAATTAAGTGATGTCTTACTCTATGTGTACAATGAAGAGTAAATAAATAAAAATAAATATTGAAGAATAGAGTAACAAAAAATCTCATATTTGAAAGTGACATTTAACCTTTTACCTGCGGTTCTTCATCTTTTTGTAGCAGTTCCTTCTAGGAGCAAATCGCAAAAAGTCAAAGACAAATCTATTTTCTTAGAAAACTTTGGAATAATAAAAATTTAAACAAACAGTAGCGAATAATAAGTACATACTGTCATGACTCATGAACAGTTAAACTTAAAAGTCAATAAAATTATTTTATTTCTAGTTGCAACAAAGGAACTGACAATAATTACCAAACAAAGACATAAAGGTACCTACTTCCGCTGAGAAACCGTCCTATGAAAAAACACTGAACAAGTACAGAGGTGAATAAAAGTTTAAAGAAAACTACTCAATTTAGATGAATGACTGGTACTAGTGCTCTTCTTTACTGGGCTAGTACGTGCATGGAGGTTGAAACATTAACGTGCCGTAGCGATTCAATTTATCGGAGAAATAAAATTGTATGGAAAAGTAATGAATTCAATCATTCCTTGAAATCTGTGTCTAAAGTTGAGCCTTAAATACTTAAATGAAAATGTGTTTTAAGGTTCAGTTAAAATTGGGGTTAAAATCCATCCTTTGGGATTAGTAGATTTATTATTTCACTTAAACTAACTTTAAAAGTTTTTCGTATGCCACGGTTGTGACAGTTGGTAATCAATGTAAACATTTAATTTCATAGAAGAGGAGAGTGCTATAGCATCGTTTGGTATTTTTTGTTTTATAATATGGTCACGTTGAATGCTTATTTTAATTAATTACTCTGCTTGATTTTCTACGCTTTATGTTATAATTTAAATAGTTTGAAAATATTCATCCATTTTCTCAAAGCTAATCTAAAATATTTGCCAAGTACGACTTTCATTTACGCACTGAGGGTTTGATTTAAAGTTAAGTAGGTACTTACTTATGACAAACTGAAATTACCGGTAGGTATATGTAAACATTTGATATTATTTTATAAATAAGTAAAATATAAAGTTTAAATTAGGTACAGGGCAAAAAAATTGTGATGTGGTTTAAGTGAATGAATGTACCTAATTATGTTTTAATTATTAATATCGTAATGTATGGGAAAAAAAATATCTCACAAGATTTTTCTTTTCTTATGGTGCTGTTAGCGAAGGGCACCTATCCTTGAAAATTCATTGTTAACAACAAAAAGAATTTAAAAAGCAAGAAGTTATAAAGTCGACTTTACTTCTAGGTACTGTAGCTATTTTCATCAAAATTACTTTTAAGATATTGTACCTACACACCTCAAATTCAATTATTAATAAATTTCTTTAAAATTTTATGCAAAACGAACTTTTACTCTCTACTTACTCTACTGAACAGGATTATAATTGCTTCCGAATTTCACACTCAAATATACCGGCAACTTTTCTTTTTCGTTTCATTTTTGCTTTTATCTATACATATAATAAAATGGTAGGAAAGTCAAAACTGTACAATGAATATTTTTTTAAAAGAATATTTGGGGTATGATCTACAATCGAAACAGAAACAAAAAATATAGTTTTTAGAATTTTTGTCTGTTTGTCTGTTTGTCTGTTTGTCTTTCCGGGATAAACTCAAAAAGTACTGCATGGATTTACTTCAAATTTGGCATGAAGATAGTTAAGAAGTCGGGTCAACATATAGGCTACATATTATCACGCTAGCAGTGTTATAATCGTAGGTGCGTTTGGTGCTGCATAGCGTTCACGCAGACGACGTCGCGGGCAGCAGCTAGTATGTATATATTTTATTACGTACATAACGTAAATAAATTATTTTTCCGGAAAAAAATATTTAAGTAGGTACTTACGTAAATTATTAATTTTAATTATTAATTAATGCTAAGTTGATGTAAAAAAGTTTTGGTGGTAATCTTTCTCAAGATCAGGCTATATACCTATCAAATACAAAAAAGATTTTTTCAAATTCATTTGGTACTCTCCCTGCAGCTTTATTATTTGATTACAGATAAGTGCTTTTTCGAATTAATTAACACCAGATTTTTTTTTATTTTAACAAAATAAAAGTTAATTAGTAGCGATATAATAATCAACGAATGCAGACCATTAAAAAAACCGTCTTCACGTCAAAACTTTGACTGAGTTGAGAATGTCATCAACGTAAACATTCTCCGTAATCATACATATTTTTATTCAAAAGTTTGAAGTTTTCAATGAAGTACCCAACCGATTTCGTTGAAATTTAAATGGGACCAACTGTGAAGTATCCTCTATCATATGAAACAACGATTTTCAAAATCAATTCATAATTGTCCGAAATATCGTGTAACAAAGACACAAAAAAAAACATACAGACGAATTGAGAACCTCCTCCTTTTTTAGACTGTAAAACCATACATAAGTAACTTCACGCCTATCCCTTGTGGCAGAACACCAGAGGTTATAAAACCATCTAATGTCACGTTTGACAAATTTGGTCGTTTTATAATGATGAAGAGAGACTGTTGCAGTGACAGGGGGTCAGCCTATCGCCCACAAAACAAATCTCCAATAAAACCTTTGTCCCTTAAATGACTTTTACAGTATGCCCGGGAAGAGAAGCAGCTGGCACATTCTGTGTTTTTCTTTCGCTCCCAGGCCTGCATGGAAGAAACTGTAAAACCAATATGTATATAATATAATAAACCAAGCAATATAGTTTCCATAGCGGCTTGCGCTGGCCGTGTCAGAGGTGCAGTGTCGTCTACAGCCTCATTTCGTCGTAACAAAACCTGAGCTAGTTCAGTACCTTTACCTTTAACCTTATGAGCAAGCGTTGTCATCTATACTACTATTTTTTAAAGCGCTTGTTGGTGTTGCCTATTTCTGGGACCAATCTTCCCCAGCAGGGCTAGCATGCAACCATCGATAAATAATCGAATCGTCAAAACAATATGCGCACCATAATAGATAGAATTACTCGATTTGATACCATGAATAAGACCACAGAACCAAATATTTCATAATCTTAATAAATTACATACACTAAATACCATATTCTAAGAAAATATCGATAAAAGGCCCGATTTATCGTTGTCGACGGTAGCATGATAGCCCCGCAGTAGTCGCTTAACTTATACCTATTTTACGTACACCGTGTTCCTACCTATCAACCAACTGTACTATTATGAAGAGCTAATAAAGATTTTCAAAAGAGCCGAAGGGCTTTTTTGGTTCAAAAGCGCTAATCTCAGAAACTATCAATCGGATTTGAAAAGCTATGCATTTCATAACCAAGCTTTTAAGAAAGGTAATAACTAGATTCGGTCAAAGTGACGCAGGTTAAACCTAAGAAATAGGCCCAGTAAAAGTCATACTGAGTCTCCCAGCTTCCACAACTGCCATAGAGCTGTATCTACCTATTAACTGTCTGTAATTAGCAATTAAAAATAATGTTGCTAAAGGAATTATGGGGTTGACGTGTCAGTGTAACAAAAACCACCAATATATAAAAACTAAAGATAAACGCAGGTAAAACAGCAAGTTCTTGTTATATAAACATACGTAAATTATATTATTTTGCATGAAAGAAGCATGCAAGCAATATAGTATCACAGGTGTCGTGTCGCTTACAGCCTCGTTTCGTCTTAACAAAGCATGCGCTTGTTTGTACGGAAACTTTATAGTCAGCACACTGCAGTTGTCATTTATAATAATGGCGAAAATAAGGGTGAAACATAAGTCGTAAACACAAATATTAGTTTCCAACCGTTTTACTTCAGCGGGGCTAGCAAGCTACCGTCGACAACGATAAATCGGGCCTTTTATCGATATTTTCTTAGAATATGGTATTTAGTGTATGTAATTTAATAAGATTATGACTTATTTGGTTCTGTGATCTTAATCATGGTATCAAATCGAGTAATTCCATCTATTATGGTGCGCATATTAGCTTACATAATAGGATGAAATAGCAAAATAGTTAAGCTAGCCCTGCAGAACTGGTCAAAGGTAACTTACGAGGGAAGATTAATAAAAATAACAGAAAGAGTAATGTTCATAGCTGACCTGTCAGATTTTTGAAAACTCATGAAATGTATTATAACAACATATAATGCAAATAATAGCCCATGTTCGGTTAATTCCAAATAATTTACTGATATTAGAAACCGCAGTAAGGATTTTAATATTTTACCCCCTCAAGTAACTCAATAGACTACCTACTGTCCACTTGAAATGAAAATCTCGATATCGTTTCTAAGAAATTATATCAAGTCTGCACCAATAGTTTAGAAATAAACAGGCAGCATTTCAATGGCAATATCATCTTTATACATTCACATACTTACCTAACAAAAAGTAGTTTGACAGGTCAGAGACTGTATGGACCGTGAACAACTCTTAACTTACTCGTTACTCTTTCAACAAGATCTCTTTCACCATTCTGCCGTGATTAAGGAACAAACATCCATCCATCCAGCCATACATTAATCTACTTATAAAACTTTCACATTTATATTATTAGTAAGATTTTATACCTACACCTGCATGTTTTAAACTTTTAAAAATATCATATATGTATTATGCGTAATTCTCTTACCTATGCAGTAAGGTTTGATCCAACCTTTAACGTTAATTACATTTAAAATCGAATACCTATTTATTCGCCAACAAACGGTTCGTTTATTTGCTTCCGACGATAATAGCATAAGATAACAACGGCTTTACAACAAAGAACACCAATATTTCTTTATGGAACGACTCCTTACAGAAGCCGACAGGTCTTTTAAGTCATACTTAACAAACAACGATTGGTTGATTTCTGATTCTATTATACAAGCAAAAAATTGCTAGATTAAATTTCTTTTCAGCTCTACTATTTTGTTTTGTTGTATAATAGGTAAAGTATTTTGGTTTAGTTTTGACGAACCGAAAGACGTTTTTATTGTGTCAAATTATTTCATAGATATTAACGCGCATAACAAAAAAAACATATTTAATTAAAAATACATACACGCATAGAGAACCCCCTCATTTTAGAAGTCAGTTGAAAGTTTATTAAATAATGAACCGTTAAATGACAATTGAATTCTATTCCATTCAGGTCATGGATTTGAAACCCAGTTAGGATTGATGTTTTGGCGACAATCGTCGATCTTTAAGGTAGTATTAGGATATACACTTTTCATATCTCCTGTTATATGCCTATTACGACAGTTAGGTAAAAACACAGACATACATCTACATAGACAACGCAAATGCATTCAAGTGCAGATTATATATATATATAGGTAGTTCGCGTGTCCGAACCCCGACCAAACGTCAAGGTTGGTCGCCCCTAGATTCACACCCTGCGTATGTTTGTCTGTAAGAAAATGGATTTCACAATATCGATATCGTTCTTAATATTCGATTTCATTTCGACGGCAACGGTGTCTTTAAATAGCTTTGTATTTCCCTGCAATAAATATCAGCTGTGACAAAAGCCACAAAAGGTGTTAAAAAGTGTGTGGGTAAAAAACTATAATTTTATAAATTTACAAAAAAAAAACAGTTCTAATATCATTTGATTATTTATCAATCAATAACTCTTATAGCAAGGGCTAACTTTCACTTTCTTCCGCATTTCACTCCGGAATGTCACCACATACACTATCCATTGTATTGAGTCTCACGGGAACTCAATTGTTCGAAGACCTGATTTTGTTAAGTGCGTATTAGAACCTGCATCATTAGAAATTGTACCTTATGGCAACTTTTTCAAGAGTGTGCAATGTGGCAATTATAATATTATTTCCTAGTTTTCTCCTCGTGGAACATGATTGAAACTTTCATTTGATTAGCTATCGTTGCTGCAATTGTAAACAATTACTTATTAAGTTTGTACGTACCTACATATCTGTAATTTGTAACGTAGCTGTAATCTTTTGGTACTTGGTTGTAGAGATCATTGGTGTCCCTGATTTGATTCAATGTAAAAGCTAATGTTTTAATGATAAAACTATCAAATCTTTTACAAAAATCTAATTCAAAAACACAAAATTGGCAGGATTATGACAGTACGATACATCACTGTACCACAACTGTACTCTCCGAAGCACCAAAGTCTCAATAAAGGCTCAGCTTGCCTCAATAGCAATATCAAAAAATATTGACAGTTTAAAAGTAATAGGACTTTTGAGATAATATAAAATAGCATGTTATTTCTTACTATAAAAACCTTCGGCAAACCTTTATAAAAATAATTCAAAAACTTCCCTAACTCGATTCCCTTTTACCATCTTACCAACCAAACATCGCATAACTAAATTTGGAACATCATTCCTCAAACAAATAGGCTTACATTTTAATTTCCCCTTTGAACCAAAAAAAAAGAAAAGCCACATCGCCCTCACAGAGAAAATTGCATCGCATGTTTTTGTTTATTTTAATTTCATTTCATTCCCTCTTGTTCGCAGTTCCTGTCGCTACTAGAACGCAATGTAGTGGCCAACACAAGTCTGCAGTACCGGCAAATGACACTCTTTGCTCCAACTAATGAAGCCTTCCAGCGGTATAATGGAGAAATGGATGACTCCTTAGTACTTTATCACATATGTAAGTATCACAGAAATATAAAATGTAGTTAATTATTTACATGTTACGTATAATTTTGTATACCTAAAAACAGCAAAACTGCTCATAGTAAACACAACGGTTTTTTTCGTAACGTCACATCGTCGTAAACGGGATGTGATCCAGTTAAAAACCTCTTTAAATTAGAGAAATTAAAGTTAAACGAGAGAAGCTACCAAAAAATGTAGCCGCGGTTTAAAGTTACAATTTAAGTAGTGTCATGCTTTATCATAATAAAATTGACTCATTATATGGTTCACATGAGTAGGAATGTTACATATGTAGTGTTTTGTGATTCTATAGTTTAACTCAAAAGCTTATTGGGACTTCACAATATAATCCTAGTAATTTTTAGGTAATTTAAATTATAGTTATTTTTAGGTTCCTAGTATAATATTATAGGAATTCCATCTTATCAATCTTGGTCCCTGATTTTACATCAGAATCAAGTAGAATGTTTCCATTTTATTTGAATTTAGATTGCCATTGACTATGGAGAAATTCTGATGTTGAAATTCACAAAGAAAAAACAAAATTTAGATTGAATCATGTGTTTAAAAAAAGTGCATAAAATTTACAAATTACTACTTAAATAAAAAACTTATTTTCGAATGTCAAGTTTCATACAAAAACATAAGATAAGATAGTTTACTTCAAAAGTCGACAAAGAAACTTAGACCAGGTGCAAGTCAGTTTCGTATTGTGTTCAGAATAAAGAGAAGGAACAGTCAGAGAAATAACATTACCATCGGAGGACCTGTTTGAGCCAAAGGTGCTGCTTTTCTTTTCCATTTATAAACAAATGCTTTTCTGGAAGCGATTTCGAAATCCTTTTAGTGGGAGAGTCATCTTTGATTTTAAAGATTTTTGAGATATTTGACGAACCTTACTGAACTCAATTAAACTCTCTCAGCCTTATTAATAAACTCAAACTAAGAGCGGATTAAAGTAACGTTAATTTTTTTTTTTTTTACTGAGGCTTATATCCTTTCCATAATCCTCTTTCGTTTAATATAAAACAGTAAAATATTTGAGATAAACAGTTATTACTTGAACAAAAAATCTAAAATTGGGATTATGTAAAGGGTATGTATGATAAGCCACAGTGAAATATTGAAAAATGAACGTAACTTTAATCCGACCTTAGTCCGAGTTAATTAGTAAGGCTGTCTAATTTTAGGTTTCTTTTATAAAATTATGCGACTTCATAATCAATACCTAGTTGCTAACAAAAACACATTTTGAAGCTTTCAAGTTGGACATTAGAAACACTGAAAATTAGAGAGAATTTTATGTCGCATACGACCCAATAGCTTATCTTTAATAGCTCCATATTACAAATTGAGGTTATTTAATTATAGTCAACAGCGAACACGATCATATCAGTAAATTAAAATACGACCATTAAACATTTTTCACTTGTGCAGATTTGTTGAACTAATTAATATATAGCAAAAGTAACAAGACACGTAATTAATTTTCTGAAGTACTGATGGCCATACTACGGCATAATGATGGATTCGATGGACTTCGAAAGGCAATTATGACATTGTTTATTGAAATTCGAATTTCAAAAAATCTTCAATCACCTGAATATGTCAAGCAAGGGTAATTGAAAAAATCTATCTATTTTTAAAAAAGGTAAACGATTTTTTAAATATGAATATCAGAATGTTGGAATAACAAAAGGGATTTAGCGTTGACATTTTAATTATGATATTCTCGGTTAATTTCGCCATTTGATACAACTATAGCAATATATAAGTACTTATATCAATATCCCTATATAGAAGACAAAGAAATAAATCCAGAATCCAGATCAAAGTGTATTGATCTCATCAATTTTGTACAATTGAGGGAACCAAAAGAAATGTAATGACACTTTTTTGACGTATAAATAAATTGAGTGGTAAATTTACAATAAGACGTTGCAACGCCTACATCTTTAAAAACGTTTAATTTTATTACAAACAGTTGAAACAGTTATACTGATCGTTGTTGTTGCGATTGCTCAGTGGTTTAAACTTTTAGCATGGTTTACCAAAGACGCAGCGCTTGACAGTAAGCAAATTAAAAGTTACTAAACTTAAATCCTAGATATTTTTGTTTTCATAAACATTTCAATAGGTATTACAAGAAAAGTCAAAAAAAATGCGGACAATCTTTTTGGGGGTGCATAGTTCAGTTAAGGTATTTATAAATTTTATTTATTTATTTTTATTTATTTCACAATTTATGTACACACTTATAAAAAAAAATACATTTAACAAACTTAGCAAAAAATATTTGTACAAAGGTACAGCTTATTTCTATAGAAATATCTCCCAGCAGATCCCTATAATTTTGTTTCATTCCATTTCATAAATAAGAAACCAGAAAAGTACTTACGTAAAATTTTAAGTATAAATAAACGTACCTACTCTATTGTTTAAAGGTAGGTAGGTATGTACGCATAGTTCTCTAAAAAAATTCAAGAACTTTTATTATAAAATTCTGTACATTTATCAATTAACTACCCTTATTTATTTCAGTGAGACAAAATATTTCACGAATTTTCTTGCAGTAAAGGAGTACTTGGATTTTTAAAATGGCTGACGTCGTTTCTCGAACTATCTTTATCTGAGAGTTTGCTTTCAATTCCGAGAATACAAGATCCTTTGAAATAGAGTTTTTTGTTAGGATAAAAGGTAACAGATATCTATTACAAGTTACTTTAACTATCAGGTAGGTACCTACTTTCATAAAAATAAGGAAATCTTCCGATTGTTTTTTTAGAGATTTGTACCAGAATGATCTTTAATTGCGAGACTTTATCTTTTGGTTTGACAAATTTGTTCTTATAATATAAAATAAGTACCTACTTATAAAATTTCATAAGTTTATTTACAATGTTATAGGGGATTTGACGATTGATCGCTACGCCTATACTTTGCAAATATATAGTTTAAGAAACGAGTTACATTAATTCCAAATGAAACAATAAATCTAAAATATAAAACACTTAAATAAGCCTGCAAAGATCAGCTTAAATAAGATTTAAACCCCACTTTAATTCTTATCATCATAATATTTTAATATGGTGATAAGAATGAAAGTAACACATTTTTAATAATTTTAAATATCTCTCTAAATATCTCTGCTTCCATGCTGGACTGGGAGCGAAAGAAATACATAGAATGTGCCAGCTGCCCGGGCATACTGTAAAAGTCAGTTAAGGGACAAAGGTTTTATTGGCGGTTTTGCGGGCGATAGGCTGACTCCCTGCCACTGCAATAGTCTCTCTCAATCATTATAATACCTCGAAATTTGTCAAACGTGACATCAGATGGTTTGATGACCTCTGGTGTTCTGCCTACCCCATAAGGGATACAGGCGTGAAGTTATGTATGTATGTTAAATATCTTTGCACTCAGGCTGCACCCAGGCTGGCGATTTGTCAGAAGTGTTGAATCCGAAAAAGGTTATTTCCTTAATACGAGTTCATCTTCGACCTCATTGTTACTTACATTCAGGTGACCTTTAATTTTTGCGCTTTGTGAACCACCGTACTACCGACCTACTTATTAGCGACGACGCAGTGTAATTACTGCTTCCGGGACTTACCATCTAATGTAAGCAGGCTTTGAAATATGCTAGTTTGTTTAATAGTTTAAGTTATAGACAAACTTGGGTTGACCTCGAATAAACAAGATTGAATAAGAAAGAAAACTCCTGACATTCGATTACTCTGCCCCACTTTCACCCCTACAACTTTTAAACGGCTCAACCGATTGGCATCAAATAAACTACCTTTAATACAAAAAAAACTAAATTGATATCGCTTCATCCGTTCGGGAGCAAGGATGCCACAGACAGAATGTCACACACACAGACATGTGAAACTTACAACACCCCTATTTTTGCGTCCAAAAGAAAGAATGCGATTATTGAATACTAGCTGTTTCGCACGGTTTTACCCGCGTCATTTCAAATCCAGCGGTAATAACGAGATAAAAAGTAACTATTCGCTATTCATCAGTAAACTATCACTATGCCAAATTTCATCCAAATCCATTAATCCGTTTTGTGGTGATAGAGTAACAAACATCCAGACATGCATACGTCCAACCATCTAAACAATCTTTTATTCGATAGATGTCGCTGTGCGTCGATTAAATCGAACAAGAAGAGTTATAAATGACTAGCTATATTTACTTTGTAGACTACAATTATTCGACCTCACTTTCACAATTATTAGTAGGAGAACTAATAATTTTGGTTACGATTTCATGTTGGCTCGGTTCCAACAGTTTTGAAACCATGTTAAATCTACATAACAGCTAAATAGCTCCAGTACTTCATCTTTACAATAAATACTTTATTTGGTTCATTTCTTAGGCCTTTTCGGCGTCAAATTAGTGTTTGTGTTTTCCTATCTTTCCTTCTTAAAACCTTGTTTTATGTCAAATGGTTTTTCTAAATGTTGTTAACATTACTTTTGTGTCGATTTTGCGCCGAATAAATGATTTTATTATTATTGTCCGGTCTATGTATTATGATAATTTTTGTTGGTAATTATCATTTCAAAAGTTTCTTGTAGTGTTCAAAAATGTTGGAAATAAACTTCTTGAAAACTCAAATTCTTGAAAACAAGAGCCAAAAAGTTAGAGTCTCTTAAACTCATAAAGATATATCAGACATGCCATACTCTTTAAAATAAAATTAAAGCAGAATTTCGCTTAACAGCGTATATTATACGGAGTTTTATAGCATAATTTACTCGCTTCAACCCACAAAATAAATTCTCGTCATAAAGTAGGTAACAGAGATTCTTTTATATGTTTTTCATACTGAAAGGAATGTGAAATGGCACATGGCGCTAGCAGACTGTAACGATGCTCTCCTATCCTTGGGGACATATTTTATCTAATCACAACAGCAAAAGGGAAGCTGAAGGCCGAAGTTCATTCATGACACTAGCGCAAAAAGGAAGCCGAACGAGTTTCGACACTTTTCTGATTTTGAATGTATTGAAGTCGATAGAAAAATTGTGTC
Organism: Stenoptilia bipunctidactyla; assembly: GCA_944452665.1. Taxonomy (NCBI): domain Eukaryota; kingdom Metazoa; phylum Arthropoda; class Insecta; order Lepidoptera; family Pterophoridae; genus Stenoptilia; species Stenoptilia bipunctidactyla. The sequence goes on from OX101728.1 coordinate 17,453,160, forward strand.
ATTTCGATATATTGACACCTTTCATGTTTCCTATGATTTATAATCTTTATGGATCATATTACTCTATTAGGCCAACGCGAATTTTGATCAAAAGTGTTTGGATTATAATAAAGAACGAACATAAAATAAACATTTAATAATTAAAGTAAATAGTTTCAATAAAGATACGAATATTCAAATGCACAGGCAATAAAATTAGCTGAAATTTTAAAGGATTTGCTAAACTTTAGATGTACTTATGATTTACTTTGTGATTTTGATTATATCGTATTTTATAGGGATTTTTGTATATTCGAACTATTGTTATTATTGGTTGTGTCCGTCAATTCTATGATTAAAAACTGCACGTGAAAGATGTATTTTTGCAGAAATCTCAGTCTAGTCATTCTGTAGCAATACCTAAAATTACATTTTAATTGGATTTATCATTTAACCATCTTAAAGAGGGCTGACAGTCGGTTACATTCGGAAAAAAGCTAACCTAATTAGGAAAACCTATTCCAGAAAGTGCCAAACAAATCAACAGTCGACCCAAAATAAAACACCAAATTTTTCCAGAGTTCACGCCATCCTGCAGTCGGATTAAAGGATAATGCCAACTCAGTACTATGCAGCAGGTCAGCCATGTGCGGGGGGATTAGCACACAGTCCCTCGCCCCACGGGGAGACGACCAGCTGTGACATTTTATGACTTGTGTGTGAAAGGTCAATTATTAGCGGCCGCGATATAAGTACGGATTTCGTATGGATATTTTTTGTAGAGAGTGTATGAGTGTGTTGTGTTTATTGAAAGTTATTTTTTTAATTCCATAAAGGATTGAAGGGTTGAATGGGCCAATTTATTTTCAGCCCCTCTCATTTTCATTAATTAAATTAAGACACGTCGAAATCAGTAATTTTTTGTACCTACACTTTAACATTAAAGAGATTTAAAATTAGGTAATTTTATATGGAAATCAAATAAAGATGCTAAACGAGAATGAAGGTGTTGTTTCGTCTGTTTTGTAAATAATTTTGTTTAAACGCGTCGCTGGCGTATTTTTTTTGTCAACTTTTCCTAACTCAGGAGCCACGTTACTTCTTTTCGGCCAAAACACGTGTGTTGCCTTCTGAAATAATAATTAGGCGTGAAGAATATTTTAAATTAACAAAAATAAATAGATAGATAGCAGCACATGACCATTACACCATGACTCAAAAAACGAAAAGCTTGTTTTTTTTTTAAATTCTCGTCATTCTTTAAAAGCAACGAATTTGAGTACCTACAAAAATGTTAGTTTTTGGAATATTGAGTTTGCAAAAAAAAACGTTCCAAAGTTCCAGGATTGATCTCTTAAAAGTAGGAACAGTATTTATCTTAATCGTGATTGAAAAGGATTCATATTGTTGGTTCATCTCGGAGCAAATTTTTTGAACTATTGAACGGCTCAACATATTGAATATCGATGATGTAGCGCTTTCCACACTCTTTATATGAAGATAATTTAAAAGATCTTTGCATAATTATGTTTTGTACACTTGAAAATAAACAGTTCTTTGGAACAGAGAATACCGCATTTATTCCAGTAAGAGCACTTACAACACAGCTTAAAAGGCTTTAAAATTAAATAACAATGAGCGCAACACACTGCTCTCAGATAATAAATATGCGATGGGGCAGAAATAAGTGGGCCCTACCAAAAACAAATCAAAGTTTCTTGGGCGTCAACATACCTCCTTGTCAACAATTTCTCCACTTAGAGACAAAGTATTGTCACCCTACAAAATTGACTAGCAGTCTCAAGGTCACTGGCAAATATCAGATCGGGCGGCAGTTCCTAAACGTTTCATAAAAATATGAATAAATGATTTGATTTGAGTAAAGCTGATTTATTATTTTACTTAGATAGGTAGGTACATACTTGTTTTTTGTGAAAACAGTATTGTGCTTTATTTTAATGTTTAGTAACTTAATTAGTTCAATTATATACGAAAAAGATTCTATATAAACTGTACACGAGTACGTATAAAAATTACTGAGGCCAGATAGCACTTGGCTTCATTTCGAACAATTGTATCATTTCGCGGCCCGGTTATTAGGTACCCCTACAGGCAATAAATAATTTGAAAAGTTGTTTATAGGGCCAGTGACGAAAACAGTAGGTATGCATAAACTACAAAAATTAGTCACTTAGTACTACTAAACCTTTTTTCATGATGAAAGATACCTTTTCTTAGATACGCATCTGTGACTTACCTACCGTTATAGTTGGCTAACACACACTCTTGAACTGTCATAGTAGATTAAATATTAGGTATAGTAACAAAAAAAAAATACCTACCTATTATAATGAGATATAAGGATATGATACTACATTAGACACATAGATAATAAGATTTTCTATAACTATCTTACTTCCTATTTCAAAGAGCCAAAATATATTTTTCTTAAGTATGAATGCTTAACTACGGTCACGCTTTCAACTCTGGGACAACCTTACATAAATGAGCGTCATTTGTTTAGTAAACTTGAGATCACCCTGAGAGTTGAGAGCTAACCTCAGGGTTTTGTTAAAACGAGTCTTAGGTGTTATCAAGTGATCCAATGTCAAGGGTCCGGGCTTACTCACTAATTTACCGTAGCGTTGAGTAGGTATTGTCTTAATGATAACTTCCGTTTCCAAACGCAAATAGATCGTTTGGTTCATTATAACAGCTAAACTGTGATTAAAATCAATTACTAACTTATTTCAAAAAAACAGCTTTATATTTTTGGGGATCGATAACTTTTTCATAAAAATAATAAGTTTTAATGAACTCATAAATTTTATGAGTTCATTAAAACTTTGTTTATTATTGATGAAAAACTTATCGATCCCCAAAAATATAAAGCTGTTTTTTTTTAATAAGTTAGTAATTGATAAACAAAAAGAAATGTTTGCAATGATTAAACTATTATACTGAAAAACTTTTTTTTTATATAATAATCATAAACTGGCAGTTATGTTCTAAAGATAAAAGCTTTTTCTAATGCAGTAAAACAATTTAATCCATTTCGTCTTTTGAGATGAAACGTATCGTAAATTGTGTAAAAACACTTAAAGCTCTTGTTCATGGAATTTTCATAAATTTTCATGATGGTCTAAAGCAAAGCTCTGCGGCGACAATATTTTTCTAAGTGTTTAAATATTTACACTCTTTGAAAAGGTTTACTTACTCTCTATTTTGTACATAAAATTTATCAATAGTTAAAAAAAATTAAGTTCCATCAATTCTATTACGGTAATATTATATTAATGTGTAAAATAATGATTTGTTCTATGTTCGGATCACTGAGTTTCGGCCCACATTATAAAATCTTTGGACGACTGTATTTTCTTACTCGAATATTTCGCCATTTTTTATATATATTTTTTGGAATCTATTTTATCTATTCTAGTAATGTAAGTACTCAAACTAAATTACTCACTAATTAAAGGTTTCTTTCACAATTTAAAGGTTGTAGCAATAGTAAAAAAAGACAGGTTTATGAAGAAATTCCCACGAGGACAAGAGCTACGCGAGTTAAACCGCACGAAATGAGCAGTTATAAATCTATACAAATAAATAATTAAGGTGAAAGTTTGTTCTGACTAATAGTTCTGAATAATAGCTAATGTAATAAATATAAGTAGTAAAAAAGAATAATACAAAATACAAGAACAAGCACGGGGTCGAAGCCGCTGGATTCAGCTAGTCAAACATGAATATACTTACTTTTTAATTTTATTGAATAAACGCACTTATCAATACTAAAACATACAAAAACTTAAATAAAACTAAACTTAAAATCAACAGAAACTTAACGAAACTCTAAAACTCTCTCAACTGAACTTTAACCTATAAAAGCAACTTAAGAAACTAACTTTATCAAATCTAACTTTTATATCCTTTTCTAGCGAACCTGGCTACGACGCTCACGAACCTGGACTATGCAATTTCCTCTGAACTGGATGGAAACCCTCCACTCTGGGTGACAAGGAGAAGAGACGACATGCACGATGACATCTACGTGAACAACGCCAAGGTCTTCGTGAGCCGGTCTTATCAGTCCGTCAACAGGAACGGGAAGAGACAGGTGACTTTTTGTTCTTTATTAAAATTATTTACCTATCTACTAACTATTATTTAGTAGATCGAAGTTGAAAATCACGTGCGAAAGATTGATCCGTGAAAAATGATGTTCTTGATATTCTATTTGAATAATATTCTTAAACTTGAAATGTGCCAGCTGCTTCTCTTCCCGGGGATACTGTAAAAGTCAGTTAAGGGACGGAAGTTTTTTTGACGTTTTTGTGGGCGATAGGCTGACCCCCTATCACTGCTAGTCTCTCTCCATCATTATCATGCCCCCCAATTTGAATCAAAGTCAAACGTGACATCAGATGATTTTATAGCCTCTGTTGTTCTGCCTACCCCATTAGGGATACCTACAGGCGTGACGTTATGTATGTATGTAAAAATAAAGTTTAAAAACTAAAACTCGACTACTTCAAACACGCTCTAAAAAGTACGAAACAAGAAAATACTCTCCGCTGACATATGTATATATTTTTATACGTCATACTGATAGAAATATCTCGAAAGGATAGCCGTGATCGTATGCATCTTTGATTTTATTTTATTATTATAATGAATCATTGCTATAATAGGTAGCACACGACCACGGCTATCTTTTAAACATATCTCTATCAGTCAGTATGATGTATACATATTTATAATAAATAAATTTTTGAGTAGACGGGTTTTAGTTTCTAAACTTTTTTTTTATTTTACTTATTTTGGAGTTATAGTGCTTATATGAAATGAGCAACGAATACCCCGCATCATACTACAACGAAAAAACTTTTTTTTAGTTCTTGTCTTTAAGTCCCCTATAGGGCGATTTTTTATTATATATTTTTATTTAATTTTTTGTGACGTCGTGTAGCCTATAACTAGCGGACCATCAAGAGGATTCTAACTACACCTTATTTGTTCAGTTATGATAACTAGTTTAGAAGTTGTGAGGGAACAAATGAACATTCATACCATACAGAACATACAGATCAAAATCATAACACTCCTTTTTGCTCCGTCGTCGTAGTCATCAAAAATTAAGATAAAATAATCAACAAATGTTTGGCATGCTTTTAATAAGACAAAGAAAAAGAAGATTATAATATATGTAGTCTTCTTTATACAAATGTCTAAGTTTATCTTTTAAGTTATAGCAAATTAAAACTTAAAAAAAAACGCTGGTTCTTTCTCTATCTTACGATACGTACTTATTTGTGTCTTTACAGAAAATATTATATATTTCGTATCGTTAACTCTATTGTTCTAAATTTATTTGGTAGGGGAGACCGGGGCAAGATGAGATAGCTAAGACAAAACTCATAATACAAAAATAAATAACTTCTTTAATAAAAATCTTTATCAAAAATAGAAATAGTTATACATTCATCTTTTATAATTTAACGTAGTAGCATGCAAAAACACAGAACTTTTTTGGCAAATAATAAAAAAAACTGACTCGGCGAATATCCCGTTTTGCCCCATAACCGGGGTAAGATGGGAAACGTTGTGGGGCAAAACGAGTATACATTTTAATCAGGTAAACAGCGTTCACAAATATGTGCCTCTTCGTCTTCTTCATCTACTCCGGCACATGAATTATGCTACCAACCGTGGCAGACACTGCAGCTGACCTAACCTTCCGTTGACTCTGAGTATGAGATGCAGGCACAGTCATCATAACTATCTTCTGATTCAATTTCTATTTTACGCCTTTTGGTTTGACGCTATTTTACTGAAGGTTCTCATTTCAGTTGTCTCTTTTCCATGTTTCTTCGTTAGTTTTTGCCTTTTTCAGTCTTGTTTTTATCAGTCTTTATCTTGTTTTTATCTTCTCTATTACGTATATCTTCCATGAGATCGTTTTTATTAGGTGAATTCGTTAGTATTGTAGTCTTCCCTCGTTTCCTAGTTTTTCTCTCCTCAGTTCGTATTTTCTTAGGTATAGGCACAATACTTTCTTTTCATAATATTTTCGGAATTGATGTCGGCATTAACTGTTTCACGAGCTTGGAACGAAGTCGACTTTGGAACGTTATATGTAGCTGAGGCTCGAAGAAACCCCATTGTGTTATTAAGAACAGCATTTACTGCTCTTCTCATGTCTGGTTCGCCCCATTTACCACAATCTGTTTTTCACTTATAGTGGCGAACCATTTTATACTTATACTAAATCCTTTCACATGTGATCCCAATTAATTCGCTATTTAATGAAAAACAAACGAACTCATGTTAGCATAAAAAGCAGTTCTAAAAGTATATAAACAACAAAAAGTTAAAATTGTAGGCAAATAAACAAATAATAAATATTTTAGAATCTGGTAGAAATTTACGACAAAACATAGGGTATTTTAAAAAATGCTATTTTAATCACAAGGACGGGGCATAACGGGATAGTATCCCATTATACCCCGATCATCTTGCCCCGATTCGCATTTAGGCAACCAAGATGATGCAATTCTAACCTCAAACGTTACCGGTGATAAAATCTAGTCTCAATTTAATCTATTGGACTACTACAATAAGCTTAGGATTAAAATAATATATTAACTCAGGTACTTACATGTTAACACAACAGTTTTTGAACTAAATATCTCATAAAAAAACTAGCAGTATCAGTTTTTTCTCTATGGGACGCGAAAACAAGTTCTAACCTATCCTCTCTGCTTGGACGCACTAGCAGAGAGTGTAGTTCGTGCAAATGGCACCATTGCCGGTCAGAATACGTTTACTATTCACGCACACAAGCTTACTTCCCGTCCTGCCCCGAACTTCATCTTGCCCCGGTCTCCCCTACTTGTAATAAAGACTGCTGGCATACTCAAGTAAGGTCCCTGCTAGGGTACTTACAATTTTATTTGATCAAAGGTACCTACTTATAGAGCAGTGAGTGATCAAAGGTTAGGTAATAAAATTATGAGATAGAGGTTTTGCTTTCAGTGTTAAAATATAGTTTAATACTAAACGTTTTCTACGGCTTCAACTATGGAAACTCCAAAGCCATGGTGATATCATCATAAAGTACCAAAAAATAAATATACTTTGTGTTGTGCCAGGTTATATCTTACCTTTTTGAAAATTTCATCTTAACCCATTACTCTGTTTCGTGAAAGAGTTACAAACGTCCATCCATCCATCTTCAGAATCTTGTGCAACGAATTCAAACGGCTTGCATTTAAAGTAACTCCTAAACGAAGTAATAAAATTTTATTTTTTTACACAGACTTCCGTTGAATTTGAAACCTTACACTTGAATGTTAATTAGGCTACGGTTAGCACAAGAGTGACAACTGATAGGCAATACGACAGTATTTGACAATCAATAAAAGAATACTATACCAAACACACGATAGTCAGGTGTTTGTTTTCAAAAAATGTATCCTGAAGTCTGAGCATTAAAGTTTATTTCGTTATAGTCAGGAGCACATGTCCCTGTCCATGCACATGTCTTTAAGAAACTTTGTTCAAATATAGTGCTTAGAGATTGTGTAGAGTAAAGTTTGAAGTTTGCGCTTTCTTTAAAAGCTTCGAAGAGTCTTTCAAAGCTTTCTTCAAAATTCTAAGTTCACAAACACTTAAGATACTGTTTAGTTCAAACGATCGATTACCAAAATATACAGTTTATACTTAATATTTTATAAAGTGTTCATTAAAAATGTACAGTTCTTGTTTGCTTGAGTTTAGCATCACATTTTCCCGACGCTTTGAGATCTTTTATGATCTGTGGTATCAAAGAGCAGAAAAAATTAAAGCGATAGAAGTATATTTTTCTGAAAGTAAGGGAGTACTTTTCATCCTGTTGGGCGTTTTCCCATTCGGATGAAAAAATATATTCAGGAAAAGTTCTTTTTGAAACAAGTTCGTGGTATCTCACCGATTTAAAACAAAGACTTTATTTATTTAAACAAGAATTATCATTCGAAAAACCTTTAATAATATTTTCTTAATTCAAAGCATCTCTCTTTCTTCTTTCTCGTTTCTTGAAGTAATATTTTCGGCAACCTCTTTCTGCAACGATTCAAATCATAAGTAGTTGTTCACATAGCGTCGACTCCGCACAATAACATAAAACAGCTCGTTTATGTAATGTTTCGTAGGTCACTGATTAATAAATATAAATAAATATTTTTTACACTCACACAACATTATCTAGCCCAAATTAAGTTTCTTAAAGAACTTGTGTTATGGATACTAGATAACTGATATACTTAAGAAATATATAAACACTAGCTTTATCCCGCAACTTCGTATGCGCTTAACTACCCTTCTCGTGGAAATTTCAGAAACTATACAACTAGACACCTACTGAAAGAACCTTTATACCAAGTCTTACACCCATGCACTCAAGGAATAAGTTTTTTTCATACAAACTAAAAATCATATATTTCCCGGGCCCGTGGGAATTTTGGAAATTTTTTTCGTAGCACAACCAGTCACTCTTTGAAGAACCTTCATGCCAAGTATCACATTCGTACACTCAAGGGATAAGATTTTTCATACAAACTGAAAAGTCCAACCCCTTCCCGTGGGAATTTCGGGAATTCCTTCCATAATACAAACAGACACTTATTGAGGAACCTTTATATCAAGTATCACATCCGTGCACTCAAGGGATGGGATTTTTTCATACAAACTAAAACATCATATATTTCCCGTTCCCGTGGGAATATCGGGAATTCCTTTCATAACACAACCAGACACATATTGAAAAACCTTTACACCAAGTTTCACATCGGTGCACTCAAGGAATAACATTTTTCATACAAACTAAAAAGTCCTATATTTCCCGTTCCCGTGGGAATTTCGGGAATTCCTTCCTTAGTGCACCCCTACATCTCCTAAAGAATGTATGTTCCAAATTTCAGCTCTCTACTCCCAGTAGTTACGGCTGTACGTTGTCTGTCAGTCACTCAGTCACTCAGTACCTCAGTCACTTTATCTTTATTTTATTAATTTATATTTTTTATTAGAATAAACTTAAATAAACATATCAACATCCATGACTTGACGACTAATATCTGTGTTCATCACACAAATATCCGCCGCCGCCGGGATTCGAACCCAGGACCTCTGGCATAGAAGGCAATGTATGTTACCGCTACACCAGCCGGTCGTTAAAACTGATTACTTGCTACAATGCATATTTTTTCAAGCACAATGTTTCTGAGCTGGTTTTAATTATATCCATGGTTATGAATCTATTTTTACCTTAGAGTAATAATAATAAAGTATAGAGCACGCAAAACCAAGTGGGAACAGTAGGCACGGGTGAGAACAAGGCTGTGTTCGCACCGCAAGCACTAGCAATCGTCATCCAGAGCTCGTCGTGTTTACGTCAGAAGCAAATTTTTGTATTTATTTCGATATTTCACACATTAAAATGTTTATATGTGCGGTTCGAACGTGTAAAAACGATACCCCGAATTAAACTAAATATAATTTTGATGTAAAATTATATAAATAACTAAAAGTTTCAATATATTTTGAACAAAAGAAATCACTCGCCAAGGGGGTGAAACGCGGGAGGGGAGCGTGACAACGAAATCCGCGCTGCTCTGTTACCTCTTTGAGCTAGTGATTATATTCTCTTTGCACTCTGACATATAATGACGTCGAGTAGTGATGTGACGCGGTCGATGCTGCATACGATAATTGATTGAATTGTAATGACGCCGTAATTATGGTTATTTTGAATGATTGAAGCAGTTGTGTTCTTATAATAATTGCAGGGATCCATTATTGTTAGTAACAATTACTTATGAACTATGTAAGTATAACAGGTAGGTAGCTGAACAATTTAATTATGAATAAAAATAAAATGATTAAAGAAATTCAAACTTAAAATCATAATTAAAACAAATTATAGTGCTTATTGTCAGCAGTAAATTAAGAATAAGTAGTAAAATTGTATTTAGTAAAATTTAAATTAAATAATTGAAATTGAATTAAATTAAATTGACGCATTTAAATAAATTATTATTACTGTTGACCAGCACTCTCGCCGAATGTCACCACATGAGATAGTCATGTGTCCTTGCAATGGTCATCAGGATAGAGTTGGAGCTGTTCTGCACTCTACGAATGAGCGAGGCAGTGTGTTTTCGCATAATTGTAAAGGAGACAGAACCTGCTCCATACATTTCTGGGCCACGGTGTTAACAACTTGACATTTGCTTTTTTTTATTTAAAATATAATCATGTTTCATCACCGAAATTTTCAAGATAAACCAGTGTTGAGGAATTGAGATATCCATAATTTTGTCTATAGGTATTCACAGAAGTTAAGTGAGCTTAGAATCACTTCCGAAAGCTATTCTTTTTCTTATTGTTGAGATCTATAAATGAATTATTGTATTTTGAATTATTTAGAGAGTTTATAATTAAAAATAAATAGTAGCACATTTTACTTAGCATACTAGATAAAATAGGACATTATAAGATGTCTATATACTTACTTAGTTATTAGTTATAGTTTTAAACAACTATTCAATCTAATAAATTGCTACTAACAAGTTTCACTTTTCTTATCTATCTATTTATTTTATTAAAATCTCTCACATCATGTCAACCAAGTTGTAGTAATGTTGTATGAAGTCGTTAACAATAGAAAAAAAACCATGAAAATACTCAAGCGCAAGGAAAGAAACCAAACAAAGGAGTGAACAAATAGATCGATTGACTTACTGAACAAGTCAATTACCATAGTTTCGTTCTTCATTCACTCAGTATTGCCAAATCTTATAAAGAATTTCGCCTATTTTAATTACAAAATAATTATTTCAAATAAAACGAAAGCAGTTAGTTTACATTCATTTAACCTTATAATGATTCTTATTTAATATTTCTTCAATTTTACTCAGCGAATTTCCAATTATATTATGAGTTATTCATCCATACTAAAAACCCATGACAGCGATTTCCATATCTTGAATTAACTTGTTTCCCCCTCACTACATTTTTAGGGGTTTTATGTATTTTGAATAAGGATAAAATAAGCTATTTATTTAGACCAAAGTCAACCTGTTAACCCTGTGGCCCAGGCTTACTCAGTTTCCTTTTGATATTGTTTAATATTGAGGTAAAATCTTCAAAAACATAAGTATATTGTGGTATAGATTGGGATTGGACTTAATTCTGCAATTGTGATTGCTTAAAGTCTTTATTATAGTACCTACGTAATTAAATACATAACACTTATTTTCTTGAAACTGTAACAGTTTGTTATACTTTCGAATGGCTGATATACAATTGATCGCATGATTGCATTTTATTTAATAAAAAGATTAATCGAAAAGATACAGCAAAAAAATATTAAATGCAGTATATTTGTGATTTAATATTAAATTCATTTAAAAAATTACATTTCATTAAAAAACAGTACATATCCAAACTAATATTTTAAAAGCGAAAGTCTATCTGTCTGTCTCTGTTTAACGGTTACGCTTTCAAAGTTTTACCACTGGACCGAGTTGTATAAAATAGTTAATAAACTTGGGCCACGGCTGTAAATAATTTGGAATACATCCCTTAGGTAAAGGGTTTAAAAAAGCAATGACAGTAGAATTGAATGGATTTTGATGAATTTTGACACAATTATAGTAAATTACATATATGCCCGGAAAGAGAAGCAGCTGGTACATTCTATGTTGTTCTTTTGCTCCCAGACCAGCTTGGAAGATACCAGCATGGAAGTTTATAGTACCTAAATTATACGCTCAAACTTTTTTTTTAAATGCAGCTATATTTTTATATTCAAAAAATATTGCCCTTGTCTTAATTATTTTTTTACAAAGGTACCTAGGATATCGTGCAGGTGTTATTAGCACTACCATCATGTCAAACTACTGCCGCATAATAATGTATTGCGTGATTTAGAATCGGTATTATCTACGCAGCTAATTTATTGTGCCGTCAGTATTTTAGTTACTGAGGAAATTAATTTTTAACTCGCGTTTAATAAACATGTTAATCGAAAATATCGAACAAACTTACGTTTTAAAACTATCTGCAAAACTTTTAGTTTATTTGTATTGAAAGCAATTAGGTAGGTACTTGATGTAAAAAAATAAAAAAATTAATTGATGTGGATATATTTATTTTATTTGCAATTGGTACCTAACTAATAATAGGTAGCCCTTTTAAAATTATCCTTTATGACACACAGTTAGGTCATGCATTCACAGCGTTATCGATAAAATGTTTAACATTTTTGCATAAGATTCACAACCCTATCTGTCATAATTATATTCATCTGCCTACGCTACGCATTAGGCGGAAAATGCAATACGCGCGCTCTAAATCTATTATTATTACTCTAAGATTTTTACAAAGACCAAACAGAAGACCGAGTAAATAAAAAAAGACAGTACAATTCTTTTTTCAAAATACAGCCGATAAGTTTGTATAGGTGCTTGTCCTGCCAGTATCATTATTCATTGAACAACCTTCATATAATTAAATAAATGTTTCAAGGAAGATTGTAATTAATACAGGTACTCGAGACAGTCCTCATTGTGTTATTGCTTTTTGTTATCTCTTGTGACAAATTAATCTGAAAATGCATTTATGTAAGCTCGTTTCCTATTCAGTACTTAAGTCCATTTTGAAATGAATCAATGGGAGAGGTTAAAATTGTAAATATTGCATTCTATTAAAGGTTACGAATCCCGGTACTATTTCTGTATATGTAGTACTTATATTATATGTGTGTCGCAGTCATCTGGTTGAATTAGCCACTCAATTCGACGCCTAGGCCGTTTCAACCGGCTTAAGGACAATTAGTCAAGTCGTTGATCGCAATGTTTAACCATTTGCCTAAACGTTGTTTAGCCATTTAGTTAAATTGGATATTGATAAATTTATCATGTTTGGTTTAAATATTAAAACATTAAAACGGAACTTATTTTATTATATTTATGATATTTATATTTACGCGCGAGCCGAGCGAGCGAAGCGAGCGTGGTGCGGCAGCACCCGGCGATGCGCCACAATAGATTTTATTTCCTTGTCCATTATTTCCTTGAAATAAATAAAAAAAAATCTTATAAAATAAAATTTTGCTTGACTGGTTTTTCCGTCATGACAGATAATTTTACCATGACCTACTTGTTTTAGTACTTTATCCAAAACTGTACCAAATTTAAATCACTTGGCTGAATTTTGGTCAGCCATCTTCAAGGGGCTAACTTTCAACACGCCAAGTTGTTAAACGTTGAGTTTTTCGTGTTCAATCAACTATCGGCCTAGGCCGTTGATTCGGTCTAGGCGTCCAATTGAGTGGCTAATTCATCCAGTTGACTGCGACATGTATATAACGTTAACACATACTTCTTCACTGCATATGAAACAATAAATGTATTTTCATTTGCAGTTTAAATTTTGAAGTGATCATGTATTCCTTAATGTTCTTACTAAAATAAACTATTTCCTTCATATACTTGCTCTACCTTTATTTGTGTATCTATAGTGAAAGATAAACCAAAAGAGTTCGTTTAGGTATTTGTGCATATCTTCGAAAAAAAAAAACAAATTTTGATTCAGAAATGTTTAACATTTGAAATTCTCATGATTTACATAGGTAGTCTGTAATAATAAATTTGCGCTAAAAGAACAAAAAAAATATGAAACGGTCACTTTTGTAAAAGCGACCTTTGGTCAATTATGATAGATTTGATATTGGTTGATCATGATTATGATTCATTATCATCACAACGCTATGTAAAACCGGACCCACTATGACCGGCTATGAATCTCTCCCCTGACTGACGAGGAGGATTAGGCCATAAACCACCTAGCTGGCCCAGTGCTGGTTGGTGGATAGAACATAATTGTGATTACTGTATTAATTTTTAGTTGTCTTAATGTTTGATCCTATTCATTTTTGCCCCAGGTCCTCCACGTGATTGACCAAGTGCTGCAACCTCTGCAGCCTCACGGTCCAGGCTCTCTGAACTCTCCAGTTTACAACCCCAACGCCTTTCAGTTTCTAGAACATTCGGATGTCTTCAATATTGGGCAGCATCGATTGAGGTAAGGAACACACAAAACCTTGTAGTTTTTATAAAAGCTTTTGAATGAGAAGCTATTTAATATCGTAATTGAATGCAACGGTTAATTAAATTCAAGCTAACTGTCGAACGCACATTCTCAATGGGTAATAGAATTAAGCTCATTAGGTCGCTTGACGTGGAGTTTCCATTTAAAAGCTTTTATAAAATCAATAATCAGACGTATTTAATTATTGTCAGTGTAGGTGAGGTCGAAGATGACAGCATACGTTTAGGAAGATACTTGCCTTTTAAGTAGGTACCACAATACCAGTAGGTACACATTTGCCGTAGCGGCGATATTTCGCGGCAGACTTCATATGGTTTTAAATTTATTTCCATCCTTGCTTCTCCTGAAATGTGCTTGAAGAAATTTAGTTAAAAAATAAGCTGTGCCCTTATCATTGCTGTCAATTTACTGTTGATATAAACATATAAATCTTCATTATACAAATAAAATAAATACTACTCTTGGTTTAAGAAAGAACTACATCAATACGTAGATTAATATCCGTAGGTAAGTTTGTTTACTACGACTTCATTTATTTAGAGACACCTAGAATAACCGTACCTTGCCAGTACGCGACACAGGTCGTTTGTCCATGTCAGAACACTCAATTGTATAATTTAGTTTTATTAGATCTCTTGCTATAAATTTTACAACAGTTTCTGCGTTTTCAAACCAGTTAAAATCGAAGCTTGTTATTTTGCGAGTAGAAAACCAAAACTTTGACTTTGAATTATCTGAATGTAAGTTTTAAGACACTGTGTATTAAAAAGAAAATTAAAGGCTTAATTATGCTTATTGTTAGGTTAAGCAATATTATATTAAGTAGCCATTTTAAAATAGTTGAAGAAATGCGTTCTAAAATTAGAATAAGGCCCGATAGAAATATAATCAGACCCATTCCGTAACTGAGAAGTCACTAGGCAAATCCATTGCACGAGTGTCCGCATGATTTAATCTCACTGAACAGTTGGCAACATGGTCGTGACACAATCCTATAGCTGACTTCAGCCCCTACCTTTTTATTCAGATGTTCTCGCAATGTTATCCTAAGATTCAAAATCGAGTTTTGAAACTCGTTTTTGTAAAGTTGGTTTGATCCAGCGCCTGAACTAAAAACATTGCAAAACCATTTAATAAAAAAAAATCAAAAGAATTGAGTAAGGAAATACGATTCGTTTATGTTTTCTTTTTTTTCATGACTACTTAGATTATTTAAACTTAATTTCTACCGGTTATTTTTGACATCTCTTGTTATCTATTTTCTGTGAAATGACAGTCATTCTACATTGCCGGACCTAAAAACGTGTGGTGACTGTGGTGAAATGACTTCGCCTGGTTTTTTTATAGATACATCTAAAAAACTATCTATCTAAAAATCGATTAAGTTTTCGCGAAGGTATATGCTTTCAATATGTGCTCAAGTTTATCCATGCCTAGAGATTGATGCAGTCATCGCAGTTTTGTTAACAAGAAAAGCTTGAGAAACATCAATCTTTACCGGTAGGCAAAGTTTGGGTATAATGCCATGACTTCGCCTGTCAGTTGTAATTTACGTTACTTAGTTAGTTTTCAAGACGCTTATTATATTTTTAAAACATTTTGTGCTCAGGTTATGCGAATAAAAAGGGTTCTTTTAAAAAAATTAGGCGAATATTGGTGCTGACACTATTAAATAACAAACAACTTTATTTACGTTATAACAACTTTATATTTATGTAAGTCATTCCATTAGAACTTACTATAGTTACGGAATATATAGATACCTTGTTTTTCATTTATTCTGCGTTATCAATAGTGGCGAACACTGTTGGAAACAACATCATAACGACTATTGTAAACATAAATAAAAAAATGGTAAATACCTATCTACCTAAATTCAAAAGTACCTATAAAACAGATTCGGATTCTGTTAACCACAAAAACTTAACGAGCATTTTTAATTAATTTGACCGCAAACATTGAATTGTTTGCCACATTTTATTTATTGTCAAAAACAAATAAATCTCTAATTATTTTTAACGTGATATCAATTTTCATCAAATGGCCCGATGTTTTTGTATCTTTCAGGATACATACAAAACACTAATGAAAGCAAATGATTCTATGACCGACTTTCAAGTCCTGTTCTTCCTTAGGTACATTTTTCAACAAACTTAAAATTTAATGGACATGGGAAACTTTTACTGCATTTTGCATGCATTTAATTTTTATATAAAATTTTATTATAAAATTTAATTTTGAAGACATTTGAAACGATCGATATTTATGTAGGTACTAGCTATGTATTGCTAAGTAAGTACCTAGGTACATGAATTTTGATAGGGAATATTATATTATATAGCATAGAATTTTTCTAAGTAAGATATATTTTGATAGTAATTTTACCTGAAAATACTTACTAGATGTTCGTTTTTTATTTAGGTATGACTTATGGCTTTTAAATATTTATTCCGAGGTTTTCTTATAGCAAATAGCAATCTGGATTTAGATTATCGATTAGATTTTTGTCATGTCTTGTATTACATAAAAATACAGTTCAGTGTTTTTAATCTATTTCGAGAATTGTGACGCACTACCGAAAACCAGTTTCTTTCGGATTCTCTTAAGATGAGCCATAAGTTTCTCTTTTCTTCACACTCAGAAATATACCATTATGGGGATGCGGCCAAAGTGTTTTCAAGTAGCTCTTAGATGCAGCACATCATGATTGAATGTGTCCGGTGCAAACGGGAATGGCTCCCACTAAATCGCAGAAAAAAGATGAATCTAACACTCTTGAAGATGATGTTGAAAATAGATGTGTAAGTTGAAAAGAAAGAATTGGAAGACAAAAATGAAAATGTTGAAAACTTACTGAAAGTACTAACTACTTTACTTGTTCTTTTATATTATTTATGAAAAAACCCTTCCTCAGCCAGTGTGCTTCCTCATCTTCATATCATCAGGGGAGATTATGAAGGTTAAACACAGGCTTGGTCTATAATTATTTAAAAATATACTAGAAAATCACAGTAGGTAGGTACCTAAATGTCAATTAAAATTATATAAAAACGATATCAACATTAGCAAAGCCAAAATAAGAACGACCAGTAAAAATATTAGTAGGTACAGCTATAACGAATACTTACTATAAAACTACTACAAAATCACACAACCTCAATGAAACAACAGTGCAAGTTGTTTTATATTTAAAACAAAACTTATTTGTTTCAATTTATAGCGAATTGCAACTAAGTTGAAGCATTTTGTCAAAGTTCCATGCATTTAACCAAATTGTTGTGTAGTTGCGAACGGTAAACTATACAGTTAACTATAAAACCTAGTTAGCGTGTTGTTTGGTTTAATTGCCTTTATTTTAGTAATGTAGGTTGTAGGAAAACTTCGAATCCCTGTGTGTAGTGTAGTAGAGTGGTACAGAGTTTTATGAGTAGGTACTTGATCGTACTCATAAAACTTTCAATGTGCCATTGATTTTGCGGTTACTTTTATTTACCTACCTATATTTAGATTCTGATATTTGAATCTGACTTTCTCTTATTTATTTGCTTCTTTGAAAGGAATCATCTCTAAAATACAAGGTATTCTGTATTTAAAAAAAATGAGGTCACAATGGTAGGTGTTGTTACAGACTAAATATTTTTTTGAAAGTCGTTTTGGATCGATCATACATGATAGGTATTTTGGTTGTAAGATTGAATTCGATGTAGAATCTGACAGCAATGCTTCAGAAATTCCCGAGTGCTGTTGTTGGTCATTAAGTGAAGATAGAGTATAAAAAAGTATAAAAAAAGTCGTGTGGCACTCGGAGACTGCCGCGGTAAAGCTATTGCATAGCATTTTTTATCAACTTATGCAATTATAATTATTTATTTACTTTATTAATGCAGTAATGTTTGATCTAATATGAAGTTCCACAAGTTCCTAGTAGATGGCGCTGATTGTTTCTTAAAGCCCACATGTAAAGTTGTGAAATCAAAGTATCACCGCTGTGCCGGTCGGAGTGGGGAGTGTTAGGTGTTTCGTTACGGAATTTCTGGATTCGGTCCCCACCACAGATAACCCCCTAAAGATACCGCATACAAGGCAGTCAACGCGCGCCACACATTTATGTTTTAGCACATATATAAAAAATGACTCGAAACAACAGATTCAGTACCGTCCAAATCTTTGAGCTGTATACGTCTCCGTTTTAATAGTCGCAAAAAGGGTAATCACTAGTGTTTAACGCGATAACATGTCGTATTGTTGTGTGAAATGGTGTAGGAAGAACTCAAGAACATCAAATTACAAAAAAGATGGCATAACATTTCATAGGTTAATCAAAATAATCATACTTTTTAGCTTCGCGGAGTTCAACTAAGATTGGATGGTCGTTGGTCGCGCAGTCAACAATTTCTTTCTCGCATAGCGTAATTCATATTTTTGTCTTTTTCTCTCTATGACACGTGTAAGTTAGGTCCGACGGTAACTATCCGGCTCAATGACGTTGTCGATAAACTAATTCAAAATGGCGGGCACGGTAGTAATGTTTAAAATCCGTTTTTGTTTTTTGTACTTAGTTTAATTCGGTGAACAACTTTTTGAAGTTATATTATATTATCTTTATTTTAATGATGGTATTTTACAAAGGGTTTCGGTATTTTATTTTAGATTTAAATATCAATTATAAATTAAAAAAACACTTACATGAATCTTAAAAAGTAAGAAAATACGGAATTTACAACAATGTGGCATGATATCGCACCTCCGATAAATAATGTAATAACTCAAAAAGTTTAAAATTTAAAGATAAGCAAAAATTTTTAACTCTTTTATAGAATTTCAGGAACTTCTTCATACAACTATGTTATGTATACATGAAAGGTGTATAAAAATAACTATTTTATGGTATAATTTGTTATTTAAAATGATTCAGTTTTTCTGTTTTTTTTTTCAGTTTTATTTATTCACACTTTATTGGAAAATTTGGTCAACAATTAAGTGCCTAGTTTTATTACATAATTATGAAGAGAATCACGTAGCGAGTGCTCTCTTTCAATATCGCTAGTGACTCACCAGTCATGCTGTACATCTAAGTAACTGTTTTTCTACTAGAGTACTAATTAAAATATATTTTTTTATAAAACAAATTTACTTATTTGTACCAAAAAATAAATCTTATGAATAAGCAAACTTAATATTAATTCCTAATCATAGATAGTTTTTGTATAAATAATAATACTTAAGCTTTAAAATGCTCTTCTCAAAAGTCAACTTTTTGTAATTAGTCCATGAGTGCTCTAAGCCACCGATATATTTTAAAGTATTTTTTCATTTTATAATGCTCAAGTCTATTTTTCTAGAATGATAAAAATAGATAATTAAATCATCGACAGTTTTTATTAATCCTTATAAAAATCGATACACTTATCGATAGTGCTGCAATCATTAATACTAAATGCAAGAAGTGCGTTTTCAGTGCGACCTTGAACTAGCCAATCACAGTGCAACTGTTTCATATCCCCGTAAACCCCGCATACCACCAGTTTTGGCGACTTTGAATCAATGCACATTTTCTAACATGCGGTATCTTTAGGGGGTTATCTGTGGTCCCCACGCTCAAGGCCCGCGATAGAAGCTATGCAATAGCTTAATAATAAGTAGTCAATACTTTTCCATGTACTCGTACCTTAGTTCATGAGAGACGGTGGTTTTCACTAAGATAAGACTTTTGCAAGCAGATTTTAAAATAATATTTTCTTTAACTTACAGGTCTTTCCGCCAAAAAGTAAACCAACTTCAGAAGAAGGAGGTTTTCAATGCTGACGGAAGGCACACTTTTTTCATTCCCGTTGATGAAGGATTTAAGGTAAATTTCTTTTCTATCTTAAAAACACGGTTTTATTAATTTTCCTGTTAATGTAATAGAACTTGAGGCCGCTAAAATAAGTAAGTGGATTAATAATGTTATTTAGTAATTTTACCTGTTTACGTTGCTTAAGTAATTTTATTTTGAATTTTTGATGATATAAAGTGGATGTTTATTTCGTATTTATTACAGCTATTTTTTTTTTGCTAAAATGAGTTTGTTCATGTTTTTTTTATTAATCGTATACCTATCTATTATAGGAAGTGTGTATATTTGATAATATTCAAAGAAGCTAAAAATTGTTGTCAAAAAACTTGCCACTACTCACTGTTCTTTTTCACCCAGTTTCGCGTCATTGGAAAATCGTCCTAAAAAGCTGGTTGCCTAAAGCCCACATATTAAATCCTAGTTATTAACATAAATGTCACAAGCCTATAGCCCTATACCTGCTACACGTAGTACTTGCGACACTGTCTATGATTAATTTGTTTCTATCCAGCCTACGACCCGTTCAGACCTGATCGACGCGAAGGTGGTAGATGGTCACGTGATCCCACACCACGTGCTGTTCACCCAGGCTACTCCAGACGTCAGGGAGTTCGAAACTCTGGCCTTCAGTGATAATGTCAAAGTCATCATCTCCTTCAGCACAACTGTCAATGGAAGAGAGGAGATTAGTGAGTATTATTTTTTTTTCTTTTTGGAAGATTAAACCTGGTAATGACCGCAACCTCTTGATGGTTAGGTTGAAAACGTCAGCATTTGGGTTTAGGAATGAACTGGCTCTTTATCAAATACTTCTGGAATACATAATCGTCGTAGGGGCGGTACCTATTATTCGGCGGCAGACTTTAACTGATGGGTGGTTGCTAGCCAAGAGAACTCTAAAGGGGCCCAAAACTGTTGGTTAAAAGCCTCTCTAAACGACATCGCTCAGTCTAGCGCTGCTAATATCTTAAGTTTACTGGCGACATTGACAAGATCGTTGGTGCACATATTGGCTTCCTTGTGCACGCAATGTTTCTGAAAATATCGATAAAATTATATGTTCAACATGATTGTGTTTGGGCCACTCTGCCACAGATAATATTAATATACATTGCCCATTTTATTTCGTTTTCGAGAAAAGTATAGAATATCAATAAAAAATAAATTAAGTACCTATTAAATTCGAGTAAATACTGTCAGCATTCTAAATTCATTAAAATACTGCAAAAATTAATTGATCATCAGAACAGACTTTTAAAAGCAATGCCAATCAATCACATTAACTATGTAGGTACTTACCGTTAAAATGTATCGGTTTTCTTTAGTATTTTATCAAATGAAATGGATATAAAATCTGATTGTAAGTATTTTATTTATATTAATATAATTAGCCATACCGAAATGGCTTGTGACAAACCAAAAAATCACTTTATAAAGGTAAAAAACACCGAGACAAACGACTTAACGTTCAATAAGAGAGACAAAGTATTTATCGACATTAATTACAACGACAGCATAAAACAATTACTTGCCATCACCTACTAGCCATACTTTTTAAACATCCATTCAGGGCTTTGTAATCGAATGATTGATTGAATGCGAACTTCAAGCTTCACATTCATGTGAAGTATATTTCCAAGTTGATTGATAAACTAGTTTAGTTTGCTACTTCCTAGGGTGCACTACACAGTGCTAGGCTGCCAGCGGCAGTATCTCACATCTGTCAATTTCCATACATTTACTGCCGGGGACACGATTACAATTAAATTATCAAGTCTCCCCCACTCCAGCCTCCCTTTTGTGGAGTGATTAAAAAGAGCTCTTTCATGTATATTTGACATTTGATACCCTATCGTTGCTAAATTCGTAATAATTCAATTGAATTCGCAACGGTTTCGAAGCCTTATTTCGATGTAAGTAATTCTGCAAACGTAATTAACTTGGTTTTCTTTCATCTTTTACTCAGTGCTCACCTGAGTCTGATTTAGATAAATTTATTCTAACCCATGAAGCACAATTAATGCTACTTACGTGCACCTGTATGAAATCATTTGAAAAAATTCGTGTGTGGACTGAATGATCCATTCTGAAAAAATATATAAAAATCTGTTAATTTAGTAAAACAATGTTCCGCTGTTTATGAACATAACAACAAGTGACATATTTGTTGGACCACAGGCGCTTGTTTGGAGAACTACAATGTTATCTATTTTCGCCAAACTTTACCCATTTACTATGTTGTTAATACTCATCTGATAGTTTGCATAGGAAATAACTATAGAGTTGTAAAAAGAGCTAAACTTTTCGTTTATTACTTTTCGAGTAAAGATTAATTTCTGTAATTAATTGCACAACCTCAAACTTTTTAATAGCTCAAATAGGTACTTTATTTCTTCAGCTTTTTTGTACACTTTCTATTTTGAACTTATCCAGTACCTATTCGAATAGTAAAAACACCGTATATCTATAGGGTCTTTTTTATGAAGATCAAAATATTTCAGGAGAAGGTTAAGAATGATGTGGATTCAATGTATGAAAAAAAAAAATTTTAGATAAATTGTTATTTATTAATGCTTATAAGTTAATAACATTTTAGTTGAATCAGTTTTTTACGTCTAAATAGCAAGAAATAAAAGCGTTATTCCAACTATTTCTGTTAAGAAATATGTTAAGCCCCAATTTTTCAATAGTCAGAAAAATATGGTCACTTAAAAGAATTGTAAAATTTCAATTTAAAATAAATATATATTTTTTTGTCATAAATTGAATCTACGTATGTTCCCATCTCTTAAAATGTTTTTATCTTCAAAAAAATTACCCTGTACCTATATGAACAGACAAAGTCAGTCCTGCTGCCTGAACACGATGTCTGTCACATAGTAACGCTACTTTTTAATACTATCAGCTTCACGCGGATGCAACCGCGAAACTCATGTTCCTGATACTTCTCGATAAATATAGCCTGAGTAACTCCTGAAAAAATTGGTCTAGTTGTTTTTATTTACGCAAAAAGAGGGGTTATTAGTTTGACGTGTTTGCTTGTGTGAGAGTCTGTCTGTGACGTCATAGCTCCCGGACGGATTAAGATTTTTTTGTATTAAAAGTAATTTACGGAGGAGTGTGCTTAAATGTTTTAAAAATGTTTGATGAAAATCGGTTGAGCCGTTTAAAAGTTATGGGATAAAAATGGGAAAGTGTCTGGCTTTCTTAATTCTCATTTATTTTTTATACAAACAAAAATCAAATCCATAATAAAAAATAAAAATGAATAGGCTAAGACTAATGAAGTCTCAATTCCATTAGCGTACGTGAAGTCGAACACCGTAGCTGGTGACACGAAGCATAGCCGTGGAGTCGTGATGGCTGACATCGTGCGAGCCAATATCCCGGTCAAGAATGGTGTCGTTCACCTCATTCAACGACCTCTGATGATCGTTGATACCTCCGTAGTTGAATTCCTGAAGGTAAGAACTAATGTTTACTTTACCCGGCGAAAGATTGGGATATCCTGAGAAATAATTTAGATGTATCTGCGTCGACATATAATTTACGAATCCTTTTTTGAAGACTAAAAATTGAATTTTTCAAACAAAATATTTGTTATTTTTTTCTTTTATGAACATTTATGATAAATTACTGTATTTTCATCTAATATGTCGACACAAATGACAATACATCTTTGAAAATGATTCTCATTTGAGTCTGTTATTGGATTTTTGCACCATTTTTACTCGGAACCAGGCGACGAAGGTAAAATGTGGCCATTATTTATTTCTTTTACATATCGTTTCTATTGTGGGTATTTCTTTAATAAATCCAGTTTCTTTTCTTTATGTTTTCTAGTTCTAAAAGTTTTTAAGCACGTTTATTTACCTCTATAGTAATAACGTTTTTCTAGATTGTATTCGATCCAAGTGAAGATGTAAGTATCGGCGTTTTGATTCTTATCATTACTAAATATGATTGTTCAAGCATTGTTCGAGTGCTAGATATTGTGATAAAAATTCATACAAGACATCATTGATTTCATTTTGGGGTGATACCTTCCAAACTTAATATCGCTTAAAATCATTTGTCAAGTAACCGTAATGTTAATGTAAGTAATTTTAATTTAGTGCAGCCCATAAATAGTGATAAAGCTATGGACACCTAATGTGAAAATCGTCCCCCCTCTTTCGGCTCATCATTTTCACTCGTGGACCATTAAGTATTTCAAATGGGCAAATCAATGATTAATAAATAACAAAAGTAACCCATATTATTCGTAACCTTCACATAATTTAACAAAGAAACGTGTTATGAAATCATCTTAGAAGTTTTTTATTATAATTAAGCACAAAACAACATATATCACAAAATATTTTTTAAACACTCTTTCACATTTTAATCATTGACTTTCCTTTTAAAGTTTTTACATTTTGTTTTATCTGAGGTCATCGACTGAGTGGACAGTAACGCAATACGTAGATATACAATATCAACACTTATGTAAACCAAAGTAATTATTCAGGTTCATATCCAACCACACGCATAACTGATTAATACCCTTAGTACCAGTTTTAAGCCAAACCACAGACAGGTACGAACTATCAGATTAGGTAGGTACCTAATGTGAATGTTCTAGACTAAAACAATGTGAAATATTCGGAGACGTGGACTACATGCGCTCTCTATTATAATGTTTACATACAGGCTCTTACACTGAAAGGTTACTTAGGCTTGAACTCTTGCAGAGTCTTTTGATAGATTAATTTCCTTAATTTATATTCTTTTTATTCCTGCAAAGAAAAATGTATAGGTACTTTTTTATTAATTTGTCCTGCTCAGTCGTTGACTTAAGATAAAAATACCTTGCTCCACTCCAAGTTCTCACCTCTCACCTCACAAGTTTGAAAATGGTAATTTTTCTATTTTTTTGTGTTTTTGCATTTCCCCTCTGTGGATCCTGCATGAGTAGGGAATTGTAAGTATGAACATTTTTGCATGAATTTTGAATGGATTTTGATTACACAACTTGTGCGTTTGAATACCTGTAATTTGGCGAGTTATCAATATTGTACATGACGATATAAATTGCTGATTGTTTCGTGTTACAGTAACGCATCGAAATTATATTGGTATCATAATTTTGTGAAATTTCACATATTTTCGAATTTGACATTTTATAATAGCAATCAAGGATACTGAAGGTAATTTAGCATATAGGCACAAAGAACAAAATTTCAAAATTAAATACTTGATGCATACTTTTATTGACCAAATATCCGCTGCTGCAAAATATAGCAATTACTTAGTAAAGTGTAAATTGTTAATATCACTCACATATACCTTTTTAACCAGGAAAAAGAAGATGGTCCCCTCTTTAAGTTCTATGAGGTAATAATGGACTTAGGGCCGAATAACCAGTTTCTGAACGAGCTCACGATGGCGAAGGACATCACATTGTTTGCGCCCGCGAACGAAGCCTGGAGCGAACCTAGTGTACAGAACATTTTAAGGTATGATATAATACGATATAATAATTATATCAACTATGCAAGGGTCTTGCATAGTTGATATAATAATATAAAAACTATTTAAATAAGCCTCTTTTATTATTATTGTACTAGGGGTTTCACACGCGTGGCTTTTGATGTCGTCGAAAAGTCTTGATAAAATTGATAGGCTAGCCTAATCTCCACCTTTTTCAAGAGCTAGACTCTCGAATACAAAAATACTTTTTCATAACCCGTCGGTTGGTTTTTCAATTAAGCGCTTTTAAACAAAAAACTTCATTATGTTAGTATAAATTACATCACAAAGTTATCCTATCGGAAAGATTAGTTAGGTATGTATGAGCGTGCTTTAAGAAAAGTTTACTTTTCAAACTGGTCCGCTTGATAGAAGATCAGATCCAGAGACTTTAGCGACGCACGCCACTACTCAAAGGTCGCGAAGCACCTTCATATTACTCGTAGAACTAATATGTTATTCTGTTTAACTTGGAAAAAGTTAGGGAACCCTTAAAATGAAAGACAATTATTGCCTCATGATAATACATGCAATCCTTGCTCAAATATAATTTCCTTAAGCTTTCAAGTGAAAAAAAGCATATATGAAAGATAATGCTTTCCAAAACGATACTTTATTGACGTAACAAGGATATGTAAAATATCGCCTGTCGTCCCCGGGGGCGGTTGTTGCTTGGCTTTTGATAAATTTTCCACGTCTCAACAATTTCTAAACTCTTACAACTGCGCTCTTGAGACGACAAAACAAAGCTTTTTACAAGGAAACTATGTTTTATTGAATTTATAAATTTATAATAAAAATAGCAACAAAGTTTATACGATTTGATATTTATCATTTATTTAGCTCAAAAAGTAAGATTACCAAATGTATATTATACTTGATAAACATCTTAAATATATCAAATATTTATAGGTAAAGCACACCATAAGATAGTATTTTTGATTTACGTGTTTAGATATTTTATTCTTTCATTGTTTATGTATTTGTGTATATTATTCATATGTATTTATTATATTTACCTAGGTAGGTTTGTGTGTCTAATTATTGATATGTATGTAAGTAGTTTATTATTTATAAGCATATTATTTCTAAAATTTGCCCCAACGCCCATCCTAATTTCCACTTTTTAATCCTGTCACAACTTGGTTGCCTGGCAGAGATCGCTCTACAGCGATTAGGCCGCCGTTGTACAAATATGAAACAATATTGTATTTTTGTAATTATACTTTTTCTGTTGGTGTACAATAAATAATAATATTTATTATTATATTTAATTTTATTCATAATAGAAATTCTTTACTTACATTAGTATAGAAAAAGGTATACAAAAAGGCACCGAAACGACTAGTTAAAATGTGTACTGTAATTAGTCGCGTTTGAATTAGTTAGGAATGTATTTAATGTTAAACTAGCTGTTTAGCGCGGTTTTACCCGCGCCATTTCAAAATCCCGCAGGAATATCGAGATAAAAAGTAGCCTATTCGCTATTACAGACTGTAAACTATCAATATGCCAAATTTCATCCAAATCCATTAAGCGGTTTTGCCGTGATAGAAGAACAAATATCCAGACATGCATACGTCCATCCATCCAAACTTTCGCTTCCAAAAATTTATAATATAAAAAAAATTAGTTTAAATAAAACTACTTTTTGACCGGATTAATCGCGTAGAATTTATATTTCAGTCGCTCGTGACCACGGGGTTTGCAAAGACATGGAAACGTCTAGTTAAAATGTAAAATATAAATTATACGCGATTAATCCGGTCAAAAGTAGTTTTATTTAAATTATGAATCGTAAAAACTTAAGACAAAAATTAGTTTGCTTTTATTCGATAGATGTCACTGTGCGTCGATTAAATCGCTCAAGAAGAGTTATAAATGAATAAGCTAAATTTAATTTGTAGACTACAATTATTAGTCCTCACTTTCACAATTATATATTAGTAGGATTAAAGTGTTTTAAACTCTGCTTCGAACAACAATAAAATGTATACTGAGCTTATTTGAGAACATTTCTGGCGCAGCTCCGTAAAAAGTGCTTTGTAAGTTTTTGCCTCTAGCAACCGTAAAATTAAAGCAACAGAAAAAAATAAAAAAAATAGTTTTCAAACAGCAAGATATAATAATTATAATTATGTTTTTGGTCTCAAGAATCGTAACTTTGTGATGTTTATATCATGACTTAACCTTTACTTATGGGAAACTTTTGACGTCTCGGAATGAGTTTCTGCAAGAATCTTTGAAAAGCAACTTTCTGTGTAAGCTTGGAGGCTTGGAGCTAGATAGGAAGATTGGAGTGTGAGTCTGTACAGTCACGTCTAGTAAAATGTATTTATTTCGCAACTTATTCAGTTGTAATAAGGTTAAAAGTCCAATGAAAATGAATACCTACATCTCATTAGACGATTCTACATAATTGTTTTTGATTCCGTATGACATCAGACTTCCATGTTGGTTATCTATAGCGTATGTTTGTGTGAACGCGCTAAAAATTTGACGAAAAGTTAACGTTTTTTTTACAGTTGTGTTACCTACTTTAAATTGAGACACTTTATTTGAATTGGAATTGGAATTCAGATTTAAAAGGTTTAGGTGAATAAAAAGTCATCTGACCTCTACGTGCATTTCCAGAAGGTTTTTAAAGTGCATGAATTATGTATTTTTCCTTTATGCGGACCCATCATCACAGGATAAATCAAAAATGAATGGTGCAAATGAATAATATTTTTGTGTTTTTCCCAACAGGAACCATCAAAAGCTGAAAGAAATTCTAAACTTACATTTAGTTCGCGAACGTTTGCCCATGGATGTCATCGTTCACAACAATATGAACCAGGTAAAATTAATACCTACTTAACTTAATAAAAGAGCATTACTTCATAATTGTATAAGCTCATACTGAAATGTAGTCTTTAAACGTAATATTTTAAACCAAATGTCATTAATTGAGAAGAATAAATGTCACTGCGCATATTGTTCAAAAACCCACCATAATATTACTCCATGTGCAATCATAATGATATGTGATTATAAATTTGGCTGCTTTATCGTGGAACAGCTCCCAGGAAATGTATGTAGTATTATTAAGTGGTTAATCAAATATATTGCAACTGTTCAGTGTTAAGTGTAAACTCTATGTATGAATCGTCCCATAGAAATCTGATCATGACCATTCAAAGTTTTTATGCGACAACATCTCTTTATGCGACAACATCTCTTTATGCATAGTTTGTTATAACTAGGGTTGCCACCAATACTATTTTTAACAGTATTATACTGTTTTTCACTACATTATACTGTTTACTGTTGAACAAAAATAAAGTACTTATACAAAATACTGTTTTCATCATAAAAATCAAAACACTTTATATGCTAGCACTTTAGTTAATAATTTGTGCAAGAAGCTCTAAAAATATGTGTTTTAAACATTAAATAAATTGAATACTGTTTATTTTTCTAAAATACTGTTTGATATTATTTCAGACTCATATATACTTTATTTCTAGAAAAAAAGTTGGCATCCCTAGTTATAACTTTGATACAAAAAAGGTAGGTATATTACTGAAAAACAAGTATTATCTAAAATGATTGTGTTGAATCTTTAAATTTATAAGTATTCTAAAATCTATTTTTTTTTTTATACTTAACACTTTTTTAAAACGCTATTTTACCTCTTTACCGGCTTTTTACTATAAACATGATGGTCTTATTTTAAAAATGAAACCAAAATTGTCATGATCTAGAATTTTTACCCCGGCTTCATGATATTCTCTCTCTATGTTCTTGAATCCTTAGATATTTATTTTAAATGTGCGATATCACATGGTAGAATCAAATGTGCACGGTATTTGGTCCCAATAGTGGGCGTCTGTATCTATAAAAATAGGTGCTATGTGGATTTTAAAAGCATGCTGTTTTGAAATAAATTAGCATATTCCTCTAAGAACTACAGATTATACTAGATAAAAAAAACAACGCCTATTCTATTCAATTCTTCTTCGAGCATGAATATTGGAAAAGATTATTTATTTATAAAGTTATTACTTTTTTTCCTTTTACTAGCACCGGTTTTACCCGCATATTGTTAAAGTAAAAGGGATGAAAAGTATACAGTCTGGAATGGTATACTTTTCACTATGCCACTATGCCAAATTTCATAAAAGTCCGTAGAACCGTTTTGCCATAATTGAGGAACAAACATCAATACATCCAAACAATCACATTTAAATAATATTAATATATCTAATAATAAGTTTGCTTGGTCACCTGTTAATATTAAGAAGTAAATACGATACCACCGACCAGCTCATTTTCCCTACCAAACAGCTTTTCTGTACTTAGTCTCTAGCGTAGCGTTATCTCTGGAACTGACAGTTCCAGAGCCTCGACTAGGCTATTGGTGATGACGATGGATCAGATAATCTAATTTCTCTTTTATAAAAGCATTAAAAAAAACGAAGAATTTTGTTTGAATTTTGTAGCGATTACACACTCATCTGTTACTTACTTGCCCTTAAACAAATTTAGAGACTAGTATCGTTTCTTTCTTTCTATCTTCTCAACTCTACGTTCGTCATAGATGGGCTTATTGGATGTCACCTTTGTGTGCATGTTTATGTTTAACTCGATGTAAAATTATTTCAAACACCTAATATTTAGCTAATTTTTATAATTTGTCATCTTAGTTTTTTTGTATGAAGCCAAATTTTTACCGTCCCCAACTTATAATCTCAATCAATAATTCATGAATGCCTTAAATATCCTAAACTCAAAACGTTGATTAGAAACAACATTTTAACTCCATTATAGATGTAAGTTTCTACAAGTCACTATTTACTTCCAGATCTACCAGGCTCCAACAGCATTAGCTCGCAAGTACCTCTACTTCAACGTCCTGTCACACAACCATAACCAGACCCTGACGGTAGAAGGTGGTGGAGTCAACGCTACCGTCACTCAGCCCAACATAGCCGCCACCAACGGCTTTGTGCACATCATCGACAGAGTTCTAGGTGTTCCTTACACCACTGTCTTTGAGAAACTAAAGACGGATCCAATGCTTAAGTAAGTCGCTTTACATTCAACTTGCCTAAAAGTTATCTAATTATGTATAGTGTTAGTTATGATTTGTTTACAAATAAATATTTTAGATATGATTAAGTTTGATCGATGTTTGTAAGACATTTTGTGAGTGTTGCTAATCTTAATAGTATATTATGTATCAACTGAGCGAAGTTGCTAATTACAGTCGAGGCTGTGATTTGAGCCCGAGCCGCAGGCGAGGGCTTAATAATGAGCCGAGACTGTAATTAGCAATGCTCACGAGTTACATAGGTACGACATTTTTCAACACACTTGTGAGTAAAAGACAGACATACGTGGTCATAAAATAACAAACAAACTTGATAACAAAGCTGTAAATTGTGATTGAACAATGGCGTCGAACCTCGCGCATGCGCGTAGGTTTTTTTTTCCGTCAAATGTGTCAATGTCTGTATAGCATATACAGCCTATTTTAAGTGAAAATGTTTAATTTGGAGTGGTAAATGCAAATATTTTAATATTTTATGACAAATGATTGTAAATTGTGAATAATTTGTTTAATATACAAATTTATTTTACTAATATAAGGCGCAAACATTTAAAAATGTATATGGATTTGAAGTGGTATAAAACCTCTTTGTTGTTTCTGAAAATATTTAGTGTATAACCCGGACCAATAAAATATGCTCTGTTTTCTCGCATGTTATTTGCACAAAGGTACAATTCAACTTTGTAGGATTCATTATATTATGCACTAGGGTATAATATATTATGCACGCGTGACTTATAGCCCAGTTTATAGTTCTGAATTCAATAGAATAACGCTCACTTTACGAGCAAGTGTGTTGAAAAATTATAAGTTCAACTGTTAAGATTCCAACATACGGCACCATCAAATATTGTCGTTGTTGATGGGCATAGACAATGGCTATTTGGTTTTAAACGCTATGGATTTTAAGATTGGTAATGTCACAAAAGGTTATATAAGGGGAGAAAAAGCGGGAACCGCCCTCTTGATCCTGTGAACTCGAACGAATAAACTGTATGAGTGAACCACCAGTGTATTCATTATAATTCATCCTAACAATAGATAATGCTGGCAGCATTATTTTACTAGGAATGCTGGCAGCTCCATGTATGGGGTATAAATTGACCACCCATAAGGCGTACATTTTCAGATTTACAAGGACTGCCTTACATCTAGATAAAATTAAAATGAGATATCTACATAACGACTTTAAATTCAATCTGCCTTGTGTTCATCTATTTTCAATTGGTTTACCACGGTTATTTGACAGTAATCTATACTAATATTATAAAGAGGAAACCTTTGTATTTTTGTATTGAATAGGCTCAAAAACTACTGGACCGATTTCAAAATTTCTTTTACCATTACTTAGAGGGATTCTTCCGAATCCGTATAGGCTACTTTTTATTTCGAAAATCCCGCGGGAATCGAAATAGCGCGGGTAAAACCGCGCGCAATAGCTAGTAAAATAATAAAACACAATCCAAAGGTAGTGGAAAAAGTGTCATAATTTCAGATAGGTACCTACTCAAACTCGAATACGTAATAATCGGGCATTTTAAGTCCTCTACTCTTCACATTTAATTTAATGTAATTTGAAATATACTATAACCAGCTGACATAAGTTTTCGAATTATAATTAGTAAGTACTTACCTACATAAGAAATTATGCGAGAAGGAATAAACATACATACAGGGCGAATTTATAACATTCATAACACTCTATTGTTAAGAGCAAAACTTTTAAATAGCGCAAAAGTAAATAAGCCTTCAGCTTTCACCCCGATTTCTCGTTTCAACCCTAATTAAAAAAACAAGCTTTCATTTGATTAAACGCAACGGCTCGAAAAGCTTTTTCAACTTCCTATTTGTTTTCACGAAATCCGCAAATCCAGTTACTTACCTGCAAACAACTTTCATGCAAAATTTATATTTCAATCTCTATGCAAAGCAAGTATATTGAAATTTCATTGTTTTAGCATAACGTATAACCTCGGCAAGCGTCAAATGTTTAACCAGCAGTTGAACAACATCGAACATCGCTACACATACTTCGTTCCTCGAGACCATGCATGGACCAAATTCCAAGTCAGGCATCCTTCAGCGTATAAGGCACTGTTCAGAGAGGATTTCGGCTATTTCGTAAGTTAATTCTTTCCCCTTCAGAAAAACGAATTTATGCTAAACATCTATATGCTCTCTTGTAAACGAAGTTAGATTTTGTCGAACGAAAATCTGTTGTGCAAAAAGTATATTTTCAAGATACTGAAAAATTACCTGGAAATTTTCCTAAAAAGTATTTTATTTTAAAAATTATTATATTTATTTGTATTTCAAACATGTTAATTCAATAGATTATACTTACATTACTTTTTGACAATATAGTGGTCATAAGCAAACTGCACTTATTTAATATGATAAATAAGACAGTTAACTATTTTCGCTATCGTCAAAATCTTAGAATCTCAAAAAAGCGCATATAGCAGGTTTTATTTTTACAACGAGGATTTCTTCTCAAAGCAATGTCTTTTCTTGTTAAGGTTGCCCAATAAAGTGTTAATTCCACAGACGAAACAAATCCTGGAGCGGCATGTGATTCAGGCAGGACACGCTTACACGGTATCGGATCTGAAACTTTTGGCAAACGAAACGCACCCGTTCGTACTACCTACCACACGCGACCCACTACGACTGCGTGTCAAGGAATCTGATAAGAGTAAGCTTTTAATATCCATTTAAATGAACCATTTCTTGAGGGAGTTTGCTGTATTGTCTTAATAATTAACCTGGTTTATGTCAGATTAATTCACGAACTCGTGAAAAGGTATTGTTAGTCAGTTTATTTTGTATTGTTTTAATAACGGATTTCGAATTGTCGTTTTGAGTTACAATTGATTTGTATGTTACGAACGTAAATTGGAACGAAAAACGAATAGGTAAAAGTAAATTTTAAAGTAAAGTAAATTGTAAAAATTGGCAATAAAGCCATTGTTTAACAATTGGACATGTTTATACAGATATAGATACATTCTCAGGATATTAACACAATTACCTTTTTCTGACATTAACATTGTAGCACATGTAGAAACTAAAAGTATGACGCAAATAAAGAATATAACAATACTTTTTACTGAAAACACCACACTTGTTTTAAAACATTTATAACATTATCTACAATTAAGCGTGTTTGAAACTTTGAACATCTTATTTGCATTATTTACATGAAATATTTACAAGCATTTATATTATACACATTTATTTAACAGATTTTGATCAATGAACATGGTTTGCCTACATATAGAGACTTAATTATAGGTAACAAGGTTAATTAATTCCAGACTACTACGTGGAATGGAACGGGCGCTGGATCCATGTGTTCCGTCCCGACGTGGAATGCACCAACGGAATCATTCACGTGATTGACGAGCCCTTCGTCCTCGAAAGCGACATCAGAGCTACTGGCGCAGCCACCCAAACCAGACTCGCAGACACCATCATCATACCCATTATCACTCTGTTCTTCGCCAGGATGATGGAAAATTAATACACCAACAATTCGCACCTTCATGCAAACGCCGTATTCTACGGGAAGTTAAGTTTCTAGTAACTTAATTGTACGTGCAAAATTCGCTTGTGACAGTTACACGCAGTCCCAAGTAACACTCAGTGTGTGCACAGCAAACTGTCGTAATTTGAATATTTACATGAATGTTCTAATTGCGCGCTAATGAACCCTTTCCATGCAATTCAAGTTAGCATACAATTTAATCAAAATTAAATATGTCAAATCATTTGATTTGTATTAAATTACCGTATTGTGTATTTATTATAAATTAGATATGAAAATTTTAAAGATATTTAAGTAGATATTGTATTGAAATAATAAAGGCATAGTAAGAATCAATTTTATATTAGATCACAAATCACACTGCCAATTGAATTGTTTCATAGTTATTTACTTCGCTCAGAAACCTTACTTCGATATTTTGAAAACAGTGTTATTATTCTTAATTAGTTTCTTGTGCCCTCTTGGAAAAAATAAAATGTTGCTCTAATGGATGCTGAACTAAGTTTCATCTATCGGATCTAAGTTTATCGATTTAAATGTATCTTTTCTATACATTCCATGTTGTACTTTAAATGTCTATTTACTAGGTAAACAAATATACCAAAATGTACTTTAAAATCTAAAGATGCTCTTAGTATTACTCCGTTTTATAACCTTATTGAATTCAAAATTCATTCATGGCACCTTTTGATAAGACACTTTACAAAACATCTATCGTCAAATTATAAATATTTATAAATTATCTCTTATGAAAGTTGTTTGAAAATTTTGAATTATACTTAAAATATGTAAAGGATCTTTTGTAAATAGGAATGAATGTGCTTATTCTTATCAAATATCGGGATGTGGCTGTTTTTAGATTTTGTTTGTCGGAAGCAAGTTGTAAATAATCTTGTAAGTTAAAAACTAGTTTATTATAGTTTTATATTATTTGTAGCTGACAAAGCGACTGAGATTTATCACATTTATATCAAATATTCAGAAATTAAGGAAAACTATTTATTTATTATTCCGTAGAGTTTATGGGCGTTATTTGGAGCGTTGATATTTTCAAGATAATAAGTAATATTAAAATATTTGTATTGCTCGTCTAATGCTAAGTACAGTCCATTTTGATAACAAAAAGTCACTATTGGTATTCCAGTTCATTATATTTAAAAAATCGTCGCCTATATAGATTACATGCAAGAATCAAAATGACAAGATGAAGCCAAAGCTACGTATTAACTCTAGATGTTTATGATATAAATGTTACTTATCTTAAAATTAATCGTTTTACCCTTAGTGAATTTAAAGTACGTAACAATAAATAAACAGGTACCCTTTATGATAAGATTTTAAATCGGGCCGAACGTGAGCCAAGACAATATTATTTTGACCAAATATTGAACCAAATATTTGGTTAAGTTTGATATTGGGATTCCATTAAAATATGTCAAATTAGCTAAAGCAATGACAAAAATATGAATAGTGTTTAAAATAAAGATTTGAAATGATTCCTATTACTTTTATTACCATACCTTACCTATTTATTTTAATTTTCTTGACTTGTATGTACTACTTTTGGTTAACACCTTCGCTGCGATATTAGACACCTTGCTTTCGGCCAGTGCGGGCAAAAATATTATTCAATCTCTCTAGAGCGGAGTCCATAACTTAAAAAATATAGTATGCATGAATAAGTTATTTAAACAGTTTGGTTCATTTTTAAACGTTCTACTAAGAAACGTTAAAATAATAAAACGGGAACCTTAGGCTTCGTGCATGCCGCACACCCGAGGAACAATATTTTCATTTAGTGCGGCTATACGGGGCCTAAAGGTCGCTTGATGCAAGTGAGGCCCATGCAGCCGTCCCGCTCCTATCTGAATCTACAATTTATTAAACAATTTGTTCATCAAAATTTACTTGAAATTTACCACCAGTGTACTTAGGTGTTAAAAATCGAAAAATTGTCAATGAATCCCTGGTTTCGCCAGTGAGCTTAGATTACCAGAAGTGGTTGAGATTACAGTTTTTTTTTACATAGATTTACATTTAATTTACTATTTTACTAAATATTTAAATGGCTTGATAAGGTTTTCCTTAATCCTGCGCACCAAATGTTGGGCCATTACTAATGTGAATTTTCCCTGAGGCACATGGAAGGACATGATCTGTTTTAGGTTGATAGTTATTGTATACAATTAGGGAATCATTTTTGAGGAGGCATGTTGATATTTAATCTGGCTTTGTGTTGCAAAAGTTAATCTGTTAAGCATGTCAATAATAACACATGTAAACTTGATTTCTGGCAAAACTATTAAGAAGTCTATAAAAGAACACATAACCCCAGTTTATTTTCTTACTTCAAATGACATTGTATTAGGAAACAGACATGCTTTGCCTCGTTGCTAAGTACCTACCTAATTATATACATCAAGTTTGAATTCCACATTCCGCCTTTTTATTTTTCACCCGAATATCATCTTCTTTAGATTCGATTCAGAATCTATAGAAGAAGAGGTTTTGGCAACACGGCTGCATTTACATTCACTTATTTATGATGTAGAAGTTTATTATTTTATATCGCAACATTTAATCCTGATATCTTTCTCCTCCATAATAATTTGAAGATCTGGATGACATGTCCTCATCATGGTGTTGATGTCCTGCATTGCTACTAAAGTTAGTTTGTGATGCAGAAGTGAATTCTTCTGTGTCGTGTCGGAATTATTATCCAGGCCCATGGTAGGTAGTAATACCTACCATGTCCAGGCCCCTTTCTCCACCATAATGATTTGACAATTTAGTTAGATGATATGTCCTGATCATGACAAGATGTAAATGACTAATCACATTGCTGCCTTTAGTTTGTGAAGAGAACTCTTTTATGTCGGAACGTAGGTATATCCAGACCTCTTTCTCCGCCATAGTAATTTAACGATTTGGAAGACATCTCAGCAGCATTCAAACCAAGGAATTCAAACCTGCGTTATCAATGAAGGCTGTCTTGAGAGACTGGTTTCCTGTTGATGAATCCATCCACGGCATTGACAATCAAAGCATTTTATTCATTTTCAAGAGTTTTGCCATAGCACCATTTTAACGTTTGGTGGCGCCACTTATTACTGGCAACTAGTGATGGGTCGGGGGCATAAACAAATATGGACACAATGGGCATAAACTAGGCATATTGGGCATAAATGAGTTTACGTCCAAATAAATGCCCGATCACTAGGCACAAAAACAAACAACTTAATTTTGTAAAAAATTAAGCAGGAACTTGAATAAAATGAAACTTTAAGTATTTTGTAAATCAAAACTTTTAATCAAATAATCAGTCATTAAATAATCACAGTGTTACTCCCCTCCCGCTTCATCAGTAAACTCCATAGTCCATTGGAATGCTACTTACATTTTTTAGGCCTAACCTTGCGTTTTTCAGAGGACGCAATTTTATTTTTTTGATGTTTAGGGGGGGTCAGTGTAAAGCTAAAACCAAGTTTGTGGGGTCGTCACCCTTGTCCTACGGCCGCCATCTTTAAAATAGGGGTTGAAATGGTTTTTACTATTTATCTGAAAAAAAAAATGTATTTACATTTTTTTGTTGCAAATTAAATCCTCTACAACTTTGGTTAAGTAACTTTTTGTCGTAGAACTATAAATAAAAAAGTTATAAGCGAAAATGTTTAGAAATACGAGAAAATAATTTATATTTTTTGATATTACTTTTTTTTATCATTTTACGAAAAAATTATATCAGACCATTTTTGTGGATCGTTTTTTGAGAAACAACTTTTATAAGCAACATTTTTTCATTAAGTCAATTATAGTTAAGGTTTTACATTGCTCCGAAATGAGTACTATTTTTCAGTACTCTTAACTAGACTTGTATTATACGTGTGTACTAATAATGTGGCATCAGTAATTGTTTTTTTTTTGTTTTTATTTTGTTATTATAATTTTTTTAATTATTAATAATTGATTATTGACTCTTTTCCACTCCATTACAGAATTTGACAATTATTGATTTTTAAAATAATTGTAATCTGATGGCCGTTACCGAGAATACTGTCCAGGTAGAAAATACTTTGCTCCAACTTCCACTAAGCTGGGAATATTAGCTATGCATACATACATATACATAATACATAACTTCACACCTGTATCCCTAATGGGGTAGGCAGAACACTAGAGGCTATAAAAACATGTTATGTCACGTTTGACAAATTTGGAGGTACTATTATGATGGAGTGACAGGAGGTCAGCCTATCGCCCGCAAAAACGCCAGTAAAACCTCCGTCTCTTAACTGACTCGTACAGTTTGCCCGGGAAGAGAAGCAGCTGGCACATTCAATGTTTTTCTTTCGCTCCCAGTCCAGCATAGAAGAAAGTTAAAAAATTAGCTATGCTGGAGCTTCTGAAACTGACGATAAACTACTGGAGCTGCTGCTGCGACGACGAACAACATTATCGGTTCGATTGTCCACGTAATAACAATAACACGCAATATGTACAGTAACTTCCGAAACAGTTTGTAAAAATTGTAAAGCGCTGTAAAACTTTAACTATTGACTTAATGAAAAAATGTTGCTTATAAAAGTTGTTCCTCAAAAAACGATCTAAAAAAATGGTCTGATATAATTTTTTCGCAAAATGATAAAAAAAAAATATATCAAAAAATATAAATTATTTTCTCGAATTTCTAAACATTTTCGCTTATAACTTTTTTATTTATAGTTCTACGACAAAAAGTTACTTGACTAAAGTTGTAGAGGATTTAATTTGCAACAAAAAATGTAAATACATTTTTTTTATCAGATAAATAGTTTAAGAGATATATCGTAAAAACCATTTCAACCCCTATTTTCAAGATGGCGGCCGTAGGACAAGGGTAGCGACCTCACAAACTTGGTTTTAGCTTGGTTTTAGCCCCCCCTACACATCAAAAAAATAAAATTGCGTCCTCTGAAAAACGCAACCCCAAATGTAACTTTTCAATGGACTACCAGCTACCCCCGTTGTTCTTTCAAACCAAGTTATAATTTTAACCAATCGATTTTGGTACAATGTTAAGGTTTATTGCAGTATATTAGTTAAGTAAAATATGTTTTTAATGAATTATTTTTTTGGTATACTTAGATATAAGATACGATAGTAAATAAATAAAAAAAATCTGTTTAAGTTTATGCCTAGACAAAAGACATTTACTCGGCATTTACGGGCATTTATCAGGCATTTACTCAATGCGCCAAAAACGCCAGGGCATAAACCCATCTCTACTGGCAACTTGGCAATAACAACTTAATATGAGTAAATTGAGTGAGTGATAGACCATCATTCACCATTTGATTGCAAAACGGCTTGTGAAAGTCCTATGCATATCTGTTGTGAACTGCACATATCTTTTTTGTTTTCCTGCAAACTCAGAAGTAGCTTCAAGTGAACTTAACTTAAGTTCATCATTTATGTAACTGAATTATTGTGATGCTTGATAGACTTCATGATTCACATATTTCGACAAATAACTTTATAGCTATCAAACTTGCTACTAATGGCGGGTTTCAATATTATGAAAACTGTTCGTTTTGCCTACGAACAATAGAAATCACTACTAAAATGCCTTTCTATATTCAAAATCTTGACATCTAAACCACTGCTTACGAACTGTTTGACTGTAATGGGTTGCTAGGTTACATTTGACCAATTACAAAATAAGTCATTATATATAGCCAACGACGACGTAACAAGTTATTAATTTAAACCAATGAGGTAAAGGTAGCATGGCAGTCTGCTGCGGCCAATAAGTTATGTTTTCATTACGTATGATGACCAATTAAAGAATAGGTCATTTTATCTAGCCAACGACGTAACAATTTATTCATTTAACGAAATGTCCTATCAAATATCTGTCAACATATCAATAATCCAGTTTTCTCTTTCTAACTTATCTATAACTGTTTTTGAAAAAAAGGACGAATATTATTGAATGACATAATTTTTCTTTTAAATATTTACTTTGACGTCATAAAAATTTGTTTTAACCAATGGCAAAATTTGTCGAAGGATTGGCGTTTCGTTTTACTTAAGCAATTAAACGCAATTATTAACAAAAAGATCTAAAAACATACTATAATAAATTTATCGAATACCAAAACATAGCAAACATAAATTGAATAAGTTTATATATTTCTTTAGTTCAAATATCATACAAATAATTTGCGAATGCGTGATATTCTATAAATCACAAATCACCTATTTTCTTGAAAGAACGTCACGTTAGTAGGGCCCATGCCAAATTTGAGAACTTACAGCCCGTAGCTAGTAGATATTGTGAAACGCTACTTTTTTCCTACCAGTTTTGTACCTGTACCGGTTACGCATAGCAGTCAGTTGAATATTGAAACCCGCCATAAGTGATGGTTTTTGATTGATTATTTTATGTTATGTTAGTCACAGATTAGAAAGTATTATGTACAAGTACAGATAGGACACATCAATATTATAGGGAGTTTGGAATGCAAGCTTTTCTGCCGCTTGGCGGCGCTCATGAGTTTGAGTTTTTTGGGTGGACAAATGCACTACAGTGGTTTTTTATTATTATTGTTGATAAATATTGTTGTTCATATGAGAAAGCAAGGGTGCTAATTTTACAGTAAAATGGCAACGAACTAACGAACCACTAACTAAAACAATCAAAAACCAACACTTGGTATCATGTTATAAAGTCATTCGTCGAAATATGTGAAATCATGAAGTCTATCAAGCATCACAACAATTCAGTTACATAAATGGTAAACTTAAGTTCACTAAACTTGACGCTACTTCTGAGTTTGTAGGAAAACACCGCAGATATGTGCAGTTTAAAACAGATATGCTTAGGACTTTCAAAAGCCGGCAGCGTTTTGTGATCAAATGGCGAATGATTGTCTATCACTCACTCAATTCACTCATATTAAGTTGTTATTGCCAGTAATAAGTGGCGCCACCAAACGTTAAAATGGTGCTTTGGCCAAACTCTTGAAATTGAATAAAATGCTTTGATTGTCAATGCCGTGATGTTAGTGGTTCGTTAGTTCGTTGCCATTTTACTGTAAAATTAGCACCCTTCCTTTCACATATGAAAAACAATATTTATCAACAATAATAATAAAGAAACCACTATAGTGCATAGTCCAACCAAAAAACCTCAAGCACGTAAGCGCCGCCAAGCGGCAAAAAAGCTTGCATTCCAAACTCCCTATAATATTGATGTGTCCTATCTGTCTTTGTACATAATACTTTCTAATATGTGAATCCATCGTCTTGCTGTGACTATACCTTCAAAGTATTAGGTATAACCTCAGCAAATCATTTAAGTTAATGCAGTAAGCTAAGCAAACTGGCCTGACTGACAGTTCGATGATTTCGATCGAAATATCAGAAAGAATAATAATGTTACCAGTTAAAAATATTCGTATCGAAAAGTACTCAATGAGAATGATTGAAACTGAATGGTACTTTTTCATTAGCTTAGCATACAATTGTAAAGCAATACGTGAATTTGAGTTGCTTAGTTCATATTTACAGTTACTTAAATGGAAAATAATATTAATCAAACAAACCTATTGCTTCAAAATGGTAACAGAAGAAGTAGGTCAAATATTTTTTTATTTTATTTTTCAAAAAAGTAAGTGCCAAAGCATTTTGCAAAACTAAATATTTTGTGAGTCAATATATTTTTTGCGCCCAAATTAATGTTACCTATTATTAAAAATATTTTACTTCTACTGTTACCGTTTTAAAGCAATAGGTATGTTTGATTATTATTATTTTCCATTTTAGTAACTGTAGATATGAATTACACACCTCAAATTCACGTATTGCTTTATAATATTATGCTAAGCTAATGAAAGAGTACCATTCAATTTCAATCATTCTCATTCAGTACTTTTCAATACGAAAATTTTTAACTGTAACATTATTATTCTTTCTGATATTTCGATCGAAGTCATCGAACCAGGCATGATCACTTTCGTGTATGTACACACATCACGCACACAGACACAAATCTATGATAGTTGATCTGGATTAAGTGTTGCTATTGTTGGCGCAAATCGCTGCATTATAGTTTCATAAGTTCGTGATTTGTTTTTAAAAACAGTGACATTATTATCAAACTTCTTTGATTAACAATGCTATAAAAAAATATACCTAATTTTATTAAAATATTGGAGCTTAAGATTAATTTTAACATGAAATTGAATATTAGGTTAGTTTATCGGCGGATTTTCGAAACTTTTTTTATGGCAACAAATGACGACGGCCATGCGACGGCCATTACCGACCATTGACATAGTGAGAAACTAGTAGTTTAAGAGATTAGCATATATTGTAGAGAGATTTTTGACAGAGTGCTCATAGATACATTTTCTTTTTCAGATTAAATGCCTGCGGTAACCATTGCAATGGCCACATTCCTCCTACATTTCAATAATTTATTCGATTTACTAAACTGCACCTTACCTCCACAAGGAAGATGGACAAGCATTTAAAACTAATTGGACAGCCGGTAGTCCACATAAGGAATTTATCATCCAGTGAAAAACAATTATAAGGAATATTGAGTTTATAGGATGTAAAAGAAAACCACCATCACAACTGGGCTGACTCAAGTTATTAAATGGTTATGAACAACTGTGGGATAACCAAATCTATACATATAATAAAATGGTAGGAAAGTCAAAACTGTACATTGAATATTTTTTTAAAAGAATACTTGGGGTATGATCTACAATCGAAACAGAAACAAAAAATATAGTTTTTAGAATTTTTGTCTGTTTGTCTGTTTGTCTGTTTGTCTTTCCGGGATAAACTCAAAAAGTACTGCATGGATTTACTTCAAATTTGGCATGAAGATAGTTAAGAAGTCGGGTCAACATATAGGCTACATATTATCACGCTAGCAGTGTTATAATCGTAGGTGCGTTTGGTGCTGCATAGCGTTCACGCAGACGACGTCGCGGGCAGCAGCTAGTGAAAGAAATAAAATTGAAAGACTAGCCGTAAGGAGGTTCAACAAAGATCCTTTGGATAATAGCTGTGGTTGTTTTGCTTGTAAGAGCCAACTGTGGTTCAAATGACAATCCTATACAGTGAGTCGGCTAACAAACATTTGTTGAAAAAATTAAATAATATATTGAAAAATTCTCAAATATCCTTGTTTTATTGAAGATGTTGTATTTTGTCTCGAGCAATATATTTAGCTGTTGTTTTTGTGCTTCATGATTATTTTAGATACCTACACTGTTGCTCGAGGTAAAATTATTAAGAGTAAAATTATAATATTACACAATGAAAGTGGAACCCCACCTAGCCGATCTCGTAGTAGTTTACATCTCGCGCCATAAAGAGAAAGCATGAATTTTAAATTTCCCGCCAGCTCAAAAAAGTCGACACCAGCGCTATCTGACCCTACTTAGCAGGTACTATTTCTTTGACGGGGTAAATATTTTTGTATGAAGTGGCGCTTCTTCTCTTGAGTATAGTGTTCCTTGTCTGTCATGTCAGTCAGTCTGTCATGAGTCAGGTCAGTTTGTTTACTGCGTCGTATTGAATTATTTGCTGAGGTAATAGCTAATACATTGAAGGTATAGTCACAGCAAGACGATGGACTCATCAACAGGAAACCAGTCTCTCAAGACAGCCTTCATTGATAACGAAGGTTTGAATGCTGCTGGGATGTCTTCCAAATCGTCAAATTTCTATGGCGGAGAAAGAAGTCTGGATACACGTTCCGACATAAAAGAGTTCGCTTCACAAGCTAAAGACAGCAATGCGATTATTCATGCAGGACATGAACACCACGATGAGGACATGTCATCTAAATCATCAGATTTCTATGGCGGAGAA
Organism: Stenoptilia bipunctidactyla; assembly: GCA_944452665.1. NCBI lineage: Eukaryota > Metazoa > Arthropoda > Insecta > Lepidoptera > Pterophoridae > Stenoptilia > Stenoptilia bipunctidactyla. Next base: position 17,497,152 of record OX101728.1, read on the forward strand.
AGAAGTCTGGATACACGTTCCGACATAAAAGAGTTCGCTTCACAAGCTAAAGACAGCAATGTGATTATTCATGCAGGACATGAACACCATGATGAGGACATGTCATCTAAATCATCAAATTTGTATGGCAGAGAAAGAAGTATGGATACATGTTCCGACATAAAAGAGTTCTCTTCACCAACTAAAGGCAGCAATGTGATTAGTCATGCACATCATGATTATAACACGTCAAATTATCATGGAGGAGAAAGGGGCCTGGACAATCATTATGACTATGGTACCAATGAGATTAGTCATGCAGGACATCAACAGCATGATAAGGACATGTCATCCAAATCTTCAAATTTGTATGGCAGAGAAAGAAGTATGGATACATGTTCCGACATAAAAGAGTTCTCTTCACCAACTAAAGGCAGCAATGTGATTAGTCATGCACATCATGATTATAACACGTCAAATTATCATGGAGGAGAAAGGGGCCTGGACAATCATTATGACTATGGTACCAATGAGATTAGTCATGCAGGACATCAACAGCATGATAAGGACATGTCATCCAAATCTTCAAATTATTATGGAGGAGAAAGATATGAGGATTAAATGTTTCAATATAAAATAATAAACTTCTACATCATAAACAAGTGAATGTAAATACAGATTCTATAGATTCTTTTTTTCTAAAGATTCTTAATCAAATCTAAAGAAGATGATGTTAGGGTGAGAAATAAAAAGGCGGAATGTGGAATTCAAACTTGATATATATAATTAGGTACTTAGCATGTCTGTTTCCTAATACAATGTCAGTTGAAGTAAAAAAATAAACTGGGGCTGTGTTCTTTTATAGACTTCTTAATAGTTTTGCCAGAACTCAAGTTTACATGTGTTATTATTGACATGTTCAACAGATTAACTTTTGCAACACATAGCCAGATTAAATATCAACACACCCCCTCAAAAATGAATCCCTAATTGTATACAATAACTATCAACCTAAAACAGATCATGTCCTTCCATGTGCCTCAGGGAAAAATCACATTAGTAATGGTCCAACAGTCAGGATTAAGGAAACCTAATCAAGCCATTTAAATATTTATTAATTTTAACTATCACTTTAACTGAATATATTCAAGTTTACACAACCTAATTTACAAAGCAACACATCAATTTGTTTCCAAATCTAAAAAGAAATTTATAGATGCAATTACATTATAATTTCAAAAATACTTACAATTTTGTCATGATATTACTGACTGATATATTGACATTATTTCATTATTCACAGCAAATTAACTCAATCTTTAAGTTTTTTCAGATTAATATGATTATCTTATAAATATCTGATTACCTGTGGGAATATAATTTAACTTTTTAATATTTTTCTGTACTTATTCTCTGTAGAAATGGTATTTGATGATGTGTTTGATTGTATATGGCTTGTTGGATTGTTTGCAATATTTATGCAGCCATTTTATGCTCAAATATTACGATTGGTTAGTCAATACTATTTTTGATACTTTCAGCTACTGACCTGAGCCATAATGCTTGTTTGTCAGCTTCATATGCCATATAATCAGCCTCAGCATAAGTAGTACTCTTTTTAATACTTTCACAATACTTCAGTATTTCTATTGCTATTCTGCCTAAAAGTGACACTTCAAGCACAGACCTGGACGAATACATAGCATCACATACATTAAACATGCAATAAGTTTACGACAAGGAGCATTATACTGACTCTTTCCATGTTTAAAGCATTATAGCAAAGTTCGCACTCAAAAGGAGTACTTATAGGGTATAATTGGACATTTTAAACTTTTACAAGACTTAATGTAAGCGCTTTGATCCATTGTAACTTTACCCTCAGATCTAGTCACTTTTATTCCAATAAACAATTTTATTTCATTTATATCTTTTTAAATTTACTCATAAGGTAACTTAAACGAATTCCTCAGTTGTACTTATTTCTGCACAAATCAAAATTAAATCATACACATAGTATCATGCAAAATTTAAATGTGCTTGGATTAAAAATGCATCAGTCATGGTTGGAAAAGAAGATCACTCCCCAGTACTTTTTATTAAAACTGAACTTGACATTGAGAAAATTAAGAGAGCTTAGTAATTTCTTTTAAAGACAGTCTGCCCGAAATGTCTATTTAAAAAAATGTTTAATAATGTTTTTGATAGTAGGTACATATTGTTACATAGCACAAGTACTTACCTATTATTAAACATGAAATTCATGAAATCTTATTTAAATCCTTATTAACCTTTTCTATACTACTTAAATATTATACTCTTAAAATAATATATATGTCTGATGTAACAGTTCATTATGGGTACCTACACTTGTCTTGTTATAACTTAGATTTAGTCATGGCTACTAATTTGCAAGTTTAGTATCAAATTGTAATGGGCATGGAATGTGTACAAAAAAAGTTTTTGAAGATGACAAGTTTCAGATGCCACCTTCAATATGGTTATTACAACATAATGCTTAAGAAATTTAATTTGCTTTCTCTTGAACAATGTAGAATTCAATTAGAACAACTTAACTTTACATAGAATTATTATAACAATTTTGACTGTCATAATCTTATTTAACAATATTAGCTTCCGTGTATCTGCTACAAGCACAAGGAAAAAGTATTTATTTGCATCTAACTTTTGTAGGACGAATACCGGCAAACATTCACCCATTTTGTAGAAATTGTAAAAGGAATAACGAACTGTTTATGGATTTAGACATATTTCATAGTAATATAAACAAATATAAAATAGACATTGTAACTAAATTAAGAGAACATGAATTTCATTTTGACTAATCCTAACTTAATTTTAAGCAAATTTGCATATTAATCTAAAGTATGCTTTGAATGTTCGTAAAATATTAAATGTATTTTAGTATGTAGTGTATGTATGTTGTATATTTAATAAGAATATAGCTATTTGTACCTGCTAAGTTTACTAAAACTGTTCCAATTTAACAATTTTGTTTAAGACTCCATGTGTTTTACATTAATTAATAAAAAACTAAATAAAAAAAGTATTTTTTTTTAAATCCTTTTTAACTTTTTTTATCCATACTGGACTGGGAGCGAAAGAAAAACATAGAATGTGCCAGCTGCTTCTCTGCCCGCGCATACTGTAAAAGTCAGTTAAGGGACCGAGGTTTTAAAGGCATTTTTGTGGGCGATAGGCTGACCCCCTGTCACTACAATAGTCTCTCTCTCCATCTTTAATACCTCCAAATTTGTCAAACGTGACATCAGATGGTCTTGTAACCTCTGGTGTTCTGCCTACCCCATAAGGGATACAGGTGTGACGTTATGTATGTGTATGTAAAATAAATAAATTAAAAATTTTGTTAAAATAATAGCCTCTCTTTGATTGTTTAAATTACAAAACACAGTTAATACTGTATTTTTACTCTATTTACTTTTATCCTTTTTGTTATTTTTGCAAAACTCTTGTTTTATAAATTATTTTAATGTTGTAAAAAACTCTTGACCTTGTGATTGTCGTACAACAACCATACCTAATGTTTAATTATATGTGGATCATGTCATTGGGATGTATGTAATCTTATCTTAATTAGGTAATTTGTTAAGAATTAAACATTACTGTTTGTGACCTTATGTTTAATAAAATAAAAATAAAATCTTTTTACATATATTATTGTTAGCTAAAATATAAATACAACGGTCTGCTGCAGAATTTTCAAAGCCTTTCTCAAGAAGATATTGAGCAAATAATTGAAACCATCATCTAGCTGCCTGTATACTGTATTATTGTTATTTACTATGCCTTCGGGAAATTACAAAAAAAAATACTCTTTTACAGTTCCATTCAAGAAGGCATTTGACAGCCATATGGTGGACTAAAAAGTAAAACTGATTTGTAAAACTGATTTGCAAAACCCATCATAAATCTGTATAATGGTAAATCTGGCACTTGCAAATTGAGCCACGTGTTGTAATCAATTGGATATTCCTGATTAAAACCACAAGCCACTAACCGGACTGTCAATTGTCCAAATTCATTGTTTTTAATACTAAAAATCCACTTACATACAATCAACAATGGGGTAATCCCACACTTCCCGTTTGCGTTCGCTCCCGAACGGTCGTGTCTGCGGCCGCTCCCGAGTGTTCGTATTGCGCTGCCCTTGTTCCCTCCCCCGCACTCGTGCGGGTCAGGTGCCAAGTTAAGCTCTTTCGGAAAGTTTTCTCTTGTGGAGGCTGTGTGGTGTCGGGGCTAATTCATCTGCCCTTTTCAGGGCGGACCCGACTGCTGCCGGCCGAAGCATCGCTGGTCAGGTGGATACGTAACCGTGCCAACGAAGCCTGATCGTCCGCCGTTCACCGGCAATAGGTCCGAACTAGGTCGTTCTCTTTTTCAGCGCAGTTTGTGCAGTCGTCTCGCCGTTCACCGGCACGTAGACTCTCAGATAATGTCTTCACAGCAACTTTTTGAGTAGTCCACAGAGGCTCCCTCGAGACTTTCTGATGCAGAATTGCTTTCATTCTATCGCATAAACTTCCCTAAACAGGATGCGATAATTCATCGATTGACTGCCACAGTCAATGCCCTCTTCCTTGCAAACCAGCAGGGCGTCAAAATTGACATTCCAGAATTCCCCCCTCAGTCCTTCCCAACGGACTCTCCGGCGTCGCCAGATCCCTCTGAGCAAGCCGGCAGTAGCATGTTGGTAGACTCCACTGCATGCAAACGGAAAACTACCCCTCCGGGTAGTGACTCCGACACCGCTCCTTTAGTTCCAGAATCTCCTGCTCCGTTCACCGAGGTTCGCAAAAAATCAAAATCAAAGAAGAAGAAGAAAGATGCTTCTTCGACTTTATCTCCATCCGTTTCAGTTGCTCCTGCCACCGTTCCTGCTCCGCAAAATGTCGCACCGGCGTCTGCTTCTGCGCCTTTTGTTTCAGCGATCCCGGCGTCACAGCCTGCGTCGCAATCAGATTCGGCTCCGCCGAAAGTCAAGTCTCCGCCCCCCGTCTTTTTACGGGACAAGAGCCGCTGGACCGAGGTCTCAGCTCTCTGCGGAACGCACACCCCGAAGATCCAGTATAGTAAGGCATCCAATGTGGGTGACTCTATTAAGGTCATTGTCTGCTCAATTTCTGATTTCAGGAATTTCAATTTCACTCGGCTTCTTGCTGACAAGAAGCTCGAGTACCACACTTACGCCCTCCCTGAGGAGCGTAAGATTCGTGCCGTCCTCAGGAACGTGCCGTTCGAGCTCTCGAACGAGCAAATCCAAGAGGACTTGTCTTCTCAAGGCTTCCCCGTCGAATCTGTGCACAAAATGCACAGCCGCCGAGGCAAGCAGTTCCCACTTGCGCTAGTGATCCTAGCGAAGAGCCCGCAAGGGCAGTCCATTTTCAGAGGCAAGCCCACCGTGTGCGGTCTGTCCAACATCCGCGTCGAAGTTCCACACAAGCGTGGTTTCCCAGGTCAGTGCCACCGCTGCCAACTGTATGGTCATGCGGCGGCAAATTGTTTTGCTTCCCCTAGGTGCGTCAAGTGCCTAGATCCGCATGGGACCAAGGAGTGCTCTCGCACTCCCGAATCGCCCACCGCTCCGTCCTGCGTCTTGTGCGGCCAATCAGGCCACACAGCAAACTTTCGCGGCTGCCCCAAGGCACCGCGTGCTGCCAGGGCTACCGTGAAGCCCATCGAGAACTGGAGAGAGCGACCGCAGCCTAGCTCGGACGCTCCTCCAGTCAGTTCAAAGGCCCCCAAGGCCTTCACCGCAAAATCGGCTTCCCAGTGCCAGAACGCAAAAAGGTCTCAAGACCGCATGGCGTTCTGGATCCAGCTCGCTCCCATCGACGAGATCCTGGCTTTCGGCGCCGCTCTCGACGCCAGCCCAGAGGGTTTCAACGGTGCTCTTCCGGTCCTAACCAAGTTCGCTCCCCTTATTAGGAAACTCCAGCAAGCTCAACGTTTCTAAACGTAGTCCTTCTTTCCAGCATTCCTATCTCAGAGTGAGTCTGATCACTCTAGATAATCTCTTAGTTTCAGCTTTGTCATTTCTGCTAGTCTTAGCTTCTGAATTTCTCGCTTTCAGTTCCTTTTGGTGGCAGCCGTCCGGATGCCGCTCACTGCGCAGCCTCTCTCTCCAATTGGCTGTCGCTCCAATAAATGATCAAGAACCTGGATTAAGGTAGGTCGTAAAGGGGGATGTTTAGTGGGTAAGCTCGGCTTCACTGAGTGAGTCTCCACACTGTCTGGGCATTCTATTTTCCGTTAGCCACTGGGGTTAACAGCTTATAGAATGCCCATTCGTCCGTAATAGGATTCATCCTCCTCCCGCTAAAGCTTGCTTTACTGGTTAAAGCTTGTTTTAGGGGGTGCCAAAATTTTCTGTGGCGGAAAAACAAAAAAAAAAAAAAAAGGGGTAATCCCCGACAATATTATATCCATTGGGTTTGGTACTAATGTCCATGTATTAGGTATTATCCAAAAGTGAGTAATCGCAGCCTCCCATCGAGTTCTATCATCTCGATTTTTAATATCATCATGAAGGGTGTTGGCTTTCCAAACACGCGGCATTAAATACGAAATTTTGACTAAAGGGGGGCGTGCCGGGGACTACAGGGACCCCCGAATTCATTGCTCACCTTAGGAAATGAATATTTTCCAAATTCATATTATCAAAATTTGAGGTTATGGCAGACAGTGCTTGAAATTCACATCGGGTTCTATTTTGAAATATTCCTTATCTTAGGAGCTGAACATTTTCCATTATATTTAAGGCCAGCATTAATTAGTCACTACTAAAATAAAGTCATCAACATATAAACAATCTAAAGATTTATGATTGATATGAATGAATGAATTGAATGACCGAATATATCAATAAAATATTGATGACTGAATGATTGAATAAAGATGGGATTCCCTCCATAAAACAAAATCTATCAAATCATTCCGTTTCTCTTGCAGCTACGTGAATGTGCTTTCAGTGTTTTTTTATGCGTTTTTCTGAGTTTTCGACAACTTTGGCTTTCTTTTTGGATTCCGATTTCCGCTTAACCTTCCCACCTTTTGCTTACTTCTTGGATTCTGATCTCCGCTTTACCATATTACGATTGGCTACGTTCTCTGGACTTCTGTTTTTGCATTTTCATTTTGACCTGGGCGTGATTTTTGGATTTTTTGGTGCAAATTTGATTGGCTTTTACAAAATGGACAATAATCAGTCTTCTTGTAGTCGGGATTTCTCGACTGCGAATCGAGGTAAGAGTTTTCAATTAATTAAATTTAGTCAAAACCTTTTGTTGACCCCTTAACCACGTAGTCTTATTGGATCGACCCTAGAGTGTTTTTTATTAAGCCGAAGGCGTGGAGGGAGAGCAGCTCCCGCCCGCTGTAACAGTCGAGGTGAGCGCGACTGTTTGCGCTTAGTCACGCAAGGGCGTTGGGGCTGCACTTCTCGCAGCGCCGGAGACGTTTTATTTCTTAATAGTTACCATGAAGAATAATGATCTTTAATTCCTTGGAAATTTTATTAAAACAGTTAAGTAAACTAAGGAAAAATAAGCTAATTTATTTTTTATTTGTTGTAGATGGTGGTGATGAGCCGCCCACTAAAAGGAGGCTGTATGTTGATAAAGTGGTGCCTAGTGGAATTTAGCAAGAATTTTCAAAGAGTTGTGGACACGGGAGCAAGGTCTCGGATTTGCTGTTGAGCACTGGCTAATAGCTGCCAGTAAGTTATGTGGGGTACATCGTACGCCAATGTCTATTGATTACAGCGCCAATAATACTGTTGGACACTTTTGTTGTAACAAAAAGACGTGTCGTGGTAAATCAAGGAAGTCAAGAACGAGTGGCACTTGGTTTGACAACGTTAAGTTGCCATTCATTATTTTATTTAATTCATATATTTTATTTAATGTACTGTTTTGCCTATCGCTAGAGTCATGACATGGTCATACAAGAGGACCCGCTGAAACATGAAAAAAAGCAGTGTCTTTTCCGGCGCACCATATCCGACTGGTACTCATATTGTAGGGAAGCTGTTGTGGCGTGCCAGTTGGACCGAGAGCAGGAGAAAGGAAAGATTGGTGGGCCGGGAAAGATAGTGCAAATAAATGAGAGTAAGTTCGCTAAAAGAAAATTTAATAAGGGACGAAGAGTGGAGGGACATTGGGTCCTTGGCATGATCGAGGATGGAGAGATTGGAGGCGTGCCCCGAAAATATTAGATCTGCCGAAGCATTGGTCCCTCTAATCCAAAAGCATGTGGAGGTGGGGACTACCATCCACACTGATTGCTGGAGGGCCTCCATAGTCTGGATCAGTATGGTTACATCCATAAAAAGGTGAACCATGGTGATCCAGACAATCCATTTGTGGCAGAAGATGGGTCCACACTCAACGCATTGAGTCGCAATGGCGTGTGGTGAAAAGGTTTTCTATAAAGAAAATTATAACCACCCCGAACATTTCGCCAATGTCATAGTGGAGTTCCTATGGCATCGGAGAAACCAAAAAGAAAAATTGGATCCATTTATGGAATTTTGTATAAGTTTGAAACATGGAATTAATACGTAGTACTTATTAATTCCATGGTTTGAAATCCAAAAATGTTTCTTTTTTTCTGCATTTGGAGCAAGGAATAATTTAGTAAAATCATAGAACCAGTGAACGAAAAAAAAATAGAAGAGTAACATCAAAGAAAATCTGTTTGAAAAGCGGCAAACGACATTTGTTTTCTTTTAATACCTAAGTAGTTGTTTTCTTTGAAAATGATAAAAATGTGATTGGTTTTATTTGTCAACGCACGTCGCTTATTGGCTAGACAATAAATAGTATCAATAACATCATTGGCCGTTGAAACGTACATTTGCGAACATTTACGAACCTAAAAAAGTCGTCATAGTGTACAATTTATGTAAAAGGTAGCAAAGTTATGAATATTTTTACTAGGCATATTTTTTTATTTTGTTTATGATTAAGACAAAAAGATTACGTTTATAATTTGACACTGGCTGTTGTAGAGGTAACATAGATTGCCTTCAAGGCCAGGTCTGGGTTTGAATCCCGGTGGTGGTAGATATTTTTATGATGAACACAGATACCTATTAGCCGTCAAGTCCAGGATCAAGTTTCAGTATATTATTTTGCAATAAAAAATATGTGTGATGATTATACATAGGTATATGTATTTATTATCCTAAACACAAATTCTTCAGGAAACTAAATTTGGGCTACATAATGTTGTGTGAATTTCAGAAATATTTATTAACCAATTTATTTTTTATAGTTTATTAATTCATTTGATTATTATAATTTACCAATTCATTTCATTATTACCAGGGTGGTCTGAAAAGTTTCCGACCTTAACGCAAAGATGGCGCCACTCGTCAACAAAAGCTAGTGAATGTAGTTGTGCATCTTTTGACAGGTTACTCACCAAAGTTTCGGCCATTTTGGACGCGCAGTTTTTAGTTGACAGTCGTTTGAGTGAGTACATGTGAGTGTTTTTGTGAAAATGGAAAAAATTGAGTATCGAGCTGTTATTAAATATTTGTTTTTGAAAGGCAATACGCCTACGCAAATCAAAAATGAGTTGGACTCTGTGTATGGGGACTCTGCACCATCATTTACCACAGTGAAATTTTGGGCAGCTGAATTTAAACGTGGCCGTAAGAGCTTGGGAGACGATGAACGTTCGGGACGTCCAAAAACTGCAACTACTGACGATAACATTGCTAAAGTTCACGAAATGGTGTTAGACGACCGCCGAATTAAAGTGAGAGAGATAGCAGAGGTTATGAAAATGTCCAAAGAACGTGTTTGTCACATATTAAAACAAGATTTAGACATGAGAAAGCTGTCCGCGCGTTGGGTGCCGCGTTTGCTCACGTTAGAACAAAAACGTGTTCGAATGAACATTTCCAAGGCTCTGTTGGCGCAGTTTAGGCGCAATAAATCCGAGTTTTGGCGCCGATTAATTACTGTAGATGAAACTTGGATACACCATTATACGCCCGAAACAAAACTACAGTCAAAACAGTGGACTGCAAGGGGGGAACCAGCTCCAAAAAAAGCAAAAACTGTTTTTTCGGCTGGGAAAGTGATGGCGACTGTTTTTTGGGATAGTCATGGAGTTATCTTAATCGATTATCTTCAAAAAGGAAAAACCATTACAGGAGCATACTACGCATCATTACTTGACGAGCTGAAGGCACAAATTGCGGAAAAACGGCCACATTTGCAGAAAAAGAAAATCCTGTTTCACCAAGACAACGCGCCGTCTCACACCTCAGCGGTTGCCATGGCAAAAATCCACGAGTTACGGTTTGAACTGCTTGACCATCCGCCTTACTCACCAGGAGGTCTATTTTGTAAATCGAAAGAAGGACGAAAGACGTACGACGTAAACGATACGTGAGTAGTGCAAAAGTGCTATTCTGTGCGGCTTTCGTATCGTTCAACGTTTTTCGGATCCATAGACAAATTATAGACCCATTGGCGGACTGAATTAAATATCTTAGGGTTTTACAGACTAGGCAAGTTATCAATCAAAAAACTATCAGTTCATAATTTAAGTGTTTTTACGTAGTAATTTCACATTATACAGTTAGAAGGGCGTTAAATATTTGAACGACGTGTTTATCTTCAGTGATTTTTATTGTTTTATGAATTAAAAGTTTAAAAATATGTAAAATCGTAGGCTGAATTTTGCTTTTGCCTCTTAATAAAAAACCACATTTGTCAATCATTCAACTAACCAGCCAATTTTGTTTTGACACTTGCAAATATTTTCTTTCAAATTATTTACTTACCTATTAAGTAAATAAGAATCTAGTACTGTTTTTCTTGGAATTACCTTAAATTCTAAATTGCAATGGGGCGCCCACACTCACAGCTAGCGAGTAGACTTAGTTCTGCAGCGTCGCGGGAAAGAAAATTCGCTCATTGACTGATGTTAATACGGCGAAGCTCGTATATTATAGTTATTTTCATAGTATAATGTCCTACGGTATCCTATTTTGGGGCAATGTCGCAGACATTGACACGATATTTACACTGCAGAAAAGGGCTATTCGTGGAATGTATAAACTTGGAAATAGAGAATCTGTAAGAGAAAAGTTTAAAGAGATTGGTATCTTGACCTTTGCATCACAATATATATATGAAGAAGTAGTAGTTGACAACACCAAGACATTGGTGGATAATGGGCGATCATTATCTTCATAAGCCGAGAGACGCACACTTCTCGACGGAGGCCTCCCCCAGGATTCGTCATGTCGTCCGGACCCGCGCCGCCCTCATCCAGCATTTGACGTTCGTAAAGTGTATAAAATTACCTACTGTGAATAAAAAAGTTATCATTTCATTTCATTTTCATTTCATTACCTCCTTAATATTTACAATGAGCTCTGCCACGAGGGAGCAATTGCAAATGCTCTTGCAGTTTATGCGGGAGCACAGTGATTTCGCGCGAGGGCGGCTGATTAAAAGTGTGGAGGGTAGGGTTCGTGCCTGGGGACTGGAAACTGCTCGCGTCCGCAAGGTTTAGCCCTCGATGCCTTGTACGTGGTCCCTGGGTGGTGCTAAACGAGCAGTAAAATCTGGTGGTAGGCTTCGGCCGTGGCTTGTCACCACCCACTAGACAAAACCATGCCGCCAAGTAACCTAGTTGCGTTCCGGCATGATGTCTAGTGTAGCCATTGAGGAGGATAGGTCTGAGTAATCGTGCTGCATCGGAGAACTGTTTAAAACTCGTAGGATAATGACTCACCGGGTAACTCGTTTTGGAGGGTAGCGGGATCCGAAGCACGGTGCACCGCTGGCCGACCGCAGGTAGTAGGGGGCCCAAGTAGCATGCCAGCCACATGCAAAAGGCTGCCCCGCCACCTCGCGAAAAATCCCGGGAGGCTCCATCGTGCCGGCTGGCGACCGGTTTGAGAGGACCCGATGGCGAACTCGGGGGGGTTCGGGCGTCCCCGCAGTCTCCAAGCGAGTTTCCCAATGGTGCGTCACCCCTATCGAGTTGCTTGGTTCCATTTGCAGCGCTTCACTCAACTTCTGTTCTCCTCCCTATTCACTCCACTCCAAATCTAATGAAAGGTCCAAAGAAGAGTAAGGTAACACAGCGGTTGCACTTCCTCTCGTTTAAAGTGCACTTCTGTAACATCCGAGGAGTGCACTCCAATCTCAATGATGTCCACCACCACCTCGAGACGGAGAGACCCCACCTACTCTTCCTAACGGAGACGCAGATCTGTGATCCGTCAGACTCGGCATACCTTTGTTACCCAGGTTACATCCTGGAGTCCAAATTCCACCCGCACGCCGGGGTGTGCATGTATGCCAGTGACAAGATCTGTTGTCAGCGTCTCCGTTACTTAGAAGTGCCGGACCTTTCAGTTATGTGGGTTCACATAGATACCGGCCTAGACCAAATGGTATACGCTGGTATTTATCGGTCACACAGCGGAGATCGGGAGACAACGAGGCTTATGGACTATCTCAGCAGTACAGCGGACAAGGTTCAGCAACGTTTTCCCACAGCGCAGTTGGTGTTCCTGGGGGATTTTAACGCACACCACGGACAGTGGTTATACCCGTTTCAGGACACTGACCATGCTGGTAGAGAGGCTTTTAAGTTTTCGCTCACTCATGGCCTCTCTCAGCTTGTTGACGAGCCTACGCGCATACCAGACGTTGCTGGCCACACTGCTTACTGCCTGGACCTTCTGCTGACAACCGATCCGGACAGATATTCGGTGTCCGTCACTGCACCCTTAGGGACATCCGATCACTGTCTGGTGAAATCTGTATCGCAGTACTCGCCACCTGACACCCGACCAAGTGGTTCTAGGCGAGTATGGCGTTACAAGTCGGCAGATTGGGATGAAATGCGACATTTCTTCGCATCTTATCCGTGGCGGCAAGCTTGTTTTACATCAACCGATCCATCGTGCTGCGCTGATGCAGTCTCAAGTGTGATAGGTCAAGCAATGGAGTTCTTCATTCCCTACGCTGATCTATCCCTTGAAACCAAAGCTCGCCCATGGTTTAGTGCTGAATGCTTTTCCGCTGAAAAGCGTAAGCGAGAAGCGTACAAAGCCTGGGCAACCGCTCGCAGAAGCAAAGCCGTGGATTCGCATGAACACAAAAAGAGGTACAATGCTGCCGCCAAGTCCTGCAAAAAGGTGATCAAGAGAGCTCGTTTCGCCCACATAGGCTGTATCGGAGACAGAATAGCCTCATACCCCTCGGGAAGTAAAGCTTTCTGGTCCCTCGCCAAGTCGGTCGAAACGAACTTTTGTCGCCCTTCGCTGCCGCCTCTGCGGAAACCTGACGGTTCTCTGGCCCACACCGCTAAGGAAAAGGCGGATTTATTTGCCAGTATCTTTGCGGAAAATTCTCGTCTAGATAGCCAAGGTAAAATCCCACCCCAATTACCTCAGTTCGGTCCTACAATGGGTACCGTTCATATTCGCCAAAAGGAGGTTCTTAAGTGCTTGCTGCACCTAGACGAGAATAAGGCTAGCGGTCCAGACGGTATTCCTGCAGTGGTGTTGAAACGCTGCGCAGCTGAGTTGTCTCCCGTTTTGACGCGTCTCTATAGACTCTCTTTGGAATCTGGTAAAGTCCCCAAATCCTGGAAGCTGGCTAACGTACAACCAGTACCGAAGAAGGGAAGCCGTGCTGATCCTGTCAACTATCGACCAATTTCAATCACCTCCATACTTTGTAAAGTCATGGAACGTGTATTGAACAATCAACTCCTGGCATACCTTGAGACCAACGAGCTCCTAAGCGATAGCCAATATGGTTTCCGCAGTGGACGCTCGACCGGCGATCTTCTCGTGTATGCCACACACTTATGGAGTGAGGCCTTGGAGGGTCATGGTGAAGCAATAGCTGTATCCTTAGACATCTCCAAGGCCTTTGACAGGGTCTGGCATGATGGTCTCTTAAGCAAGCTTCCAGCATATGGCATACCGACCGGGCTCTGCGACTGGATATCTGATTTTCTGAGGGAACGGTCGATTCGAGTAGTCTTAGACGGCTACTCCTCTGACCTAATGGCAATTAATGCCGGGGTACCTCAGGGATCTGTTCTCTCTGCAACTTTATTCTTGCTGCACATTAATGACCTCCTAACACCAGGCATTATTGGATATGCTGATGACAGCACTGTTGTTGAGAGATATATATCCAATGCGCGAACGAGCGCCCATGAAATCCAGGTTTTGAGAGAGTCTATGATTGAGCGCGTTGATTCGACCTTGCGGAATGTGTCCGATTGGGGCGAATCTAACCTGGTCAAATTCAACGCCTCCAAAACACAAGCGTGTTTATTTTCCGCAAAAAAGAGCACCTTTACTCTTACGCCCACTTTCCAGAATGTATCTGTTCCCATCACCGATCAACTAGGGCTTTTGGGCGTCACTATAACGTCCAAATTAAACTTCGGACAACAAATTGAGTCTATGGCAAAAACGGCTTCCAAAAAATTGGGTATCATCTCGAAGGTCCGGCGGTACTTCAGCCCTGAACGGCTCCTCAACTTATACACAGCCCAAGTGAGGTCTTGCATGGAGTACTGTAGTCACCTTTGGGATGGTTCTGCCAAATACCAGCTCGAAGCGCTAGACTCTGTTGACCGAAGAGCCCGAAAACTCATAAATAACAACAACCTTACAAATAAAAAATTGCAGACGCTGGAGCATCGTCGTAAGGTTGCTTGTTTGACAGTCTTTTATCGGCTACATTTTGGTGAGTGTGCGAGTGCTCTTTTTGACCAAATTGAACCCACCCCTTTTTACCACCGGACTACCAGACGCAGACAGAACTTCCATCCGTATATAGTGGATATACCAAGAAGTCGAACAAAACGCTTCGATAGTTCCTTTTTGGTACGGATTGCCAAGGTGTGGAACAATCTGCCTGCGTCTGTTTTTCCTGACCACTACAGTCCTGGAACTTTTAAGTGTCGAGTGAATAGGTTTCTCGTGGATGGACGTGTAACACCATAGTCTTCATGCGCACTTTCCATCAGGTGGCATGGAAGACAAACGTCCTATCCTTACAATATAAAAAAAAAAAAAAAAAAAAAAAAAAAGCACTTTGGGCGGATCTTGCATCCGCACTAAATTCCACTGATGGGGCCATAAAAACGGTGACCCAGTGGCAAAAAGTAAGTTTTATTGCCTTAATTAATGAAATGCTTGCTAACGCATATTGCATGATAGCCTGAAGCTAACGCAACTTCTTTTGCTGACAAGGTAAGGGCTGACCGCAAATATGCCGCAAAAAAGCGGCTGCAGCATGCAGGCGCTCAGCCTCGGCCACTGGTGGTGGACCAGCACCAAGATATGCTGGAGAACAGAAAGACAAAAGAATGCTGAGCTTGCAGGCATCCGTAGGGAGCTAGGGGATATTAAGAGCGCCCTACGGGAATTAGTGTTGGTGCTACGGCAAATAAGGGAGTGAACGTGGTTTAATTGGTTTCTCTATAAGTACTAATATTTTTTTGATTAATTTTTAACACTTAATTCGGTGGTGTTGTTCAGATTTATCAGTCGTAATATTGTTTAGTACTATAAGTAGCTATTATGTACCCAAATACCTTAACACTGAAAATTATAACTGATTTTTGTATTTCATAGCTATTAAGTGTGTGATGTATGACCCGGGCAACATCGGGCTTCGCTGCTAGTATGTATGGAAATACTCGTTTGGCTCACGTAATGGGGTTGAATAAATAAACTGAACAAATTTATAATTTTGTTTTAATATTGAGTTCCCACATACATACAGCCTGCAAAATGTGTGACTGCAGAATGGATGGTATTCACTCGTATTTAACGTTGAAATGGCTCCTATAAATTGCTGCCTATCATCATCAGATATACCATTCTGACAGTCACCAATTTGTGGGGTTTCTTGAACCTCATCATCTTTCCATCTCATCATAGATAGTATTTACTTGTAGTATTGTTTCAGGACTAAAATATAATTATAAAATGAAATTTCATTGTCAAATATAGTAAACATTTTAATATAAGATAATATAAAAATCAACTAACATATCTTCTTGATCATTTCTCCTGTGGCATACCAAATATAATATCTTTTCATTTTCATACAACGTTCTCGAATAAAAGTTGCAAACATTTAGTCATAAAGAAAATGAAATAAATTAAGGTAAAAACGCCAACCGCATTCACTGTCTGAGACGCCGGCGTTCTCGGTGCTCTTCAGCTTCAATTAGGTCAGCCAGAATGAAAGTAGCCATTATGATGTTCCTATAATTCACCAAAATCAATAACTATACTAAATTCAAAAGAAAACATGAATAAAAAAAATATGTTGTTAACTCACGAAGCAAAAACGACAACCACTTTGATATCGTAATAATTGAGATTAAACTACGAATAGAGGCATGTCAAACCGACGAAAGACGTGCTGTCAATTGGTTCACAGAATAGCACAATACGTCAAAAATTGAATGATTTCGTGTTTCGTTTCGTATTTCGTATCCGCAAACGATACGCAAGCCCCACGGAATAGCATTTCGTAAAAACGAAGGGCGAAATCCGTCTTTCGTCTATCGTTTCGATTTACAAAATAGACCTCCTGATCTGGCCCCAAGCGACTTCTTTTTGTTCCCTCATCTAAAAACTGCGCTCGGAGGACAAAGATTTTCGTCAAATGAGGAGGCAATCACCTTTGTGAACAATTATTTTGCAGAGAAAAACGCCGAGTACTATTTGGACGGGTTACAGAGATGGGAGCATCGCTGGGAGAAGTGTGTAGACTTACAAGGAGACTATGTAGAAAAATAAATAAAAAAATTAAGAAAAAAAATCTTGTATCATTGTTAGGTTGGAAACTTTTCAGACCACCCACGTATAATTCTAAAATCTATGGAACGATGCCAAACAAAGTCTTGGCTAAAGATTTTACGGTTATTCGTCATCTTCCGGAACCATTTTCTCAACTTTTTTTACATTTTCATCTGTAACGGAAGTTATAGGATTCCCTGTGCGCTGATTGTCTCCATAGGTCGATCTACTTTTTTAATTTAAATTCAGCATCCCAGCGACCATTGATTAGCATGAAGCATGATCTCCTAATGTCTAAAAAAATCTTCGTGGACATTTTTTTTCTGGCAGAGGTACATAATCGTCGTACGTTGTTCGTTTTTTCCATATTTTTTTTTACTATTGTTATCAAAAAAACCTGTTTTGAAAATACAATGACTAAATTAAGTGAAACTTTGCACTACCTTTAAAGGTACTATTACTAGGTAAAGGTAATTGGTACTAACTACCTGTAAAGTACTACAAAATTTGATAGTACTTGTATGTACTTATTTTTAGTAAATAAAGAAGAATCGTCATTTCATACTATTGAATGTATATGTCGCCGCGATGGCTTCGCCGAGCCTCATCGAAATGATTATCGTAAATTATTGAATCGTTTTGCTTACAGCTCAAATTAAGAAATCTAAATTAATTGATTCTGAATATTTGTAATCCAATATTAGGTCAATCAATCGAACTATTGCTATCAATCAACATATTGAATCCTTTATTATCTGTGATGTTTGGATAGAAAAACAATCCAACGTTTATTATTGATTATTTTGGTTTCTCATGGTAATGTTTTGAGAATGCTTTAAAGTAAAATTATTAAATCTAATCATAAAAGATAAGTATTCAAATCAACAAATACCGTTTGTAATAAGTGTTTTGTTTTAATAAGTAATTGTGTTTACTAAAGATAAAGATTAGTACAGGTCAAGCACCATGTTAAAGTAAGTTCAATATTTGTTATTGTGACAATTACTTATGTGATTTGTTTTTAATTAAGCTTAAATAATTAAGATGTTTCCTATTGCTTTGTTAATTGCTTTGTTAATAGAAGATGTTGATAAAAAGAATTATTCAGTATGTGTCATGACCACCGGCTTTCTGTTGGCTGGTCTCTGATTGGCTAGAATCCGGCCGATAGGAGACCAGACAGTAGAAGGTTTTGACGGTACAAAAACCAAGATGGAGAAGGCGTGACTTTTGTGGCGGCCTTTGCCTTGCATTGGAGAGTTGTGGGGGATTTTGACTTTCCGGATAGGTTGGGTTAAAAATGGCGGAGTGGAGAACGAGCCGCTTTGTGATAAAGGTCAGTGTCGTTAAGATTGTGATATTTACTTATTTATTGTTCTCTGGCTGTAAACTGTTACTTTGTATTTTACAAGATGATTGCTGTTGAGTTTCTTGCCACTTCTTCTCAACAGATCGACTTTCCGAAGTGGTGGTAGATTATAATAAATAGAAAACTTAAACTGATAAGTTGTTTGATTGAGTGACACCCTTCTGAGACGTTTTCTAACATAACTAGCTTTAATATGAGTCAATCGCCTAGCAGGACTGACAACCCTGATGGGGTTGCCGGTTCTGCCCATTTTAAAAACCCAAGCGATCGCCCATTTTCGATATCAGAAGTGGGATCGCCTGAGCGATCCGATACTGCCGGTCATGTTACTGTTTCAGATAATGGCAGGCCGAATATACTGCCTTCATCCGCCTCGCTGCTGCAATCACAATCAAGCCATGTTTCCGACGAGTTCTTCATGCAAATGATGAAGATGATGCAGAACATGAGTGATCGATTTCTGCAGCAGCCCAACCATAAAATTAAATTAGAACACAGGATGGGCGAGCGGCATCTAGCGGATGCAACATACGGACTTTCTTAGGAACCTCCTTACTCGAAGTTAACAGTTCTTGAAAACGACCGCTACCTCGTGATAAAGGTCGTTGCCCATCACGGACGGTCGCGAAAGGTTGCTCACGACAACTTCGCCGAGCTCCTCGACCTGGCATGGACGCGCAGCTGGCCGTGTCGCCCCATGAAGAATCGCAGCCTGGGCCATCGGGCATTGTAGCCGTAGCTCAACTCCAGTTGGGTGATATTGCTGATCCAAATACGGTGAGCTCCTTTCATGCTATAACTCTTATTATTAATTTTATTTATTATAAAAAAAAAAAGAGAAAACAAACAAAAAAAGAAAACAAAAAAAAAATATGAAAAAAAAAATGAAAAAAAGAACAAAATAATAATAAAAAAAAATGCTGTATACGGGTGGAGACGTATAATGGCATATAACAAGAAGTCTTACAAAAAGACAAATCCCCTCCCAAAAAAAAATAAAAAAAAAAGTAAAAAAAAAAAAGAAAAGAAAAGAAAATGAATAACTAAAATCCCCTGTGTACCACGGCCAACAGGACAGCCCAGAGCACAGCATCGACCTCTCCCAATATTCCTTAGGACCCCTGTTTAATTACAGCATCGACCTTTTCTACGCCTATCCTTCCCTTGATTAAAATATTACATCTAAACTGTTGTCACGTGGAGTGAGCAGTTTCAGTATACAAAATATCAAAATATTTCTATAAACTGTTGTCACGTGGAGTGAGCAGTTTCACTATACAAAATATGAAAATATTTCTACAAACTGTTGTCATGTAAAATGAGCAGTGGAAATTATATTGAGTAAAAGAGTTAAAAAAAAAAGTATTCAAAATATTTCTGAGCTGTTGTCATGTGGAATGAACAGCAGCAATTGCATTCAATAACATTATGCATTAGCTTATCTTACTTTAGGGTTACTGTGGAAGTAGCACCTATACTCTCATATGAATTTTTCTTACAGAACAACTCTGAAGAGATAAAGCGTGATAGAAGTTGCGCTGCAGAGCACGCAGCGTCCATCAGTATGGCCGTGTCGCCGCGATGGCTTCGCCGAGCCTCATCGAAATGATTATCGTAAATTATTGAATCGTTTTGCTTACAGCTCAAATTAAGAAATCTAAATTAATTGATTCTGAATATTTGTAATCCAATATTAGGTCAATCAATCGAACTATTGCTATCAATCAACATATTGAATCCTTTATTATCTGTGATGTTTGGATAGAAAAACAATCCAACGTTTATTATTGATTATTTTGGTTTCTCATGGTAATGTTTTGAGAATGCTTTAAAGTAAAATTATTAAATCTAATCATAAAAGATAAGTATTCAAATCAACAAATACCGTTTGTAATAAGTGTTTTGTTTTAATAAGTAATTGTGTTTACTAAAGATAAAGATTAGTACAGGTCAAGCACCATGTTAAAGTAAGTTCAATATTTGTTATTGTGACAATTACTTATGTGATTTGTTTTTAATTAAGCTTAAATAATTAAGATGTTTCCTATTGCTTTGTTAATTGCTTTGTTAATAGAAGATGTTGATAAAAAGAATTATTCAGTATGTGTCATGACCACCGGCTTTCTGTTGGCTGGTCTCTGATTGGCTAGAATCCGGCCGATAGGAGACCAGACAGTAGAAGGTTTTGACGGTACAAAAACCAAGATGGAGAAGGCGTGACTTTTGTGGCGGCCTTTGCCTTGCATTGGAGAGTTGTGGGGGATTTTGACTTTCCGGATAGGTTGGGTTAAAAATGGCGGAGTGGAGAACGAGCCGCTTTGTGATAAAGGTCAGTGTCGTTAAGATTGTGATATTTACTTATTTATTGTTCTCTGGCTGTAAACTGTTACTTTGTATTTTACAAGATGATTGCTGTTGAGTTTCTTGCCACTTCTTCTCAACAGATCGACTTTCCGAAGTGGTGGTAGAGTATAATAAATAGAAAACTTAAACTGATAAGTTGTTTGATTGAGTGACACCCTTCTGAGACGTTTTCTAACATAACTAGCTTTAATATGAGTCAATCGCCTAGCAGGACTGACAACCCTGATGGGGTTGCCGGTTCTGCCCATTTTAAAAACCCAAGCGATCGCCCATTTTCGATATATACATAGGTTGCCTTTTATATTTCGGGATTTGGCAACCCTGGTGTTGCAATCTGTCAACTGACAGCTCTATCGTAAAGTTAGAAGTTTTTGAGGTTATACGTACTCAGAACGTTTTGACATACGAGCGCTATTTGTGTTGTTTACAGTAAATTAAAAGATTCATCTGCCCCCAAGAATGGAATTAAATCGTGATCATTTTCGCGCGATTATTTTTTACAACTTTCGACGTGGATTAACTCAGCAGCAGTGCATGAATGAACTTAATTCAATTTTTGGCGATGAAGCTCCATCAAGGACCAGTGTTTATCGATGGTATGGTGAATTCAATCGTGGTCGGAGTTCACTCCAAGACGAATTTCATGAAGGTCGTCCAAAATCAGTTGTTGTTCCGAAAAACATTGATGCAGTGCGCGAACTGATATTGCAAGATCGTCATGTGACCTATCGTGAGATAGAGACAACCTTAGGCATTAGTGGGACCAGCATACACTCAATATTGCATGAACATTTAACTGTCAAAAAAATTTGTTCGCGTTGGATCCCACACAATTTGTCAATCGCTCAAAAAAAGGCTCGTGTCGATTGGTCGAAAGAAACGCTCGAAAAATACGATCGCGGTGCTTCAAAACACGTCTATGACATCGTGACAGGTGATGAATCGTAGATTTACGCGTATGAGCCCGAAAGTAAACAGCAGTCGACTGTATGGGTGTTTCAAGATGAGCCAAATCCAACAAAAGTTGTTCGCGCACGAAGCTCTTCCAAGCAAATGGTCGCATGTTTTTTTGGAAAAACTGGACATGTCGCAACCGTACCACTAGAACAACGCAGAACAGTCAATTCTGAGTGGTACACAACAATTTGTTTGCCAGTTGTCTTCCAAGAAATTAGGAAAACCAACCGGCGAAGACAGATCAGTCTACACCACGACAATGCGAGCTCTCACACATCGGCTCAAACAACTGCATTTTTGAGCACCCAAAACATCGATTTGATGATTCATCCGCCATATAGTCCTGACCTTTCACCAAATGACTTCTTTTTATTCCCTCACGTAAAAAACAAACTGAGAGGTTAACGTATTTCGACACCTGAAGAAGCGGTTGCTGCATTCAGAATGCATGTTTTGGAGATACCTCAATCAGAGTGGAAAAAGTGCTTCGACAATTGGTTCAAACGCATGCAAAAGTGTATAGATCTTCATGGGGAATATTTTGAAAAACAATAAAGTGATTTTCGATGATTAAATATTTGTTTTTGTTCTCTAATCCCGAAATATAAAAGGCAACCCTCGTAATCATGAAACTATTTTTAAAATCAACTATGGAACAATGCATATCTATTCTGGTGTTATATTTTTTTTAGCGTCGCTTATAATTTATTTTTATTTTTCCCACGACGCGACGGTTAAAAAGTAATTGAAAAAGAATAAAATAATTTAAGATCCCCCGACTGAAAAGATTAATGTGACGAGAGATAATTAACGCGAAAAGCTTTTTTAAAAATTCACTTGTTCTCACACAGAGTCGGTCATATTATGAACAACATACTATTCGTTTTTATAGCACTTCCCTACGCTTACCTATTCGGTTCTCGAAGATGTAGATGTCGCAATAACATAGGTATTCAACTCCCTATGAACTTTATAAGAAGAGCAAGAAAATCCGTCTGGGGCTGCCATTGAATGAATTCGTTTTGTAGTTTTATATTGAAATTTAAAATATTTTGGAGATAAATGGTAACATTGGTTTGCACAAACACCCTCTCACCCCAAACGCATATACCGTCTCCGTTCCGTCGTGGGTAATAAACACCTGCATGTCTGTCTTAAACTGTCTTTGACATCGATGTTGATTGATTCTGTTTGTTTTGTGAAAAATATGAAAAACTTAATTACCTATATTCTTTTGGGCAAATAGAATACTGATCGTATCGGAAAGCTTATATTGTCACTGAGCTACACCTAAATTGCATAAGACTGCGAAGAGTATTATGAAAA
Organism: Stenoptilia bipunctidactyla; assembly: GCA_944452665.1. Taxonomy (NCBI): domain Eukaryota; kingdom Metazoa; phylum Arthropoda; class Insecta; order Lepidoptera; family Pterophoridae; genus Stenoptilia; species Stenoptilia bipunctidactyla. Next base: position 17,520,008 of record OX101728.1, read on the forward strand.
CCCAAAAGAGCGCATTCACGAACACAGAGGAAACATGAATTATAATATCATATATCAACAACTTGGCGACCATCTACCTGTCAGTCATCTGTCAAGTGTACTTTTTTAAACAAGTTCAATCTTCTTTGTTGAAGTTGTTGGTGATACCATATTTTAATAATTTCACTGTGAAATAACTTATTATAAAACAGGAAATATAATAATGTACGATTTTTCTGTGATTACTTACCTATAATTAAATGTATCTAATAAACTAAAAAGAAACACTATACAAATTTTAGTATTTTTAGTATGGGGAGTGACGATTCTCTTTTAAGTATTTTTGTGCACGTAACTTTTTACTACATTTGACAGGCAGTTAAATATTAATAAGTATCTGTTTGCAAACAGAACGCACAAATGTGTTTGACTTCAAATTATAAACATTCGAAAATTTGCTTAGTTTATCGGGCACAACACCATCCATCCATCCATCAGGAAATAGTTGTCCCAAATTTTACTTATAAAAAATTTAATTTGGTAGTTTACGGGTCTATACATATACACGATGGACTGGGAACGAAAGAAAAACGTAGAATGTGCCAGCTGCTTTTCTTCCCAGGCATACCTAGTGTAAAAGACAGTTAAGGGACAGAGGTTTTAAAGGCGTTTTTGTGGGCGATAGACAGACCCCCTGTCGCTACAATAGTCTCTTTCCATCTTTATAATACCTCCAAATTTGTCAAACGTGACATGAGATGGTCTTGTAACCTCTGGTGTTCTGCCTACCCCATAAGGGATACAGGCGTGACGTTATGTATGTATGTATATACACTTTATAACCTTAATCTTGCATTTTTTTATTATGCAGGTGCGATCAATTAGGTAAAGTTACGTCCTTTAGGTTATAGGTTTTAGGTAAGGTCTTAGGTTAATGAAATGAAATGAAATGATTTTTTTTTATTCATCATACGACCATCGAATGGCCGCTTAATGACGTCACAATTTGTACTTCGGCTTTAACAAAGTGTTGATAGTTATCGAATAAGATATTACAGTAGACCAAGGGACAAAAAAAGGCCGGCGGAAAAAACTCTTGGCACTCTTTTTCAGTCAGGATTATACGAATTGAAACAAATAGGTACATACAGTACAAATTGATCATGACATGAAAAAAAAACAAACACAAGACAGCTAATTGTGAGAGCCAATGTCATGCCAAAACCAAATTGCTTACATAGTAGGTGCATTAAGCTATGGATGCACAACACGAACATGACAAACTGGGACCAGAGTATTTAAAGAAGAATGGAATAAAATAGTCATTGTATCATCAGAAAAACGACCTGGCACCGCTAGCAGCACCCGTTCACGAGTATAACGCAAGCATCAGCCATCACCCTCCTCAACCATATTTTAGGGAAGAGGGTGACCCGATACCCGACGCTACCACTAGCCATGCCGCCTGAGAGAGCATGACGTTCTTGCTGTTGTCTTGACAAGAAAATAAGTGAGTGGGACAGTCACCAGCATTTCATATATATACCGCACAGCCAAGCCGTAAACAAAATTAATAAGTAATTAGAAACTTTTAGAAATATCCTGTTGTGCTTAATCCCATGCCTTTTTATCGTCTAAGTAATCTTTAGTTTTGAATGAATGAATGAATGAATGAGAAATTTATTGACACACACACAACAAAAAAATTGAAAAATTACTAGTTTTATAATAAGCTTTTCGAGATAGAGTGTTTTTAATGATTGATTTAAATTTATTGAATGGCAGGGATTGAATTGACTTCGGAATTTTGTTATATATACGTATTGACATTCCAATAAATGATTTGCTGCTTTTAGCCAGCCTTAGTTTGGGAAACGCTAACTTATGGTCGTTCTTAGTCTTTACAGAGTAATTTTTATCATGATTATCTTTCCTAGTTTTAAATTTATTACTATTCTTATAAATATGCATAATGTTTTCATAAATATATTATGATGCAAGGGTCAAGATACCAATCTCTTTAAACTTTTCTCGAAGAGATTCTCTATTTCCAAGTTTATACATTCCACGAATAGCCCTTTTCTGCAGTGTAAATATCGTGTCAATATCTGCGGCATTGCCCCAAAGTAGGATGCCATAGGACATTATACTTTGAAAATAACTAAAATAAACCAGCTTCGCCGTATTAATATCAGGCAATGAACGAATTTTCTTTACCGCGAACGCAGCAGAACTAAGTCTACTCGCTAGCTGTGAGATATGGGCGCCCCATTGCAATTTAGAATCTAAGTTAATTCCAAGAAAAACAGTGTTATCTACTAGATTCAACCTGTTCCCATTAAGACGCAGATCAGACTCAACTTGTTTTACATTTGGTGCAGAGAATTTTATACATTTAGTTTTTTTATCATTAAAAGCTAGATTATTTATATTGAACCACTGCACAACATTTGAGTGAGCATTGTTTACATCGTCGTAGTTGATTTTCTGTCTAATCATTTTAAAATTAATGATGTGTCGTCAGCAAACAATACAATCTCGTGATTATTGCCTACCATATACGGTAGATCATTTATATAGACTAGAAACAAAAATGGGCCCAGAATTGATCCTTGTGGCACTCCCATTCTCACAACCGACCCAGCCGACCTTTTCCGGTTTACCTCAACCTCTGAATTCTATCACTTAGATATGAATTCAAAAGTTTGAGGTCAGTGCCTTTGATGCCGTAGTGGTGGAGTTTCCTGATGAGAGTGCCATGCTGAACACAGTCAAATGCCTTGGACAGGTCACAAAATACGCCTAGAGCATCCTGTGAACTCTCCCAGGCACCAGTGATTACTTCAAATAGTTCAACACCAGCATCAGTTGTTGAACGGCCCTTTGTAAATCCAAATTGTTTTTATGAAGTAAATTGTTATAGGTGAAATGGGCCAAGAGTTGATTAAGAATAATTTTTTCATAAATTTTACTACATGTAGGTAGAATTGAGATTGGTCTAAAATTAGTAGGGTCTGTAAAGCTACCCGACTTAAATAAAGGAAAAAACTTACTTTGCTTCATTAAATCAGGAAACTCCCCACTAATAATATAGTTATTAAATATTTCAACAAGGCAAGGAGCTATTACATCTATAATACAATTGTCTTAAATGTTTTAATAATATCCCCGGTGTCTATGAGTTGGAACTTGAAAGACAACTTGCACTCACTCACATGATTTTTGAGCAATGATTCAGCCGCCACAGGTGATGAGTTTAATGATTTGGTAGTTGAAACTGGAATGTCAGCAAAACAGCTCTCAAATGCTGTCGCAACATTTTCATCTACTTTAATGATTTTATTGTCAGTTACAAGTTTAAACTCCGTATTTGATCCTTAACTTTTCCAGTTTCCTTATTAATTATGTTCCTTGTTGTTTTAGTCTTATTAGAACAATTTTTAATCTTATTTCTTAGATAAATGGATTTGGCTGTGGCACAAACTCTTCTGAATAATTTTGAGTAAATTCTAACGTTTAAGGTTAGGTTTTAGGTATGGCTTTAGGTTAGGTTTTTAGGTTAGGGTAGGTTTTAAATTAGGTTAGGCTGGGCGGAGGGTGGGATGGAGAAGGAGACGCCTTGTCCCTCCCGATAGCCAGCCGTGGTGGGCTAGGGGACCTACTGCGGCTATACAGGGTAAACACTATATGAGTGGGAAATGGCCGCGTGTACTGGGCCATTTCCTACGTGGTACGCACGGCTTAGGCTGAGCGTAATCCACCGGGGCGCGCGGGCAATGCCACTGGCGATACCGTGGGCTCCAATTATGGCGGGGGAGGTACACATGGAGGTTTTCAGTGGGTCGGTTCGGCCTTCTGCCGGATCATCCCCACATATCCCATCGTTCCTTGGGCGTTCGGGGACGTGATAGCACGTTTTCCTCCAGAGAAAGAAAAGGTGCTATCAATTTATAAAACATTTTATACCGCAAATGGGCTTTGTTTATATTTTTACAATTGACAAATACGGTCAGTGACATATGCTGCCAACTACGAACTAAACACGGAAACACCCGAATCAACAACATAAAACATCATTTTCGTTGGGCCATTTTCGAGCACTAGTTACTCTTCCATGCTTTTTTCGTTCACTGCATAGAACTCACAAACACATGCTAGTTTGTCTTCCATACAAATACCAAAATTCTATTACTACTAACGCTACGCGCCGGGCATTACTGGAACTTTTTGTATTTTTTGCTGCGTTCGATATCGATATATCTATAGTACCAGGCAGCGTATCTATAGTATAGTATTCAACCAATCAAATTTTTGCGCTCGTTGCATTTGCTTATTTTTCTGTGTGTTTTTTGTCGCTGAAGATCGAAGATTTTACTTTTGTAAAGTTATATTTTTACATAGGATGCTGACTTTCTATTGAGACAGTTAAGAAAAGGAATTGCTTTGATTTTGAATGACTGGTGCAAGGAGGTGAACAATTTGTGTGGCAAAAGCATTGAGTTTGACGAAAACGATCTGAACAAATCTATGGCCTATAATTATTATATCAAACATAAATAATTAAGAAAAAATAAATAATTGTCCGAGATGCATATTTTTTTATTACTCCCAACTCGCATAGCATCATGCTTTGTGGAGTTTATTTCAACTTATTAGTATTGCGCAGTTTAAATTTGACTCGTTACTCGAATCAAATAATAATTGCGCAATAGTAATAACTGGTACTACGAATTTCTGAACATTTGAAATTGGCGGTACGGCCCGGCTGCATTCTAGGGTTGTTTTGGTCAAAAAGGTTCCTAGAGTGGATACTGTACGGCGCTAAAGTGCAAAAACCGCGAGACGGTCATCTATACTTTAGTACTTATATTCATCTATGCACAAACACGACTTCGTTATCCGACATTTTAACTACCCATGGTGGAGCGCAGTCGAGTACAGTGCTCGCCACAAGCAAGGCTACAGGTCAGTCAGATACCTAATGCCGTTACATAACACGCTACGATATGGCGAAATGCTCAGGTCAGTCGCCACTCGCCACCACAGTTTTTTGGTTCAAGACATAATATTTGTAAGAGATTGTGGAGTAGGTACATGAGTTGAATAGGAGTATGGGTATACCTTGGATATACCATTGGATATACCTTGGTTACAACATTTATAAACTAGAAATACAAGGCTTAATGAATATGTACCTATATGTCTTATTTATAAACCTGCCAGCACCAGAGGCACCCCTATAGCATAGAAAGTTTGCCTTTTTTCAAATCGATAGATAGAAATACCTAGACAATAGTTCAAGAGCATAGTTCACAAGCCTTTAAGCAAAGGGTCCAGCTGGATATACAGGGTCTGTCGAAATGAATAGATAACCCGGTAACTGGAGTTGGTCCGGATGTAGGACTATAAGAAGATATTATCTTCTTGCTGAGATTCTCAGCCATATGAAAATGGAGTAGACTTTAATTTAAGTACACTTTTTATAAATTTCCCAAATTCTTTCATTCATTTCGCTGCCGTTTCATCAAAGTTATGTATTTATGATATATTGTTCTGAATAATTTTCCTGCACACTTATTACAGTCAATTATTATAAAATTTATTATTTATAACATTGAGATATTATTACTTCAGGATGTCCCATACAATTTTTTTTCGCCTAGAGTTAGGGCTTTCGGACCCAACTACTCGGATAAATTCGTGTGTGGCGGGCGCTTGTCAAAACAATTATAGTCCGACAAGGATCTTTTGGCGCGTGGCGAAAATTAGAAATAATCACCGTCTTGGGAAATGTGACTTCATGACTTTTACCTCTCATATTGTTAGTGAACTTTTAAATTCAATATTAAGTTAAGAAATACGCCAAAATTTACAGAATGTGGACTTACTTATTGTAGTTATAAAATGAATGAAGTTGCTTTCAGAAAGAAAAGCAATTTAACATCTCAATAAATCCCTTTTTAAGAGTAAAGAAGCAAGTTGCCTCTGTAATGTTTACATATTGCCATACTTTGTTTTTTTTTAAATATTGTAAGGATAGGACGTTTGTCTTCCATGCCACCTGATGGAAAGTGCGCATGAAGACTATGGTGTTACACGTCCATCCACGAGAAACCTATTCACTCGATACTTAAAAGTTCCAGGACTGTAGTGGTCAGGAAAACCAGATGCAGGCAGATTGTTCCACTCCTTGGAAATGCGTACCAAAAAGGAACTATCGAAGCGTTTTGTTCGACTTCTTGGTAAATCCACTATAAAAACCATGGGCGAGTTTTGGTTTCAAGGGATAGATCAGCGTAGGGAATGAAGAACTCCATTGCTTGACCTATCACACTTGAGACTGCATCAGCGCAGCACGATGGATCGGTTGATGTAAAACAAGCTTGCCGCCACGGATAAGATGCGACGAAATGTCGCATTTCATCCCAATCTGCCGACTTGTAACGCCATACTCGCCTAGAACCACTTGGTCGGGTGTCAGGTGGCGAGTACTGCGATACAGATTTCACCAGACAGTGATCGGATGTCCCTAAGGGTGCAGTGACGGACACCGAATATCTGTCGGGATCGGTTGTCAGCAGAAGGTCCAGGCAGTAAGCAGTGTGGCCAGCAACGTCTGGGATGCGCGTAGGCTCGTCAACAAGCTGAGAGAGGCCATGAGTAAAATACACTTTAGAACATAACTTATTTCATTTATTAAATCTCAATAAAAATTACGATTTCAGGAGAATTGTCTCTTTAAAAGACTGTATGAAAAGTGAAGAAAGATAAACAGATTTTTTAACAAACCTTTCAAAATACGAGCATTTCTAGATACGAGTAGGTACCTAATAAAGAAAGCAGCGGTGACGAGGATGACAAGGAAAACAATTTATTATAAAAACATGATATTGTTTTCATGTTACTCTATTTTTAATACTTATATTTTCTTGCTTAATATTTAGATCTTCAACCCTGTGTTTTTGTAGAACTAACGTTTTTCTCAAAGTTTACGCGAATTGCCTTTTTGTAGTACTTACATAAAATGAAATAATTTCTGTTTTCAAACATGAAGAGTTTATGCATTTATAATTTTCCCTGAGAAAAGGGAAATTATAATTAATGGTCACCCTTAATGGTAACCCTAACGCCCCTCTGACGTCATCATCCAAGCGCCAAAAAAGCCTTGTCAGACTGTATAATTAAATGAAATTTTAGGTGTTCTTAATGTCAAAAATTTACAAAATTGTCGTTTTATGACATTTTTTTCAAATTTTTTCATAGTGTCAACTTTTGATCATCTACCTACTGTAGGCAAACACTAGTGGACCACTAATAAGCGTATTCAGAAGAAAACCAAGTTATTTTAGAGAACAAAATATGACATCTCCACGATAATAAAGTGATGAAATTGTACGAATTTAAAATTGTCGTGCAAACATTTTGCGACAAGTTAAATCAAAATTGTAAAAGATTAGATACGATGTAAAAATGGAGATGGAGAAAGGGGTAATGGGGGTCACTTAAGCAAGAATTAGAACACGGAAGTTAAAATTATCAAAATCTCTATTACTCATAATTATAGTTGAATTCTTTTCAAATTATTTTCGTGACAGTTCAAAATTGTCAATCATAGTGAAGTTGTCCTTATGAAATTGTTCGATTTTAAAATAGATTGTTTCAATATACCGATTCAGTTGGCAAAAGAAATGGTATTAGTATGGTAGGACATAAGAAGTGGTATGGAACATCAAAAACTGACACTACTTATACTGCTAGACTTCAGTAATGCTTTTAATGCAGTTGATTTTGGTGTTTTCCTTGGTACTATTTGCTCTCTAAACATATCTCCTGAAGTGATCGACTGGTTTCGCAGTTATTTGCAAGGCCGCCGGCAACGTATTTATCGATGACAAAGTGTCCTCATGGTGCAATACTGTCGCCGGTGTGCCCCAAGGTGGTGTGCTCTCTCCCTTATTTTTTTCAGTTATTTCATTGATACTATGTATAACGACCTCCCTATCTTCTTCCTACCACTTGTATGCAGATGATCTACAAATCTATACGCAATTCAGTCCCGACAGCATCGATTTGTCCATTAACACTATTAATAAGGACCTTGGTTCAATACTTGAATGGGGTAAATATTATGGTTTAAGTATTAACCCTTCAAAGACTCAAGTTATCCTTATTGGTAGCTCTAAACTAGAATTACGTTTCATTAAAAAAAAGAAATATACCGTCTAAAGATACGCGCACACTATGCCGGAGCGCATCGCAGCGCAATAATCCGCCTGCATCATTCTCATATATTTTATATGAAATGCGGCCTGTCCCGCCCCGGCACAGTATGCGATAGTTCATATAAAATATGTCAGAGGCTCGCAGGCGGATTTCTGCGTTGCGATGCGACCCGACAATGTGTGCGCGAACCTTAATAAAGCACTTTGCCTGTATATTTTTTTACAGCTGTCTTCGTGATGTGAACGCTTATGATATAAGGGCGTTGTTTGTGTACTTAGTAAGTGATTTTCGAGGAAAACCTGGGTTGGATCCTTTTCATGTTCCAGTCAACAAATAAGCTTCTAGAGCTTTAGGAATCGTAACAAATCCTCGTTCTGATTGTAATAATATAAAAACTTTATATATATTATAACAAATATTATGTTGTGCCTACGTCCGTAGTCACCTAGAATATGAATCCGCAGTATGAAGTCCAGGCTATGATGATGTTGTCATTACAAACATGTTTACATAAACATACATATAGGCATAACGTAACGTAGGAGTTATGTTTGAACAATTGGCGTTATATCGAGACCTTAAAATACTCATATAAAGAACATAGGTAGTAATAAAGTTTCCAATGTTTAATAATGTATACGTTTAAGACTCCGCGGCGCAGTGGTTTTAGACGCCTACCTACAAATCGTGACGTCGCGGGTTCGTTTCCGCATGGATTGCATTAAAATTTTAGTTAATAAATTGGACAAAAAAGAATGACCTATAGGTATTTTACAACACTGCCAGTATAGTTTGAGACTCAAACTTGAATCTTTATGGTGATTGTTAAAAACTACGCATGGTTGTATAGTTTACACAATTAGAAATCAAAGTCAAAAGAATCTTTATTTCGTAAGTATTTAAATACATTTGAAATAAGTCACAAATTCAAAACACATACCTACAAGTCGAGTATGGGTACTGAGTACCCTATAGCAAAACTAAATTTAAATTAAGTTACATGTTGTTGGTAGTACCTGGTAGTACTATGCGTTTCAAATGAGAATAGGACTGGCTTAGCGCCAACTTGTGACGTCATCATAGCTGTCAATTCGAACCGGTTAGGTAGAGTCAACAAAACAATATTATTTAGTTTAGAATTTATTTACATTTAGATATAAAAATTAATCCGCGTTTTCAATTACTTTCATTCCACTTATCTCTCTCTCTCTCTTGGGTCGGTCCCTCATGTCTGAGGATCGTGGTCAGCATCAAGGCTGCATTTGGAGCGGATGATCTGCCGCCATCGGTTTCGGTCCAGCGCGTCTCTTATTAGCGTATGGAATTTAGAGGTCGACGAGTCTTTCAATTGATCGATCCATCTCGAAGGCGTACGACCGCGTGATCTTTTGCCTTCGGTGTTCCCTACCACAATCAATTTTTCCAAATTGTCATCTCCTCTGCGCATTGTGTGGCCGAAGTACGACAGTATGCGTTGTTGGTATACTTATAAATGATGAAAATTCATTTTCTGAAGAGTCATCGTTGTTGTATGATGTTGGCATGGTTTCCGAGCTTTTTCACCATCCTATTTACTGTCGCGTGTAAATAAAATTTGAAAACGAAATAAATACTTAATAAGACAAAAATAATAAAATGAAGTTTTTATTTCTTTTTGCTCTGATAAACAAAATAAGTAAAATAAATACCTAGTTATTTTTACTAAAAAAAAATATTTTGTTGTTTTTTTTTATTTTTTTGCAATTTTCAAGTGACTTTTGAAAGATAGATGTTTTGATGTTCCTATTCTCATTTGAATCGCATAGTACACAAAAATATGTAACCCGCAACTATTTATACAGTTTCAAAATTTGAAATTCGAAACGTATGCCTGCGGGGAGTGTAGTGAGATCCGGAAGTGCTTGCCGGCGGAAACGAGCCGGACGCGCGCGCCCTCTGCCGCATCCGGATACCAGACGCTCCGTGTGCCCAGAACATAGCCAAACTGTTTCATAAATGCTGGAAATCTTCCAAAAATGCTCAAAAATACCAAGTTATCCTATGATTGTTAGGAGTTTTCAATTTTAGAAACGTTTTTCGTGAGGTTGAGAATGAAGTCATAAATATATTGATTGTTAAATGATTGCATTTTTGAAATAATATCATAGGTATGTCATAGTTGTAGGTAATTAATTTGTCAATAATCTAAGCAGACTTTAAGGCAACTTCAAATAAATAGGTATGCAGGTACTGAGAATTAAGTAGGAGAAGTAGGTAGACAAAAAATACACAAATTTTGGGCAATTTGACTGGTCTTATCGCTTGAAGCGATTTCTTTTAGACAACCCATGTGGATATATATTTACACAGCAACACCTAGCCCTAAATTACACACATACCTAGCTTGTATTATAAGTACCATCGAACCAACTGAATCATGCATGACCCACAACAAACTCATTTTGGCAAATCTTCTAAATGCGAAAGGTCGAAATTTGCTTGAAGATGGGTTTTGGTGACATTATTATTTCATTCGACACTGACATTTACTGAGTACAAAATCCGTACAGTATCTAAAATGTCCTAAGTGCATTTTACGCGATAGACCTTACAAGTTTGACAGTTTCAAACGAATTTTCAGCAAAATGGGTCATTATTCAGTTGGTTCGATGATACGTACTAGACATCGGATATAGCTACGTATAAATTATTTTTTCTAGCGTATGAGGTAAACATTACCTACTCCAACACCACATCGATCGTCATTTAACATAATTGACTTTAATTTATTGATTCAGGGATTACTTTGCATAAATCCATCACAACTATTATATCCAAGTTAACTTGAGAGTTCCGCTACTCCTAAACACTAGTGCTGTACCTAGGTGTTCGTGTGTTGATGCAACGCGCCCTCCCTCCCTTATAAAAGCAAGCAGCGTAACGAAAACAATAATCACTTTCGCATCATCCTCATCATCACACACGTGATTGGCTTTAACCACCAGCTCAGAGTAAAATGGCCATAGAGTTTTGCAGTGCACCAACACACAAACTAAATCACAGAAAGATCATTTCTTAACTAGCTTTTACCCGAGATTACGCTTGGTATTAAATAGAGCGGTTACTTTTTTAACCTTAAAGCCTAATCTATTTCAGAAGTACACAAAGCCTTAACATACGTCTCAGAGGCATACCCATATTATTCATTTTTTATAATATGTAAAATTAGCTTTATTTTGATAATTTTTGTAGAGAAAATAAAAATTTGGGTTCTAAGCTAATTATAAAACAACACTGTTATGAATAATTACTATAATCACAGTTATTTATTACAAAAAATAATACCTACTAGGTACTCATGTGCATAACTGCCGTCCTACCAGGCGGCTAAATGACATTTTGCCATTTTTGGACTACCTAGCTTTTAAAAACCATAAAAATTCTAGATTGTAGAAACGTTAAACTCTTTTAATTGCATTATAAGTGTGTAATTGCGATATATTTTCAACAGATGTGAGCTATCTTACATACAACTCTAGAAAACAAGTTTGGCGGGTTTTTGTCTTTTTTCTCGAAAATATGATTTTGCACTTAGCGGCCTTTTACGGTAGGACGGCAGATAAATTGTAACAAAAAAATCAACCTCTTCAAAATCAACAGAAACATATTATTTATTCATAAAAAACATGTTTTTCTTAACGCTAATTAGTCATTCTTAGAGCAAACATTAAAACCAAACAGACTTCAAAAGACTAGGTAAAATTTAAGAGCAGTCTACACAAATATCTTTTGATTTTTTATATTTATAACACACTAATTTAGACATTCTCCTTTTTGTATAGGAACAAAAAGCACAGTATTTACGTTTTTTCGGCTGTGGTTCTTGTCGTTGATTTTCATTATTCAAATCAGTTTTACGAGGATTTTGTTTATATTGTCTCGCAAAGATCTCTTCAACGTTGGAGCTTCAAATTTCGTCTCCATCCAAGGCATGACAAAATCTGTACAGCAGTGCAAGCACGGATCTTTTGTCGATCGTAAGTTTACGAATGCTCGTATAGTATGGAGACGGTTTTGCAAGCAATAATTGAAATCTATCCATTGCCGCACGGTCAGCTTAAATAAATGTGTTCCTTGTTAATTTTGAATGTTTGTTAACAGGTTCTACTCTTAAATAACTGTAAAATAAAAAACTACATTGTTACTAAAAACTTGCAACCGACTCCATACTATACGAGCATTCGTAAACTTACGATCGACAAAAGATCCGTGCTAGCACTGCTGAGTTGCTTCATGATTTTTTTCTATTATCCTTTATCATGTTATCCCCATATATTATAGTAGAATTAACAGAAGCCATGTTTAGGATACCATAAAATACAGCCATCGGCCATATATTAGACTTGCGACTGCACGACATTGCGGAGCACATCTGATCAAACGAATCTACTCCACATTTCCTTTGAATTTAGAATAGAATCATATCAGGTTTACCACTAGAATCATTTATTACTGCATTTTCATGATAAACGATAGGTAAGCCATTTTTGCAGGTTTAGGCTTATATGATACAAGTGTACAAACGAAACATACTCAGTCACATAACTATTTTTATCTGCGCTTTGAGCGTCGTCGATAATCTGGTCATCCTCAACTTCTGAATCCGAATCTTCCAAAGAAGGATCATCTTCCTTATTTAGGATTGCTAAAATATCGTCTCCGTCTAATCTTCGAGACCGTGATATATTTTATATCTGAAACAACGCCGAAAATAGGCATAAAATATATGAAAAACGAACAAAAGTAAAATCACATAAACCTAGTTAGAATTTACACAAAGCCCAAACATAAGTCTCGCAGACGTGCAATACTTCGATAAATCAAAAATGGCGGAACTTACCTTAACGATACGGGCACCACACGCTAGCTCCCGGCGGCCAATGAGTTGGTTGGCGATAGCACAGAATAAGTAATAGTACCGTTGGTACAGAAGAATTACTCCGCAAGAAGATCTAAATAAATTCGAGTCTTGCTACGACGCGATACGGTGGAATTCAGCTCGCACAGCATTACGTACCTGCAAATTTATATACCTAGAAGTTTGTCTCTTTCTATCGCATGCCTCTTATCTTTTCTTACACTGGTAGGGTTGCTGCCTAGTGAAGAATAATTAATCTCCTTATTTGTAATTAAGTATCTACCGATGTAGGTATTACTGTTATTCTACCCTTGTAAAAAATATTGTTTCAACTTACCTAAAGTACAAAATGAAAAAAAAGTTGCGACGAATAATTAGTAATACTACCTATGTTTTGTTTGCTAAATTGAACATAATCAAATCTAAACATAATGTAACTGAATATTTGTTTCTTTTTATGTCCATTTTTAAATAGTATTTGCGACCTCGATCATAGAATTACTGTGAGTCCTATTAGGTAGGTAGGTATCTACAACGTCCCGACGACGGGCGCGCGCGTGACACACGACCCATTCGAAATCCGCCGGCGGCGGAGCTCGAGCGCTTCGCTGTAGGTAAATAACGGATGTACCGCGCGGAGTGAGCCAGGCCTGGCGATAGATAGAGCACAAATATAGCACAACGCGCTAGCTTCAACCGTTAGAAAGAGACAAATGATATGCTGTTCTGTGTACGCCACGCAGACGTAGATTAGGCTTCTAGGGTTAAATAAAACTGTCATTACCAATTTGAGCTCCTTAGGGGTTGATATTTAAAAAGAGTAAAACAAGGGGTACTTTTTAAATATCAACCCTGACGATGCTTGTGCTAAGAAGCATTATACTTAAAAAATAAACTTATTATTACTTTTTCATCCCCTACTTCAAACCTTAAGTAGGGTTTTATAAAAAAAAGTTGCCAATGGTTGCTATTTACATTTCAAACATTCATATTGATGCTATAACCTAGACGTAAAAGCGACACAGACAAACAGACTTTTGCATTTATAATATTAGTATGGATATAATACGATATCAGAAAGTTACTAATTATACCTATTAAAATGTGGTGTCAAAATGTGTTATTTTGTATAACTTCCAAATGTTTTATAAGCAATTCACAGTAAAATTTAAGGAAATTTATGTCAGGCTCTCCTCTTTCAAAAGATGCTTGAAAATGAACCTTTTCTTGAATGATAAATGGAACTTTTGAGTCCTTTTCACACTAATTAGGGTTATCTGAAAGTAATGGCTCACGTGAATGGCGGAGCAACACAAATGTCTGGTTTTCTTTATCACCTTTACTGGGTAATTAAGAACCTATATGCATCCAATCAGTATTTACTCTTAAAATTAAGAAACATACGAGAAATCTAGTGTCGTTATGCTATGTACGTTACCTATTGCTTTTAATTTTATGGAAATTCAAAGCCCTGCATTTATTTTAACAAAACTAAATTTTATATTTGATTATGCCAAAAATAACAGCAACTCAGTAAACAGCCATAAGAAGAAAGAATATTTTATACATAAATAAAGAATAAAGAAACATTTTTTAAACTGTTTTGCGGTAGAATTTGTCTTACATGTTAAGTTTATTTTCTATCAGTTGAATAACAATTTCATAAATACTTAAATATTTAGCTATTGATTCAGCTGAACAAATTCTGACTAATGCCAGCGGAAACTCGGATCTGTACCTAATTAGCAGATTTCATTTGGTAATCAACCACTTAGCTATGAAGTGCACTATTCCTATAATTTTCTTTTTCACTTTTTGTTTCTTTTTCCCAAGTAGTGATGGTAAGTGCCTTATATTTATATTTTATGATTTTAAGAAATGCAAATCAAATTCTTAATATTTATCGAAACTCATTCCAAGAATGCGTTGATTTTTATAAATACGAGTCCCATTTGAAAAATTGTTTTTGCATGTGATATCCTTATTATTAAAACAAATCTTTGATTATTGATTTGAATTTTAATCAAAATTTACATCAACATTGAATAATTGTTTGAATTGAATAAGATTTTACTTTAGTCATTACATTTTTAAACAGATTTCATTATGTTTAATGAATTATACAATTAAATTTGATATTTTGGCGCTGTTGTCATAAAATTTTGCGTTATAAGGGTGCTACCACACAAATCGATCCATAGTCGATCGACGTCGTCTATCGAAAGCAGACTGGATTAGTCAACTTAAATAAATGAAAAATGTGATAAATAAAAATTACCCGAACCTGGACCTCTCGTTTGCCGGACGAGTGCTCTTCCACTGAGCTACCGGGGCCTGGCGCTACGCCTCGAAATTACTTACCACATTTTTGTTTTTACGTTATATTGCTAACGTAGCTCCATCTAATGGTTAAGCTTTACAGCTAAGACCACCCGAGATCAATTTCTTTACAGAAATTGTGAATCCCAGTTAAAGTGAAGCATTGCAATGTTTTAATAATGTTTTTAGGATTTTGCATTTAAAATGCTCAATTATTCTTAAATAAATGAAAAATGTGATAAATAAAAATTACCCGACCAGGATTCGAACCTGGGACCTCTCGTTTGCCGGACGAGTGCTCTTCCAACTGAGCTACCGGGGCCTGGCGCTACGCCTCGAAATTACTTACCACATTTTTGTTTTTACGTTATATTGCTTACGTAGCCAGACCAGCCAAGACCCAGGTTCGAATCCTGGTCGGGTAATTTTTATTTATCACATTTTTTCATTTATTTAAGAATAATTGAGCATTTTAAATGCAAAAACTTAAAAACATTATGGATTAGTCAACGTCAATCGATAGTTTTTACTTGGCCAGTCCGATCAGAAAAAAACAATCGACGGTCGACCGACGGTGTGGTGTGGCAACACCCATGATAAATACGTTTGGGGATACATGAAAAAATAAAGCTACTTAAGTATAGTTTTATAATTAAAAATCATACACATAATGTAGAAGCTAGATAAATACAACTTCGACCTTATGACAACATTGAGAAAAAATAATTTTATTCCTTACTTAACAATAATTTCAATAACTGAAAAAATATGCTACTGACATAAAATTATTTTATTTATCATTTTGCATGAACTAGAAATATCAAATATTTAAAAAACACTTCCTTTTCATTGACACAAGAGTTATGAAAGTCCAAATCCTATAAAAAAAACATAGCATAAATGATAAATGCAGTGCAAGCTTACAAAACAAAACTAAGTATGAAATACTCATATGCATCTAATCAACAAGAATATTATACTTACTTACTTAGGTATGCAGGTACTTACTAAATTTTTAAATGTTCGTAACAAAGAAATTATTAAAACTTGTGGTTGTTTATAAAAACTCGTGTTAAATACGCACAAAGAGACTTGATACTTATCTCCCAAATAAGAAATGTCTACCACACCAGCATACCTGAGTTGTAACGTTAAGGGTGGCCAATTCGTTCATTTCTCCGTACATGGATACTTAGTAGCCCCCAAAGCTTCAGTAATCGGTGAGAAAACGCACAAAAATTGAACTCAAAGTTGGTAACGTTCAATGTAGCGCTAGTCTCAGGGATGTATTAACAAAACAATCTCACCTCTGAGGGCGATCTTGTGTTTGTGAATTTCATACAGCTAACGTCACTTATGATCGCACACGAATTTAAGACAGATTTGTGACAATTTAATGTTGTTATTTTAATCATTTATTTATTTATTTAACTATTTATGTACACACTAGTAAAAAATCACATTACAAAAAATATTCAAAGAAAACAAAAGTAAAAAGGTACAGCTTATTTCAACAGAAATCTCTTCCAGCAGACCTAACGATTGGAGAGTTGGATAAAAATACAATTTTAGTATGTACACTAACAATAAAAGAAATATAATATAATATACTACTAAATATTTATATAAATATGTACAAATAAATATATTTTACATATACATACATACACAAATACATATAATACTAAAATGTAATGTTACTTTTGTTAACAATCGACTAAAAGCTGAGAAAATAAGTGTTCTCGGACTCTTTTTCTAAAAACAGGCAATGATTTAGACTCGCGGATATCGTGGGGAAGTGCATTCCACAATCTGACTGAATAGACGGAAAAGGAGTATGACAAGTAATTAGTCTTATGCGTAGGCATCTTCAGGAAAGTACGCTTATGTGCTCTGCATAGCGCATTCGGAGGATGAGCGTTATTTTAATCATAATTTCATTACGTTTCCATTTTATTTCATAATTTGTATAGCACTCTTTATAGAAACTAGTCACCTACAACACAGGGAATCCTAGTATGGGGGCGTGTGTGCTCAAATAGTTCAAACACATTCCCTATTTTATTGTAACTAGTTATTATTTTAATACTGCTTTCTGTGAACAAACTAAATTGGAGAAATGACATAAATTATTATATCAATGCGGACCACAATTATCGACGGGTAAATTGACCCTTAACCAAGTATTGCGACATATTTAGCATGGTTGGAGTTTAATAAGTGATTTTAATTTTCAATATAGGTACACATAACTGGTGCATATGTAAATTAAATTATTTCCAGGACAGCTTTGCGTCATATACATAAATTAAATAAGCAATTTCACATAGTTTCGCTCTTTATATCGTACTGTAAAATAACCATTCCGTCCCGTCGTCTTATGCTGTATTTTAATAAGTACCCAATAAAGTTTTTAAAGCACAATGATAAATTTGAATAACTCTTGGGTTGAATAGTATTTTGCTATGTTATACTGCGCACTGGACGGCAGCGACAGCGAGAGCGACTGCGGCGCGGGCAGCGATTTCCGCGACACGATAGAACGTATTGAGTTTGTATGAATCCGCAACAAATCGCTCCGCTGCCCGCTGGCGGCGACAAGAACGGCCCAGACTCGTCGCTGTCGCTGCCGTCCAGTTTGCAGCCTTAAGGAAAAATGTAGCATATTGGACTGATCTTCAGTTGGACTGAGAGTTAAATTAAGGATTGGCTAATAAAGCCTTACACGAGTGTTTGTAAGGCCAAGCCTACTTACCCTAACTAGCCTTTATAAAACCTAACAGTGATTTCTTAACCATGGAACCTTTATTATTACTTAATAGTGGCGATGTTGCGGAGATCCGTATCCGTATCCACGGATATCAGCCAGACCAGATAACAAAAACCGTATTCGTATCCATATTCCTTAATTTTCACGCGGATCTTTTACGGGTCTTTCCTAAACTAATTTTTAATTTATAGGATGAAATGATGTATGTAGGAGATGAGATATAGAATTTTAAAAAATCTTAAAATCTGTTCAGAGTATTTTTTATTTCTTAAATGAAATATTTGGCAAACAAAACAAAAGTAATAACCGCGCGACGCAAGTCGAAACATGTCCTACGTGTCGTTGCGGCAAACGAAGTGTCAACTATCGTTTCAAGGTCACTCGCGCCTATACCTATTGCATAAGAAAATGATGATCCGTATCCGCGGATCTTGACACCGAATATCCGTTTTCGGGTGTGTATCCGCGGATCTACATTTTTAGCGATCCGGCACATCACTACTTAATAGATAATCTAATTATAAAGACGACGAAATCTAGTGACTACGAGATCCATAAACATACTGAAACGTCGTCGTTTGAATGTAAAATGCAATTATTTATTTATAATAGGAAGACTATTATACATATATTATATATTGACTGTAGTATTATATGAGTAAATTTCGGCTTTATCAATTCGATTCAAGTCACGTCCCCAAGTCTGCTCATCTCAGTTTCCGTAGGCTGCAAACCGCGACAGTGGCGCGGGCAGCGATTTCCGCAACACGATATAAAGATAAAGTATCGAGTTTGTATGAAACCGCGACAAATCACTCCGCTGCCCGCTGGCGTCGAGAACGGCCGAGATTCCCCGCATCGTCGCTGCCCGATCCGCTGCTGTCGCTGCCGTCCAGTTTGCAGTCTATGAATAGAATAAAATACTTATGATTTTGTAAATGACTTTAATTAAATATAGGGTTCATTCAATATAGGGTATTCAAAAATATTTTAATAGCAGATTAAGACTGATGGGAGGGTCACAAATACGAAAAAAAAATCTTTTAATATTTTTCGTAAATTAAAATTTCTAAATTCTTTTAAGTGATAAAAATTTAAGTCTGATCTGTAATTTACGACTACACGGCAAGTAATAAAGATGTTTCCATCTAATTGTAGGTATGTAGTCATAAAATGTACATTATTCTTTAATTTTACTCACAGAGAAGAATTTTGAAATTTTAATTTATGAAAAATATTTAAAAAAAATACTAGTTTTCGAAATTAAAATATAATTGACTATTGTATGCGGACCCGTATGTACCTATCAACTGACACTGTTGAATTTTTAGCTCCAACTATGTGGGTATTCATATAGGCACATGCTTTGTCTAGTTTCAATTTCCCCATCCATCATACAATATTACCTAAGCAAGAGCGCTGGCAGGCATGTTAAAATGGAACCAACATATACAACGGTCAAATTGGAGTTAATAGGGGATCGGGACCTTTTTATGTCCGAAGCGCCCCATTGCAATACTCGTGAGGCGAACCCTGCGCGAAACAAAAAAAAAATGCTACAGGCCTGGCGTATTTATACTCTAGGTAACCCCCGAGATCGCGACATGATATCCTCTATCAAAAGCTTTGCATAGTTTGGGGCCATGTAGTTGGTATGATTGTTTTGGGATTTTTCACTTTTATTTATATGTCTACTTTATTTGTTTTTTTTTTTTTTTTTTTTTTTTATGCAGGGTTACAATTATCATGTGAGCAAATCAAGGCGTTTGTCAACGGACACAATCTGCGCCGTCAAAGGATTGCTCAAGGCACTATACCAGGACACCCACCGGCTTCTAATATGAAATTCATGGTGAATATGTATTATGAAATGAAATGAAAAAAAAATATTTCAGACAAAAATTATCCATTTTACATTACTAATTTATTTACTTACAACTAAAACAAAAATAAAAATAAATGTATGATAGTATATGACAAACACTTCATGAACATTGGAATAAACAAAAAAATCAAAAAAAGGGAAATAAAGTTGTTGGTATTTGACATATACATAACTTCGCGCCTGTATCCCTTATGGGGTAGGCAGAATACCAGAGGTAATAAAACCATCTGAAGTCACGTTTGACAGATTTGGAGGCATTGTAATAGTGGAAAGAGACTATTGCAGTGTCAGCCTATCGCCCGCAAAAAAGCCCCTACTTAAACCTCGGTCCCTTAACTAACTTTTACAGTATGACCGGGAAGAGAAGCAGCTGGCACATTCTATGTTTTTTCCTTTGCTCCCAGTCCAGCATGGAAGAAGGCAAACCCTTCATAAATGTTCAAATATACTTCCTTGGAACATAGAAAAAAAATATATTATAAGAATTAAGTCAATCAAAAAAGAAAAGGCAGCGGAAAAATCTTGTGGTATTGTTTTTTAAAGAGCTTATTACAAACATTGGCTGAAATACAGCTCTGCAAAGACATGAAAGAACAACCACAAGACAGACTGCTAAATGTCACAACACAGCTAAGCTGCGCTTACATTCAATCTTAAGATAACCTGTGGATAACTACATCAATACCACGCTCTTTTATCATCCAAACAATCTTTAGTTTTAAAGCAGTCTTTCTTGCATAATGTCTCCATTTGATTTGACGAAAGCATTTTATGATAAATATGTTTTGACAGACTTCCATGCTGGACTGGGAGCGAAAGAAAAACGTCAAATGTGCCCGCTGCTTCTCTCCTGGGCATACTGTAAAAGTCAGTTAAGGGACAGAGGTTTTAAAGGCGTTTTTGTGGGCGATAGGCTGACCCCCTGTCACTACATTAGTCTCTCTCCATCTTTATAATACCTCCAAATTTGTCAAACTTGACATCAGATGGTTTTGTAACCTTAGGTGTTCTGCCTACCCCATAAGGGATACAGGCGTGACGTTATGTACGTATGTATGTATGTTTTAACATTCCGATGAATGATTTGCTGCTTTTAGTCTGCATTAATTTAGGACACGCTAAATTATGGCCGTTTCGAGTCTTTACTGCATATAATAGTCAAAGAAGTCTAAGAATATTTTTTAGACTTTTCATAGTACCTATTAAAGCTCCAAAAAGTATGTTTTATATTTTTGAACTCAGATTGCTTTGTACTGGGGACAAAATGGTTTCTACAGGTGTACGTTAGGGGGTTAGCGATATACCGTACAAACTTTGCGATTAAAGTGAATAAAATCATAACTGTTAAAGCAATTAATTTCATTATTGTAGTGCCTCTCCTGGGCTACGGGTTCACTGGCTCACTGTCGCGCCAAGCACTAGGTAACGTCAGACACCGACTCCGTCGCTCGACCGACTGACTGTGGGTGGACTGACCGTTCCACGCTACCCCCACTTACGGACATGGGACAGTGTACAGTATCTACTTAGCAGATACACAAACACTACAATTATCATATAACAAATACAAGGCTGCAAACCCTACTACTTCTCTAGCTGCAAGTAGACTCCCCGAGGCTCAACAGAACTGTAAATTGATATATTCTGTTTGCTCTACGTATGCAGCCCAATTCATTTCATGCCTCGTAGCCATAGACGATACATCTGCACTACACTTTACATTGGATTTGTTGAAAGTTGAATGCATATAGAGGTTTAAAATAAGAAGCTTTTGTAGTCTTATTGGTCTAGTGTGAGCCAATAGCTATAGATTTTAAAAAGTGTTCAGTTAAACATTATTTAATTTTAACACACGCGTAATCGTTGTACCTATTAATATTTGTTTAAATAGTAAATCATAATTATATTTCTGCCATTTACAGTTATTATATACTCAATAAGGGTTAATTAAATCCGTTATGTAGATAAATCCAAAGTGCAATAAATATATCACCACCACGGGTTCTGTGTTCGAAATGCTGGGTACAGTAAAGATAACATAAATAATATTAATTGTCTATTATGACCTTGCGTGTGGATTTGAAATTATTTCGTCAAGTATATACCTAAGCAGCAAGTTTCAATTAACCAACTATTTAAGCACAGGATAGCCAAGGAGCAATAAAACTCAGTCAAACACGAGTTGTACTTGCATACTCTTCAGCTTAAGTTGGTGGCACCTCACAACTAACGGACCATAGTATAAAAAGATTTTACAGAACATAGTCAGTTATAATTTTGGTTCTGACTATAAAAAATGTTCTTTCTGTTTACTCATTTACTTTAAGATTAAGTTTAGGAATGCTGTGTGTTTCTATCTTGCCTTCACAAATAAAAAATAAAGTTAGATGTATCCTCAATTAAAAAGATGGTCTATTTTTTATAATAAATAGAAGCGAAGCGTAGCTATTCAACGCATAGGATTTGGCAGAATAAACAGCGTTGTTGCTGAACTTGTTCCAGCATCAACATCAAGCTGAGCCAAAGCCTTTTTGCTCGCACTATCATTCAATTTATTATTTTATATTGTATTAGTTCTAAGTCCCTTTTTTTTGTGAGCAAATAAACTGATTTTATTATTATTATTATTATTACACAAAATTTGTAATTATACAGGTTTGGGATGAAGAACTGGCTGCAAAAGCTGCATCCTGGGCTGAACATGGTATTTTTGCACATAACCCTGATAGAAGTATTGGTAAGCAACTAGCCCTTTTATTTTATTGGTGATTTTAATTATAATCAATTATATTATAACCTTATCTTTTAGAATCTGACTAAATTTATACATATTTCGCTCAATTTTCCAGCTTCACAGCGATGGAGCTTGATCGGGGAAAATGTATATTTATCAACGTATACATCTAACGTAGATGTTACAGTGGTTCCCAACATACAAGAGGCCCTGGACGCGTGGTTTGATGAGAGAATCAACTACAGATTCAGCCCGTTCGACCTAGCTACAGAAAAACCAGTCGGGCATTACACTCAGGTAATAAGAAAACACTGCCACAACACTACTTTTGACGACCGGCTGGTGTAATTCCGACTCCCGGTGGCGAATATGCTTTTGAAAAACAATATGCTTTTGAAAAATATAAATTTACTATAATTTTAATTTATTTCCTTACAACTGGACTTGCGTTACTTTGGACTAACTAAATAAGGAGTAGCTGTTATGGTCGTTATATGGAAGAACACTTTAACACTGTCTGTCCAAAAAAGGCCCCAACAAATAACACAAAAATACTTTAATAATGTTGTTAAGTTTTATTTTGCATTTAAAATGCTCAATTATTCTTAAATAAATGAAAAATGTGATAAATAAAAATTACCAGATCCTGGTCGGGTAATTTTTATTTATCACATTTTTCATTTATTTACAAAAATACTTATCACCAAATTCATTATATTTATATTCTTTTAGATGGTATGGGCTGACTCGTCTTTCGTAGGCTGTGCCATTTCTCAGAGGAAGTCTCAAGGAGTGACTTCAACGCTGTTTGTCTGTGATTATGGCCCCACGTAAGTTTGTTCTTATTGTTTTAATAAGAACTTTTGCTTCATAATCTTTTAAAAAGTGTTTATTAAGGTTTTGCTTGCATACTTCTTACATAAATAATACGTTATCAAGTTCACACGCAGATTTATATTTAAATCTTAGTAGTTAGATTTCTTTCTTTCAAAAAATCAAGATTTATTACCTCAAACAATATTCAGATTTTTTAACACATTTATTATTGTTTCAATACTATTTGTGTTCAAAAAATTTCAATTATATCATTGAATACTTTATTTTACGTCAGCTGTACATAAAGATCTATACTAATCAAAAACAACATTGGACTTATTTTACTCTACCAATCCCTGACCGAATTCTGAAGACCATTAATTTGTACAGCAATTAAGTTTTATTCAGCTCACTATATATTGAGCTTTGAATATAAATTACAATAAAAGCATTTTCCCACGTTAAAATACAATGAGAAGTAAAAAGGTGAAAGAAAATTGTGTGCCAACTTATTTTCTAGACGTTTATTAGATTTTAACGTCATATGAAACATTAGTAGACATAAAATCATTTAAATGATAGATTTCTAAATTAAATAAATCATAAGGTTCAGAGTTTAAATGTATCACTTACATTTTGAACTGAATAATCTATCGGTTCTTTGTTCCGCTGTACTGTACATTTTTTAGATTGTTCCATCCACAGACATACATGTACATAGACAGCGCAAGTGCATGTACTTCGCGTGTCCGAATCCCGACCATGTATGTCTGTTATAAAATCGATATCACAATATAGATATCGTTCTTAATAATCGATTTCATTGGCGGCATCAGTGTCTTTGAATCGGTTTGTATTTTATAACACAGAATGTCAGCTGTGACGTCATAAAAGGTGTTGAAAATTCGGCACGCATGGTTCAATACAAATCGTGACACTTGCGTCATCTATGTAAATGTATGTCTGCGGTTCCATCCATGTATCACAAAGATGCATATTGTAGTATTGCAAACACAGATTTGTCGAATGTCTGTTTCATTGCGACACGTGTAGTGTAACGCAGGTGGCAGTCGTTAGAGTTTTCCCATATAAAATTCGACACACAAATCAATTTACAGATATAAAGTTAAAGGGTATTATTTAATATTGTCTTAAGTTTTCGCGATTCATACTATTAAATAAAACACTTTTTAACCGGATTTATCGCGTATATTTACATTTTAAATTTTAACTCGACGTTTCGGTGTCTTTGCAGACCCCGTGGTCACGAGCGACTGGTCCAGCTCTCAGGTTAAAAAGTGTTTTATTTAAGGGTATTATTTTTTAAAACTTTCATTCTTTCAGTTATTCATCTGGCCAAAATTATATTTCAATTTTATATCTGCTGCAAATGTTAATATGAAAATATACATAGCGCACAACATATATTTAAATGAGGGACTCGTTTTGCTACTCGTTATGGTAGTTTAAAAATTATATGTCCAGATGAATCTGAATTTCTTGAATTTGTAGCACAAGTTTAGAAAAAAAGCTGTATTTTTTATTTTCAGGTAGAAATTTGTGTGGTCTTTTATAAAAGTTTTATCTGGTATCATCTTTTTAAGCGTTTTCACTTGTTGCGGCAGTTTGAGTGACTCTTTTCAGATTTTGAACCTAATTAGGTACAGGGTACAGGTCGTTATGGTAAATTTACTGAAATCTGCGTAAGATATGTTTCAAGGCAATTTCTTATTAAGCATAATTAATTAACCAATAAAAGCACTCCTTTCTCGATGGAAAGCAATAAAGCTTATTTCTTTTTTGTATGCAAAAAACTTATTTCTTTTTTGTATCGATATGGTGGTTTGATCATATGAATCAGGCACAGATGAATCAGAAATTTGCCTACAATCATGCACTCAGCATATATACAGACTTCTTATTTACTTATTTTTGACCAAATTCGAAAAAGGAAGTTCTCAGTTTGACCTGTAAGTATGTATGTTTGTCCGCGATAATCTCGCGTTTGGCTGAACCGATTTGGATGCGGTTTTCGGTAAAAGATTTGGCACGTTTAGGAAGTGGTTTAAGTTCCTTAGCCGAATTCATAAAAAAGAAGTTTCTCTGTATATTTTGTATCAGCGATGAGCCGAATGTTCGGCCGAACATATTATCGTAACATTCGTATTCACCCGAATGTTTGGTTGATTTGCCGAATACTAGCTGTTTCGCGCGGTTTTATCGGCGCAATTTCTAATTGCGCGGGAATATAGGGATAAAAAGTAGCCTATGTGCAATTTCAGGCTGTACATTATCACTTTGCCAAACTTTCACATGTATAATAATTAGTTTCCATATTTATAGAAATTCGTGATAGATTTTTAGTGATAAATTTTGGGATTTTTCTTAGCTGACTGTTCGCACGAAGTTTTTATAATATAAGTATATCTCACTTTTTCAGTTTCCGCAGCACGAGCAGGATGCTGACGATACCTAGACGAGACGATCTCTTGCTGTATCAAGTCATCGTTTTATTTTCGTTGGGAGTTTCATTCTCCCTTGCACGACTCTATCTTAAAATGTCCAGGCCCATAGACACAACGTACCAAAACATTATAGTTCCAGTAGTAGTATTAGGTAGTTACTGATACTAGACCAAAACTTATCTCTAAAAAACTATCACTTACCTATATTGTATGTTTACCATTGTAATATCTATAAATGTAGAACCTAACTACCTATGAAAAAAAATAACTAGCCCAATACAAAAACCTAACACTAAAAAGTACGAAAAAAAAAAAGTCATAAAATCTAAACCAAAATGAAAGCAAACTAATAATTTATTTTAAGTAAAAGTGAACCGCCTTCAAAAAACCAACCCACTAAAAATGTTTAAATATTTTTTAAATACACCATCCTAGTCCTGTTCCAATTCCTTTCCTATTATTATTCCGGATAGCAAAATTGATAATTAAAAATAATAAAAACATTCATTATTTACCTGGGTAAGTATTTTCATAGTTTTTGAATTCAGTGCTAAACCAAATTTTGAAAAAATTTAATCCAGACATTATTCTTAACCTTTTTCATCTTCAAAAAAATAACCCTGTATAGGGGGAAGTAAACACAAAGTAGGAAAATGTAATTCAAATGCTGAAGGCGGACAGCCCTATCACATATAAACGGACCGCGGCGATATATTTCAAATATAGGCATTTATTTCAAAGATGCGGCCGAGTTGAAGTACTGTAGGTACTTCCTGTACCGTGCTATCAGTATGACTTATAAAAATACATTAATATTTCGGGAGACACTATTACTTGTTTTCTAATTTTTTGAGAGTGTTTCAGTAGTCGGATTTTAGTTTTTTTAAACTTTATTTTTTTTCTCACTTATTTTAGTGTTTGAACTGTGCTATGAAAGGTCTTTCATTTGATACCCAACAAGATACTGCCGAGATTTTCTTTGCATTTGTCTAATTGTGATTACTAGTTTAGAAGTTGGTTGTCTGTAAGAAATCGCTCGTCAGCGATAAGACCGCCTAGTAGTACTTACTCAACAGTTTTTTTTTCTCTCATTTACTGTCTGTACTGTATACTGAAGTGCTAATAAATAAATAAATAAATTAGTTGTGAGGGAACAGATGAACATACATACCCACATACATCCATACAGGTCAAAATCATAGCAAAAAAGAGTGTTGATTCGCCGTAGTCGGGTAGAAATACGGCCAAGTTACAAAAAAAAAAAATTTTTTTTTTTTTTCAAGTTACAATTATGTATGATTCTAGTACCGTGCTATGGGTCTATGACAGTTAAGCGCATAAATCAGGGTGAACATGACACTCATTATAGACAGTTTTAACATTTGGGACCAGAGCCTCCTTTTACGCTCGAAGGAGCTAGTGCCAGGAGACTCCGACCTTCCATAGCATTATTCATATATTACAGTTTGAAATGTTCACAATTCCATCTTCAGTTACATATTCTTATACAGGATTGTTTTTTAGTTACCAGCCAAATTTAAATGTAATTTTATTAGATACGATATAAACGTACCTGCATTTTTATTTTCATATCGCTCAGTAAAACAAAATGGCAACACAAACTTTTTTAGAAATAGTCGCTGTTGATGAACATAGCAGCATTTTATTGATAATACTACGACGCAGTACTACAAGATGTTTTGTAGTAGTGCGTAGTCGTCCTTCTTTTAAGGTATTCATTCATTAGTTAGAGTAACCATGCTTTGCTCAATATGTTAGCTAATATATTTATTACTTTGTAAAAAAATACATACCTTTTTTTGCAAAAAATCGTTTCTATAAATGATACTTTTTGTGTAAATAAAATTTTGCCGCTGACTAAAAGACAACCCTGTATATTTTGAACAGCTTACTAGAGCTAAACTGTAAGAAATACATATTTCTGCTTTCAACTTATGTTACCCATTGTTTTGTTTCAGTGGTAACTTCATCGGACAAGTCCCTTATAACCCTGAGTACAAAGGTTATCTACGATGTGAGAAGGGCTCTTGCAAACGGCCGTATGGAGCATACTGCCAGTAGCACAAGCTACGAAAACTAATCAAAAGATGAAAATATGTTGTTATGTAAATAAATGTTTGTAACTTCTTTGCGGTTTTTAATTTCCGTTTTTATTTGCGTGGTCTCGTTACTTAGCCGTTAAATTTTACTCTCAGAAAGGGTATTACTCTCATTATTAGGGTAAGCAATGTTAAGTTGTGACTCGTAATAACACTTAGCCAGAAAAAATTGTCTACCTCAATGTGTCAAGATATTTAGCAGTAAATGTTAGAACCGCAATGTAGCTGTTTAAAACAGACACTGGTCTTCGAAACTAAATCTGCCTTTCTTATTATAAAATATAAATAATTCTTATCGTGGAATTCGTCGTAGCGTATTAACTCCTGTGTCAGGTTAATACGCTACGACGAACGATAAACTTATTACTTACGATGATTACATCCGAGCCTCGTACGTCCTTACTTCGGAGGTTTGGTTCAGGCACGGTACAGATATCTACAGTAATTCAACTCGGCCGCATCTTTGAGATAAATGCCTACAGCGCCGCGGTCCGTTCACATGTTATAGGGCTGCCCGCCTTCAGCATTTAAATTACATTTGCCTAGTTTGTGTACTTCCATTTAGTTTTGTGACTGCAAATATACTTTTTTAATTAAACAAATAAAATACTTTGTGAATAGGAAGTGTTCAACAAAAATACGTTTTGTTTCAAAAAACCATGTTTACGTTTGAATAACAAATCGGTCTTATAAATCAGCGACCGAAAAATACTTGCGCTTCGACTGAGACGTAAGAAAAGATGTAAGTGTTATTAAATTTTAAAGAATAAACAATCAGCATATTAAGTAAAGCTCAGTCAACAATTGTTTCGGCATACAGACACTCGCAACTGGCCGCATGCCGAGCGCATGGCGAGATCGAGTCGCGTGGCTATAACTCGCGTTTTTTCCGTTTGTATGAAGTTGAATTACTGTAGATATCTTCTGTACTGTGGTTCATACTACAGCCCCGTAAACAATAGACGTTTATTAGAATCCTGACATCTGCCAACCAGCACTGGGCCAGCTTATGGTTTATCGCCTAAACCTTTTTCATCACCCTGGGGAAAATACATGGTATTGCAGTGAGCTCATTAAAAATGTTTTCATTATGAAACGGCTTTTATTAGGTTTATTTTTCAAATTTTATTTTGCTTTTTAGTACCTTTCTTGGATAAAAATATCAATTATCACCATCGGTTCTTTTATACATATCTAGCGTTCGGGCTAGCATAAAATGTGGGGACGTGTCCTGAGTTTAGAGCCTTGTAGCATTTCCAATATTTAATAGATTTGATATTTCAGTATCGTACAAACACCTGATTTAAAATTTTTCTTTTTCCGGTTAAAATTTTAATTCATCTTTTGTTTTTATTTTCAGTAAAGCAATTAAATTATGAAGTAAGTATATTTATAATTGAAAAACCAATTTCATCATAGGTATTTCAGCCAATTGTCACAATACTTTTATGAATCTAAATCTTCTTCATGAATTTACTCCATTGATATATTACTCAACGAAAATTTGATTTTTTGCATGGATAAAATCTGAAAATGTCTGTCTGTCTGGTACGTTTTCACGCCTAAACCGCAAAATCGATTTTTGTGTTTTTTGGTATACGAGTAGAAATTTTCTCGAGAAAGGACAAAGGCTACTTTGGTTTGCAAACATTTGTGTTTGCAAGTTTGTATGGAGATAAAAAAAAAATTATGCCCGGTTGGCTTGAAACTTTGTATTAGTGTATTTAAATAAAAATAAATGAACACGAATTCAAGCATATTTGAATATTCACCCGATAAGGGTCAAAAATATATTTTTAACGGTGAGAAATTCAAAAATTTCCTTTCGCATTTATGTACTGGTTCGATTTCTAAATCTAGTTGTGCTTTAAAATCGTGTTTCTGACAGATTTAGGACCCTGTCCACTAATACTACGCTACAGCACAAATACAATATTGATGATTACTTTGGCGAAATTCCACCGAAAAATTCAAAATTCTATCTACAAATTAAAATTAGTAATTTTAAGCTTTAATCGACAAACTTGAAAATATTGAAGATATTTATATTGAAAATAAAAAATATTGAAAATATTGATCAAGGTCAAGAATAACATTAATGTCATAACAATCGCCCATTAATCAAGTGCAAAATCTTTTTTAATACAGTTGCTCAAAAAGTGGCGTATTGCAGGGACGTTTAGCGTTCGGGATGTGGGCTATTACACACTTGTGCTTTTTCTTTACCTTTTCCGCAATCGTGCGTTCTCTTTCCCAAATGTCAAAATAATGTCTATTAAAAAGAAAAAATCAACCACGAAGTTTTTACTAAAAAAAATTCATAGAAGTTTTTACGATTCATGCAAATATTTCAGAAAAGAAGCTACTAATTTGTTTCAATATCAGATATAATGATTTGATGCAATGAGTTAGGTTAGGTTTCATTTCATTTTATCTCATTAAATTCATTTTCATTTCATGTCAATACAAAAAATCTACTAAAGACTTGGCTGTATGGGCATAGCTCCCTTTGCCTACCCAGAATGGGTAAACAAAAAAAAAATCTCTGTTTATAATCTTTCACGGCTGGCGCCATTTTGTATATTTTATAAAATTGCTTAATTTTTTCGCAACTGTATTAAAAATAGTTGTTCAGTACACGTGCGGAACCGTCATTGCAACTTGTTCCGACTGTCAACCCTCGCCTTCGGCTGCGCCTCGGCTCGTGTAGACATTTGTCGGAACTCTTTGCAATGACAGGCTTTCCGCACTCTTAATGAAATATACTATTATCACCTCTTTCTTTAAGCAATTCGAATGTAATAAATTTCCTATTATTTTAATGTCTTTTCAATGGATTTTCAATGTCAAAGTGACATTGAAAATCTAGATCAATACAATACGTTTAAAAAACTGTTCCGTTGCTGACTGAGTGGCTGACAGACAACATACAGCTATAAATATTCGGCGTCGAGATAAGAAATATAAATTCCAAGGGGGGTTTAAGGGTGCACTAAGGAAGGAATTTCCTAAATTCCCAGGGGAACGGGAAATACAGGACTTTTTAGTTTATGCGTGTACGAAATTGCGGGATTTCTTAAATAAATGCTTTTGAATTCGTCTGCTTAGCTTTTTTTGTAGGGCAATGAAAAAGAAACTCTTTTTTTCGGTTTAAAGTTCTGATTTAAAATGTTAATACACTGATTCAAAGTAAGTAGACTTATTTTCTTAATATAATCCATTGCGTATGGACTTCGGTACACCAATACCGTCTTGTATAATAATTTACCGCATCAGTACGTTTTCATCAAAATATTTTTCTATTCTTATATTTTTTTGATGTAGCCTTTTGTGTAATCGTATATGTATAATACACAAATAAAGTGAATAAACTTCAGAGATACAGACCCAGGATATATTACAATAGTAATGTTGCTTAAAATATTTATCCTTTTGTATAAAATATATACCGATTTCAGGTCAGGTAAATCCCTTTTTTTTGTAGCCTAATTTGTTTTTGTGCTCTACATATAAAAAATAATGGTTATTTAAGTAAATCACTGTAAAAGCTATTTACCCAATAAATTTTACGAACCCGCATATCTACGCTTTAATTCAATTTTCAATTATTTCATAATCAGTGGTCTGTTGTTCAGTGATACATTTTCAGTAGTGCAATTGGTTTACTCTATAATAATAGGTTATTAAAGGTTTATGATGTTATCTAAATGCCATAAGCGCATGACTAACATATTTCACACACGAATAAACTAACAGTGAGATATTTGCTAACCGAAACATATTATGTTCTATAGATGAAAGAGTCATTAATATTAAATATGTTGATGTGATCCTAAAAATATTTTGATCCCAAAGTGACATTTATTTTAAATTCCTACACTTAGGTAATTCTGCGAGATAAGGTGCTACACGTAAAACGAATGACACTGTGCAAAGCATATAATGACTGTCGTCGGGGCTCGTTGGTCACTTGAGGCCTCTCGAAGTTATCCCGCGGGATGAGTTGACCAAAGCCATGATTCGCATTGGTCAACTCAATTTTTATATTCTGTTTGATATTCAATTTACTAAAGTAATAACCCTATAAAATAAAAATATTGCCACGCTGCCTTATCTAACCTTCTATCAGAGTTGATTGGTGCAGGATGGTTCTATGTCATGGAAGAAGCTCTCGATAGCAAAAGTGTCACGCAATTCAATGAATATTTTAAAAGTTGTCAGGAGAATTCACTTGTTAACATCATAATGTCGTCGAAATATGGAATATGTAAAAAGTATCATAACTCAACTTTATTTGTACTCTTTTCTATTAAAAAATCCCACCGATCTCAGGAGTTTGAAGAGAAAACTATCGAAATGGAGAAAAAAGAGACTTATGCATTATACCAAGTCCACAGTAATCATGGTATTGCATCTAGCAATCTATATTGCAATCTATAGAAAAAACATTAAACAATTATTGACATAGTTAATTTTAAATACTTTTTATTATTAAGTACTAGTGTTGCCCGCAACTTCGACTTATATTTTCCTAAGTGACTTATAATGAAACGCCTGTTATTTTTATTAGGTGGAAGAAAAAACATATCGGAAGACAAATTTTGAAGTTGCATTTTACTACACATTACTTTTAATTACAGAATTCCTTTTAATGAGAGACTGGCATCTGAAACAAAAGGGTGTGAATATAAGCTTGAGAGTATAATGTTCCTTGTATAGAACACAAAAAACCTACAATAAATACTCTGGCTTAATTGAAGTTTTTTAACGTAGCAAAACTGAATTTAGAGAATATATTATAGATTCAATTTTATCTGAAGAATAATAGTCATAACAATTACCTAAACTACATACAGAACATAAACCTATTTTAGCAAGTCGCACCACACTACATGCATTTACACCCATACACTTACACTTACACACACATACAACTCTTCACATACAGAAAAACACAATTTTTTTAAATTCTTAAATCTTTTAATTCTAATTACTCTATAACTTAGTTTTTTGTTTTACATATTATTTATTGCAGAATAATTTTAATATAGACATTAAACGTTATTGTAAGTATACAGCGTTCTCGTTTATAAGTAAAATTAATAATTTCTATTCAAGTTTATAAATTGTTTAGTTAATCCTATTAAAATTTAGCTCTCTTAATGTAAAAATTATAAAATGTAAATCCGTAATCAGACATAAGATACACAAGATATAATTTTTTTAAGTTAGTTCAAAGGTCTGTGGATTTTGTGAATGATAACACTTTGTAGTATCTGTCTTAGTTACCTATCACTATCTAGGGTTGACATTTAGATACTTTGATCTAAGCTTTGAACTTGTTTTTCGAATATTTTTCGAATAGTTTTTTGAATATTAGTATAGTATTTTAAATAATTTATAGTTTAAATACAGAATTTTGAATTTGCGAATTTTCTTAAAAATATTTTCCTATAATTTCTTTATTTATACGCCATCTGTGATCGAATAGATTTTATCAAAAGCTAACAGTTGTTTTTAGGGTTGACACTTAGATATTTTGATCTAAACTTTGAACTTGTTTTTCGACCGATCCGCAAGGAAAACAAATTTATGTTACTGTTACTTATAAACTACATCACCAAACATACAATTCCCTTAAGTATTATCTCTTCATTATGTTACACGTTGTATAAAAATAATTATTGCATTTTATTGTTTTATTTTTAAGCCTGATTTTAATTTATTTTATTCTGATTTAGTTGCCTATCATTTTAATTATATACTTCTCATCAAAAAGTACGACAGTACCAATATTGTTATTTTTTACGATAATTAAAAAAAATAATAATAAGGTATTAAGTTTATTTAATCCATATGTGCATGATGGGATTTTTTTAAATTTGCCACATTTTTTCATTCTCTACTTTCATTAGCCAGACTACCTATATTGTAAACCTTTTAAATATGCAGTTTAATCGGTCGCACAATAACGCCGTGTGGATGGCTTAGTAGGCAGGATGAGCATTGTTCACGAATAAATAAAGCTTTCTATACCAGGATATTACAGGGCATAGTGGAATTTACATTTTATATAAAAATAATGAGTAGATAACTTTGTTATCCGAAAAATTTAGCCTATGATTATGAAATTATGATATTAATATTATAATACTTAATGGATAAATTCACTATTTGTATAAATATATAGGGTCACCCGATAATAGTCAATAATATTTTAATAGCAGGTTAAGAATAATGAGTGGGTTTGAATTTCGACAAATATTTTATATTTAAACTTAGCTTAAACTTCTCACTGAGAAGAATATTGCAATTTTAATGTATGATTTTTTTTTTAATTTTTTTCGATATTCAGACCCCACTCATCGTTCTTAATCTGCTATAACAATATAATTGACTATTATAGGCAGGCCCTGTATGATATAAAGGAAGTACTTACCTACACACACACAGTTTGATAGCCCGAGTTAAGATTCATAAAAATATTGTTTAAAACAAGCAAAAATTAGCATGATTTAAGAGTAAATATTTAATCATACCCTTTTATAGCTTTAATTATGATAATTTTATTACTATTGTTATTTTCAAAACTAAAGATTAAATTGTATCCGAGAAACTGCTCTTTTTAACATTTCGTTAATAAAAAAATGGACGTAACTATAGTTGGCAATATACTTAAATTCATTCACTTAAAAAATAATAAGTCTTTATAATATTGTATCGAAACTTGTGTACAGAAATTGTTAAATAAATAATTCATAAATGATAATATTTATTAAGTTGTTTTATTTGACAATTATTACTTTGTTTTTAACCTATAAGGAGACAAAAGAGCATGTGGCTCACCTTAAGGAAAGTGCATCTTTAACTCCCGGGGAATCACTTCCAGATGATAAATCCCGGAGGCGAATATACAAAGGCTATACTATTTGAGTCACGAGTCAGACTCTAATAGAGGAGCTTTTGTTTATGCATATTACTTGACAATACCTAATCGAACTTAGTAAAAAAATTGACTGAAATGGATTAGCTTTTGCTCTTGTAATTTTCAAAGAAATGCAATGACAAAACCTAGTACTGTATAATACATATTCACTCAAATAGATAAGCTTAAGTCAAGATGAAAAGTAGGTATATCTTTGTTTGAT
This sequence comes from Stenoptilia bipunctidactyla, assembly GCA_944452665.1. Taxonomy (NCBI): domain Eukaryota; kingdom Metazoa; phylum Arthropoda; class Insecta; order Lepidoptera; family Pterophoridae; genus Stenoptilia; species Stenoptilia bipunctidactyla. Next base: position 17,555,364 of record OX101728.1, read on the forward strand.
ATACATTGCGATGAAAGAGATAAGCTACGAGAAGGGCTCCCGCACCGGATAGGCGGAATCAGTACGGTTAGGTGCGACGACGAGCGCAGCGAGGAGGAGCAGGTTAGGTTGCATATAGTAATACACGTGCGCGAGCCGAGCGAGCGAAGCGAGCGGTGCCGCGGCAGCGGCCGGCGAAGCGCCATAAACCTGGTCAGCTATTATAGTCAACCCTGGACAATCCCGACATGGTCAAAAGTCAAACGTTAATTCATTAAAATAACGATGGTCATAATGCATGCACATTTTATTTCTATCTTTGAAAATCAGAACAATTGCCATTTAAGTATCAAATTGAAGCCAACGATCGTTAAAACTTTATATCAAATGGGATAGCTTTTGTTGCTGCAATGTTCAATTGAAGTTATCTCACAAAGTCTACACGACTTCGGTCAATTTCTGTACTAGAATAGATTAGGGTTTCGGCAAGTTTTTGTCATACAAAAGCTAAGCCAGTTCAGTTTGCACTTTCACTCTTATGGTATAGCCTTTGTAAATACGCATCCCGGAGCATGTAATTAACCTGCCCATCAATCCGGAACACAGCAATGCCGATGACAAAGCTGTTCGGCATAAATTGAACGATGGTTTATACGCAAACTGACATTACAAAGCGATTATTTGCAAGAAACATGTTATAATTATAATTAAGTGTCCAAATATAATTTAAATATATATAAAACTGTTCCGTTACTGACTGACTGAGTGACTGACAGACAACGTACAGCCGTAACTACGGGGCGTAGAGAGCTGAAATTTGGAACATACATTCTTTTGGGGATGTGAACTCTTGGCCTATTTCACCTATAACAATTTACTTCATAATAAACAATTTGGATTTACAAAGGGCCGTTCAACAACTGATGCTGGTGTTGAACTATTTGAAATAATCACTGGTGCCTGGGAGGGGTCACAGGATGCCCTAGGTGTATTTTGTGACCTATCTAAGGCATTTGACTGTGTTCAGCATGACACTCTCATCAGGAAACTCCATCACTACGGCATCAAAGGCACTGACCTCAAACTTTTGAATTCTTATCTAAGTGATAGAATTCAGAAGGTTGAGGTTAACCGAAAAAGGTCGGCTGGGTCGGTTGTGAGAATGGGAGTGCCTCAAGGATCAATTCTGGACCCATTTCTGTTTCTAGTCTATATAAATGATCTACCCTATATGGTAGGCAATAATCATGAGATTGTATTGTTTGCTGACGACACATCATTAATTTTTAAAATGATAAGACAGAAAATAAACTATGACGATGTAAACAATGCTCTCGCAAATGTTGTTCAGTGGTTCAATATAAATAATCTAGCGTTCAATGATAAAAAAACTTTAATGTATAAAATTCTCTGCACCAAATGTAAAAGAAGTTGAGTCTGATCTGCGGCTTAATGGGAACAGATTGAATCTAGTAGATAACACTGTTTTTCTTGGAATTACCTTAGATTCTAAATTGCAATGGGGCGCCCATATCTCACAACTAGCGAGTAGACTTAGTTCTGCAGCGTTCGCGGTAAAGAAAATTCGCTCATTGACTGATGTTAATACAGCGAAGCTGGTATATTTTAGTTATTTTCATAGTATAATGTCCTATGGCATCCTACTTTGGGGCAATGCCGCAGATATTGACACGATATTCACACTGCAGAAAAGGGCTATTCGTGGAATGTATAAACTTGGAAACAGAGAATCTCTTCGAGAAAAGTTAAAAGAGATTGGTATCTTGACCCTTGCATCACAATATATTTATGAAAACATTATGTATATTTATAAGAATAGTAATAAATTTAAAACTAGGAAAGATAATCATGATACAAATTACTCTGTAAGGACTAGGAACGACCATAAGTTAGCGTTTCCTAAATTAAGGCTGGCTAAAAGCAGCAAATCATATATTGGAATGTCAATACGTATATATAACAAAATTCCGAAGTCAATTCAATCCCTGCCATTCAATAAATTTAAATCAATCATTAAAAACACTCTATCTCGAAAAGCTTATTATAAAACTAAAGATTACTTAGATGATAAAAAGGCATGGGATTAAGCACAACAGGATATTTCTAAAAGTTTCCAATTACTTAATAATTTTGTTTACGGCTTGGCTGTGCGGTATATATATGACATGCTGGTGACTGTCCCACTCACTTATTTTCTTGTCAAGACAACAGCAAGAACGTCATGCTCCCTCAGGCGGCATGGCTAGTGGTAGCGTCGGGTATCGGGTCACCCTCTTCCCTAAAATATGGTTGAGGAGGGTGATGGCTGGTGCTTGCGTTAACTCGTGAACGGGTGCTGCTAGCGGTGCCAGGTCGTTTTGCTAATGATACTATGACTATTTTATTCCATTCTTGTTCAAATACTCTGGTCCCAGTTTGTCATATTCGTATTGTGCATCCATAGCTAATTGCATCTGCTATGTAAGCAATTTGGTTGTGGCATGACATTGGCTCTCACAATTAGCTGTCTTGTGTTTGTTTTTTTTTCATGTCACGGTCAATTTGTACTGTACCTATTTGTATTAATTTGATAAATCTGACTGAAAAAGACTGCCAAGAGTTTTTTTCCGCCGGCTTTTTTTGTCTCTTGGTCTACTGTAATATCTTATTTAACAACTATCAACAACTAGTTAAAGCCGAAGTATGTGATGACTGATTTCATCAAGTGTTTTGTGAAATTCCTAAGATGAATAAAACTTTTTTTTTTTTTTGTAGGGGTGCATTAAGGAAGGACGTCCCGAAATTCCCACGGGAACGGGAATTATTGGACTTTTTAGTTTGTATGAAAAATCTTATTCCTTGAGTGCACGAATATGATACTTGGCATAAAAGTTTTTCAAATAGAGACTGGTTGTGTTATGAAAGGAATTCCCGAAATTCTCACGGGAACGGAAAATATATGATGTTTTAGTTTGTATGATAAAATCTTATTCTTTGAGTGCATGGATGTGATACGTGGTATAAAGGTTCCTCAATAAGTGTCTGTTTGTATAATGGAAGGAATTCCCGGAATTCCCACGGGAACGAAATATAGGACTTTTGAGTTTATGCATGTACGAAGTCGCGGGCAAACGGTCGTTTAATAATAATGTGATAAAACTTCCGGACGTTATCATCATGTAGCGCCATCTCCAGATACTCACACCAACTACATGACTCCAAACTAAGCACAGCTTGTGATATGGGAACCTAGAATATTAATACATATAAGGGTGGAATTTTTGAATGCCCCCTGGAGGGAAAGTACTCTAAATAATAGAGATAGCAAATTTTACTCCAAAAAACTTTCCTTTATTTTGGAAAAGAAATAAAACTGCATTCAAAGATTTTTTGAAAATTTTTTGAAATTTAAAATCTGTAAATATGAAGCTCTGTTATTTTTTGCATCAATCGTTAGGGACAATAACAATAATGAAATCTCTCTAACATACCAGGTTAATTTAATGAAAGGAAAACTATGAAAACTTCATATTATGAAAAGCAATCAAATTTTCGAAAGCCCTTTTAATGCAGTTTTATTTCTTTTCCAAAATAAAGGAATGTTTCTTTGGAGTAAAATTTGCTATTTCTACCCTGTATAGATCACCTAGAATCAAAAATGGTGAGAATACAAGAGGCAGCATGCAAGAGGTGATGCGCTAATTAAAATTAACCCTGTAAATATTTTATAAGTATAATCTTCTGCATCACTAACATCACACACGTAATGTTACATTTGAGTTAAGGGTATGTGTTACATTTGACCTAGAACGTACGTGAGCGACATCGATTTCGCGCGACCGCCGCGCTAAAATGTTTTGCAAACAAACATTCCACGTTGAGTTTTTATTTGAATTTGAATAGCAGAACAAAAATTTTGGAAATAAACGACTGTCGGTTGGTAAAATAGCCTAAAAGTAGTTTTTTTATTAGCTTAAGCTTTTCTCTTCACAACACGTAACTTTGCCGGTGTATCAAATACGCGTGGTATTGCCTTGAAATCCAAAAACGCACTGGCGATGAGAGTACTTACTAAATCGTTCGTACGCTCGGGATGCGCGTGATTTTTCATAATTTTTTTATGGAAAATTTACGTAATACTTATCTAGATTTTAGGGCTTTAAAAAAAAAGACTTTATTTGTAAGGATACAAAAAAAGTAAATGACATTATTTATTGGTTTCTGCAGTGTTCACAAAAAATATATGCTTTTTAATGAATTCGTAGATATTGATATAATGGGTTATATATTAAAAATACGAAGGCGTGTCCTTGCATTTTTTATCAATTTTGAGCGTTTCTTGACGTTAATTAAGTATATAATAACTGTAAGGTTTTTAGAGTTAAAATGAGCTTGAAGAAAATTTTTGGTCTTTTATTTTAATATATGCAAATTATCACCATTATCAATCATATCTAATTAGGTTAAATATGAAAAATCGAAACACTCTTTTTGGTGATTCTCACGATCTGCGTCCATAATCTGTTGTTGTTGAATATAAACTTTTGTTCTTACATATAAAAAATATCCAGATCATAAAAAGTCTATAGATCTTACAAACATGTGTCATGCAAGGGCGATCTAACCGTGGCCGCTCGCAATGTAATCGGTTGTTCTAGCCGGGCCACGCAACGCCATCAAAATAAATTGCCATAGGTACAATGATATAACATCAGTTACCTTCTGAGTAGATGGAAAATGTGATTGGCTTACAAGTAGTTAAGTTTATCTAGTTAGACACTGAATCATTTGATAAACTTCCCATCGTTTAGGTAGCCGTCTTTGTACTGCTGCTGTGGACATATCATTACTGAAATTGACCTTTACTACGATTTCTTTTGTGATAAAATATCATAATAGCGGAACAAATAAAACTTAATTTTTCATTCAGTACCGTAAAATAGGAAAATTATACTAACAATATGAAACACAACTGGTGAATTTCCTACTAGGGACAAAGATTGAAAACCAAACTAAAACCGGATTCAAGAAGGGTTCTGTCCTTTGCGGACAACAACATTGCGACCAAGCAAATATTTTAAAATATTTTTTGTACCCTATAGTTTGGTTGAATATGATTTTATAGATAGATAAATAAATATAAACGTCAATGTTCAAAAAAAAGGTTTCGAACAAGGCCAATTTAAACTGTTGCAAAACTTCCCAGTTCTCACCAGTGATTTCCGCAACAGAAAACAACAATTTCACAGACTATCAGCGTCCTGCCGGGTATTTTTTGTTAATTTAAAGAGAGAACAGTCCTTTTGGTAAAGTTCAACTAAATTCCCCTTAGTTGACTCGGCAGAAAGTTCACCTGTTCAAATTCTACTGTACCTCCTGATTCTTTAAATCTTTTCGTTACCACTACTATGGTAATATTTTGGATATTATTCTCAATGATTACCATGGCTAGATGCTGGATGCCAGCATCTAGATAAATACTTGTCACCTTGACGCATTTAAACATTATACTAGAGTAGCCATTAGGAGGGAATAGATCTAAATTATTGAGAACCGAATCATATCTATAATATAATAATAATAATAAATATTCTTTATTGCCAATGAACTTAAATAATACACATTTTAACAAAATTAGCGATGACAATGTGGGCGGCCTTATCGCTTAAAGCGATTTCTACCAGGCAACCCGGCAATATGTTATTGTTTTGTGATCTAATATGTACCAGACTACTTCAAATATGAAGGTGTTCTCGTGGTTTACAAAAAAAAATTGTTTATCCTACTTTTTGGTTTAATTTTAATATTTGCAATAGTTTTAAGCAAAATATAGTATAAAGCCCATGTTTAAATTTTCTTGGACCTTTTTGATTTATTCTTGTAAAATGTTGTTGAAATCTTTTTAATTGTTAAAATTTAATTTGAAGTATGTTTGAAAACAAACTAGAAAAAAATATATTAAACAATTTCAAACAAATAGTAAAAGGGCAGCAATCGCGCGAAAGCAAACGAGAAGCGACCAATTAAATTCAAATTCCGAACTTACACAAACTTAGTTTTGCAAAACAAATACAATTTAAAGAGCTGGCTGACATCTCGACTTTGCCGCTGGAGCTTTCACGTGGAAGGTGATTTACTCGAAGAATCGCCGCGAAACGAAATAGCCGTGTTTTGTTTTTTATTTTATTTTAAAGGACTTGCTAAGAAATTAACAGCTTTGAACGTTATGGAGTCGAAAAGAAGCCTTTTTATTGACAATTGAAAACCGAGTACTACGGGTCTACGTGAAGGTAGAAAGTAAAGGTTTTAAACATGAGACTTGTATCAAATAAATGATTTTGACAATTACCTACGATACTCCGAAATTTCAATAAAAATTTTACTCATATTTTAAGAGCTAGAAAGGGTTATTTTTGTCAACGGCCAATTTTTTTACATAATGTGAATCATTTATATGTAAGTATACAGGGTGGAATTTTTTAATGCCCCCTGGAAGAAAAGTACTCTAAATAAAAGAGATAGCAAATTTTACTCCAAAGCAACATTCCTTAATTTGGGAAAAGAAATAAAACTGCATTCAAAGATTTTTCTAAAATTTGCTTGCTTCACCCAGAAATCGAACCGACTAAAATCTAAAAATGAAGATTTCATGGTTTTTCTTTCATTAAATTAACCTAGTATGTTAGAGAGATTTCATTCTTGTGATTGCCCCTAACGATCGATGCAATAAAATTACAGGGTGTCATTTTTACAGATTTTAATCGGTTCGATTCCCTGGTGAAGCGAGCGAATTTTCGAAAATCTTTGAAATTTCCATTTCACGATTGAAAATGTCAACAAAACCAGACTATTCGCTACGTTCACTTCCATTGTCATTTTTAAACAAATACTCCTTATAAGCGTATTCCGAAATACTTTGTGCTGTTGGTATAGTGAATGTACCTATAGTCGACCACTTTTAAACCGACTTCAAAAAAAGGAGGAGGTTCTCAATTCGTCGTGTATGTTGTTTTTATATTTGTTACCTCATAACTTTTGACTGGGGCCTCATGACCACCATATAAATTTCATCAAAATCGATTGAGTACTTCATGAGTTTTTTTAATAATTATGTATTAATTCGGAGATCGTTTACCTTGACGACCTTCTACTTCAGCCAAAGTTTTGACGTGAAGTCAGTTTTTTAATGCTTTTTTACAATTTCCATCAACAATGAAATTCAATAAGTCCAATTTATTTATGACAACAGTCACTTTACTGAATGAGGTCACTTGCAAGCCAAAATATATATTATTGTTTAGTTATATGAGATTGATATTTACTCGAAGGGAGGTAATATTGTCGAACTAACCTTTTGACGTGAAAAAGAAGTGGTAGCTCTTTGACACCTATATGTTTTTCACAGCTAACCTCTGCCAATGTGCAAAACTTCAGCTTCAAGAAGCTATAGAAGAGTAGAAGTCAGAAACATATATTCATTCATCTTCACAAACTATCACGTTTGAAAAATTTATAGGATTTCGTCAATATTGAAGATTAGATAAGAACTCACAAGCACAATTACCACACAGAATCCTGACATCCCCATCACTATTACCAGCTGTTTTAGGTGAACGAAAAGTGAAAATATCAAGTAGTCGTTACAGGTGGTATACACCAGGTGTTAGACAAGTAGCAGATGGCCTACTTTGTATCATTGACACAATCGCCAGCACAACGTCGAGTTCGTCGATACATCAGCAACGAGTGACATAATTAAGTGGTATGCAGTTATATCAAAACACGACACCAGCGCTCGTCGCTGATGACGGCGTGAGTAAGAACTATTATTCGTCGAATTGTTTGACAATTTTCTTTAGGTTTTAGTATTCTGCTCTTACCATCCTAAGTCTTTGCCATCTCGTCGACTAGCTCATCGTCGAGCACAGCGCTGTTGTTTTGTTACGCGAATAGCTCTGCTGATTATTGGTCGCATTTCATCGCATTGCGTCGCGTTGCTTTTTTTCGCGAACCGTTGCTCACCTGGGACAGCGCCTTATTATAAGTTTACGTATGCCGTGTCATGGTTTGTGAAGTTGAAGCAAGTTTGTCTTGGTGTGTGATTAATATTGGATTTAATAAGCAAACATTAAGCATACGCCCGAGCACTGAGCCCTCAAATCAAAGGAATTCTTGGAGAACATACTCCTTTCAATAAAACTAAGAGCCACACTACTTTGTATGTTCTAAAATTTAAGGTATTTTGTTTTTTGATAAAATTTTAGTTAAAATTCAATGAATCCGATATTCAATAGGTTTCTCAACATAGATGTTGCGATTCAAATTAATAAAATAAAAAAGCAACAAGATGCAAGTTTCAATGCACGTTCAATATGTTTTCTGTTTTCTTAAGCAAAATATTTAAGATCTAATAAAATAAGAAGTGTTTGACGTTAAATGAATTTTTTTCTTGTTTTTATTGTAACACGTCTAAAAAAACTCTGGAACCAATTATTTTCTCTAGCTTCAATGCTTGTTCGATTTTCTTCCTCGATTTCAATAAGGTACGGTGAAGGAACTTAGTTAAAGATCAATTTGTTTACTTCCGCGGCGAGCCCTGCTCTGGTGTTAGCTTTTTATTTTTACCCATAATTGAATTCCAGCTAGCAGCGGGTCATGCTCCAAGTCAAAATAGATGAAAAAACTGTTTATATTTATATTTTCTATGAAGATAGAAATTATGAATGCTTGATATGCAGTAGTTTAAATCTAAGCTAGGGATTAAATTTTGGTTTCATTATCAACATCAGCCGAGAGATGCCCATTGCTGGAAAAAGGCCTTCCCCAAGGTTCGGCTCGGTCCCGCGCCGTTCTCATCCAGCTTTTAATTATGGATTTAGGACTATTGAAATATTTATACAGTTTGTGCAGCTATATCAACTGTGCATGTACAGGATTATTCCTGTACATGTAGCGCCACGACGACGGCTTCAAATTAAGTAAGACAGCCCTTAACTATATCTTATTTTCATATAATAATTTATTGTTTGTTTTTGTTGTCCAATATATAAACTTTTGAAATAGATAACTGGTTTTGTTAAGATTAATATGGGTTAAGCAAAAACTACTTACCTATCCTATGGCTACAGGGCTCTGCCCTTTCTTAGGAAGTAGTGCACTCGGTAAAAATAATAAAAAAAGAGTTAACTGTAAGTTTCAGCAAACTGTATTTTTACTATATAATTTTATGTACCTCATAATAATAACAAAATATATAAGTATTTATTTATTTATATCGACAAAAGTGCTGTTAAGGCTAAGTTTATACTTTGTACGAATACCAAGGATAAGAATATTAATACACTATACAAAAAAACATTTAGATGCACAAAAATACGAATATATGCAGAGTGCGGGGATCCAACCCACAGCCTCTGGCGTCTGAGGCAGATTACCCACACCCACACTATTGTAGCTCTACCTACTCAAAAAATATAAGATCATTATTTTTAAGAAGACGCGATGAATTTGTGTGAAAGCTTTCCTTTTACAATCTAGTGCTCTAAGTAGCTTTAATTGGTTCGTAACATTTCTTAACAGAAATAACTAAATGTACCAACTTCGACTTATGTTAAAATTCCCTGAAATGTTATTTTCGACTTAACGAAGTTACTGAATAAGTTCAAAAGCAGATTAAACTCACCAATTAAGCAAAATAATTGAATTTGAAAGACAAACTTATTACGCACCAAAATTGTGCAAAGATTTAAATTAATTGCAAGATAGGTGCGAACCGATCTCCGTGAGATACAAAGTTTCTTTATTAATAAAGTTATTTCAAATGTTTCTGTGCTGTTACAGATACCAAAAGTAATTAATTATAGAAATGAAAACGGTAACTTTTAAATGTATCGTAACCATAATTAACTATACCTACAGTTATTGGGACTTCGGCCTCTCCTAAGTTTAAAAATAAGTGATTTTTAGGTTTGATGTCTACGGTCATACTTATTCTATGTATACCTACTAAGTATTAGGTATAGTAACTGGGTTTTGGAGGAAAAACTGATTTAATTTTGATAATTTTTTCGGAAATATTGAATAATTATTTTGTTTTAAACAATAACTTATAACTGAAATAAAAAAGCAGGTGGCATAAAAAAATTTCGAGTAGGTATTTTCAACTTTCAACTTTTCAAACTACAAATGAACTTGAATACTTAGAAATGAAAAAAAATATATAAAATATCATACATATATTTCTAACAATAGCTTTCTTAAGAGTTGGGAAACTTAAAGATCAATGCCTATGTAAGCTTTCATCCTAAGAATCGAAAAAAACTTCTTTACTAAGTAATATCCGCCCAAACGTTTTGACCCAGTGTATTCGTCAGTGGTTCTTTTAATGACGTACGACGCTGAGACGTTATCACTAACGATGGACCTTATAAACATGCTTAAAGTGATATTGTCCATCTGTTTCGCAGTCTCCGAGCGTAACGTTCTGGATTACGCTCGGAGACTGCGAAACAGATGGAGATGATGATACTTTTTCCGACGCTTGACACCTCAGTCGCTCGTGACCACGGGGTCTGCAAAGACACCGAAATGTCGAGTCAAAATTTAAAATGTAAATATACGCGATAAATCCGGTTAAAAAGTGATGTATTTAATGTTTAAAGTGACTCAGCGGGCAATGGAAAGGACTATATTCGAAGTTTCTCTGCGAGGTCGGGTAAAGAATGTAACTCGCATACAAAATTCGGTTTTGCTAGACACAGCCTGAATCATTCGCCGGCTGCCGACTCTCATGCCCTGATTACCGATCGATTAGTCACATTCTTGGGTCCTTTCCACCTGAAAGCCGTGCAGCTTTAAAAATATCAAAAAAATAATACATTTATTTTTACTGTAGCAGCTTAGCCCATTTATTAGTTGTACTAAATACTTAAAATTTAAACTGTGAAGGTAAGTAGAACACATTTATAAATAAAGTTCACGAATAAAACTACTGAGAAAATTTATTAAAATAATGATTGTGTATAAGAATTGTATTTCTATAAGAATTTTCAGGAAGTTCCGATGAATTTCTTGGTGTTATTGTTAGAAACGCTTTAGGCACATCGTAATATGTTGTGAACAACAAACTGTGGGCACGTTGGAAAACGTTCCTGTACATGGAAGTCGCAGTGTTGTCAAGTGTCAAGGAAGCTTGTTATTATTTGTGACTTTTGGGATATAATGTTGGAAACGCTTTGGGCATATTGTTGTATGTTGTTAACAACAAATTTTGAGCATGTCGTGGGATGTTCCTGTACCTACATGAAAATCCTATGTGCTGTCAACAGTAGAACGGGAATCTTAGACCAGAATCACCTTAGCTTGGTTATTAATTATATATTTTTTTTATATTTTAAAGTTAGAACGTATTAAGTCAAAATAAACTAAACAATAAAATCATTTCTCAGAAAAAGAGAATATTCCGTGACTTACGAGGGCACTTTAAACATTTGAATTAGAAATGTTTATTTTCTAAGGCATTTGAAGCTTCATGCCACAAAACACCCAATCGTAATACGCTAGATATTTCCTAAGAATCTAGACATTTTCCAGTAACATCTATTTAAGTGAGTGCCTGGAACTGCCAACAAACATCGTCTTCACGAAGCAAGTTCCTTGTATTAAAATTCCTAGAAGCAAACATCCGAGAAGTCGACGTAATATTCCATCCAAGACGCTTAGAAACTTTCTTCTGAGATAATTATTTCCGTTTCGCAAACTATGACAACCCTAATAATTGCTCGTATAAAGTAACTGCGTTATAACTTATTATGAAAAGTAAATTTTCCTTTAAAAAATTCAATTAAATATTGAGATTTGCAGAAATCTTGTATTTGTAAATATTTATCGGTGGCTTGATAATGGCTTACTCGACAAATGTTTATCCTAGTTTTTAAGTGAAAACTGTTAGCCACCTGAATAAAATCTTCTAACTTTTTTTAAATTAAAAATATGTTTAGAGTGTCTGCATTGTCATCAATAGAATGACTGAAACTTAAAGTGATAAGCTGACTAGATTTTACTTCTTTCACAATTTTAAAGATATGTAAATTGCGTATTTTAACTCAATATGTTGGTAAGTAGGTACTATAATGCAACTCACTAGAAGGCCGTGATTCTCTCCACTGGGGAAGGGGGATATTTTCGCCATAAATCACCAAGCGGGCCCAGTTCTGGTTATACAATATGAAAACAATGTATTTTAAGTTTGGTCATTACCGTTTAAATTAACTTTAGTAATGGGATATTTGCCATGTGTTTTATTATTTTGAGTTTACCAAAATCAGCAAGCGACGTAATTATGATGGCACTTATTTTCTTAAATACGCCGTTTCTTAAGTTAATTTCAAAAATTAAATTATCCAGCTTAGCCTCCAGCTATATCAAAATTTTGTACAAGTCATGGTACATTGAAACTTTTCAGCTATAAAATACATTCATAATGTAAGTCACGTCCAATTTTTGCTTAATTTATGCAAGTCACTTCGCCACAGGATGTCTGCAGGCTCCTTGAATAAATTCACTAAATAGGATCCCTAACAAATTCGTATCCTGTTCAGTAATCTTATTCAATGCTTTTTCTAAATGAATGTAATTCTAAGCTTCACGAAGTGAAGCAAAATGGCCAGCTGGGACCGCCTTTTTACAAATGTTCATAGGAGCTGCATATTTATCATATAGATCCAGAATATTATTCCAGACCTATACAGATAAGAACTATTCAGATCTGCCATATCGTTATTGCCCCATTTCGTATAAACAGACATAAAAAATGTAGATAAAAAAGGCTCCAGTTTATTGGCAGCTTTGCTTTTAAATTGCATGAGTATGTAGCAAAAATAGCAAGAATCTGCTGTCTTATGAGGTATACAGGTAGGATCAGAATTATTTAGTGTAACTTTTCATTGCGGGTGTAAGTTATAAATTGCGAATGCGTTAACGTTACTACATCTAAATCAAAAGAGTAAAATTTGAGTTAGTAATTTAGGTATCCATAAGTTTTGCAGTTAATACGTAGGTGCCTTTCCTTCTTAATAATATTTTAAAGTTTTAGCATTTAAAATGCTTAATTACTCTTAAATAATTTATTTAACACATTTTTCAATTATTTACCTGCCCTTCTTTCTTACGATATTCTTTGCTTTTTTTCTTGGAGTAAGTTTCTAAATCTAACTAACTTATGTTCACATCTCGGATTAACGTTAAGATCCACATCAATTGATTTTATGATGAATAGTTTCTTTTGCGAAAGTTGTACTTCAAAACTTGTAAGTTTGAGTTTCGTTTCCTTTCAAACTCCAAGTAGAATACTTAAGGAAGGTAATGCATATCAATTTTACATAATGGCAGTGCGGGGAGGTTCACAGTGCAGGTTTATTAAGAACTTTATACAATGACGTACAAAAACTTTGATTTTGAAAAGTAGTTTTTGTCGCTTTGTGAATATGGAACCTGCTTTAATTTTGAGAAGTGGGTTGTACGTTAAAAATGGCGCGTAGAAATTTTAGATTTTGTTACTGTTCGTTGTTCTGTAGTTAATATTGTGAATTGCATAAAATAGTGTAATGGAGCATTTCGTGTGAATATCATAGATACTGAAGTGGAGCACTCTAAACTCAATTCTGATCATAATTATGTGATAAAATTGGGTTTTTAATTTTTCACCAGAAATACCTATGAATAAATAAAGAGACATTCTACACTTTTCCCGACGCGCCGCCTCAGTCAACACGCACACAGCAGTGTTCCTGCCACACGCAACTACCACCCGCTAAGTATCTATTGCATTACGCTCATGTAACCATGCGTTGCGTAATGAATTCTTTAACTTTCGGTTAAGATTTTTTATTTTATTTTTTCTCTTTATGTATGATCTCAAACTATCTCGTCCTCGAATTTCGAAAGTGATCCACCAGTCACCCTGTATAATACTTAGATGCTGCAAGGAGACAGCGTTAAGTCCGATAAGTAACTTCAATGTCTTTGACAGGATCCATTAATTTTAGTTTTGTTTTGGATCGAGTTCAAAATTATATTTTCTACGATTAGTTTTTAAAGATTAGTTTGAGATCTTTAACCACCTTCAGCTCTAAATGTAAATTTAATTCTTGTCTTTTATAGCTTGTCCAGTTGAAGTAAAACGCATGGACAACTGCATGTGCACAGATCATATGAATGAACTTCTAGTATCTCACGATCGCGCGATTCAAAGCGCGCGATTCAAATGTCGCTGAACGCGTCATCTGTAGGCCTATTATGGATCTCATAACCATGCGATGATATTATGAAATACTTTGACGTAAAACATATCATGCAACCTTTATTCGGTATTACTCCTCGGCGAAATCTCTTAGCTAAGTTCTTGCCATGTAGACTGAATACAATAATCCCAATATACAGGGTGTCCCGCTTACCCTATATAATACCCTCTCGGAGGTATTCCAGTACTCATAAGTATAACAGAAAAAATATAAAAAAGAAAAATTGAAAATTTATTTTTCAATTTTTGTATAAAAGAAAATGTCGAAATTTATTGCTGACATACAAAAATTGAAAAATAAATTTCGAATTTTTCTATTTTTTCGTATTTTTTCTGTAATCCTTATGGGTAATAGAATACCTCCGAGAAGGTATTATATAGGGTAAGTGGGACACCCTGTATAATAATAAAGTATTTATTTATGAAAGCATCCGACACGGAAAAACACAAATGAAATCAAGAAACAAACATAACATAGAGGTGGGTGCGATCTCATCTTTTTCAATTGACGTTTTTAAGTCATAAATGATATTATTGAAACTCTCATTGCAAAAGGAAATGCCTCTTGCATGCAATTAATAGCAATGTATGTATGTATATGTATTCGTTCATTCATTATATAATCATTGTATCATAGAAATCTTAGAGAAAGAATAAAGTATAATTATTACTCTAAGATAGAAATCTTGTTTATCATGTCATGTCATGAAATAACCGTAATAGGCCCGCTGGACAAGCCCTTAGGGTTTAATACATAATTTGCATCGAGAGAATGAATCTTGCTTTTGTTTTTATAAAAATGCCGCATTGTAAGTAAACCCGTTTCAAATACAACAGTCTATCAGGACTTCTTCTAATCTATCAGGAATAAGAGTCTATCGGGAAACTTTCGTATTCATCTCTGAATATTTTTTAAAGAAGGAACAAAAATCTTTGGTTTTGTGTTTGTATTTTTTTGATCTATCTTTAAGCTTCCTTTAATAAAAAAGCTCATTTTGTCTACTCAAACCTAGGTTTTATAGAAGAACCTATGTACTCTTTAACTTACTCTTATAATAAATATGAAACAAATATATATATATTTTTCAGAATACATCCCCTAATACAAAAGCCCTTATTCTTACTTTCCTAAATCATTGTGCGTAAAGGGCAGTTATTAAAATCGATAAATACTTAGAAAGTTTGCCAACAATACCGTCTTTCAAGTTCATTGACTCAGAATAAGAAAAGCGCCATTTTCCGCCCTAAATCCCTAATGTCAACTATGTGCATATGTACCTTTTTCTTATTCAATACACTCAACGGCTTATAACTAGATATCGATAGACTAAATCCTATTTGCTAAGGTTTTTATTATTGAGTTACAAAAATTGAGTTGGGTTTCATTCTGTATTTAATAAAAGTGTACAAATAATTGTTTTTGGATTTGTTAACTACCTACTTAAGTCACGATGATTTTGCAGATGGATGACTCGGTTTTAGAAGCTGGCTTGTTATAAACAAATGGAACAAAGGATATTCCTGTTACCTCTGGTCACGGAAACACTAAGCAGTATATTTGTTGAATAATTTTGTATAGATAGTATATTAGGTTAAATATTGTTAAGGCTATTTAAGCCAACCCTACCGAACTGAAATACTATTTTAAGAGTTTTGAGGTAACGTAAGGTCAACTAAAAACATCCCTATCGCAACTGGCAAAACGTGCTGTAAAAGTCGAAAAGATGACGACCACTTTGGTGATGGGGTAAAACTATCTGCCTCAGACGCCAGTGGTTGCGGGTTCGATTCCCGCACGGAACAAGAAAAAAATGTTCCGGATCTGGGCGTTTATCTATATATGTATTTATATTCTAGGTTCCCCCTAGTTCGCTACATGGTATCTCATAACACAAGCTTCGCTTACTTTGAGGCCATGTAGTTGGTGTGAATGTCTGGGGATTTATGAGCCCTAGGTCTTAAAGATCCACCTGGCTACCATCGCTCATAGGAGTCTGCTAACAAATAATACCCTTCAAACGATTATGTATTTTATTAAGAGCTAGTTCCTTTCTAATCCCGTGTGCGTGTGCGCGTCTCTTACCATCCGGTAAGATTGAGGGCAAAGTCTAAGTTAACGAATAAAAAGAAATAAATGTAACACTTTATGCTTATTTATTAACTAATTACTCCAAATAGAAGCGCATACTACAACCTTTTGTTCAGAAGGTAAATGTAATGCAATTGTTATATTATCTTTACCAGTGATTATTACTGTAACAAATGTGTAAATAGTAAATTTAAAGAAAATTTAAATAAAACATTATTATTTTACAAAGGTTGTTTTACAAATTACAAATTACAAATTATTGTTTTACATTTTAAGGTTGCCAATTCCACATAACATAATTAAATGGCAATCCAAGGAAAATATAAGATACATTTAAATTTGTATATAGTAACTATTAGGATGAATTTTTAAATTACAATTCTAAATAAATGAAGCTGTAAAAACCTACCTTACGTTAGAATTCATGTAAATATACTACTCTGTCAAGAAAGTACCGGGAAAAGATCCAATAATACACATTTTTTTATTATTCATCCAAAGAAGAATGAGCAAAATTTTGTGGAGCGTGTCCTATTTGCGGCCAACAATGATAGTGGTATTTACTGATGTAGTTTAGTCCTACAATTACTATATATATATAGAAGTTTACGGCTGGGATTCTCATAGGAAGCCAGTAAAATGTGTTTTTGTGTTAGATGATGTGGCATTGCTTCACTAAGTATTCGGACTTGTTTCGGAATAGAAAATAAAATGTAAAATACAAAAATGGACTTACATGACTTTAAAATATATCTATTAAGTATTGTTGTGGTTATATTACATAACTGAAATATACAAATAGAAATAAAATAGGTACACTCGTCACAATACAATGTGAGTAGATGACGCATGTTCCAATGCGTAAGAATTTATTATAGTGAAGGCTAAATTCCAAAACTTACAAGTTGCAGGAGAATATAGCATTCTTACATATTAATCCATTTTAGTGTCAAATAAAACTCAGTATTGTATGAATCTTCATAACATGTCGCAACATATTACATGAATGGCAACTTACCAATAACAGCTCTTATTGGTGATATCTATTAAAAACCAAGTGAGCGTAGATGCAACACATTAGATTAATGACAGCAAAGTAATGAAAATTCCTGGATATAAATAAAAATATTTTGCACTTTTTTGTACTACATGCTCATGTTCTATTATGACACTTAATTCTGCTGCTTGTATCAAAACATCTTCCGTTTGCTTTTTAGTCATCTTATATGCCTCTTAAATACATCTTAAATACCACGAACATAGCATGTGCACCTGCCACTCAGGCACTTTCTTCTTGTGGCTTTCCTTTACAAATGGTGCATTTTTATATCGTCTGAGAATATCTGGGTTATATCTGCAAGTCTAAATAAATCTATAATGTTTGTTGCATATAATTTAATGTATATAATAAGTGTGTTATATTGTGCATATAAATTTAAAACTTCTATTAAACCAGCTATGTGGGATTGAATCATAAGCCTTCTTGTAATCTATAAACATAGTGTGTATATCTTTTTTCTTTTTATAAGCTTGTTTAATAATAAAAGTATCAATTACTAACTGTTCTTTACACCCTTCACTGGCTTTTCTACAGCCTTTCTGTTCTTCAGCCAGCACATTATTTTTAATTACATGTGCATAAAGTGTTCAAAAGTGTTAAACGGTTATAATTTTATACATTGTTTGAAGACAGGTAATGGGACGAATTTTAGCTGGATTGGTAGTGTCTAATTCTTTACGTATCATATATGTAATTCCTTGGGTGATAAATAATGGCAAAGTCTGTGGTTTTCTGATGAACTGGATAATAAAATTGTGAATAAATGGATGTAGGGTTGTGAATTTTATAAACCAGATATTATAAATCTTGTCGGTACTAGAACGTGGGATCGTGAGAGAAGTTAAAGACTTTTATTATTATTATTTATGTATGTATTCTATTTATAGATCATAAGCACTCTATCACAAATAATACAAAGGTTATCACTGGGAACAAAACTTATTATTTAAATATGGTGGAGCGGTACGATTCGCGGAATATAAAATTCAGAGATTTTTCTCCGAAATAAACATTGATCAGCCCTTTCTGAAGGTTGGGCCGAGAATCTTCTAACAAAACCTAGGGCTTTTCAGTAATGACTGCGCTTTAATACTTTAGAAAAGGTCTCTATTGGTATTCGAAATCCATGTTTGCTTAATTTTGTGGTTTTACAGCAAAATTATTATTATGCTCTGTGGAAGATTCTTTGGCCGATATCTGGGCCCAAAATTCTCTTATTGCTTGTGATTCGGCTAAATTGTTATTTGTTATTTGACTATCACCCAAGTTTCTATAAAGACACTTTTCGTTGTTAGAGAACTTTAAATTTTGCTTTTTCCTAGCTGTACATAATAGATATCATCATCATATTTTAGGTTCCCCCCTAGTTCGTTACATGGTATCCCATAACACAACCTATGCTTACTTTGGGGCCATGTATTTGGTGTGATTGTCTGGGGATCTCTCTTTTTGGCGATTTGCCTTGGCCTGCAAGATCACCCAATCTGACCAGTCCAGGCTTATTTCTTTGGGGTTTTTTTGAAATCTCGGGTGTATGTAAATAAGCCACAGACTCTCGCAGCTCTAAAAGAAAACATTCATCAAGAAATAAGGAACATATCGCAGGAAGTGTTACGGATAGTTATGCAAAATGTCATAAATAGGGCTCAAATGTGCATCAACTCTGGAGGTCACCATTTCAAAGACATCTTTAATAGTTCAAATTTTAATGGCACAAATAAACATTTAAAAAACCTAAATCAAAGTTTTCTAATTTAGAAAAAATGTTATAGGTGAGCAATCAGGGTCTTTACTTTTGCGCCACCCAGTATAAGCAAATCATCCATTCCCGATACTTTTTTGACTGAATGTACAGTTCCCTGCAAAACGCAAATTTAACTTATTGTGAAAGTTAATTGTAATACCGCTTTACGTCGAAACATACGAAACACTATCTGAAGCAGACCTCAGAAGCCAGTGACGGCAGCTTCGATTAGCAAGAACTTTTAATTTTATAGTCATCAGCTCAGATCGGATAAGAGGTTACTTACCCGAGTGACACCTGATTATTAGGTACTAGGAACTATTGTACTTAGTACTCTGAATTTCAGATTAGATAATATACCTAATTCTTGTAAAGTCCGCCTCAAGATATCATCCTACGATCCGGAAATTATACGTTCCAGCATTTGTTTTTTTTTTACAAAGAGCGAAACCATTATTGAATACATGAGGCAGAATGGAAAATTGACAATAAAAGGTTGTAGCTAGAAGCCTACTATTCCTATAATATCACCACCCTTATGTACAGGGTGACTGGTAAGTCACTTTTGAAATTCCAGGGAGTGATAGTTTAAGATCATACATGAAGAGAAAAAATAAATTAAAAAATAAATATTAATTATTTACTGAGTAAACTTCTCCGAAAGATAAATAATTCATAACGCAACGCATGGTTACATTAGCGTAATACAATAAGTACTTAGCGGGTGGTGGTGTGCGTATGGCGGAAACACTGCTGTGTGCGTGTTGACTGAGGCAGCGCGTCGGGAAAAGTGTTGGAAGGTCTCTTTATTTATTCATAGGGATTTCTGGTGAAAAATTAAGAACCTACCTACTTTAATTACATAATTATGATCAGAATCGAGTACAGAGTGCTGTCCTTCAGTATTGAAAATTTGTCACCAGTCACCCTGTATACTACAGGGGGTTTGTATATTGTTTTTTTTTAATTTGGAATATAGTTACTACCTACTTCGTTACTTGTAAAACAATGCAATTTAAAAATAAACTCTGTGAACATAGCATCTCTGGAAATGAGTACATTTTAGGACCCCTCTGAGCATCATTATGATAATGTATTTAAATATTTGATAGATCCTAGATATAAAATATTTTGAACATACTTAGATCTTTTTCTTCTTTGGTACTTTTATACCAATTTCACAGTTGTCGGGTTTTAGTTTTTGAACTTTATTTTAATTACTCTCTGTTATGTTATTAAGTGTTTGTACGAGTTGGCAACTAATTCAATGCCTTCAAACATAAGTACACATTCTAAATTATCTAATAATTATTATTTTAAATTATCTTACATTTATTATAAAGCATAATTCAGTAAGTTAGTAGCATCAGCGCTTCCACTATATTCAAACACCACACTGACATTCGTCGTGTAATGAATTAAAATAAAACAGTAAAATTTATACAGCTTCGTTTGAGCACGGTTACTATTAATCATTGTCATAGAAATGTCTGAATAAAGTGTAATTATAGTGGTTAAGTTTTTTCATCCAACCGAGTTCTTAAACCCCTTTCCAGTCATTTATTTAACGATTATTTATAATTTTATAAGCGGGTTTAGTCACTTATAAAAAAAAAAAAATTACTTATGTAGTGCACACGTAGTGCATGACGTTGACATTTATTACGATCAGGAACGTCATCGTACGAAAACTCGAATTAAAAAATTAGACGAAAGAGTTAAGTTACATAAATTCACACCAAACTGAAAATCGTAAAGCATGTTTAAGATATGATTAAAAATAAAATTTGAAAGTTCCCCATATTTCCCTTGTGTGGAATTTTTTTTATTCAAGGTCAAACGTCAAAAAAATTATGTTTTTGCGATTTTCAGCAAAACGGCAAGCTTTATTATAAAACTACTAACTACAAAATTATAGATCATAAAATTATCTACAAAAACTGTACCAATACTTTTTTCCTACGAGCCACCGTTTTTGAGATATGTATAACGATTCTAAAAGTTGTAATCGTCATAATATGCATGAGTACCTACGCCACGTATGTACATCTCTATAGTTGTGATAAATATTCAAAAATGTTTCTATTGGTCATTGTAACTGCATTATCATCATTCAGCCAGGAGATGTCCACTGCTGGACATAGGCCTTCCCCAAGGTTCTCCTTCAGATCAGTCCTGCGCTGCCCTCATCTAGCGTTTACTGGTAACTTTGACCAGATCATCGGTCCACCTTGCGGGATCTTCCAACGCTACGTCTCCTCACGTATGTGGTCATCACTCAGGAACCTTACTGCCTTAATGACCATACATTCCGAAAGCTATGTGGCTTGCCCATTACCTCTTCAGCTCTGCTGAATAGCTGTTTTTATACGATCTGTATTAAAACGGCGTTTGTCGCGTTTCAAGAACTCCGAGATCTGCCTATTTAGCCGCCGATAATGAGAAGCATGAGTTCGAGGGTAGGAGAACTTACGCCTAGCTATAATATTAAATTCACAAAATTTAGTTCAAACTTTACTTCCACCTGCGCCGGAAAATCTGTTGAACACAATTTTTTGTTACTGCAAAAAGAGGTGCATTGCTTAATGTGGTTGAAAAAGTTGGACTCTTCGGTTCTCTGGCATGTAAACATTGTCTAGGCCTGTCGTGTTCTAATATTGAATCACCAACAGTTGAGGACCATTTCGATTCCAACGAACTTCATGGGACACATCGCTTTTAACGCAGTTTACATGCACTCAGGATGAAGATGAGGAAGATTAAGAAGGAAAAGAACAAGACGAATAAGCACAACAAGAAAAAGAAATTGAAAGTTACGACTCGGATGATTAAATTTCACTATTTTTTTTAACTCGAGTTGCTTTTAGTGTTTCAATAACTGTTATCTATTATCCATTATTTTGTAATACTTTCAAATTAAACAGGACCTTGGAACCTTGGAACTGTCCTGTGGAATAGGCCTACTGGGGAAACCACGTTAAAAATAACGCACTAAGAACACTACCTCATAGGTGGCGTGGAAACGTGTCTTTATTATGACGATTACAACTTTTATAACTTTTTGAATTGTTATATCTCCAAAACGGTAGCTCATAGGAAAAAAACATCGATGCATTTTTGTAGATAATTTAATGGTTTCCAATTTTGTCTAGGTATTTTTATGATAAAACTTACCGTTTTGGTGAAAATCACAAAAAACTGATGTTTCTGACGTTTGACCTTGAATTAAAAAAATCCATACAAGGGAATTATGGGGAACTTTCAAATTTTATTTTTAATCATATTTTAAACAATCTTACCAATTTTCAGCTTGGTGGGAATTTATGTAACCTCGAATGTCTAAATTGACCGGGCTAAATGCTTTTGAAATTGTTTTTAAGGCAATATCTCCAAAATACAACAGCTAACAAGCTGTGAGACCTACTCAAAACTCAAGACATACTCAACTCGTCCTTACTACGCTTGATCGCTTTAACCTGAGGCCCATCACCTCAGTAACAACGGCGACTGTAAATATAAGAAAACGCAATGAATTCAAATCAAAAACGTCCTGTTAACCGTTGTTAAATGTAAGAAAACTCATTTATAACCTATACAGAGTGACTGGTTACAAATTTTAGATAGGTACTGAAGGAGAGCACGCTATGTACGACTCTGTTCATAATTATGTAATAAAAGTTGGTAATTAATTTTCACTAGAATTCCCCATAAATAAATGCTACTATATTACTATTTACTGTACTAGAGTCAATCGCGGCACGTGATCGTGACATGGCTCACGGATCGCTGCCAAAGCTAGCGTAACCATGCGTTGCGTAATCAATTCTTTAACTTTCGGTTAAGTTTACTCAGTAAATAATTATTATTTATTATATTTTTTCTCTTTATGTATGATTTCAAACTAACACGTCCTTGAATTTCAAAAGTGACCCACAAGCCCCCCTGTATATGTGATATGCAGGTGATCAAAAGTTCAAATTAAACCATATGGGAAGTTCTATCAAAATCATTGACTGAATTAAGTACTCCAATACTTTCCAATACGATAAAAACAAGTTAAGTTACATATTGAGTTAAAATATTTAAATTAATTTAGAAAACATATGACGACTATTGTAAAACAAGAAAGTTCGTTAAGTAGATAAGTTTGTCCTATAAACATGAAAAGTGACGAGGGTTCACCAAAGTTCTGCTCTATGTAAATGAGACAGTTGTATTGTAATTTGTGCGCCGCGGGCGTATGGAGGCGACTTTCTGATGTTAAGATTTCATTTTAAAGGAATATGCTATTTTTGGGAGATATATATGTCGCAGTCATCTGGATGAATTAGCCACTCAATTGGACGCCTAGACCGAATCAACGGCCTAGGCCGATAGTTGATTGAACACGAAAAACTTAACGTTTAACAACTTGGCGTGTTGAAAGTTAGCCCCTTGAAGATGGCTGACCAAAATTCAGCCAAGTGATTTAAATTTGGTAGAGTTTTGGATAAACTAATAAAACAAGTAGGTCGTGGTAAAATTATCTGTCATGACGGAAAAACCAGTCAAGCAAAATTTTTTTTTATTAGATTTTTTTTTATATATTTCAATTACAAGGAAATAAAATCCATTGTGGCGCATCGCCGGGTGCTGCCGCACCACATACGCTTCGCTCGCTTGGTTCGCGCGTAATTATAAATATAATAAAATAAGTTCCGTTTTAAAGTTTTAATATTTAAAAAAATATATATATCGGTTTTTATATAAAGACTATTAAGTATCTTTTATGGACGACTATTCAATACAATCACAACACCCTAACCAAACATCATAAATTTAACAATATCCAATTTAACGAAATAGCTAAACAACGTTTAGCCACCTGGTTAAACGTTGCGATTAACGACTTGACTAATTGTCCTTAAGCCAGTTGAAACGGCCTAGGCGTCCAATTGAGTGGCTAATTTAACCAGTTGGCTACGACATATACATATATGAGCCCTTTATTAACTACTTGCGTTAGCTATTACGCTAAAAACCGAATTTGAGAAATATATTGCTCTGAAACCATAATTTCCTTTCAAAGGAAATTGTTTTGGACATATCAGTTGTATGGTGTTACATACTATTTTGGACATAGGAAGATTTTTTATTTTATTTTATAATTAGAATCAAATCACGGAAGCAATACAGGTGAAGAGAAACTTTTCATCGTTTTAGTACTCTTGGTTTGTTTGTGAAATGTTGTAGTAATCCGTCACAAGATTACATGCCTACCGAATATCGATTGTTTTTTTTATGTTTCCCTATACTTATGAGTATACCTATCGATGTTAACTAATAATCTTGCATTGGTGATAATTCATCAAGATATAATCTTAATGAGTAATTATAAAGTGTTCGAATTATCACGTAAGAAAGTGCTAACTTTAATAGTCTGTTCTGATTGATTTCTTTATTGGTTGCCATTGCAGATAATCAAATCAATATCATGACATGACTAATACAGAGATTGATTAGGTACTACATTTCCACATTTACTTCTTTGAAGTCCTCAACAATTAAAGATTTTTACAAAACCTGTGTATATCTAAATTTTTACCTAAATAATATTTATATTGCATTTCATCATATCTTCATTCCTCTCCATAAACATGACTTTCGTGTTTTCAACGTTTACTCTCAAACCTTTCCTTTTGAATGACTGATAAATCACAGTGACCATTTGTTGCAATTCTGACGCCAACGATGCAAGTAGAACAAGCAGAGTTTTGATCACTGTAATTTTTAAACCCCATTTGAGTCCTTATATAAGGATTTGAGTGCCCGTATCAAGTCACTGTCCACCCCATACTCGGATAGAGTTGAGCACATTATGATCGGAGACGAAAAAGAGGAACAAGTGAAAAAAATTCTATACTTGGGGTCCTTGTTTACAAATGATGGGAAGTATGAAGGTGATATTGAAAGGAGGGTTAAAGCAGGAAATTGTGTTCATGCGCCTTGTACTCGATTATAGCAAGCAAAATTACACCGAAGAAGGTCCGTCTTGCCGTACTTGAGGGAGTTTTGGCACCAATACTTATGTATGGTAGTGAATCTATGGTGTGGAAGAAGAGACATGAAAGCAGGATTAAGTTGTGGAGATGAGAGCTTTTAGGAGCGTGTATGTAAAATAAAAAAGAGATGCATATTGAAAGAAGATGTAGTGACTAAGATTGAAAAGGGAACGCTGCGGTGGTTTGGACATTTGGAAAGGATGAGCGAAAGTAGATTTACCAAAGAGGTGTACAGAGCAAGAACGGATGGTGTTGTCGGAAGGAGCCGACCTCGGCGAACGTTTGCTGATCATAATGGCGAAATTCTTATAAAGGGCCTAGTGAAAAGTACCCGTAACCGGCGGTCATGTATGAAAAGATTAATGAACGTGGAAGAAACGAAAGGTGTTTGTCTGGATCGTAGCAATTGGTGTTCCCTTAACTTAACTCTGCCTACCACAGGCGGCGTGAGGTTATGTAAATATGTAATATCTATAATGTTTTTAAAAGTGTTTAATTGTGCCATTATATTGAAAAGGTTTGTAAGATGCCATAAATAAATAAATAAAATTTTGAGATATAAGCATCGTTAGTAAGGTGCGTAATTCTTTTACGTTATCCAATTCATTTTACACACAACTTAATAAAAATGAGTTTGTGCCAACACTGCGTTACGCGTTCGGACGCGCATACCGTACGTCCGTATCATACGTCATTCATAAGTGTGCTTGTACAGTCGTGTCAATGGAATATAATTTCTTACTGTTTGGTTAAACCTCGTTTAATAATTAAGAAAAGACATCCAGTTAGTCCGTTTGTGGAATCGAGGTTGCTGTGCGGGGTTTTTTTTTTAAATTCATTCACTCTGTATCAAAACTCATTTTCATACGCGCGTGTGACACGTTCCACAGAGCGTTGCCGACTGAATTGGCACGCTCCGAAGCGCGCGCGGCACGTCCGTTCGAACGCGTAACGCAGCGTTGGCAGTTAAAGCCTAAGAATAGAGGAAAGCGCTTTAAAGTTATATACCTACTTGCTCTTCATAAAACACATCAATCACTTCCCGTTTGCATCCACTCCCGAGCAGTCGTCTTTTTCGTCCGCTCCCGAGCAGTCGCGTTGCGCTGCCACTTGTGGCCTCCCGCACTTGTGCCTGGTTACCCAAGTCAAAGCTCTTAACGGAAAATACTCTAAACTCTTTTTTTTAACAGCGCAGTCCGTGGAGCAGTCTCGCCGTTCGCCGGCACGTATGTTTCGTCTAGGATAGGCTTCTTTTACAGCATACCCCAGCACCCCGGGTTTGATGGATTGGACCAAAACACCCACGTTTGCAGCCCTGCTCGAAGTACAGTAGAATCAGCAGTCCCAACTTCATGAACAACTTAACGCTCTGACTCAGTCTCTACTTATTTTCCAGCAGCAGACACATTAGCAGATGCCGCTGATGGCTACCGTGTTTCAGTCTTCTCAGGCCGTCGCTTCTCCCGTTACTATCCGATCCCTCCGGGCTTCCCGACAGATTCTCTAGCGTCTCCAGATCAATCTGAGTACGTTGATACTATGTCAGACACCATGTCAGTAGTCTCCTCCACATGTAAACGTAAAAGTACTCTAGGTAGTGAGTCCGATTCTACAGTGTTAGAAATCCTAGATCAGTTTACAGAGGTTCACAAAAAGTCAAAGCCGCCCCAGCCGCTCCAGCCGCTGTACCTGATCCGCTCTATGTTGCGCCTCCGTCTGATACCCAAGTCTCCGCTCCCCGCCTTCCTACAGGACAAGAGCAGTTGGACTGAAGTCTCAGCTCTTTGCGATACGCATAGTCCCAAATTGGTATGAAACGTATTTAAATCTTACGATATTTTTAAGTGGTATAAATCTAGGTAGCTTATTCATCTTAATCCTTTAAGGTAACAGGTGATAAAATAACAGTTGAGTTAAGTAGAAACCAACAATTTTTGTTTTAAATTAATACAGAACAGTATTTTACCTTTATATGAGAGAAACCCCTTTTCTTTGGATCGTTTCAGCGTACCGTATCTAAGATGAAATTTCTTGAGGAGGAGTGCAAATCCAACGGCGCGTACTATTTTTTAAAAGATAAATTGGAAATGCTCGAACGTATAAAATTAGAAATTAGAATTTTCCACACATACTGTCGATCGGGAAAAAAAACGATTTTATAACCTATGTTCTAAAATTAACGAAAACAATAAATATGAACTTGAGTAGGTACATCTGACATACTGGATGCTTAACGTATTTCAGGAAAAAGGAGTCTAATAGACCTCTCATCGTTGGGACATACACACAGTAAAATAATATTATATGCAGCAAAGTCTTTTAATAAAGCGAATTAAGACTCAAAATTGAACTTAAGTTATGCAGGCATACCAACCCGCGATTCCCATCTTCATCGCCGAATATCTTACCTAAAAGCTGCGCGCCCATACTATTTAGTTAGCAAACTCAAACTAAACGGCGTAATAAAACATTGCTGAACTTCGGATGGCAGAGTTCTCTTACGAAAATCTGTACGCTGTATCGAATATCAAACGAAGAACATTTTGGGATTCATAAAAACCGGTAATCGGTAATCATTTAGTTCGTAAAACTAATTCCTCTGGCGATAGTTTTACGTTGAATAAATAAGTTAATTCATATTCGTAACGCCTTTGTGCATTAGGTACTGTTAAGTTATAATTCATTGACAAAGGTTCGAATCGACGAAGTCAAAATAAGGCTTCGGCGTTTCATATCAATGGTATGAATCGAGTGTCAGTGTCAGAAATATTCAGAAATGATATGGGCGATTCATACCATTTATACTTTTTTATTCGTAGTATTAGTATTTTATTCACACGGGTTTAATCATGTACTTATAAAAAAACTATCTCAAAATACAGACATATGGGATCAATATGGGAGCGAAAGTCACCGTTATAAATTAAACTAAATAGTTTGGGTTATGCCAGATGTGGTTAAAAGATAGAGGTTGATAGAAACATGCAGATCGATGAAAAAGTGTGTGAGGAGATCCTGAGGGGAAGTTTCCCGAACGATGACAACTTTCTAGCTTTTCGTTACATCCGCCTTATTCCGATTCCGTGGAACTATTGGAACATTTTATAAAGAACGAGTTTTTTTCCGCAACTTCGTACGCGCTAAACTGCTCTTCCTATGAGAATTTCAGAAACTCCTTCAATAACACAACCAGACACCCATTGAAAGAACCTCTATACCAAGTTTCGCATCCGTGCACTCTCTCTGAGTAAGATTTTTCATACAAACTAAAAAGTGCTATATTTCCCGTTCCCGTGGGAATTTCGAGAATTCCTCCCATAATGCAACCAGACACCCATTGAAGAATCTTTATACCGAGTATAACATCCGTGCACTTTCATACAAACCATAAAGTCAAATATTTCCCGTTCCCTTACTCTCCCTTAGGAATGTATGTTCCAAATTTCAGCTCTATACGTCTAGTGGTCATGGCTGTACGTTGTCCGTCATTCACTCGTTTAGTAACGGAACATTTTTATATATTAAGATTGAAGTGTTATGTATAACGTTTATCAATATCATTGTATCCATTAATTTAGTCAAACTTTTTGCAACGAAGCGCTCAAGTTAGCAAAGTCAGTTAAAATAATTTCGGGAAAAAAAACAGCAAAGTTAAGTAATATCTTAAATAGAACAAACCACGTCGGATAAATATACAGTTGGTGGAAGTATTATCATTATTAAAATAACTGTCCAATGTACACACATCAAAAAAAGTTTTAGATCACTTTGATAATAGGACCTCGTTTTTGTCATGTAAGCATAAAACGTTTTTTCTTTATTTTCTAAGATACTTCATTTAAAAATCGAATCCTTTAATAAGAAAAGAATTTTGAAATATCAATTGTTTTTCTGTATAAAAAGAGATTAAATCCTTGTTTACTCAGAAATCTGACCAACTTGATTCAAGCGTTTTTTCTCACTTTTCGAAGAAGGAGTTCATTCAAAAAAATGCCGAGGGGATTATCAAAAGTTTTACGAGCAAGAATTGTTACATTGAGGGAAGAAGGACATTCTACGCGAGCCATATCACGCAGAGTGGCTGTATCCCAATCCTGTGTCGTGAACACGATACGGAAGTATCGCGGCGTGGATAACTTTGCTGATCGACCTCGCAGTGGTCGGCCAACTGTTCTTACTGCTGCTCAGAAGCGTTACATCAGACTGCTGACTGTCCGAGACCCAACAATCAATGCCACTAAAATAAAAGCTGAGTTGCGCGCTGCTACAGGACTACAAATCAGATAACTTAATTCTCGGCATGCCAAGAAGGATTGCCGCATGTGTTCGAACCAGAGGATATTGTACTAAATAAAACAATTTCTTAATAAATGTTGACAATATTTAATTAAACCCTCTTTTTCCTTCAATAATTTAAATTCAATTTTGGTTAATAAAAACTAAGATAAAGTTATTTTTATTATTTCACATGGTGTATTTTTTTATAAAAAAAATGTTAAGTAAGCAAAATTCCTTTTAAAAGTAAAATTTAAAAAATATTCCACCTTTTGCTAGTGATCTCAAACTTTTTTTGAAGTGTGTATGTAGTGGGTATGACCCATCATATAGAGTTATTTTAGGGCAGAATAGTTGTTTATCTAGTAACTAAGTATTCACGCAGGATTAATTTATCTGGAGTATAGTTTAGGTTTCACAGCCATTTGCCACAGCATACAGAGCAATAGAAAAAGAGATGTACCAAAATGCAAGGAGCCTTGGCCAGGGTCTTGTACACTATATTGAAAAATGAGTAAAGAACGCTTTCCGACTATCAAATAGTTTTTAAATCGCTTTGTTTAATTGAAGGAAATAAAATTGTGTGCTTCAATTTGCAAAAGCATGGCTGAAAAATGACATTTTGACAGCTATAC
The DNA here is from genome assembly GCA_944452665.1 of Stenoptilia bipunctidactyla. Lineage (NCBI taxonomy): Eukaryota > Metazoa > Arthropoda > Insecta > Lepidoptera > Pterophoridae > Stenoptilia > Stenoptilia bipunctidactyla. Next base: position 17,585,486 of record OX101728.1, read on the forward strand.
GAAATAAAACGATCAAGTGAACAGACAAATAACATTGTGAGTGAAGTTGACTTTACAACTCCTGTCATATAAAAGACGCCATGTCAGTGTTGCTCCAAAAAAATGAAATGTATTAAAAAAATATGTTACTTTTAGTGTTTTTCGACCACTTAACTGTTTGATAAATATACGCATTTATAATATTCCAATGATTACAATTTTTTTCTAGAAAGTCAATAAAGAAATGGCCAGGAATCAAACATCTCTTCTGCTTAATATTGTCTTAAATTTTCACCATTTCGTATAAAATACGCTTTTAACGAGTCTCAATCTTATATTTATTAAAATTCGGGTGATAAAGCTAACTTTGCCAAGTTGTCTTTGCCAAAGAAACAGGAGTTAAGTCGCAATGCTTTCATACTAATAAACATGACGATGGATGTTTAAATATTCTCGTACAGTCTGTTTAATTAGGTACCTTGTTTGGTTAATTGCGCTTCTGGGGTTGTTTTACTAAATTGTATAAAACTGAGCTGGATAGAAATGTGTCTTTCTGGAAATATTAACATAAACCTTTTGTAACAGTGGAGCACTAGTTTAGACTAATTGCACTACCCTTTGAAAATTGTACTACCATTTATAAAAAAGTATTTCTTTTTTGCTTTTTGCACTTAAATTTTTGACGTATAAAAGTTACCCGATCAGTTTACCCCTTTTCATAATCGTAACTAACATGTTATGGGTTTCCTTTTGTTGTTTACTTTATAAGGTTGGATTTTATTTGGTATTTACTATATTTGACATGACATTAATAAAGGCAGACAAATCCCTACAACAGGGATTTATATTAGGATTGGATTATTTTAGTCTTGATAGACGGGCCACAACTCTTCTCAATTTGGGCAAGATGCTTTCTACGCACACTGAATGTTGACAAAACCAAATACATTTTGTCGTAGGAGTACAGGTACAGAAGGCTGCAGATCAAGCGTACCAAACCTTAAATAAAATTTGGTCTTTAACTTCGGTTTGGACGGGGGCTATACACAGCTTATGTCACTCACACTCACCCAAACAAGGGTAAGCAACAAGGGTGAGAGCTAACTTCACTAGCACGAACTTAGCTCTCACAAAGGTTATTTTATATAAGACAAAAACACTTCATTAGAAATTAATAGGTACGTCATTATGCAACAGTTAAGAGAGTAATAAAAAAAAACTTATATTAACTGGCAAAATTTTATGGAAATCATAATATAATAATAAATATAAGACTCTTCCGTTACTGACTGAGTGACTGACGGACATTGTACAGCCATTACTACTGAACGTAAACACTTGAAATTTGGAACATAAATTATTTAGGGGGCTATTTAGGGCACTAAGAAGAAAATTCTTCTTAGTGCCCTAAATCGAAATTCTCGCGGGAACTGGAATACCTAACTGTACTTTTTAGCCTGTATTAAAAATCTTATTCCCTGAATGCACGGATGTGAAACTTGGTATAAAGGTTCTTCAATGGGTGTCTGGCTGTATTATGGAAGGAGTTCCCGAAATTCCCTCGGGAACGGGAAATATAGAACTTTTTAGTTTAAAGATGAGTAAAAATGAGTCTTCCATGCTGGACTGGGAGCGAAGGAAAAACGTAGAATCTGCCAGCTGCTTCTCTTCCCGGGCATACTGTAAAAGTCAGTTAAGTTACAGAGGTTTTATTGGATTTTTTGTGGGCGATAGGCTGACTCCCTGGCACTGCAATAGTCTCCACATTATTATAATGCCTCCAAATTTGTCAAACGTGACATCAGATGGTCTTATAACCTCTGGTGTTCTGATAAGGGATATAGGCGTGAAGTTATGTATGTATGTATGAATAAATGTGTATAAAGGTTTTTCAATTGGTGTGTATTATGGAAGGAATTTCCGAAATTCCCACGGGAACGGGAAATATAAGACTTTTTAGTTTGTTTGAAAAATCTTATTCTTTGAGAGCACGGATGTGAAACTTGATATAAAAGTTCTTTCAATGGTTGTCTGGTTGTATTATGAAAGGAGGTCCTGAAATCCCACAAAGGGTAGTTTAGCGAAACTTCGTATTTGCGGGAAAAAGCTAGTGTTAAATAATAGTATATTGTGTAACAAGTGAGCTAAGTCTCGGCTCATTATTAAGCCCTCGCCTGCGGCTCGGGCTCAAATCACAGCCTCGACTGTAATTAGCAACGCTCACGAGTTACATACGACGTTTTTCAACACACTTGTGAGTAAAAGACAGACATACGTGGTCATAAAATTTATTTGAAGCAGCTGTTAGCTGCTGCGCGTCAGTAACCCTGTCCCATTACACGTACACACGCTATTGTTGCTTGGAGGCGCTGAGCGGGCCGCTGCTGCTGCACGCGCGCCGCCTGTCCGCACGCCGCGCCGCCGCCTGGACGCGCGCGCTCATATATTTAATGTATAACCCGGATCAATAAAATATGCTCTGTTTACTCGCATGTAATTTGCACTAAGGTACAATTCAACTTTGTAGGATTCATTATATTATGCACTAGGGTATAATACATTATGCACGCGTGACTTAAAGTCCAGTTTATAGTTCTAAATTCAATAGAATAAGGCTCACTTTACGAGCAAGTGTGTTGAAAAGAGTATTGATAATATCTGTTTTCTTTTAAGTACTTCATTTAGCTACAAATTTAATTTTCTAACAAACGTATAAATTTTCAATCTGCGATTTTAATTATAAATTCAATTATACAACCCATATAGGTATTCAAAAACATTAAACACCAGGAATTTATGAGTAGAAATTATAATTAGTTAAGATCATTAGTTTATTCTCATGAAGTCACTCAAGGATAATCTGAGAAAACATTCTTGGAATTCTTATTTAATTTAATACCTTTGTTTTTCCTTGGCATTAAGAAAAGTGTTTATACAGTAGAATTTCCATTGAATTCAATACAATCAAAATTTCATTTATGAGAATAAAAGGACTAGCTTTTCTCTATTCCTCTCTGAAGTTGTTGCGAGGCGTTTTGCGCAGAAAACTTACAAAAAACTTCTGCGAAGCATTTCGCAACGAATTCAGATGGGACTAAATATTTGGCGCGATCTATTCGAGTATAAGCAAAGGTTTAGCCGCATTAACTTGGCAAAGTGTTACGGCTCAATCTTGTCCTAATATCAATATACCTATATATACATATAATATGGCGTAGTTATAAATAAATAATAATTTTAGACAAAGAGATCACGGAGTGTACACATAAGGGTAGACGATAAACAACTTAAGAGTTACGCAAAAGTTATAAATTAAGTCAGCTCCTGAAACAATACTATCACGTGATGCAAACCACGGCGTTTCACATAGCAATATAACAATATTTAATTTATTGCCCTTCGTTATGCATAAATCGACTTTAAATTTATGAATAATAAGAACAAATAATGTGATTTACCGGAACAAAAGGCTTTTTACATAAGTAGCAATTTTCATAATAAGATAGCGATGCGTAAATGAAAATAATTACTTCCTGTACTGGAGCACATTTTTCTTAGTGTTGTCGTAGGATCAGGCAAATGAAATTTTCAGATACTATTTAAGTCTAACATTAGTAGTTTTTAAGATAGGTTTTAGAAAAAAAAAAATGTAACTTGTTTTTTCTACGGCCCCTCAATGTAAATGTTCTATATAGATTTTCTGATAAAATCGATTTGTTTCAACATTATTTCCGTCTGTCATGATTTACAGTGGTTAGATAATATTAAAGGCCGTCTAATAAGCTAAGCTTACACCAAAAATCAGGACCGTTGACCAACTAGTTATGCCTGCATTGTCAAATTTTCTCTGATAATCTGATTTTTTCAAATAAATCATAAAATCGCAAATATCTCTAGAACCACTCAATATTGCTAAACATACATGGTGGTTATTTTGGTAGGTATTGAGGTCCCCAATACCTGGAAAACATTTGATCCACTCCTTAAGTTACACCCTGTATAGGCGTAGGTACCTGTATGCTAAAATCTTATCTCAATCCGTTTCGGCGCGAAGGAGTCACAAACATTAATATATTCACACAATCTTTCAGGTTTATAAAATGCATACGTAAAAGGATAAACTGACTGGCACATATAAAATCACATAACTAATAAAAATAAAATACAAAAAACATTATTTAAATTAAAAATCAAGACCCTGAAATAAGACATGCCACGAAGTCGGAGATAAATTATTTCTATTAGTGATTGTTCTAACTTTTCTATTTTTCAGGCAGGCCGTTGTTTTATGTGCTCATTTGAGCGATCGCCGATATAACTTTAATCTCATTTTATGGTAAGTGGCGACGTAACTTGAGAAAGGTCACTTGAGTTTATGAAGCAATTGGCACCTCGTAAAACAAACTAAACACAGAAGCACTAAATCTAATATTGGAAATTGCTATAGTGATCGTAAAAGTTTTTGACACGCGAGACTGCAGCGTGTGATCTCTATGTGATCTCTATATATGTGATAACTATGTGATCTCAAACTATGTGATCTCAACTATGTGATCTCAAAGTAAGCTTTTATATTATACTAGCTGACCCGGCAAACGTTGTTTTGCCATATAAATAAAAAAAAAATAGATGTTGGCCGATTCCCATAGATACCGGATAAGCACAAAAAATTTCATCAAAATCGGTCAAGCCGTTTCGGAAGAGTATCGCAACGAAAACTGTGACACGAGAATTTTATATATTAGATTAGCTTGTATTATAAAGACCACACAGCGGAACTAGGGGCTATCTAACTAAACCCCCAGACCTTCAAACCCAAGCTTGTTCAAATGAAAATTTCATTTGAATAAGCTGGACGCAATTTAAAAAAGTTCGATCGTAAGTATCACATAAGCTAGTTCACAATTATAAATCTTGACCTAATCGCAGAAATACTCAAATGAAAAAAAAGCACATCTTCATTTGATATTGAGTTGTGGTCAATAGATATTAAGTACATAATGCCTATAGTTCAACATAACTCTATAGATATTGAGTCGATATTATCGACTATTAATGAAGTGATAACGTTTTATCGATTTTGTCAACTTAATGAACGAAATGGCTTAACTGGAGTTTTTTTGTGATAAAGTTGTTTTGGACACACCGACAACGTTTATTTTGGATCAACGTAGCAGTTGTGATTGGACGACCATTTTGTTTTTTCACGAAAAATTTATTAAATTTTCATGTGCGTCAAAATAATCAATGTGATTTAAATCAAAAATTTTTCAAAAAATTTTAAAAGGATGAAATAAAATTTCTCTGAAATCGCATAAAAAGTAAAGCCAGCGGTTGAATATAAATTTTAAAGGGCTGTTGTTATCTTTGTCTTAAAAATTGGATATGATACATTTTTGTCACTTGCTATATAATTGTTAAACAGGTTTAGTTGCACATTTAATTAACCAGAATTTTAAATTAAAATAAATATTTATGTTGAAGTGTTTAAGAATAGCATACCCGGACAATTCTGACTGTTTCGTAGCATGATATATTGATTTGACCACAATTTATGTCATAGATTTATGTCATTTGTTAATTTCCTAATTTAAATCCCAAAATCATGTTTGATATTGAAAACAATATTAGTAATTAGTTGACTAAAATGAATTAAATCTAGATTACTCTTATTATTGATAATTTGAAACTAATTAGCCCAATTTTCTATATTTTGCTTCGTAGTGTATTTCTATTATACTTGCTATTTAGACGAACGGCTGGTGTAGCGGTAACATACATTGACTTCTATGCGGTCCTGGGTTCGAATCCCGGCGGCGGGGCGGATATTTGTGTGATGAACACAGATATTAGTCGGTCAAGTCATTGACGTTTATATGTTTATTTAAGTTTATTCTAATAAAGAATATGTGTTTATTCAATATGTATGTTTATATATTTCTTAAGTACTTATATCAGTAATCTAGTATCCATAACACAAGTTCTTTAAGAAACTTAATTTGGGCGAGGAATATTCATTTATTTATAAGTGGGGGGATATTAATTATCAATCTCAATCCTCAATATCACATCAAAAACACCTATCAGGAATTTAAGTAAGCATAAAAACCAAAGCCCATTATTTTCTTATAGGAGATACTATATTATGATCTTTTAAAATATATTTCACATAGTAAAAACTTCTACTTTCCTTTATTTATTATACACTACGAAGGAAAATATATCATGCTACCTAGAGCATAAAGCTTACAACTCAACATCGACTATAATTCAAACATAAAATTCTTCTACGTACAGATTGTAAGATTGTACAATAGTACGAAATGTTAATCATTAGACCACAATAACTCAATATTCTATTCCTTTTGATATAGACAACGTTAGTGAATAGCGTAAATATTAGGTTGAGTGAATTTAGTTAGAAAATAGCGTGCGAGGCCAAGTTCGAAGGATCGCACGGTCGGGTCAGGCCCAGTTCAGTCGCCTTTACATAACATTGAAATGCCGTTTACCCTAGATACATAGATATACTTAATAGCATTACGTTATATCATACAACTAATAAAGCAACCAGTTTTTTAGAGCCAATTTTAAACTTTCTATTTTTAAAATAACATAACCATACTAAATTTTAAAAGATTTCTGTTTGAAAATGACATAACATTATACAATACATAATTGAATTCATAAAATACACTTAAATAAAACAAACGCTATTTTAAATGAAACCCACTTTAAAACTTCACATTGTTTATTAATATGTACAAATTTTAATAAATACCTTATTATTGAATTCTTAAGATTACACAAAAAGTTAATACTAATATTTACAACACTTAAACAGCCACAAAAGTACATTAGCTTAAGCGTAAGTAGAGATGCAGCCTCAGCTCATAGTTATTGTTAATTCTCATGATGCCGTAGCCCCAAAACACCAAACACTTGAATAAAACAGGTCTTTCTACTGATTGTCACGTATTAATTTACGGATTGACTTAGATTAGCCTAACGCTTGAGTTTTAAGAGAGTAAGATAACAGTTGCCAAAAGAATATGAAGGAGAAAAGAATATAAGAAGATACATTATGTCTGTTTTAGTATTTCTTTATCATGTTTGTTATTTTAAAATAATAATAATTGTCATTAATTTTGGGACTTGCAAACATATGAACATGAAGCAAATACAGTTTTATAATACAGCTCCGTTAGAAATCGCAACCACAGCCTTAATATAAACTACTCTCTAAGGCTGTCCACGAAAGATGTCAGTAATACATTTTTAATGATTAACACGGACACAAGAAATATCACATTTAGAACCGTTCAATAACTGATTTGATACTCATTCTGCCGTTTTTTCGTGCATTTTTAGCCACGCGAATTTATATAAATAAGCAGCTAAAACCGAGCCTGTGAGGGGTCCGATCCAGTAGACATATTGCGCCGTCCAGACCCCTGTAAAGATGGCCGGTGCCAAGCTACGGGCAGGGTTTACACTGGCACCTGTCAACTGCCCAGCGGCCACTGAGAAACCAGCGACTGATAAACCAAACTTGATTGAACTAGATTCCGTAAACATAACGTTATGGGGATCCCACATTGCACAACACAGAAATATAAGCGCCATTGTTAAAATCATCTCAATCATTATGGAATAGAACGGATGGTGCCCAGGAATTGGTGTTGTCAAGCATACTCCACCTGACACCACGTCTATTGGAGACAACAGGACCAATAAAGCATACCCTGTGATTGCTCCGGTGATTTCAGCCACGTAGTACGCCACAGCGACAGATGGTGTGATCTCGCCGCTGATCATCGCAGCTGTGGACACGGCGGGGTTGAGATACGCTCCGGAGATGGTACCGAATGTGGACACCAGGTACAAAACTGTAAGGCCGACGCCAAAAGCTGTGTATATCGGTGATGGCCGCTCGTTGTTTTGTAATGGCAAATTCGACATGCAGCCAAACAGCACCAGAAAGAGCACCGCTACATACTCCCCGAACACTGCAGGCCAATTCTTGGCAATCCATTTGTGAACGGTTCTACTAGCCGGTTTCATCTTTGGCAGTTCAGGAACATTTAATATCTGATCCTTAGGCACTGTCATTTTACCTTTATAGTTTTATTTATTTTTAATTCCAATAACTTTTTTTGCACTTAAACAATATGATGATCGAATGTCAAGTAGAATGCTATGAATCACAACACTTTGTTGAGGTCACCGTATTATAACGGTGCTTAAATGGTTAAATCAATGAACAAAATGCAAAACGCAGACGTCTGCCGCACGACACACGCGGTAAAATAATATTTACACACGCGAGTTTCTCAGACTGTGCTAGCTCTGAAGCAGGCATACCCGAGATATATATAACCCTGTATGTAATTTTATCTTATCAATAGCAATTTTGATCGCAGATGCTTTATTTTAATTAAAATCCGATTAAAGTAAGTAATCGTCATATCTATATGAAATTTAACATAATTTTTGGTTGCAGAGCCGATTAGACGTGCTTCATAATGGATGAAACTCACGCGGAAAATGATGGAAAGATCAGGCGTAATCGTCCTGGCAATGTATAAATTGGTCAAAGGCTACAAGGTCGTGTCAGGAATAAAATTCTTAAGTCGCACGAGTTTCATTTGCGGAAATCCCCGAGGGCTTGGGTTCGTATTACATTTATACACCCACTCCAAATAATATATTATTTCCTCGTGACAGTTATAAATTATTCTGTATCTAAACTGTCCCATTACGTTGCTTTCATGATATAACAAAACCATTATTTTAACACTGTTTCGAAACTTTTGTATTAACTTCTATAAAATGTAACTAACTATTTAGCGATAATATTAAACTTAGAATATTTTTTTGATAAATTGTAAGACCTAACTATGTAACTTTGTCTTTGAATTAAATATTAATTACCTAATTAACAATACCTACAAGGAAGTATTATTACATTTTACAACATATTTTCAAAAATAAACAATAACCTAAAAAGGGCAAAAAAAGCATTTTACTCAATCTTCATTAAATTTAACGAAATATTTACATCTAAAAGTTTGTATGGACCCAAAAATACGCCTGATTATAAATAAACAAACAACGTGTTTTTATTTGTGAGTTTAGTTTTTACTATAAAAAACGTCTAAATAAAATATTTTTATTATTTTATTATTTATTTCGAAAATAAAATAAAATACCCGATAGTATCCGAAAAGTGTACACTTTAAAAAGGAAAACCTGCTCTTATTAAATGCGTGAAAATTTGTGAGAATTAATTATGTGTCCTGCTCGATAACGTTGAAACGGTTTAATGGATTTATCTGAAATTTCACTCATAAGTAGTTAGTAAATAGTATGTAATGACACTTATCTACTTTGTTCGCTAATGTACGGGTATTTGTGCAATACTAACTTTTTTGAACCCAGTGCATACTTTTCCAGTTTGCTTTATTGCTTGACTTACTGTTTTGTCAATAAGCTTCCTAACTCAGAAATGTGTTGACAATCTCGGCTGTCGTTTCAGAGATAAGCGAGTTTTATCATACATACATACTACATTATGACTAGGGATTGCAATCCGGAAAAACGGATCCGGTAATACGGCGGATCCGGCATCATTTAATGGTTACCGGATCCGGTACCAATATACCGGATCCGAAGACCGGATCCGGTGCTAGCAGTTTGTGAGAAAGTAATATAGCTGTTGCATGAGTAGGTACTTTAAATGCGTTGTGGGTAGTGTTCATGCATGTACAAGTGTAGAAGCTGAAAGGGCCTTTTCGGCCGCAGGCTATATTTGCAGCTCTATTAGAAGTCGTTTAGCTGATGACACAATTAACAATATTTGTTTTCTACAATCTTATTTTCTTTTAATACTTATATTTTTTTACAATTATTACTTAAAATAATTATTTATCGTAAGTTGATTAAACTAAAGAGTTCTAAACTCATTATTGTGATAATTTTAGCCATTCATTCGTTCGACAGATTCATCAAATCATGATGGTATCTGTCATAATCATAAATACCTATAAGACTTGTTTGTTAGCATTCTCAAATTCTTAAATAAAAAAAAATAATGATTTTGATCTCATTTCAGTTAATTACCTAAGGTTAATTGTATCTATTAGATATTACCTATAGTTACTTGATAATTAATATTGTTACTTATAAATTGATCTATCTGTGAAAGTGAAATCTAGAAAGACAGAGCTACTCGTTACGTCGTAAAATTATTACTAGTTACCTACACTACTAAATTTTAATTGTTTTCCTGTTGTCTATTTGTCTTAACATTGGTTAGGAAATAAAGTAAATTTTATATATTTGTTATTTATTTGTTGTAAACTACCTACATATAAGTGCAGTAACACTTGATTAACTCACTTATTTTGTACTAAAAAGCAAAAATCATCTTGATTTAATCAATCCGGACGGATCCGGTCGGATCCACATCAATACCAATGACATTTGATCTACAACTATTTAAATTATTAGTTTTTCCATACAAAAAATATTAACTCTATTTACTTTGAGCGTAGGTATGCCACGTAACTTATGCGCAGTATAATATCGCTTAAAAATAATAATAGATAGGTACTTCTTACAAAACATAGAATGAATGAAAAACATAGAATGTGCCAGCTGCTTCTCTTCCCGGGCATACTATAAAAGTCAGTTAAGGGACAGTCTTAAAGGCGTTTTTGTGGGCGATAGGCTGACCCCCTGTCACTACAATAGTCTCTTTCCAAGTTTATAATACCTCCAAATTTGTCAAACGTGACATCAGACGGTCTTGTAACCTCTGGTGTTCTGCCTACCCCATAAGGGATACAGGCGTGACGCGTATGTATGTATGTACTTCTTACAAAATGTATAGGATGTAGATCGTGTACCATTTACGAATTAATGATATGGAGAAGGAACCATATCATCGATTTTGATAACACTTGCACTTACCTGAGCATGAACTCTTCTTAGACCTTTTAGTTTCAGACTTTCCCATACTAACCGATCATAATAGTCCACCCTGTATATTTAGATAAGTATTAGATTTCTACTGCATCCGATAAAGCTCATTATTAAATTAACTCAAATTAATCATATTTTTTACATAAGTAAATCATCCTCGGTTGATAGGTATTCATGTAGCAAAACTTTCGAGCTGCTGAGTTACTCTGCGGATTTCCATTAAAATTCCGCTCCACGCCTGCTAAAGCCAGGAAAGTCCTTTGAAACCGAGTACAGACTTAGACCTTATTTTAGAGCAGGTTCTCGTATATCTAGGATACTATAAAGTTATGTTTATGTTAAAATTGTTACGTAGGTTCATTCAATATACAGTAAGAATACAAACTCTTTCGAATTAAAAAAGGCAGGCCTATTGTTTCCCGAAAAAACATGGACAAAATAAACGAATGGACTGTTTGTGTCAGAACATATTGTACCACAATTAAACCTATTTGCTTTATCTTTTTGTCACATTTTCGTAGATAAAAGGAGCCAGAAACAGTATTCTAAACTTACTTTATTCCTTACTTTCATATTGAATTCATCACAATACATAATCATGTCTATATGCTACATTTTTACATACAGTTCTCGCCATGAAAATACCAAAAATCGCTAATAGCTCTAGAAGTTAAATATTTTTATGATTCTTTATTTTAGCAAAAAATACAAATAATGCGCTCCAGACATTTTAATATCAAAAAATACTACTTCATCAAGCGCATTTATAAAATAGCATGCAGGTTAGCGGGCTCCGCCCAGCTAGCGCCCTTAATAACAATCTTACTAATATTATAAGTGTGAAATTTTGCATGGATGTCGGTTTCTCCATTACGACAGAACGACTTAACGGATTTGCAAATAATTTGGCATGCCGAGTGGTAGTATACAGTCTGGAATAGCATATAGGCCACTTTTCATCCCGAACCGGGCGAAACAGCTAGGGTTTTAAATCCGCACGGAACAAAAAAAATGTCCCGTGTCTGGGTGTTTATCTATTTATGTATTTATATTCTAGGTTCCTCCCTACTTCGCTACATGGTATCCCATATCACAAGCTATGCTTACTTTGGGGCCATGTAGTTGGTGTGATTGTCTGGGGCTTTTATTTATTTATTATTATTAATGAGCCAGTTCCTTCCTGACGTAAACCCTTGTTCGTCATCATGTTTACTTACCATCAGGTGATTGATATGTAAGTCAAAATTGGGTTAAGATATCGATAAAAATCTCGAGGATAGTAGGAGAACCCGAAAGGCCTCAGTTTTCTCTGAACATCACTACGAAAATGCAACGACATTAAATTACGAGGTGTAATTTCTTTATTTGAATTTGAGTTTAATATTTTTTACAAAACGTTTTTATATAAGTTTTTTTGTTTTATACTTTTTAAACCTAGGTTTTTCAGTAGTCAGCTTTGAGTTTTAGAGCCTACTTTTTATTTACATATATAAACTTTTGTTATTGCTAATTTCTTATCTTTTATACATCCGTGTTTGATAAAAATTCCATCATATTAGATATGTGTATTTTTAATCAAAGTTTTAGTCTCCATAAAAAAAATTACGCTCTACATTGTTGATTAAGAGCAATTCTCTGTAGTCCTTGCCACATTTATTATTTTTTGTTCCTTTTCCTAGCGTTGTGTCAAGCGAGAAGAAAAATGGCTCTGTCACTTGTTTAATTGAAAAGGGAGGGTTACTCTCCAAGATTACTGTATCTTGTCTAGTTAGGCCTTGACTACAGGCGGCGCGGCGTGACGCTGTGTTAATAAACTACAAAGAGTTTTTTGATTCCGCAAATGATATTTCTGTCTTTATGGAGCGAATACAGTGCCACACGATGGAGAATACAGAAACGAATACTGTCTTATTATAAACTGATAATAACTAAAATAATAAACCTACCATGCTGGACTGGGAGCGAAAGAAAAACATAGAATGTGCCAGCTGCTTCTCTTGCCGGGCATACTGTAAAAGTCAGTTAAGGGACGGAGGTTTTATTGACGTTTTCGTTGGCGATAAGCTGACCGCCTATCACTGCAAGTCTCTCTTCATCATTACAATACCTCCAAATTTGTCAAACGTGACATCAGATGGTTTTATAGCCTCTGGTGTTCTGCCTACCCCATTAGGGATACAGGCGTGACGTTATGTATGTATTTATGTAATAATTGAATTTTTAAATTATACATCTCACTAACTAAATTTCAAAGTTTGGATGTATGGAAGTTTGTTCCTCAATCACATGAGAACGGATCAACGGATTTGGATGAAATTTGGCATAGTGATAGTGTACAGTCTGGAAGGGCACATTAAGTTACTTTTTATACCAAAATTCCTGTAGGATTCAAAATCTAGTTGTTTGTATGTCGTAACTAGAATGTAGATTTAGCTAAATCATGAAATGCTAGATTATTGTACTGTCCATAACGTAGTGATTAAAAAGGCAGGTTCATATCCACGTTAAGTTGTTGTATATTTATGTGCTGCTGTCTTACATTTAATACATTAAACCAATTTGGTCACAGCGCTCTTCTTCATCAGGTTAGATATGATTTAGTAGGTACTAATATTCGATTGGGTTCACAGACAATATTGTGAAACTGCATATTTATGTTAAATCGATAATGATTTGCAGTTGCTAAATTGTGTAATATTAGGTTACAGTTAAATAAAAACTAAAAAAGGCACTGCAAATATTAATTTCGTTTTTACTTTTGGTTAACGTATGGTTGGTTTTTGTATGGACTATCGACTGATGAGTACAATTAGCATAAAAGTTTACGTAGGTAGTATCAAAAATATACTTAGTTAATTTGTTGCGTTTTTCTGACGCAATAGGTTTCCTGTAAGGATAGTCAGTTCCTGAAACGATATCACCACGTGATGCAAACAAACCACGGCGTGGCACATAGCAACATAACAATATTTAATTTATTGCCCTTCGTTATGCATAAATCGACTTTAAATTCATAAACAATAAGAACAAATAATGGTAGTTTCCTGAACAAAAGGCTTTTTTTGTAGCGATTCTCGAAATAAGATAGCGATGCGTAAATGGAAATAATTACTTCCTGTACTGGAGCACATTTTTCTTAGTGTTGTCGTAGGGTCAGGCAAATGAAATTTTCAGATAATATTTAAGATTAACATTAGTAGTTTTAAAGATAGGTTCTAGAAAAAATTAAATAATTTTTTTTCTACGACCCCTCAATGCAAATGTTCTCTCTATATTTTCTGATAAAATCGGTTTGTTTCAACACTATTTCCATCTATTAGAGGCCATGCTTTATAACGGTTAAATTATACTAAAGACCGTCTATTAAGCTAAGCTTACACCAAAAATCACGACCAAGTAGTTAAGCTGCATTTTCAAATTTCTCTGAGAATCTGATTTTTTTTTAAATAAATCACAAAATCTAATATTTTTTTTATTTCCTTCTTCTTATTCTAATACAAATAGTCGTCTGGGGTCTTCAGTTAGACATTCAATGCCTGTGTTTGAAGACATACGTGTTTGATGAAAGATACATAAAATATTCCCCAAACTCCATTATTACAAAAATGAGACCATTGTATAATCTCGTATTTGTAGAATAAGAGAGCATATAGTTATATAAAAAGAAGAACACAAGAAATACACCTGTTTCCAAATTATTAAATGAAAGACGAGCATTTCCCGAACCTTATTTAAGAAACCCTCCCGATAGTACCGAGCTAGTTTTCTCGGACGAATGAGGATTACCAGCATTTTCCGATATCTGCTCATCCCTTTACTTACGCTCCGTTTAGCAACAATCCGCCCTGACTGAAAACATTTTATGCTGCATCCTTATTTGGGCTACTCAGTAATGAACGTTTAACTTCATTGGTTTTGTGAGTTTTGGCTTATATCAAAAATTTTAGCCTTTGTTTATATTATTCAGTCTCTAAGTAATTTGAATCCATTCAATTAGATTGTTTAAACTAAGAAGACCGTTTAAACTACCGCTATACCAACAACGACCGTAACTTGCGTTCCTCATCGAATTTACTCCTGGCGACACCATCGCATTCGTCCACAGTTTTAGGCAAGTCCTTTTTTATTCGATCGGTGTCGTTATGGAACGAGCTCCCGATTGAGATCCGCTTGGCGCGCACACCGCGCATTTTTAAACGAATGCTTAAACGGCATTACCTGGCGAAACACTGTCCATCTTAACTATCTATACCTATATATTTATATGTGTATTGATATAGTATTTATTTATGTAGTACATAAGTATTTAAGTAAACGTCTATGTATGTGTATGTAATTATTCGTATGTAGTTTATTTTTTTATGAGCCGTACACCTCGCCCACATTTATTTCCACCAATGCCTGGGTTGCCTGGCAGAAATCGCGCTTCGGCGATAAGGCCGCCCTTTGTATGTTAATTGTGATTGTTATTTTTAATTTAAACTGTGTAACAATGTTGGTGTACAATAAAGAGTTTTATTATTATTATTATTATTGTAAAATGTTCAATATACCTAGGTAGTATTATTAAACTGCAAGTATTTCGGATGCCGTTCTAAATATGCGTTTACAGCATGATCAAACGTGGTCTCCAAAAAAAAAGATAAAGATTTAATAATTTCAACTCTAGTTTTTTTTTCGCATGATAAAAAAAGGAAATGATTTATCATAAGCTATTGATGAAAACAAATGACAGAAGACACTTTATAACCGGTAATCCCAGTTTTGAAATTACGGAATAATGCGTAATGTTTGTGCAATACTGAACAATAGACAATCTACAGTTTGGATGATAAAAATATAATTAGCTTTCAGTATCAATAGCATGATTTAAAGATTAAAAACCAAATCGCTCTTTTGATTTCGTATCAGATTTATGATAACCGCTAAAATCTTGAAAGCGTTGGGTTTTTACTATTGATAAACAATCAATCTCGATCAATCTCGATTGTAGGTAGTTGACAACCACATGTCAATTATGTAACTGCTCTCCTTATGAGCTGATCATAGCACACATCTGACCACCGCTAGGGCGATGTGGTAACAGTGTCTGCCTCAAAACTCCATTGGTCGCGGGTTACATCCCCGTAAAATGAAAATACTTGTTTGCATTGGTCTGGGTGTGAGGTAGCGGAGGAGTAAAGAAATTGAGAAATATTAACCAATAAGATTGCTGAGCAAAGTTTTAATACAAACCCATTGTTTAATATTTCTGCATTTCTCATATCGGAGAAATATAATGTTGAATTGAAACTCCACAGCACTTCAAAAAAGTTGATGACCGTTTGTGTAAATTAACTACTAACAAAAAACGTTCTATTTTCGACACCAAGTCAACGGAAACCTTAGTTCTGAAATGGAATCCTAACACATTACCTTTAAATTTAAATTAACTATCAATTTCAGCTCGACTAAGCCAACCCAGAACAATGGTGCAGCCCAGTTACAACGACACTAAAACTTATTTTTCAACAAGTATGGCTAGATGACCTACGATGGGATGATGAAGTACCGGATTCCATAAACAAAGAATGCTCAAAGACTAAATTTCAACTTGCCACAATCAACGATATTATAACACCGAGATGATTCCACATCAAATGTAATGATCCAATCCAGCTTCATGGGTTCTGCGACTCTTCTGGAAAGGCCTATGCTTACGTTATATATGCAAATATATATAACGTAAGCATATATAAAACAGAGACTCATTCATCTTAGAAGCCGCTAAATCAAGACTGGTACCATCCAAGAAACTCTCTCCATCCAAGAATCTCTTTACCTAGACTGGAACCATACGCAGCACACCTGCTATCGACTTTAATGAAAAAAGTAGTAGAGACACTCAAGGGCAATCATGAAATAACGGTTTATGGTTGGTCAGATTCCACGGATGTACTCGGATGGTCACACGGCGACTGCAACCGCTGAAAACCCATCGTCTCAAATAGAGTCCAAAAATCACAACTATTCTGCCCTCAAACAGCTGGAGTTACGTCAATAATTCAGAAAACCCAGCCGACTGTCCCATCCTAGGAATAACTCCTACTTAGCTAAAAGAACATGTCCTACGGTGGCATGGACCGCATTGGCTTCATACCTTCAAACGGTATATGTTTATCTGCTGCGTTCTCCACTATACATATATTACCATAGCTGGACACCATACCTTGGATACGATAGCTGACCTATTTTATTTTAGAGTCACGAAAGTATGTTAATGTAAATATTGAAACTATATAAAACTAAATATGTTTAAATTTAAATACACTACTTAGTAAAACTTTGAGTGCCACTCATAAATAGTATATGGGTTAGTACCGGAGGCCCTCAGTCCCCGAGGTACACGTACCCGAGGACCACAAATACTATAACTATAATTTCAGTTTTAGTTTTACTTTTTCCTATAGTTTTCAACTTGCACAGTCAACAGAAGATCTCAAATAATTTAGTATATTCAAATACAATACTTTCTTTGAGAAAAATGTATTGTAAGACTGCCAAAGGAGTATCAGATCAAACATATCACATTATCTAAGTTTTTATTAGATCTAAGTAAAATAGTGATAATTACTAGAAAAAGTGATTAAATTTTTTAAGATTTGTTTTTTAAATGCATAATGTTTTCAAAATAAGGATGATTTAACATTGATTTTAGAAGACTGTTTCAACATTTTGATATTTTTAGTTTTTAGAGAAAAATTAAGTATTAATGAAAAGACTGATTATTTTTTTTTTATATAGGGCCTTTTTTATGAAGATCAAAATATTTTAGTTGAAGGTTAAGAAGAAAAGAAATTCTCATAAGTTAACAACATTTTAGTTTAATCTGATAAGTACGACTAAATAGCAAGAAATAAAATCGTTTCCAACTATTTCCATTAAGAAACACGTTGTATCCCAATTTTTCAATAGTCAGATAAAAGTAGAAGTCGTCGTGGCGCCGTGGTTAATGTGTGTATCAATCATACGATATCCAATCAATCATTTACATTAAATCTATTGAAATAGTTGGAAAATACAAAGAAAAGAACATTACCTTTTTTTAAATATATTTATAAATTGTAACATCAGCAAATCTCGTTACAACTTTCCCTTTCAGCTTTGAAAGCATTACAAATTGGTTTTTCATAATTGAACATTTCATTATTCGAACTGTTGAATGAATGAGTCACTTCCTAGGATATAGTAAAATAGAAAGCTGGTTTTTATTGTAACCATTCGTAATCAAACATTTCCTTTTTGATCTTTATGATGTATCTATTTTAAATGTAACTGGATTATTAAGAAAATCTTCAAAAGTATACTTAATGTAGCAAGATTGTTATCTAAGCAATAGTAAACATTGTCAACAATCTACGTTAGATTATGTACTAATAGGTTTTACAATTTCCAGGAGAGACAAAGAGGAAAATCTTGTTTCAGGTAATGATATCAATTAAAATGCCCAACAATTTTACAGATTTTCCTTTGTTCTGAAATCTCAGTCTGTATCTTAATCTCTATACCTAAATTTATAAAATAAATGTGTTTATAATTAATGTTAGATAAGATAACTATAATTATTGTTTAAGAATCATCAACAGTTTTTACAATATGTTGAGGAAGAAACAAGTATAAATTATTCACGATCGTGAAAACCCAGCTTTACTTGTTATCTTCATAGCTGATAATAATAATAAAGCATGTTGAACACTTTTGATTTAGAGTAAAGATAAAAAAATTGAATATAATGTATCACAAAAAACATCGACAATAGTTTTTCGTAAAATTCCAGGTGCATCATTATGAATAGGTTTATTCATAACTAGCTGCTGCCCGCGACGTCGTCTGCGTGAACGCTATGCTGCACCAAACGCACCTACGATTATAACACTGCTAGCGTGATAATATGTAGCCTATATGTTGACCCGACTTCTTAACTATCTTCATGCCAAATTTGAAGTAAATCCATGCAGTACTTTTTGAGTTTATCCCGGAAAGACAAACAGACAAACAGACAAAAATTCTAAAAACTATATTTTTTGTTTCTGTTTCGATTGTAGATCATACCCCAAGTATTCTTTAAAAATAAAAAAAATTCAATGTACAGTTTTGACTTTCCTACCATTTTATTATATGTATAGATTTTATTCACGTCACGATAAACTTAAACAAAACTAAGCCAAGATTGAACCAATATTATTTTAAAATAAAAATAAATAGTTTAACTAAGTTCATAAAAGCTGGTTTTGAAAATATGAAAACGAAATAACGGATTGTACTTGAAAAAAAAACACTTTTTTTTTGTTACTTTAAAAAAAAGCAATAAACCTGAAATCGACTTGTAAGCTAAACTATTCACTTCTATCTTGATAAAAATCTCTAGATTGTAATGAAACGTTAGGTTAGTGATTCAGTTCTGTTCAAAATCTAAGAAATTAATACCAAGAAGGCCGTCAATATAATTTAAGACGTCAAGTACAATAGAAATAACAGGACATAATAAAATTAAATATACAAAAGTTAAATAACGATAAACTACCAACAAAAATTGCCATGATTTTTACTAGTCAGCTAGTCAAAAACAAGGGCTAAATCACAGCACACATTGAAAAATACAAATCCAAGGGCTTCTCTGTAATCCCAAAGGACTGAAGCGGTTCCCTTTACGGGATAATCCAAGTTGTTAGTCAGCAGTGTAGCGTCGTGGCGTAAGCTATCAGTCAGCAACGTAGCGTTCACAACACTTTCCTTACCGTTCACGGTAATCCGACACATTCAGTATGTATAAGCCATATAGGTATAGAACTGTCTGCAATATTTTTGGTACAAAAGTTAGATTTTTAAATTTTTTGGAAGATTGCGTTTTGTTTCAGTGTAGAACAGCTTAAGAAATACGTTTTATCGAATATATCACATTTTTAGAAGTGCTCCTCTTTGATCGTCCTCTTGAAATAACACTTGAAGCCTCAAAGCAAGTGCTTTTAAAAATGATGATCCTTTTGTTTGCAAGTTTCTTGTACTATTGATGAGAATAGTATCAATTAGATAGGAGACAATTTTTTTCACGAGGTACAGATGACGTTTCGACGTGGAAGTGGTTTTCTGTAAATAAAAAATATATTGTTAGGAACTGTGATAATTATTTAATATGTGTAATTTACGAAGAGAGATAAAAGAAGTTACTTTTGGTTTTGCACAGTAGTTATATGAGAGATATTTTAGTTTCACAGTTGAGGAAAATTTATTTATTGGGAACAAATGAGTTCTCATTAAAACATTTAAATTGTACGACGATTAGCCAACAATAAAAAAGATAAAAACTTTAGTCGTTCTTATTTGTTTATACATTTATGCATTGAGGTCCAATATCTCGCGCGAAAATTGTATTGTTTTGAAATAAGTTAAAAACAGAAGATATTTTCGATAACCTCCAACATGTGGATATTATGATAAAACATCGTTATCGTATTTTTATTTAATTGTCCTGGTTTTGCTCAAATTTGCTCTGTTACTATGTTGCCAGGTAAAAAATAAAAATTCGAACTAAGGGGTTTTCAGAAGACGTTTCGGCGTCTTTCAAACTCAGACATCCACCATCTAGTACTGGGCCAGCTTGGTGGCTCATGGCTTAGACCTACTCGTCACCCAGTAAAAAGATCCATACCCCTGCAGTGGACTAATGCAAAGGATTGTGATTATGATAAAGGTTTCCAAACGCATTAACTCAACTTACGTATTCAAAATTTCGTGTCATCATTTTTTAACTGGCTTTGATCAGAGCAGTCTTTCACAGCAACGCAGATCCTTTTAACCTCATCCCACACCAGGGGTGATGGACAATCGCACCTGGAGAAGTCGCAGAAAATACCCAAAGACCTTTGCTTAGGAGATCTGCATGTCTTCTGTGAGAAAGCTACTTCTTCACATGATGGGTTATATGACTTTGTACCAGCAGGGCATGGTTCCATACCTGAAAGGATATAAATTGAATAATAATGTTTTAAAAAGGCTTTAAACAAAAAATTATTCACAAAAGTTTTGGTACATTTATTTAGGTAACCTTCAAATTAGCTCAATTAAGATTGTGTCATAAAAACTTCAAAATGGAATTAGGGAGTATGTTTTAAGGACTAGTACCTCTGACAACGTGGGCCATTACTTAAGTTTTGGTAGCGAGTATAAACCTTATTGCTAAGAGACAAGCTAATAATTTTTAACTCAGGTATCATTTAGAGACACTGACTTTTCCCAACACTACACTTGGCTACTTCTATAAGCCAAATTTCTACGAAATTACCCTTGCACGTATGAACTATTCTTCAGAAAGTGTGCTTGGACCGTGTTCCCGTATGGCTTTATGTAAATATGCTTGAACTACAAGGGTAGGTACACAGAAGGTTTTAGTGCCACTTACAGTCAGGTTAGTTGAAATTTAATTTAATTTAAGTAAACAAAATCGAATATACAGAAACTTGTTACTTATTTTTCACATTACATCAAAGTTTAATTTATTTATTACTAGCAGCTGTTGCGCGCGGTTTTACCCGCACAATTTCGAAAGTAGCCTATGTGCTATTCCAGATTGTACTCTGTTACTATGCCAACTTTTATAAAAATCCGTTGAGCCGTTGAGCCGTTTTGCCGTGATGGAGGAACAAACATCCAAACATTACCTATAGTAAATCTTAAAAAATAAACCAAGTTAAAAGACAACACACGATCTTAAACTTGTTATTCAAAATAGTAATCTCATTATTTTATAAAAAAATATTCTAACAATTAACATGCTCATGTTATTAGCTTGGTTTTACAGGATATTAATAAATATTGAGCAATCTTTTTGAAGAGTTTGTGGCAGAAAACATTCTCCCGTCACTTTATCTACTACAGCTCAAGATTTGCTATCAAAATAGATTTTCACCAGATTTTTTTATACTATACCTACTATTGAATAAAATTTGTATAATTTAAATATCTTATTTTTTTTGCATTTAAGTTCTTTGCATAATTGATTATAATAATGCAAACATAGTTTAAGTTTTAGAATCGAGTTAGGATTTCTATCGCTAATAGACCTAACATATTAGAAATATATAGATATTAATTTATTAATTCAAAGGCAGACTTTCATATCTCATCACTGACTAGAAAATGTATCTGATAATAGTTTGTCATAGTAAATTAAATCTGTAGGGTAATTGTACATTGTGTACGTCCAGCACGTTGTGCGTTACGTGAGTAAGTGTGGTGGTTTCTTCCCATCCACTTACTCAGTACAATAGAGCAAATTGTCGTGTAAATAATAAACATGTCATTACTTTTTTGTATTACTAACCTTTCTCAGCTCTCAAGAAGTAGGTTACAGTTTTCCTTTTTATCAATTTGTCTGCTTTTCAATTCTTTAACAAACTAACAAAGCCTATAATGGGCAGTTAATTTAAAGATCATTTTCTTATACATTTACATTTGTGTTATATTTTGAGAGCTCCAAAACTGGAAACTTTAACAGTGTTATTAAAATTGAACAGTAAAAGTAAAGCTCATCTCATAGGTAGTCAGCATATTATAAACAGAACATTCAAGGTCAACATAATAAAATTAGGGGGCTTAAGTATCGAACCCAAAACATGCGCAAAGACGATATAGTGGTGTTGGCAATCCCCATATTACCTACCAAACTCTTTAGTATGTTACCTTTTTATACTTTATTTTTATTTATATATTTATTTTATTATTTTTAGTATGTGCTTATTGTCTACTAAAAAGTTGTCATTCAATCCTCTGGTTTAATTTACAAGTGGGCTGAAAAAAATCAAAGAATCTTGGCGAACGTTGGAACAAATTTTTGTTGACAATATTTTTGTGCGTCTATAGGTATATATTAAAATGTTTTTGAAAAATTTTTGCCATAAGATGTTTATCCTTTTTAAGTCTAAAAAAAGATATATTCTGTTTTTAATTTTAAAGGCAACTGGTCAATAAACCAAAATGCCGAGAAATTCTAACAATACCTCTAAAAGATCGAAAATGAATTAATCTAGATTTTCGCATGACATGATAGGTTATGCACGAGTCAGCGTGAGCCGAATTATAAACTGCACTAAGGTTAATGTTACATAAATCCAACTCCAGTTTTTGTACGTTTAATTTAGAATTCATATAATTTGTGCATTTTGCTTTTGTTAATTTAGGTCTACGGGTTAGTAAATCAGCTTTGTGGTCCGTTACGGTGGAAATGATCACTAATACAGATGATTGCAAACGGATTTTGAGAAAGATATACAAGATATACAGATATACACGTGCAGAGACGAACCATGTGTATATTGTGGCAGTGTGTGCGCATGGTCCGCGAATGCACATCGATTTAGATACTTTTGTGTAGACCCATTGTTATACACTGGTCGAATATCGATATTTAGCTAGGTAATAGTCACCTTTAATAGCTTTTGCTATTATGAGGTGCCTAGTTGGATACTACCGTACCGTTGAGCCGCGGTAAAAAGTTAAGTGTCCGGAGTCCGGATAAAAGGTTAGATGGTGAAATTAGAAGAAAAATAGACTAAGCTTATTGAAGGCTTGGGTTGGCAACTCATCATAATTCTATCATTATAATGTACTTGTAAACCACTTGTCATCAGGTGGACCTAGTAATCTTTTGCCAATTTAAATTTCTTTTGAAAAATTATACTTTACTGTTTTGAGATAATTACTCCCTCTTAAAAGCACTTTACGTAGGCAGGTTACACTTTTTGGGTGTAGGTTTTATAAGTTTAATATTGTTTCATAAGGAAAAGTAGACTATACTTCAGTTAAACACTCGCTAAACGTAAGGTAATAAAATATGGAAACAGGATGGATGATCGATAAGTGACGCACGGCATGCGTCTGTCCCTTTTAAGGCACCGATGATCTATTGTTTCACGGGCAGCAAATCCTTAACATTAGTATATGTGTTTAATTCCACATTCAATGAGATAAATAATAAAGCAACTTTTATAAATTGTGTGTTTCTGATGCGTTTTTAATATAGGTAGACGGAATAAAAAAAACGTTTTTATGTAGTAAATACTTTACTCCTCATCATCTCTAATGATTATAACCTCGTCTAAATATCCAGCTGGTGCTGAGTATTTTGCTGGTGTCTGGCCCATCCTTAATACCAAACTAAGGTCATAATATGCGATCAACGGTTCTTCTCCCAGCAAGGCAATTACAGCAGTACTCTACAACACCATTTAGACCAGGCACATGATTTTCAATGAGGATGTAAGTAAGCATAATATTGTTTTCTTGGCTTAATTTTTCCTCTAATAAGTATTGTATGAATACTGCCTCTAAGGTTATATTCAGATGATTTTGCTCACTACACACTTCAATTGACCCATTGTGCCGAAGAAAACAACAAAATCCAAAATAATAGGCAAAATCAATATTGACACCGAAACGTCGTCGAAAATAGCAGATATTGAAATCCTATTACGATCAGGGTGCATTAGTTTCGAAGAAATATCAGAGTCCATATTCAGTCCAGAGTTATAAAAAAATTAGAAATAGGTAATAACGAAAACCAAAGGGAGAATATCAGCAAGCCGCAATCAACAATTTGAGTGTCTCTTTGTCACTCAACGAATTCAAAAGAAAAAGTCAAAATTTTTGGTACTTAGATATTTCACTCTTAATAAAAATATTTGAAATTCTATTATATTATTTTCAAGACTTGGTTAGTTATTCGAAGTAATCTTTATAGATAAAACTCGCTCGTGACCACGGGGTCTGCAAAGACACCGAAACGTCGAGTTAAAATGTAAAATATAAATTATACGCGATTAATCCGGTTAAAAAGTAGTTTTATTTAAATTATGAATCGTGAAAACTTAAGACAATACAATCTTTATAGAGTTCAAATATATTTTATTTCGATTTTTAATCAAGATATTTCTAGGCGATGGGTATTTCGATCAACAATTCCCTCGCCAAGATTCTTTATAAAATTTGATGATCATAAATAATGTTATGCTTTCAAATATTTCTTAAAGAACATTTAAAAAAATATAAACTTATTTAGCGCGCTCTACTTATTAATATTACTTATACAGGGTGACTGGTGGTCACTTTTGTAATTCAAGGACGTGACAGTTTGAGATCATACATGAAGAAAAAAATATAATAAAAAATAAATATTAATTATTTACTGAGTACCTAAACTTAACCGAAAGTCAAAGAATTGATTACGCAACGCATGGTTACGCTAACGTTGGCAGCGATCCGCGTGACAGGTCACTCAAGTGCCGCCTTGACTCAGTTGTATGTAAAGTAAATAGTAAAATAGTAGTAGGTATTTATTTATAGGGAATTCTAGTGAAAAATTAAGTTACTACTTTTATTACATGATTATGATCAGAATCGAGTACAGTGTGCTCTCCTTCAGTATCTAAAATTTGTCACCAGTCACCCTGTATATGTCCTCATCCTGCAAAAAAGACAAGACTTTGAAGCACAAATTATGTAATACGTCTTTGAGGTTCATATTCTATACGTTATAAGTCTAACTTTTTCCCATGTGTAGGTATATTTTATTTATCACACAAATAACTTACATAGGCCACGGTCATCATAAATACATTCAACGACATAACTTGAACCCCTTTGTAATAAACACAAAAACACAACAAAACACAAATTTAATATAATCATCTTTGGAAACATTTTAGCCAACACATTACACGGTAGTCAAAACTATACAAAATGTATTTTTTTACATTTGATATACTTAAGTGTTAATGCGTCTCTGTAGGTTACCTAAACTGCTGGTTGATTCTGTAACCAGTAAACATTAAAATAATAATTTGTTGCTTACAATGGTAATAGAATTTTCGCTTTCGAACAGAATTTTCGTGAAATTCATAAAGTGGTATCGAAATTATTATTTTTATGCTATTCACTATTTATTACATTTACCAGTGATATTTCCAGTACGAGGAGCAAGGAGAAGTGCACCGGCGAAACATTGGTCTAATAATAATGATCATCCCCTTTTAGCTGTTTCATGTTTATTTAATGTGTATTCTTAATCAGATATTCACGAGCTTTAATAGAAAACTTCAAGGCACTTAGTTTACGCCAACACGTAGACGTAGTTAAGTGCAAAAATTATGCACGATCGTAAGACACGTCCAAGAAATATTGCAAGATGATTCAAAACAAGTTACTATGCAAATGCTTCGGGGATTCGCCCGAAATATCGAAATACTTTCTTGATTTATGTTCCACCGTCGTCGGCAGTAAATGATATAGTGTACTAGGTGAAGGTTATAACCTATCGTTGCCCTCTAGTCGTTTTATAAGTAGGAGATATTACCTTCATCATGCCATAAACTAACAACCTAATTAAAGTTCTGGTATATCACATGGAGCTACTGCCCTTCCAGGTTTCAAATGCTTTGCAATATTTTTTTTCAGGATGTTTTTGACAGTCAGTGATCTTATGCCATTAATTGCATTGTCATGTGGCTTGGGTTGAAGAGGGATATTGCGGGTAATACATAAACTTTCAGACCTATATGGACTAAGAAAACTCGTGCTCTCAAAAAAAAAACAAATAGAAATGCACGACGGCGTTGTCTCTAGGACAATTTGGAAGAAAGTTGGTGTCGGTTCTCACCAACTGGCTTAAAGCTTGGAGGGTTACGTAAGTATTATTTAAATTTATATATAACATTCTTAGCTAAAGTGACAGAATAGCCCCGCCGTTATTTATTTACTAAACCTACTTCAAAACATGAACATTAAATTGATATCAAGTAATGTGCTTAAGCAAGTTTTATTGTTTTAAAAAATAATTTAGATAAGAAACAACTGCTTTTGCTGATAGTAATTAAAATTATTTTAACTGTTGGTTTAAAATTATCTTTTTGTCTCAAGTTTCGACTGTGTTGTCATTTATGTTATAAAGAAAAAAGGCGCAAGAATATCTAGGTTTACAACAAGAGCTTTTGATTAACCAGTATTAAGTGATCTACGCCTGCAGTTAAATTGTAGTGACACTAGAGTAGGCAAGAAGTGTCCTTGTATATAAATAATAGGCAAATAACGATTTTATTTTCTGTTATGTGCAGTTTGTCGCTATCATATAAAAGTTCCATTATTCCTTCTTCTTCTTCTTTATTCATAAATCAAACCGTCCCGGGTGTTACTAGGAAGTGATGGTCCAAAAAAACCCACAAAGATCAATATACAGGGTGTTTGGTCCATCGCCAGCCAAATTGATATGGCCTGTAGAGTAGATTATTATCTGCTATGACTAACCTGCCATTAAAACTTCCAAAACCGTTTTGTTTTTTTAATAGGATTTTTAAGCTTTTTTGTTTGTCACACGGAAAGTATCATAAAAAAATAAAAATAAAAAAATGTATTTAAGTACTTTTTATGTATTATTAGTTTCATTATCTTTTGTTTAATTTTTTTACAAAGTTTCGAAATCGAAAAAAAAAATTCAGTCTTTGCCTTTACATGCGTATAAAAAAATTAAAAACGGTGACCAGGATCTTTTAATTTCTCAAAAACTCTTCTTTTGTCACATGCTATAAAAACTATTCAGAACATCGCAAAATTCACTAAACTAGTGAAAGGGTACGCGTAAAATAGAATTCAAAATTGTGGCAAAAAAAAATTTTTGCATATTTTGTCACTTGGGAAATAGGCAGAAGCTATTTTCTTCCTCTTTCTAATGATATGTCACATGCTATAAAAACTATTCAGAACATCGCAAAATTCACTAAACTAGTGAAAGGGTTCGCGTAAAATTAAATTCAAAATTGTGGCAAATAAAAAATTGCATATTTTGTCACTTGGGAAATAGGCAGAAGCTATTTTCTCACTCTTGCGAAGTAAAATCTGTGTTATATCCTTTACTTGCATAGCATAAACCTGTTTGGACAAGTCGCGTACAGGATAAGAGTCACTAAAGGATAACCAGTCAAGGGCTTCACTATGACCGGAAGGAGTACGGGATCGGTGAAATCACGTCGCGTTAGACAAATAGCATTTGGTCCCCCTGGTCCCGCCGTCTCATCCGGTAATATTGTTTAGAATATCACCAGAATTTAGTCCCGCCAGCGGAGAAGATCTAAAAGGCAAGGAGAACTTGAGCATCCGCTCCGCGGACAGGACTCACAGCCCTCAACCGGCGCCTGCTTTAACACAAGAGAAACTGGGGTTTATTTTAAGAGAGGTTTTTTACCTCGCAATCCACCTTTTCTGCCCAGAATAACGAGTTAGCTCGACTCAAATGCAAAAGAAATCCAAGCCCCTTTAGAGCAGTTGGTAGGCTCGATACCAGCGCTCCCCACCCCTGTGCCCTCTAATAGCTGAAGGTTAGAATTAGGTTCTGGTGATCTAACGCGAAGACATTTCACCGATCCCTTCCGGCTATAGTGAAGTTCTTGAAGGAGTAACCATTAAGAATTCCCCTGGTTAAAAAAGTCACAAACTATAGGACTAAGACTCGACTATCATAATTCGAATGTGGAGAGTGGCCAGAGCGGCCTGACGCTCCGCGGCTTCACCTCATCGGTCTTCCTGTACGCGATTTGTCCAAATAGGTTGATGCTATGCAAGTAAGGGATATAAGACAGATTTTACTTCGCAAGAATGAGAAAATAGCTTGTGCCTATTTCCCATGTGACAAAATATGCAACAAATTTTTTTTTGCCACAATTTTGAATTTAACTTTACGCGACCCCTTTCACTAGTTTAGTGAATTTCGCGATGTTCTGAATAGTTTTTACACATACATACATACATAACGTCACGCCTGTATCCCTAATGGGGTACGCAGAATACCAGATACTATAAAACCATCTGATGTCACGTTTGACAAATGTGGAGGTATTGTGATGATGGAGAGAGACTTGCAGTGATAGGGTCAGCCTATCGCCCACGAAAACGTCTATAAAAAAAACTTTAAAAAAATCTCCGTCCCTTAACTGACTTTTACAGTATGCCCGGGAAGAGAAGCAGCTGGAACATTCTATGTTTTTAAATAAAAACAACAAAATTTGCTGTCTACACTCTACACTTTTATTTAGTATAATCTTTTCATGATTATTTCGGGGTGACAAACAAAAAATGTTTAAAAATCATGGCTTTGGCAGTTGTAATGGCCACTACGGCATAGCAGATAACCAACTCTACAGGCCATATTAATTTGGCCGGCGATGGACCAAACACCCTGTATATCCCTGCCGGTTTTAGATGAGACATCAACATTCTAGGAGCCGCCACAATTTTTCTGGCTTCTACTGTATGAATTAGCTATTTGATGATTATTGGACGAAAATATCATTTGATATTATTTGGTGTTTTAGCCAGTGCTCCGTTAGGGTGTTACCACACCGATCGATAGTTTTTACCAGGTCTAAAAATCCGATTCGTGTGGTAACACCCTTACACACATTTGTATTGTACAAAAACCTTATCTCACGTATTTTTTATGAAGCAATGAAAACGCAAGTTATATTTTGGGTAGCCCTTATTTTCTTTTTTAGGATTCCGGTTTTTTTTCGGTTTGTTTGCATGTTACTATATGGAAAACCAATATACTGCTATTTGAATAGTTTTTCAACAGTACCTTCCTTGTTACAGTGTTGCTAGGGCAATATTATAACTACATAATAATAGTGTCTGTAGTGTCTACTTTCTTATTTAGCAGCAAATGAACTCTCCGTCTTACTAATCGAAAAGTATAACTGGAGTAGGTAGAGTGCTTTTAAAAAGTTATGTGAGGATGATATAGGTTCATGAGTAAGATGAGAATATTAAAAACTTTTAGTAAGTATGGTGGAGAAAATGCTCACCGAAGATGTTTCCCAAATGTTTGCAGTTTACACTGTTACCAAATCACATCTGCACGCCCTGCTTACAATTTACAAAATGAGTTGCAAAAGGCCTTATAAAACTATTCTCGGAGCCAATATTTACGTTAGGGTTGTAACTTATTGGAAACAGTGTAAAATGAAAATATTTGTGAAACAAACTCCTTCTAATTTCACATTAGTTTGCACAAGCTGCTTTTAAACATCACGTTGCTAATGTTAACAAAAATTATAGGCACACCCTGTATTATCGCTTCGAATCTGCCTATGTCTTAGATTTAACCCATATAGGTAGTAGCCATTACTCAGGCACAGTACAGATATCTACAACTCGGCCGTATCTTTGAAATACCTACAGCAGCGCCGCGGTCCGTTCACATGTGATAGGACTGCCCGCCTTCAGCGTTTAAATTACATTTGCCTGCTTTAGGTTAACATCCATTTAGTTTTGTGACTGCAAAACTAAATGGATCTTTTTTTTATATAAACAAATAAAATATCTTTTAAATTGAGTAGAAAGTGTTCAACATTTGTGTCAAAAACCATGTTTACGTTTGAATAACAAATCGATTTTATAAATTAGTGACCGAAAAATACTTGCGTCTCCACGACTAAGACGCACGAAAAGATGTATTATTATTTCGCGTTTCGTACGTTTGTATGAAGTTGAATTACGGTTGATATCTGTACTGTGACGCAGGCATCAGATCTCACATAATCTTTAAGTTAATTTTAATACAATGCTGCCAAAAGCCACTGTATTTTTTTACTGTGTCATCGTGTGCAATAAAGTGTAACTAATTAAATGCTGAACAGAAGTCGGATAAGGCTAATGTGATGCTCCAGCAAATGTCCTAAAAAATACATTAGTTATGAGAAACAACCCAGATAACATAAAGTCGAGTATTCCATATAGACCTCCATTGGGGTAGAAATGCTGACATCCAGGCTATCGTTTCTAATTGCATAAGACATATCACCTTGTAGCGGTAAGTTAAATTTTCCATAAGTCCGAACAGTAATAAAATACTTATGCGCATAGAAACGTACATGTGGTATGGATATGAGATATTGAACAGAATTAAGCAATTCACTAAAAAAGGTAAAATAAAAATAGAATCCTCAAACAATCACACCAACTACATGGCCCCAAAGTAAGCATAGTTTGTGTTATGGGATACCATGTAGTGAACTAGAACCTAGAATATAAATACATAAAAAGATAAATATTCCGTGCGAGAATCGAACCCTCCACCACTGGCGTCTGAGGCAGACGTAAACCTGTCAATCGCCCATCGCCAAAGTGGTCGTCATTTTATACACATTTACATTTTATACCTACGGTTTTATTTCCAAATTCCCTTTTCAAGATAACTTGATACGAGTATAAAAAAATTATCTCCTTATGTACCGTTCAAGCGATTATTCGAAGTCAATCTAACGAAAAAGTAAATACTCGTATTACAAATATTACAATCACAGGCACTATCTATACAAATTATAATCAATTATAAATAGAAAATATTGAGTCATACATTTAATGCGACTCTCTAAACTATATTTAAAATTGTTTTAAACTAAATTTATCTTTGAAAGTGAATGCAACGGCTATTTATTTCGTAACGGCCTCAGAAGATTATTTGGTTTTTAAGTATTAAAAAATGATAGGTTTCGCAGCGAGTAAATATGGATATGATTTTTGGAAAAACCTGAGATTTTGTGAGGTTAAAATCTTATACCATTAGAACGTTAACATACCCTAGGTGGTTATTTACTCTAGGCAGTAGAGGAATTAAATTATATCAAATAATTAAATTGAGGTGAAAGTAAACAGGCACCACGCATTACCATTCTAAATGTAGATATCCATCGGGATGCTAAAAGCCAAAAAATCATGGGACTGAGTGTGTACTTTCGTTCTATAAGATGATTCAGTTTTCCATGAAGTGCCTCTAAGAAGGGATAGGAAATAATGATATCCCGGGTAGGTGACAGTCTTGGTATAGGCAAGCTCACAACACCGTCTTTTAACGTTTCCTGCGGTAAACGCCTTTTATGAGAATTCTGCCTTATAGAGTACTACTGAAAATATTCCTAATTTACCTATACAAGATAAGGTTAGGCATGGTTGTTAGTTAGGTTGTAGCTTATTAGAGGATACAATTGGGAAAATGAGTCAAACGAACTGCTTTGCTAATGAACGATCTCATGAAGGGTTAAGATTGTTATTTTTTGGTACGGGTAGTCAAGGTGTTATACGAACTGCTTGCGTATGTTTTTCCTTGGTGGACTCCCGCTTGTAGGTAGGATTCTGTCTTGGTCCGACTGGCTAGCGACGACTGCCTGCCGCCAAATATTACCACTCCGGCGGTGATGTGTTACGGTAATGTTTTATGAAGAGCCAGTTCTAGCCTAGACCCGTGTGCGTTCATCTTCAACCTCATCTTCACCAACCATCAGGTGAGATTGAGGTCAAACGTGGGCTTAGTATTTAATAAAAAGAAAAAAAGAAAAGCCGCAATATCCTGGTATTTTCGAGCGTCTCATTAATGGGTTTCTCGTGGATGGACATGTAACATCTTAATCTTCGTGGTCATTTAACACCAAGTGACATGAAAGACAATCGTTTCATATTTTGTTCATGAAAAAACTCCTAAATGGTCTTCAATACCAGTTATAACCTTAAAGAAGCATAAACACTGAGAGTCGTACTTAACAAAGCCTAAATATTTAGAATACTGAATCCTAGATTACCTAAGCCATTGAATGAATTCTTCAATATATATTTTATAAATTATGTCTGTAGAAAGACATGATAAATTTAAAATATCGTAAGTAAGTAAATCCTATTGCCCCAATACTTAAGCCAGGTGACAGGTGCTTGAGCAGTCCCATATTTAAAAGAATTTACCCTCAAATAAAAATATTTAATATAACTTACTAATCATAGTGGATACCTACTAATAATAACTTATAAACATTATTAAACATTGCAATGCTTCACTTTAACTGGGATTCACAATTTCTGTAAAGAAATTGGTCTCGGGTGGTCTTAGCTGCAAAGCTATACCATTAGATGGAGCTACATCAGCAAAGTCGTCGTGGCGCCGTGGTTACTGTGTGTGTGTATCATACGATATCACAGGTTAAGCAACGTTCGGCGGGGTCGGTACTTGGATGGGTGACCGCCGCCGACCATTCATATCTCACGACGACTTCCGTGCTTCGGAGGGCACGTTAAGCAGTCGGTCCCGGGTGCTGTATACTTGTATACAGTAGTCGTTAGGGTTTGTCAGAAGCCATCTAGGCACCCTAAAAATTCTGGCATCCACCACCCAGCACTGGGCCAGCTTGGTGGATTATGGCCTATACCTCCTCTGCACCCAGGGGAGAGACTCATGCCCTGCAGTGGGCTCATTACAAAGAGTTGTGATGATGATAATGATGACATCAGCAAAATAGGGTAAAAACTATAATGTGGTAAGTAATTTCGAGGCGTACCGCCAGGCCCCGGTAGCTCAGTGGAAGAGCACTCGTCCGGCAAACGAGAGGACCCAGGTTCGAGTCCAGGGGGTCGATTTTTGACTTTCGAGCGCTCGACTTTTTCACTCGAAAATAGTCAAAAACAGTGAAATTCTATTTTTGAAATGCGAGCGATAGAAAATTTAAATACGAGTGGTATTTACCACTCGTATTCAATTCTATCAGTAGAAAGTTGGTGTCAGTCTTCGTTTTGACAACTGTCAAATAAAATTAAGTCGTCCCGCCATCTCTGAAATCTTTTGAAGCTAACCGAGTGAGTAGTAGCTATTGCAATCATGGCAAGTTTGGAAGAATATTTATTGTTGTTTAATAGAGACGAAGTTGAAGAAGAAGAGGTCGTTTTAGCCGCGACGTTAGGACAGCGCACTCAGCTGTCGCTCTTAGGTAACGAGGAGTTTTATATAATAACTAGCTTTATCCCGCAACTTTGTATGCGCTTAACTACCCTTCTCGTGGAAATTTTAGAAACTATACAACCAGACACCCACTGAAAGAACTTTTATACCGAGTATCACACCCATGCACTCAAGGAATAAGTTTTTTTCCATACAAACTAAAAATCATATATTTCCCGTGCCTGTGGGAATTTTGGAAATTTTTTTCGTAGCACAACCAGTCACTCTTTGAAGAACCTTCATGCCAAGTATCACATCCGTACACTCAAGGAATAAGATTTTTCATACAAACTAAAAAGTCCAACCCCTTCCCGTGGGAATTTCGGGAATTCCTTCCATAACATAAACAGACACTTATTGAGGAACCTTTGTATCAAGTATCACATCCGTGCAATCAAGGAATGGGATTTTTTCATACAAACTAAAACATCATATATTTCCCGTTCCCGTGGGAATTTCGGGAATTACTTTCATAACACAACCGGGCCCAAATTGAAAAACCTTTACACAAAGTATCACATCGGTACACTCAAGGAATAATATTTTTCATACAAACTAAAAAGTCCTATATTTCCCGTTCCCGTGGGAATTTCAGGAATTCCCGCCTTAGTGCACCTCTACATCCCCTAAAGAATGTATGTTCCAAATTTCAGCTCTCTACGCCCAGTAGTTACGGCTGTACGTTGTCTGTCAGTCACTCAGTCACTCAGTCACTCAGTCACTCAGTCACTCAGTCACTCAGTCACTCAGTCACTCAGTCACTCAGTCACTCAGTACCTCAGTCACTCAGTCAGTAACGGAACAGTTTTATATATATTGATAAATTTTCGTGATCTTAGATCTTTTTTACCCACGACGGAACGGAGACGGTATATGCGTTTGGGGTGAGAGGGTGTTTGTGCAAACCAATGTTACCATTTATCTCCAGAACCACTGGTCCGATTTTATTGCGGTTTTCAGTAGTCGCTTTGGATTTGATTGGTGCATGTTCTTAGATAGGTGTAGCGGTAGCAACTTACCAGGGGGCGCTGCAGTAAACATTTGTTTGCAAATGCCAATGTTACCGTTTATCTGCAAAACCATTGGTCCGATTTAAATGCTGTTTTCAGTGATCGCTTTGGATTTGATTAGCGCATGTTTTAAGATAGGTGTTACGGTAACAACTCACCAGGGGGCGCTGCAGTAAATATATGTTTGCAAACCATTGGTCCAATTTGGATGCCGTTTTCAATTATCGCTTTGGATTTGATTGGTATAATGTTATATGATATCGTGTTACGTTAGCCCCAGCAAAGTTGAGTTGTAAATACTTATTATAATACTTCACTATGTATTAAAATAAACTACATGGGTTTTCACATTAGAGGGCTGATGAGGAACGAGGTGTTGTATAATGTAATGTATGGTAGGTACCTATATTATGCTCTTTAAAAAGTTTGAAATAAAAAACAAAATAAAAATTTTGAAAAACCCACGACGCGACGTTTAAAAAGTAATTGAAAAAGAACACAATAATTTAAGATCCCCCGACTGAAATGATTTATGTGACGAGAGATAATTAACGTGAAAAGCTTTTTTAAAAGTACACTTGATCTCACACAGAGTCGGCCATATTATGAACAACATACTATTCGTTTTCATAGCACTTCCTATGGGGGTTCCTGGGGCTGCCATTGAATGAATTCGTTTTTTAGTTTTATATTGAAATTTTAAATATTGATGGCAGCCCTCGACGGATTTTCTTGCTCTTCTTATAAAGTTTATAGGGAGTTGAATACCTATGTTATTGCGACATCTACATCTTCGAAAACCGAATAGGTAAGCGTAGGGAAGTGCTATGAAAACGAATAGTATGTTGTTCATAATATGGCCGACTCTGTGTGAGATCAAGTGAACTTTTAAAAAAGCTTTTCACGTTAATTATCTCTCGTCACATAAATCATTTCAGTCGGGGGATCTTAAATTATTGTGTTCTTTTTCAATTACTTTTTAAACGTCGCGTCGTGGGTTTTTCAAAATTTTTATTTTGTTTTTTATTGTAAGCATAATGTCGGTAAGTCTTTTCTTTTGTGTGGACGACATATGTTTTGTGTTTTCACTCATGACTTCTATTATTACTATTTCTAACTTGTACTTTTCGGTCCGGTAACTAAAATACAAATATTATCAAATAAAGTAAACAAACAAACAATCTGGTTGACTGACTGACTGAACCATAGAGTAGACATTTAGATAACACTTCGAGAAACTAAACGCTTAAGTTGTACTCGCAGTTTTTCTTGTTTAACAGATCAAAATACTCTAATGCATGCAACATGCACTAAAATATTGTTCTTCGCCTCAAATAAATTTCTTAATTATAATTTACCATTGTTTTATGTTTGAAATTCGAATTTTTATTGCCGATAAATGCGTACAACTAAACGCAAAAACTATCGATAGTAGTCGATCACAGCTTTCGAGCGCTGATTTTCAAAAATACGTATTATTAGGTTCATGCGAAAATGAGCGTGACAAATTTTCACATGTGATTATTTTCGAGCGCTCGCCTTTGATTTCGAGCGCTCGAAAGTCAAAAATCGACCCCCTGGTCGGGTGATTTTTATTTTTCACATTTTTTCATTTATTTTAGAATAGTGGATACTAATTTCACTATTACTCTAAAAAACTCTTATAACATCTGAGATCTCTCCCGACCAATAGCTCAGTCCCGAAAGTCTTGCTGAACTTTCCCATTGAAGTTCTAATAACAGGATTGGCATCTTAATTTTTTAGCCACGTCGTCGTTGGAACAACTTTCAAGCATTTTTTCGCTGTAAATCATACTCGTAGAAATTACAAAATACACATTGACTTAATACCACCTAGTTATAGGAAGGTGGCAACTTTTAACCTCAATTCAGTCACCTTATTTTTAATCATCGACAAAAAGGTTATAATATTCGTAGGAAATAATATACCAAGGAAGCGAAAGAAAAACGTAGAATGTGCCAGCTGCTTCTCTTCCCGGGCATACTGTAAAAGTCAGTTAAGGGACAGAGGTTTTAAAGGCGTTTTTGTGGGCGATAGGCTGACCCCCTGTCACTACAATAATCTCTTTCCATCTTTATAATACCTCCAAATTTGTCAAACGTGACATCAGATGATCTTGTAACCTCTGGTGTTCTGCCTACCCCATAAGAGATACAGGCATGACGTTATGTATGTATGTATGTATGAATAAATAATACGCCCCACATCCGTAATTGAATATTAGACCAATAATATAACAATATAACTACTTGCGGACCCTTGAGTGTAGTTAACAAGAGATACGTATGCACATAATTGACATTAGGGATTTAGGGCGGAAAATGGCATTTTCCTTATTCTGAGTCATTGACCCGTAAAAGGTAGCGCTCTTGACAAGCTAAGTTTTTGTCTATTTTAATAGCTGACCACGTATAATAAATATGCCTATATCTTATGTTAAGCACCGTATTAATACTTAAAATAGACCAAAATTGAGGATTTCGTTAATATAGATGATCACATGTTGAATAAGATAAATAAAATGTAGTAACCTAATATGTAACATTTGATTGTAACCAAAATATAATATAAAAATTCATTCTGAAACTTACTCAATGAAATGTCTTAAATCTGTGAAGAATATGTTAAAATTTTCAGTCTTTTTCTTACAGACATAGTTCAAGATCAGAAAAAATAGTGACTACACTTAATTTTATTGCGATCATAAAAGTATACAGGGTTATTCAAAAAGGTGTGTCAATATTTAATCAGCGCACGGCTAAATTGATTTAGAATCCATCCCATCAGGTCTCCCAACCCTCAGCATTTCAGATCGCAAATTATCCCAAGTCAAACTTCTACGTAAACTTTAACATGTGCAACCCTAAATTCTTATCAGCTGACGAACGGTATTGGCTGTCAAAGATTAATAAATAGTTGCATAGAAATTAGAATAGATATTTTGGAACTTTCTCAGCCCGGAACTAACAAAAAGGTACCTAGGTATTTTCTAACAAAATATATTCCCACTAGTAAAGACTTACGTGAAGAAAGTCGTCACGTCTAGGTATAACTTGTTAGTGCTGGCACAAAATAGACAAAAAAAAATTTTTTTTATTTGTATGAAACAAAAAGTTTGCTTTGAAATTTGATATTCAGGTATAGGTATTATGATTCAAAATCGGTTATAGTTTCACACCTTTCATTATTGTCACACCTTTTTGAATCACCCTGTATACTCGGGATAAACATTCAAGTTAGTTGGGTCTAACTTAGAGAAAAACGTGAATCGTCCAATCCAGCTAGTAGGGCAGTAATAAAGATGGTCGCCAGTTGCCGTTGGATGAGGGCAGGTCAGGGCTTCCGTGTTTCGGAAGGCACGTTAGGCAATCGGTCCCAAGAGCTGTTTACTTGTATACAATAGTCATTAGGTTTTGTCAGAAGCTATTCCGGCGCCCTGAAAATTGTGACATCCACCACCCAGCACCGGACCAGCTTGGTGTGTTATTTATTTATACCATATTTATTCTCATTTTATTCCTTTTTTTATTGCTTAAAATCCAGTTCGATGTGGTCAACTTTTTAATTGATATAATTTTGCTGTAGAAACAGCTTTTGGGTAGAGGACAATACTTATCGAAAGCTTAGTAGGCTCTACCCTTTATTAGGGAGTAGTGAATGCAGTAAAGTCTTTCCCGTTTTTATTCATGTAGATATACATTTTTCTTAGTAATGCTCTGTAATTTTTTATGCTTTTTTGACACTTCGTACTGAAATAAAAATATTATATTATAATTCCTCGTCACCCAGGGGAGAGACTCGATCATAGCCCTGCAGTGGGCTCATTACAAAGAGTTGTGATGTCAGTGCAGGACTGAATGACGACGTGTTGATCATCGACATTGCGAAGGCCAGTGTCTATCAATGAACATGCTCCGCCTGATAGTATGAATTCTAGGAAATAATAAATAATAAATAAATAAATATTTCTGACATTCAAACAACATTATCTAGCCCAAATTAAGTTTCTTAAAGAACTTGTGTTATGGATACTAGTTAACTGATATACTTAAGAAATTTATAAATATACATATTGAATAAATACATATTTTTTATTAGAAAATAAACTTAAATAAACATAATAAACGTCCATGACTTGACGACTAATAATATCCGCCGCCGCCGGGATTCGAACCCAGGACCTCTGGCATAGAAGGCAATGTACGTTACCCCTACACCAGCCGGTCGTCAACATTTCCTTTTTTACCCGACTACGTCGAAGCAAAAAGGAGGTGTGGATGTATGTGGATATGGGACATGGGTGTTCATCATAACTTCTAAACTAGTTATCATATTGGACAAATGAGGTATCGTTGGAAGCTCTTGATTGTTCGCTGGTTATACTACCTACATGACGTCTCGTTAAATTTACTACAACGCCCTGTAGTCACGGTTTCGTGTGGGGTATCAAATAAAAGTGCTTTGTTGGCACAGTTCGAATATGTAAATTAATTACTCCAAATTAACTGTAAAAAATATTTAAAAACTAAAACTGATAATAAAATAAAATCCTATCCATCATAGAATTTTCTTAAAAATTTACATTTAAAATCTGCGTCTTCTTCGTGACTTATATATATGTGAAATAAAATACTCGTCTACAAGTCTATGAAATTGCAATTTCCAAAGCCAGTGTCTGCTCAGGTCAACATTGGAGTTACGACTTAAGTCACTGTAAGTCTGCATAGGTTTCAATGAGGCTGCAAACTGGACGGCAGCGACAGCGACAGCGAGAGCGACAGCGGCGCGGACAGCGATTTCCGCGACACGATAGAAAGTATTGAGTTTGTATTTTTTTTTATACTGTAAGGATAGAACGTTTGCCTTCCATGCCACCTGATAGAAAGTGCGCATGAAGACTATAGTGGTACACGTCCATCCACGAGAAACATATTCACTCGACACATAAAAGTTACCTACAGGACTGTATTGGTCAGGAAAAACAGAGGCAGGCAGATTGTTCCACACCTTGGCAATCCGTACCCAAAAGGAAATATCGAACCTTTAAAATTATTCAGCGTAAAGTACCTATTTTATTTCACATACAGATAAGTGACGAAGAAGACGGAGATTTTAAATGTAAATTTTTAAGAAAATTATAATCTGTGATGGATTTGATTTTATTTTATTATCAGTTTTAGGAACTATCGAAGCGTTTTGTTTTGTCAGTTACTGACAAATCGGTCGAGCGCCCGCTGGCGTCGAAAACGGCCTAGATTCCCCGCGTCGTCGCTGCCCGCGCCGCTGTCGCTGTCGTTCAGTTTGCAGCCTTAAGTGCAGGAGTTTGATGACAGTTTGACAGTTCAGCTAAAACTTCATAGTAAGATCAACTAGTCAGTAAATGAGGGTCGTCGTTGTGGTAGATTTAGATAGAGACATAGGAATGAATAACATTAACTAAAACTATGGACGTAGATTAGTCGAGATGTTGATATTATAAATTAAAAAGAAAAAAATATAAACTGTTTGCGCATAGTAAGTGAGCAGGCTCTATATTTTCTAGAGTTAAATAAAAAACATATCTATTGAGGGGTATATGTATAGATAACTTATTTATTGTACATGCACACGCATTCAAGAATAAAATAAAATAGAACAAAAAAATGTAATGAGCTGTTGTAGCACTGTATTATTTACTGTAAGAATTCAGTACTCAGTAAATGTCAGTGTCGACTGAAATGATAACAAGTTCGTTACCAAGAAAACCTATCTTTAAGCGGATTTCGACCTACTAGCATTTAGATGGTTTGAAAAAATTAGCTCATGATTCAATTGGTTAGATATTACCATCGCTCTGGGCATTGGCTGTGCAGTCCACATCCGACAACTATA
This sequence comes from Stenoptilia bipunctidactyla, assembly GCA_944452665.1. Classification (NCBI taxonomy): domain Eukaryota; kingdom Metazoa; phylum Arthropoda; class Insecta; order Lepidoptera; family Pterophoridae; genus Stenoptilia; species Stenoptilia bipunctidactyla. The sequence goes on from OX101728.1 coordinate 17,626,191, forward strand.
TTGCAAAATGCTCTGAAAAATAAATCACAAAACATCGATAACGATTTTCGAAAGTATTTAAACACTAACTTTTAATACTCTAGATTCCTGAGATGATAGAAAATGTCACTATAAAAAATAATAATATATTTTTGACAACTTTCTATATCATGTGATCTCATATTAAGATCCTTTAAATTATTTTATGATCCCTCATATTGCTATCTTGATGGCTCACCGCCTAGGGTGCTAAACGGAATCTCACAACACGCCACATACAGGGTTAATTTTAATTAACGCATTACCTCTTTCGGGGAGCCTCTCCACATCAATCCCAACAACATTTTGTTCTACAACGTATTAAAATTAATAGTTCTTAAAAATTTTGGTTTAGTTGTGTAGCTCTATTTACTCTGAGCGTAGGTATTCCATGCAACTTGTGTAGTAACATATCGCTTCAAAATAATAATTGGTACTGCTTACAAAACGCAGAGTCAGGAAAAAACGCTTTTCTTTTTTTTCTTTGTGTTATTTATCAAGATTTGTAAAAAGTCGTAGAATAAATTTTGTTGAAATAGATGAGGAGAGGCTGCCTGCAATAGGTGATACGCTAATTAAAATTAACCCTGTAGACATTGTTTTAAAGGCAACGTAAGCTTTGAGTAAAGATATTGTGTTCAGCATCAGTTCGGTACAAAAAAACAGAAATCAGTATCAAGCTTTCCGGATTTACTTTAATATATCTCGTCATCCCATAAGTTCTGACATTTGTGGACAACGTTGTCAAATAAGTATGAGTTACTCATGTATAAGTTCCTGTAATACAAATGTGTACAACTCTACCCTAGAATTTATTTTTGTAAAGACTTAGGGGCTTTCGTTATATATGATTCCTATGACACTGACAGTAATTTCCACAACATAACCTGTAGTGCCGTCACCGTTACATTAGAATCGTATTTGAGGCTTCTAAAAATGGCATTTATTTATTTTACGTAGCTATATTCCAATAACATGATATTCCGTTGAAAATACAAAAAATCATAACATTTGCATGAAATTATCTCAATCAAACTTTACATTTACGTTGTGCAAAAGTTACTTCATAGGGTATTTCTTAAATCATACCTTACGAAGTGACTTTTGCAGAACGTAAACGTAAAGTGTGATTGAGATAATTTCTTGTAAATGTTATGAATTGTTATAATTCCAACAGAATATCATTTTATTGGAATATAGCTACGTAAAATAAATAAATGCCATTTTTAGAAGCCTCCAATACGATTCTAATGTAACGGTGACGGCACTACAAGGTTATGTTGTGGAAATTATTGTCAGTGTCATAGGGATCAAGGTTCGCCGCGCCGACTATAGTTAATTTGATCATGTTATACACTTCCGCCACTGAACCAAAAACGTGTGGAATAGCCCTTCCACCCCTGGATAGGCGACGTAGTGATTGTATGCTTTTTGGATAAGCGTGTCATAAATCGCAACCAACCCTTACGACCTGGTGATTGTAGTACGTCTGACTAGTGTCCACTCTTATACAATTTCAAGTTATATTACATTTTATACATCCTTTTGATAACGTTTTAACAGTAGTTAATTGATTTATTATACAAGCACAAAGAAAAAGAATAAAAAAATAAATCTATGCTCCTGTTGAGACCGAGGCATTATTTTTATTTAAATAAGAGTCTTTGCCCGCGACTTCGTACACGCATAAACTCAAAAGTCCTATATTTTCCGTTCCCATGGGAATTTCGGGAATTCCTTCCATAATACCAACAGACACTTATTAAGGAACCTTTATACCAAGTATCACATCCATACACTCCAGGAATAAGGTTTTTTCATACAAATTAAAACATCATATATTTCCAGTTCCCGTCGGAATTTCGGGAATTTCTTTCATAAAACAACCAGTCACTTTTTGAAGAACCTTTGTGCCAAGTATCGTATTCGTGCACTCAAGGAATAAGATTTTTCATACAAACTAAAATGTCCAATAATTCCTGTTCCCGTAAGAATTTCGGGAATTCCTCCCTTCGTACACCCCTACATCCTCTAAAGAATGTATGTTCCAAATTTCAGCTCTCTACGCCCAGTAGTTACGGCTGTACGTTGTCTGTCAGTCACTCAGTCAGCAACGGAACAGTTTTATATATATACTAGCTTTATCCCGCAACTTCGTATGCGCTTAACTACCCTTCTCGTGGAAATTTCAGAAACTATACAACCAGACACCCACTGAAAGAACCTTTATACCAAGTATCACACCCATGCACTGAAGGAATAAGTTTTTTTTTATACAAACTAAAAATCATATATTTCCCGTGCCCGTGGGAATTTTGGGATTTTTTTTCGTAGCACAACCAGTCACTCTTTGAAGAACCTTCATGCCAAGTATCACATCCGTACACTCAAGAAATAAGATTTTTCATACATTCTAAAAAGTCCAACCCCTTCCCGTGAGAATTTCGGGAATTCCTTCCATAATACAAACAGACACTTATTGAGGAACCTTTGTATCAAGTATCACATCCGTGCACTCAAGGGATGGGATATTTTCATACAAACTAAAACATCATATATTTCCCGTTTCCGTGGGAATTTCGGGAATTCCTTTCATAACACAACCAGACATACATTGAAAAACCTTTACACCAAGTTTCACATCGGTGCACTCAAGAAATAAGATTTTTCATACAAACTAAAAAGTCCTATATTTCCCGTTCCCGTTGGAATTTCGGGAATTCCTTCCTTAGTGCACCCCTACATCCCCTAAAGAATGTTTGTTCCAAATTTCAGCTCTTTAAGCCCTGTAGTTGCGGCTGTACGTTGTCTGTCAGTCACTCAGTCAGTAACGGTACAGTTTTATATATATTGATTGATTGATTGATTGTTTATATTGAATCGATACTTAGATAAGAAATGTTTTCTCTTAAGTATCCCCTAATCTACTGTCATCGATATTTCTAATTAAATAAGTAAGCTTTCGCAACACGAGTCTGACATGCTACTAATTTGATGTGGGATTATATTTCACATACTTAATGCTGTATTCTATCCGAATTCACGAAATCTAATAGGCAAGTATGTAAACAGGAAACGGAAGTCGTACATCCCTTGCCAGCGGCCACATCCGGCATGCGCCGTCTGCTTCCGGCTACATAAATGAGGTGACAGTTTTGCATAATCCCTACTAACATTGTTAATGGGATAGTTGGTTTGTCTCGTTTATTTAATTATTTTTACCCGCGACGGAACGGAGACGGTATATGCGTTTGGGGTGAGAGGGTGTTTGTGCAAACCAATTTACCATTTATCTCCAGAACCACTGGTCCGATTTTAATGCAGTTTTCAGTAATCGCTTTGGATTTGCTTGGTGCATGTTCTTAGATAGGTGTAGCGGTAACAACTCACCAGGGGGCGCTGCAGTAAACATTTGTTTGTAAAAGTCAATGTTACCATTTATCTCCAGAACCACTGGTCCGATTTTAATGCGGTTTTCAGTAATCGCTTTGGATTTGATTGGTGCATGTTCTTAGATAGGTGTCGCGGTAACAACTCACCAGGGGCGCTGCAGTAAACATTTATTTGTAAAAGCCAATGTTACCGTTTATCTGCAAAACTATTGGTCCGATTTAAATGCTGTTTTCAGTGATCGATTTGGATTTGATTAGCGCATGTTCTGAGATAGGTGTTACGGTAACAACTCACCAGGGGGCGCTGCAGTAAATATTTGTTTGCAAGCCATTGGTCCGATTTGAATGCCGTTTTCAATTATCGCTTTGGATTTGATTGGTATAATGTTCTTAAATAGGTTTAACGGTAACAACTCATCAGGGGGCGCTGCAGTAAACATTTGTTTGTAATAACAACCATTAATTCTGCAAAACCATTGGTCCGATTTAAATGTGGCTTTCAGTGATCGCTTTGGGTTTGATTGGTGCATGTTCTTAGATAGGTGTTACTGTAACAACTCGCCAGGGGGCGCTGCATGTTACCATTAATCTTTAAAACCGCTGGTCCGATTTTAATGCGGGTAACAACTCATCAGGGGGCGCTGCAGTAAACATAAAGCCATCACTGAAAACCGCATTAAAATCGGACCAGTGGTTTTGAAGAATGGTAACATTGGTTTGCACAAACCATTCTACGTAATATGATATCGAGTTACATTACAACAAAGCCCCAGCAAAGTTGAGCCACCAGCAAAGTTGAGTTGTAAATACTTATTATAATATTGTCTTAAGTTTTCGCGATTCATACTATTAAATAAAACACTTTTTAACCGGATTTATCGCGTATATTTACATTTTAAATTTTTGACTCGACGTTTCGGTGTCTTTTCAGACCCCGTGGTCACGAGCGACTGAGGTGTCAAGCGTCGGATTGATAGATTGAAAAAGTTATACATCATCATCTCCATCTCCATCAGTCCATCTACGCTCGAAGACTGAGAAACAGATGGAGATGATGATGTATAACTTTTTCAATCTATCAATCCGACGCTTGACACCTCAGTCGCTCGTGACCACGGGGTCTGAAAAGACACCGAAACGTCGAGTCAAAAATTTAAAATGTAAATATACGCGATAAATCCGGTTAAAAAGTGTTTTATTTAATACTTATTATAATACTTCACTATGTATTTAAATAAACAACATAGGTTTTCCAGCGGTGGTGGGGACATTAGAGGGCTGATGAGGAACGAGATATTGTGTAATGTAATGTATGGTACCTATATTATGCTCTTTTAAAAGTTTGAAATAAAAAACAAAATAAAAATTTTGAAAAACCCACGACGCGACGGTTAAAAAGTAATTGAAAAAGAATAAAATAATTTAAAATTCCCCGACTGAAATGATTTATGTGACGAGAGATAATTAACGTGAAAAGCTTTTTTAAAAGTTCACTTAATCTCACACAAAGTCGGTCATATTATGAACAACATACTATTCGTTTTCATAGCACTTCCCTACGCTTACCTATTCGGTTCTCGAAGATGTAGATGTCGCAATAACATAGGTATTCAACTCCCTATGAACTTTATAAGAAGAGCAAGAAAATCCGTCGAGGGCTGCCATCAATATTTTAAATTTCAATATAAAACTACAAAACGAATTCATTCAATGGCAGCCCCAGACGGATTTTCTTGCTCTTCTTATATTGAATGAATTCGTTTTGTAGTTTTATATTGAAATTTAAAATATTGATGGCAGCCCTCGACGGATTTTCTTGCTCTTCTTATAAAGTTCATAGGGAGTTGAATACCTATGTTATTGCGACATCTACATCTTCGAGAACCGAATAGGTAAGCGTAGGGAAGTGCTATGAAAACGAATAGTATGTTGTTCATAATATGACCGACTTTGTGTGAGATTAAGTGAACTTTTAAAAAAGCTTTTCACGTTAATTATCTCTCGTCACATAAATCATTTCAGTCGGGGAATTTTAAATTATTTTATTCTTTTTCAATTACTTTTTAACCGTCGCGTCGTGGGTTTTTCAAAATTTTTATTTTGTTTTTTATTGTAGGAGTTAAGAGATGATTAAATGGAGTTTTCTGCGAACTACAGTTTTACGAAATACCCTGTCTCTAGTCTCATTGTCATTTAAAATCAAACTACAGTGAAGTCGACCTCTGATTCAACTTTACGATTTTAAATCTTATCTTACTAATATTATAAATGTGAGAGTTTGCCCGACCGTTACTTCAACTCAAGAATTCTAGTGCCTAAACCTAACACTCTGCGCCGATTCGCCACGGAGACCGTAGCATAATTAATTTAAAGATTTGAATTCTGTGTGTATTAAAGCTGTCGCTGAAAGGCCGAGAGATACAACTGCCTTCAAATATAAGGAAGAACCACTATACAGGGTGATTGGTGAGTCACTTTTGAAATTCAAGGACGTGATAGTTTGAGATCATACATGAAGAGAAAAATATAATAAAAAATAAATATTAATTATTTACTGAGTAAACTTAACTGAAAGTTAAAGAATCGATTACGCAACGCATAGTTACACTAGCGTTGGAAGCCATCTGCGTGCCAGGTCACGTGACGCGATTTAGTCAGGCATAAGTAAACAGTCACAAAACTTTATTTATTTATAGGCAATTCTAGTGAAAAATTAAGTACCTACTATTATTACATAATTTTGAACAGAATTAAGTACAGAGTACTTTCCTTCAGTATTTAAAATTTGTCTCCAGTCACCCTGTAGATTTCTTCGAACAAAACCTTTATATCTCAACTTTTAAAAAAGCCGATACCCTGCATAAATGGCATTTGTACGAGGATATGTTTCCAAAACAATATTTAGGTACTTACTTATTTTTATTTTTACGCAGCTGAATCTATGCGCAAAACTTAGTTACTCAGATTGATTTCCTTGTGACATACCTATTTAGAAAGGAACACTTAAACATCATCGTCGAAGTCGTCGTGGCGCCGTGGTTACTATGTGTATCATACGATATCACAGGTTAAGCAACGTTCGGCGCGGTCGGTACTTGGATGGGTGACCGCCGACTATTCACTTCTCACGACGACTTCCGTGCTTCGGAGGGCACGTTAAGCAGTCGGTCCCGGGTGCTGTATTTGTATACAGTAATCGTTAGGGTTTGTCAGAAGCCATCTTGGCGCCCTGAAAATACTGGCATCCACCACCCAGCAACTGGGCCAGCTTGGTAGATTATGGCCTATACCTCCTCGTCACCCAGGGGAGAGACTCATGCCCTGCAGTGGGCTCATTACAAAGAGTTGTGATGATGATGATGATGATGATGAAACATCATCGTTACATAGACTGAAAAAAATCCAAGTTCAAGACTATACAGTGTCTGTGAATATTAGAGTTTCTCGCTGTAGCGTTCACTTTTTTACGGGCCTATACTTATTTTTTATTTATGTCTTATTTACTTATTTATCTTTTATTTAGCAATCTACAATCTACAATCTACAACAACTTTAGCTGAATTTTAATAATGCCGAAGAATAAAGTGACTTGCATTTGTTAATTTTGTTTGACAGACCTTTATTGCAAACCAAATGAAAAGAATAAACATAATTTATAAAAGTATATCATACTAACAAAGTTACCTATACATCCTCTACGTCCCTGCACTATCCTATTGAAATTTACCGAGCGATTTGTATTAAACAACATCCTGGCCAATATTGAGGCATAGGTAGTACGTATTCGACGGATTTTTCTGAGTCTTTTTAGCCCGGTTTCGAGGCAATCTGAACGCTGTTTTTTGGCGCTTGAAACAGCAGTAAATTTAGGTCCAGATTGAATATCTTTTGATTGATGCAACATTTTGTACGATTTCAGAAAAGATGAATCTCAAAATATTCTTTATGAATAAACATATTTTGGGATTTTGACTTGAGAGGGGCTGTTCTTTCGGAAATATATTTATATTTCAGGTTACATTTTATTTATTTGACCTTCGCCAAGAACCCATTCCTCTTGTCTCTCACATTTAACGCTACTGTTTCCACAACTTAATATCACTTAAAGCCTTTTCTGTTAAATGCTAAACCTATATTTCATTAAATACTGCATAATAATTATAGTTTAACAGCACACAGTTTTCAGGCACACAAACAAAATAAATTTGAAACTTGCTAAAGTATTACCAGTCGATTTTAGTGCTGAGTTTTAAGTAAGTAGGTACATAAATCATTATGATATACCACTACTATTTGATACTTCAGGCGCTTAAACTGTGCAGTCTTATATTTTATTTTTGTAGTACTTGAAAATACATTTAGTGTAAAACTTACTTCAAAAGAACATTATGACTTAATTATGAAAATTTGGAAAAGAACTTAAGCTACTTTTTTGTACAATGATATCCCATAACTTTGAGGTTATGTTTCCTAATAAAAAATTATACTTTTGCCAAAGAATATGTGGTTCAAATGTGCATACTTCACAAGATATCATCAATCTTAATACAATGAGTTCATAAATTATCACCCTTGTAAAATTAAAATTCATTCAATAGACGCGAGTCACTGAAGCTATACAATTAATAATCAACGATTGACGTCAAAACTTTGGCTGAAGTATAAGGTTATATGGGACTAAATGGAAAGTTTCCTTCCTCTATCATCAAACAAGAATCATCAAAGTCGGTTCACCCAGTCAAAAGTTATGAGGTAACAAACATGAAAAAAACATACAGACGAAATGAGTACCTCCTTGAAGTCGGTTGAACAACAAAAACATTTTAAACGTTGAGGAACTTTGCATACAATGTTCAACGCAAAACGTTGCGATCTGTACTTGTGCATAGCCATAAAAAAGGGTAGAAAATGCCACATTGTCATAATTCACATAAAGTCACAAAAGACTTAATTGAATTATTTTGTACGAAATATAAAAACAAAAAAAAAAATGAAAAATTATTCACATGTTATTTGATTCTATTACATGATTCCATTAATACCCTATTATAGCGTTATGAGAAATCAAAAGGAACATCGTGTACACTTTGGTACATAGGTATGGAACGCTCTCCTCTAAAGCACTAAAATTATAATAATATATAAATAAAGTCTATGACTCTCATTATAAATAATTCAAGTTGATTTAATTTGGCTGCGACTCATAAACATAGGCCTTTTCGTTCAAATCCCCTGTTCCTCATTCAAATCAAAGACACCAACATGAGGACATACTTACAGGTGAGGTAGAGATCAAACAACTACAGGAATAGCTCACCAACTACATAAAAATCCCCAAAAAGAAATCCTTTACATTACTAATCTTCGCGCGGTTTTACCTACATATAAAAAAACTACGGGTTTTTTTTAATATAAAAAAAGCCTAATAAGTGTTTCATTTCTCAAGACTGCCTTACAAATATACGCAAAAAAGATAAGTTCAAAGATAAGCGCATTAATATAGGTTTTACCGGCAATCTGTATAATCTACCGGATTGCCAATACCTAGGTAATGTATTGTATTGAAACGTGCAGGTAATGTATGCAAAATTATTTATTTTATACTTTGCCTAGGTATTCTGGACAATACCGAATGCACAGCCGACAATGTATGAAACAGCATGCGCCGTCTGCTTCCGGCTACATAAATGAGGTGACAGTTTTGCATTATCCCTACTAACATTGTTAATGGGATAGTTGGTTTGTCTCGTTTATTTCGTTTCTTTAATTATTTTTGTAGGAGTTAAGGGATGATCAAATGGAGTTTTCTGCGAACTACCGTTTTACGAAATACCCTGTCTCTAGTCTCATTGTCATTTAAAATCAAACTACACTGAAGTCGACCACTGATTCAACTTTACGATTTTAAATCTTATCTTACTAATATTATAAATGCGAAAGTTTGCCCAACCGTTACTTCAACTCAAGAATTTTAGTGCCTAAACCTAACACTCAGCGCCGATGCGCCACGGAGACAGTAACATAATTAATTTAAAGATTTGAATTCTGTGTGTATTAAAGCTGTCGCTGAAAGGCCGAGAGATACAACTGCCTTCAAATATAAGGAATAACCACTATACAGGGTGGCTGGTGGGTCACTTTTGAATTTCGAGGACGTGATAGTTTGAGATCATAATGAAGAGAAAAAATAAAATAAACAATAAATATTAAAGGGCTGAGAGAGTGTTTGAGCCACCGGCTACAGATGTTTCAGCATAATGTCATGTTATAAATTATAATTACTTTTATTTGAATAAAGATCTAGTTCAACACTGAACTGTCCAATTATCTAACCCACGAAATGATTGGTTTTTATTTAAGTAACAATTTAAGTTGCAAGATCTCGCAGAAAATATACCCTTCAATTTCATTTTAATAAATGCAAATTATCACGTTTCACACTAAATATAGGTAACAAATAAGGCACAATACTATTTTTAACTTGATTTGACCTATATGTATAAGAACATATCTTAACTAACAGAATCTAAGTGTTTTGAAAAGTTTAAAAGTGGGTTACCTACAAAACGAAAGAAATATATTTTTGACGGTCTCCGTAGTGCAGGCAGACACACCAAACTGGTTGCGGGAACGATTCCCGCACGAATAAGAAAAACAATCTTAACACTAGCTTTGCTTAATTTGAGGCCAATGTAGTTGATATGATTGTCTGCGGATGTTTTTTTTCTACATTTTTCATTTTCTATTCTTTTAAAGCATGTTGTCATAGTGACTAGAGGGAAGATTTACTGTGTATCATGTCTCGCCCAGACCAAATACCATATTATGGTGCACACATGTGCATAACAGCCGTAGGTACAACCAAGCGATTATAATAATAGTGAAATACCTATTAGTCTATTAAATATTAAAAATATATAGTAAGTTTTACAGCTTATATGTCTAATTTGATGTTACATCCTAGTAAATGAATATTGGAATCCAAGTACCTAGTAGGTTTAGGTACCATTTAACCTCACAATTTCATCAAAATATAAACGGGCCTGTTTTATTTTGATAGGTTCCACAGCAATCAGTATTAATTGATCCATTGTTAGTTGAGGGAAAGATACATCACTGCCTTACAGCCCGTTCACACATGTTCCGTTTTACTGGATACGTTTTTGTACCGTAAATATGTATACTGAATACTGTGCCATATGTGAAGTCGCCAATACAACTACATGCGCCATCGATGAAAAAAAAAACGTATCAGATAAAACGCATCCAGTAAAACGGACCATGTGTGAACGAGCTTTAACATAGCAACAAAGTAAGCTCTACTTTTATTCAAATTCTCCCAAGTTTTAGGCATGCATTTGCTGTCGAATTCTTTTATGTTCAATTATGTTGGCTGCATCATTTCGGTCACTATACCTTTTGTAAAACTTATTTACTGATTAACCGGGCATCTTACAGTCCTCAAGGCATAATATTTTAGATTTTAATTGAAATGTCATGCTTAAATAATTTAAAACATTGTTTCATTGTACGATTTATACCCTCAACAACCTACCGACAAAATGTCAGTTTTAAAAACTGGCAAAATCATCTATGATGATAATACTTAATATGAAGAAATAAAGAAAATGAAAATTGGAATCCCTTGTTGCACAAAAACAAAGCGAAAGTTTTTTTAAATGAGGGTTGCCGATTGAAGAAAACATAACCGCAAATAATCCCGCCTAAATAATTTAAATTAAATTCTTGTATTATTTTGGTTAAATAAATAACATCGATATTGATATTATACAACGTTGTTTTTTGTTTCAATATTTTCACTAAAAATCGGTATACAAAACAATTATGATATTATCTGAAAACTCAGCATGTTTCAAGCCTCTTTCTTGTGGTGTCTTACTTTTGTCTCACCAGCATTACTTGCATCCTGGAATCGCGTATGATGCGCGCGCGAATGAGTTACATTATTTATGTTTGTTTAGAGATTATTGAAGTATCATGGTAAAAACTATTGCAATCAATTCTGTCACCGATTCTGAACAAACTGTTTTCAGGTTTCAAAAAACAAAAAAAAACGCATATTTTCTGTAGTACCTACTCGATATTTCATTTAAATATACTTAGTATTTACGGAATAACTACTTTACGAGTTTGACACCAGGGTATCTCACAACTCGTTCCTATGCACATTTTTCCGCCATTTCAAGAACTTTGCTGGGTCGGTAAAGTAACACGACAATTTAATATCTTTTATTTTAATACATTGAATTCTGCATTAGTTGGTTCAGACCTTTTCTCAGTATTTTTTATTAAATGTAATTCGAATTATGGAATATTTTTTATTTTAAAGGATTCCCCTATTTACTGAGTAAACTTAACTGAAAGTTAAAGAATCGATTACGCAACGCTTGGTTACACTAGCGTTGGAAGCCATCTGCGTGCCAGGTCACGTGACGCGATGTAGTCAGGCATAAGTAAACAGTCACAAAACGTTATTTATTTATAGGCAATTCTAGTGAAAAATTAAGTACCTACTATTATTACATAATTTTGAACAGAATTTCAGTATTTAAAATTTGTCACCAGTCATCCTGAGATTTCTTCGAACAAAACAACTTTTAAAAAAGCCGATACCCTGCATAAATGGCATTTGTACGAGGATATGTTTCCAGAACAATATTTAGATACTTATTTTTACTTTCTATGCACAAAACTTAGTTACTCAGATTGATTTCCATTTTAATTTCTTGATAGTAACCTTGTGACATACCTATTTAGATAGGAACGCTTACACATGATAAACACAGAAAAAATCCAAGTTCAAGGCTATACAGTGTCTGTGATATTATTTTTTACTTATGTTTTATTTACTTATTTATCTTTTATTTAGCAATCTACAATATACAACAACTTTAGCTTAATTTTTATAATGCCGAATGCAGCTTTTGTCACGGCATCTTCTTTCGACAAAGTTATAAAGAATAAAGTGACTTGCATTTGTTAATTTTTTTTGACAGATCTTTATTGCAAACCAAATGAAAAGAATAATCATTGAAGTAAGCTAGGTACTAAAAAATAGAAAAATATTAGAAATCAAAATTAATTATCTTTAAACTTTATAGTTATTCTTAACTTAACTTTAGGCAAGCTATCCAAAGTTATTTAATAGGTATGTAAGATTAATTGTAAATTGATTGTTTTTCACTTAATAACTATTTCTATTTTTATATCTTTCTAAAAATAATTAATGTACCATAGGTACTAACTTATTATTACCCGTAGTTTTGTCTTATTTGAACTTCTCTTTCACATGTTTATGGCTTTTACACCAAGTTACCTTTTTGTATTGATAAGAATTTTTATATAATTATGTAGCACATAGGATTGCCTTTAAACTCTAGTAATAAAATCCTATGTATATAAGGCTAAATATAAAATAAATAACAAAATATGTAAACATGATTAGGGGAAAATTGTAAACTTGACTATATTTAAGATCTTTAAATTTAAATAGTTAATATTCTTAATTTAGGCTTTCTTGCATTTTGTAGCAATTAAAATTGTCCATCTTTTAATATACATAACCCTTAATATAAGTTATAAACATAACGACAATCATAGAAATAACTTAGAATGTAAGAGGAAAAACAAATTAAAATAAATTTAATTGCGGCTCTCCTTACGGTATTGCTCAGTTTTGGAGTCTTAACGGCAGTCTGAGAGATTGATATTGACTTCAATTAACAAACTCAAGATTTACAATTTATCGTGCTCTTCATACTGCCGGCCTGAAAAATACCGCAACGAAGCCAAGTTATTATCAAGTCACCACGAAGTTTTATTTCAAGATCCCATTGGTACTGCCCAACCTCCACATCTCCATACAGTCCACTGCTGGGTAGTATCAACCAATGGTCCTTCGAGAGCCGGATCTCTGAAGATTGCGTCAAACCTAGTGAAGCCTTCGTGGAGTCTTCGTGGTGGCGTCGAAGAGTCTCCGTGGTGCCGTCGTGTGCAGTCTTCGTGGTGGCGTCGAAGAGTCTCCGTGGTGCCGTCGTGTGCAGTCTTCGTGGTGGCGTCGAAGAGTCTCCGTGGAGTCGTCGTGTGCAGTCTCCGTGGTGTCGTCGTGAAGCCGTGAAGATCGAGAGGCAAGACGGACAGCGCTGGAAGAAGCCATCACGCGGCCACCTAGCGGTGTTAAACGGCCATCAAACAGCGTGCGTTAATGCCATTTATGGTAGTGTGGGTTACCAGACGCGCCCACGAGTCCACAGGGCTCAATAGTCTGACCTCGCTGGTAAGGTTCTATTACTGAGGGTTTCTCAGAGCTGTTTTACGGCCTCGAGGAAGCTGACGAGTTGGGTTGTTCCTACCCTTCTCCGAGCAGCCCAAGGTGGTAGCGCTCTCTGCCAGGTGGTTCCCCTACCCGCCCTATCCTATTTCCACCCTCGGCTGACGTCATCACGCTAGGAAGTCAGTCGAACTGCTAGTGTTAGGAAATAGGTATTATAAGTTAGGGTTTTTATTGTGTTTAGTGAATATTTAGATTAGGGAACCCCCTCGTAGCACCATGTCGGACGGAAAGAAGCTAAGGTCAGGCAAGAAAACCGGTACACCATTGGACAGTGAAGCATCAGGAACCACAGAGACCAATACGTGGAGCCATGGGACCGGCACAGAAGAGCAGTCACGCAATAGCACGCAACAAAGTAGCGAACAGGTGACAAAATCGAACGGAAATATAGAAGTAACGGAAGTGTTAGTGCAAACGTTAGCAAACAGTGCACCCGGGACGGTTGTAGGTATGCCTGTCGCGAGTGATAGGCCCGGAATCGATATATCTACTTCACAGTCTAGTAAATTATCTCAGATTAAGGCGCAGTTAGAACTTAGGGTCTCCGAATTAGAACGGGCGCGGGCGGCAACCGCATATGCTGAGACTCGTTTGGAGTTATCCAGATTCGAACTGGCAACTGTTGAAAACTCCAACGAGGCGGATGTCACCCCCGAACCTATTGACGGTAGGGTTCATAGTTGGATCAATGATCAAAATAACGCGCGAGTAATTTGCGAACGGGAATGTAGGGCACAACCGGCTAGCGTACCTCCGTGTGTAAACGTTCAGATGTCTCACCCAGTTAAGAGTCGCGAAAATATTAGTGATGAAAGCGGCATGTCGGCGCTAGCCGACGCGATAGTAAAGGCAGTCAATCTTAGTAAGTCAAACAGTCAATCAATACCTAAATTTATGGAAGAGTTGCCCTATTTCGAGGGCAACATATCCGAGTGGATTCGGGAGTTCAAAACGTAGCTAGGCTTCGTAAGGCGCTCCGCGGCCATGCTAGAGAAACCGTGCGGTCTTTAATGTATACTAGCATCGAACCAAGTGCTATAATGGAAACATTAGAAAGACGTTACGGTAGGCCGGAAATGTTGATATTATCGGAGTTAGAGTCTTTAAAAAAGCTACCCCGCATGTCAGAAGACGGGAAAAATATTACGATGTATGCTAGCAAGGTAGCTAACACCGTCGCCTCGATTAAAACCTTAAATCAACCTCAATATTTATACTGACCAGAGTTAGTAAGTAGAGTTATAGATAAATTAAGCGTAATTTTAAAATACAAATGGTTCGAATTTAAATCAATGTATGCCAACATACCAGAATTAGTTTTATTGTCACAATTTTTAAACAAAATGGCAGATCAGTGCGGTGCTATGTTTTCATACAATTTAAATAGGGAAGAACGCGCCTTTAGTCGGCAACCGAGGCCGGTTAACGCCGTGAAAACATACAAACATCGCTCGCGTTCATACAGTAGCGACTCATCATGCCCGTCGGAAAACGAGCGCGAATCGAAAAAGGCAACCGTTGCTGCAGTGGCTCACCGAAAGAGTTTAAATAAAAAACGCAACTCGAAACCCCCACAAGCCACACCTTGCCACGATAAAGTCGATAAGGGCAAGTGCGCATTGTGCGGGGGTACTCACTTGATAAAAGAGTGTGCGGATTTTGCCAAATTAAACGTCGCAAAACGGTGGGAAACAGCGAAGAGCAACAGGCTGTGCTTTAGATGTTTAAATGAAGCACACAAGCGCATAATGAGATGCAAATATAAACCGTGTGGCATAAATGGTTGTGAAGCGTCGCATCATCGCCTACTACATCACGGGCAGGAATCGAACCCGGGAACTGCGGATGCAACGATAAACTTAGTCAACCACGTTAGCGCGTCAACCACGTACCTTAAGATTTTACCGGTTGAGCTGAGTGGTCCGTTAGGTAAAGTCACCACACACGCATTGTTAGACGAAGGGTCAACAATGACGTTGATAGAGCGGGATGTGACTCATAGATTAGTATCGCCAAGTAGGTCGGAGCAGCTCACCATCGAAGCTGTCTGCAGTAGTAAAACAAATGACTCGGAGTCAACAAGATTTAAGCCGAACATCCGAGGCATATGCAGCCGCGAACTAGAAACTGTGACCGCCCACACGATAGGCGCTTTGAGCCTCGCGCCGTAAGTTAAACAACATTTTAGTATAGAATCATTAGGAATCGAACCGCGCAAACCGGAAAAAGATCCCGAGGTACGGGCTCTAAAGTTGTTAGATTCTACATGCGCGAAGTTACCTAACGAGAATAGATACGAGGTAGGGTTGCAATGGCGATCGGACGATGAGGTAATGCCCGATAACCGCCAACAAGCCCTCAGCCGTCTGTATAACCTCAAAAAGAAATTAGATAAAGACAAGTCTTTAAAAGCGGAGTATAGTAAACAGATAAAACACCTTATCGAAAAAGGTTACGCCGAAATAGTCAAGGCACCGTCGTCATCACCGCGTCTTTGGTATTTACCACACTTTGCTGTGACGCACCCACAAAAGGGTAACGTAAAGCTAGTCTTCGACGCCGCGGGTAGAACAGCCGGTAAATGCTTAAATGATGCACTCGTAGCGGGTCCCGACTTATTGCAGTTACTTTTCGGCGTATTAATTCGGTTCCGCGAAGGCCAAGTAGCAGTTGTGGCCGACATTAAAGACTGGTCTGTTATACGAATGTCAACAAAAATCGAGTCAACCGAGAAGAAACTTAAACCTGCTATTACGGTCATAATTAGCAAAACGTACGATCACTTACCCGATTCCTCGCGATTTTCATCGTATAATAAAATGTTGCGTGCTACGGCGAGACTGCTACTCGCAGCTGAGGTATTTAAAACCCGAAGGCTACGAGAATCACAGTCAAGAACAAGAGATGTTTCAACGAAACACTTACTTATCGCCGAAAGAACATTACTTCATAGATGTCAAAATGAATCCTCCCATGAAGAAAGAAGACGTCTAAAGTCAGATCGTCCGCGGCATCGATTCGCCGCCCTGTTATTCTTCTCGACCGACCTAGCTTACAAACTAAAACGGTGCTTGCGCACGAGGGGGAGACTGAAGTAAGCTAGGTACTAAAAACTAGAAAAATATTAGAAATCAAAATTAATTATCTGTAAACTTTATAGTTATTCTTAACTTAACTTTAGGCAAGCTATCCAAAGTTATTTAATAGGTATGTAAGATTAATTGTAAATTGATTGTTTTTCACTTAATAACTATTTCTATTTTTATATCTTTCTAAAAATAATTAATGTACCATAGGTACTAACTTATTATTACCCGTAGTTTTGTCTTATTTGAACTTCTCTTTCACATGTTTATGGCTTTTACACCAAGTTACCTTTTTGTATTGATAAGAATTTTTATATAATTATGTAGCACATAGGATTGCCTTTAAACTCTAGTAATAAAATCCTATGTATATAAGGCTAAATATAAAATAAATAACAAAATATGTAAACATGATTAGGGGAAAATTGTAAACTTGACTATATTTAAGATCTTTAAATTTAAATAGTTAATATTCTTAATTTAGGCTTTCTTGCATTTTGTAGCAATTAAAATTGTCCATCTTTTAATATACATAACCCTTAATATAAGTTATAAACATAACGACAATCATAGAAATAACTTAGAATGTAAGAGGAAAAACAAATTAAAATAAAATTTAATTGCGGCTCTCCTTACGGTATTGCTCAGTTTTGGAGTCTTAACGGCAGTCTGAGAGATTGATATTGACTTCAATTAACAAACTCAAGATTTACAATTTATCGTGCTCTTCATACTGCCTGCCTGAAAAATACCGCAACGAAGCCAAGTTATTATCAAGTCACCACGAAGTTTTATTTCAAGATCCCATTGGTACTGCCCAACCTCCACATCTCCATACAGTCCACTGCTGGGTAGTATCAACCAATCATAATTTATAAAAGTATATCATACTAACAACGTTACCTATACATCCTCTACGGCCCTGCACTATCCTATTGAAATATACCGAGCGATTTGTATTAAACAACATCCTGACCAATATTAAGTTATAGGTATACGTAGGTACGTTCGACGGATTTTTCTTAGTCCTTTTAGCCCGGTTTCGAGGCAAACTGTACGCAGTTTTATGGCGCTAGAAACAGCAGTAAATGTAGGTCCAGATTGATTGATGCGACAGAGACATTTTGTACGATTTCAGAAAAGATGAATCTCAAAATATTCTTTATGAATAAACACATTTTGGGATTTTGACTTGAGAGGGGCTGTTCTTTCGGAAATATATTTATATTTCAGGTACATTTTATTTATTTGGCCTTCGCCAAGAACCCATTCCTCTTGTCTCTTTATACTCACATTTAACGCGACTGTTTCCACAACTTAATATCACTTAAAGCCTTTCCTGAAATGCTAAACCTATACTTCATTAAATACACCCAGTCACCAGTTCACTCAGTCAAAAGTTATGAGGTACCAAACGTGAAAAAAACATACAGACGAATTGAGTACCTCCTTGAAGTCGGTTGAACAACAAAAACATTTTAAACGTTGAGGAACATTGCATACAATGTTCAACGCAAAACGTTGCGATCTGTACCTGTGCATAGCAATAAAAAGCGATTTGGCTGCGACTCATAAACATAGGCCTTTTCGTTCAAATCCCCTGTTCCTCATTCAAATCAAAGACATGATGAGGACATACTTACAGGTGAGGTTGAGATCAAACAACTACAAGAATAGCTCACTAAGTACATAAAAATCCCCAAAAAGAAATCCTTTACATTACTTATCTTCGCGCAGTTTTATTACATATAAAAAAAACTACGGGTATTTTTTAATATAAAAAAAAGCCTAATAAGTGTTTCATTTCTCAAGACCGCCTTAGAAATATACGCAAAATAGATAAGTTCAAAGATAAGCGCATTAATATAGGTTTTACCGGCAATCTGTATAATCTACCGGATTGCCAATACCTAGGTAATGTATAGAATACTTGAAACGTGCAGGTAATGTATGCAAAATTATTTATTTTATACTTTGCCTAGGTATTCTGGACAATACCGAATGCACAGCCGGTAATGTATGAAACAGCAATCGAAAATCTAAAAAAATAAAATATTAATGGGTACGCGGCATATCTGGGTAGAGAAATAGTTAACCTATTAAAATTTTTAAATGTATATCTAGGTTGAGGTTGATAAGTGCGCATCCAGTGGATACCTACTCACGTTGGCATATTTGGTAATGAAATGGCAGATTCACTAGCATCAGAAGCTCGGCATAACGGTATCTACCTTGACGTTGATTCCATCCTTTCAGACTACGTACCCACTGTTAAGAGGAATATTTTTTTACAATATTTTATTTGCCCAAAAGGTGCACTATGTTAACATGTGTCATTTTATAAGCATTCTGCCAATACAATATGTTAAAAGTTATAGAATCGGGCTCTAGATGTGACGACGAGCGTAGTGACGAGGAGCAGTTACAATGCATAGGTCAAATGTATTTAAAGGAAATTTATCAAATCCACTATCCACGCCTACCCATTTATTTATTTCTTATTTTATAAGTCATACAATCATTCGACCAAGCTGGTTTATTATTAACAATTATAAACTTTCCTGATAGATAAAAATCAAATATAATTAATACATTATGGATGAAATATATCCTCTCATGCTGGACTGGGAGTGAAAGAAAAATATAGAAAGTGCCAGCTGCTTCTCTTCCCGCGCATTATGTAGAAGCCAGTTAAGAGTTTTATTACCCGTTTTTTTGGACCACAGGATGACCCCCTGTCACTCCATCATTATAATACCTCACAATTTGTCAAACCTGGTTTTATAGATCCTAGTGTTCTGCCTACCCCATAAAGGATACGGCTGGGTACGCGTTTCCGCCACTGAGCTTTGTCCGCTCCGGTCGAAACAGGAATTTTATCATTATTAATATTTTTGAGTGGTGTTTCGGACTTTGTTTTTTTAAGCAAATTTTGTAGTCAGAATGAAAACCTTAGGTAGAGTTATATAATTTACTTAACTATAAGTGAGGAAATTGTTGGAAAAAGATAAAGTTTAATCAATCTCAACAATCAACAGTAAACGTGATTATTAACACAATAATCAGTCTTATAATATACTAGCTGTGCCCGCGACTTCGTTCGCGTGGACGACGAAACTTATCTATGAGCTTTTTGTGTAATTAATACTTCTCGGTGCGGGTCCTCTGTGGCTGATAACAATAGAAAACTAATTGTGTCTCTTTAGCGGTGATTAAGGGTGTTACCACACCAATCGATCGACCGTCGATCGATGGTAGAATGGATTAGTCGACGTCAATCGATAGTTTTTAATACGCAAAAAAACCGGTCGACGTCGATCTACGCTGTCGGTCGATCGTCAATCGACGTCGATGGATTGGTGTGGTAACACCCTAAGAGGGTATATGATATCTTTGCTTGTGGCATCGCTCGCGTTCTGTAAGTTTTTTATAGTAGACTTTGGTACCTGTTTAGCAAGTTAACCGATAGTGAAGCTGACGTTCATTGCAACGAATGCTCACAAAGATAATGGTAACGACAGATAGTCACCGTTAGATATCAATTGAGAGCTTGAGCATACACTACATTGTCAGCGAGCCCGTCCGAAATATGAACATAAAGCCTAATCTCACGGGAAAGAGTGGCGTAAAGCTGACCATTTGAAAAACAACTCTGCAACTTACGCTAAGATCGACAGCAACAACGCCTACTACCTACGTACACTATCAAATGTACCACCTATACTTAAAATTTAAATCTATACGGTCTACGCCTAATAAAAGTAAACCTATGTAAGTACCTAATTAAGTACCTAACTAAATAGCAAAAAATAAAATACCTACCTACCTAAATAAACCTATTATAAACTCATCAAATAAGCAAAATCCCTAAAAACGAATATCTACAATCAGGTGTATAGCTTTCTTAATAAAGATTTAAAAGAAAATATCTATACCTATGATAAATCCTACCTAACAGTATTATAAAATAGCCTACTTTAAATAGCCTACTACGTACAATATCAAATAAACTGCCTACACTTTATAATAAAATCTACACCTAAGCTACGACTTATAAAAATAAACTAAATAACTGTACCTTAAACTGTACTTAGTAAAAACTAAAAGGAATAAAAAGGTGGCACTGAAAAGCACGGTTTTGAATTGCGAACGGTGCAAGCCAAATGCAACCTTCAGCGTTACATTTACGGAATAACTTAGACCTTAGTGAACTCCACTCCGGGTGACGTACCTACGACAAACTTATTAATTTCGGTTTTCACACTAATCAGGTCTAGGGATCGAACCGCAAACATAAGTTTGTTTTTTATTGTATATACTGTTTGGGATAAAAACTACCCAGGGTGGTGCTCAGAATATGAATAACTATACCAAGTTTCATCGTATTCGTTTAATTACATTTTTGGTTTCGGTGTCGATCTAGTAACACCCACTGACAATTAGTTTTGATATTTTCAATGTGCCGAATTTTTACTTCTACAGATTTATTATCTTATAATAATAAAATTATATATCAAGTAAGAAACGAATAAATATTAACTACAAAAATCAGCCTTATATATTAATTGAAACGTGTACAAGAATTAACCCTTTAATTACTTTAATCAGCCTTGTATATCAATAACCTATTAAAATAATCACTTTACTAAAATACCGAAAATAATCAACAATAGCACCAAAAATCAGTGACTAACTATGGTATGAAAATAATCTCTTCTCCTGTCTATATAATACTAGCGCTGTGCCCGTGACTTCATCCGCACGGGTTAAGGTCCTATACCAAGTACAAATCTTTAAGTTACATGTGATTTTGTTTTTATTTTTAATCTTTATACATAATGATTTTGATTGGTTATATAAAAACTAGTTCTTAGCCAAAAGGTCATTTAAAATACTAAAAGTTCAACACAATTTTCTAGTGAAATTTGTTATTTTCCAAATCTAAAATGGTGCTAGAAATGTGGTCATCTATTTCAATACATAATCAATATATTTTCGAGGTAAATGGAATAAAGCTACACTTCGTTTTATATGCTTTTTTGACAACAGTTTTGCTATGTTTTTCATAAAAAAATAACTGAATAGGCGCTATTATAACTTTTCTGGCACCAAGACCTACTACATAAATATAATATCCTAGAGTGGGCTAATTATGGTCCTACTGGCACTTTTCCTAGACTTATAGGTAGCCAAGGATAGTAGTGACTTCTTAGCTTTAGATAACCTACAGTTCGTTTGCCCTTAAATTCCTAAGGATCTTGAGCATCTAGTTAATAGATCTGTAAATTGTAAAAAAGTAAATCGAGTACCTAAACGCTAGGTATCTTTCCATCACTTATGGTAGGTACTGAATGAAAGTAAGACGTTATTGCGTGCAAATGAACATACACAGCTACCTTTGAACTACTTCGCAGCACACGCTATCTCAAATAATACACAACTCCTACTATTCCAATGCTAAATCTACAAGCACATTTTTCATAAACAGATTTCACAATCCCAGGCCCAAAGAAAATGAAAAAGTACGAAAAAGGCGCGAACAGTTGAAAATAGAAGTAGATACGCTTGCCAGCGCAAAAAATACCGTGAAATACGTCCCGCCATAAAACAAGAAACACTTTTGTTTGTGTAAATAATGAAAGTGCTTCATTTTTGTTACTCTACAAAATAGCTGTATACCTCCGCCGTGAGAATAAATCGACAGTATAAAGCATTTTACTTTCTAAGCAGACGAGTCCTAGATGCTATTTAAGAATTCATATTCTGCAGTTACTAAGAAAGACGTTCGGATTTGAAACATGTAGCTATTTTCAACATATGTTTAAGTATTTAGAACTAACGTATTGGTTTGCATAAAATGTTAAGATTGTAACATTAACTTTTTAACTATGTATGTGTTGCTTACAAATAACAAAAAAGCTGTTTTATCGAATTCGTATATTAAGCTGCCTTAATAAACAGAACAAAAATATAAGTTATTTATAAACGTGTAGGTAAATAAAAGTTCATATATTTTACATATATTACATTAATTTAATAGAAAAAAATCATAAAAAATTTTTGAAATGAGTTACAAAGTAGATGAAAATTTATCAGTACCATCTTTTTGAAATACTGAAATATCACTTTAACAAATACTGATTTAAATTATCGTCGCATGCTTAGAGATCAAATGCTTCTGTACAGGATAATTCACAATATGATTGATTCCATGCCACTCTTAGGCGAAATCAATTTCAGATGTCAAAGAATAGGAGCTAGACATAAATTTATTTCATGAACCAATCATGAGAACCAATTACGGCAGCAACATTTTTATGGCGCGTGCCTGCAGGTCAACACAAATTTTTCATTTAGATATATTTTCATTATCATTTACTCAGTTTAGACTAGGAATTTTGAAATCAATTTCAAATACCTAAACCTTATGTTTCTAGATTAATTTCTGTTATAAATTCTTCACTTTTTTTATAAGTGTTTATTTTCCAGTGTCATGTGTTATTTATTCTGGAAACTTAATTGTTGGAAACTTGGAAACTTAATTGTAACATGAACTACCCTTATGATTTTTTTTATATAAAAGTGTAGAAAAATGTATGTTTCCTTTGTAAATAAATAAATAAACATTAATAATCATAAGATATTCTACCTAACACTAGTTGGCTTTTTTCTTCCTGATTTATTTTTTCTCTTACAACAAACGAACGAATATATTTGCAATGTGTATGAAGCTCTATACATATAATAGTCAAATGGCGAAGCCTGAAAATATTGTACCTCTTATTTATACTGATTGAAAAAAAATTAAAAAATACGAAACATTTTATTAACTCACAAAATTTTCAACCGACTTCCAAAAAAGGCGGAGGTCTCAATTCGTCTGTATGTTTTTATTTTAGTGTCTTTGTTACACGATATTTCGGACAATTATGAAAGGATTTTGAAAACTTGCTTTTGCTTCATATGATAGAGGATACTTCATAGTTGGTCCCATATAAATTTCATCGAAATCGGTTGAGTATTTCATTCAAAATTTCAAAGGTTTGAAACAATATGTATGATTTCGGAGAATTTTACGTGGATGACATAAGTCGGCCAAAGTTTTGACGTGAAGTCGGTTTTTTCAATGCTCTGCATTCTTTGATTATTATTTGTCTGTTCACCGTAAAACCCACGGAATGTAAAGAAAATCCACAGAATAATCCGGAATTTCTATTACAAAAAGTACTTACTAAAAAGTGATACATTTTAACCAGCAGGGTTGCATTTGAGGTGACGTTCACTGTACCCAGGAGAATGTAGCGAGCGACATCTGGCCTTTATTTTGTTAGAGATTTCCCGACTGCCCTACCTTCTTTAATATTCTGTACATACTACATTGAGTTAGCAGTTTTTTAGAAGGACACGCGCTCAAATTTAATAATACAGTAAGTAAGGACCTGCCAAAATGAAAGGATGTTAAATGTTATGTATAGGGTCTTTTAATAAGAATGGGTCGATTTCAAGATAAAATAAAACAGGCTGTGTGAGATATTCACGGAATTATTCTTTTATTTGCCATTTTATTTTGAATATGACAGAATTCAAATGTCCACCGCAGCTTCGCACGGTTCCGGGAAGTTCAATTTTCAATGACTCCGCTGCATTAATTCTACTGAAACTGAGTGATGGTCTAGGTTATCTCAATTTTCAGGGTATCAGTTTATTGCGGCTCATTGGTCATATCAATTGGTCATTGGAGACTTCGAACACCCCCACAAGAAAATACCATATCCATATGGTTCAATGTAGGCTTCAAAAATTGGATGGATCGGCTTGGTGTTATTGGTCTGTTGAAAATGGAACCAACCAGATTTGTGCCACCATTCGAATACGCGGCGGACAGTTGGATGATGTCATATTCAATACAAAATGGCATGAATGGATCATTCAAATAGAAGAAAAAAGTCGTTAGTATTTCATACGCAGCATGTTTTATTCTTTTTGAAATCGACCCGTCCTTATTAAAAGATAGGGTCTTTTCTCTTACCATATGTGTGGTTTAAGAACTTTACTTTCCCAAAAAGAATTACAAGAAATTCACTTACTGAGAAAAAATAAATTTACAACTTAACATAACGAGCATAGAAATAGAAGTTATGATAATGCTAACAAAATATATCGTTAACTTAAATTGAAAAATTGAATTAAATTGAAAAAAGAAACGAAACTATGTGGGTACATCGAAAAACATTGGCTACTATGGAATTAAATAGTCTAGATCAGACTATAGTGTCATACCTATAAGTATAAGTAATACCTTAATGAAAACTGAAATATTGCTAGTAAATTGAGTTCTTATAACTTTGTTGTAAGGACTAAGTGGACGAAAAGTTTTAACTTGTGCTGTAAAATTATAAAACAGTTTTAACGCTAGCTAGACAGTTGTTCCATGAATTTTGCATCCAACTTGTAACTAACTTATGTTCTTTGCGAAGTTTCAAGAATGAGGGAAACATTTTTTAATAGTACTTACTGGTTTTATACTTAAAGTTCAGTAGTCTAGAAAATAACTTTATTGTATGGTTTTTAAATAACACCGCATGGTTCTACGTAGAGTAAGATGTGTGATTCATTATTTTCCGGTACTGAACTTCATGGCAGTACCTTTTCAATAAATTTTGTAGGGGAAACCTGTACAAAATCGAATACCCGGTTAAAATAAAATTAAAAAAGCATAAGCCCTTTAAAACATTTATTCAATTAACAAAAACTCAAAGCGCACCTTTTCAGAAAATATTTATGGATCTTTTTAGTATAGAAAAAAAGTATTTTCTCATATTAGTTGACGCCTTTAGTAAATCAGGACAGGCAATAGAAATTACTAATCGTCCAACACCTGAGGTAGCAAGAGCTCTAATCAAGCATTTCTCTACTTATGGCAGTCCAAGAAAAATATCGTGTGACTCAGGATCTGAATTTAATGATTAACTCATTAGGAAACTAATAAATATGTGTAAAATAATAATTTTACACGTTAAACACCAAATAACCTAAACTCTACAGGCATTGTTGAAAGGTTTCATTCAACGCTCATAGAAATATATCGTTTAGCCAAATATGAACAAAAATGCACAGATGCCGCTAAGATAATGGCCTATGCAATAATGTCTTATAATAATAGTATTCATAGCGTAACAGGATTAACCCCATTTGAAGTAGTTTTTGGACTCACAGGTTGTAATAATAGTTTTGAAATTAATTTTGAAAAAGCATATATTATATAGTAATTAATTAATATATATGTCGGCGATGTCTAGCTAGAGCCTTATAGTTTATTTGGATTGACTTCGGTTGCCAGCACCTTCTTGGTACTTGACAGAGTCTACGTTACTAGTTTGTCAGCGGCAGAGAGAATAATAACAATATAGAAGATGAAGACGAAAATAAAGATGATGAAGAAGATTTCCAAGGAAATTAGCAACTAGGAAGTGTCACGCTACTAATATCGAAGGAGTAGAAACTGTCATGTACCGAAGATCAATCAGTTCAGCACCACAAGCATTGTCGACAGTAGAAAAACCGACTCGCCCTAAAGACGCCCACACAAAAGACTGTATTAGAGAATCACGATTGAAATCACCAAGAATACCTGATGTTGGATAAAAGAGAGGAATCACCCCGATTCCGACAAATATATATATATATTGACGTGTTTCTTACGGATTGGCTTAAGTTTAATAATTACGTGGACGTGATCACAGATAAAAATATGCAAACATTATTTGAAACTTTGGTATTTAATAATCAACGAATGAAGAGCATTTAAAAAACCCGACTTCACGACAAAACTTTGGCTGAAGTAGAAGGACGTCAAGGTAAACGATCTGCGAATTCATACATATTTATAAAAAAAAACATGAAATACTTATCGATTTCGATGAAATTTATATGGACCAAATGGGAAGAATCCTCTAACATATGAAACCAACCCAGTCAAAAGTATGTGCCTAGAATTGACATATATATTAGAATTAAGACATTTTAGACCTATGATTGTGATTGATTGTATAAATGTTGTTGGCATGTCTTTTTTGAATAAATAAAAAAAAAACTGAGTAGATGAATTGAGTAGCTCCTTCTTTTTTAAGTATGTTGAAAATATGTACTCGTACCTATTGAGTCTCTAGGTCACCCTAAGTGCTCCGTTTACCTATATACATTTGTGTTAAGATTAATCATGCAATCTAAGGATGATCATAAGGATGAAATAATCAATTATAATAAAGTTTAATTGTTTGCATTTAGAGTTATGAATTTTTATTTGTCTTAACAGGTAGGTTATAGGTACTGCTATAGTAACAAGAAACTTTTGTTGACGACTTATGTTCCAACATTTCAAACAGTGTAGGCTCTACGATGGCTATGTGCGCAATATAACAAATGTATTTGTGACGTATTTGTCAAACTGCGCGCGCGGGAATGTCACTATTTTCTTGATCTATTAAACGCCGAGGCTGTCAATGATACTGACGTTCATATTTGTTTAGTTATTCCGCAGTTCCGCAGTTGCAATGTGTTTGACGTTCGTTGGCGGTTTGACATTCTCGTACCGTAAGAAAATAAAATGAAATTTAATGTGGTAGAAATGTTTCATACTATCTTTAAATATTACGAACGTGGATATTCGTGAAGATAGGATAGGTCGATAGATTTTTTTGCTGCTTTGAGTAGAAATAGGATGATAGAGCTACATAAAGAAACGTATGGAAACGCATGAAGAAGCTCCAAGGATCCTTTTCATCCTGAATAATTTTAATTTTATCATATAATAATAATACGATAATATAATAATAATAAATAATTAATTGCAGGCTTTTGGCCAGCAATATCGATAAACCAGGGATAAAAATTTCTAATGAATCGGCATTTAACATGCCATGTGATGTCAATACGGTAACAAAAGGTGCAGCATATTAATGTGATCACAATTATTTCATGTTTTTTTTCGCTTTGGTGGTGCAAGAATGAAGACCTTGCTCCAAAAACAGCACCTGTAAAAAGATGTTTTTTTTTCAAGAGAGGAAAGAAAGAATACCACAATGGTTTCATGATAAATATTTATTGATACAACTTTTTGCTTATTATTAGAATGTAGTTGATGTGTTTTCAGATCTTCATTGTTTTTAGGTACCTATAATCTACATCTATCTAATATATAAAATTCTCGTGTCACAGTTTTCGTTGCCATACTCCTCCGAAACGGCTTGACCGATTTTGATGAAATTTTTTGTGCTTATCCGGTATCTATGAGAATCGGCCAACATCTATTTTTTTTTACTTTTTTTTTTTTATTTGTATGGCAAAACAACGTTTGCCGTGTCAGCTAGTACTAATATATAAAGCTGAAGAGTTTGTTTGTTTGAACGCGCTAATCTCAGAAACTACAAATGTGATTTGAAAAATTCTTTTTGTATTTGATAGTCCAACTTTTGAGGAAGGTTATAGGCTATATTTTATCCCGAAATTCTCACGGGATCAATAGTTACGCGGTAAAACCGCGCGCCGTGGCTAGTATACTATAAAGTATGTGACAATCATTATCGGCGCTTGCTTCACCCGTAAAATAGTCAAACCATTAAAAGTACGGAGTAAACATAATAATGCTTTTCAATATTTTCTTCGACAAGTTAATAAAATAAGTCGACCATTTTACGTGTCTATCCAATCGTTAACTTCTAGTCGGCTCACTGGGCATGATTTCCATTGCCTCTTATATCATCAAATCGTATCATGAACTCAGAAATTGATATCTTGTTAGAAAAATAAATATTTCTACAAATTTTCTTTTAATTTCTATCAATTTTTTTTCATCTATGACAAAATATATTTTTACAGTAGAAATATTTTTTAACGGTTGGATTGCTTACCAATTTTAATATTCAAAATTAAACTTTAAACAATGGTGGTTTTGGCAGAGTTTGAAACATTTTATTTTATGTTTGTTTCTGAGTCTTTATGTACAAAGACAACCCCTTATACTGCTATGTGATGTCAAAGATTCAGATTGATCGTGTTAACTTTAAGATTTTCTACATAATTAGACACAGAGTTTCACGTTGACTAACAACCAATTGAATCAATAGAAAAATACGTTTTTCTATGACACATGTCCGTTTTGCTAATGATCGTCTAAAAGGTAAGATTTATCTGAGGGTCTTTGAATAAAAAAAAAACAATCAATATCTATCTAACGGCCAGGATACGCACACTTCTGGATTAAAGCCTCCTCCAAGGTTCTCTACACCAGCTTTTATCAGCGACATTGACTAGATCACCCGTTCACCTTGCGGTGGCCTGCCTACGCCGTATCATCCTATCAGTACGTGATCGCCACTTTTAATAATTATGATTAAGTTCGGCACACTATTGGCAGCATCAACATTTTTAAAATATATATTGAAATCATTGCTAGTAAAAATAAAAATAATACTGCTCGAATAGTTCGCCGGTATCTAACTCTCCTACCTTGATCCCGGCCGACTAGTCAGATGGTCGGGTCTTTTTCGTCGAAAAGCACGTAGTTGTGAGTATACATAATAATAGTAAATAAGATCCCAAAGTAATCACACCAACAACATGGCCCCAAAGTAAGCATAGCTTGTGATAAGCGAACTAAAGGGAACCTAGATAATAAGAAGACAATAAACGCTTGATATGCGCTCGGAAACGGATATGTATCACTGACATTTGCCAGGCCCAGCCATAAAGCACCAAAGACCAAATCTTTGAAGGTCCAGGAAGACAGACAGGATTTCACTAAGATGGAACGGACGAAGAAGAAACCGTCCTGTCAGAGCACGTGAAGACAGGATTGAACATGTGGATCGAGCGTTTGGAGTCCCGCCACAGAGTCAGTTTCAACTCTTTTGTGGTGAGAATGCCGACCGAACATCTATCGACTTACATGAAGCAAGCAGTTCTGGCCGCAGGGTGTCGAGTTCCGTTGCTTCCGAGGACGGATACTAAACACAAAGATGTCGCGTCCACGTCGCAGCTCATACGTGTAAATCAATGAAGTTTAGTTTTAACTACATTGTATGTATATTAGCTTAAGGTATATTCTATGGGCCTTTGATCAGTATTTAATATCCTGTACTATTCTTAAGCTGCCTGAAACAAATGATTTATTATATTTTATTATGAAATACATATATAGATAAACACCCAGACACGAAATATTGTTTTTTGTTCCGTCGGGGATCAACAGTAGTAATTTACCACATCATTTCAGCCCACTATGCTCAGCGGTGCTAGCATGCTACAGTCGACAACGATAAATCGGGCCTTTTATCGATATTTTCTTAGAATATGGTATTTAGTGCATGTAATTTATTAAGATTATGACATATTTGGTTCTGTGGTCTTAATCATGGTATCAAATCGAGTAATTCCATTCATTATGGTGCGCATATTAGCTTACATAATAGGATAAAATAACAAAATAAAATTTATCTTGTCGATTCGACTATTTATCGATGGTTGCATGCTAGCCCTGCAGTAGTTAGGTACTACTGTAAGTACTTTGTCTGTCAGTCACTCAGTCAGTAACTCAGTCCAATCACTCAGTCAGTTTATATTGATTGATGATAAAGTTGATTTTGTAAATTGATTATATATTTACCTAGTATAATGAATTATGCATTTTTATATAGTAAAAAAATGTTTTGACAGAATTTTTTATAAAATTATAATCGCATGTTTTTCGATTTTAAAGAATCGCGAGTATGATAGGTTTCTCTCGTCTTATGTGGATATTTAAAGTAAAAGTAAGTAACTACACACAAATCCTCACATTTTGGTAAATGTACCTAAAGCTAGTTCATACCTGCTCTTATTAAAAACATATACCTAAAATTAAATCTTAACACACACATAATAACAATAAAATAAAGACTACTTTCAATATTTAATGCAACAAGTAATTTAAATGTCTGCAAACATTTACAAAACGCCTACAACACTCACAAAGCGGCCACAACTTTAACAGTAATTGGCTCATATAAATACTCACCAAAAATTCTCATCAAATGAAAAACATACAAACTCGAAAATCTGAAAAGGGACGAAATTGCCTTTACAGCTCCACATTCCCTGAACAAAGCTTTAGTAGAAAAAACAATTTAGTTGCCAACAGGAACTCTATGCCTTTGTGATACGGGCCATCACAATGACAACATAGTCCTCTATTCAATCCAAACTTGTCAAAACTTTTCCTAAAGAGTTGTAGTTGTGTTTGCAAACCCCTATTTGAAACTATAATTTGTATTATGAACCTATTTATCATTGTGCTTATATGTATGTGGGATTAGTAGGCTAATTTTGTTATTTACCTTTGCCTTAGTATTAAGAAAAAAGAAATGTCAGTTGGAGAGGGTCTGCCAACGGCATTGTGATTGTGAAACTGCTTTATTTTATAATATAGTTTTAAAAGATTAATTCGTTTGTTTTTCGGCTGCCATCCCCACAGAATTATGGGGGCTCGTCCGGGATGGTGAAAAACATCGAGTTCAAGACGAAAGACTACATGATGTAAGCAGATTGTTGTTGTAAAATTGAACAAGAAAACCGGCATAGTCATTTCCAACCAAGCTGTCAGTGACATAATTGCGTTTCGGTACTGCAAGTTCGCTATGACGTTTGACGTACGACTTGAATGAAATAATTGCGTTTCGTTACTGCAATATCTTTGAGAAATCACAATTGTCAGAATTGCGTTTTGTTAATGCTGAAGAATAAAGACGTTTAAGGTGAACGCTATTAAAAATTGGAAAAAATATCAAAAGGATAAACAATTAATCTAGAAAAAATAAGACGATTTTCTATGATTATTACGACGTGAAAGACTTACTATCCAGAGATATTTTAAGAAGAAAACATGCCACCTAAGAAGAATAAAGAAGAAGAGAGGGAGGAGTCTGACGACGAAGCTTTTGCTACACCGGCTCCTCGCATCTCAATCACTGATTTGGAGAAATCTATGACATCTTTTAATGGAGACGACGCCTATGGGATTGCAACTTTTATTAAAGAGTTTGAAGATATCGCAACATTGATGCAATGGAGTGACTTGGAGAAACTTATTTACTCTAAACGACTTCTGAAAGGAACTGCTCAGTTGTTCCTGCGCTCACTACAGGGTGTTACAACATGGGAAAACTTAAAAGACGAACTCAAAGAAGAATTTGGTTGCAGCTTTAATAGTGCTGCTATACATAAACGACTTGCTTCAAGGAAGATGAAGAATAATGAAACATACCAACAGTACTTTTTACACATGAAAGAGTTAGCATTGCATGGATTTATAGAAGACGAAGCACTGATGGAATATGTTATAGACGGTATACGCGACACAGAATACAATAAATCTATTTTATATGGAGCCAGCGATATGAAAGATTTTAGGAAGAAACTTGAATTGTATAGTGAAATAAGAAAGAAGATATCCTCGAAGACGCACAACCACGTTCCCAATACTAAATTATCTCCGTCACCTGGTAGTTCTGGTACTTCCAAAGATAACCGGCAAAAACCGAAGATGCGCTGTTATAACTGCGGTGGTACTGACCATTATTCTAAAGACTGTACACAAGGAATAAAATGTTTCAAATGTAACAATTTTGGACATAAATCTACTGAATGTGGTAAAGAAAGTGAGAAAAGCAAAGAGAAACAGCAACTGAAGATACAAGAAAAGGATAAAGATTGCCTTACACCGTATAAAGATGTACACATCAACAATGTCTCAGTGAAAGCATTAATTGACACAGGGAGTGATGTCAATCTTATCAAGGAATCATATGTTAGCAAAGTCGACTTCAAAGACTATAATCATGGCTCGAGGCTGTGTCTGACAGGCATTGCTGATCATGAAATTCACACAAAAGGATCATTTTTGGCAAAGATTCAAATCGATGATTGTTATTTCGAAGCTACAATCTACGTTGTGGAAGATGAGGCGATACCGGTCGACATTATACTCGGCAACCCGATATTGAATGATGTTGAAGTTAATTTCTCAGCTGAAGGTATTTCTGCCAAGAGGGTAATGCTCTTGACAACATTAGAAGACGATGAAGAGCATGTGTTCGACATTGCTGAGAAAGAATGTAAAGAAGAAATTAAGACGCTAATTCAGAACTATAACCCTGAAAAATCTATAAAGGAATCGAATGTTGAAGTAAAGATTATTCTTAGTGACGAAACTCCGATTCACCAAAATCCAAGACGACTTTCACCGCTAGAGCTTGTAGAGGTTAATAAACAAATTACAGAATGGATTGATGATGGAATAATAACACCAAGAAAATCGGACTTTGCAAGCCCTGTTGTTTTAGCAAAGAAGAATTATAGAATAAGTTTAAACAAACAGATAATTAAAGAAAGATTCCCGTTACCACTTATTGAAGACCAGCTCGACCGCCTGAAACTGATTATACCATCTAAGACTGAGGAAGAAGGACTGATTAAACTGAGAAAAGTATTCAAAAGAGCTGAGCAATATGGACTACAAATTAATTGGGACAAATATCAATTCATGAAGAATGAAAATACTCACCTCGGGTACGTAGTTAGTGAGAGAGAAGTAAGACCGTCGAAGGAAAAGATAGCGACTTTCGCTAAGTTTCCTATACCATATGATGTTAAGACTCTGCAATCATTCTTGGGACTCACAGGGTATTTTAGAAAATTTATAAGAAACTATTCTCAAATCGCCAAGCCACTCACGGACCTTTTACAGAAGGGAGTAGTTTATGACTTCAATCTCAACTGTGAGCGTGCGCTTGAAGAATTGAAGAGAATCCTGTGTGAGTCTCCGGTCCTGAATATTTATGACCCTAACCTGGAGATGGAATTGCATACCGATGCAAGTTTAGAAGGATATGGGGCTGTTTTGCTCCAAAGATACCCTAAAGATAATGTAATGCATCCGGTTTACTATATGAGCAAGAAAACTACTCCTGCTGAAAGAAAGTATCATAGCTATTACCTGGAGATTCTGGCCATTGTTGAAGCAATACGAAAGTTCAGAGTACACTTACTTGGGATACGCTTCAAAATCGTAACTGACTATTTTGCATTAACGATGATTCTGAAAAAGAAGGACTTACCTGGAATAAAGATGAAACACGCTGACGCTCTTAGTAGGTATCCTGTAAAGAATGTTAACTTACTTACCGATACTGCATCACACCTCCAAAGAGCACAAGACGATGACCTGAAAATCAAACTGATAAAGAAATTATTATACACTGAACCTTATGAAGACTTTGTAATTGAAAACGGAATTGTATGTAAAGTTAAGGATGGAAATAAACTAATTGTTGTGCCTAAAAAGGTGCAAAATGAGATCATACGAAAGAATCATGAGAAAGGGCATTTCGGTGTAATAAAAACAGAAGAACTTATAGTCAGAGAGTACTACTACATCGATCACTTGAAAGAGAAGATTAAAGCAGTAATAGATAACTGCGTTGAGTATATTTTGCTATCACATAAGAGAAGGAAAAAAGAAGGTTTCTTACAACCTATCGACAAAGGAGTTACCCGTCTTGCCACGTACCATAAAGATCATCTTGGCCCTTATGAAGTTGTAAAGGTGAAAAGAAACCATAGATACGATTTGAAAAAGTCGGCACTGGAGAGGGACCTATTAACAACTCCAGCTGTGCCGATATGATGAAACCTGGGCTGTCTCTGAGGATTCATTAAATTCATCTGAGTCAGATGAATAACCAGGATGGCCGTGTGGGATTAGTAGGCTAATTTTGTTATTTACCTTTGCCTTAGTATTAAGAAAAAAGAAATGTCAGTTGGAGAGGGTCTGCCAACGGCATTGTGATTGTGAAACTGCTTTATTTTATAATATAGTTTTAAAAGATTAATTCGTTTGTTTTTCGGCTGCCATCCCCACATGTATACTTCCATTCATTTTGAAATAGGATTTATTTAATACCAAGAAATAAGTATTGAATAAATCCTATTTCTTATCTTCATATCTTATCTTAAGACCTTTGCAGGATCGATCGATGAAACTAGATTTACGAACCTTTCAAAAGAGTATTTTAAAGGCTTTTATATTAAAATACTTACATTTTAAAATAGTGGCCTGAGATTACTTGATTACGATGGATGAAATTTCAGATTTTATCGGTTTATAAAAAATCGTTTTATGTTAATCTTATCTAATGGAAACTGGAGATAAATTCGAAAATGGATTACCTACGGAAATTACGGATGTCAATGGCTTTCAAAAATTTACCTACTTTCAATGAAAATAAACACATTAAATATTCGACTATTTTGCTAAGCGTTCCCGTATAGTGCTGATGGCAACCCAGCTAGAAGCACTCGATGATCTTTTGTAACATTCTCGTATGAGTGTTAAGTATTTCTAAATAGTTTTCCTATCATTCATTGAAATAGAATAGGTACATTAAACTTAAAATAATATTAAAGTTAGGTGTAAAAACTTGGAAACACACAATGGAAAAAATAAACATTGTTCGCTTTTGCAATTTAGTAGTTAGTAACTTGCTTAGTAGTGATCTTATAAAACTTTATACCTATCGGCTTAAGTTTTTACAATTAAGTACATTTTTTATTCATAATATTATTACATTATCTTGCTAATCTTACTTATATTATAAATGTGAAAGTTTGAATGGATGTATGGATGTTTGATCCTAAATCACTGCAGAAAAGCTGAACAGATCTGGATGAAATTTGGCATAGTGATAGTATAGGTACTGTTTGGAATAGCAAAGAGGTTACTTTATATCCCGAAAAAAATAATGGCTCTTGCGGGATATATTTTATTTCAAGTAAGATTTAGATTTCGCACCTTGACGCTAGATGGCGCAGTATAATTTAAGAAGTTAAAGAACGGTGGAAGGTCGCCATACAATATATTGTCTTATGCAAAATACATGCGTCCCGTAATAAAAAATATGTTTAAAAGTTCGGCATTAGTTCCAGAGTCTACAAGTGAGTCTATTTTCATTCGGGAAAGCTAAAAAAATATATCGATGTTAGTGTTTTAGGATAAGAATAAAAACTGCAATAGCAAAACAATGCAATACACAATAACAGTTGTACCTATAATAAGCACTTTTTACAAAAGAGTGCCGAGAGTTTTTTTCCGCCGGTTTTTTACCTCTCGGTCTACCTAGGGTTCTACTTTCATTTCGTTTTTTAAAGCCGAAGAAGAAGTAGTACTTAGTAAACAACACCAAGACATTGGTGGATAATGGACGATCATTATCTTCATGAGCCGAGAGATGCACACTTCTCGACGGAGGCCTCTCCCAGGATTCATCATGTCGTCCGGACCCGCGCCGCCCTCATCCAGCGTTTGACGTTCGTAAAGTGTATAAAATTACCTACTACGAATAAAACGTTTTCATTTTCATTTTTTCATTTACAATAATCAAATCACTTATGTCAGATTAACATTAAATCAAACAGAAACTCAACTAATCAGTTGAAAATGATTTTTATCTTTATAAATAACACCGGCTTTAACTAGAGGAAGTAAAAAAAAAAAAAAATCGTAGAAAAGCAATTCAAATTGTTTCGTTTTTATGACATCTAAGTACAAATCAAATCAAATATATTTATTGCCATATAGTATGGTACATAAAGATGTTACATATAAATTAGGTTCTACATACTATGCTGTATGTCAGCATGCAATTGGTATAACATTAAGGTCATATTCCATGAACATTGGTTTTTAATCATAGAGTCATTTTTAACTCTTAAGCCACCACCAATACAATGTTTTTAAAATTATTACAATTAAATATTCCATTACAAGTACATTTATTACAATTAAATTAATTCTACCTATTATTTTTGTCAAAATATTCATTTATCGAATAAAAACATTTTTTACTTAACCATTCATGAAATAATTTTTTTAATTTAATTTGAGGCAACGGTTTTATTTCTTTTGGGACAGCATTATATATTTTGATGCACATAGCGTAACACTGCCTGTTAAACAGTTCTAAGCGTGGTATTCAATTGTATACAAGACGATTTCCATGTCGTGTTGCTCCGGTAATGTCCTTAGCTTTAGTAAAATAATGAGCATTGTTTTTAACGAACATAGCAACTTCTAAAATGTACATACAAGGCAATGTTAGTAATTTATTCAATCTAAATAAGGGCTTAGCTGATTCGTCCGGTGCTTTTCCAAAACTCCAAACAAGTCAGTCAAAATTCTGCCACCATTCTTTCGCATGCAACTACATATTTCATAAGTGGAATGACGTTTGAAAAATATGAGCAAACGAAGTTTCGCGAGCACCATGTCATAAATAATAAATTAACATTTGGGTACAATACTTCAAGTACGAAAAAGGTAAATAGTTTCTTAATTCTCTTCCATGCTGGATTAGGAGCGAAAGAAAAACATACCAGCTGCTTCTCTTCTCGGGTATACTGTAAAAGTCAGAACAGAGGTTTTATTGGTGTTCTTGTGGACAATAAGCTGACCTCCTTTCACTGCAATAGTCTCTATCCATCATTATAATTCTTCGAAACGAGTGGTTTTTATAGCCTCTGGTGTTCTACCTACTGTAGTGTTACCTAAAGTAAAAGCCTAAGTAACCTACTATTTAAAGGAAGATGTTAAGAGAAAATAAAAAAATAAAGTTAAAGTTTATATATTTACAAAAAAAAGGTTACAAGTAGATATAAAAACACTATTTACACTTACAGTCCATAAATTTGCTATATATACACAGAAATTCTCCAAAATGCTTAGGTGTTCTTAAGTTTCCAGGATCTAAAGCTCCAAGGGTTTATAAAGTTATATAGCGGCTCCAAGAGATTATGTAGTTATGATACTTTTATAGTTTTACTTTTATATTTTTCTTCAATACTCTCCCAAGTATTCTGATCGGTGTTTTATTTTCGAAAGCCCCTAAGTTCAGCTCGCCACTCCTTATATAGCCTCGATTTCGTTCGACAGCTCGTAAATTTATTTATGATTGAGAGGCATCCATTCTTTCATCGGCCAGCGGCTGTCACATCTCGTATCAAGGAGGTTTTAGTCTCTGGAGCAACGGTGGTGGTATGGCAAAAGTGGAGCTGATACTTCTCTTGATTCTAAGTGTGCAAGTCTCAGAATAATTTATATTAAAGTAATAATATAAAAATTAATTGAAAAAGAAATGAATATAAAACAGACTAATAGTTTATAAATTATCTGTGCTTAAAAGTGACATAAGTTACATGACAAATTTAGAGTCGAAAGGTAAATAAATATTTAGATTTCATAATAATTTACAATAAAACATTTCCAGTATAAAATAAAAAGGAAAATAACAGGAATACTTTAAAACAATATTAGAAATGTAACAATATAAGACTTAAGATGTAAGACAACTATTAACAAAACCAATTGAATATACAAAACAGTAAGTACAAAAGTAGTTATATTACATTTTCCCCAAAAACCCCAGAAAATTTTTAGCTTACGAAAAATTTTGAGGTGTTACTTAGGCAGTTACTTTCTACATACATACATCTCGGACATACATCTTAAACAATCAAACTTAACTAACTTTCTTCAACATTCAGGGTAGGGGGTAAGGCTCACAGTCAATGGCGTATACTCCCAAAGTAAACCGCGATAGGGAAACCCTACATGACAGAGGCTTATTTAAAGAGTTGTCGACCGCTCTATCTTAAATCCCATATTAAAGAAGTAAAATACCTAGGTATAAGTTACCTAAGGTATGGCCTAAGGCTTATTTTTAGTGTAGCCAGCCGCACCATTAAAGAAGTGGGTTATAGTATCCCAAGTAAAGTATATACGAGTATAGTATATGGCCTAAGGCTTATTTTTAGTGTAGCCAGCCGCACCATTAAAGAATTGGGTTTTAGATCCCCAAGTTATGGCATTAAGCTCTTAGTGTAGCCCGCCATTACTAGATAAAAGAATAATACCTAGTCTTATTATTCCAGATCTCGACAGGAAATCTCAAAAGAAGTAGCATCAGCTTTCAGAGGAGATTAAAAAGTTGGCTTAAGAGCCATAAATAAAGTTTAATAAACGCAAGACCGAAAGAAAAAAATTATGGGTGTACTCATTTTAAAAATTGTATAAAAGAAAAATAAAAAATAAATAAATAGTACCTATTTACGGAAAGTAATAGTTTTATTTACAGTTGGAAAAGAATGACATTAATTATTTATAGAAGACAAAAGTTTAATATATTTAGAAAAGGTAATTGCATTACTAAATTTTAATATCCTTAATATGCCATTTACCTTGGATGCCATCATCATCCTCAAGAATATATACAAGTGGTGATAATTTACGTACAACTCTGCATTTTTTATATTTAGGTGCTAATTTAGAGTTGTAATAGTATGCAGCGTATAGTTTTTACGCCAGACAATATCACCTATAGAAAATTCTTTAAAAGAACGGCGTAGATTATACCGCTCCGAGTTTTTCATATGTGCAGAATAAAGAGCGACCTGGACCTTATCGAATAGAGTTGATAATAATCCAATGTTATTGGCATAAATATCACGGGGTAGAAAGATTAGTTCATCTAAATTGTTAGTGTGTGTGTATATAGAGCCGCAAGGTATAGTCTCGCGACCATAAACGAGAAAAGCTGGCGAGAATCCAGTGACCGAGTTAGTAGTGTTGTTCATAGCATATTGAATTTTAGTTAGAAACGTATCCCAGGATCTATGGTCGCTTCCTACCAGAGAGGCTAGTGCATTTATAATAGTTTTATTATATCTCTCTGTGGGATTAACTTGAGGACAGTAATAAGGAGAATAATTTACAAAAGGAATTTTGTATCTATTAAATAAGTGCTGTAATTCGTGGGATTGAAACTGAGGGCCATTGTCCATAATAATAGATTGTGGAACATCGTGGACTAAGAAGACGTGGTTTTCTAAATTAATCACTATGTTAGCAGCCGTAGCTCGCTTTAGCGGAAACATAAGGCAATATTTAGAGAAGTTACAAGTAACCACGAGAATGTACTGATTTCTTCTTCTCGTCATGGGAAGAGGACCTATTAGATCAAGGGAGATACACTGGAACGGGCGAGAGCAAATTTTAGGTTTACCCTTGGGACCGTATGGTGCATGATTAGAATGTTTATAGGCAAGACAGGTTTCACAGTTAGCAATGTACTTAGCTACGTCTTTAAATATACCTGGCCAGTAGTATCTTAACGAGAGTCTCTTATGGGTTTTGAAAATGCCTTGGTGGGGTTCCTGTGGTGGTGAATGATTATTTTTTATAAGCGTTTCTCTTTGTTGCGGATGAGGGACTTCTTTCCAGATAAAGTCTTCAGTTAAAGTATTAGGTGAGTGAGTATAGCGAAATAATATATTATTAATTATCATATAATTTGGATAATTATCGGGATTATTTTGACAGCCAAGATAGAGTTTATTATATTGATCTAAAGAGGAGTTTGATGTTGAATTTTCGACGTTGACCGGGCATGTAGGGTGGGTAATTGTGGTAAGATTTTTAGAACGAGAAAGTAAATCTGGTACTACGTTCTCTTTACCTTTTTTGTGTTTCAGAACAAAGTTAAAGCAAGACAGACGAACCGACCATCGGGCTAATCTACCTGAAGGGTTAGATAGACTAAGAAACCATTTGAGTGCCGAGTGATCTGTGAAAACTGTAAATTGTTGACCATTATCTAGATAACAGCGCCAGTGTTCAAGTGCTGTAATAACGGCCAAGGTTTCTCTTACAGTTGTAGAATAGTTTTGTTCATGTTTATTTAAAGCTTTACTCATGTACGCAGTTACGACTTCTTTATCGTTTTGTAGTTGTGTTAACATAGCACCAACACCGAAATTAGAAGCGTCACAGTGAACTGAGAATGGAAGACTGAAGTCAGGACATGCTAGTATAGGAGTACTAACAAGAGCTTCTTTAAGTTTTTGGAAGGCAGAGGCAGCCTCTGGTTTCCAAACAAATTTAGGGGGATTTTTACCCGAAGCAGTGAGTTTATTCAAAGGAGAAGCTATAGTACTGAAGTGAGGTATAAATCTTCGGAACCAACTACATGTACCTATAAATTTCCTGACTTCTTTACGTGAAGTTGGAGTTGGATATTCGAGAATAGCTGAAATTTTGTTGGGATCGGCACGTAAACCATATTCGTCCACGATGAAACCGAGATACTTTAGTTCTTTACGGAAAAATTGACTTTTTTCAAAATTGATAGTAAGTTTAGCTAAGGTTAGTTTCTCAAGTACTTTTAAAAGTAAGGAAATGTGTTCCTCGAAGGTTTCGCTTACTATTATTACGTCATCGATGTAACAGAAGACTTTATTATCGAATTCGGGAGTAAAGAGCTTGTCCATAAGTCGTTGTTGTGTAGCGGGTGCATTGGTTAAGCCAAAAGGCATAACAACAAATTTGTACATGCCACGACCAGAAACATAGAAAGCAGTCTTCTCTTGATCTGGTTTGTGGAGCGGGATTTCCCAAAAAGCTTTAGCGATGTCAATGCTGGAGAGGAATTTAGCTTTTTTAAGATGGTCAAGTATTTCGTTTACGAGAGGAAGGCTGTAAGCATCGCGACGGGTAATGGAGTTAAGTTTTCTACTATCTACGCAAAAACGCCATTCCCCATTCTTTTTAGGTGTGATAATGACAGGAGAAAGCCATGGGCTTTCACAGGGTTCAATGACTTTCCATTCAAGCATCTTATCTACTTCTGCAATGAGAGCTTTTTGTTTCTCAGGGGAGAGACGGTAGCAGCGTTGTTTAAATGGGAGGGAGTCACCATATTAATTTTTTGACAGATTAGGTCAGTTCTACCTAAAACACCTTTACTCTCGAAAGATATGGTCTTGAGGCGTTCTATAATGTCATCAGCTATAAGTTTTTGTGAAGGAGATAGATTATTATAGTGCAGGACTTTTTGATTATCAACATCAATAGTATGACAAGGAAGGTTAAAGTGTAATGCTTGAGAAAGGATTTTCGGTAAAAGTTTAAAAGATTTCCAGAAGTCAATACCTAATATTAACGAAGGATAAATTTCAGGTATAGCATAAGCTTTAATGAGAGAAGTTTGATAATTAAAGGTAAATGGTATATCAAAATAACCTAGAGACTTAATATTTTGTTGATTAGCTGTAGCAACGGTAATAGAATCGGATTTAATTAAAGTGTAACCTAATTTCATAATTTCTAAGTGAGAATTATTTCCAAAAATAGTTATTGAACTGCCACTATCTAGCAAGCCAGAAAAAGGAATGTTATTTATAGTTATGTTAATAAAAGGTCGGTCAAAGTCTTTTTCCTTTGAATATAAAGTTGCGTTTGTTTTATATACTCTAAGAAAATTACTAATAGTATTTAGCCAAGATTGCCAGTCAGCAGGATCAAATTTAGGTTTAATAAGGTTCAGGTCGCTTTTTAGTTTTTTGAATTGGGTTTATTGCAATTCGGACAATCAGTACATTTAGTGCCCTTATAGCCGCACTTAAAACAAACCAGAAATCTAGGTTGGTTACAAGTTTTTAAAGTATGACCTAAGATTCTACATCTCAGACAGAAGTTAGAGTTAGGGGTGGGTGATGATGGGTTAGCTAAAGAGTGAATTTGTTTTGTAGGAGGGGAGGGAGTGAAGTTACTTTTATGAGAATTAAAGTTGTAATTTGGAGTGCTATAAGACGATGAAGGGTCAGAATTTTTTTGAGTATAAAAAGGGTTAAAGGTTTAAGAGGGTTTATAATTAAACTCAGAAGCAAAGGAAGAATTAGTGGGCTCGTGAAAATTTTTATCTTTATCTAAAATTATTTCGTAATTTTGACAAACAGAGAGAAGGGTGTCGATAGAGTCGATTTTTTGAACCGCTAATACAACTGAATAACAAGGCCTGATGTTACGTATAAGTATTTCAAGTTGTTCACTTTCAGGCAGTTTTCGAGTTAGTCGTTCAAACATACCAAACATTATAGAGATATAAATAGAAATAGGTTCATCACGGCCTTGTGTACGATTTCTAATAGAAGTAAGTAATTTGTAATCAAAATCCGGAGTGCTAAAATCTTTAATAAGTTTGCTCGATAATTCATCCCAGGTAATAGTAGGGCAACGAGCTTTTTGGAATCTGAACCAATGTAAAGCATTCCCTGTAAAAATTTCGAAAGCTTGGTCTACTAAATTATGTTTTGGAATGTATCTTGCAATACAGAACTCTTCCACCCTTTGTAAAAAGGAATGAGGGCATCCTGTACCATCAAAAGTAGTTTTTTTTATATCTTTTATATACTCAAATTCAATAGGCCTCGCCATTTTGATTAAAAATTTTATTAGTAATTGGTAAGCGAAAAAAAAAAAAATTTAAAAAAAGTGGAGTATGATTAGGTAAGTGACGAGTAAAATGAAGTTACTTCAATAGCCTACCGAGGTAGAGCTATCTGCATGAGGTACGTCGTCAGATACTCTCCTTCGATACCCTCTGTAAGTCAGTAATCAGCAACCAACCGTGTGACTCAGAAGAGTTTTCAACACGCGGAATGGTCACTGATTTTGTGAGATATTCACGAGGGAATACCGTAGGTGTCTATTGTCTGATTATATTGGATGAGTGGTGAATATGTAAAGAGTACTGTAAGAGTACCTAACGGAGTAGTGTTTAAAGTAAAGTGTACTAGATAAATAAAAGTAGAAAACAAGTAGAATGACAAAAAAAAAAGTTTATAGCCAAATGAAGCCGAAAAAAAAAGGTACCTATCTAGAGTGGTATTTTGGAATTTAGGGGAGAGCACGACTAAGGGAATTTACGTTGGGCGCCAAACTGTAGTGTTACCTAAAGTAAAAGCCTAAGTAACCTACTATTTAAAGGAAGATACATACATACATACATAACTTCACGCCTTTATCCCGTATGGGGTAGGCAGAACACCAGAGGTTATAAAACCATTTGATGTCACGTTTGACAAATTTGGAGGCATTATAATAGTGAAGAGAGACTATTGCGGTGACAGGGGGTCAGCCTATCGCCCACAAAAAAGCCTCCAATAACACCTAACACCTTAAAGGAAGATGTTAAGAGAAAATAAAAAAATAAAGTTAAAGTTTATATATTTACAAAAAAAAGGTTACAAGTAGATATAAAAACACTATTTACACTTACAGTCCATAAATTTGCTATATATACACAGAAATTCTCCAAAATGCTTAGGTGTTCTTAAGTTTCCAGGATCTAAAGCTCCAAGGGTTTATAAAGTTATATAGCGGCTCAAGAGATTATGTAGTT
The DNA here is from genome assembly GCA_944452665.1 of Stenoptilia bipunctidactyla. Taxonomy (NCBI): domain Eukaryota; kingdom Metazoa; phylum Arthropoda; class Insecta; order Lepidoptera; family Pterophoridae; genus Stenoptilia; species Stenoptilia bipunctidactyla. Next base: position 17,670,364 of record OX101728.1, read on the forward strand.
ATGATACTTTTATAGTTTTACTTTTATATTTTTCTTCAATACTCTCCCAAGTATTCTGATCGATGTTTTATTTTCGAAAGCCCCTAAGTTCAGCTCGCCACTCCTTATATAGCCTCGATTTCGTTCGACAGCTCGTAAATTTATTTATGATTGAGAGGCATCCATTCTTTCATCGGCCAGCGGCTGTCACATCTCGTATCAAGGAGGTTTTAGTCTCTGGAGCAACGGTGGTGGTATGGCAAAAGTGGAGCTGATACTTCTCTTGATTCTAAGTGTGCAAGTCTCAGAATAATTTATATTAAAGTAATAATATAAAAATTAATTGAAAAAGAAATTAATATAAAACAGACTAATAGTTTATAAATTATCTGTGCTGAAAAGTGACATAAGTTACATGACAAATTTAGAGTCGAAAGGTAAATAAATATTTAGATTTCATAATAATTTACAATAAAACATTTCCAGTATAAAATAAAAAGGAAAATAACAGGAATACTTTAAAACAATATTAGAAATGTAACAATATAAGACTTAAGATGTAAGACAACTATTAACAAAACCAATTGAATATACAAAACAGTAAGTACAAAAGTAGTTATATTACACTACCTCACATCATAAGAGATACAGGCGTGAAGTTATGTATGTATGTATATACAGGGTTCATTTGTAGTCACCGGCCAATTTTTTTTTACACAATAAGTATTATTTATAGAGACTATTTTTGCAAAAAAAAAAGTATTATTTTTTTTAACAAGGAAATTAATATATCCGCTAACATATTAAGTAAAGCTTGGTAACTCTAAATTACCATTAAAATAAAGATGACTTCGCGCTACTACAACACATCTTGTACTACGTCATACTATTATCAATGAAATGCCGCGTCATAGTAGCTATGTTCATCAACAGAGACTATTTTTTGAAAAGTTTGTGGTTCCATATTTCAACTTTTTTGTACTGAGCGAAGCTAAAATAAATATGCAGGTATTTTTATTTTTATTTTATTTTATTTAACACTATTCGGAAAACTTACAGCTAATTTTACAAATCACATAGAAATTATAGATGACAGAAGGCCAAAAAAAGTTTCCACGGATAAACATTTGGTTACATATAAAAAACAACACAGTCGCAAGAAAAATATTCAATTAAAATCAAAATTAATCAATCAATACAAGGACAAGTTGCAGTTAGAAAAAAGAGATTAACAAATATAATTAAAAGTATTTTAAGCACAAAAGAAAGCGTTTGCGGCAGCTGTTTTGATATTTGTGATGCTGTTACAAAATAAGTCAAAACCATCTAATTCGCGATTCCATCTGTTTACCAGAGCACCAGATCTGCATAGGAAGCTGTTTTGTCGGTAGTTTGTGCTAGCAGTGGGAGTATATAAAAGAGTTGGGTTTCGGTAGAGTTTTGTGTGTGCACACAGACCAACCTTAGCTAAAAGCTCAGGTACATCTAGCTTATTTTGAATAATTTTTACCAGATTAGCAGTATCCGATATTTGTCTGCGTATGCTTAGAGGCAAGATATGGTGCCGCCGACATCTAGCCAGGTATTCCCTGTCATATGTACGCGTTTTATATTGTAAAAACCTAAGGAAACGTTTCTGTATACGTTCGATACGGGATATATAGGTATCGTAAGAAGGGTTCCATACAGACGATGCATATTCCAAGTGGCTCCGGACGTAGGCACAGTATAATATTTTAAAGGTTTTAATGTTGTTGAATTCAGATCCCAGGCGAAGTACGAAGCCAAGAACCCTCGATGCCTTACTTACTATTTTGTTTATATGCTGATCGAAAATTAGTTTTGAGTCAAACGTTACACCTAAGTCAACCATGGCGCTTACGCGTGTCAGTTGAGTGTTATTGATGGAATAGGTATATGATATAGATTTGTTTTTTCTCGTAAAAGAACAAACATAGCACTTAAGTATATTCAATTCTAACTTGTTAAAATAGCAATATTTATATAAATTATTTAAATTCAATTGCAGCTGTGTACAATCATATAAATTATTTATTGGGCAAAGTATTTTCATATCGTCAGCATATAGAAGAATTTTACATGAAGAAAAAATAGATATGATATCATTAATGAATATTGTAAATAAAAGGGGTCCGAGCAATGACCCCTGCGGCAAGCCCGAAGGCACATGCTTAGTTTGTGACATAAATCCGTTAAGTACAACTGTTTGGCATCTGTTTTCTATGTAGGATGAAAACCAACGATACAGGTTACCCCTGATACCGACTGCTTGAAGTTTGCGTAACAGGATCATGTGATCTATTCGGTCGAAACATTTGCTGTAGTCCGTGTAAATCACATCAACCTGTGACGGCTTTGACATATGATCCGTTAAAAACTCGCTACATAGTAGCAAATTGGTTTCAGTGGATCTGCTTTTAATGAAACCATGTTTCATTAAATATGTTTATATTGTATCAAAGAAACTAACATTTAAATTTGGCTGGTGACGAAAAATCAACCCTGTAGTTACAATTTCAGATAAAGAAAAAAAAACTGAACAACCTACAACCTTGATAACAAAACAAAAAGTACGTTGAACAATCGGGTGTATTTTTCTAAAAATACAAGATCTCTGAATTAGGAAAACAAAAGTCAGTAAGCAAAACAATGGTTTACGTGTACTTCGTTTCTTAATTAGACGTTTAGAAAAGTCTAAAAATATAATGGCTTGTTAAAGGTAAGTACACCTTATTACATGCTCTGTAATAAATAAATTTTCATAGTACTGGCTTAGTCTTAAGTACAATGTTTTTAACCAAATTTAATTCAATTGCAGTTATACACAACAAGTTTAAAATAATAAAGCGGAATTGAACTTTTTCCAGCCACAAGGCAGTAACTATTACACTTCTTTTCCTGTTAGCTTTCTGGGTGTTTTCGGCCTCTCTATATTTTTATCAGTATGATTTTAACAGACATTCGATAGCCAGTTTCGCTGATTTTACTTCTGCTTTTATACCAAAAATCGTTTAATGCACAGAAGGCAGCGTACAGCCAAATGTACAGATCAAGCGTTCCAAAAATGTCAAAAATTGTAATTGAATGTGACAGCAAAACTGGCTATCCTACTATATAACCTTCGACATTAAGTGAAAAATTGGTTGGGGAAATTTTACAGGTTTGTAACGATTGATCTGCTGCCTTCTGCACCAACTAGTTTTCTTAAAACTAAATTTTATTACATTTAGTTTCTCTTTTTAATGTCATTAATTTTTTAGTTTATTTTTCCCTATCATTAATATCGAATAGATATTATAAATTTCCAAACATAATATGTAATAGTTTTCGTCATAACATGTACCTACCTCTCAAAAGCACAAATTCTTTTATTTAACTCTATAATTTGCATTTTGTTGTACTTTGTTCGCTTTTCTTTATTTACTTTTTGATTATAAAGTTGTTTCCGGAAAAAAACAGTCTGTTCAAACAGACATAAAATACACATTTATGGGCATTTTAATACTAGTAATATTTGTTTTTTTTTTAAAGCACGTGATTGAAGGTGGTCTACACTACGACGACTTCAAAAACCACTAAATTGCCATCGATCAAAAATATGCAATGATCATGAATATCTAACTTTAATATCCATACTAAAACAATATATCTGAAGAATTTGCGTGTTCGTTTACTTAAACGCGCCACTCTTGTGTAACTACGAATCGGATCTGAAAAATTCTAAATGCATTTTTGAGTGCTTTTCTTGAAAACGGTTATATGTAGGAAAAATTTCGAAGTTATGCGAATGAAACCACAAGAAGCAGCTAGCAAATGAATATCCAAAAAACGTCTATTCAACATATATGTATATTTAAAGCAGCAAAAGCAAAATAAACTTGTTGTGCAATCATTGAAGTTTAAGGTTATTAGTTTTTTTATACTTTGCATCATCAAGTTATATTAAGTTGCATTAAAGTTTTATTTTTAGTTGAAATATTAGAACAAAATAAGACAACTGACATTTTTTTTGTAATTTCAAGGGGAAGACTTCTACTGCTAGACAAAGGATTCTAAAACTTATCGCGTCCTTCTAACAACATTCAATTCACCTAGTGGAATACTGAGAGAATGTCCCCATTTGACCATCCAATCTTCCAGCTGTTCAATTGTTATTTGTTATGACTTCGATACATTGGATTCCGAGCAACTAGCTTTCCAGAAATGATCTTATCCTAATCTCAGTGAAACCAAAATATGGTGTTTATGGTCCACTTTAGCCTTATCACATAAGAGGGATATCGTTTCGAATCTTAAAATATTAGAACATAACATTAGAATGCATGGAATTGCGTAGTAAACATTGTAAATTAATAACAGGCATACCTATATGAATCTTATGTTAAAATTTTGAAGTTTACCTAATTGCTCCTCAGTTATGTTTAGATAGCTGACGTCGGTAATCCAATAATCCAGGACCACAAAGCCAGAATTGGCAGAGCAATTCTAGTCGATATGGGAAAACATTGAAACCTTTTTTTAGTGAGCAAGATGCAGCAAACACCCTTTTGCTGATTGCATCGATCTGATTTTTCCAGGACAGATTTGAATTCATTGAAGGTACGATATTTTTCTCGGAAAGCGATATTAATCAAAACCTTTCCGCGGTTAAGGATATTTTGATCTAGATATTCAGGATTATTGTGATGACGGGCAAAAAAATTGTAAAGAACGTAGAGGAGACAAATATGGCCTATCGTGTCGTAACCAACGTCTTCAGAAGAATATTTTGAGTTATGACGAACGAGGATATTCGACCGTCAAGCTAGCTTATGCTTAAGGATTTCAGAAACTAGTCGTACGGTGGATCTTCGCTTTTAAGAGATTTGTGAATATGATGTTTAAAACATAATGTATGCATATTTTTGACAAGCCTCAAGACCGCTGTCATTCACGGAAATTCCACCTAGCAAGTTACAAAACGTAGAAATAATGAAACAACTCTTATTGGGTAATTCACTCCTGAAAATTTATGTCTGAAGTGTTTACGATACATTTTTTTTTTTATAAGTGACTAAACCCGCGTTTGACCTCAATCTCACCTGATGGTAAGTGACGATGAGGTCGAAGATGAAAACACACGGGTTTAGGAAGGAACTGGCTCTTTATACAATATTGCCGGAACACGTTACCGCCGGAGCGGTAACATTTGGCGGCAGACTTTATATAAAGGGTGGTCGCTAGCCAGGCGGACCCAGAAGGGATCCTACCACCAAGCAACATACTTTACTAAATAATTTTTATACGTGTTTTTTTTTAAATATATTTGCACCTGTCGGAACAGAGAATAATTAAAAGAGCTGCTTTTTATCGCGAGATCCAACCGGTTTGTAGCTGCTTGATTGGCTTTCTTATCGCATAGTGTACGTGTAGTCATTAACTTTGTGATAACTTTTTGCTGCCAATAAATCAATAAGTACCTACAATAGTCATAGAATTTATTTATTAAAAATATTTTTTGAGAACGATTATATACCTAATAGTATTAAGTCAAAATGTCTTCGAACATCCGACATCTCCATTATATTCTAATAACTTCTTACTTTTTTTTTCAAACTGTTAGACATTGCCTTACATACTGTATTTACGCATTAGGTACTTAACTACTAAGTCATTACCATGTCATTACCATTATCTTTGCTGTAATCAATTTTATTTTCAATTTTGATAATCAAATTAATAACTGTTCTAATCTATTACCTACTGTTTGGATATTCTCAAGATTGATGTTTTACATAAGGGCAAAAATTATCAGCATAAAATTATTTATTATTATTGCATGCGGTGTCACATCTTATTAACGAAGCTGAAGGGCGTTAATCTCAGAAACCTTTTTTTTGAATATGAAAAAATATTATTGTGTTTGATAGCCCAGTTACTGAGGCTATATATTTTGCTTTAAGTTTATAACGCATACCTACTTACAGGAGAAACATTGGTAAAACCGCCTGCGTCTGTAAGTTATCATAGTTATCATTTCTTCTCGCTATAATCAGGCCTGGCTCACTCCGCGCGGTACATCCGTTATTTACCTACAGCGAAGCGCTCCGCCGCCGGCCCATTTCGAATGGGTCGTGTCACGCGCGCGCGTTGTAGATACTACATACTACCTATGTTTTGTTTGCTACATTGAACATAATCAAATCTAAACATAATCTAATTGAATATTTGTTTCTTTTTATGTCCATTTTTAAATACTATTTGCGACCTCGATCATAGAATTACCGTGAGCGCTATTATTTTTTTATTTTATTTTATTTTATTATTATTACATCAAAACACTTATATCTATCATTACAGGAGACCTAATGCGACAGTAAAGTGCAACAAATTAACTACGAGTCTTACACATCTTAAACTTATTATAATAGAAAATTATATAATATATTAAATTACTAGCTGCTGCCCGCGACGTCGTCTGCGTGAACGCTATGCAGCACCAAACGCACCTACGATTATAACACTGCTAGCGTGATAATATGTAGCCTATATGTTGACCCGACTTCTTAACTATCTTCATACCAAATTTGAAGTAAATCCATGCAGTACTTTTTGAGTTTATCCCGGAAAGACAAACAGACAAACAGACAAAAATTCTAAAAACTATATTTTTTGTTTCTGTTTCGATTGTAGATCATACCCCAAGTATTCTTTTAAAAAAATATTCAATGTACAGTTTTGACTTTCCTACCATTTTATTATCTGTATAGATATATTAGGTAGGTAGGTATCTACAACGTCCCGACGACGGGCGCGCGCGTGACAATCGACCCATTCGAAATCCGTCGGCGGAGCGCTTCGCTGTAGGTAAATAACGGATATACCGCGCGGAGTGAGCCAGGCCTGGTAATACCTACATCGGTAGATACTTAATTACAAATAAGGAGATTAATTATTCTTCACTAGGCAGCAACCCTAACAGCGTAAGAAAAGATAAGATGCATGCGATAGAAAGCGACAAAACTTCTAGGTATATAAATTTGCAGGTACGTAATGCTGTGCGAGCTGAATTCCACCGTATCGCGTCGTAGCAAGACTCGAATTTATTTAGATCTTCTTGCGGAGTAATTCTTCTGTACCAACGGTACTCTTACTTATTCTGTGCTATAATTCACATAAAACAATTGTCTCTTGAATTGACCTATCTATACTTTCCTTAAAATTAATACAAACATAATGCTTGATGACTAAAAAGCATGGATGTTAGATTTAATGTTTTTCAGGATATCTAACATCCAGCAAGCTGCACGACCTGAAACTCAAGATACTGTCAGCTCGTTTTGTGTCAATCCAGAACGCTACGCTTAGGGTTGCCAGACGGTCGGGATTTGGCGGGATTCTCCCGATTTTTTGTATGTCCTCCCGACTCCCGACAAAGCAAATAATCTCCCGAAAATCAAGTTCGATAATTTTAAGTTCTTATTTTCGTCAAACGCCTTATGCCTGCTTTAGAACGATTACTTCGTGGATGGCCAGCCATAAAAAATTACTTCTTGTTAAAAGGAGAAGATGAATGTCGAAAGGAAATATGGGACTTTGTATCTAAAAATCTTACTTCTTTTGATAATGTTATGTTATGTTAGGGGTTGATGAATGTTACAGTGAGGGAATTTCTGAAGTGTATTTACATTTTGTACATAACGTTATGTTAGAGTTTCAAACGGCGATATTGGCGTTGGAAAGTGACGGATGTACTGTCCTGGAAAACGATGGTATTATGAGAAAGCTGAACCAGCTGAAAAGCCGATTACTGGACAAATTTTATGGCAGGAAAAATAGGTCCATCTCAATAAAATTGGCAAAAGCCGAAAAAGAAATCTTTAACAAAGAAGCAGAACAGTTGCTTCAAAGAGCCATCAGGTACTTGGAACAACGTTTTGATTTTAGTGAAGAGTCTTTATTCAAAATGCTCTCTAAGCTTTCATTAAAAAAAGAAACTTTGTTCACATGGTGTGAGCTCTTAGAACTTATAGAAAAATTAAAAATTTTGAATGATATTGACACCGACCATTTGTACAGTGATTGTTGTTCTATAAAAGAAGTTTTTAGTTTAAATCGCCTTCCAGAAGAAAAAAATAAAATGACAAATGATAAGCTTTTTCAATTCCAGTACCTAAGTAACGCTTACTGTGAACGCGTTTTTAGTATACCTAATAATTTATACTCAAAAGAAAGGAACCGCATGAGCATTGATTTAATAAAGGCGGAATTTCGAAATTCGTTTGAATTTTGACGAAAATTGATTAAATTTTAAAACCTTTTTGAATAGCGATAAAGCTCAAAAGTTGTTAAACGCGGTAAAGGGAAATGACAAATACTTATGGCATGAACAAAAACAATAAACATGCTCATTCGGTTCTTATCTTATGTGTCACAAATACCTACTATGTTTTTTTTTTTCTTATATCTACAGTGCAATGCAAAAATATGTTTGTTCACTTAATATATTATGTGTAACTAATATTACTAACTTATTTTTTTATTTCTCCCGACCAAAGCCCTAAAATCCCGAAAAATCTATTATTGATCCCGATAACAGGAAGAATCGATCTGGCAACCATAGCTACGCTCGAAGACTGAGAAGCAGTAATAAATTTTCCATGTTGATGCAATCTCCCCAATGATCCCGTCTTTGTGGGCTTGATGGCATAAACCTATGGTTTTAAAATATAAAGTTTAAAAACTAAAACCCGACTACTAAGAACACGCTCTAAAAGGTACGAAACAAGAAAATAGTCTAAGCTGAAATATTTATAGAAGATCAAACGAACTTCTTCAGTGAAGTTCGATCGATATTATATGAGTTGCTTCATTCGAAGATATATTCATTTACCAAGTAGTCCCTTTGACTCACACGGTAGCACGCACGAATTTAAGAGTTATGAAATGACTAAAAAGGTCAAAACACGTGTTTTCGATCGTTTTAGTTTAAATTTTTCACACCAGTCTGGATCCATAGGATGCGCCTCTGTCTAGCTCATTATTTTAGAGTTCTTAATTTTATAGCTATGGCAAAACTTTAAGGGCAATAGTTTACTACATTGACAGGGCGGGCGGGACCTTAATGTATATCTTCGAATGAAGCAACTCATATAATATCGATCGAACTTCACTTAAGAAGTTCGTTTGATCTATTATATTTCGTTGCTTCATTCTTCAGATATATTCATTTACCAAGTAGATGTTCAGAGCATAAGGTAAAGTTTTGCTTCATAAAAATTCATTAACTAATATTCAACAGTTATTTAATCAACTCAATGTAAATGTATAACTTTGAAATATTTTGTTTATATGCATACTGAATAAAATTACTAAAAGTAAATTAATAATTAAGGATCAACAAAGGAGTTTACTTCTACATTTGATTGAAAAACTGCCCTTCCAAAATTACTTTTATTGATCGACCATGGGGCGGTTATAAAACTTAGCGAATGTTTGAGACTGAGCGGTCCTGCAGGCCGTGCTGCGAATGGCTAGCAGCGATAGGCCGCCACGCGCTCTGGCCGCGGACGTTGCTGCGCGTGCCGCGTGCTGTGAGCGCTGAACGCCGCGCGCCGCCGCCACGCCCGCGCCGCTAGACCCCATGACATGCTTTATCCAGCGACTGATAGACGGTGAGATCGTTATTTGTAAGGTCGCTTTGGTTTGACTATAAGGCACTCTACACGCTCTGGCCTAAGTTAACTCGTTACAACTAACTAATCTTCTAAAGCTAATGCAGGGCATATACAGGAATGGCATGTTTATGGAAATATGGCAAAACTAGAGTTGGTTACTAGCAGCAGCTGAAATTATAATCAAATCTAAATTGCCTATTTTGATTTCATTTGCAAAAATTATAAGAGAAATTGCACACGGTGTGCTAGTGGCCTAAAAGCCAGTAAAAATACCAGTTACTGTGTGTGTACTTTGCTCAAGAGTTAAATAACTATTGGGATACCATTTTGAAATATAACCTTAAAACGACTTGAAGATCCTGATCTTAAACCAAGTGTAATTGTGTTATGTTGGTAATGGCCCTAACCTAAGGTAATGGATTAATTAGTTCATGTGATCCTATATTGTTTCCTAATAATAAGGCCAACCTATGACTATTTACTATATCTATTAACTGTTTTTATTAGTTTTACTTTAATTGTTCCTTAAAAAATGATAAAATTCAGTGAAACCGAACGATTAAAGATATCTCCACTGTTATTGTGACAATAATTCTAGTACCGATACGATGTACCATGCTACGTTGTACTGAGCTTAAGTTTTGTTAGAAAGCGACGAGACCACGACTAGGTACTGTGGTGACCGCCTACACGTCTTCTCTTAATGAAACCGAGCCGGGAAGCCTCGCTGGTTCGTTCTGGAAAGATAAATTTCTTTCTTTTCAAAATCGTTAGCTCAGTAAAAGAGCACTCGTTCGGCAACCGAGAGGTCCCAGGTTCGTGTACTGATCGGGTCTTTTTTTTTTTTTAATTTATTTTTCCCGTTACCTATTTAAGAATAATTGAGCATTATTAAATGCAAAAATTTCAAAACGGCTTGAATGTTTTTATTTAAAGCAATTTGGAGAGAGAGTAAACGCGTCTATAACCGTAGCTTCTAGATCTCGTTACCAAGAAACCTATTGTGAGCATTTAACATTGGTGCGAGAAGCAAACAGATTTACTCTAGGTTGACGGAAAACTTTGATACGCATAATTGGGTAGTGCTGTATTTTTTCCCGAGTTGATATACGGAGCAAATAGTCAAATATTCATTTTCTCAAACTATTACCAAATACTTTTAGTTAATGCATTTAAATGAGGAAATCGAATTCCTCCCATTAAATTAATATAGATAGTACGTACATACCGCGCAAACGTGTTTATCCTTTGCAAAACACTGTAACCCATTAAAAGCTGAAAACATGTCTCACTATTTTTCCAGTTTCCATTTGCATGATTATCTTTACAAATTACCCCCCCCCCCCCATCAGGCTGTGACGCAAATATTCGCTAAATATTTCTATGACAAGATTTCTTTCACATGTTTTTCCACCACTGTAAATCTTCTAAAATCTTACTATGTATTTGTATTTTTGTATCGTTATTATTGCTATCTTTGAGAGCTTTGTATCTATCCTTTCGAAAGTTTGAGTGGTAGTATAATCACTAATATTTAACCGTTGGACAGGCTGAAGTTAATGGTTAGTTAGTTGTGAATTGTGCTAATTCTCTGATGGTGCAACACCTTACTTTTTTTAAATTTGTTCCTTAGTTTTTAAAACTGAATTTAGGATAGCAACACAGATTTGAGATAGTGAACACTGATTGAAACTGGTTGATTCGATATATGTTTTGTACGTGTTGTTATTTATGACAAATTGTTTACTTCGTATTTCACTTTTTTCTTGCAAAATCACTGGTTATATTTCCACGGAGCAGTATTAATTATCTTTACTACTATTTACAATTCACTTTGAGTTAATTTTAATATGTTGATATGCGACTTTGTTATAACTTTTCCAAAAATCTTTAAGAGACCTCGTAAACACTGTATTCATTTGACAGATCCGAGTTGATGTCCTCGAATTCATAAGTTTGTGGTAAAAACTGAAATCGTAATTATTTACGATGTTCCTTTAATATAGGAACTAAAAGATAAGATTCTCTGAAATTAATGCAAGCTAAAAAGGACTTTTTTGTCACTATGCTCAGGGAGGTTCTAAAATGTTCTTTTAAAATGTGATTTGTTATTAAGGAATTTATAAAATTTGTATAAGATTCAAAATAAATCTTTTGTCTCCATTTGATTTTGGTGCAAAAAATATATTCGGACCAAACTGATCAGACTGAGAAGAGCAGGAGACTATTGCTCCTAGATTAATTAATTTATCTATGGAGAGAGCCTATCTCGAAAACCTGATTTTATTTAGGAGCAAAATTGTTTATAGGAGTTACGATCTGTATAACTTGACAGATTTTTGGTAATGAGACGCCTTTGGAGATCCACTTTAAACCAACAGAGTCATTGGTAATAGCTGTACCAGAATTATAAAAATATGCCATTTTATTGATTTATTTATTTATACTTCATTGCACACTTACAAAATAATAAAAGGAAAAGAATACATTAGAACAAAAACAGTTTTGAAAGGTACAATAGGCGGCCTTATCGCTATAAAGCCATGTACCTGCGTTAACGATGGGCTAGGGATCATTGTTTCGTTGATATCGTCCACCGAGTTCGGGGGCGTAGCGCTGACAATAATACTGTTGCGTAGTTGCGAGCCGATATTCGGTCCAGTTACCTTGAAACTGCGGGCGTGGGTTCGCTTGACATGTGGATATTTTAGGCACGTCAACATGCTTTTTTATCCCTTTCTTCATTTTCCAATATGTTAACAAATCTAGACCTTCATGGCCGTTTCGTTCTTGTTTCAGTTTCAAAAAATGTAAATCAGACGGAACTCTGCAATTCTCCACTAGGAATTTTATTGTGGTTACTTTAATATCCAACCAAAGAATAGTCACAGCTTGGCTTATGGCTTGTTGTTCCGAGCCCAAGTGCTTACTTTCAAATTTTTGGTTTCAGACTAAGGGTTTTCAATAATCTGGTTGATCTTAAACCTCTCTGGGTAGCCCTTTGCGCAATAACGGCAGCCATCTTTGAGCTAAATCTTGGTGAATACATTCGCCATGTTTAGGGCCTTTGTTAACGGGAACTACCAGAACCGTTAAGATTTAAATTGGAAGCGTTTGTATTTCCGCTTGAATTATTGCTGTTTCAGATGGAACTTTCGGTTACAGTTGACGTTCTATCTCCGAAATCTAGTTTAGTAGTAAATCACCGTGGTGATTGGCAATTAACATGCATTATCAGTTTTTATTTGACCTCCGTGTCGATTTATAAAATCAACATCCTGGGTACTACCTCCGTGTCGATTTAAAAAATCAACATCCTGGGTATTTTATCCTTCGTGTTAACGCTAGTTAAAGTTCCTGAAGATATTAAACAGTTTCCTTGAATATCGTTGTATTTGAATACCTCCGTGTCGATTTATAAAATCAACATCCTGGGTAGTACCTCCGTGTCGATTAAAAAAATCAACATCCGGGTGTTTTATTCTTCGCGTTAACGCTAGGTTAAGATCCTGGAGACATTAGATGCTTTTCTTGAATATTGTCTGTATGAAATCACTCGTCTATGATTTTTTCTGCTCCAAACTCCTAAGCTTGCGTTTATAATATTCTTCTTTTCTTCGGCCGTCTTCTTCGGCATTTTTACGACAGGTGTACTTGCTACCGCGCACGAAAAAGGAATGAGCTAGACAGAGGCGCATCCTATGGATCCAGACTGGTGTGAAAAATTTAAACTAAAACGATCGAAAACACGTGTTTTGACCTTTTTAGTCATTTCATAACTCTTAAATTCGTGCGTGCTACCGTGTGAGTCAAAGGGACTACTTGGTAAATGAATAGGTACATCTGAAGAATGAAGCAACGAAATATAATGTACCTATTTACGTCACATTGATAGACGTATGTATAAAGGGTAGCCCTGATCGTATGCCACTTTGATTTTATTTTATTATTACAAAGAATCTTTTTTGCTATAATAGATGTAGGTATAACGTTAGTGTTCAAAAAACATTAAAAAATATTCGAACACTAATGGTAGATTTAGGTACCTACACCTAAATCTACCATTATTGTTAAATAGTACCATATTGGTATATAACAATATGGGTAATATTGTTTAAACCGGAAATCATTTGTTGTTATCTCCTAACTTAACCCACCTCACAGGCGCCATCTTGGAATTTCATATAGCCTATATTGCTCGAGTAGTTGATACGAGGCTGTGAGATACCTCATTTGTTCAAATATCTGTAGAAATGAGCGGACAAGAAACAGACGTACATTCATACGCGTTGAAAACATAACCCTCCTTTGCGTGCCGTAGTCAGGTAAAAATTAATAAAAAAATGAAAATTTAGATAGATTCATAATCAATGTAGGAAATAGCGATACCAGTGACACTGACGATTCATACAATATACAAGGTGTTCCTGTTGATTTCCCATAACACTAGGGTATTAATGGGACCATGTAATAGAATCAAATTACATGTGAATATTTTTTTTGTGTTTATTTTTGCACAAAATAATTCAATTTAGCTAAAACATCTTATATAAAACACCTTTAATGCGAAGTATGACAACGTGCCATTTTCTATCCCTTTTTTACAGGTACAGTTCGCAACCCTTTGTGTTGTACATTGTATGCAACGTTTCTCAACGTTTAAAATGTTTTTGTTGTTTATTGTATGGCTTCAGTGACACGCGTTTATTGAATTAATGTTAAAGACATTTTACAAGGGTGATAATTTATGAACTCATTATATTAAGATTGATGATATCTTGGAAATTATGCACTTTTGAACCACATATTCTTTGGCATAAAGTATTGTTTTTTAGTAAGGAACAAAACCTTAAAGTTATGGGAAATCAACAGGAACACCTTGTAGAATTACTGGATTGAGATTCTGTTTGGCAATAAATATAAAAATAGTTATTATATTTTGTTGTTTTATTTTTAAACCGGATTAATATTGTTGTCCAATGTTTTATTAATATACTTCTCATCAAAATGTAGGACAGTAAGTACTAATTTTGTTATTTTTACGATACTTTAATAAAAGACTAATCAAGTATCAAGTTTTTTTAATCCACGTATTATACTGTCGAGTATCCCATGATGGTATTTTTTTCAAATTTGCCAGGTTTTTTCGGTCGCTACTTTCACTAACCAGATTATAAGACTAACGCACATGCCTTAATAAGGGATCTCTTCCCGTTTGCGTTCAATCCCGAACGGTCGTGTCTGCGCTGCCCTTGTTCCCTCCCCCGCACTCGTGCGGGTAAGGTCCCAAGTTAAGCTCTTTCGGAAAGTTTTCTCTTGTGGAGGCTGTGTGGTGTCGGGGCTAATTCATCTGCCCTTTTCAGGGCGGACCCGACTGCTGCCGGCCGAAGCATCGCTGGTCAGGTGGATACGTAACCGTGACAACTAAGCCTGATCGTCCGCCGTTCACCGGCAATAGGTCCGAACTAGGTCGCTCTCTTTTTCAGCGCAGTTTGTGCAGCCGTGTCGCCGTTCACCGGCACACAAATTCATTCATTCATTCATTCAACTTAGATATATTTCTTCCAGCCCAGCATAATGTCTCGTCGCTCTCGATGCAACGAAATCCAATGCGAAAACGATCGCGGTCGTATTCGTAATCTTCTTCAAGATAAGCATTCTCTAAAATGCCAACTTTCTCGTCAACAAACTCTCGAGGAAGAGATGAAGGCTGACCTTCAGGCACAGATCGATTCCTTGCAAGAGGAATTATCCGCTCGTCCTTCCTCCTCGCAGGTCGCCTCGCAGATCGCCTCCCGGTTCGATAAGTTTTCCAGGGACAAACAAGAACTGGAAAAACAACACGCAGCCACTCAGGCCCAGCTCAGGTCTAACTTCGAAAGCGAGAAGGGTATCCTTATCGCTCAAATCAAGTCCTTGCGAGAGCAAGTGTCCGCTCGTCCTCAGGTCGCCTCCTTTTCTCAGGGGTTCCAAGCCGATTCGACCTTTTTCAGATTGCATGTCTGTAGACTCCACCGCATGCAAACGGAAAACTACCCCGCCGGGTAGTGATTCCGACTCCGCTCCTTTAGTTCCAGAATCTCCTGCTCCGTTCACTGAGGTTCGCAAAAAATCAAAGTCAAAGAAGAAGAAGCAAGACTTTTGCTTCTTCGACTTTATCTACATCCGTTTCAGCTGCCCCAGCCGCTGTTCCTGCTCCGCAAAATGTCGCACCGGCGTCTGCCCCTGCGCCTTTTGTTTCATCGATCCCGGCGTCCCAGCCTGCGTCGCAATCAGATTCGGCTCCGCCGAAAGTCAAGTCTCCGCCCCCCGTCTTTCCACGGGACAAGAGCCGCTGGACCGAGGTCTCAGCTCTCTGCGGTAGGCACAATCCCAAGATCCAGTATAGTAAGGCATCCAACGTGGGTGACTCTATTAAGGTCGTTGTCAATTCCATTTCCGATTTCAGGAATCTTACTCGGCTTCTTGCTGATCAAAAGCTCGAGTACCACACTTGCGCCCTCCCTGAGGAGCGTAAGATTCGTGCCGTCCTCAGGAACGTGCCGTTTGAGCTCTCAAACGAGCAAATCCAAGAGGACTTGTCATCTCAAGGCTTCCCCGTGGAATCTGTGCACAAAATGCACAGCCGCCGGGGCAAGCAGTTCCCACTTGCGCTAGTAATCCTAGCGAAGAGCCCGCAAGGGCAGTCCATTTTCAGAGGCAAGCCCACCGTGTGCGGTCTCTCCAACATCCGAGTCGAAGTTCCACACAAGCGTGGTTTCCCAGGTCAGTGCCACCGCTGCCAACTGCATGGTCATGCGGCGGCAAACTGTTTTGCTTCCTCTAGGTGCGTCAAGTGCCTAGATCCGCATGGGACTAAGGAGTGCTCTCGCACTCCCGAATCGCCCACCGCTCCATCCTGCGTCTTGTTTGGCAAGTCAGGCCACGCGTGCTGCCAGGGCAACCGTGAAGCCCATCGAGAACTGGAGAGAGCGACCGCAGCCTAGCTTGGACGCTCCTCCAGTCAGTTCAAAGGTCCCTAAGGCCTTTACTTCTATTGTTCCAGGTCAGCGCAGCCGGGTCGCGACTCAATCGCAACCGGTCGCCAAATCGGCTTCCCAGTGACAGAACTCAAAAGGTTCTCAAGACCGCATGGCGTTCTGGATCCAGCTCACTCTCATCGACGAGATCCTGGCTTTCGGCGCCGCTCTCGACGCCAGCCCAGAGGGTTTCAACGGTGCTCTTCCGGTCCTAACCAAGTTCGCTCCCCTTGTCAGGAAACTCCAGCAAGCTCAACGTTTTTAAACGTAGTCCTTCTTTCCAGCATTCCTATCTCAGAGTGAGTCTGATCACTCTAGATAATCCCTTAGTTTCAGCTTTGTCATTTCTGCTAGTCTTAGCTTCTAAATTTCTCGCTTTCAGTTCCTTTTGGTGGCAGCCGTCCGGGTGCCGCTCACTGCGCAGCCTCTTTCTCCAATTGGCTGTCGCTCCGATAAATGATCAAGAACCTGAATAAAGGTAGGTCGTAAAGGGGGATGTTTAGTGGGTATGCTCAGCCGGATCTGAGTGAGTCACCACACTGTCTGGGCACTCTATACTCCGTTAGCCACTGGGGTTAACAGTTTATAGAATGCCCTTTCGTCCGTAACAGGACTCATCCTCCTCCCGCTAAAGCTTGCTTTACTGGATTAAAGCTTGTTTTAGGGGGTGCCAAAACTTTCCTTGGCGGAAAAAAAAAATTAATAAGGGATTTATTTTGTCTACAGTCACACCGTAACGACCACATCTCAAAATTCCTAGTAAACTATTTGGAACAATAATCCTTTAAAAAAAGTACTATGAAGCGGCATTAATATTATTTTCTTTGAAAAATCAATCTTCTTATCATATCTAAATCTGCATATACATCAGGCAGTGATTCAATCATAAAATTGCGCAATGTATTGAAACAATGAGTAAATAATCTTTATTTCCGTAGTATGATATTCTTTAATCATAGTCATTCGGTGTAAAAACCTACTCGTATTTTCCCAAACACAAATCACGATGATAACAAATAGATAACCTAAAATGGAACCAAGATATTTTTTATTTTTATTATTACCTATTGCCCTACCGCCTGTGAACAAGTGAATAACCCGAGTGACCAGCTGGGAACCTTAAAGGATTCGTGTGATAGGCAACCGCCCTTCATATAAAATCTGCCGCCAAATGTCACCGCTACAACGCGAACGGTTCCTTACTCAACCCGAGAGCCGTCATCTTGACCTCATCTTCACTTTCCATAAGGGGAGATTAATATCAATCGCGGGCTAAGTTACCACTAAGAAATAAGTATTTTATAACATACTAAGCTATTTCACTGTTTATTGCGAAAACGACGAAAGTTTGCATGAAAGTTCGACATTGTAAGGGATAAAACCATCAATATTGTAAGCATTTAATAAAACTTAAATACAACATTTCAAAATCTCGATCAATATAAGCTATAAAATAGACTAACTAGATCTGATGAGCTACCTTTTAATGTAAAAAAGGAGCATGCAGCGGTTTGAAATAGTAGATTAAAGGAGAAGGTACTCTTGTTCATAGAGTGACTACATTAAAATACAGCCGCTGAAAAGTTAATGAAAATTGAAAGTATATAAAACGTAAAGATCATATAAATTTAAAAAAAAAATCTAGACTTAGCCAATTTTTCACAAACAATTTTCAAAGATGACCTTTTTTTCATATGTCTATGTTACTTTAGCGTAATTATGGCATCACTGACATTTTTTTTACGTAGGGGCACGTTCCTTGTTGGTAATTTATAGCTTCTTTTCACATAATGTCTAATCCGTTATTTGAATATAATTGTATAAAATAAACAATAAAAATAACTTAAATTAATTGCATTCGATTTTATCTTAATAAAAAATACATCACGCACGTGTATTACGCGGGAACCTTTCAAATAGAAAGTGTTTATTTAATATAAGTTCTCGGATTTTTTTATTTGATGGTGATTTGGAGTGCATCTGTTAACGTCATAATGACAGTCGGCGCGGCGCTGGCGCTGTCAATCGGATTCATATCAAAACAGACGATTCTCATTCACCTTCGTGTGTGTATTGTGTATTGTTGCGTTTTCAGTGTTCTTTCCTTTCTCTTTGCTTGTTGCTGTTGGGTACCACGATTTCCAAAGTTCAATCATCCCCTGCAGAGTGGTTCGTTACTAGTCGGAAGTCGAATTTATAAAACTATTTCGCTGAATTACGATGAGAAATTATTAATCAAATCCATTGACTTGAGCAGGCATGACATTGACAAACCGTTTTGACATTCATTATTTTTTAAATCCAAGTTACATAGATAATAATAATAGAGTAATAGAATAGAAGATAACTATCAATTTAAACGCATTTTTAAACATTTTCAAAATAAAAAATAAAAAAATTGGCTATCTAAGAAAATGTTATTGCTAAGAGAAATTGTTATATTTTATGAGCTCTATCGATTATAACTCTTACTAAGCCGGCAGGTTCTCAGAGGGAAATAATACCGTCTCCTTTGTATGGAATACTGTTGTACGGAATTTCGAATTTCGTTGGGATAGACCCATAGACATAGACATTTTGGGATGTATATTGAAGTCGTCGTGGCGCCGCGGTTACTGTGTGTATCAAACGATATCACAGGTTAAGCAACGTTCGGCGCGGTCGGTACTTGGATGGGTGACCGCCGACCGTTCATTTCTCACGGCGACTTCCGTGCTTCGGAGGGCACGTTAAGCAGTCGGTCCCGGGTGCTATATACTTGTATACAGTAGTCTTTGGGTTTCTTAGAAGCCATTACGGCGCCCTGAAAATTCTGACATCCACCACCCAGCACTGGGCCAGCTTGGTGGATTATGGCCTAAAACCTCCTCGTCACCCAAGGGAGAGGCTCATAGCCCTGCAGTGGGCTCATTACAAAGAGTTTTGGTGATGATGTGATGAGACCCATAAAGCTGTATTTAGGCAATTGATAATTATTAATATAATGGGCCGTATTTGACATTTAAATCTCTAATTATAAGTATATCTTATGTCAAACTCAGAAACTTCATAATCAGCTTTTGTTAGCAACTTTGAAAAAAGTCGCCTTATTTGAAATTAAAAAGACTTAAAATTACCGAATCTAATGTCAAATTGACCCCAGTTTATTAAAGGTAGAAGGACGATGAAGGACGTTCAAGTTTTATATTGTCCTAAATTGTTTGTCCTAATAGTTTATCAAATTTTTTTTTATTCGAGGCGCTAGCTAAAATAGTCGCTAAATCTTTTCCAATTTAATTGAAAAATCACTGATTATTAATTAGGTAAAAACAGTTTGAAACACTTTTTTTATCGTATTATTGATACAGATGACGAGATAAGATAGTTAATAATTTATATGAGATCATGGGTTTTGGATTAAAAATAGGACATACATAGATATCTTATTTGACTTATACAAGGAAGTGAATATTAATCTCAAAATTGTCCCACGTGATAACGATAATATTAATATTAGCTTAACAAGTGGCTGCTGGCATTTTGTACATCCACCTATCCGTGAGTAGTTTAAAAATTAACAATGCTGAAAATAAACTTAAAATTTACCTTATTGCAAACAAAAAAAGTACAATTTAGGTTCCGTTTTACCCTCTGGGCTAACCACTAAAGAAACCTTGTGTTAGGTTAGTAATTATTAGTAAAAAGAGTTATAGGAACGCCTAATCTTTTAATTTCTAAATATGTTCACATATATGTAATCGAGAACTCAGGAAAAATCATGAAAAAAATCCTGGTCAGCTGGAAAAGCTGGAAAACAAGGGTTGTTATAACGCCCGGTAGTAGAATGCACTATGTATGGAGAGCTAAAAAATAATTGAATAAAAGCTATATTTATAAAGTTTTTAAATTATTGAATTGCACATAAGTAGTACCTCGTTTGTAAGTGTAAAAAAATTAAATCAGTAAGCAGTAGTTTTACATACAGTAAGATTTCTTAATATAATATGGTAAATTGCATCCATGCTAGACTGGGAGCGAAAGAAAAACATAGAATGTACCAGCTGCTTTTCTTCCGGGCATACTGTAAAAGTCAGTCAGGGACAGAGGTTTTATTGACGATTTTGTGGGTGACAGACTTTGTGGGTGTCACTGCAATAGTCTCTCTCCATCACTATAAGTCCTCCAAACGTGTCAAACGTGACATCAGATGGTTTTATAGCCTCTGGTGTTCTGCCCACCCCATTCGGGATACAGGCGTGAATTAATGTATGGATGCGTATTTTGTATGTAATATGGTAAATATTATGTTAAAAATAAGAAGCAAAACTAGATTTGGAATGCAAATAAATATCACATTTTTTTCACATAAATTAGTTTTCTTATTAAAAAATACACACCTAAGTTATAGGCAACTGAATAATCTATTTTATCGTATCGTGACGTTTCTCATTGAGAAGCAGGGATCCGAGATGTTCCAAGCTTCCTATAACTCTCAAAAGTTTCAATTAAAGTCCTCGCCACAGCTCTTCCAAAAGGAAAAGTGATCGTATTCTCCTTCACTACGCTTGTATCTGACAAAAATTGTATACTGACACATCTGAACTATGCGCAATCAAATGAATAGTACATTATGATATAAGTGCGGTAAGTTGAAAATTACAGCCGAGGCGATATTACTACGCACGTATGTCATACGACGTTTTTTACATATTTACGAGGCAATTAATAAATTCATCACTACTTGACGACATTTTCAAATAAAAACAATAGAGCGAAAAGAAAAGCGCGCGGAATTATTTTTACTTGTCCACAGATAAGCGATGCACGCGCATCAACGTTTTTCTTAGGCAAAGGTACAAAAACAGCCAGTATTACTAATAAAGTAAATTAATATTTTTGTGTTTTTGTTACAGATATGGTTACAGATATGATATGATATGACAATAAATTACAAATGGTTGTAATTTATTGTCAAAATTAATTAAATTAAAGAATTAAATGTTTATTTGTTATATTTTATTTCCCAAAGTTAATTTTATTCATAAAATATTGACCACTTTCTTAACATAAAACCTCGTTGCTAAGATTTTTGAAAGTATCGTTTATTTTTAGACGGAGTATCTTAAAACTTTATTTTAAAAAAACACGTGCGTTTTATATTACATTATCGCACAAGTACGTAATGAGATACATTACGATATTGAAATTGGTGTAATTACAACCACTTTACGAGCAAATATGTTATAAAATAACATTACTTTTCTCGTACGGAAGTACAACTTAGGCAATTTTTTTGATGAAAAAGATCTACGCCCCCTACATTTTCAATATTCAGTTCGATTAGGGCAGGTTGAATCATCTCAAAATATTTCTCCATTTGTTGTGATAAGGGCTTTGTCTTATGCAATGGCTCAACCGATGCAATATTTGAACCAACTGTAATGACAGTTGTCAGGTGATGAATAGTCATAGGCATAGGTGACTTCGGCCTCGCCTGTAATTTCCTGGAGAAAAAAAAGATAATGCTACCATAATCTACTAAAAACTATTATAATTTATAGTATCTATGCTTGTTTTTACTGAATAAAGATATATATTTGTTTATACAATGGCGCCATGATTCCACTCACCTGGCAGGTTTGGAATATTTACAAAATTTTCGAACCTCATCTGTAACGCCAATGCGGAGGATTGGCGTTTTCTGGTGGAATTTTTGATACCACCATGGGAAAAAGAACGTCAATGTTATAAGCCTTTAAAACATCTTATATTTCATGTAATAGTTTTCCTTCTTGTAATCTACAAATAACATATTATAGACGCCTATACTCCTACCGGGCGTTATATGCTTGTGATGTTAGACGACCGGGAGCCAAATAAAAGGCGAGTACTCAGCTTCAAACTTGACTGTATATTGATTTATTGTAAGTATGGCTAACTAATACTAAACGAGGAGATGCGTCACATACTACACGTCCATGATATAAATCGATAAAAAATACTTCAATAGTAAATGATTAAAAAATATTTAACCATATATTCATTGAAAATACTTGCAACCTGTAAGATTTTGCATAATATTATACAAAAAAAAAACATACCTTTTAGTTTAGACCACCATTCTAAGATGAAAACACTTTGCATGTTAAAATTGAAAAAATATCCACGCATTATAAAACTTAGATGGGTAATTAATTAAACAAAATAAAAATATCAGTCACCAATCACTTTTTATAGAAGCAATCTGGGAGTAGTTTTAATATTGATTTCAGGGGGATAGAACGCACGGTAGGAGAAGTGGAGAATGACTTTTTTGCCCCTCCAAGGCTATTCGCGTAACTAAAATAACAGCGCTATGCTTAACGACGAGATGGCAAAGATTTCATCGTCAAACTCACATAAGTTACATTTAGCAGAATACCAAAACCTAAAGGAAATTTTCAAACAGTTCTTACTCACGCCGTCATCAGCGACGAGCGCTGGTGTCGTGTTATGATATAAGTGAATATCAAGTATGTCACTCGTCGCCGATGCATCGATGAAAAATTTTGTACCTACAAAAATACGTTAAAAAAATACATATTATATTTTACCCAAAATTTGTAAATTTGCACCAAAATTTTCATCCTATTTTATACTACTTATAACGTAGATACACATGGGCACACATACGGTAAATTTGGTTTAGTCAAATACAACGTGTAACAAAATGGAGAGATAAAACTTAAGGGTTCATTTTTTACACGATTTTAAATTCGAATCAATCATCAGACTCTAGAGCATCGTCGTAAGGTTGCTTGTTTAACCGTGTAGACATAGGCAGATTGTTCCACACCTTGTCAATCTGTACCAAAAAGGAACTACTTATCTAAGCGTTTTGTTCGACTTCTTGGTAAAACCACTATATAGTAAAGGAAGTTCTGTCTACGTCTGGTAGTCCGGTGGTAAAAAGGAGTGGGTCCAATTTGGTCAAAAAGAGCACTCGCACACTCACCAAAATGTTAGATATTCTTTTACTTTTAAGCGTCGAGTGAATATGTTTCTTGTGGATGGACGTGTACCACCTTAGTCTTCAGGATCAGTTACCATCAGGTGTCATGAAAGACAAACGTCCCATCCTTACTTTATAAAAAAAATTGATAGGTAAGTACGAAAAACGATGTAGCTACCAACCTGCAGAAGTACTCGTTATAGTTATGTTCGCAGAGTGTGCGAACTGCGAGCGACGCAACAAATCGAGCGGAAACAACTGGGGCACTCGACGGCTACGCGACAAGGACGATGTTCATCTTTCATTGCACAAATACATTTATGCATTTCAATATCATTTCGATCTATAAAATTCTTAAAAGTTTGGCGAAAATATTCGACGAAAATTCAAAAAGGAAATTGCACACGCTGAATTTGAATGCTAACGAGCGGCAATCAGAAATCGAAGCAAGGGGCAGTGAACTTTCTACGAGTTTTAGGTTAGAGTACTAATTTTAAATGTGTAGGTACCTCAATCAACATGTAAATTTTAATCGTCGATTCGTAACGAATGAGTTTTCATTATGAGTTAAATCGTCGATTCGTAACGAATGAGTTTTCATTATGAAGTCTCGGTCGCCTTCAGAAGGATTCAAAGGCTTAAGTAAATACTTAAAATAAGTAATATCTTGACATTTTGTTACCATAATACTTATGTAATCAAATCTGCAAAACGCTTTGTCTCATTCATACAAGAAAGCTATCCCTTACTTCGTTAAAAAAAATAAGTGAAGTAGGTATTTTAAAAGTGAAAAAGCTAAAATATTCTTTTTGTGTTTGAAAACGCTAATTGAGAAAATGTCTTTCAGGTTTGAAAACATATTTGACTAGCTCTTTGGAAAGCTTATGAGAAATGTTATAGAGTCTTAAAAAAACAGGGTAATAATATCAGTTCAATAAATAAACTCTGACGGGTTGCGTATTAGAAAATCAAAACTTTCCTGAGCAAATTTCAAAAGAACAACGTACAAATCAACAAACTTTAAAATGCGATGGTCATTTGATCAAAAGTTCAGCTGACCAAAGTCTGGTGTTTAAATTAAATGTTTAAATTATTTATTACTCTATTGACCAAATCGTTCAGAGGCCAAAATGGATTATGGATAAATTATTAATTATCAAATGGATTAACTGAAAAAGGTAAAAATAATATTAATAGAAATCGTCAACTACAACCCCGACATTGTTAATCCCTTAATCTCTTAACCACCACCATTATCAAAGTTTGAGGTAATGTCAGACGGCATTTGAAACCGTGGAAGGCGCGGAGGAATAGCAACACCCGCCCGCGAATATACAAAGGCTATACTATTTGAGTCACGAGTCAGACTCTAATAGAGGAGCTTTTGTTTATGCATATTACTTGACAATACCTAATCGAACTCAGTAAAAAAATTGACTGAAATGGATTAGCTTTTGCTCTTGTAATTTTCAAAGAAATGCAATGACAAAACCTAGTACTGTATAGTACATATTCACTCAAATAGATAAGCTTTTGTCAAGATGAAAAGTAGGTATATCTTTGTTTGATATACATTGCGATGAAAGCGATAAGCTACGAGAAGGGGAATCAGTACGGTTAGGTGCGACGACGAGCGCAGCGAGGAACAGCATGTTAGGTTGCATATAGTTATACACGTGCGCGAGCCGAGCGAGCGAAGCGAGCGGTGCCGCGGCAGCGGCCGGCGAAGCGCCATAAACCTGGTCAGCTATTATAGTCAACCCTGGACAATCCCGACATGGTCAAAAGTCAAACGTTAAGTCATCAAAATAACGATGGTCATAATGCATGCACATTTTATTTCTATCTTTGAAAATCAGAACAATTGCCATTTAAGTATCAAATTGAAGCCAACGATCGGTAAATATCGATATCAAATGGGATAGCTTTTGTTGCTGCAATGTTACATTGAAGTTATCTCACAAAGTCTACACGACTTCGGTCAATTTCTGTACTAGAATGGATTAGGGTTTGGGCAAGTTTTTGTCATACAAAAGCTAAGCCAGTTCAGTTTGCACTTTCACTCTAATGGTATAGCTTTTGTAAATACGCCGCCCGCCCGCCGTAACAAAGCGCACACATCGGGCGAGTCGGAGCGGCCGAGGCTGTGGAGAAATTCCAAAAAAAAAACATCGGTACATAAAAATAAAAATGAGAGTGGAATTATCAATATGCCACATAAACCCTATTTATCAATCCCTTAACCACATAGTCTTAATGACCTTTATTGACCCTAGAGTGTTTTTTACAAGGCCGAGCGAAGCGAGGCACACGCCTCGTCAACTACAACCTCGACATTGTTAATTCCTTAACCAATATGTCCACCACCAACAAACTAAAAATTATATTTAACGGAAGAAGAAATCATTTGTGATTATAAAATTAGTTATGATTTGGTAGGTACTTATATTAACATCTAGCAACTTTTATTCAGTCGTCATTTGTTTATGTTATTTGATTTGCTATTTTGAAATTTTATCTAGCAACTTTTGATCCTTCGTTCATTTATAAATAATAATAAAAATTTAATCCCCAGACAATCACATCAGGGGGGAACCTAGAAAATAAATACATAAATAGATAAACACCCAGACACGGACCTTTTTGTTTTCTTGTTCCGTGCGGGAATCGAACCCGCAACCACTGGCGTCTGAGGCAGACAGGTTTACTCTATCGCCAAAGTGGTCACATACATACATACATTGGGATTCTAATTTTTATCTAAATAAAACATTTGGTCATTTAAATTTTGTTATTTCATTTATTGTTCTTTTGAAATTTGCTCGAGAAAGTTTCGATTTTCTAATATGCAACCGTTTTACCTACCGTCACCGACAAAATATTGAAAATCATACATGACAACTGTTCAAATATTTTTTTAAATATTCTATGTCATATGCAAAAGCATTAATATAACGTGCAGCTGCGGCGGCCTGATAACGTAGAAACCACAGTAAAACACAAATAGTCTATCCGCACATTCATCAGCCTTATATATGTATAATATGGTATTCATGGTTGTCAAAACGAGAGGTCGCGGATTTGATTCCTGCTCGCGGCAATTTATTTTATAGTGTTTATTGTCTTTTAAAATAGTTTGCTAGTATCTATCTATCTAAATTAAGTACTAAACTAACTTTTATGGAGTTAAATTCCAATTCACATTTAACTCAATAAATTGGAGTCTTTAAAGACACGATGGTCATACCTACGCTAACGATGTAACAGGAGTCTGTAAAAAATTAATATAATTAATGAAAAATAGAAAACATAACCTTTTTGTTTTTGTGTACTTAATGGTGTAGAGATGTTTGGCGCGAACTAGTCGATCGACTAGTCGCCTCCGAAGTTGGTGCGAGTCGTTTCGTTCGAGCAGGATTTTTATAATAAATAATAAATCATCAAAACTTATCACACGACTCATTTCAAAATCTTTATCTCCACGACTTTAAATAATCTTTAACGTCTAAATACACTTCAATAGTCATTCCCAATCCAATCCAATGCTGGGTAGCACTGGACCAGCTTGGTGGATTATGGCCTATGTCTCCTATTCACCCAGAGGAGAGACATTACAAAAGTTTTGATGAAGAGTCATTCCCAAATAATATTGTTGCCTGCGATTCTTTAAATCAGTGGTTCTAGTTTCGCCCTGTGCATGGATACGTACGGCAATGGTTTTCTGGTACAAGCTGTTAATCAAGATGGCTAGTGGCTGGGCTTGTCTGTATATTGATTGGCTTGCCGTTACGCTGCTATCTGGCACTTTTAACAACTATTGCTGTGCCTTGAATTCTCGGCTCTATTTCATTTAAGTTAACGATTACATATGCAAAATGATAATGTTAATAATATGACGTCATCGCGATGACTTGTGAGTATCAATTAATTTATTCCATATTGGAAAAGCTCAGTTGCTTGCCAAAATTAAAGTATAAATAAAATAATGCTCTTTTTAACCGGATATATCTCGTAAAATGTACATTTTACATTTTATTTAACTCCAAGTTTCATTGTCTTTGCAGTTATTATAATAACTATTGATGGTATACCATTCTAAACATAGGTATGAATTATATTAGAAAAAAACATTTACCGTTACTCAGCTTTGAAATTAAAGTAAATTATTTTTTTTTATTAATCATAAGACCATCGATTTTTGGCTAAATGACTGCCTTGAGCCAAGTATAGAAATTCCACACTATACTATATCGTTTAAACATTCAGTAATGAATTACTTAATAAAAAATCATTATCTTTGTACAACTGTTAAGAATGAAATAACTATTTAAAAGTTCTTATATGCTTGTTTTTGTGTAGGTACTGAAAATAATAAACGTTTATGAATATTATTTTCATAAATGAAGAAGTGTCAAAAAACGGTATAAACTTCTCGAAACATTTTTTTCATGACTCGATTAGTAAAGTACTTATTATATTTATCGATTATTGTTTGATGTTGTTATTTCTCATTGTTAGGTCTCATCAATATCAATAGGTCTCAAATCACGTGAGCCGAGTGGGCGCGGGACCTGCGCTTGGTTGCGCGGGTTGGCTGCAGATCGGACGGAGGGCAAGTGCGGAGCAGGCCGGATAGTTGCAATTTGAGATGTATTGGTGTTTAAAATAATAATCAAATTATAAACAACAATTGCAAAACGAGAGAGAGAGGGCGCAGGGCGCTAGGCGAACGCTGTGACTAAACGTAGCTTTAAATTAGCGAAGTTACTATAACCCGTTTACTAAATGATTGAACCTCTCTGAAAAGTAACGGTCTCTATATCGCTGAGTTCGTTTTCATTAATCAAATTATTAAATATAACACAACAGATCTTGAGCATTTCACAACGTGTAAGTTTCATAAATATTCCTAATAATGTTTTCTTTTGCACAACCTAGGACGCAAGGAAGAAAGGTTCGTACCCACTAGTAGGAAAAAGAAATATACCTACTATAATATATTCCTTCTTAGTTCTTTAATCGAAACAAAAGTATCGAGTAACTGCTAACTCGTATTTTAATTGTATGGAAACATCCCCATCTATTATGATCGTTTGACTTTAATGAATCAATAAAAAAATCAAAAGTGAAATCTAGTAAAATCTTTCCTGATTGTTTCATATAAAGAGAATATTATTGATATTGTATTTTGGTATGCATGTTATGCTGCTACTGAAACCGATGCTGAAATTATGAGTGATTTGTAGCATGGGGAAAATAATTCATATCACCTCTATCAGCAATAATTTTCTTTTTATTTTGGATAGAGGGTTTAGGGATGCCATATCTACCGCGATTGGAAAGATTAGGCTTTATAGTTCATAAACCTCACTATCACTGGTGTCTGGTCATACACAATTGGCAAGTGAGGAAGCAAATAACAGCAGAAAAGTGACTTCATGTACATAGGTAGTAGAAGTAATCTTCTTCTTAGCGTGTCGATGAATATTTACTTATATTATATTTTGCCCGCCCAGAAACTTGCCACCTTTATGGCGTTATTGGTGGCTTGTGCAAGGTCCTCGGTAGTGCAGGTTTCCGGGCACATGGGGCAGGAGAGAAGGTGTTCCATTGTTTGTGGAGTCGCGCCGCACAAACAATGCTCGTCTCCGTCAACGCTGAAACCCCATTTCACAGTGTTTTCCTTGCTACGGCCGACCTGGGTCCGGAGTCTGTTTAGGGACTTCCAAATTGGCCATGGCAACTATTTTCCGGGCGGAAGGTGTTTAGACAGAGGCAAGGGGGGTTGGGCAAATTTTTCACTCGATAAGTTGACTCTCGTTCTAGCGGCATCGGCAGGGTTTATTGGGGGGACCGAGTGGTAAAAACTTTTTCGTCTTTTTAGCCTTAGGGGCACGGGAGAATAGTGATGCATGGGGTGTTTGGGATCTGTGACCATTTTTGATTTCTCGAAAGAAGTAGAACAAGTAGAAGTAATGAATGAATGGGTGTTTTAAACAAGAATTTAAAATATTTCGCCAACGATTTTTAAATTTAAGCTTAACCTCATTTAATCGAAAACTTTGCGGCGGCTGCTGCTTTTATTAATAAGTAGCGCACTTTTTTAGTGAATGGACCAAACACCATAGTGCCACCATTGATGGAGGGGCTAAGTATATCGAGTAACCTAATCATGTAGGAACTTTTGTCCGTATAAATCAGCTAAGATCAATTTTTGTAAGAGATGGAAACCTAGCCTTAAATAATTAATTTCCCAAGATTTGATTATAATTAGTTGATTTCTGCTTTTTTGACCCTGTCAAGTCAAGCAAAGTCGATCCACGATGGATGGGGCAAACGGTCTTTGGTATATCTACTCGAAGTATTATTCATTTTATTAGCTGAAATGGTCTTGTATGTCGTCGTGTATGTCATACGGTTTGTATTTAGAGTTTGTCAGAAGCCATTTCGGTGCCCTAAAAATTCTGACATCTATCAACCAGCACTGGCCCAGCTTGGTGGATTATGGCCTACACCTCTTCGTCACCCAGGGTAGAGACCCACAGGCCTCCATCATGGTTCATTATAGAAAAGTGTGGATTTACACAATATTTTTCATCATTTTGTTTTTTCTTCATTCGTCGTCTCAACAGCAACAGGAGCAGGATACGTCTTTCGCGGTCCATTTCAAGCCAATGTCATTTCATGCGCACATGTACCCATATGGTCTGAGGGTGCATTTAAAATAGAAATAAAAATACCTTTCGCGCTGCAGCCGCACGGCTGATTTGATAACTTCCCTACAGCAACATTTTATCAAATCTGTATTATCTTAATCCTGATTTAAAACAGAATACTTTGTCTTTCAGTCGCCTATTAATTTAATTATGTTTTCATTTTTTTAAATGTTTTTAAATTAACTTTAATAATGGGATATTCACCATGCATTTCTCAATAAGTATTTTAAGTTTTCAACAATACAGCATCGTCGTGATCGTGGCGCTTGCAGCAGTTCCTAAATATCCAAAACTCAAAATAATAAAAAAACGTAGCAAATAAGCCTAAGGGAATTTAGTTCTCTAAACCCACATTGTACTATTACATATGTATCTGTTCAATTAATAATATTTCTTCCCCGCTACAATAACGACATTCCATTACGCCATTTTCCTTATCCACCAATATTAAACATTTTCTCCTATAAAAGACTGAAGCTGAAAAATATAAGTTTGATAAAATCGGAAGCTATTAGAAATCCACAGATAGAAATAATCCACTGAACCGAATTTGAGATAACTGATGCGTGTTCCTCTCGAGCCCGCGCTGACTGCAATTTTATACTGCCATGAATCGATGCCGACATTTCATGCAATACGAATAAAAGGTTTTGGTAATTCGTCACTAGATAATCTTATGATTAGTCAAAATATATACACACTCTGTTGTGCTCACGTTAACTTATTTTTTATAGTCTCGGAAAAACTGAGTTCGAAAACTAAGTTTTACGAAAACCAGCTAAGTAAAAAAATTTAAGAGTATGTGTTGGGTCGGGTAGTTCAATAAACTTACTGATACACAAGATGAACTTATTAAGAAACATGGCATATTAGTTTGTTAGAAAACATTGATATATGTTTATTCTATGTTATAAAATCTATAATATAACTGCATGCTGTATGATAATATAACTAATATAACAGATGTACCATATTTGATTCCAGACTCCAGACTGGTGAACAAAACAAGAAGGTTTACTTATTATTGTGTGTTTTAGTTATATTGTTACTGTGAATTTAAAAGTATTATATAATACTATAGATAATGTTAGAATCAAGTTCATTTCAAATTTAATTTACTCGTAAAACTATTTTTTTAGCAATAAAGATATTTTTTCGTAAAATTTTTGAGATTCCGAGTATTTTTAATAAATAAAAGCTGTATAAAAATTATACTTTATTAAATAATACGTTTTTTTTCTCAATTATTATGTGTAACTTAATCGGGATGTTACTGAAATTAGTTTTTGCTGACGATTTTGGTAAATTTTGGATATGATAGTTAAAAAGGCTCATAATATCTGGGAGAAATAGTAAAAATAATTTTAAGTATCCGGGAAAGCCAGGAAAAGCTGGCCTTTTAAATTGCCTGTCGTAATCTGTAGTTGCTTAAATGTATTTGAAAGACTAAAAATAAAATAAATTGTATCGCAAAAAGATATTTATCTTTAACATTTTCAGATAGAAATAACACAACATTAAATGAAATACTTATTACACATTATATTATTTTGCGAAAATTTCGAAGTTTCATTCCCTCAAAGTTATGGGATATCAAAAAGAACACCTTGCTTATTTCAAAAAGTTTTTATCTCTACATCAAAAGGGATTTGGCAAAAATCTGAGGTTGAAAGCACTGAGGCGCGACTCAGGTTGAATAAACTACCTTTGACCATGTAGCCCTCAATTGCGATATATTTTTGTGTGCCGTTTTTCTCAAAATATTGTTGAGTTTACATTCCGTGTAAGTCAAAACTCATATTTCATCAAAAATTACGGAACGGAAATTTCTCTGTAAGGAATTTTTATGAAAGTCTTTGGCAGACAAAATTAATTTCAAAATGCCAATAAAGATAATGACTTTTCCGGCTAGATATATTTTGTGGAAATTATTTTCGATGATTATACCTACTGAATAAGTCTTTGTGGGCTATTTTCGATCATATTAATATCTACCATATATAATTATCTATATGAGAATACTCTTATAGTGAGTGATATGATATCACACGAAGTTGATATTGTTTTGGAAACTTTGAATTTACTTAAACTCCAAGAGTAATGTTCATAGCTGACCTGTCAAATATTTGACAACTCATGAAATGTATTAAAACCACATATGTTTGGTTAATTTCAAATCATTTACATATATTATAAACCGCAGCGAGGATTTTAATATTTTACCCTCTTAAGTTACTCAATAGACTGCTAGTATCATTCAGTTAAAATGAAAATCCTGATATCGTTTCTAAGAAATTAAATCAAGTCTGCACCAATTCAGAAAAGTCTGCAAAGTTTAAATATAAACAGGCAGCATTTCAATGACAACATCATCTTTATACATTCATATACCTAACAAAAAGTAATTTGACAGGTCAGAGACTATATGGACCGTGAACATTACTCTTTAGGAAATGATATTGATAGAAGTAATTGCGAGAGGCTATTTTTTAGAAAAGCTCTTTCCTAAATTAATTCAGGTGTGTACTATCTTAAGTGTCACTAAGCGGTCTTCATCACACAAGTTAAAGGTTTTTTGGCTTATTTTGGAGCCTGTTTGTGATTTTTTATATTAGAAAATTCAACCTTTTTCGCGCGGTTTTACCCGCGCAATTTCCCGCGGAAATATCGAGATAAAAGAAGCCTATGTGTTATTCCAGGCTGCACTATCACTTTGCCACTTCTGTAGTGCCGTTGTGCCTAGATTTAGGATCAAATATCAATATATCCAGAATATATTCAGACATCCATTCAAACTATCACATTTGTAATATTAGTAAGAAAGTTTTATAAATTAGTCATGACTTATGATGTATCAAGCAAACTTCGCATCAGCTTAAAGTTTACTAAATAATGTAGCAGTGGTTAAACTTTGATACTACGAAGTAATTAATATAAGCAACGTAGGAATTAATTATAGGTACGATTTCTCCGTAGCTTATCACAAAATCTGGTAATAAGCTTGTTGATTAAATCGCAGAGATAGCTATCATTAGACGTCGTAAATTAATCAAACATCGAATCATATTACAAAAGGTTACTTATTGCGTTTACTTTGTTTCAGTGATTTTTAGCAATATAGTGATTTGTAACATTTACAAAATTAAAATTAGGTAAAGCTACAATTTTACTAATTTATCAAACTAAGTATGACTTTGATAAATTAGTAAAACTGGCGATTGTTTTGGTATCAAAATGCATCATTCATTGTTGGCTTAGTGGTAGGGGGTCCTTCAAGGTTCAGCATTCTGATTAAAGTCAGACTGCCATCAAATGCAGCGTTCCAGCACAAATGTGATGTGCTCCAGAATTTTTTATGAAAAGACAGTTCTTAAGCGCCTGCACATCATCGTCCTTATCTACACTTACCATCAGGTGAGAATAAGATCAAACTTGTGTTAAGTCACCGCTAAAAATGCCTGAAGCTTCTTAACATCAAGTCGATTCCGTGCCATGTCACCCTTTGTAAAGAAAATGACAGGGTTTTGAATAATAAACGAGTCATGAGAATACATTATTAATATACACAGCTTGAAAAAAAAACACTCTCAGTCGATTGCTTATTATACTTTTATCCCCCCCATAGAACCCCATGAAATAGAAAATGGAGACGAGCAATAAATTCAACTTCGCAAATACGACGGCAATAAGCCGAAGCAATGGCGTGTTTGGAATTTTTCTTTCTTATTTATTTTACAAAATGGGAAAATCCTACGATGTATGGTGGTGTTTGTTTCGTATTTTTCCTGTAATACAGGACTTTGGTAATTATGAACGTATTCTAAACTTTGGTTTAACTATTCGGTACTGAAATTGTTTGTATTTTAAGGTAACTTTTATGTTTTTTTTTTTTCAGATTTAACGCTGGATACCGCTGAATTATTTTTGTTGTAGGTTACTTTCGTAGTCGACTTTACAAAGCACACGTTATTACAGAATTAAGTGTGAGGACACATAATCTATCTCTATTCTTACCTCTTTTTACCTAAAATCCGAAAATAAAACGGTGCGACAATATTTTATCACCACAATTATCAACTCCAACGATAATGGACAACTTCCTAGTAATTGACTTTGATTTAAGGTCGCATATGCTTCAGAACTTCTGAAACAAGGTCCCTCGTAGTATAACCACATTCAAAACACTTTAAAGAACTTCTCGGGCTTTGAATGCAAGGGAAAGTTAGATTTCTACGAAATTGAAGCGATTTCGTGATCACGCACACCGGTGCCAAAGTTTTATAACACAGCTCAAACACTAGTTGCAAAACTGATTTAACTTTAAAGCCAATCAAAACGCCATCACAGACCGTATTGGCGAATAGAAAAATCATCTAGATTCTACTTGGTACAGTCGAGTTTAAATAACCCCTTGTTCTTAACCCGTAAATAATT
Organism: Stenoptilia bipunctidactyla; assembly: GCA_944452665.1. Taxonomy (NCBI): domain Eukaryota; kingdom Metazoa; phylum Arthropoda; class Insecta; order Lepidoptera; family Pterophoridae; genus Stenoptilia; species Stenoptilia bipunctidactyla. Next base: position 17,705,159 of record OX101728.1, read on the forward strand.
TTTGAAAGAAAAACATATCCAGGTTTGAAATATTCATTTTAGCATCGTCAGGCTAAAATATGTTTTACTCCGAATATTAAATTTTTTTTTTTAGTCTGAACCGAGTAGCTACTGATCCTTTAGGAATTTCTTATTAAATTCAGCTTATTTCTGAATCGCTTCCCAAAGCGCAGTTTGAAATTAATTTACAAATAAGAAAAGTTGTAAACATATTATGTATTTATTTTACAAGGAAATCAGTGTATTCGCTAAAATATTAAGAAAAGCATGGTGAATTATGAATGAATATCATTAAAATAAAGACGAATACGCACTACTACAAAACGTCTTGTAGTACTACGTAGTGCAATGAAATGCCACGTGTCGTAGAATCTGTGTTCATCAACAGCGACTATTTGTAAAAAAGTTTGTAGTGCAGCTTTGCATGAAGCGTTTTTACCATATAAAGATTGACATTTTTACATTTGGGTATAGGTATCTCTATAGAGATTGGGTATACCCAAATGTCAAAGAAAATATCATTTTATAAAAAACAACACTGTGTAGGTATGTCTATTTAATACAAACAAAAATACTTACGTTTTCTTAACTTACGGAAGTATCCGTGTATACTTTTAAGTATTTTTTAGGTTTCAAAACAATAGCAATAACATAACATAATAAAAATAATTCCATTAACTTAAAAGCTTGATAAAACTATAGCCCACTTCTGATTTTCACGATACCCAGATGAACCGTTTACTACAGGAAATTCTGTCGGAGAACAGAAGTGATAAATTTAATATCGCCGGCGCGGGCGGGGTTATCCCGCCCTAACGAGACTCCAGCCGGTCAAAACTCAATGGATTTGTAGTTTTTGTACACTCGCTGTCAATGTTTACTGCGATACGATGGTGAAATATTAAACTGCAGGTTAATAAAATGGAGGCTTTTGTGATAGGAAATAAAGTATAAGCAAGATTTTTTTTATATAAGGACTTGTTTCTATTATTTATTCTTTATTGTACACCACAGAAAAAATACAAAGTAAAACTAAAACAGAAACATGGTACAAAAGGTGGTCTTATCACTAATAAGCAATTTCTTCCAGACAACCTTTGGTCGAGAATTGGACACTAATTTATAGGGTGCCTAGGCGTACATACATATACTGAAATTTAACTAATATACAAATAATATTAGTAGCTTGGTTTGGAAAATAAATTTAAAATAGACATACCAACGATACAGGGTGACTGGTGGGTCACATACGAAATTCGAGGACGTGATAGTTTGAGTCTCAAACTTTGAGATCATACATGAAGGGAAAAGTAAAATTAAAAATTAATATTAATTATTTACTGAGTAAACTTAACCTAAAGAGAATTCGTTACGCAACGCATGGTTATAAAAGCGTAATACAATAGATACTTAACAGGTGGTAGTGGACGTGTGGCGGGAACACTACTGTGTGCATGTTGACCGCGGCGGCGCGTCGGGAAATGTGGAGTAATGTCTCTTTATTTATTTATACGGAATTCTGGTGAAATATTAGGTACCTAATTTTATTACATAATTATGATCAGAATTGCGTACACTACAGAGTGCTCACATTCAATATCTAAAATTTGTCACAAGTCACCCTGTATAGCATGCAAGTAATCTTTGAGAACCATACAGCGAACCAGCTTATGGATAATTTAAATTAAAATATCTAAAACTTTATATAATTTAACTAAAGAATAATTTAATTTAACGTTTAAAAAAGTTGACAAGGTACCGAAATATTAAAAACTGACTCAAAGTGCTGTTTGAGTTAGAAGTAAGTATTACAGTTGAAAAGGCGTTGAGACCATTTATTCGCTTTTAAAAAAATCACTAAAACCATATTATTATTAAATTTATTTTTTACTTCGAATATGTATAATACGTGATTATTATAACGGGTTTTTAAAGCTCTTAGGATTTAGCTTTGTACAAGAACCTTCCTACTAGACCTTTTTTCCATGTCTAATGGGAAGTTCATCTTCCTATGAGTTCTACATTTTCACCATAAATTAAATAAATAGGTTATAACAATTGTTATTTTTTTGTAAAATAATATCTTTGTTATTTGCTCAAATTTGATCGCATAAGAGTCGCATAGGAATCTCATAACTTACTTACCTATCTGAATGAGCTCTGCTTGTTTCACCAGCTACCGATCACTCACCTCTATTTCTTTCGCAACTGCTTATATGCATCAACACACATGAAGATTTTCGATGATTTAATGTGCAACATTATTGTACGTCAACGTAAGCTTGTCATGTGCTTAGATAATGTCACCTATATAACGCGTTGCGACGCATGCCTGCCTAGATAGGACTACAAATATCAAACACTAAATTTTGCTGTGTACCAGGACAGGCAGTGTTGTTATTTTATTTTTTTTTGGATATGAGTATTTACGTCCTGCCAGCATTCTAAATTTACTGAGCTTGGTGGTGTCGATTTTGCGCTAAAGCCCGGAAAAAAGGGAAAAGGTCCCATACGCCCCGGTAAGAACCCCGCCCCGTAACGAGAAAATTGGGAAAAATATTTCATCGGCCCTGGCCAAGTTGTTTAGAAAAACTTGTCAAATTTGTTTTATTAAACACTAAATTGCCATGGCAAGTACAAATATTTGTCAAATTGTCAGAGATTTTCGACAGGCGTTTCATCCGATGTCAACGCTATTCGGCAGTTAAATTAGTACGGTTTTAAAAATGGTAATGATGTCGTCAGCGGAAGATGAATATTTGGTGCAAACTGTACGACGGCGACGAGACGTCGCATATTTTTAAACCAAGAATAAACTTCAGTTTTGTAATTTCCCAAACAAAACCTATCTGTTTTTGTAGATAATAAATTTCAAGAAGCATATAAAACAATTTCATCTCGAAAACAAAATTTAAATTGTTATTAGTACTTTTTCAACCGACTTCCAGAAGGAGGTGGTTCGCAATTCGTGTAACATACATGTAACATACGTGTAACATACGTTACTTTGTCACACGATTTTTTGGAAAATCATAAATCGATTTAAAATATTCTTGTTTCTTATAATAGTGGATACTTCAGAGGTGGACTCATATACATTTTATAGAAATCGATTGAGTACTTCTTAACAAATTTTAAATTTTTGATAAAATATATTTGAGTACGGAGAACATTTACCTTGACGAACTTATACTTCAGCCAAAGTTTCGCAGCGTGACAATTTTGTCAGTATATTCCTGTAGCATTCGAACTTAATTGTCATCTTTATTAAACGCCACTTGTCGCGACAATTCGACTTATTGGTCCTAAAGTGGCAAATTTGTCGGATTGTCACGTTTATTAAATACGCCTCTGGTAGCCCCGGCCCTGACATCAACCGGGCTGGATGACACAGATCAAGTCCATCTACTCATACATCATACATCACCGGCATATTTTGAATAACACCTGCGCTGGTAGGGTTTAATGCGTACTAACTACATTTCATACGACGGAATCAACAACTGTAGCCTTCAATGAATTTGTGAACATTTACCATGTTTTTCAAATGTCCAGAAATATCGAGAACTCGAATTCAATAAAAAATATGATACCTATTTATTAACTTTAATTCGAAATGGCTCATGCTAACTAATACTAAAAAATTCCACACATACCGTTTTTTTAAAAAACCTGAGCACTTTTATAAAATAAAATGGCCATTATGAAAATGTTTTCGAAGGCGATCGTACCATGCACGTGCATTTAAAGTGCTCTTTTATTCCCTCGTTCCGGAATCGATTATCAATTTAACGGCAAGATGAGTGCCTACCCTCATAGCACCGACACGTTGCCTAATCAGTGCACTTAGTTCGAAATTTAAAACTACCGCTATTTACTCCTTTATTGAAATGGCGGGAATTGTGGCTGCAAAACCGGTAATGGAAATTGATTTTCCGTTTCAGGTACACATATTGAGGTTTCATTTAATTAAATCGAGTTTGTTGCAAATAGTTTGTTGTTAAATTTAAAATGAATATAGAAATAGAATGTTGAGAACAGTTCGACGACCGGCTGGTGTAGCGGTAACATACATTGCCTTCTATGCCAGAGGTCCTGGGTTCGAATCCCGGCGGCGGCGGCGGATATTTGTGTGATGAACAAAGATATTAGTCGTCAAGTCATGGATGTTTATATGTTTATTTAAGTTTCATCTAATAAAAAAATATGTATTTATTCAATATGTAGGTTTATATATTTCTTAAGTATATCAGTTATCTAGTATCCATAACACAAGTTCTTTAAGAAACTTAATTTGGGCTAGATAATGTTGTGTGAGTGTCAGAAATATTTATTTATTTTATTTTATTTAACAGTTGGAAGTTTTTCTCAGCTACACATGAGGGGATATAAAAATGCGAACGACTATGGAGAGATTAAGAATCACTCCTTGCAAAATGCTGCATAAATACATCACTTTAAAGTGGGGATTTGGCGGCTCTATCCAGATTGTATCGAGAGAATCTAAGATTAAGAATTTTCATCTCAACCAATCTATTTTCGAAGTCGTTAGAAAGATTTGCGTGTAAAATGTCGTAGTCCATATTTCATTTATATGTTTGGACCGATAATTATAGGATGATAAAATTGTAAATCACTCATATATTTATTTACTTTACCATCAGTTTATCTACACCGAAAGTAGTAATAAATTAATTTAAGAAATATGGCGTACAGAGCTACTACGATCTGTACTAGTTATGTTTACCTACTTGCGTGCTATTATTTTATATATTTTCTAAACATTTTTAATAAGGAGAGGATCCCTATTGAATCCGAATTAATATGTAGATAGGTAGGAGTATATCCTTGATTTTCTTCAAAACTGGTGATCAGATGTGGAAAAAAAATTGATACTTTGGCGATGGGGTAAACCTATCTGCCTTAGACGAACAAGTAAAAAAAATGTGCCGAGTCTGGGAGTTCCCCCTAGTTTGCTACATGGTATCTCATAACATAAGCTTTGCTTACTTTAAGGCCATGTAGTTGGTGTGATTGCTTGGGGATGTTATTTTAATTTTTATTTACGCTTAAATATAAAATTTAATGCAGAAAAACGGCATAGCGTGCAAACTAGGATAGCAGTTGTAGGTAATATATTGAAATCTGTTGATGTCAGCTTTTTAAGTTTTACTAACTTGTACATGCATGTTACTTTTTTGACTTTGACTTCCCCACCTCCATGTCCATGTCCACGTCCGTGTCTGTGTCCTATCCGTGTTCACGTCTATCTCCTTCTCCATCTAAATTCTCTCTATTCTCTCTGACCTCCATTGCTATGTCCATCTCTACTGCTAACTTTACCTCTATATCTATGTTTCTATCTAGTACCTCTTTGCCTAATGTATAAATCCAGGGTCCGCGCATAATAGTCAATTATATTTTAATAGCAGATTAGGAATTATGAGAGGGTCTGTATTTCGAAAAAAAAAGGTTTAAAAAAAATGTTTTTTCGTCATTATGACCTACTCATTAGTCTTATTCTACTATTAAAATATTATTGACTATTATTAGGCGACCCTATACTTATAATAGTAGACTCCAGATAGTCACTAACTCGTTCATGGGTAAACTCGCACCCTTCGATAGCTTTAAGGATCACTGTTGTGTAAAAAAGTCTACAATAAGATATCCGGATGCAAGGACATGTGAATCCCTGGCTGAAAAATGTTATTGTGTATGTGATTGCTGTTGAATTTCTTGCCACTTCTTATCAACAGATCGACTTTCCGAAGTGGTGGTAGATTCAGTTCAATTTGTAAATAGTTTGAATATATCAAGTATATTGGTGTAAGAGTTGTTTTTTATTTTGACTTTGACTTTGTACGAAAAAGTAGAGTCAAGCAGACTCTTTTTAACCGAATTCAAAAAAAGGAGGTTCTCAGTTTGACCTGTAAGTATGTATGTATGTTTGTCCGCGATTTTCTGACGTTTGGCTGAACCGATTTGGATGCGGTTTTCAGAAAAAGATTTGTCATGATTAGGAGAAGGTTTTAGTATATTGACCAACTTAAAAAAATAAGGTTCTCAATTTATCTGTTTATTTTGTATCAGAGATGAGCTGAATGTTCGGCCGAACATTCGTATTTCGTACAACATTTGTATTCAGCCGAATGTTTGATTGATTTGCCGAAAAATTACCGAATACTAGCAGTTTCCCGCAGATTTACCTGCACAACTTCTGATTAAAAGTAGCCAACTTACAAAAAGAAGTTTAACCTGTATGTTAATTATGTTTGTCATCGATTATCTTGCGTTTTGCTGAACCGATGTTGATGCGGTTTTTAAAAGGATATTTGTCCCATTTAGGAGAACTTTTTACCTTTTACTTACTTTCAATTTAGGGCTAGCTTTTAGTTTTTTCATAGTAAGTCAGTTTCCATATTTGTAGATATACGTGATAGATTTTTTAGTGATAAGTTTTGGATAAGTTCTCAGCTGACTGTTAGCACGAAGATTGTTTTAAGCGAATCTCTTTTCGTTTGTCAGTTTCTGCAGCACGAGCATGCTGGCGATACCAAGACAAGACCATCTCGTGCTACATCAATTCGTCGTTATTTTTCGTTGGGATTTAATTCCATAGTTTTCTACCTAGGCCTACAGTTAAAACGTATATAACAATAGTAGGTAGGTCAAAGTCATGATTTTACAGTACCAAAACATCACATTACCAGAAGAAGTAGATAGTTACTGATACCAGAACTAAAACTTATCACTAAAAAACTATCACTAATATCTATAACTGTAGAACCTAGCTAACTAAGAAACACTAATAACTAGCCCAAAACAAAAATCAAACATGAAAAGTATGAAATAAAAAATAAATAAAAAAAGTCATAAAACCAAAACCAAAATGAAAGTACCTATGTAAGTACCTATAATTGTAACCTATACATTTTTTATGTTCTTATTACATTCATTAATTTTAATTAATTTTTGACAGAAATTTACTATACGGGGCAGTAATATGGATAGAATAGAAACAGGAATAGGATGGCGTTTATAAAAAATATTTAAACATTTTTAGCGGGTTGATTTTTTGAATGCGGTTCACTTTTTCTTAAAAAGAAATAATTAGTTTGCTTTCATTTTGGTTTTGGTTTTATGACTAATTTTATTTATTTTTTATTAAATGTATTTTTTTCGAACGGCACATTAGGGTATGTAACATAATTTCGATAGTGGTAATTATATTATAATGTTACTCATAATCTTATTAGATTATTGAGTGTTTAGACATTTATATTATAGTAAATAAATAATAAATATTTCTTATATTCACATTATCGAGCCCAAATTAAGTGTTTGGAAGAACTTGTGTTATGGATGCTAGAAAAACGGATTATAAACACAAATAATATGTAAACATATCTGCATATTGAATTATATATATTTTTCATTAGAAAAACTTAAACATGTAACATCCATAGCTTGAACGGCTAACATCCGTATTCATAAAACTATCTACCGCCAAAGGAGGCAATGTACGTATGCTACCACTACACCAGTCGGTGGTCTGTTAATTTCTGTTAACTCGATTTTTTATTTAATATTTCAAAGTTTCAGACTAAAATAGTGTCACTTTTCAAATCTAATCCTATCAATGGCGGATTGTCGTTAATTTTCTGTCCAACCCAGTAAAAACGCTAAATGTAGTTAGTTACTTACATAATATCAAAATAGAAACACTTGTAACATGCATATTTGAAAATACCATTCTATATTATAACTGTAGAATAACCGACAGGTACCCAACAGTTTTCTTTGAACTATTATCACTAAGTACCTGTCGACCTACGAAGCAAAAGTTCCTTATTATCCTGTCTTACGTTTCTATTCTGTACTTACATGAAGTAGGAACTACCTGTCAGTTGCTCAGAACTTTTCACTTGAATAATTCATAACGTAATAGAAAGACAGGACTCCTAAATAAATTTTATTCAGAGCGCTACAAGCTATTTTTGTATTAAGTAGATTCTCTGTTATTGTAAAGTACTAAGCGGAATAAACTATGTATGTATTGTTTGACAATACAACCTGTCGTATTATTCTTATTACAAACAAAATCTGTCAAGTGCGAGGCAGACTCGCACATTGAGGATATGATTGCGAATTTTCCGTTGTTTTTTTTTGTCCATTGAGCTAACGAGCGTCAAAATATGCGGCCTCGAAGGATCTTTTGATTTCGTTGATTAGGAGTTTGGTTTTTTTTCTGTTCTTAAAGAATCCAGACCTGGGTATTCAATATTAATCAGCTTGAGGCCTCTACCTTCATGTGATTCTGGTAAAAAAAGGTCATGACAGATGACAAGATCGACGAACCACAAAGTAATTCTATGAGGGTTCTAGTTTCTATTTCGAGATACTTAGACCAAAAAATGGGGGTGTTCGCACTGGATAGTTCGCGTATGAAGTTGTGAAACTTTGGGTGAACATGGGCAGTGGTAATTATGTAGCATCAGGTATTCCATGTTCTTGTTCGGCCTTTTTGTTACCAAATGCATATAGACCTCAAAGATGAAATGGCGGTAGTTTAAAATTTAGCCTTATTTTGCATATAATATAAATTTTCCTTTGATTGGAATGAACGAAAAATCGCCTGCGTTCCCATTGAGAGTCCATATTCCATATACTTTTCTATGTCAGCCTTTGGTAAAATCAACCACTAGTTTGTAAAAGTTTGAACTCAAAAGATACATTCGGTTAAAGGTGGTCCCTCAATCGTGACTGGCAGGTATCCATATCTAATAATGTACTTGTCGGAATCGGGGTGATTCCTCTCTTTTATCGAACATCAGGTATTCTTGGGGATTTCAATCATGATTCTCTAATACAGTCTTTTGTGTGGGCGTCTTTAGGGCGAGTCGGTTTTTCTACTGTCGACAATGCTTGTGGCGCTGAACTGATTGATCTTGGCTGCGTGACAGTTCTACAATTCCAGCTACGTTGCTGGCGTGTCACTACATTGTTAATGATCTCTTGAAGATCAGGTTGTCTTGAATAATTGCTTGAAGAACACTTTCCTCGTGTCCATCTTCTGTATTGTTATTATTCTTTCTGCTAGTGACAAACTCGTGACATAGACTCTGTCATCATCCGAAGACAATCGAAATAAACTATAAGGCTCTAGCTAGACACCGACACGGCCATCCTGCTAGTACACGTCCTCGTGTGATAATCTGAAACGATCATACCGAAATGGTGGCTCGGCCACTCCTGACAATTAAGTCAGGCAAGTTCTCAAAAGAAACACACAAGTTTGAACTCCTTACATTATCAATCTTTTAGAATACCAAACAACAAAAATCCCGGTTTAGTTACCAAAGTTCCAAGCACCATTGATTAACAATTATCTCAAAATCAAACAAACTTTGAAATCCATTACTATCGTCATTATCAACAAGATGTCTCGCTCGTAGTTTACAGCAATCACAATCTTTTCCCCACGGGGAGCTTAAGCCAACTAATGACTCCTCCAACACACTACCCAGAATCACTCTGACGTAGTCACCAAACTAACGCATCGGTATCCACAACACTTTAAATTTCTTTTCAAAACAACAACTTTCCTTGCAACTTCAATGAGTACTTGAACTTTCGGCAACTTCAAAACTTTATCCGGAACAGGTTTTAACTTTACCTTAATTTCAAAACTAATTACTATCTCAATTTCAAACCAAAGATTTTGTTATTTACGCAAAGGTACCACTGGTTTGGAAGGTCCATCTACTGACAAGAACCAGCAAGAAACTCAATAAGAATCTAACGTCAAAGCATTGTACGTATCGCAATACTTTCGATAAGAAAAGAGCACAGTAAGCAATTAAATTTTCTTTAAATGTAACAACAAGCAATTGTAGTTTACTAGTATCATAACAAAAGAAAACGTTTCACCTTAGAATCGCAGTAAAATTATCGAAAGTTGGCTAGATACAAAGCCAAGGAAACACGATTATCGGGATGAAAATCTCAAACTTTAGTATTCGCAGACTATTTAAAAATAACATTATGTAGGCCGTTTAACAACAAAATTACATCCGCTCGACCGTGATATCATTACTATGTACCCAGCTAATACTAAAGGTTCGACAAAACCCATTAAGCCACAATAAAAGTTTCAAGATCGCGCAGTATACAATACTCTAGAACACAAACACGGGTAACCTCCATCCGGTAGACACCAACAGGGGCATCTCCATCCGGCAGGCACCGTCACACATCACATTGCCTTTATACGGCAAACACAGCGATTACTTACATTCTTCAAGTGCTAAACGCACGCCACTGACAGTCGTGGCCGCACAGAGACAGAGATGAAGCCCGATTTTACACCTACGACTACGAATGCACCGAGAATGTAACAATCTGAGCGACTTGTATACTGCTGATCCACACAAACCAATTACAGCAAGAACCTTAAGGTTTGTCAAACCTAAATAACGTAACGCAAAACAAGATTTAGTTTCTTTTGTTTGAACAAAATAATAAGAACGAATTCATAACAAATTTTCACACTACCGTGTGTTAAATCGATACCACGTTAAATTCACTTTCATCATCATATTTCCCATCATAAATTCACCATTGGGACCATGTATCATCGTTTCAAAAACACAACACATAATTCTACATACTACGTATCATATCCACATAGTTCTCGAGTGTGACCCCCTATCGCCACGGCCTCCTCGGCCTACTGGCAACCTCACTTACCCTCATCTCGCGCACTGGCTACCAAAGCCAGTCGCACCTGTGTATCTCACGGACTACACACCATACGGTCTCCATAGACCACGACCTCCGCCAGAGCTAAACGCGCACCGCGCACCCACGGACTACATGAGCAAGCTCAAGAGACACCGATTTCCACCGGGCTACGACTACGTAATAGCATCTGGTACGGTCAACACACAATACGGCCGATAGAGCGCACACTCGGTTATACAACAGGATTATTTCTCATCAACATTATCATAAATAGCAAATTCGACTGGTACATGTCCTTCTGGCACCCGCCGTCAGCAGTCGTAACCGTATTCATAAAATCGTTTGAAGTTCAGTGATTTTAAAGTGTATCGATCGTCCTCTAAAGAGTTGCCATCTATTATTTTAAAATAGTCTAGTAAATTTAAAATCGACTCTACAGTTAGATCTCATTATTTAAAACGGAATATTAAATCGAGTTTTACCATATCGTAACTTATGAATGTTTTCTTTTGCCTTGCACTAATCTGTATCTACATTAACTACAGCTTTCACTTCACTCATTTTCACACGAAATAAAATAACAGTCTTGCATCTTTGTAAATTAAAAACTTTTGTCAGTGTTTATTATGCAATTGATCACGAATTGAATAAATAGAATTTAATCTTACCACGACTCATTTTCAGCGAAGAATGAAACGTTTAACCACAATACACTGTATTTCTTGTAAGCTTTTCTAAACACAAAAACGCACCGTTTCTCGTCATTTTGACGTATTAAATTTTGCGAGAAGCATGGGAAATCGCATCGATTAATTCCCTGACACAGCAATCGATATAGATATCGATATTGACAATGTAGTCTTACAACAGTTTACCTGTCTTTCTTTACATTTGAAATCCTAGTTTAAGTTTACGTAATTTAATTATAAAAATATGTTGAATGAACCCCCAACATTGTTAATAAAGCAAGCTCATTCATTGTCTTTTTATTTAATGCGCTTTGAACCTAACTTACGCAAAGCTACTATCTTTGGAGCCTAGGAATTAATCCAATGCATGTTTCATTTGAAACTGATTTCACAAGTTACTTTAGATTAAGAAGTTTAGATTAAGAAGGTATCGTCGCTAATTTTTGTTGAGTTCACGATTGCAAGCGTCTCAAGTTTATAAGAGCAGTAATTTCAACATCATTATTTTCCGCTAGGAACGTTTGTTTTCCAAAGTATGAAACAACATGTAAGGTATCACGAACTAAAATAGCGCCGCAAACTTTTAGTCTTACTGGAATACTTTGCAATGCTTTGTAAATAAGGTAAAACATGTCATTAAATCTCTAGTGAGTGAAAGTTAATCATTTAAGCCAATAAAAGCCTCACAACACAAATCTGTTCTACGCTGAGAACTTGTTTTTGACCCTTGCAAGTAATAGCAACTACTGGCCACTGAGTTTAGCTACAATAGAACTGAAAAATACAACCGTTGGGCGCGTCAACCCGACGCTCGAGTGACGTCGCCGGACCCGTCGCCGCGGTCGTTGCAGCCGCCGCGTCGCCAAAATGAGCTGCCTCCGACATGAGCTGGCGCCGACGTCGGTGCTGGCGCTGTCCGTGTGTCGCCGCTGCGCATCGGGCCGTCATGTGGTTCAGCTCAGATGAAACAATAACGAAGCCTGGTTAGGTACTACACGCAAGTAGGTCTACAAACAAAGTGATAAGAAACGATCTCACCGGGTTCCTGTTCACGCTGGTCACGTTATTCGCGACTTTGACTACCGCTGCATCATCTCTTCGTAATTCACTTTTTCCGCCTTGTATTTGTCATTTAGTCTCATAAGTCGAGGTCACGCGCTTAGGTTTCATAAGCACCACTACTATTGACTGCCATGCACCGGATTTTAGTAAAAGCGAATTAATCTGGCGTTCATCACCATGGTACATCTTCTTTTCATCAAGTTTGGTTGTTTCGACTGTGTTCATTTGTTTGATTTTGCATTTCTATTTTGTTCCAATTCTTTGCATTTTAACCGACTTGAATCCCACTTCTGATGTCGGAATCGGGGTGATTCCTCTCTTTTATCGAACATCAGGTATTCTTGGGGATTTCAATCATGATTCTCTAATACAGTCTTTTGTGTGGGCGTCTTTAGGGCGAGTCGGTTTTTCTACTGTCGACAATGCTTGTGGCGCTGAACTGATTGATCTTGGCTGCGTGACAGTTCTACAATTCCAGCTACGTTGCTGGCGTGTCACTACATTGTTAATGATCTCTTGAAGATCAGGTTATCTTGAATAATTGCTTGAAGAACACTTTCCTCGTGTCCATCTTCTGTATTGTTATTATTCTTTCTGCTAGTGACAAACTCGTGACATAGACTCTGTCAAGTACCAAGAAGGTACTGGCATCCGAAGACAATCGAAATAAACTATAAGGCTCTAGCTAGACCCCTCATACTTATAATTTACAACTGCTATAAATGGCAAGTCTTAAAAATGTTTTACTAAATATCACTCCTTCCAGTTTATCAATCCAATTATCCAGTTTCCCAGTATATCAATCCAATTATCAATTACATAATTTGTACTAAGCAACCTTTTCATCTGAAACCGATAATTTACTATAGGATGGAATACAATTTAATAAAAAGTTTGGCATAATTGGACAATAATTGGTCATAATTGGATACAGTAAATATTTTCAATGTGCATGTGATATTCAAACCATTATCCGAAATTTCACTTACAAATGATAAGATATTATTTTGTGTTCTTATTTAAAAATTACTTGTAATGGACATAAAGCTGTCTGTGATTAAAAACTTCATTAACATCAGCAGTACGTCAGGGATGTTTTCGGATCCACGTCGTTATCCGCAAGCGCTTTGCATCTCTGTGTAGCAGAGTGCGTGCAAGTGACAACGGCATCCTTCGAATCATAAAGGAGAAGTCTGACTGCCCGATATTACGACACTATAAAATATCCGGCACTTTATGCAGTCAGGGTCGATATTCATGTGCTATTCTTTTAATTGAGGATTGTTTTTTAAAACTAGTTTCATGAATTTTCTGTTTAACAACTTTGAAATAAATAATTTTGTGGGCTTTGTATTCTTTCATTTACTTTTATCGTCTAATGTCTTTATATAAATTAGGTATTTGTATTTTTTTATTTTATTGTAAAAATACTCATGACCATATCGTAAGTCTACCATAAGCTCCGTCTTCCAGTACATACCTAGTCTCTACCTACAAATAATCTTTAGTAACCTACCGGATATCTTATGCGCCCTGTCCATTTTTGCAAACTTAGAATCGCTTTAGGTAGTGACTTAAAAGAATTTGGTTTGCAGAAAATTTCCTTTCAGCACCCTCTCAAGTTCCTTGCCATCGTCCGACCTTAAGCTCTTTATCAAAGTCCATAGTCGTTGACAAAGAATTAGTTAAAAAGCTTTCGTATTCGGGGATGATAAATGGTATACCTATATAACTTTAGTGTTGACATAGAGAACGCATATGACTATGTTTACTGTGTACCTATCATAAAATTGCATAACACCAATGAAGACTTGGGTAATTAAGAAATAACTTAAACTAAAACACCTATAGGTATGGGAGACCTGGTCAAGGCCGTATAGCTAAGGCTCTGAGCGTGTAGTTCATCCGTTTCAAAACGGAAAGGTATTAAATATACGTATATATTCTGTGCAGGACAGAGATAGACAGTGATAATAAAACAGTGATTATGAAATAGACAGTTAAAATTAGTAATAATAATAAGTGCAGTACAAATACATAAAGTTAAACATAGTGATAGCTAACAGACTCTCTTAAAGAGCGCAAAAGTTTAATAGGTAAGTATATTAGTTTAATAGTAAATATAAACAGTAAAAGTTTACGTATCGTTATAAATAGACTTTAATAGTGTTTTCAACACACTTGCTCGTAAAGTGAGTCTTATTCTATTGAATTTAGAACTATAAACTGGGCTATAAGTCACGCGTGCATAATATATTATACCCTAGTGCATAATATAATTAATCCTACAAAGTTGAATTGTACCTTAGTGCAAATTACATGCGAGTAAACAGAGCATATTTTATTGATCCGGGTTATACATTAAATATATGAGCGCGCGCGTACAGACGGCGCGCGGCCACGCGGCGCGCCTGCAGCAGCAGCAGCGGCACGTACAGCGCCTCCAAGCAACAATAGCGTGTGTACGTGTAATGGGACAGGGCTACTGACGCGCAGCAGCTAACAGCTGCTTCAAATAAATCTTATGACCACGTATATATGTCTGTCTTTTACTCACAAGTGTGTTGAAAAACGTCGTATGTAACTCGTGAGCGTTGCTAATTACAGTCGAGGCTGTGATTTGAGCCCGAGCCGCAGGCGAGCGCTTAATATTGAGCCGACACTTGAGACTTAGCTCACTTGTTACATAATATACCATATATACATTGTTAGTTTTAAGAAAATAGTGTTTTATAAAGAGTTCATAGCTTATAGTTTTTGCTTATAGAGATAATTTAATATCGTGTATAATTTGATTCATAATTGATTAATCGTCGCTATGTTAACGAATTTGCGTGCATAGCCTTCATAGCTGAACAATGAAATACCTACTTACCTATGTGATTTATAGCTTATATACTTTGAAATAGCTTACAGTTAAAAGTTGAATTTGTATTAGATAGGTTTTGATTGCAATAAAGAAATGGTCACGAAAATCTTTGATTCCCGCACACAGAGAGAGAGATTAATAGAATATACTTAGTTTTTGTAAATAGCTTTTTCTAATAAGTAAATGGATTATACGATAATTATTAACTTGATCTCTGTCATGAGATTTATAAATGGGATGAACTAATGCCTTTTTTAACTGAGCAGGGAATATTCCGGATGACAAACATAAGTTAAATATATGTGTTAATGGCGATACAAGAATAGTTTTGTAGGTTTTGAGGAAATTTGTTGAGATACCATCAATGCCAACCGCACAGTCATTACGAAGTGAATTTATGATCTGTAATACCTCAATTTCATCTGTATTAAGAAAACACAACGAGTTAATATGTTGTCTATTGGTATCTTTGTAATTAGGAACATTCTCTGCTCAAAGGATAAATTCGATTAAAGGTGGTCCCTCATCAATATTTTAAATCTCAATATAAAACTACAAAACGAATTCATTCAATGGCAGCCCCAGACGGATTTTCTTGCTCTTCTTATAAAGTTCATAGGGAGTTGAATACCTATGTTATTGCGACATCTACATCTTCGAGAACCGAATAGATAAGCGTAGGGAAGTGCTATGAAAATGTATAGTATGTTGTTCATAATATGACCGACTCTGTGTGAGATCAAGTGAACTTTTAAAAAAGCTTTTCACGTTAATTATCTCTCGTCACATAAATCATTTGAGTCGGGGGATTTTAAATTATTTTATTCTTTTTCAATTACTCTTTAACCGTCGCGTCGTGGGTTTTTCAAAATTTTTATTTTGTTTTTTATTACTAAATATCACTCCTTCCAGTTTATCAATCCAATTATCAATTACATAATTTGTATGAGGCAACGTTTTCACCTGAAACCGATAATTTACTATAGGATGGAATACAATTTAATAAAAAGTTTGGCATAATTGGACAATAATTGAAAATCAAACGAACTTGTGAAGTTCGATAACAATTATATAAGCAGCTTAATTCGACGCGATTTAAGTTTACATGTTGTAGTGGCGCCCCCAGGCGTCACCCTTGCACGTATTTTTATAGGATATTTTAATTTTTAGTTTGGTCACACCAGAGCAACACTCAAAATTCAAACAAAAAATATCTAACAACGCCTCTTTACTCGGAGTAACCTGCAGGACTTTCATTAGTTGAGAGTAAGAACCTCCTTATACCCCATCCATAGTCACCCACACGTAGGTATGCAGATACCTACCTACGTGTGTTGTGCTTTTTATATTTGATTTACTTGGGCTGGGGTAGAGGAACCTCTAGATACTATGAGTAACAATTGTTATTCAGGGAGGGATTGAATAAATCGCGTCGAATTAAGCTGCTTATATAATTGTTATCGAACTTCACAAGTTCGTTTGATTTTCAATTATATTTCGCAGCTTAATTCTTAGCGATTTAAGTTTACATGTTGTAGGATGTTTAGAGAATACAAATATAAAATGCCTTCAATTCTAATAATTTATTTAATTATCAAATTATTTCAGTTACACTAGTAATTACTTAAATTCAATAATAGTTACATGGTACATAAACCTCTTAATCAACTACATATTATCACATTTTGCTAGTTTCTTGATAGCAATTAATAAATATGATAATTATTATATAATCACCATATTAAATATAACAAAAGTAAGATACACTCTTTTTTATAAAGAGAAATTATTTAATAAGGATGTGGCAAAGTTCGAATCGACAATTTCTCTATTGTAGTACTTTGCAAATGTCGCGGATGAGTTACTCCATCCTGCAGTTTTTCTTATAATATCAATATTCACCCCTAGTTTATTGGCTGTCGTCGTAGCCGCGTGACGGGTGCTGTGAGCACTAAATATTGAGGTGTCTAAGCCACTCTTAAATAAAATATCTTTAATCCAACGGCTCAAGGTTTGTGTGGTTACTTTGCAGTAAGGTTCTTTGAAACTTATAAAGAGTTGTTTTTCAGAACTTCGTCGATGTTTTGTTTTATTTAAATATGTATTTAAACAAGAGGCTGGACAAATACGGAGGTTTTCTTTATAAAAAGGCAGTTTAAGTACTGGTTGTAATACATTTGGCTTAGAGGTTTTAATATTATCTGGAATATAAATCAAAAGCTCGTTTGGATTATTGATATTAATATTATCTATTTTAATTAGACACAAAGTTTGCACTCGATGAGCTGTGACGAGAGCCAATAACGTAGCGGTTTTTTTAGTGAGGACTTCCAGAGTGAGGTCCTCATTAGGCCATTGATCTGCTAAATATGACAATACAATGTTGGGATCCCAACTCACATCGTATTTGGGTTTCGTAGGCCTCATTCTGAAAGCCCCCCTCATAAATGTCTTTATGTTATGATCGTTATGTAAATTATTAAATAATAGGCTTAGTGAGGATTTAGCTGAATTAAGAGTGCCGTATTTCGCACCCTTGTTAAACATCTCAGTTAAAAATTCAACAATATTTGGTACTGAATTAACGGAATAATCATAACCGTGGTTTCTACAAAATGTGACCCAGCTCTTAAGGCCGCTATTATATTGTTTGTAAGTATTTTCGGAAAGGGCATTTACCATTATTTCGACAGACGGTCTTGTAAAACCTATGTTCAAGTAGGTTTTGCTGACAATTTCGCGGCAGCTAGGCGGAGTGTCGAATGCAGATGGTGTGGCAATCTGGAAGGAGATTTTAATAATTCAATATTCGGCTCAAAAATTAACAATGGAGAGCTGGCGACTTTCTTAAATAGGGGAAACCACGGCTGTGTTGGCCAGTAGGGTACAACAAGGACTCCTTCAGCTTGATCATTAATTATCTTCCTGATAACTTTCAAAATCATTGCGAATGGCGGGAAAGCGTAAAAATACATATTTTTCCAAGATAAAGTGAAAGCGTCAACCGCCCAAGCATTAGGATCACACTGCCAAGTTACATATTTTGGACATTTACTATTAATTGGGCTAGCAAAAAGATCTATATCAAAATCCCCAAAACAAGTTTTTATTTCACTAAATGCCATATCTCCAAGTTCCCATTCCGTGTCTGAAAATTTAACACGTGATAACGCATCAGCTTCATAGTTGTCTTTCGTGTTTATGTAAGATGCTAAAATATGTAACTTTTTACTTTCACACCATTGCCAGATTGACCTACTTAAAACATTTAAGTGGCCGTATTGCACACTGCCCATTCTATTTATACAAGATATTGCAGTAGTATTGTCAATACGAAGTAAAATCTCACAATTAGTCAACTGTCTTGCAAAATATTTTAACCCGAAAAAAGCAGCTCTTAATTCCAGCTCGTTGATGTGCTGTTTTATTTCGCGTTCATTCCAAAATCCATAGGTTTTTTTACCATTACAGAATGCACCCCACCCAGAGCGAGAAGCGTCGGAAAAAATTTCAAGTACAAAATTGTTACTTTTGATTTTACTACAACTATTATTAATATTGTTCTTCCACCAATTTAAATCCACTTTAACTTCTTGTGATAATAAAACGGTCTGATTATAACTAGGGTTATTGGATAAATATTTAAACTTAAGTGCTTCAAAGTTTTTTGTGTACAGCCATGAGTAGTCCAAAGCTGGGCAAGCTGATATCAATAGACCTACTAATCTTGTGAAATCATGTAAATTACATTTTTCTCTATTGATAAAACCATTTAAAAAATGTTTTATTTTTTCTTTTTTATAGGTGGGTAATTCTAATTTCATAACTGTCGAATCATAAATAAAACCTAAAAACTGACATCTACGGCTTGGTATTAGGCTGCTTTTTTCCTTGTTGATTATAAAACCTAACTGTTGCAATAATCGCATTGTAATTTGGACATTATTAACACATTCATCATAAGTTTCACCAAAGCACAAATAATCATCTAAAAAAATCACCGACAGAATATTTTGTTTCCTCAAGTGTTCTATGACCGGTTTTAATAACTTTGTAAAGACGTAAGGAGCTGTACAAAGGCCGAAGGGTAAACATGTAAATTCGTAAATACAATTCCGATATTGAAAACGAAGGTATTTTCGATGAGATTTATGAACATTTACTAAAAAGTATGCGTCCTTTAAATCTATAGTAGCCATGAAACAATTTTTTGTAATTAAATTTGACGCCGTCCTATAATCCTCCATCTTGAAGTGCTTGACGTCTACAAAGTTATTGAATTTCTTTAAATTTAGTATGAATCTTTTATCGCCATTGGACTTTGGAATTAGAAATATAGGCGATAAAAACTGATTTACATCGAAAGTGCATTTACGAATAGCTCCTATTTTTAATAATTTAGAGATCAAAGGTTCGAATTCTGTGTGATTTTTAAAATTATTATTATTATTTAAAAAGTTGTCTTGTAAGGGTTTACTTTTAAGAGGTATTTGGTAGCCATTAATCCAATTTAGTATAGTTGTATCCGAAGTTATATTAGTCCAATTCAAGTAAAAGTGACGTAAGCGACCAGCAAATCTTACCTCGTCTAACGACGAGTCGTCTTGCGGTACGGCGCAGGCGGCGGTGGGGGGAACGACGAAGGCTGGAACGGCGGCGGCGGTGCCGCCGGTGGATCCCGAGGCGCGCGGTATGCTGCGCGCCCCCGTGCATATCCGGTCTGCAGGCGTGGGGCCATTTGAGTCTTCGCTGTATCCGGCCTCCGGAGATACAGGCTCCTGAAGTTTCCCCGGCTTTTACTAGTTGAAGCAGAGTTTCTTTGGTCGACTTTATGATTTATCTTTAGGGCTTCTGCAGATTTTTGAATACTTTTGGCATCTCTTAATTTCTCTGGTAAATTTTCTCCAAACAGATACTTATCAGTTTTAGAGTTTATCAAGGTCTCCTTTATATCGGAATTAATTGACGAAATAACGAATTTTTTTCTTGTTTGCGTTTCAAAATGGTGCATTTCGCATAAAATGCGACAGGCATCACTTACAGGCTTTAGAACGTCTTGTTTTAATAATTTGTATTCCGATTTAGAAATCAAGTTATTCACAGTTTGTGTTAGAGCTGCCACGGCTACACTTAAATGTCTTTGTCTGGCGGCCATCGAAGCATCACGCTTCACAAAGTTTTCTGCCAAAGCTACTTTTACTTCGGAATTTAATACTGGAGGAACTAGTAGTTCACAGTTCTCAGGTATTAAGTACTCTTTAAGTAATTGTCCTTTCGTTTCCTTATTAAGTCCCTTTTTAAGAATTTCACGCCATCTTGCGGCCAAATCTTTGTGAACTTGCTTAGAAAAAGTAATATCAGCTTCTGGCGCTTCACCCAAAAGAAACAGAGTTTCGTCATCCAAAGGCATGTCCTCGTCATTTGCTATTGATTCAGCGGCGATGCCTGTAGCAGGCGGCGGCGATTCGGTCTCCGTCGGCAACATAGCCTCGGTTGGCAACAAGGGCTCGGGCATTATCGACGATGTTCGCTCGTGCTCGGCGTGCGGTGCATCGTCGGGCGGTGAAAATATTTCGTGCTCGTAGGGTATTTTCGTACTTGTCTCGACGGAAAGGTGTGGAGGACCTGTTGAATGATAGTTTCTTTTTAATAAAGTGAAAAAGCAGTCTCATTCTTAACTGGGTAACTATGTTGTTACCTATAAATATTTAAAATGACAAGAGCCCCAAGAATGGCAATTGCGCATTTTTCATAAATTAAACCTTAGGTAAGGTTTTAAATGTGTAGGAAACAACCCCAATTTTAGTTGCTCGCAACACGTACATCAAATAATAAAAGAGGATATTTGCCTCTATAGGTACTTACATTCCAGTTCGTCCTCAGACGAATAAATTATTTGTTTTCTTCGTTTCCTGAGTTTGTCTTCCAAACGACGTATTTTTCTTTCAATCCTTTCTTCACTTGTTTCACTACTTCTTTTCTTCCCCATGTTGAGTGCGAGGCACCAAAATTATAAAAAATACTAATTGCTTGTCGGAGCTCTGTTGACGTGCGAAGGGTTCGGCACGGAAACACGTAATGAAAGTCCTGCAGGTTACTCCGAGTAAAGAGGCGTTGTTAGATATTTTTTGTTTGAATTTTGAGTGTTGCTCTGGTGTGACCAAACTAAAAATTAAAATATCCTATAAAAATACGTGCAAGGGTGACGCCTGGGGGCGCCACTACAACATGTAAACTTAAATCGCTAAGAATTAAGCTGCGAAATATAATTGGTCATAATTGGATACAGTAAATATTTTCAATGTGCATGTGATATTCAAACCATTATCCGAAATTTCACTTACAAATGATAAGATATTATTTTGTGTTCTTATTTAAAAATTACTTGTAATGGACATAAAGCTGTCTGTGATTAAAAACTTCATTAACATCAGCAGTACGTCAGGGATGTTTTCGGATCCACGTCGTTATCCGCAAGCGCTTTGCATCTCTGTGTAGCAGAGTGCGTGCAAGTGACAACGGCATCCTTCGAATCATAAAGGAGAAGTCTGACTGCCCGATATTACGACACTATAAAATATCCGGCACTTTATGCAGTCAGGGTCGATATTCATGTGCTATTCTTTTAATTGAGGATTGTTTTTTAAAACTAGTTTCATGAATTTTCTGTTTAACAACTTTGAAATAAATAATTTTGTGGGCTTTGTATTCTTTCATTTACTTTTATCGTCTAATGTCTTTATATAAATTAGGTATTTGTATTTTTTTATTTTATTGTAAAAATACTCATGACCATATCGTAAGTCTACCATAAGCTCCGTCTTCCAGTACATACCTAGTCTCTACCTACAAATAATCTTTAGTAACCTACCGGATATCTTATGCGCCCTGTCCATTTTTGCAAACTTAGAATCGCTTTAGGTAGTGACTTAAAAGAGTTTGGTTTGCAGAAAATTTCCTTTCAGCACCCTCTCAAGTTCCTTGCCATCGTCCGACCTTAAGCTCTTTATCAAAGTCCATAGTCGTTGACAAAGAATTAGTTAAAAAGCTTTCGTATTCGGGGATGATAAATAGTATACCTATATAACTTTAGTGTTGACATAGAGAACGCATATGACTATGTTTACTGTGTACCTATCATAAAATTGCATAACACCAATGAAGACTTGGGTAATTAAGAAATAACTTAAACTAAAACACCTATAGGTATGGGAGACCTGGTCAAGGCCGTATAGCTAAGGCTCTGAGCGTGTAGTTCATCCGTTTCAAAACGGAAAGGTATTAAATATACGTATATATTCTGTGCAGGACAGAGATAGACAGTGATAATAAAACAGTGATTATGAAATAGACAGTTAAAATTAGTAATAATAATAAGTGCAGTACAAATACATAAAGTTAAACATAGTGATAGCTAACAGACTCTCTTAAAGAGCGCAAAAGTTTAATAGGTAAGTATATTAGTTTAATAGTAAATATAAACAGTAAAAGTTTACGTATCGTTATAAATAGACTTTAATAGTGTTTTCAACACACTTGCTCGTAAAGTGAGTCTTATTCTATTGAATTTAGAACTATAAACTGGGCTATAAGTCACGCGCGCATAATATATTATACCCTAGTGCATAATATAATGAATCCTACAAAGTTGAATTGTACCTTAGTGCAAATTACATGCGAGTAAACGGAGCATATTTTATTGATCCGGGTTATACATTAAATATATGAGCGCGCGCGTACAGACGGCGCGCGGCCACGCGGCGCGCCTGCAGCAGCAGCAGCGGCACGTACAGCGCCTCCAAGCAACAATAGCGTGTGTACGTGTAATGGGACAGGGCTACTGACGCGCAGCAGCTAACAGCTGCTTCAAATAAATCTTATGACCACGTATATATGTCTGTCTTTTACTCACAAGTGTGTTGAAAAACGTCGTATGTAACTCGTGAGCGTTGCTAATTACAGTCGAGGCTGTGATTTGAGCCCGAGCCGCAGGCGAGCGCTTAATATTGAGCCGACACTTGAGACTTAGCTCACTTGTTACATAATATACCATATATACATTGTTAGTTTTAAGAAAATAGTGTTTTATAAAGAGTTCATAGCTTATAGTTTTTGCTTATAGAGATAATTTAATATCGTGTATAATTTGATTCATAATTGATTAATCGTCGCTATGTTAACGAATTTGCGTGCATAGCCTTCATAGCTGAACAATGAAATACCTACTTACCTATGTGATTTATAGCTTATATACTTTGAAATAGCTTACAGTTAACAGTTGAATTTGTATTAGATAGGTTTTGATTGCAATAAAGAAATGGTCACGAAAATCTTTGATTCCCGCACACAGAGAGAGAGATTAATAGAATATACTTAGTTTTTGTAAATAGCTTTTTCTAATAAGTAAATGGATTATACGATAATTATTAACTTGATCTCTGTCATGAGATTTATAAATGGGATGAACTAATGCCTTTTTTAACTGAGCAGGGAATATTCCGGATGACAAACATAAGTTAAATATATGTGTTAATGGCGATACAAGAATAGTTTTGTAGGTTTTGAGGAAATTTGTTGAGATACCATCAATGCCAACCGCACAGTCATTACGAAGTGAATTTATGATCGGTAATACCTCAATTTCATCTGTATTAAGAAAACACAACGAGTTAATATGTTGTCTATTGGTATCTTTGTAATTAGGAACATTCTCTGCTCAAAGGATAAATTCGATTAAAGGTGGTCCCTCATCAATATTTTAAATCTCAATATAAAACTACAAAACGAATTCATTCAATGGCAGCCCCAGACGGATTTTCTTGCTCTTCTTATAAAGTTCATAGGGAGTTGAATACCTATGTTATTGCGACATCTACATCTTCGAGAACCGAATAGATAAGCGTAGGGAAGTGCTATGAAAATGTATAGTATGTTGTTCATAATATGACCGACTCTGTGTGAGATCAAGTGAACTTTTAAAAAAGCTTTTCACGTTAATTATCTCTCGTCACATAAATCATTTGAGTCGGGGGATTTTAAATTATTTTATTCTTTTTCAATTACTCTTTAACCGTCGCGTCGTGGGTTTTTCAAAATTTTTATTTTGTTTTTTATTACTAAATATCACTCCTTCCAGTTTATCAATCCAATTATCAATTACATAATTTGTATGAGGCAACGTTTTCACCTGAAACCGATAATTTACTATAGGATGGAATACAATTTAATAAAAAGTTTGGCATAATTGGACAATAATTGGTCATAATTGGATACAGTAAATATTTTCAATGTGCATGTGATATTCAAACCATTATCCGAAATTTCACTTACAAATGATAAGATATTATTTTGTGTTCTTATTTAAAAATTACTTGTAATGGACATAAAGCTGTCTGTGATTAAAAACTTCTTTAACATCATCAGTACGTCAGGGATGTTTTCGGATCAACGTTGTTATCCGCAAGCGCTTTGCATCTCTGTGTAGCAGAGTGCGTGCAAGTGACAACGGCATCCTTCGAATCATAAAGGAGAAGTCTGACTGCCCGATATTACGACACTATAAAATATCCGGCACTTTATGCAGTCAGGGTCGATATTCATGTGCTATTCTTTTAAGTGAGGATTGTTTTTTATAACTAATTTCATGAATTTTCTGTTTAACAGCTTTGAAATAAATAATGCTGTGGGCTTTGTATTCTTTTATTTACTTTTTTCATCTAATTTCGTTATATACATTAGGTATTTGTAATTTTTTATTTTATTGTAAAAATACTCATGACCATATTGTCAGTCTACCTTAAGCTCCGTCTTCCAGTACATGCGAAGCCTCTACCTACAAATAATCTTTAGTGACCTACCGGATATCTTATGCGCCATGTCCATTTTTGCAAACTTGAGTCGCTTTGGTTTGCAGCAAATTTCCTTTCAGCACCCTCTCAAGTTCCTTGCCATCGTCCGACCTTAAGTTCTTTATCAAAGTCCATAGTCGTTGGCAAAGAATTGGTTAAAAAGCTTTCGTATTCGGAGATACTTACATACATAACTTTAGTAATAACATAACGGAGAGAACGCATATGACTATGTTTACTGTGTACCTATCATAACATTGCATAACACCAATGGAGACTTGGGTAATTAAGTAATAACTTAAACTAAAACACCTATCAAAATCAAATCAAATCAAATCAATCTTTATTGCCAAAAATATGGTTAACAATGGTGGTGGTAGTCATAATATAAAATAAGTATCACATATTTTACTGAAATTATTACAGTATGCAATATTCTAATGTCATTCTTTAAACTATTTTTAAGATTTATTATGAAATCAATAAAAAAATATTCGAATGATCATACAAATCATGACAAAATTATCAAATTATAATATAATATATAATATTATTACAGCATTGTCAATAGATAATTAAAAATGTCACGTTTTAGAATTAAAAAATTCATTGACGGAATAAAAACATTTTATCTTTAACCATTTAGTCAATTCAACTTTGAGTTTATTTATTGTCATTAATTTAAAAGCTTTTGGTAATGAATTAAAAATTTTCACACACATTGCGTAACATTGGTTGTGGTACAGTTGTAGGTGGGGCATATCATTATAAACAAGCCTTTCCCCATGTCGTGTTGCTCTTGTGATGTCTCGTGCACGAATAAAATATTTAGCATTACATTTAACAAACATGACTGCTTCTAGAATGTACATACAAGGCAGTGGCAAAATACTAAGTAACTTGAACAAGGGTCTGCAAGGTTCATCTGGCGCCTTACCCAGCATTGCTCGTATACACTTTTTTTGTGTGATAAAGGTTTTGTCCAAATCTGTAGATTTCCCCCAAATTAGTAAACCGTAACGTAGTGTGGACGCCACATAGCCATAGTACGCGGTAAGAACAGTTGTCCTAGAGCAGGTCTTCCGAAGATGACTCAAAACATACACGTAACTGTTAAGCTTTTTGCACACCACCTCTACATGGTGTTTCCAGTTTAAGTGTTGATCAACATTTACGCCAAGAAATGTTGTATTTACTACTTCACTCAACTCATTATTTTCATATTTAATTTTTAATTTAGTCAATGTCTTGTTTGTATTAAATCGTATATATTTGGTTTTATTTAAATTGACATTGAGATTATTGTTTGACAAATATTGAATTATTAATTGTATAGTATTATTTATGTCATTTTCAAAAATATTATTATCATTATTATTATTCGTAAAAATTATAGAGATGTCGTCAGCAAATAATAAATATTTATGATTGGTCAATTTAGGCAGGTCATTAATGTATAATAGAAATAATAATGGTCCAAGTACACTTCCTTGTGGCACTCCAGTCAAGATTTGCCTGAAAACCGATCTTCGAGTAACAAGTTCTGCTTGTTTATTTATGGTCTGAACTTCAACGCATTGTAGCCTTTCAGAAAGGTACGACCTAAACCAGCTCAAAACAGCACCTCGGATACCGTATGCTTCTAACTTATTAATTAGTAGATCATGCGCGACAAAATCGAAAGCACGAGTCATGTCGAAAAATACTGCTATGGTTTCCATTTTAGAGTTTAAGTTTCGTGTAATATCGTTGACTAATTCAAATATGGCAGTTGTTGTGGATTTATTTTTTTGAAAACCATATTGTTCCTCGCAGATTATATTAAATTTTGATGTAAAACTAACTAGCCTTTTTGTCATTGCTTTTTCAAACACCTTTGAAAAAATTGTTAGTCGCGATATTGGGCGATAGTTTTCCAATTTAGTCTTAGAGAGTTTATAGGTATGGGAGACCTATAGGTATGGGAGACCTGGTCAAGGCCGTATAGCTAAGGCTCTAGGCGTGTAGTTCACCCGTTTCAAAACGGAAAGGTATTAAATATACGTATACAGGGTCAATTTATAATATACCATAAAACTTTAAAATTGGGTTAAGAATCATAAGTGGGTTTTAATTACGAAGTCAAATTAAAAAAATATATATTTAATTTAAAATTTGAAAATATTTTTAGTGAATAAAATTTAAGTTTGATCTACAATTTATGACTAGGTAAAAAAATCAAACATTTCCATCTAGTTCTTTTAAGAAAATCACTTCACCAAAACAATAATCTTACGCGAATAGTACCTACGCATCCGAGCGAAGGTCGTTGACGCGCGCCCGTGTGTTTGCGTGACCCAGTTACCTACTTAGCGCGGAATCAGCTGTAATTACGTCAAACATCAGGATAAAAGGTGATTCTAATGTCCCATCACACTACTGTTACAGGCTTTTGACAATCAATTTCACGTTAAACTAATTGTAAATACTGTTTTAGTTTTGATTTTCATTAAATTAAAAATAAAATAATGCATTAGTGCGAACTCTTTGTTTAAACTAGAAAATTGATTTTACAATTAATTTAATGTTAGAATGACGTGTTAAAAAACTGGAATCACCTTATTTACAACTATTATTATTTACAGAGTAGGTATGTTCAAAAATAACTTACGTTTTTACATTGCGTCCTGTCGCTGATGTTAGATCCGATACTCGTAATCACAGACAACCAATTCAAAGCAACTGCTGCACATACCGTCCTTGCTGCTGTATACACAGTCTTGCCCGTTTAAGTACATTAATTTTTACTCTTTGCAAACTGTCCTTCTCAGTTCTGACGACAGCAAAGGCGTCAGTTATTCTATTCTTAAGTTCGTCCGCACTTTGAATTGTATGACCGTCCTGACCGTACACCAAGTCTTTAATTCGACCTCAAAAAAAAAAGTCTACAGGTGTAAGGTCAGGTGATCTAGGTGGCCAGCTCACTGTACTCTTGAGACATGTATTCACGCACATTCCTAGCGAAATGCGCCGGAGCACCGTCGTGCTGGTAATACATGCCTCTTAAGTTAACCAGTGGCACGTCTTCTAAGAACTCGCGCACTTCACCCCGTAACAAGTCCATGTAGGTGTCACCGTTCAAACGTTCGAGAAAAACTGGTCCTAAAATGTCTCCCCTAATATGCCTGCCCAAACATTCACACTAAATCGGTGCTGAAAGTGATCAGGCCGCACCATCCGCGGATTATGAGAAGCCCACCAGTGCGCGTTGTGGAGGTTAAACATTCCCACTCGTGTAAAGGTGGACTCGTCAGTCCATAGAATGTTGCGTCCTGGGTCCTCCAGCACCCAACCACAGAACTGCACACGCGGAGCATAGTCGCTTTCTTTAAGTTCTTGCACTTTCGTAAAGTGGTAAGCCTTGAGACCTTCTCGTCGCAGCAAGCACCGCACCCATGAACTGCTGACGTTAAACACCTGAGCTGCATCGTTAGTGCTGGCTATTGGATGCTGCTCAAAAAACTCCAGCACGTCTTCTTCGACTTGAACTGGCAATCGAGGTCTGCCGGCGTCAGTAGCACGTGGAGTAAACGTGCCAAAATCACGATGGCACTGCACTGCGGTGCAGTGCCATTCGTGCGGTGTCACTTTGGAATGAGTTGCCGATTGAAATCCGTTTAGCTAGCACACCACGGATTTTTAAACGAATGATTAAACGACACTACCAGGCGAAAAACTGTTAATCTTAACTATTTATATATGTATTATAATATTTAATATATATGTATATATGGTATTTATGTTCATTATGTATTTATGTAATTATTAGTAT
Source organism: Stenoptilia bipunctidactyla (assembly GCA_944452665.1). Lineage (NCBI taxonomy): Eukaryota > Metazoa > Arthropoda > Insecta > Lepidoptera > Pterophoridae > Stenoptilia > Stenoptilia bipunctidactyla. Next base: position 17,734,184 of record OX101728.1, read on the forward strand.
TTAGTTTATTTATATATTTTTACAAGCCGTGCACCCATCCACCTCAATTTCCTTTAATTCCTAGGTTACCTGGCAGAAATCGCTCTTGAGCGATAAGGTCGCCTTTGTACAAATGTATTTTAATGTCATCATTTAATGTAATTTTTCCTCTGTAACCATGTTGGTGTACAATAAAGTGTTTATTATTATTATTATTACGTGTTGGAGAAGTTTCCTATAAAGGCAAGAGATGGCACTGGGAGTATATTAAATCGCGCAAGTAGTTTTCGTTATAAATACCATATTATGTAAAATAAAAGTTTATTTGTCAGTTCTAAATACAGCACATAAATCTTATCTAAATGTGTTTTAATATACGGTCGGTAACGGAATCTTAGAGGACAAGTTGGTCCTTCGAGCGGATTTTTAAAGTAGTGGCGGCAAGTTATAGTGGTGTGCGGCAATAAGTGATAAAGTTGTGCGGCAATAAGTATTATGTGAGTGAACATAATGGGCAATTTGTGACCTGTGAAGTGATAATAACTCCCATGGATTTCAGTGTTTGTGGACTTGGTAACTGTGAGTAATACGATAATTCCTTAATAAGTGCTAAAGACTTGTAGTGATTTCAGTGAAAGTGTGATAAAAAGACTTTGTGACTAAATACTTAAAAAAAAACTTCGTGAAAATACTTAGAAAGTTTAAAGAGATTTGGACTTAGAATATTTCAAAAAATGGACTTAGAAAAATTTTGTGAAATTTAAACTTTTAAAATTCTAACTTGAATTTCGGTATTTTTTTGGACTTTAAACAATTCATAAAATCAGTACTTTCAAAATGGAGAAGGTTAATGAAGCTCTTAGCCTACAAGACGAAAGATTTGAAGCCATAAAAAAGGCTCAAATAAATTATGGAAAATGTTCAAAGACTAGAATTACTATACAATACTTAGAAACAAGATTAGAAAATTTAGAATCTTCATGGAAGAAATTCAAGACAACTCATGAGTTCATAGTGGAGAACACTTCAAAACAAACTCGAAGTGCAATAAATTACTTCATTGAAGATATATATGAGAATTGTGAGGAGACATTTATTACGTACAAAAGCGATTTGAAAACAAAAATACAAGAATTATTGGATGCTGCACCTAAAAAAGCCACTGAAAACAAACAAAACAAAACGAACACTGAGATAAAATTACCGACGATTAACATACCTCAATTTTCTGGAAAATACAATGATTGGCCAACATTTCATGATTTATTTAATTCAATTATACATACAAACAATTCCATTGATAATGTACAAAAACTTCATTATTTGAAGTCAAGCCTATCTGGTGAAGCAGAACAGTTATTAAGATCAATTTCTATAACAAGTCAAAACTATACACAAGCATGGGAAATACTAAAAAGTAGATACGACAACAAGAGATACATATCAAATAGTATTTTCAAGAAACTATTTAGTATTAGAAACATACCTTCAGAATCTGCTTACCAAATTAAGTACCTACTAGATACAACAGTGGAATGTTTAAGCTCATTGCAGAATATAGGGATGCCTACTAACACCTGGGATGCAATCATAAATTACATAACTGTTTCCAAATTAGATACAGAGAGTCATCGTCTATGGGAACAACATATTGCAGCAGAAAAAGATGAACTCCCTTCCTTTGACATTCTGAAAGAATTTTTAGTTATGAGATTTAGATCACTAGAAATGATTGATCATACCAGTAAAACATCAAGACCAAAAACATTTCACTCATTGTTGGAAGCTAAAGATATTTCTTGTAAGTTCTGCAAGGAAAAACATTATATTTACCAATGCAAGGAATTTTCAAAATTACAGTTTAAAGAAAGACATGAATTTGTTCAAAACAACAATCTCTGTTTTAATTGTTTAATACCTAACCACTCAGCTAAGAAATGTATGAGGAAGACATCATGTAGAGTATGCTATAAGAATCATCACTCTTTATTGCACCCAGATAAGATAAATGATGCTGTAAGGGAAGAAAATCAACAGAACTCAAATCAAAACATAGTGTCACATTTTATACAACAACCCAGTCAAATACTACTAGCCACCGCACTTGTAGAAGTGACTTCGTGTCAAGGCCAACAATACGTCTACCGTGCTCTCATTGACCAGGGTTCACAAGCCTCGTTCGTAACAGAAGATCTGGTTCAAACATTGGGTTTGAAAAAGAAGAGAATCAACGGCGTGGTTTCGGGATTGGATGAAGGAAAACAACTTCACACCAAATATATGGTTGAAGTCAAACTAAAGTCAAGATACAATTCAACCTTCACAATTCATATTCAAGCTTATATTTTGAAAACAATTACAACATACTTACCACAACAATCAATCACAGTTTCTAATTGGCCTGAGTTGGAAAATATAACACTAGCAGATCCTAAATACAATAAACCGAACAAAATACAGATACTGCTAGGTGCTGAAGTTTATAGCAAGATATTAGAAGCTGGTTTGATAAAGAGTCCGTCCGGATTAATAGCACAGAAGACACAGCTGGGCTGGATTCTTTCGGGTGATAGTAAAACACAAACTATGAAACAAAACAAAATGATTAATATGCATATATGTATATGTGAAAATGATTTATTAAGAAAGTTTTGGGAAATTGAAAATGAAACAATAACTGGTGAAAGAACATTAACTAAAGATGAACAAAGATGTGAAGATATCTATAAACAAACTACAATAAGAACAAAATCAGGAAGATACATGGTAAACTTACCTTTTAAAGAAGACTCAGGATCACCTGTTGAGAAATGTGGAAATACAAAGGAAATAGCTATCAGAAGATTTTTACAATTAGAAAGGAAATTTGAAAAGAATCCAAAACTAAAAATAGAATACTCAAAGGTTATTCAGGAATATTTGGAACTAAAACATATGACCCTATTTAATGAAACTGATGATGATGCTATATTCTTACCTCATCACCCTGTGATCAAGGAAGAAAGAGACACTACAAAATTAAGAGTAGTGTTTGATGCCTCTGCGAAGGGTTCCAAAGGTCAATCACTGAATGATACATTACTCACAGGACCTGTAATACAAGAAGACTTGCGAACCTTAATTACTAAGTGGAGAAAACATAAAATAGCACTAGTAAGTGACATTACTAAGATGTATAGACAGATTTTAATTTTTAAAAAACATGCTAATTACCAATGTATCGTATGGAGAGACAATCCTGATGAAAAATACAATTTTTATAAGTTACTGACAGTTACTTTTGGCACTGCATGTGCTCCATACTTAGCAGTTCGAACTTTAAAACAAGTTGCAGAAGATGAAAGTCAAAATTATCCTGAAGCAGCTGAAATTGTGAAATCTTCATATTACATGGATGATCTGTTGACTGGAGCACCAAATGAAGAACAAGCTGTTAAAATATACAAAGAAATTAATGAATTATTAGAAGGTGCAGGTTTTCAATTACAAAAATGGTCCAGTAATTCAGATAAAGTTTTGAAAATGATACAAGAAAACAAAGATGACATACAACCATTTGAAATAAAATTTAATGAAATTATAAAAATATTAGGAGTAACTTGGGATAGAATCGATGACAAATTCAAAATATTTGTTAAATTACCAGAACAAACTACAATGATAACAAAAAGAAATATATTATCAGATATATCCAGATTATTTGACCCTTTTGGCTGGCACCAGTCATTATTCGAGCTAAAGTACTAATACAAGAACTATGGCTTTGTAATTTAGATTGGGATACAGAAATAACAGGAGATCTTAAAGAAGAATGGTTAAAATATAGAAAACAACTTGAAGGGTTACAAAACATAGAAATTGATAGATGGATGCATAATTATCCTAACAATGACCAAATAGAACTGGTGGGCTTTGCAGATGCATCAATAAAGGCGTTTGGAGCAGTAGTATATGTCAGAGTTATTCGAAATGATGAAATTTATGTTACAATACTGGAAAGTAAGACAAGAGTTGCTCCACTAAAACAGATATCTATAGCTCGCTTAGAACTCTGTGCTGCAGTTTTATTATCAAAGTTACGAGTACTAGCAAATGCAACAAAGATTTTAAATGTTTCGAAACAAAATGTTCATGCCTACACAGACTCAACTATAGTTTTAGCTTGGATACAATCGCAACCTAATAGATGGCAAACTTTTGTAGCTAATCGAATAACAGAAATTCAAACAAGATTAGACAATGACAGATGGAATCATGTTGCTTCAGAAGATAACCCTGCAGATATTGCATCTCGAGGAATTGAACCATCAGAACTAAAAAACAACCAATTGTGGTGGAAGGGACCACACTGGATGAATAAGCTTAAATTACATAAAAACACAGATTTAGTACATAAAACAACCTTAGAAGAAAGAAAACAGCATAAAAAAGTATTTTTTAACCAAATAGAAGAAGAATCAATACTAGTGAGATTTTCAAACTTAAAGAAGATGATCAGAGTACTCACTTATTGTAGAAGAATTTTAAACCTCAAAGAAATAAAACAAAATAGAAATAAATATACTTACCTTACTGCGGAGGAAATGAAACAAACTCTGAACACTTGTATAAGAACTATTCAAGAAAGAGAATTTACTGAAGAATTAGAAGATCTGAAACAAAACAAAGGGATTAAAAGAAAAAGTAAACTGATTTCTCTTACACCATTTATAGACAAAAATCGTTTGTTGAGAGTTGGTGGTAGATTACAGTCAGCTGATATATCCTTAGATTATAAACATCCTATAATTATACCAAAAAATACTTACCTTGTAACACTACTTATTCAAGATGCCCATGATAGAGTAATGCATGGTGGCACCGCTTTGACAATGAATATTTTGAGAAGCAAGTATTGGATAATTGGACTAAAACCAGCTGTAAAAAAGTATATTAGTAGTTGTACTAAGTGCGTCAGATATAACGCTAGAACACATCAACCAATCATGGGTCAACTTCCCAGTGTTAGAGTAAATCCTGGGAGACCATTTGAAGCTTGTGGTGTTGATTTTGCAGGACCGATACAAATGAGAGTGTCAAAAGGTAGAGGGCAAAAAACCTTTAAGGGGTACATCTCACTTTTTGTGTGTATGAAAACAAAAGCACTACACCTTGAAGCTGTGAGTGATCTAACAACAGCTGGATTTCTTGCTGCATTCAGACGATTTGTGTCACGAAGAGGTCATTGCTCAGAAATGTATAGTGACAATGGTTTAAACTTTGTTGGAGCTGCAAATGAACTCACAAAGATGTTGAATCAAAGCATGGCCAGTGTAGTAAAAGAAATAGCAGCATTATTAGAAAATGACGGAACATCATGGCATTTCAATCCACCTAAATCACCAAATTTTGGAGGCCTTTGGGAGTCTGGGGTTAAATCAGTAAAGGCCCACCTAATAAAAACAATTAGCAACAGTACACTTACATTTGAAGAAATGGCTACTTTACTGTGTCAGATTGAAGCTGTACTGAACTCAAGACCTATTAGCTGCCTTAGTGAACATCCAGATGATAACACCCCTTTAACACCGGCACACTTTCTTGTTGGAGAACAACTTATAGTTGTACCAGAGAGAAATAATGATTTAAACGAACCAATCAGTCCTTTGCAACGTTGGAATCTGGTACAAAGAATGATGAAAAGTTTCTGGTCAAGGTGGTCACGGGAATACCTACACCTCTTACAACAACGATGCAAATGGAGGACGAAGACAGACCCACCAAAACTGGGAGATCTAGTAATAGTAAAGGAACCAGACCTACCTCCTACGAAATGGTTATTAGGTAGAGTAGAAAAATTACATGCTGGACCTGACGGTGAGTTTAGAGTTGCAACACTGAAATGTAAGAACTCGACTCTACAGCGCCCTCTATCCAAATTAATACACATGCCGTAAAATAACATTAAGAACAGAGTTCTTGGGGGGCGGCATGTTGGAGAAGTTTCCTATAAAGGCAAGAGATGGCACTGGGAGTATATTAAATCGCGCAAGTAGTTTTCGTTATAAATACCATATTATGTAAAATAAAAGTTTATTTGTCAGTTCTAAATACAGCACATAAATCTTATCTAAATGTGTTTTAATATACGGTCGGTAACGGAATCTTAGTGGACATTACGTATGCTTACAGCTACACGCCTTTCGGCGGAAAGACCCGACAATTTGACCAGTCAGTCGGGGATCAGATTATTATTATTATTATTATTATGCAGTGTTAGTTTTAAGAAAATAGTGTTTTATAAGGAGCTCATAGCTTATAGAGTTTGCTTATAGAGATAATTTAATATCGTGTATAATTTGATTCATAATTGATTAATCGTCGCTATGTTAACGAATTTGCGTGCATAGCCTTCATAGCTGAACAATGAAATACTTAGGTACCTATGTGATTTATAGCTTATATACTTTGAAATAGCTTACAGTTAACAGTTGACTTTGTATTAGATAGGTTTTGATTGCAATAAAGAAATGGTCACGAAAATCTTTGATTCCCGCACACAGAGAGAGAGATTAATAGAATATAGTTTTTGTAAATAGCTTTTTCTAATAAGTAAATAGATTATAGTCTAATAAGACAGTCTAATAAGATTCTAACAATATAGTCTAGAATGTTCTTATTGCATAACCGTCCGAGCGAGATAGACATATGTGTGTCCCGCTCATACGCCTCGATTTATCTCTCTTGTGCGGAACCCCCGCGCGCCCGCACAAAATCGAAATAAGAAAGAGCCACAAAGAGTGAAGATCTCCGAAGAAAGAAGACCTCCGAAGAAAGAAGCCCAATGAAGCCTGAAACAGTGAAGCCTCAAGCTTGAATAGTGAAAACTCTCTTGAAGCCCGAAGACTCTAAATAGAAGCCTGATGTCAAATTGAAGACAGAAGGCGGGAAATTACAGTGATAGAAGAGCGCGAGAAAAGAGAAGACAGAATATAGTGCGTGGCATCTTTCTTTGTGAAGTGCAGTGCAACAAGGCCGCGTGGCTTGACTTTCACGACCCTATAAAGGGTGAATTCGCATTTTCCTTTTATCCCTCACATCGAATCCAGCTTACAGAGTGGGTGGATAGTGCATTTCAGTGGATACAATCGTTCTAAATTATATACTATACAGTCCACTCGAGCTATCCCCAACATATTCAGTCAGACCCATTAGGTAAATTGTACCTATAACAATTAACATATTTTTGAAATAAGACAAAAATATCAATGAAAAAGCAAATAACTACTTTTTCCGGTTTTGACCCGACCCATGAGTAAAACTGTATACTTTATACGATATTGCTCTGGAATTAACCGTGTGATATTGTATCTTGTGCAAAAGGTTGAGCCTTGATGGGCCCAACCTTGACAGCCTGTACATTACACGAGGTCGAGTTTTGTAGTGGATGTTGATGAGATCGACCAACTCTTTGCGCAGTGGAAGTTGTCTTGAATTACACCTTGAATGTTGATGGTGTTTGGTCAACGAGTAGCGCTGATGACAAAATGATAATAATTAGACGTATCTATCTGGATTAAAATCGTATATAGCCGGTTTTACCCAATACGGTTGTGCCCCAACACGGGTGTAGAACAAAAACATCATTCACTCACACATAGTCAATACTAACTTGCCGGTGCAAACACTGCTTTTAAGAACAAATACATCACCTACAACATATCGATGAGTGACTTACATGTAGCTTATGTACACTTCACAATCACTGCTTGTATATTCAGGAAAATAAGATCAAGACTACCGAAAAACAATAAAATTAAATAACTCCGAATTGCGCTAGCCTACAACGACAAGTGCTCGTTTACAAATAGTAAGGCACTTCTGAGCGGCTTTTGCGCACGAAATTTGGATTATTGGCGAGAATAGCTACGCTATACGGTTTTACCCAGGTATACGGTTTTGTATAGGTTTCCCCTACTACATAGTTCCTCGTCCTCAAATTTTTTATAGGTACAAGAAAATTGGATGAATTAGCTGTTTTAACTAGACATTTTTTCGTACCTATTCTTTTTATTTTTCTTTTACAGTACTGCATTATAATATAAAGCTCCAAAAGTTTTCTTATTTCCTTTTAAAAGTAAATTTGACGAACTATGAACGTAATAGATAATCAACTCTATGTTATCTTTACATCTCTCAGTTAATTGCTCCGAGGAATACTCATACAGTGCCACAGGCAAATGAAAACAAAGGAACTATTTCGACTTGAACATACCATATGGGTGGCTACATCTGCAAAAGGATAGAAACATTTGTGCAGCGACATCTATGTATAATAATTTCGCACTAAATTAACAAAAGCTACAGTAGCAACTTAGTGGAAATATTTAAGTTTCCCATGTGAACTTATTATGCAGCGAAGCGTGAGTTTGTTGTCGAAACGAAACCAACAAAGTTGAGGCGTGAATAGGACCTCGGCTCAAGCGTTCAGGGAATTGTGTAAATATTTTATCTACGCTATGTAAGAGCAAGCGGGCTTGTTGAAATATAAGAAACAAAGTAATTTAGATTGAATTTTGAATTTTATTTACGTGGGTTCTGCGTGGAATTATGTAGTTCAGTGAATGTTGCTTTGTAAAGGAATTAGTTATTCATTTTAGTATGAGTATTGTGCAGGTGGTTCGTCTGATTACTTAATTTAAACAATGTTTAGCGGGCTAATTTAATCGTTAACACATCGCTTTTATCAAACCAGTAGAGGCAACAGTGTGTAAACCTTGGTCCGATTGCCTCCAAAAACACAAATGAGGTTTTTGATATAGCACAATACCTATATTTGTACATTTGCAATACAATTGCACATTCTGCGAGTGTAATAACATTGAATTTTACCGCGTAGTTTCCACTCTAGTTTAAACTTTCTTGGTAGGTATCTAGAAAGTTCATCAAGTATGACGGCTTACCTACATTAATTTCTGTGTGAATTAGGAAGGAAAGGTTGAAATAAAGATGGCAATGAACATATTTATTACAAGTAGTGTATGAAGCAGGGGGAAAAAAGCATAGTAGGTACATGGATGTTCTATTTCGTAGGTATTGTAATCCTACTATAAATTCCTGTCGTACCATGTTTCTTAATCATATCGAATAATATGTACAGAAGTACAACCTGAGTTCTGTAAAATTTATTCAAAACTGGCTTTTCCCCGCGGTTTTAAAAAATCAACAACAGAACTGGATCTAATTTATAATGTCTCATGTTTTCATAAAAATTAAAATCCTAAAAAAGTTATTTCAGTATAGGTAATTATATTTTTTATTCTGCGGCAGGTAGAACGTTTGAGAATTCACCTAGGTAAAACGTTGATTTGAACCTAGTCACCTTCAACTAGTTCTATTTATTCATACTAGCGCACACATTATGATTCCCACACTGCTGCCGCACTGAGGCATCTACGTGCGTAGGTACTGGGGGGCATTCGCTGTTTTACACCAGGGGGGTTTCATACCAGTGATATGAATCGCCGAATAGCGTTTTTGAAAGGGTCGATTCACATCACTGTCAATAAATTATAAATTAACAGTTGTGCACAAAAGCGTTACGAGTATGAATATACTTATTTATTTCAGGTAAAATTATTGCCAGAGGATTTAGTTCTACGAACAAAGTGATTACCGTTGGTTGTTATGAATCCCAAAATTTTGTTCGTTTAGTAGCCAAACTCAAACTTAAATATTCTTTATTTCGTAAGTATTTAAATACATTTGAAATAAGTCAAACAATTTACAAATTGGTACCACCACTTCGGAAAGTTGATCTGTTGAGAAGAAGTGGCAAGAAACTCGACAGCAATCATCTTTTCAAAATAAGAGAAAAAAATACACAATAACAATTTACAGCCAGGGAATCCCATCTTCTTGCATCCGGATATCTTATAGTAAACCTTTTCACATAACACATATCCTTATATCTATCGAAACGTAGCTTTTCTGTATTCATTTATAGCAATAAATGATCTAAAAGTTAATACTGTTCTTTTGATTATCTGTTATCATAAAGGATTGAGATTAATGAGCAACCTAAATTATCACGAGTTAGATGAATCGTAAGATTTAAAAATACAAATAAAAGCGTTTTCTACCCGACAGTCAAAGAAAGCGTGTTTTTACTTCATTTTTAACAGTGGTGTGAATCGACCCATTCAAAAACGCCATTCGACGTTTCATACCACTGGTATGAAACCCCCCTGGTATGAAACAGCGAACTGCCCGTGGTGGTATTGAATGGCATGAAAGGCATTAATCAAAACGCCCATCCGCAAGTAAGAAACGCCTTAGTAGGAAAGGTTTTAGGATAGATTAGGTTTTATGATAGGTTACTTTAGATTAGATTTTAGGTTACCTAGTCTTTTAATTAGGTGAGGTTAGGTAGGTTTTAGGTTAAGTTAGGTTAGGCTAAGCTGGCCCAGCACTGGGCCAGCTTGGTGGATTATGGCCTATACCTCCTCTTCACCCAGGGGAGAGACTCATGCCCTGCAGTGGGCTCATTACAAAGAGTTGTGATGATGATGATGATGATGATGAAGCTCCCGTGTGGAGTTGCTGGTCTCCCATCAGGCGCATCCCCAGGTGGCGGATAGGGGAATACCCCCCAGAAATGGGGGGTACCGTTTTGTCGGCGCGGACCAAAATCAGCTGCGGGGCCCTTGTCAGTTCCCCAAAGGAGTATCAGCAGCTCACTTTGGGGAATCGATGAGGGCATGAGGAGGGGAGCGCTGGTTTGAGCCACCATCTGCTCGTAGGGACGGCAGGCTTGGTTTGCTTCAGCGTCCGAGCTGTCGGCCAACCCGTAATACTGGGCAGAAACAGGACCGGGGGCCTAACGGCTGCGAGGAAGACAACCTCTGTAAAAAATTACCCCGATCCCCGGGTGCCCGAGGTGCCTCATCCGTGGGATGGATGGCTGTGGGGGTCAGTCCGTCTGCCAAGGGGAAGCGAAAGGGCCGTCCACCTTTTCGAATCCCCTTTGCGCACATCCGGATTTCGGGAATCTAACGCGTGAGCGATTTCCCCGGATGATGGCAGGCCAGATAGCCGGATGCTGGTGGTCTAACGCGACGCGATTCCACCAGTTTGAGCCGCGGCTGGGGGGGTTAGATTCTGGTGATCTAACGCGACGCGATTTTACCGGTCCCTAACCCTTTCCGGCCATAGTGAAGTCCCTGAGCGGTGGATACGGGGGTATCTGCCGCCCTGCTCAAGGGAGTTTGCTGAGGTGCGGCGTGCCTGGTGTTCTCGGCACGCTGCATGTTGAGGGTTCCACGCAAGCGGATGGCGCCGGCGGTTTCGCGGTTGAATGCTTCGGCTTGCCCGTGATCCCGCCACTAGGCGCGGAGGAGGAACACATTGGGGTTTTAGCCGGTTAAAGTCCAGGCATAACTTTGACGCTCCCCCGAGCGTCATCGTATCCATGGAGGATTTCCCCAATTCAAAAAAAAAAATGGTTAGGCTAAGCTGAGGATGGGACGAAGAAGGAGACGCCATCTTCCTCCCGATAGCCAGCCGTGGCGGGTGACCTGAGGGATACTGCTCTGCTGCGGCTATAAAGGCAAGAAGTGGGGAAATAGCCGCGCGTACTGGGCCATTTCCGATGTGAGGGCGCATTTATCAGGCTGAGCGCAATCCGCTGGGGCTCGCGGGTAATGCCACTTGGCGATACCGTGAGCCCCAATTATGGCGTGGGAGGTACACCTGGAGGTTTTTAGTGGGTCGGCCCGGCCTTCTGTCGGATCATCCCCACATACTCCATCGTTGCCCCTTGGTTGGGGACGTTATAGCACTTTTTCCTCCAGACAAAAAAAAATTGTGGTCCAGGTAAAGAGGATGAACAACCAGTAAAATTACAGGAACATAAGGCTTTTCCAGCTGAATCTTTTGCTCGGCGACGCATCATTTATCTTACCATATTTAATTAATGATGTCCAGAGAGGCCTGGTAACTGCTTACCATCATCAGGTACATCCAGTTTCCGGTTTCGTATCATGTAAACAAGTGTTAAGTCGAACATTATAACTGCAATCTTATCAACGTGAAATTTTATAATCAGGTCGATTTAAATTAATTACTTGCAAAAGACACCTATGACTTTATTCTGAACACATCATAAATTTTATTATTTCTTTAAAATGATAATTTTCGTAATTACCTACACCTAATAAAAATATATACTTACTTAGGGTACTTTTAAAAATATGCATGGTTATAAAGCTTAAGTGTGCCTTTAATAATGTGTGTGTGAGTGCATCAAGAAAGTACTTTGGTGCATAAAACTTAAACAAGCACATAGGTAAACTATAATAAAAACTATAAACTATAATATAATAAAAACATATAATAAACTTTATAACTTATAATAAACGCGTTTACTTGAAGCCATCTAAACTTTAGAAAATAGCCTAAACTAAATTTAAGTTAGGAACAAGACAAGTGGTTTGAGACAAAAGACGTACCGCCAACTTATTGTACCTCGACCTAAGTTCCATCGTGCTTGGAAATACCTATTTAGAGAACGTTGGCATTATTACGTTAAAGCCACACAAAACCTGGCAACAGCGATAAAGTTAATTTAATTTGCTCAAGAAAAGCCGATTTTGGGGAAAAGGTAATTTATTTATACTCACGAGCTTAATTTTCTTAAGACGAACACAAAAACTAAAAGCTTTGATATTTTATGTATTTGAACAGTTTGTCCGCAGAGTTAATTTTTTTTCAACTGACTTCCAAAAGTAGGAGGTTCTCAAATCGTGTGTATGTCTTTTTGTGTCTTTGTTACACGATTTTACGGACAATTATGAATCAATTTTGAATATTCTTGTTTCATATTCTTTTTTCTTGTTACATACATAACTTCACGTCTGTATCCCGTATGAGGTAGGCAGAACACCAGAGATAATAAAAACCATCTGATGTCACGTTTGACAAATTTGGAGGCATTATAATAGTGGAGAGAGACTATTGCAGTGACAGGGGGTCAGTCTATCGCCCACAAAAAAGCCTCCCATAACACCTCGGTCCCTTAACTGACTTTTACAGTATGCCCGGGAACAGAAGCAGCTGGCATATTCTATGTTTTTCTTTCGCTCCCAGTCCAGCACAGAAGCAATAGAGAAGATGGTTGGAAACTTTCACCTACATGGGACCCTATCCTGAAAAACATTAAATCCAACATCCAGCAAGCTGCAAGACCTGAAACTCAAGATACTGTCAGCTCGTTTTGTGTCAATCCAGAACGCTACGCTCGGAGACTGCGAAACAGATGGAGATGATGATACTTTTTCAATCTATCAATCCGACGCTTGACACCTCAGTCGCTCGTGACCACGGGGTCTGCAAAGACACCGAAACGTCAAGTCAAAATTTAAAATGTAAATATACACGATAAATCCGGTTAAAAAGTGTTTTATTTAATAGTATGAATCGCGAAAACTTAAGCCAATATTATGATAGTTTCATACTCAATGTAGGAAACACCGATACCAATGACTCTGGCGATTCCTTCCATTGCGATTAATGAGAATTGCTGGATTCAGATTTTGATTAGGTACAATGAGTATAAATAATTATTGTATATCGTTGTTTTGCCTATAATTTTAATAATAAAAGTAGAACAGTACCAAAATTGTTATTTATAAAAAAAAAACAAGTTTGTTTAATCCATTTATTTAGTACTAGCTGTGACCCGCGACTTCGTCCGCGTGGATACCGGTTGTTGGAGTTGGATAAATACTATTATTATATCCTCCTTGAAGTTTAAACTTACCTTATTCAAAATTTCGTCAAAATCGATTCAGTAGTTAAGCTGTGAAAGCGTTACTGATAGATAAACAGACAGAGTTACTTCAAAAACTGTTACAACAAAGCTGTGATCCGCAGTTACCTAGGTGTTTTGTGAAAAAGTATAGGTAGGTAGGTATATTACATAGATGATGCCTGCGACTTCGTCTGTATTGAATTAGTATTTCGAGTAGGTTATTTTCTTCTCCAAGGTCCTAAGTACTATCTTTAATAACAAAAATAAAAATGAAGAATCTTCGCCCAAATAATATGTATAGCTCCTAACCACAAACATAGGTAACTATATTAGGAACATTACAAACATACATAATAAACATTGCGTTATAAACAAATCGGGTGCCAAAGTGTCTTAAATTTAACATAATTCATGCAATACCTATCTTCATTAATTATAGCTTATTGTTATTCTAAGTAAAGCTATATTACTTTAAAGTTTAAGAAGAATACATTCGGCAGTTTTTGCGTGAAAGAGTAGCAAAGATCCATCCATCCAGCCATTATCAGTGTATAATGTGTATCTATATATAGTTATGATTGGCTACTTTTCACGGTAAGCCAATTTAATGTAATTTCTTTTGGTAGTTAACACATCTACGTTACTTTTTATTCTACTTCTAAATCTACGGTTTCTAACTTCCAAGAGCTAGAAATGATCACGAAATAAATAAAACCTTGAGTCCCATTATTTTAAGTTTAACTTTCTTACAATATATCTCTGTATGTACAGAAGGCAGCACATCAAGCGTTACAAATCGGTAATTTTTTTTTTACTTGAATCTATGCCCTCGACATTACCTAAGTTTAAATTGTTTGAGGAAATTTGACAGGTAATGTAACGCTTGACCTGCTGCCTTCTGTACCTACCTGTATTAAATCGCGCAAGAAGCTTTATTAATGATTTAGCCCTATCAACGTAGCAAAATTTTCTACTGCATACCAACTATTTTTCAGATTTATTGTTTTTAAGCCCCTAGTACTTTTACCAGGAGAATTTCCTTAGAATTCTTATTCCCATGTTTATTTTTAGTGTAGTTCAGTTTTTTTTCTTCTGGCTATCCGAACGCTTTTACATTTATCTAATCTACTAATGCCACGTTACAATATCAAAAACACTGTTCGTTCGTTAAAATCATAGAATGTACCAGTAGCTTCTCTTCCCGGGCATACCTTAAAAGTCATTTTAGGGATAGAGGTTTTATTGGATAGAGGTTTTATAACGGATAAAGGCGTGAAGTTATATGTATGTGTGTTCTTTTATTCTACGAACAGTAGATTTAGCTATCATACACGTTGAATATTGAAGCGTATAAAGCGTTTCAATATTCAACGTTTTGTCAAATGAACCTATTGTAAAATATTGAAACCCAGCATTCATTGATTTTGACGACAATTTAGTTATAATTTACCCCTAGAATAACCCTACCGCCTCTGAATAATTGACTAATCCGATTGAGCCCCGCTTGGTGGTAAACTGACTGTCTCGGCTGACTGAAATTTGCCGTCAAATATCACTACTGCCAGCGTGACGCGTCCCGAAAACATTTTATAAAGAGCCAGTTTTAGAGCCTCAAACGGGTTTATAATAGAACTGGCTTGGCTTCGGTATTCGACCTCATTTATACTTACCATCAGGTGAGAATGAGGTCAAATTCGGACTTATTCACCGATTTGAAAAAAAACTTAGTATTTTTAATATTTTGGAATAGAAAATTATAAAATTAAACTCGTAGGTAGTCTGACTCCCAACCGTTACAAAAATTTGGTGGTTCATTCAGAGAAATCTTATTTCCAAGTAAAAGTTAAAAGTTGGGTGAATATGGTCATAGGCACCCAGAGTTTGGTAGGTATCTCGAACAATTAACAGCGTGAGTGGCCGGCCATGCCAGCGAATCACTCGCTCGCCCGCCCGCGTCTTATCGAACATACCTACCTATTTTATTACGGAGTTATTTAAAAATTATTACGATATCTCTTTATATTATTACCTATATTCTTTTTTTATTATTTATATATCTCGTGGTGTCAAAGACAATTTTGTTCACAATTAAATATTTATTGTAAACAAAATAAAAAAATATATAATAAAAAAAAATTACGCGAGCAGGATCCAACCCACGACCTTAGACTCATGGTCGGTCTACGCGCAACTGAGCAATGAGTACTTCTGATTTGTATGCCGAACATCTCCACCATATTCTAGTAAAGTAAGTTTTAGGCATAACTTTTAAAAATCTATTACAATTTTTTTAGATCCTAGATTTTTTTATGTCTGCAGAATCTGCTCATCATCCTGGACAACTTTTGTTAAGGCATCATATCTATATTTCTTACGGTTTTGATGATCCCTTAAGGGTTCTGCATTAGGTGTTCCAGTAACCGAAATAAAATATACCCTATATGTTGCCCCGGCTTCACAGCTATACATCAAAAAAAGACTCATTCAAATCCGTCCAGCGGTTCCAGAGATTAGCGTGTGCAAACAGACAAACTTACAAACAAACAAACAGACAAATTTTTTTTTTCAGATTCTTACTCTTTTTTCATTTCTTTATAACCCTGGATAAATTTTTTTGTAAAAATATTAAATGTACAGACACGTTTTTTTTACTGTTTTATTATATGTATTGACTATAGGGCTACCATGATGCTATTTTTTTTTAATTCACCAGGTTTTTCCAGTCTCTACTTTCATTAGCCAAACTATAATACTTATAAATATTTTTGACATTTACACAACACTATCTAGACCACATTGAGTTTCTTGAAAAACTTGCATTCTAGATGACGAATAGTAAAGTAAAAAAAATGTATTTATAGGTATAGGTCAACGGGGAAAGGAGACAGAACCCGTCCCACACTTTTCTGGGCCTCGGTGTTAACAACATGAAATTAGCTTTTTTTACATTAAAATATAATCATGGTTCATCACCTTTTCAAGATATACTAGTGTCTAGGAATTGAGATATCTATTATTTTGTCTATAGGTATACAAATAGGTAGTAAGTAAAATGAAATTAGAATTATTTTCGAAAGCTATTATTTTCAATATATACCTAAATGAATTATTCTGATGTGAATTATTTAGAGAGTTTATAATAAATACTAAATTGTAGCACATTCGGCTTAGATCGAGCATACTAGATAAAAAATAACAGATACCGAGTGGACCAAAAAATAAGTTTATAAACTAAAACCCCACTACTAAAAATTACGAAACAAGAAAATACTGTTCGCTGAATTATTTATGTATTTATACATTAAACTGATAGAATATGTATGCCACTTTCATTTCAATTTATTATTATAATTAATCAGTTTTGCTAAAATTGGTGGCATACGACCACGGCTATTCTTTAAATATATACAGGGTTGTTTTTTAGTCACCAGTCTTTAAATTTTGATACGATATTTACGTACCTGCGTAATTATTTTAGTATCGCTCAGTACAAAAAGTTAAAATATGGCACTACAAACTTTATTACAAATATTCGCTGTTCATGAACATAGCTACTTCGACGGGGCATTTCATTGATATTACTACGACGTAGTACTACAAGACTTTTTATAGTAACGCGTAGTCTTCCTTATTTTAATGGTATTTGTACGGGCAAGCACGTACAGTTTGTAGCGTCAGCATTTTACCTCATAGTCAGTTATTACATTCAATTGAATTTAGTATCGTTACAGCAGCAGTGGTATCAACCGGTCATCAACCTACTTTATATCATTACGTTCGCGTCCACACATTATCATTTAACATCAAATAGTTTAAGTTCTTTATATCAATAAATCAATCAGTTTTCTACTATTAAAAATCTTTCATTCTATATCGTATATCAACAAAAAGTGTTTGCAGACCGTACATCTTTTCTGGTCCTTCGAGCATAGGACCTCGCGAGTGCACAAATCAGGACTGCGTTTCTTACGTGAGATGTGAATTATTACGGACTCTGGACTTGCCACCGTAGGTGTAAAAGGATTGCAGTGAATTGTATTTCCAGGATTTATCAAATCAATCTGCGCGCAGACAACAGTTATCAAGAAATAAGATCTATCCAGTTTATTATATTTTATAAGTCCCATCATACCTATTATTAAATTATAAAACATGGAGGGTTTACTTGCATCCCAGGAGCAAATAGTGGCCTCCATAGAGCAGGTGTACACTCATTTTAAGAAAGATGGAGTCGATAGGAAGACTCCAGATTATATCAAACGTAGAATAGTTACATTAGACGGTTACTGGCAGGAATATCAATCGAATCATATTAAATTGTGTGGATCTTTAGAAAAGTCTTAATCGTATTTCACGTCAAATCAGTTCAAAAATACAACTGCAAATTCTCTAATATCAGGAGCGCTATACAAAATTATCAAGGATTGGGGCAGGCCCATCAGGCTTTCGGGCTTCAGCTAATTTAACTCATTTGACAATAAAAAGAGTATCGATAATGGTGAAATGTAAATACGACCTAGCATGGCGGTTGCCATTTACATTAAACTTTAACATTTTTGTGCGCCGTTAATTAAGCTTATTGTATTTTTCGATATTTTTATCGATACGAGCATAATTTTAGCTACGTTGTGGTCTAGTGTTTATTAAACATTAAAATTTGGAAACATTGCCTTTGTAGTTCCTGTCGTAGTATGGCATTGGTATTAATTAAAAACTGGCACTGTTTACTATTGATCGATTCATAACTATTTGGTCTCAGATTATAAAAAAAAGGCAGATGGACCATGCGCTACAGATAGCGTGAAGCCGTCTGCTATTTATGTGTGCGTGCGGCACTGTAGGAACACGCGCAGCTGTGTGAGTAATGTTGCCAAACATTGGAAAAAGCACCATTTCTTTTCTGTTGAACGCCACTATTATTTCGTATAGGAAAACTATATTTTTTTTTTTAATTTATTAATTCTAAAAAGTCGTAGAACAAAACATGTTGTTGGGATTGGTGTGGAGAGGCTGCTTGCAAGAGGTGATGAGCTAATTAAATATAACCCTGTTTATATTTAGTTGTCCTAAATTCGTTTGATATTATTTATTTAATTATATAACACTCGCACCATCAAAACTCATTTATTTAATTGTCATTTATCAAAATACATGGATAACCATTCAGAAGTTACAAGAGAACGTTAATTTATTTAGTATTTAAATCATACGCGTAAACACACCAGTTAAACCATTGAACTCATTTACCAACTAGAATCACAGTCGCTAAACAAAGTTCATTAAAAAGCGTCCATGAACAATTTTATTATTATTTGGTAACTTAAAAGCTACCCGCCTTTTACAGGTGGAAATGACCCGACATTATTATTATTAACATTTTCTTACTAAATTTAAGAAAACGTGCAATTTCAATTGGCAACACAAACTATTTATTGTTGAGGTTTTGTGTTCCGAGTGACCCGTAAAAAAATTGTTAAAACGAAAGCGAAATAAATAACAAAACAGTGAAATTATCAATATTTGCCTGTGAAAAGATATTCCATCTTACTTTTTTTGTTTTTGGGAACAACTTTTACAGTGTTTAAAGATACAAAACGGCATTTTTAACATAAATTAACTAATCAATAGTGGCGTGTCAACACTGAGACGCTTTGTTTAGTACTGACGCGAGATTGTATTCGCTTTTGAATTTGTATTTGCTTTGGTGGCTTCACGTCGTTTGTTGCGCATGGTCCATCTGCCTTTTGTTCTATAATCTGAGTATTTGGTCATAGCCAAAGATTTGTCTTAGCAATATTTAAATTAGGTACTTACTTATATATTTACCTTGAACATCCCCTTTTCTCGGAATAAAAAGTAGCCTAAGTGCTAGTCCACAGTAGGTATAAACTATTTCTGTAGGTACCTATATTTATTTTAAAGATTTTGTAGATTTCCAAGAATTTACAAATCACTATTATATCACTTGTTTGTAGGGTAGTTTATTTAAAGGTGTAGTGTACCTAAGTACCTATAAAGATTTTGCGTAGTTGTCACAATCACAACTCTCCAATGAGTTTATATTTCAGTAAAAAAGAATATCAGTTTTATTTAACTTGCTATTCTTTGGACTTTAGTTCGTTATGTATATTTTTCTCTTTCGTCTTCACCATATTATCACCAAAGACCTTTTACTAATAAAAAGATGGCGCACTAGGCTAGAATTAACGGTCCGAGCGAGAGTCCAGTCATTATAGTAAGTTCACCTCGGAATTCGAGATACCCAGCTGTAGGTTTGTAAATACTTGTATATTGACACCCTAAAAGTTGTCTCAAAACCTACATATGGTAGGGTGTACGCAACTATAAAATTTCGAGGTCAAAGGTCATAAAAATCGGTTATTTGCGCTTTTTTTGTAAATATCTCATTTCCTATGGGTTTTTTGCTATGTGTATTTATTATCAATATTGAAGAATAGAAAATTTTATACAAATTTTGTTCAAAAAAATTTTTCATACGGTGAACTGTTTTCGAGATAGAGGGCGGAGAGCGCGCGGTCACAGCATTACTTCAAGTCAACCGGTGCCTCCGGTCGAAAACGCGCCATTATAGTTGATGAACTATCGATAAATCAATCGATTATAAATACTTGTCAACTTTTATTAACTATTATATTATATTTTATCATTTTTTTCCTAACCTATCCACTTTTTATTCATATTTTATGTATTAATTTATTTACCAACACTTACCTGCCCATTTAATTGCAGAATTGTTAAAGAAAATATAGGAATTATATTTGAATTTTAACCTAATTAATATTAACAACTTTTTACATGATGAAAAAAAAAACAAGTAAATTATGAACAAACTGGTGTTCATTATCGTCTTCAGCGACATTTGTCTCAAGTTCTTCCATGATTTCGAGGTCAAAGGTTCCATCTTGGTTAATGTCGCTTTGATATGGTAGAGCTTTGAGACAAGCTTGCCCATTACATTGGCCACAAGCTAAAGAGCATTGCAAGCCCGCTTTCCTGCATCCACATCGCGAAACATAACCACTCTTGCAGATGCAGAAATTGTATTTAGCAAATCTTCTGGAGCAGGTGGTATAATTGTCATGATAGGCTCCAGAAAATCGTTTCGCATTGCCTAACACCATACGTGAGGTTCCAAATCATAGCCTAACCAAGTTTGAACTAGATAATATACACGTTTGAAATTTTATGAGCACTGCACTTGTTGGTGGAATATGTGAAAGCTGCACAGGTTTATTAAGTTTTGTAGACTTAACGTAATGTATGTAACGAAGATGATCGAGACTTTTCACAGATTTCGGAGCATTATAGATTGTCAATAAGGTTTGAGTTCTACTCTCTAACAATCTCTGGACCGAACAATTTTCTTCCTCAAATTTTTCTTTATTTTTTAATTTTAGGAAACGGTTATCAGTGTTATTGGATAGATATAGATTTAACGCATGAAGAAAATGATAAAATATAATAAAATAGTTAATAAAAGTTGACAAATATTTATAATCGATTGATTTATCGATAGTTCATCAACTATATGTGGCGCTTTTTCGACCGGGCACCGGTTGACCTGAAGTAATGCTGTGACCGCGCGCTCTCGGCCCTCTATCTCGGAAATGGTTCACAGTATGAAAAATTTTTTTGAACAAAATTTGTAGATAATTTTGTATTCTACCATATTGATTATAAATACAAATAGCAAAAAACCCATAGAAAATGAGATATTTACAAAAAAAGCGCAAAAAACCGATTTTTGTGACCTTTGACCTTGAAATTTATTAGTTGCGTACACCCTAGCATATGTAGGTTTTGAGACAACTTTTAAGGTGTTAATATACAAGTATTTACAAACTTACAGCTGGGTATCTTGAATTCCGAGATTCTTACCAAATTTAAAACTACGAGAAGTTCTCTCACTGACTACTTATGGTTCTGTCTGATGAAGTATCTATTTTTTTTTTTATAAAAACAAATCCTTCTTAGTGCATTTGTTTGTCTTGAATGACATTGTCAAGGCGAATGTATGCTATTCGGATTACCATTCCGTAAAATATATTTCTTCTATTCGGTACAACTAATGAAAGTTAATTTTTCAAAAAACGGAAACAACTATTTTTATCTATTGTACGGTTCATTGAACATACAGTCAACCGCACAATACCGTCCTACTTTGATCACATGTTGCGGGCACGCATCACGTTCCCCTAATATAATAAATATCTTAGGTATATCATAATTAACGTGCATTCTCTTACCAGCCACAGGGCCGACAAGCATCCTTCCTAACTTCACTGATATTTCAACTACAACAATAAACTCAACATAACTATCGGTGGTGTTTAACTCAAGCTCCCGTATCTACATCTACATAAAGAAACTATACATCGTTTTGTTCCTTCGAGCAAGGAAGCTAAACTGACGACCACTTTGGCGATGGGGTAAACCTGTCTGCCTCAGACGCCAGTAGTTGCGGGTTCGATTCCCGCACGGAACAAGAAAAAAGAAATGTTCCGTGTCTGGGTGTTTATCTATTTATGTATTTATATTCTATTATGTATTTATATTCTTTCCCCCCCTAGTTCGCTACATGGTATCCCATTACACAAGCTATGCTTACTTTGGGGCCATGTAGTTGGTGTGATTGTCTAGGGATTTTATTTATTTATAAACTGGAAGATCTCACATCCAAATCGAAGAATTTTGGAACTTACTAGGGTGCCAGAAGACGACGTACGGATCTGAAGACTGCGATCCTAAGCTGCGATAGTTAATTAAACAAGTTCCTATTACTTGTTTTATTGAGACCACACATTGAAAATAGGGGTTAGCTTAGTAAGCCAATTTATGCAACTCAATTTTTCAAGCTGACCTCGTATGGTCTATATCTCAGGACCTCTTTCACCGGAGCAAGTAGGTACTGCAGTTAGGTTTACAATAATGAAGTTTATGTTATGACTAAAGAAATAACAAAGAACACTTTCTTCATTTTTCATACAGTCTACAGAAGTAACAAATCCCCTGGAAATGGTTATTTCGTTGAATGTAATTGAAAAGGTAAAATTAATTATATGTTGTATGGAGCCAATCATACTTGCAATGAGGAGTTCTCTGACAGCTCATAAAAATTAGTTCAAAAAACCTCTATAGATGGCACTTTTAAAAAGCCGAGGGCGTTAAGTCTGTATACCTTAATGTAGGTAAGTGGTATCTACCATCTATGGTTATTTATAAGTTCAATTTCTAATAATGTTTTTTAAGTTCAATTTCTGATACAGACGTCAATTAATTTATTTAACTTTTAAAAACCCAGTGTGGAATAAATGGCTTTATGACAGACGAGACTTCGCCTTTTGTAAAGCGGCATCTATCGAAGCCTTTTGTACTATTTTTGTACCGTTTTGTTTTATATTGTTTTGTTCAGCTCATTAGCTGTCAGAAAACCTCTCATGGAAAATAGAACTAACAATGTATCGAACCAGCAGTGCGATGACAGAACTTTATCGAATCGTATATTAACGAATGTTTACGAATGCTCGTATAGTATGGAGTCGGTTGCAAGTTTTGAGTAACATTGTAATTTTTTATTTTACAGATATTTATGAGTACAACATGTTTACAAACATTCAAAATTAACAAGGCACACATTTATTTAAACTGGCCGTGCGGCAATGGATAGATTTCAATTATTTCTTAAAAACCGTCTCCATACTATACGAACATTCGTTAACAAACGATTCGATAAAGTTCTGTGATCGCACTGCAGTTGCAGAAGTGACTTGCTTGTATATCCTAATAAACGAATTTATACGGCTGTCATCACTTTTTCGCTATAGATCTCTTTTTATTTACTGTTTGGGACCATTTGTTTGAATTATGGCGTGGCAGCCACCACTGTTGGATTACTAACCGCAATATAAGATTGGTGCTTAAAAATTTATGTGACAAAAAGTATGTAATAGGAAGTTGAAAATATAAAACACTAGCTTTAAAATTCCACGGGAATTTCGGAACAAAAAGTAGCCTACGTGCATTTTCAGATTGTACTCTATCACTGTGCCAAATTGCATCCGAATCCGTAGAGCCGTTTTGACGTGATTTAGGAACAATCATCCATACATAAAATAAAAACACATATTATTGTATGTACATCCAAACATAATATTAGTAAGATAATGTTTTTATTTTGTTGCTATGTAGTCATAAATTGTAGATTAAACTTAAAATTCGATAGAAATAATTTTGAAATTTTATTTTATGAAAGATATTTAAAAAAAACTGTCGTAATAGGATCTAAAGAGGATTCATTAAAATAATACAGTGTTCCGTCTTGTTACTATACCGGATACTCTGGCAAATGGCCGTCTATGGCCTGTAAATGGCCGTCATACAATTCAGTACTTATTACCTAATAAATGTAAATAGCTGTAAGTTTTCCAAAAATTATAAAATAAAATAAAATAATTCAATGCAGTAAAATGACAGTTTCAGTGTGCCCAGTTTCGTGAAGAAAATAAATAGTGATGTGGTTTAAGTGAATGAATGTTATTATTTTTATAAATAATAATATCGTTATGTATGGAAAAAAAATATTTGGCTCACAAGATATTTCTTTGCTTACGGTGCTGTTAGCGAAGGGCAACTATTCTTGAAAATTCATTTTTAACGACAAAACAAGTTTAAAAATCAAAAAGTTATCAAGTCCATTTTACTTCAACTGTAACCCTTTTAAAGCACTTGATATGTTTGGTTATTAATTTCTTTTATTAAAGTAGTACTCACACACACACCTCAAATTCAATGTTTTATAAATTTCTATAAAATTTTATGTAAGACGAATGACAAAGACTCGTTTATTTTCAATCATTCTCATTCAGTAATGGGGAGTTTTCTGACAGCTCATAAAAATTAGTTCAAAAAACCCACTGACCTCTATATTTACCACTGGACTGGCGGCTGTCAAAGTGCTTTTGTGCCCGTTTGATAATCGCCATTTTGGCGCTGTCGGACGTAGTTTTAGTAGGCGAGTGTCCGTGGTACTAAAACTAGTCGCTTACAATATACACATGTCCTCATTCTTGATAACTTTTATATAATGCTTATAACAATAACAACATAAAATTCGAATTAATATTTGAAAAATATAAAATCACTTAACAATAAGCAAGCATTTCTCTGGCGGCCACTTCCAATATACGTCAAAATTTGTTCTGCGGACACTCGCTACTCGCTAGTGGCGCTTCAAATAGGCACAAAAAAATAGCTGTCAAACTTACGGAACAGCCAGTCCAGTGGTAAAAATATAGAGGTCAGTGAAAAAACCTCTATAGATGGCACTTTTAAAAAGCCGAAGGCGTTAAGTCTGTATACTATAATGTAGGTAAGTGGTATCTACCATCTATGGTTATTTATACGTTCAATTTCTGATACAGACGTCAATTAATTTATTTTACTTTAAAAAACGCAGTGTGGAATAAATTCTTCGCCTTCGCCTTTTGTAAAGCGCCATCTATCGAAGCTTTTTGTACCAATTTTGTACAGTTTTGTTTTTTAATGAGCTGTCAGAAAACCTTTCATTAAAAAACAAAACGTGACAAAAATGGTACAAAAGGCTTCGATAGATGGCGCTTTACAAAAGGCGAAGTCTTGTCTGTCATATAGCCATTTATTCCACACTGCGTTTTTTAAAGTAAAATAAATTAATTGACGTCTGTATCAGAAATTGAACGTATAAATAACCATAGATGGTAGATACCACTTACCTACATTATAGTATACAGACTTAACGCCTTCGGCTTTTCAAAAGTGCCATCTATAGAGGGTTTTTGAACTAATTTTTATGAGCTGTCAGAAAACTCCCCATTAGCTGTCAGAAAACCTCTCATTACACTACGAAGTTTTTAACTGGTATCATTATTTTCCTATTTGACATTTCGAACTAAGTTTACTGATGGTTTACTGCATTGAATTATTTGACAGAGTATAGTATAATGTCTTTGATTATCACATAGGAGCTCATGCTACGCGACTGATGACAGAATAAACTGGCTTAGAGATCTAGTAACCAAGCCATAAAATCTTTACAAAAAAAACAGGTAGCGTCAGCCATCTTGAATAAAAATCATTATTGTCTGTCAGTAGAATATTTTCAATTCTAAAGTGAATACAATATAAAACCTAAAAAAAAATTGGAGTCACATAAAATTTTTACTTTTTTAAATATGATTAGTGATTTGTTAATAAATGCAATAAAATAAATTTTCGTAAAAAAAAAGATAGAAATAAAACAAATCAGCTGTTATCCGTCAATCGATGTCAACACAATTGCATAATTTTGTTTAGAAAAACAGTGCAGTCTCTGTTTTTGAGTGTCATTTCCAAATTAAACAATATATACGTTCAATACAATGATTTCGTGGGTAAATTGAGCAAGTGTTTGTGCAGAATAAAGCCCAAAACATTTGGTTGTCCTTTGTCATATTCTTGTATAATGTAGCCTGGCACAATCGAAGTTATGGATGAAAACAATATTATAGAGTGTGTAGGATTTTATTTCATCCACAATTTTGACTCTGGAAATCTAGGCCATGTAGAGAGAGTGCCTACTGAGTTAATAGGTGAGTTATTTAATATATGTAATATCTTAAATTCAATGTCCAATATTTTGCTCTGTTTGCCAAAAATGGGACCTTTCATGGTCTTATAGTCATATTTATAGGATTTCTGGTTTAATGGTATTTTTAGTTTATTCCTTAGTTTAAGCTAAATCAGGTCATCCATTTTATTATTATATGGTTTGTAGCTCCTTGTGTTAATTCAAGAAACAACACTTCTGAAACTCCAGATTATGAGTTCAATTTGTGGACAAGGCCAGATTGTGCAGGCACAGAATTTGAGAATGGCAACAGAACTTGGTTTTACTTTGGCATACAGTCAAGTGTACCAGGCTGTTTGGTAAGTCAAATTATTCAAGCTTATCTGATATACTACTCTGATGTTTGTGTCAATTTTTTTTTAATAATACTGAATATATAATTTCAAAGATTATTTATCAGCGTATCACAATTTATTGGATAAATTTATTATTGTAGTGTAGTGTTGTAGAAGATGCTTCTGTGATTAACTAACATTTCTTAGCTTCTATATTGGTTAAAATACCTTTATAATAATGCTGACAGTAATTAAGTAAGTTGTATAGAAAATGTTTTTAAAGTTAATACATTAATAATATTAAACAAAATTTGGATGCCTAGTTGCAATACTTTCTGAGATTTTATTACTAGTTTAATCAAAAGCATATCTTGGAGTTATCTGACTTAAAGAGCATGAATCAAATTAGTTTTTCAGATGGATAGAAACACAGATACATGTGGTAAATTTATAACATATTTATTTAGGGTTTAAAATAAATCCTATCATAGTACAAAATATACTTTAGTAAGTAAATTTACTTTTAAAACTTTTGCTTATGTTTTCAATACCTATTAAATCAGGTTCGACTCAACCTTATTAACTTGAACAAGCAAGGAAAAATGTATAATCAGGGAATGGCCCCAGTGACGCGCACACTACCTGGAAAACCACATTGGGAGCGCATAAGAGATAAACCTGTACATTCAGTAAGTTCATTCTCTTTACACATTACTTATTTCAATTCCTCTTATAAGCGTATAAGCTTCAACAACCAACAGAATTATACTTACTAGTTCTAATAATAATAACTTAGTGTTTATGCAAAGGTCCTGAAATTAAGGTAAGCAAAAAACTTACTGTGTCCATAAGTATGTTTTATTAAATCATAACAATACCTTGTGATTCTCTTTATCAAACAAGTCTGTTTATAAAAGGTGTTCTTTTTGATATTCTATAACTTTGAGGTTTTGTTAACTTACTAAAAAAAATACTTTTTGCCACAGAATATGTGGTTCAAAAGTGCATACTTTCCAAGATATCATCTATCTTAATATAATGAGTTCATAAATTATCACCCTTGTAAAATCTCTTTAACATTCATTCAATAAACCCTTGTCACTGAAGCCATACAATAAACAACAAAAACATTTTAAATGTTGAGGAACGTTGCATATATTGTACAATGCAAAACATTGCAAACTGTACCTGTGCATAGCAACAAAAAAGGGATAGAAAATGCCATGTTGTCATACTTCTCATAAAGTTGTTTTACATAAGCTGTTTAGACTTCATTGAATTATTTCGTATCAAAAATAAAAATAAAAAAAATTAACATTGAAAAATTATTCACATGTAATTTTTTCTATTACATGGTCCCATTAATACCCTTGAGTTATGGGAAATGAAAAGGAACACCTTGTATTAACAACAGTTAATTTATTTGCTTTAAGTGTTAGATATATTAGCTGTTATATTAGCCTTAGGATGGATAATTACCGTTTGTAAACCCCCTGAGGGTGATTGCATACTGGCTTACCATATCTATTGTCTCTATGGTACAAGATTTTATAATCTCACTTTGCGGCTGTAATATATTATAAAGTCCATGTACTTTTACGCTCAGATGTGATAAACAAGACACTATTAATAATATTTTGCAGTCTTGCTTAAGAGAATAACAATTAACCCAGACCTAGAACAGGGAGACCTAAGCTAGGTGAGCAGCTAGAAATTGTAATAAGTTAGCTGAAGCAACAGTCAAACACATTTAATTGAGCCACAGAGGTATAAAGTAAATTTAGTTTAAAATAGGGACAATACTTCTAAATTTTGATATTAAGGGTGTTATGTTACCAAATGATATACTAAACCTTAAAAATATTCATACAATTCAAGCAATAACTCAGAGTGTAAGGCCATATTATCCAGAAAAACAATATGAGGTTCAATAGAGGTCTAAATATCTTTTTGACCACAACACGGCTAAAAAAGCTAATATTTTTTTACAGACTGATGACAATACGTTTACATTGAGTTTCAAATATCGAACATCAGACAACTTAAAAGCCACCACTTTCTTTGCATTCACATATCCATATTCTTTTGCTGAACTACAAATCGCTCTAAATTCCATTGACATGAAGATGCTGCCGCTACCTTCTAATCCAGCATACGATGATATCTATTACTATAGAGAGTGCCTTGTTTATTCCCTTGAAGGTAAACAACTTGTTTTATTAATATTATCTTAAGTTTTCCTGATTAATAATTGAAATAAAACACTTTTTAACCGGATTTATCGCGTATAATTTATATTTTACATTTTAACGTGTCGATAAATCCTGCTAAAAATGTTTTATTTTAACTTGTTTTATTACTATAGCAATTTGAACTTTCTTACTAGTTAAATTACTGCTATAATTCCCTTCAAATAGACTTCCACAATATACTACGGATATTTATGAATAATAACATTCCTATATTTCATGTAGGAAGGAGAGTAGATTTGCTAACAATTTCGTCACATCATGGACTTACTACAGAAAGAGAAGAGAGGCTCAAAAACCTGTTTCCTGATAATCAGGACAGACCATTCAAGTTTACAAACAAAAAGGTACTTGAATTTATTCTCTTGATCGGCCTTAATGCCAATACCGAAAGCCCTGGCTTTAGTGATAAACAGTAAAGTAATGGGTACACAAAGCTTAGCAAAAGTTGCTGATTGCATTGGGCATGGTCACTATCAGATATATCCAACATTCATTTTGTGGTTGGTTCCTTGGCTGGTATCCAAAGATATTACAGGAATATGACCATGGCAAGGATGATGACAATGTTTTTATGTTGCTGATTATTATTAAACGTTGCTCAAAAAATTACGAGCAGGAAGAGGCAGCTTCAGCCATGTTCAGAGTGAAGATCTCTATGTCGTTTCAAAATGAAAGGTTTTATAAATTATTATTATATAGTTTTGCTGCGCTCCATCCTCAAAATACACTTGAACCAGATACGAAGCATAACCATGAGATGTATATTTTTCTAACATTATTTTTGGTAATTACACCAGTTGTGATTTTACCTCAAATAATGGGAAAAATCTGATACACGTCTTTGGATATCCATTTTTCCTGTGTTCAAATTGATCCAACGCAAATGCCATTAATGAAACGCTGCTTCAGAATCAGAATCTAGTGCAAGACTTGTTGAGGTTTATCCAAATTGTAGAAGCGCACTGATCACATGAATCTATTATTTAGACTTTTTTAGAAATTCGTAACGAATGCACTTCGGATCAGCATATCATCCACATGATTTAATTTCCAGGTGATATTCATATCAGCTCGAGTACACCCGGGGGAGACCCCTTCAAGCTTCGTTTTCAATGGGTTCCTGAACCTCCTGTTAATGAGAAATGATCCCGTAGCAATGCAGCTACGCCGCCTATACGTGTTCAAGATGATTCCGTTTTTGAACCCTGACGGAGTAGCCAGGGGACATTACCGGACAGACACGAGAGGAGTCAATTTAAATAGGGTGTATTTGAGCCCTTCACTGGTACATCACCCTACAGTTTTTGCATCGAGGTCGTTAATAAGGTAAGCCAAGTTATATTCCATTTCGATAGGTTCAACAACAAGTTCATTAAAGCTATTATATTTAGAACTTGCTTTGCTCGGATCTGTTACCTACAGATGTATTTGTTATGATCAGCGTTTTCATATCCTTTCTTCACATCGTAGATACTACCACTATGGCTGTGAAATAGAAGATAATTGTGATGAACCGAAGGCCATTAAATCACGCAGTATACAAAATATGAGTGATAGTTCCCAGGTAAGATGATTACATAAACGCTGAGCTGTTCTTTACGCTAAAGGTTATTTAATTTATATATGAGTTACCTTTTCAGTTTTTAGATAATATGCAGAAAAAGAAGCGGGTTTCCCCAGTAGCAAGTGCAGGCAAGAGGGAAGCTCGAAAGAGAGAGAAGTCCGCAAAAGCTGTCTCAGGAAACAAATCTTCAAGCACTATCAAGGAATCCATGAAGATGAACAAAAAAGACGCAGAGACCAGTAGTGGAGACCCAGCTAATCTGTCTGGTCAGGTTAGTAAAGTTTTAGATTAACAATGTAATTCTTTAATATTTTTAGTTTTCTCTTTAAAAAGTAGGAAACTATCTTTAGTTTAATTTAAAGTCCTCACAATTTATCACGTGATTAGGGCGGTAGTAACTATACAAAAAAAAATGCCCTTTTTAAAAAAACCCTCGAAAAAAAAATGCGTGAATATTGCCGATTTTTTATAATTTCCATTATAAAACTAGGCGCTGACTTCTTCGGTATAAAGTTCACTGTTACCTGTCAAACCAAAAAAATAAAAGTGTGATAATTTGTAATTTTTCAAAAAATTGGAACCTACGTAAAAACAACAACGTCGATGCGAGCGTATCTTCTTTATAACATAAAGATTGTGCCTATTCAAATTTCGACTCTCGTACGACATCAAAGAAAGGGAGGTCCCTTAGTACAAATTATAGTAGGTTGAATGTACGACGACCAGGTAATTTGCCAATGTAACGCTGATAAGGAAATTGCATTTTACGGTGAACGGGTTTTTAATAATCGACTATTGATAGTCTGAGCGCTCGATGTTTGTTTAACGATGATTGATTTTTTGAGTCTGTATCGAAGATTAACACTAACAATTTCGCTTCTGCCCTTATCTATGGCCGTTGATTATAAAGTGAATATTCCAGTTGAAAATACGCAATGGTTTATCCAAAAAGCTTTTTTTTGTTGTGCATATTAGTTGTAAATGCTTTACCTCAGAACTGTATTCAGCAGTTTTCATGTTTGTAACATGAGACTTTCATATCTATTTTTGTAAGCTTTAGATTACGTTGATATTAAATACCAGCAGCTTCGCGTGGTTTTCCCTAGAAAAGTCACACTTCAGACTGGAATTTTCAGGGCAAAATTATTCAGTTTTGTCAAATCTAGATGATAGTTTTGCTTTTAAAAGCATTATACAACCCGCCAATGCCATTACTGAATAATTTTAATAGGTAACTTTGATTTAAATTAGTGTTGCCAGTTACAAGTTTTGATGCAATTGCAATTTTAAATAGTGCTTCCTTATACTAGTTGACCTACATTGTCACGATTGTGTTTTATTTATCTCCGGCCTTAAAATCTATCGTAAAAATAGACATGGAAGTACGATACTGAAATGAATGATGATGATATTATTAGACACGTACTGACCGATAACAATGTTTCAACCGATCTTGAGAATGCATGTAGCAACAAAGTATGTAGCGCGGTGATAATGGGGCTGTTTGGAATCACGCCTGGCGACTGGCCATATTATAAAAAGTTTTATGCCAAATATATTTTTGATGAGGCATTGAGTTCCGATTCCGACAGAGTTATCTTGACCAGTTTTATAACTCACGAGCGTTTGCCCGCGACTTCGTTCACGCATAAACTAAAAAGTCCTATATTTCCCGTTCCCATGGGAATTTCGGGAATTCCTTGCACAAAATAACCAGGCATTTTTGAGGAACCTTTATGCTAATTATCATATCCATGCACTAAAGGAAGAAGATTCATACAAACTAAAAAGTCCAATAATTCCCGTTCCCGTGGGGATTTCGAAAATTCCTTCCTTAGTGCACCCCTACATCCCCTAAAGAATGTTTGTTCCAAATTTCAGCCCTCTACGCCCAGTAGTTACGGCTGTACGTTGTCTGTCAGTCACTCAGTCAGTAACGGAACAGTTTATTATATATACCTATTGATAAAAACATGATCTAAATAACTACCCCATAGTTCGTTCTATAGAAGGAAATCAATGTAAAAATAACATTAACACCTTTACACACTTTCAGCACATAGGAAATCTCAGAATTTGTTGTACCTAATCAAAATAATATTATTTGTCAAACAGATAATGTAGTCCGTAAGTATGAAGGTGACAGGGACAACCTTCGCAGTATACAATACGTACTTTGTTGTTATAACACCTCGTAAATTAAACATGCAGACATTGTAAAGAAACAGAATGTAACATACACAAACTATTAAAAGTATTTGTCAGTGTGTATAGCTGATACTTTTAAACACGAGAAATCATTTCTATAAATTCTGCAAAGTAAGACCAATCCTAATAATATAAGTTGTCCATTCATAATCTAAAATAATTGCCCCAGACCACGAGGTCTGCAAAGACACCGAAACATCGAGTAAAATGTAAAATATAAACTATACGCGAAAAATAAGTGTCTTTTTAAGAGCAATCTTTTTTTATGGATGAACTACTTTATTGAATAGCAATAAAGTTCAAAATAACTCCACATTTTAGTTAGAATACATTTGTATGGGAAAAAGAAAATGACTATTTTTAGCGTTTTCCCGGAAATTATTCGAAATTTTCTCGCCGTAAAAACCATCCTTGGACGTCCACGAACATTTAAAAAAAATAGGTATAATTGGCTCAGGCGTTCTTGAGCGCTTACCAACACATTTTGCGATGCATTTCCGTATCATAGAAGATAAACTGGCTGACTTTAATCTCACCTGATGCTTAGCAACGTTGTGGTTGAAAATGTAGCTCGAGGATACTGGAAGTGAATCTTCGAAAATAATTTCACAAAATGGCGCCATAATAACCTATGTATTTTCAATGCAGTAAGTTTGCCTTGGTACAGTCATTAACATTAACAAGTATACATTCCATGAGTTGTACAAGGTCGTTTAATTTAATGTCACGACAATAGACTGATGAGTCTGATCCTTGGAGCTATTGGTATTACATAAGTTTATTGTTTTGTATGCTTCATTAAAACATATTATGCTGTGGCGTCATCTTGTATAACTAAATGCACATCATGTCTCGTAAACTTAGTATAGATATAGGATGAGTTCTAAAAGTACTTGATGTCAAAATTCAAAACTTCTGAAACACAAAAATTCAGACACTCTTTTTGCCGACTGTTATTTTTTCACTTATCAACGAGGAGTTTCCCAAAGACTTTACCACGTCTTCAAAATAGACAACTACAGCTGTTTAAACAGTGTAATAAATATATAAATAATGTAAGTAATCATCCGATCAAACACTTCAATTTAATTGCCATTCAATAGTTTATCATTGTCACCCAGGTTAACGACATGAAACTACAAGAAGTGCCATCAGGAATCAGTACTTCTCCTCGCTCGATCGTGGACGATTCCTCCATGGTACTGAACGATAACATCCTGCGCTCGTGTCTCGGGTCCAGCGTGCATATCAGCACTAGTGAAGAACTCAAGTTTGAGGGGAACAACCCGTTGAGACCTCTGAGAGACACACTCAAGAACAGTATCAGTTTATTGATGGGCTCCAGCCCTTCGTCTCCAGGGTATGTAAAATTTGTTAGTAATTTATCATAGCCAAATCCTTTGTTTATTTTTAAATTATTTCGATGTTATTTCGGTCTATGTCTCATTTTTAAGTTTATTTTACTGTCTTATTTTATCATCGACACTGCCGCCGCATTGACGCATCTACGCGCATACTTGTGGCACTGAATTGTATTAAATTAGCAAAAACGTACTTCCGCAAGTATGGGCGTAGTGCGGGCAGTGTAGGAAATGCCTTATCTGCCATGAGTAGAAAATATAAAATAAAACTATCACTGGTAAAAACGATTATTATAAATTTCTGTAAATACTCAATTTAATACTTACATTCTTTTCGCTTACGTCTAATAGAAATAACATCCAAATGAAATATTAAAAAACTTCAAAACCTCTATAACAGTTAATCAAATGAAAACAATAGTAATATACGTTGTAATTAACAGTGAAAACGGCGTGAACGAGTCTCGCATACCGAACGTGAAGATGGGGTGGTGCAAGGAATGCCGCCGCGCCATCGCCAAACTTGAAGATACCATGCCGGGCATTGCCAACATGCTGCCGGGCTTTGGAAGTTCGGTATGTCGGATATATCATAAACTAACATTGGAGAACTTCCAACTGTCATATCGAATGTTTTTTTTATGGTGATTAATGAAAATGAAATGAAAATTTTTATTCATCATAAGACCATCGAATGGCAATAATGACGTCACAATTTTGTACTTCGGTTTTAACAAGGTGTTGATAGTTATTGAATAAGATATTACAGTAGACCATGAGATAAAAAAAAAACCGGCGGAAAAAAACTCTTGGCACTCTTTTTCAGTCAGGATTATACGAATTATACGAATTAATAATACGAATTAATAATTAATAATATAATTAATCAGGTAGAGTACCCCAGGACAAACAATAGAGTCGCTATCTTTTTATCTTTTTTACTCGTTAAATGATAGAAGAAACCAAAACATTAGCTTTAGTAGGAAACGCAGGTGCGCTATGATTCCTAGAATTATTATTCAACTTGACGGAGGAGTCGGTTTTGTGAACACAAAGGCAGATGAACTAAAACTATTACCAATAGTAATAATTTTGCGTAAGAGAACCTCCTAAGAAAATTGACCTTGACTCACCTTAAATGCAATATTTTTAAATTGAGAGCTAGAAATATCGTAAATGGTATAATTTTGGAATCGCAATGAAACAGGCTATTTTTTAATCAATTGGGCACTCATGTCACCGTACATTTTTTTTACACCACGAGGTACCAAAGTTAGGGAAAAAAATTGAACTTAGCACAAACTGTAAGTTTAAAAATAAAAATAAAAAAAACTTTGGCTATCGTACAAAATTGGTAGTTTACGTTTGATAGCACCACTATCACTGAATGCTGTTGAGAAAACAGATTGAGAAAATTCTTTGTATTGGCAGTTAAAAGAGTGGGTAAAGGCCTAACTTTTTTCAAATTTTAAAAAATGCCCAAAAACTCGAAAACCGTGACACTTTTACTAAACACAAATTGTTATTTTCCGAACAGCCGCAATGCCCCCCAACCGTCGGTAAAGGATTATCCACTCATTACGCCACACCCTGTATATAGGTACAGTACATATTGATCATGAGGTGAAAAAAACAAAATAAAATAAAATAAATAAATAAAAATGTTTATTAATTTCAGAAAGCATAAATTACAAATATTGGCTTAAATATACAAGGAAGGATAGAAAATTGGTGCCTGAACTAGGATAATCCTGTTTTTCAGGCTGGAGAGTGCTAAAATAACATTTAAAATTCATTCAAATAAAATATAACTTCTATAAAATAAAATATGGATCTTAAATACAAACATAGTAGAATCTATTTAACTATTTATTCTTCACCACAGAAAAAAAAAATACAAAGTAAAACAAAAGCAGAAACATGGTACAAAAGGTGGTCTTATCACTAATAAGCAATTTCTTCCAGACAACCTTTGGGTGAGAACTGGAGACTAATTTATAGGGTGCCTAGGCTTACATATACTAAAATTTAACTAATATACAAATACTATAATTATAATATTTCATAAACTTACATACGAATAATACATAAATATAAAATATATACATATATCCACTAACTATAATACTTAATATATATACTAAATAAATTAAATACATTGCACTATAATGTCTTGTCTTTGGAAAGGAAGTACTGCTTGACCAGTCTTTTAAATGTGTCAATTGATTTGGCAGACTTAATCTCCAGTGGCAAATTGTTCCACAGTGACACAGCATGGACTGTGAAAGATTTCCCGTAAAAGTCAGTTTTATGCGGGGGTGTTGCAAACATTAAGTTATCAGCAGAACGTAGCTGTCGTAGGTGCTGTGTGTGTCTATAATTAAATCTATTCCTTAAATACTCCGGTGAGGCCGTATTGAACAGTAAGCGATACAGCAGACATAGAATTTGAGTAAGAAATAAAACTAAAATAGGAAATTGGGACAATATTAAATATAAAAGATTTACCTACATAACTATTTTATTTATTAAACCTAATTACACTTTTATGCAAACATTATCAAAAATTAACTTATAACAGTCAGTAGCATCTCGGTTTCATCGTACGTCAATTCCTGGAGAACTGTTTTTAAAGCCTTTTTACAATTTCTTACGTTTAAGGGATATATAATATACACTTTAGCGTTTATTTTGTCATACAGTAATGGCCCTAGGAATTTATAAAATCGTGTAGTCAAAGTGTATTTTACCCGCGTGCGATTTGTGCATTCAATATCCTTGCGTCTTTTATCTTGCGTCAACCACAAGATAGGTAATTGTGAGAGCCAATGTCATGCCACAACCAAATTGCTTACATAATAGTTGCTTTGAGCTATGGCTGCACAATACGAACATGACAAACTGGGACCAGAGTGTTTGAACAAGAATGGAATAAAATAGTCATAGTATCATTAGCAAAACGACCTTTCACCGCTAGCAGCACCCGTTCACGAGTATAACGCTAGCACCAGCCATCACCTCCTCAACCATATTTTAGGGAATCCTGCGTTAGACCTCAATCTCACGTCATGTTAAGTGAAGATGAGACCGAAAATTATAGCGCAAGGATTCTGCAAAGCCCTTCATAATAACCAACGAATGCAGAGCATTAAAAAACCGACTTCAAGTCAAAACTTTGGCTGAAGTATAAGGTCGTCAAGGTAAACGGATCTCCGAATTCATACATATTTTAAAATTTTCATGAAAAACGATTTCGATTAAATTTATTTGGGACCAAATGGTAAAAGTATCAAACAATAATCATCAAAATCGGTTCACCCAGTCAAAAGTTATGAGGTAACAAACATAAAAAAAAACATACAGACGAATTCTTCTTTTTTCTTAAGTCGGTTGTTCTTCAGCGGGATTTCTTGTGGCAAACTTTATATAAAGGGTGGTCGCTAGCCTGGCGAACCCTGAAGATGTCCTACCACCACCAGAGGTCGCCTTTTACTACACACTTATTCAGAGGTGGTAGGTCTATTCTACGCCAGACGATACGCGGCTAAAATGATACTTATTCTAAATAATGTTTTGGGTATACAACGTTGATACAAGCGAAAGGCATTAAATGAAACCACATATACTATAAATGCCTACTGTTAACCCGAACATATAAAAAAAATGTTTACGAGAAATGTATAAAAACAATGTAAACATCCTTACAGTATGTCAAACCATTGTTGTACAACTCCTTTTAATGTGTATAAGTAATTTGTTTTGTTTTTATTATATAAATTATATTAATCCCACATTAAAACTTTCAATTTGTATTAATAAAAGTGTATCTTATTTAATATATTTACTACTGGGTTTGAAATTATATCAAGTCAAAAGGAAGGACGCTAATGCTTAAGCACAGTTTCGACTTTTATTCAATTAAATCGTTTTATTGCGGATCATGTCCATATTTGTTACTTACAAAACCTTACTACCTATGTTAGTGCTACATGAGATTAAATTAATTAAATAGTTCTAGGTAAAATACAAATCAATTTATACAGAGAGGTAAATTCAATAGTTATAGGTTACACGGATACCTACAAGTCAAACAATTGGTAATAATTAAAATAAGATTTCAAATAAATTAAATTAATGTCGACAAATAATTTTATAATCATTATATTTGTTGTTGAATAAAATTTTTCAATATTATTAACTAATAAGATAAGGAAAGACGTACATGCATTCTCATCCAGCTTTCAAGCATCAGTGAGTCCCAGCGGTGGGCCAACGCGCTCAGGATGCGGTTGGGGCTGTCGCGGGCGCGCAGCAGCAGCGGGGCGCAACTCATATTTTTACGCGTTCGCCGTCGTAAAAATATAAGCATTCGCTGATTGTTAATTAAGATAATGTTAAAATATTCAAAATATATAATATACACACCTATTGTAAAATATTATAACCATCCCTGTATGTTCTTCTTGGTGATTAAATATTTTATTATTATTATTCTTTGTAAAGATTTGGACTGACATTATGAGGTTTCGCGGTGAATGACTACTATACTTGTAGTACTTACGATCGGGTGATTGGAGAAATACATGGTGTTTAAATTAAACTTACAAAAAACTAAAAAAACATTCCTGAGACTAAACTATTGCTGACAATGATCTGATTTTTGTTGCTGATAATGATACACAAAATATATGGTTTCATTTAATGCCTCTCGCTTGTATCAACGTTGTATATTGTTTTTTTAAAGCAAAATTACTGCTTTTAGTCGAGAAACTCCACGTGCCATTCAATAGACGAGTACAGGGAGCAACAGAGACAGCAACTTGATGATCAGGAGCGCAAGGTAATTCTTGTGAAATATTTATGTAAACTGTAAATCTTCGCTGAAAATGTATCTTTAACGATGGAACTAACATTATCAGCTAATACCACAGATGGAATCAATTTCTAGTAATAGTTTAAATAACAATTGGAGTTCACTTGTACGAAAACTCGATCCCACAGTCAAACCAATAGGTCTAATAGGCTAAGTATTTATTATTGTTTAAAGTAATACATACATTATTGCGCATTATAAAGCCCAAGATTCAAGTATAAATTTTGTAAATAAAAAATGTGTTTAGCTACAGTATTAAAAACAAAATTAACTAAATATGGAACTGTAAAATTTATTTCTTATTTCAAACTGTAATCTATGTTATGCTTCAAGCTTAAAAGGAGGCTCTTGTCCCAAATGTTCAAAGTCACTTTTAAGTGTGAAAAATATACTTGGCTAGTTTCTCTTTATGTAACTGCCAACTGTGTTTTTAAACAAGCATTTTCGTAAAGTTAGCTTCCGTCTTCGCTTTTCTAAAGTTCTTTTATGTCTTGCCTCTTTTTCAGCTTTCTGAGAGTATGTTTTCATATGAACAGGTCCAGCGAGACTTGGAGGCTAGTGAGAAGGGAGAGTCAGTGTATTTCTGCACCAACTGCTTCAAGCGCTACGTCATCACGGATATGCTCGAAGAAGTAAGTATTGATTACGATTAAATGTGGATTTCGTTAATAAATCTCAATCCTTTATCTCGGATTAAAAACTTTAAAATGTGTGTTTGTTTCCACGACAAGCAAAAAAGTTAGACTGCTGTTTTGTATCAAATATTTAGATAACCATTTAATACGCTTAATATCATGACAATATTAAGCGTTGAGTCGAAAAATTAATTCGTCAAATTATTGAAAATCGTGCAATTTACCATTCTTCAGGACCCTTTTGAATGAGTCTTTATTTTGTGTGAAGCTTAGACCATAAAACAAGCCGGCCTAAAGCTGATTTATAAGGAGTGTTGAGTCAACATGTCATTATTAAAGCTAACTTAGATTTTACGTAACTTCTACCTAACTTCTTTTTTTACCTATGGAAAATTTGAACTCTTAGGAAAGCTTTTACAACAACGTAATACAAAAGAATCTGCCACTTTTACACAATTTCCTTCCAAATTAAAATCAAAAACCTAATATAGATGTTATTGCCAACAGCGGGAATGCTCGGTGACCCCGTCTTCCGCGGGACAAGCAACCACCACCACTCTGCTGGCGACCACTTCCACGACCACGGATAACTCCTCGCAAGCCGCCGGGGACGTATCGGTGAGAGAGACAGATATATCACGAGCCTTTTGTTTTTAGGAAATGTTGTACAAAGTAAAAGACGCTATGAACGGATTTGATGGCTTTATAGACATCGAAAAGTCGAGTTAAAAGTAATTCGTGAAAACTTAGGACCATATAAAATGAAATGCAGATTATTATTTAAATCAGGAAGTCGCCGTAAAGCGAAGGTGGACAATTACATGAAGGGCCGTTGCGATACTCTTTCTGAAACGAATTTACTATTCGCATTGACCGAAATTGAGATCAAGTGGATTGAGTCAGTATTTACAACTTATTCAAACATGAACGGCTTTCGTGTTGAAAATCACGCTAATTAATCACAATGAAATCCGTTAACTTCACTGACTGACTTCATCAAGTGTTTTGTGAAATTTCTAAGATGAATAAAACTTTTAGATTTTTTTGTTAAAGCCACAGTAATTTAAAAAAACCTTTACATACACACAAGTCCTATTCTTTTCTCTTTATTTTGTCTTAAAAGAACTACTTGCATTAAGATGGTTTAGTATGACCCGCAGCCCCCAATCGAAGAGCCTCCTAAATCGCCCGCCCCCGCCAAGCTGAACAAAAAGAAGTCCGTCAAGGAGACCATTGTTCCGACGCGGACGTCTTACAAAGAACCGGAGTCTGGCCTCTTCTTGTATATAGACTTGCATGGCCACGCGTCGAAGAAAGGTAAGAGCTATTACAAATAAATAAGCTTCATAATTCTATGTCTCGAAATCACACGCGGCCTAGGAACCTTCTGCCTGACTTTTCTTAACTTGCCCAAATTAGGCTATATGCCAGGGTAGCTCCTAGTGAATGCAAAACCGGACAGTTTTAAAAAACGGTTTTTATTTTCGGTTTTTCGAGAAAAAAAACGGTTAACCGGATAAACCGGGTATTTGCTACTTATTTTATTTCCCTCAAACAAAACAGTTTTGAAAGTTTTCAGCACTTAGGTATTTATTCAGGGCTACTTATAAACTTAAAAACCAAATTCTTTTCAACCGCGCCGGTTGAATGGAGAGCTGCGGCCCGCTTCCGCTTTGGCAGCCAACCGAACCGCCTAGGCGGCCAACCGTTAGTGCATAAGAGCGCTAAAAGAGCATTATTCATTTATTAATAAGCGGGGTAAATTTAATTGCGTATCCCTTCAGCATTATATATTTATTACTAAGTAACGCGGTTGCTTGTCCCCAGGTATCTTCATGTACGGAAACCACTTCGAGGACTTAGAGAGCAGCGTCGAGTGCATGCTACTGCCGCGAATCATGTCGCTCAATAACCTGCATTTTCACTTCTCTTCCTGCAACTTTACCGAAAGGAATATGTACTTGAAGTGAGTTTGTCCGGTGTATTAAATAGGGAATATTATCTTTATAAAGAAAATACAATAATAATTTAATAAGGTTATAAGTGTTTTAAATCTTAAAGAAGTCTGGGCCTTTCAAACGCCGCAATTTAAAATATTCCACACAGTTGAATACGCTGATAAATCTCTAAAATCGCTGACATCTTATTTTGTATCGACCAATTATTGTGGCATGGTTTGTAAGTTTTAAAGTCCCTCCCTTAATTTCTTACTTTTTCACTTTTTTACTGATATTTTATGGATTTTAAAAACAATTAAATAAAAAAACACTGTAGCTCGTTCTTACTCTTGGCGAAATGATGACTATGCACTAAAAACACTCTGTACCCTCCGATAAGTTCTGCACTACATAAAGACACCCCTTTACTCTAAAACTATCTTAACTTTAAAACTATTATCTAATAGCAAGTTTAATAGCATCACCAACCAAAGTCAAAAAAATATTTGTTTCGTAGGTATTAAAATACACTTGAAACAGGTCGAATTGTTACTAATAAAACCGCCCAATAGTACCTATTTAAAAAGAGTGTCATCGGGCCTCGTAGGTTCCGACACTCTCGATTGCAACAACGGCCGTGTGGCCGTACTAATGACTACAGGCCTAGTGCGCTATATTTTTTTATTCATTTTTGGTACCATAACGACTTATCTACGCTATTCAGAGTCAGAATTAGCAAAGATTTTAAACAATATAGAAGTATATATATAACAAGTACAGGTTGGTGACGTCTACACTTTTCGAGTGCTCTACACGTTACTGACTATACCCGGTGCGGCGAACCTTGATCCCTATGACACTGACAGTAATTACCACAACACAACCTTGTAGTGCCGTCACCGTTACATTAGAATCGTATTAAAGTTACTTCGTAGGGTATTTATTAAACATACCTTACGAAGTAACTTTTGTAGAACGTAAACGTAAAGTGTGATTGAGATAATTTCTTGTAAATGTTATGAATTGTTATAAATCCAACGGAATATCATTGTATTGGAATATAGTTACGTAAATTTAGACGCCTCCAATACGATTCTAATGTAACGGTGACAGCACTACAAGGTTGTGTTGTGGAAATTACTGTCAGTGTCATAGGGATTAAGGTTCGCCGCGCCGCGCATAATAAGTTATAATTTCAACACCACTCGATCAACAGCCAATTCTTGAGGTTTTTTTTTTAAAGGAAACTATCTGGAGCTGTTTATAAAAAAAAAAAAAAAAAACGTTTTCAAAACAGAGACCGGCGCGACGGCATGTCCCGCGAAGGTTCCGGGCGCGTGGCCGTGCTGAAGGCCACGGGGCTGGTGCGGTCCTACACGCTCGAGTGCAACTACAACACTGGCCGCCTCGTCAACGTGCTGCCCCCCGCCGTCAAGGAGTCCGCCCCCCCGCCGCCGCCGCCCGCGCAGCCGCCTAAATACACGCCCACCATATTTGAGGAGGTAAACCCGTTCCAGGTTTGTGTGGATGTATGCTTGTCTCGAATGTTGGGTAGTTTGACTGTTGAGTTGTGTATATGTCGCAGTCATCTGGTTGAATTAGCCACTCAATTGGACGCCTAGGTCGTTTCAACTGGCTTAAGGAGAATTAGTCAAGTCGTTGATCGCAACGTTTAACCAGTTGGCTAAATGTTGTTTAGCCATTTAGTTAAATTGGATATTGTTAAATTTATGATTTTTGGTTAGGGTGTTGTGATTTTATTGAATAGTCGTCCATAAAAGAAGATACTTAATAGTTTTTATATAAAAGCCGATACATATATATTTTTTTAAATATTAAAACATTTAAATGGAACTTATTTTATTATATTTATGA
The DNA here is from genome assembly GCA_944452665.1 of Stenoptilia bipunctidactyla. Taxonomy (NCBI): domain Eukaryota; kingdom Metazoa; phylum Arthropoda; class Insecta; order Lepidoptera; family Pterophoridae; genus Stenoptilia; species Stenoptilia bipunctidactyla. The sequence continues at coordinate 17,777,596 of OX101728.1, forward strand.
TATTTATAGTTACGCGCGAGCTGAGCGAGCGAAGCGAGCGTGGTGCGGCAGCACCCGGCGATGCGCCACAATGGATTTTATTTCCTTGTAATTGAAATAAATAAAAAAAAATCTAAGAAAAAAAAAATTTAGCTTGACTGGTTTTTCCGTCATGACAGATAATTTTACCATGACCTACTTGTTTTATTACTTTATCCAAAACTGTACCAAATTTAAATCACTTGGCTGAATTTTGGTCAGATTTGGTCAAAGATCTAACATTCAACACGCCAAGTTGTTAAACGTTGAGTGTTTCGTGTTCAATCAACTATCGGCCTAGGCCGTTGATTCGGCCTAGGCGTCCAATTGAGGGGCTAGTTCAACCAGATGACTGCGACATATAGATCAGCTGTAGTTCGGATTTGTGGTATTTGAGGCTCTGTATAGTTGGTATGTAAGTTTGGGTATGTATTTATTTAAAATTTATGATGTAAATTTAAGAGGGGAAGGTTTCGTGATAGCTTCACTTGCCTTCATTAGAAGGAACACGTTGTTGTCGTAGTATAACATACTATGGAACACATACAAATTTTTAGATTTATTTTTGTTTAATGAGTGTCATATGTAAAAAAAAACGAATAGAAATTTTTTGTTCAATAAATGAAAAAATTAAATCCCATTATCGACCTAAAATACCAATTTATTAGATTGTATACACTGTGAAGATGCGGTATCTTTCAGTTTTACTGTACTTATGCAAATTATTGTTATAGTTTTTATATTTTAAATTAGATCCGTAAATATTATAGTAGAGATTAGCATACTGTTGTACCACAAACCCAATATATATTTTAAATAAAATTAATTAATTCAGATTTGTCAATATTCCATTTATTTTATTCAATAACTTCCATGATGGACGTAGTTATGAATAGACTAGTTAGAACACGAAGTTGATTCAATGGGGAGTTTTCTGACAGCTCATAAAAATTAGTTCAAAAAACCTCTATAGATGGCACTTTTAAAAAGCCGAAGGCGTTAAGTCTGTAAACTATAATGTAGGTCAGTGGTATCTACCATCTATGGTTATTTATACGTTCAATTTCTGATACAGACGTCAATTAATTTATTTTACTTTTAAAAACGCAGTGTGGAATAAATTCTTCGCCTTCGCCTTTTGTAAAGCGCCATCTATCGAAGCCTTTTGTACCAATTTTGTACAGTTTTGTTTTTTTAATGAGCTGTCAGAAAACTCCCCATTGTATGGTAGTAAGTTTCCAAGCTAGGTAATCAACATATTTATAAAGGTATGACTTCGACTAAAATTTGCCTGATAGTAGGTGACTATTCGAGAAATAAAAGCTTGTGATACGTTAATTTCGAGGCCCTAGGGTATAACCTCACATACAAGTCTCTTTGCCTCACCGTTTTAAGATACTTTATGAACCCGGAACCGTTGGTATCGTCACGAGCTTTAGTTTGGGTAACATTAGATGCAAATTCGCCCAGCAAATCTACAGCATTATTTTGGTATACCTAATAGGGGGCACAAAAAAAATTAGGATGAAAATTCCAACTCAACATTCAATAATGTTGAGTGTTTATTTTAAGAATAATCAACAAATGCAGAGCATTGATAAAACCGACTTCACATCAGACTAGTTTTAATTGATATGGGACCACATGGGAAATGACAGATTTCTAATAAAATAAAAAATCATCTAAATCGGTTCACCCAGTCAAAAGTTATCCGGTAACAAACATACAGACGAATTGAGAACCTCCTCCTTTTTTGAAGTCGGTTGAAAAGGACCCAAATTAAAGTTTGTGACAGTAATAATTGCGGACATGAACAATTGGTGAGTATACCCAGTTCATTCGAAAGTATTTAATTGGTACATAAAGATTGCCAGACCACGAAGATATTAAAATATTGTACAGTCAGTTTCAGAGTTACCGGACAAAAGCATGATGTAAGAATGAAGAATTTTCAATAAGCTCTTGATATGTGATTTTGTACTTAATCTGAATTAAGTAAGGTCCGATTTCACTGAATCTTTCCGTACAAGAAAAAATTTACATATTATTTTTAAACTTGAGACAATTGAATATACCGGGTAGTTTTTTAGTCACCTGCCAAATTTGAATGTAATTTTCTTTGATACGATATAAACATACCTGCATATTTATTTTTGTATCGCCCAGTACAAAAAATTAAGATATGGCATCAAAAAGTTTTAATAAATAGTGTCTGTTGATGGACATAGCTACTCAGGGACCGGAACCGCTTACCCTTAAAGAGGTTTTTGATTGGGTTTTTCATAGACTTGTTTTAAAAAACTCTATCAATTTGGTAACCGTATCGAAGACTTACCCTAATTTAAGGCTTACCATATTAATAGAGTTAGCTTCATGTAAGCAGTAAGTTTATCGAAAACCCTATTGAAGGATACCGATTCAATAGGGTTTTAAAACCTGCAGGCAAATTTAATCTTTAAGAATATCAAATTATCAAAAATATCACCATCTATTCAATCTCGCACTTCGAATTATACTTCCGAATTCAACAGCATGCGCGGAAAAGAGATAGAAATAGGCAACCCTATCACAGGGTAAGCGCATCCGAAAGTAGTTAACTTTATTCAAAGTTCTTAAATAAATGGAAAATGTGATAAATAAAAATTACCCGACCAGGATTCGAACCTGGGACCTCTCGTTCGAGAGGTCCCAGGTTCGAATCCTGGTCGGGTAATTTTTATTTATCACTTTTTTCATTTATTTAAGAATAATTGAGCATTTTAAATGCAAAAAAACTTAAAAACATTATTTATTCAAAGTGTTACCCCATCGATAGGCTTACCATATCAATAGGGTTACACTTCCATATGGTAAGATTTTGATAGGGTTACCCTATCAATAGGCTTAATCAAATAAAGGGGTTTTCCGGTCCCTGTAGCTACTACGATGTAGTACTACAAGATTTTTGTAGTAGCGCGTAGTCGTCTTTATTTTAATGGTATTCATTCGTAATTTAAAGTGACCATGCTTTGCTTAATGTGTTAGCGAATATATTAATTTTCTTGTAAAAAATACATACGTTCTTTTTGCAAAAATGGTTTCTATAAAGGATGCTTATTACGTAAAAAAAATTGGCTGGTGACTTCAAATCAACCCTGTACAATTGTCTTAAGAAGAGATCTTTTTGTTGTGAATTTAGTTGGTTATTAACACCCACCTACATTCGTTTCCTAAATCGCGCTTTTCAATATTATTACGTAAATCTATCAAGATTCTTAGTAATGAAACCCAATACAATAGATATAGTCTTCTAATAGATATTGAGAAGAACCCCATCTTTCAGGTAAGGCACAACCGTCCAAAGTTTCTGGAGTTTTCTCACGAGATAGACCCAATTCAGGTTTGTCGGTATAAATGTACAAAAATATGTAAAATAGACATTTGAAGAGATGTATTTACTTATATCATAATAGTCAGTAAAGTAGTAATGCTGTAAATAAGCTTTGAACTCCATTTAATTATAGTTGTAGCAATTTGAATCACATTTTTATTTAAGCTTATCAATTGAGATTATCTCAACAGAAATCTCCAGATTTTTAGCCACAGCTGCTTAAAAAGCACATGATTTCTTCTTAAATTGTAATTTAAATATAATAGAAGAATGATTTACATGATCGTAAAAAATACAAGCGACTTATGATCGCTTAGTTTTGAAACTGCGCTTTTATGCGAATACAGTTTTACGATTCATGCTTCACAATTACTTTCAAGTATTTATCTGATATTTCTAATTCAATAAATATGTGAAATGGCTTTATCACAAGTTTTATAGGATGCGATTTTAGATGTAAAACTCGTATATAAATTTAAGTCGTCTTTTTCCATGTATGACTCGTCAAAACATTTATTATAACGATGTTGCATGGTGTCTTCTATACAGGTCGGGCGATCACTCGGAGCGTCTATTCTGGACTTGACCTGCCAACACCCGAACTCACGCATTCCGTGTTCTGAACACAGGAACTTGACTGCCATCAGGGAATGGCTCAGGACTCATTCGAGAAGCAACAGGCCTCAGGTACAAATCTCTTTAGCGTTCTTGATACTTGTAAATGAAGCACATGATAAGTGTAAATGAAGAATTTTGGATCTTGTTAAGTTTATTTAATCAACTCTAAAATATTGTAAAGCACATATAATTTGAAGATAACAGATATCTACTTATGAACATATTTTTCAAGTATCAAGTTAGTGTGAAAGTACTTAATTCTGATAAAATATATTTTAACAAATGAGTTCTTATTCTGTTTCGTATCTTAATTTTTCAGTGACTAGATCTTCTGAATTAACAATCAACAAATATTTTAAAAATATATTTGGGTAAGAAAACTGAACCACTGATCATCCGTCCGTCCTAATCTCTCATATAAATAACATCAAATCATTTATACTAAAAATAGAAAAGGACGTTATTTCTAGAAATAGTGGTCTGAGTTAATTTGCCATTAAACACATCTTTATTCAGGCATCTTAACTGCATTAGATCGGATGCTGAAGTGAAAAGTAGATTAACTGTTTTAAAGATTTACAGTATCGATACATTAACGTTTACTTTTCAGCTCACGATGTCAAGACTTCGCCCGAAGATATCACCGTCCAGAGTACCTCTCTACCAACGTAAGACAACCGAGGACCGCAAGGAAAACGCCTATGCCGGGTCTAAGGAAGTGGAAGCAAAACGAAGCGCCGGCGTGGCCCTCAACAGCCGCACGGGCCACGACCTGCCTAACGTGAAGCTCAACAAACGCAACGAACCCGTCAAAACCAACTCGCGGACCAAATACGACAGCGAACCCAAGTCCAAGTCGCTCACAACCAAGCGGCGGAACGTCCTAGGAATAAGAAAACCGAATTCCAGCAAGACTGCAGTGGGCGTGGTCAAAGGAAAAGTCAAACGATCCGCAGATGACTCGGAACCGACGCGAGGCAAGAGGAATGTGTGCCGCGCCATGGCTTCCTCCTCCTCCGAGGACGTGAGCGGGTCGTGGGAGGCCCGGCCCTCGCCCTCCGGGGTGTCGGACTGCGTGGTGGGCAAGCGCCGCTCGTACGCGGCCGCGCCCGCGCTGCTCAAGAAGATTCGCCTCAAAACCGCCATCTAGCATAGAAAGCGACGGCTGGCCGCCGCCGCGCCGAAAAACACGCGACCGGCCAAGCCGTCTCTTCCGAACGAGCGAAAATGAAAAAAAATATTCGTGTGCGATAAATTTTTAAAAGTAACTTTAAATTACGAAAAAAAATGAAATCACTTTGATCGGATATTGTCTTGTCTGTATCTTAATGTGATTGTTTCACGGGTGGGGTAGTTTTTTGTAAACTCAACCGCAAAAGTTGGCAAACGGTACTTTTTATATAAATTTTCAGAGATTTTCTTTAAGGTTTCTATAATGTTTTTTAGTAAGAAATTGATCGTCTTTAGTAATGTTTCATTACCTCTATAGTAATTTTATCTGAATGTGTTCCCTAGTTATGCGATAAAAAAAATATATCTTCTATTCGAATAAATCTAAGGCTTTAAAAGACAGGTGAATTATATTTTGTTTATTTATTTGTTGTGTAAGAAAATAGGTGGTGCTCTGGGAGCCAGGTTAGATTGTATTTCATGATCTCATAAATTCTCAGCTATTGGCTGGTGATGTGCTCATACTTGTAAAATGTCTTAACCCAAAGCTGTGTCTATCCTACACTATATAAGATTATAAGGCGTATCCAAAAATCACAAATTCTGATCACAAAATGTAGTGAAAATCACGGTAATATTTAACAGAATTCTTTATTTGATATTTAAATCAAATTTCTTTCTGCGCTGTAGATTCCGTACAATATCAAGGAAGATATTAAAAGTTTGGAATTTATTATAGTACATAACCGATGATAAATTTATTTCTGAATAAATTGTGTATTGTATTTCACATTACACATATAAAACTATATAGAAAATTTTGAATTAAAAGTTTCGGTGTTCAAATTTTTTGAATTCTGTAGATAATATGGAACATACTGTCCACTGAATAACGTGTCCACGAAATAATTGTTTAAATATAGTCTACTGAACAGTGTTCAATTTTATTGGGTAAGACTGTTTTTATGTAAAATTGGTAAAACTTTTTAACATTTTCTCTTGGTGCTTTCAAAACCCAAAAATGTTTAATTTTTATGGCTTTTTACACTTTGTTTTTTTCATAATTACATCTTTGTTTATCAACCATGTAATAACTTGCAAACATAACTTATGTGCAATAATACTAAAATACTATAAAATATATGTGTTTCAAATCTTATACTTAAAATTTAAAATTATGTGTATAATAATATAACTCATAGGATCTTATATTAAAGTAATTAGTAATTTATTTACTGAAAATATTAATATATTACCAATAAACATTGTAATGTTCTGACTATGGTCGTGGTTTTATTTACAAAAAAACTAATCAAAAAATAAGTGTTCAATGAAGATTTTTTAATATGTACAGCTCTCTAGTGGAAACAGCTCAACGTACAGACTACATAAAATCTCACCTGATGGAGTGGTCTTTATCTATACTTTAATATATAAAGCTGAAGAGTTTGTTTTTTCGTTTGTTTGTTTGAACGCGCTAATCTCAGAAACTACTAGAGGGATTTGAAAAATTCTTTTTGCATTTGATAGCCCAAGTCTTGAGGAAGGTTATAGGCTATATTTTATCCCGAAATTCCCACGGGATCAAAAGTTACGCGGGTAAAACCGCGCGCGGTGGCTAGTCATTAAATATTGCCGAAACACATTACCTACCACAAGATGTATTTTGATATATTTCGGAAGATTTTATAGGAAGGTTGGTCACTAGCCTAGCGGACCCTGTCGGGTTCTACCCCGGAGCACGGTACAGGTACAGATAAGTGTTTCAACTCGGCCGCATCTTTGAAAGAAATGCCGACAGCGCCGCGATCCGTTCACATGTGATAGGGCTGCCCGCCTTCAGCATTGAAATTACATTAGCCTACTTTATGATTTTGTGACAGTAAATATACTTTTTTATATAGATACTTAAACAAATAAAATACCTACTTTGTGAATTTTATAGGAAGTGAAGTGTTCAACAAAAATCCGTTTGAATTACAAATAGGACTTATAAATTAGCGACCGAAAAATACTTGCGCCTCGACTGAGACGGTACGAAATGATGTACCTATTATTTAATTTTAAAGTATAAAAAATCTGCCTTTTAAAGTAAAGCTTAATCAACAGTTTCGACATGCAAAACTGATCACCATTTCAACCGCGCGGCCACATAGTTAAAATGCTATGAAAATTTACCAGGAATTAGTAGCTATTTGTAGAAATTCATATCTCTTTTCTGAAATTTGTAGGAACAAGAATGATTGAAATAAAACCCAAATAAGTTGGCCGCTCGAACCGCCACTTGCGGTAGCGTTTACCTTTGATTACTAACTAACCAGAAGAGGAACACTAGAGTGTAATATATCAAAAGAAAGGTCGTAATTTGTAGTTTGTTTTAGATACGCCATGTGATAAATAATTGAAGAATAATAAAGTTATGAAGCATTAATCTTTTTAGAGGTTTTGATATTTATTTGTTAATTTATGACAATTGAAAACTATTTTATGTATGTTAACATGTACAGGCAATTAGTAGCTAGTTTGTAGGTGCGAATAAAAGGAAGAAAAAGGTAAAAAGTTGGACAAATAACGAGTCATTATCAAATACAGTTGGCCGTTCGAACCGCACATTGCGCACGAGACAACTACTGTTATTTCTTCATCAAAAGCACTTACAGACATGAATTATGCATCAATCAACTGGTATTATACTCTACTTGCGTTTTATATATCAAAAATACTTATAGGGAGTACGATTTCGAAAATATTACCTTATAGTCTCAGTACAAATTTATATGCAAGTAGGGTGACCACGCATTAAATATTATAATCAAAAGATGTGAAAAATTGTTAAGTAAAAGTAGCTAAATACATAATGCAAATGCAATTTAAACTTTACTATTTAAAATAAAAGTAATTAAATAAAAAATACGTAATTTCAAACAGGTTATTTAAATTAAATACCTTATAACTTACTTTGCACCCAGTATTTGTTCAAAGATTTCAACTTTCTTGTTGCGTCTATAGACCCTCAGTCTCCTATTTCTACAGAAAAAAATCACAGAAATAAATTGTAACAATAATAGAAACGTTGGTAAACCTGATGTTGAATCTAATTCCAAATATAACTAATATAAAACGAAAACGCTTGCTTGATTTCGCAGTAAGTATTCGTTTTAAACTGGGATTTTATTTATGTGAATTATCATCGCAATTTGGACCTATTCCTATATGTTTTGCCGTTGAGAAGTTGTTCATGAAGTAGGCAGTAAGTAAGTATATATTTAAATATTATTATCGTCTTTTTGAATGATAGTTCTTTTCAGAAACAATAATTTATGATCGTGCATTGTTTTAGTTAATTAGTTCGGTATGCCGCTTTTGTCGGTTGTTTTGTAAAAAAATATGAAACACAAATAAACGGCGGCTAACACTAATTTCTTTGGTCTCTACAATAGATTCAACTAAAACTATTATCACGGGAGCTTCTCGCTTACCGCGAACTAACCAAAACTGTTTCGTATCTATTGTTATAAGTAATTGGTTTCCATCCGCTACTATTGTTCAAAATACTCGAGCATCTTTTACGACAAATAAACAAAAGATTTAAGAGTCAGCCGCCATCTCTCATTTTGGTGAACTTGGACAATGGTCGACGGTGGTGGAAATTTCAACCCTTTTATGTATTGTTTGAGATAATTGTAATTTTTCAAATTTTTATGCAATCATGTCACTCGCAACTTGACATTCGTGGTGTCTACAACTTTAGTTTTGCTGAGTAACTGGTGTTTGTGTGAGTGTACCAATTAGTGCATTGAGTCGAGTTTATCTACTTTGCTTAATTACATAAACTTTTCTATTTTCGCGCATACTTGTGTATAGACGCTTTGTTTGATCAGTGAAGTGAATAATTTTGTGACTGGAAACGTGACTGTTACTACCGTAAGTTGTATTACTTTCTATTAAGAAATAACATTTTTCAATTTCTAAATTATGAAAAAAATTAAATACAGGGTGTTCAGAAGCTCAACGTCCAAATAGAAGAGGCACACGCGCCATGGTCCAAATAGTAAAGGGAAAAAAAACTATGTTGATTAGTTTAGTAGATATGGGATGATTTCTAAAATAAGTGAAAAATCACTCCTTATAGCAGTCATTCGTATGCTGAATCTGTAAATGTTTACCGATTTTGATTTTTTTTCGGTTATTAATTGTTTACTAAATGTTCTTATGTAACATACCTTTGATACAAGCAAATTTATTATGGTACGATAGAAAAAAACAATAAAGGAATAATCAATTTATCGTGATTTTTTTGTATCAATATTCTGTGCTCTACAATGTAAAAAAAATGTAAGGAATGAGTCTGGGATTTATTCTCAAAAGTTGGCGCAACTAATGCAGTTTCTAAAAACCTACCTATAATACTTGGCACTTAAATTGATTAGATTTTTTTAATTATCTTTAAATTGAGGAAGCACCTATTTTTAATCATTAAAAATTCGCTAAATATCCCTCCCTCTCTCATCACCCATTTTTATCATCATCGTCAAGGCTGATATGGTGATGATAATAAAGATGATACCCAAGCTTAGTCAGTAAAATTATTGTCGCTTCTTTCTATCCTCCGCCAATTCCTACCTACCTACTTACTATTTCTATTATACGAGGCCAACTTGCAGCGCTTGTAAACTCATTTAGTCCTTAATAATTTTTAAGTTATAATAAGTCCATACAAAATTGATATTTTAAATAAATTTAGTAGTACGATTATAATGTGTAAAAATGTCAATGCAATTCAACCTATAAATAACAATAACACAGTAATGTTTTAATTGTTTTATTTTTTAATTTACAGTAAATGTTCGAATTGTTTTCCTCCTGCTCTAATACAGGCGCGGCATCTTTTTATAAATGATCTTGCGATAAATCGCGACATATTCTTTGGTTCGCCTTTTTTTGTGTGACTAAACCCGCGTTTGACCTCAATCTCTCCTAATAGTAAGTGACGATGAGGTCGAAGTTGAAAGCACACGGGTTTAGGATGGAACTGGCTCTTCATAAAATATTGCCGGAACACATTACCGCTGGGGCGGTTACATATGGCGGCAGACTTTATAAGAAAGGTGGTCGCTAGCCAGGCGGACGCAGAAGGGATCCTACCACCAAGCGGGGGTCACTCGGAATAGTCGCCTTTTATGACACGCTTATCCAGGGGTGATAGGGCTACACGGCCTCTTCTGATACCTCATGTACTTTTGTGAGGAGTTCGTTAATATCAGGGATAAGCTTTGCATACACTTTTTCTTTGAGAAAACTCCAGTAAAAACATCTAACGGATTAAGATCTGGTGACCGTGGTGGCCATAAAATTTATTTTTTATTTTTCCTCTTCTATTTGGACCATGGCGCATGCGTCATTTGGACTTTGAGCTTCTGGACACCTTGTATATAGGTTTATACAATATATAGGTATACCTATATATGTGAATATATTGTATACCTATATGTTACATATAATTATGATATGTATGTATTCATATTTATTCTTTTGAATGCAAGTAGTTTATATCTAAGTTAGTATTTAGTACACACTATTATTGCATTTTAACCAAACTTTTCTGTCTTTATTATCTGTACTAATATTATAAAGCTGAAGAGTTTGTTTTTTTGTTTGTTTGCTTGTTTGAAAGCGCTAATTTCAGAAACTACATGAGGGATTTGTAAAAATCTTTTTGTATTTGATAGCCCAACTCTTGAGGAAGGCTATAGGCTATATATTTTATCCCGGAGTTCCCACGGGAACGGGAGTAATGCAAGTGGAACTGCGGGGACCGGCTAGTATAATATATCTAGTTAAAAATTGACATGAGGTATATGATCTTCCTATTTTTCCAGATGGGGAAAGTTGGACGTAAACCTGCAATCGGAAAATCGAAACAAATCGATGTTTTGAAAAACTATGCACATAAGCTATTAAACGTTAAATATGGTGATCCTATATTTAAACAAATTGCAACTGATTTGGGTAATCTCATGACACCTGCAGCCCTTTATATTTCATGGAAAAGAAATTCAAAGGAGGTTTTAAAAAATGCACCTAAACAGCAGAGTGAGCCGAAAGCCCCTTCGCCATGTTCATCACCGTCCTCAAGCGAGAAAAGTACAAGTTCCTGACATGAAATTACAAATGTTATAGTTGAATCAAATAACCTAATGAAGACAAGTAAAAGAACCAATTTTAAGTTCGAACTGGATATATATGACTGGAAGAAATTGCAACCATTAAGTGCATTTTACAGAAGAAACGACCTGAGATCATGTGCTCCATTCAAAAAGTACAGGATTCTGCCTAAGTACAAATGGGTAGATATTTTAAGAAGAAAAATTTGGTACATAAGTAAATTACCATAAAAGGCCAATGTTCACAGTGTAATGCATTTACACATATTACTTGTGAAAAAATAACCGATAAAATTGTTGTAGGACAGTGCCAAATCACCCTTGATGATGAAGTTAAAAGTCATGATCCAAATAAAAAGTACAGACTGAACCCATTAGTCAGACGAAAAATAGCAAAGAAACTCAAATTTGAATCGGCATCTTCAATTCAGAAACAACTGTCAGCAGAGACATCTACGCAAGAGTGCACACAGACAGCTCCAATTGTCCCAACACTTAATGCTCTTAGGAAAATCAAGCACGAAGAAAGAAAAGGACTGTGGTTACATAAAAATTTTATTTTAAGTATTAATATGATGGCTGTCTCAATAAAAAAAATTATACGTGAGATAAAGACTTTTCCCAAATTTCATATTTATTATTGGACTGATCTACAAGAACAATACTGTCGTGAATATATATCAAATTTTCGCCATTTAACAATTTCCTTGGATGCTACAGGTTAAATTTTTCAACCACTTAAATTGCCTAACCATTACGAATTAAGTAAGCGTCTGTTCTTATACGTAGTGATGTTGGTTAATAAATTAGACGTGTCTGTACCCATATGTCAGCTTATAACAGATTCACATGACACTGTGTCTATTTTAGAATGGTTATCACAGTGGATAAAGCAAGTAGGCTGTTATCCCAATGAAGTGATAACAGATGATTCATCTGCATTAGTTGCAGCTAATGTCAAAACATTTACAGAGTTTACAAGTGTTAAAGATTATTTATTTTGTTGTTATAATATTTTAAATAGCAATAAAGTTGAACTACCAAAAGCATTTATTCGTTTGGATACCAGTCACTTTATAAAGACTCTGTATCATTTCAAATTTTTCGAAAATATTAATGACAACATTAAAAAATATTATATTCGTTGCATTCGCTATTTAAAAATATGTCAGGACTTCACAATAATAAAGGATACAATTAGTAAAATCATAAAACTGTGCTTGTGTCAAAATGATTTCGAATCAGGTGTAAGAGAGATCAAGCAAAGTCTCGACTACTTTTTAAATAGTAAAAAAATAGATGAGTTTGAAATCAATGAACAAAATTGTGATTCTGAACATGATGAGATTATCTTTAATGATTCAGATTTTACTGATTTTGTATTGTGGTTTGACACATTAGTTGAAAACGAAAAAATAACAAACTCTAAAAATTACAACGATACAGACAAGGTTAATCCTTATTATTTACCTACATTCATCCCTAAAAAGATTATATATTGAACTTCCTTTGTGGGGAAATGTAATGTGCCCTTACTTTAAATGTAATAACTTAAATCCATCCTCTTCTAGTGTTGAAAGTTATTTCCGCATTTTAAAACAATTAGTACTTACTAAAAAGTAAATTATCTAGGTTATGTGTTGATGAATACTTGCACAAACATTATGATTACCTTAGAGGAGAGTTACACTAAGGATTAAATAAATTAAAAGACATTGGTTCCAAATATATAAAAGACGGCACAACATTATTATCTAATCAAAAAACAGCAAAACGCGGCATATCAAAAGAAAAAAAAAATAGTATAAATCTAAGACAGCGAACCAAACAAAAACAATGTAATACAATTTTTTCTAATGATTCCATATTTAGTGACGACATACCATCATATTCATAAAATTGGAGAGGCGAAATAAATATAAATAAACGTTTGGGAAAAGATGAAGAAATAGTATTCATCAGAAATGGAAATTTAACAAAGTATACTTCAGGTTACTTAAACACGTGCGCTTTAGATTCGGCATTTCATGTAATTGGACGAGCCTGTAAAAATAGTTCCGATTTTAAAACCTTTTTAGAAAAATTAGAACCAGATGACGTCATTAATTACATATTTGTGCTTATAAATGGAACAGAAAATGTACAATTAATATACAACGGCAGGGAAAAAATAGCAAAAACCTTTTTCGTAAATAATGACTGCAGTTGTAAGGTAGCTTACATATTTGAAAAAATCTTCTTGAACTATTTTACTAGTGCTCAATTACTAAAATCCTGTAAAAATTGCACTATTACAAGAACACAAAGGGATTATGTATTTATAACGATTAATATTGATATTTTAAAACTATTCGGATTATCAAGCTATTTTCTTTGTAGAGGAGGCTATTTTCTTTTTTGATGAACCAACAGGTATAAATTGCGAAAGTTGTTTTACGCAATTACATAGCGAATTTAAGTTTGGCGAAATCATAACATTTGATTTAAATGCTGCCGCAGAAGCTGTATTACTTAGTGAATTGCCAATTACAATTAATATCAAGGATCACTTTTATCGTATAGTTGGAGCAATTGAATTTATAACAGGTGCAACATTAGGCCACTATAAGTGTCACTTTTTTTCAAACAATAATTATTATTGTTACGACGATAATGCAGTGAAAATAGAAATTAGTACCAGTAAGAAGATCTGTTTACACGCCGTTTCATATACTAAAACCAGGCCTGGCTCACTCCGCGCGGTACATCCGTTATTTACCTACAGCGAAGCGCTCCGCCGGCGCATTTCGAATGGGTCGTGTATCACGTGCGCGCCCGTCGTCGGGACGTTTTAGATACCTACCTACCTAATAGCACTCACAGTAATTCTATGATCGAGGTCGCAAATAGTATTTAAAAATGGACATAAAAAGAAACAAATATTCAATTAGATTATGTTTAGATTTGATTATGTTCAATGTAGCAAACAAAACATAGGTAGTATTACTAATTATTCGTCGTAACTTTTTTTTCATTTTGTACTTTAGGTAAGTTGAAACAATATTTCTTACAAAGGTAGAATAACAGTAATACCTACATCGGTAGATACTTAATTACAAATAAGGAGCTTAATTATTCTTCACTAGGCAGCAACTCTAACAGAGTAAGAAAAGATAAGAGGCATGCGATAGAAAGAGACAAAACTTCTAGGTATATAAATTTGCAGGTACGTAATGCTGTGCGAGCTGAATTCCACCGTATCGCGTCGTAGCAAGACTCGAATTTATTTAGATCTTCTTGTGGATTAATTCTTCTGTACCAACGGCACTATTACTTATTCTGTGCTAAAACTACGTAAATGAAAATTTATTAAATGTTGATCTTATATTTTTTGTTTCACGTTGATTTTTCAGATTATTAAAATAAATATTAAGTTGGTTGTTAATAATAAATGTTTAGATGATTATTAAAATTATGTGTTGATCGATATTTGACTTTTATTTATTATAATCTTATGAATTTGGACTTTACTTGCTCATTTTGGACAAGAGAGTTAAAACATCCGTATTGTCCATATATTTTCATGAAACTACAGGTTTAGTCACATTTTACTTAATCTTATAGCTAATAGTTTCCGTTACAAGGACGTTTTTGCACACAACATAAAAATATCCTCCCGTCTACTATACCCCCTCACGCACAGGGACGCGAACTCCATAGCATCTGACTTTGTCTGATGCGACCTTCGGTCGCTCGGCTACTGCGCCGGAGAGTAAACACCATTTTAAAGATTGATTTATGGTATGATTTTTGTCTGTAGAAATAGGAGACTGAGGGTCTATAGACGCAACAAGAAAGTTGAAATCTTTGAACAAATACTGGGTGCAAAGTAAGTTATAAGGTATTTAATTTAAATAACCTGTTTGAAATTACGTATTTTTTATTTAATTACTTTTATTTTAAATAGTAAAGTTAAATTGCATTTGCATTATGTATTTAGCTACTTTTACTGAACAATTTTTTCACATCTTTTGATTATAATATTTAATGCGTGGTCACCCTACTTGCATACAAATTTGTACTATGACTATAAGGTAATATTTTCGAAATCGTACTCCCTATAAGTATTTTTGATATATAAAACGCAAGTAGAGTATAATACCAGTTGATTGATGCATAATTCATGTCTGTAAGTGCTTTTGATGAAGAAATAACAGTAGTTGTCTCGTGCGCAATGTGCGGTTCGAACGGCCAACTGTATTTGATAATGACTCGTTATTTGTCCAACTTTTTACCTTTTTCTTCCTTTTATTCGCACCTACAAACTAGCTACTAATTGCCTGTACATGTTAACATACATAAAATAGTTTTCAATTGTCATAAATTAACAAATAAATATCAAAACCTCTAAAAAGATTAATGCTTCATAACTTTATTATTCTTCAATTATTTATCACATGGCGTATCTAAAACAAACTACAAATTACGACCTTTCTTTTGATATATTACACTCTAGTGTTCCTCTTCTGGTTAGTTAGTAATCAAAGGTAAACGCTACCGCAAGTGGCGGTTCGAGCGGCCAACTTATTTGGGTTTTATTTCAATCATTGTTCCTACAAATTTCAGAAAAGAGATATGAATTTCTACAAATAGCTACTAATTCCTGGTCAATTTTCATAGCATTCTAACTATGTGGCCGCGCGCATGCCGCGCGGTTGAAATGGTGATAAAAACTGCCCCCGTTCGTGAACTATACGATATATGCAGCAATTTCTGCTTACATCTTAATGCTAATACTATAAAGTTATAAATTAAATTGGTAACAAAAAGGTGTTTGAATTTTTGTAAGTTCTGTAAATTATAAATATATAAAAGCTATAAAATTGAAAATTTATTATAGCTTTCACATATTTGATTTTCAAAATATATTGGTTCTTTGCATACCTATTGGTTATTTTAAATCAAAATAAGTTAAAAAAGCAAGTGTAAAATGAAGTCTAAATCTTTCTACAAAGTACTTTTTATGCGGTTTTAGTTGTAAAAAAATAAACCATAGTTCGTTATATTTGCTAAAAGTAATCCTCCCTAGCCGCACCACATACTTTAGAGGTTAATCAATAAAAATTAATTGTTTCTTGAAAAAAAAAGTATCAACGAAGAGTTGAGAAAATGTATTATTATTTGAATGGATTTACAGATAGTTAATATTCAATACTGCGAAATTGAGTTGCTGCAGAGTACACCTTCAAGCAGTCCACACACTCCGACCAATAACTTCTTAACTAGAGGAGTTTATTTGACAGTCAGGATATTGATTTCTTAATAGTCTATTATACTTTGAGGTGGCGCGGCGCGTGCGTCCGGCTGTCTGGACATTTTCTCGCAGAGCGTTGCTGCTTATTTAGGTGCCTAAGTCATCGTTTGTGACGACGATCTGTAAAGGCTTCATCGTTTGTGACGCTATTGTTTCCTCAAAAAATCGAAAAAACTTTGGCCAGCCAGCCAGAATTTCGCATTTTCCAGCATTCCAGATCTCAGCCCCCAGAGGGTTTTGAGGATCCAGCTGGTATATAAAGGTATGTGACGCGATATGTGACAGCAACTAAAGTGGTTTTATCTAGTAAAACGCCATAATTTTCGAGTTAACACGAAAAACAAGTGGCCAGCCAGCCGGACGCTTCTGGCTGAGCCACTTTGTTTTTTCCTTATATCTCAGTAATTAAAGCAATTAGAACTGAGTTTTAAGTTGAAAAGGAATGTGACGCGATATGTGACAGACCTCATATAGTTTAAAACATACCTGACGCATGTGTTTAAGAGTTATTTCGATAAAGATTTTGATGACAGATGACAAATGTCCGGCTGGCTGAGCCACCTATTCCAGCGCTTGCAGACGGTCTAGAAAGCTAGATTCTTATCAAAAGGAATGTGACGGCGACGAAGACAACAAATCGTCGTATGTGACAGCTCTAAATACTGCCAAACAAAAAATATAAGTGATTGTTTATTCTTCCATACAAAGTCGATTAGGGTGACCATATTTTACCCCTGTACATTGTCATCCTTATAAAATACTTCCGCCAAATTTGTCAAACATGACAAACAACTTGATCCTTACGTTGCTCTAATTAAGTGGGTAAATAAAAATATTATTTCATAATGCATCATGAATTTATTTTTTATTAATTTACTTTTTGTTTGTGTTTACCAATTAATAAAATCAGTCTGGGATTAATGTAACATGTTGAAAAAGTATACCCTTCTCGTATACAAACTCTTCAACTAAAACTTAATATTGCTATTTTAGCACCATCATTCCAATAAACTTGTTTAACTATAGTTGAATTGTTTTCAAATGATTCCTATGACACTGACAGTAATTTCCACAACATAACCTTGTAGTGCCGTCACCGTTACATAAGAATCGTATTGGAGGCTTCTAAAGATGGCATTTATTTATTTTACGTAGCTATATTCCAATAAAATGATATTCCGTTGGAGTTATAACAATTCATAACATTTGTAAGAAATTATCTCAATCACACTTTACGTTTACGCTCTGCAAAAGTCACTTCGTAAGTTATGATTTAAGAAATACCCTGACTGAGACGAAGTCGCTAACTATGGGCCTTATAAATAAGCTTAGAGTCGCTCAGCGGGCAATGGAAAGAGCCATGCTCGGAGTTTCCCTTCGGGATCGAATCAGGAATGAGGAGATTCGCAGGCGAACCAATGTCACGGACATAGCCAGAAGAATTGCAGAGCTGAAGTGGCAATGGGCAGGGCACATAGCTCGCAGAACAGATGGCCGGTGGGGCAGAAAAGTTCTCGAGAGGCGGCCACGTACTGGGAGACGCAGCGAAGGCAGGCCCCCCGCACAATGGACCAATTAGTATGTGTCATCATTTGGAGGATATTTTAAAACTTAAAACTTGGTAAGTATTACTTATATTATTTTTCTTAAGTAAGTATTTGTTTCTGAATGAAAATTTTTGTCAAGACTTAACAAATTGTGCCTTTTGCGTAATGTACCTAAGTATTATAATCACGGTTCATTAATTCCTTTTGATACTCACTTTATTAACAAAGCTATCATTATTTAAATTACATAATATAACCACAAAGTCAATTAAGAAAAAGAATATCAACTATTATAAAAATACAGACTGGTTTAGTAAACAAATTTCATGTCCTTTTACTTATTTACTTGAGTGAATTTTAACAATAAACAACTTAAAAAAACAACAACATAAACATTTAACTTGTAGGTACATACTTACTTATTCAAAAACAAACGTAGTTGTTTTAATATATTTTTTATTTAATTTCAGTAACAAACACTTCCAGTTTTGATTTTTGAGCTACTGAAACTCAAACTTTTAAGGAGTAAAAAGAAGAGAAAAGTAATCATAACAAAAAATGCCACAAAAACACAAACAAAAAGTAAATTAATAAAAAATAAATTCATGATGCATTATGAAATAATATTTTTATTTACCCACTTAATTAGAGCAACGTAAGGATCAAGTTGTTTGTCATGTTTGACAAATTTGGCGGAAGTATTTTATAAGGATGACAATGTACAGGGGTAAAATATGGTCACCCTAATCGACTTTGTATGGAAGAATAAACAATCACTTATATTTTTTGTTTGGCAGTATTTAGAGCTGTCACATACGACGATTTGTTGTCTTCGTCGCCGTCACATTCCTTTTGATAAGAATCTAGCTTTCTAGACCGTCTGCAAGCGCTGGAATAGGTGGCTCAGCCAGCCGGACATTTGTCATCTGTCATCAAAATCTTTATCGAAATAACTCTTAAACACATGCGTCAGGTATGTTTTAAACTATATGAGGTCTGTCACATATCGCGTCACATTCCTTTTCAACTTAAAACTCAGTTCTAATTGCTTTAATTACTGAGATATAAGGAAAAAACAAAGTGGCTCAGCCAGAAGCGTCCGGCTGGCTGGCCACTTGTTTTTCGTGTTAACTCGAAAATTATGGCGTTTTACTTGATAAAAACACTTTAGTTGCTGTCACATATCGCGTCACATACCTTTATATACCAGCTGGATCCTCAAAACCCTCTGGGGGTTGAGATCTGGAATGCTGGAAAATGCGAAATTCTGGCTGGCTGGCCAAAGCTTTTTCGATTTTTTGAGGAAACAATAGCGTCACAAACGATGAAACCTCTACAGATCGTCGTCACAAACGATGACTTAGGCACCTAGATAAGCAGCAACGCTCTGCGAGAAAATGTCCAGACAGCCGGACGCACGCGGCGCGGCCGGAGAGCCCTGCTTCGCGGCCGGACCACATAAAGAATAATTAAAAAGTTATCTGTTGAAATACTAAAAAAATACATATATTCCGATGAAAGTAGACTTTAGGTAGCTATTATTTCGAACTATAGCATCTGGGTAGTAAGTTTTGGTCCGGACAAAAAGGAAAACACCACAAAAAAATCAAAACCAAGATACAAACTACAACAGTAGGTTAAAAGGCCATAAAAAACTACTACTAAGGTTTTTTATTTTCTTAGTGAAATGTATTTGTAAACTATTAGTATCTGTCTAGATATGAACCATTGAACATTTCATACTAAACCTTCAAATGATAAATATTTCCAGATTTATCCACACAAAATTTAATTGTTGGAAGTGATAGGAAAAGGTCTTTAGTAATCATAGCACTTGCACAGAAGTATTTCTACAATAAATAGTGAACTATGTTATGAACCACACAGGCCCTTCAGCTTCAGCCGACCTACATGACTATTATGAAAATTACATTAATACACTCAGTTTGTGTGAGTAAACAGATTTATTTGTTTACAGCTTAAAACTAATAAATTACAGCCTTCGGCCTCTTCGGCCACCCTTCCTGCGTGTAGAGTCTGATGGCACAGGGGTAACATCCTCAATGCGGCCAATCTTCATGCTAGAACGAGCAAGGGCTCTGAGGGCAGACTGTGCACCTGGTCCGGGAGTCTTTGTCTTGTTACCACCAGTAGCACGCAGCTTAATGTGTAAAGCTGTGATGCCAAGGGTCTTGCATTTTTCAGCAACATCCTGTAATAGTAATAATATGTTACAACTGAATTCTATACCAGTAAATAATAAAATATGACGACCACTTTGGCGATGGGGTAAATCTGTCATAAAATATGACGACCACTTTGGCGATGGGGTAAATCTGTCTGGCTCAGACGCCAGTGGTTGCGGGTTTTTTTAAAAAAAAAAATCCGTGTCTGGGTGTTTGTAGTTGTACGCCATGTAGTTGGTGTGATGTCTGGGGACTTGATTTTATTTCAATAAACATCCACTCTGCCTTTCAAATACTGCCAGTTAGTTTGATAGTTGATAAAGCTTTTACTTTGCTATATTTAGTAGCTTCAGATATGTTGATAATTGTTTGTGTACAATCCATTCGTAATATTCCCATTAAAAGTATAAAATATTAATTTGAAAACAGTGCTGAGTATTAGAAATATTTAGAACCTGCATCTTTAGTCTCGACTTAAATTTCTGATATGAGGTTTTTGTCCTGAAATATCTAACACCATAGATAAACAACACTTTAACTTTTGGGTTTCTTATTTAAATTGGGATTATTTATATTATGAGAGTCAATATATGCATAACATTTTACTACAAACTTAGATTAAATTTAATATTACACATAATAAGAAGTAAACTGAACATGATACAGAGTATCTTGACTTTACGCGTATTGCCGTTTATCGCAGTTTTAAAAACAAACAGAATTTAACTGACTAGTTAATTGATAGGTACTGTAAGATCTTGAAATCCATTGAAAACTTAGTTTACTCAAGTAACCTCAAATATTAACACTGCTTATGAACATTAGACATTTCAATCTTTTAAAATACAAATGAAACGAACCTGAGCCGCTAACATAGCGGCGTAAGGAGACGCTTCATCTCTGTCTGCCTTAACCTTCATGCCTCCAGTTACCCGAGCAATTGTTTCTCTGCCGGATAAATCAGTAACATGCACGAATGTGTCATTGAATGAAGCAAAGATATGAGCCACACCAAACACAGTTTCACCGACTAAATGCTGGGGGCCCAGGGTCACTTGGACCTCCTCTTTCGCAACTTTGTTTTTCCTGGGTGCCATGTCTTCACCTGAAATAACAACAAACCTGGAGTACTTGGTAACCTCAAATTATCACTTTAATCCGCGATTGGAAATATAAATAGTGAAGCCCATGAGAGTAACACAGAAAAGATTTGCAGTCACGGCATACTATTTCAGTACATATTGTCAATTTTCATTATATTTTCAATAAAAATCGTAAAATACCTTTAGCTTAGAAAGCTGTCAAAAACTGAAAAGAATGAGGTTGTGTTCACCATGGCAGTATAAGTGTCACAGGCTTGTCACTTTTGGCAGACACCCGTATCTGCGTGTCAATCATGGGTGGAAAAAGAATGATGGCTGTTGTTCCGAACACAGCCTGCCTTTAGTGTTGTGTGGTGGTTTCGTAGGATGAGAGAAAAACTATCAATGACATCTTTATATTATATAGACTAGCTGTTGCGCGCGGTTTTACCCGCGCAATTTCGATTTCCGCGGGATTTTCGGGATAAAAAGTAGCCTATACGGATGCGGAAGTATCCCTCTAAGTAATGGTAAAAGAAATTTTGAAATCGGTCCAGTAGTTTTTGAGCCTATTCAATACAAACATACAAAAATACAAAGGTTTCCTCTTTATAATATTAGTATAGATAAACTATGGACTCACACTATCAAATATAAGAACGTGCGGAAAGATCTTTCTCAAAATCCAAGCATATCGGCTATGGTTGTTACCGTTGGCTGCTATCGATATTATTAATTATTGAAGTGTTACTTTTCATCATCTTTCATCTTCGTAATCTTTTGATTTTCGCAAAAACTTATAGAGAATTGTAGTTTTACAAAGTTTTAAAAAATCGATAAAAAGGAATGAGGAGTTTTCAATTGATTTTAAAAAGAAAAAATCATATTTTATTCTCTCAAAAGATGGCGTTGGTAAAAAGCTAGCTGTCCAAATTCTATACGAAAAGACATTTGACATTGCACTTTTGTAAGAAAAGCATGTGGCGCCATCTAAAATGAAATATAGTAACTATCTTTTTTATAGTTTTAAATGTCAGTTTGAAAACCTCTCATTGCGCTAACCGTTAGATAACTATGAATTTAAAACAAATATAATATAGTCACTAAATCTGTGCAGAAATTACAAAATTATAACTATCACGAAAAAATAGTAACGAAAACGGATAAGTCATCCTATGAAGAGCCACGGTAGTTGGGACATTGATAAAGGATAAGTGAAAATAGATTTACAAAAGAGGTGTACAAAGCACAATTATATGGTAATGTCGGAAGGGGCCGCGCCCTAGGCGAACTTATGTCGACCGAATTGGTGACATACTTAAAAAAGGGCCTAGTTAAAAGTACCCGAAACCGGCGATCAAGTTTGAAACGATTAATGAACGTAGAAGAAGCGAAAGAGGTATGTCTGGATCGTAGCAATTGGCGTTCCATTGTATTTGTCTACCCCAAAGGGATACAGGCAAGATAAAGCCTTTTTGGCTGAGCACACTATTAAGAACTCTCTTAGTGAAAAATAGTAAAATCAATTAGTATGCTTCGTAACCAGTATTCCACAGTAGTGTTGTGAATCGAAAATTATTTTTGACACCAAAACGACAAGACATTTCAAATAGCATTTAATCTAAAGATTTGACTTATATATCTCAATATAGCATTCGAAGTCATAATTCTATCAAAACAGAAACAGACCCTCAATTGGCAAGTATTAGCTAAAGGTCTTTGCTATTCTATTTGTTAATCGATTTTGAGTCTATTAGTGTAGTGTGTGGACAAGCAGCTTCTTTGTTTGCATTTAGTGACATTGACTCCCATATGGTTTTATTTGCATAACATTGCCATGACTTATTTATTTCGTGTATCTCTCAACAATGATTCGTCCTGATATGTACTTTTTTTATCAAGGACCAAATCCGTGTTTGATCTGATGTTAAGTGAAGATAAGTTTTGTTAGCAGAGAGACAAATTATCAAATCTAATGTCGTTGCAATTGATATATCTAAATACCTACCTACATTAATATATTGCATAAATCGCAAAAATAACGTTTGTCCCTTTTGGCGTTAACTTGTCTGCCTCAGACGCCAGTGGTCGCGGGTTCAAATCCCGCACGGAACAAAAATAAAAATGTTCCGTGTCTGAGTGTTTATCTATTTAGGTATGTACTTACTTATATTTTAGGTTCCCCCTAGTTCACTACATGGTATCTCATAACACAAGCTATGCTTACTTTGGGGCTATGTAGGTAGTTGGTGTGATTGTCTGGGGTTCTGAGTTTTTTTATTATTTCTAAAGCTCTACATAGATGTCACTTCATAAACTTGACCTATAACAAACTGTCAAATGAACAACTTGTTATCGAAATTGCTTGTTCAGTGTTCTTTTTTGTTGTAAATCTACATAATATTTTGGTTTTCTGTATCAAAATGTGGAAAATGTGTATGGCACTATATAAGTATGTACATTTACAAAAAAGTTGAAATCAAGTAAATCCACAACTTTCTCAAGTGTGTATCTTCAGAGAATCTGTGGTATCCGTTTTCTATAAAACTTATAACTACGCAATGATACATTTATATTTTTTGTATAAAAACGCTTTATAATGACGGATTTTCTCAATTACCGACAAAAATAATGAATATTTGATTCTGACAGGGATGATAGATGGCGTTGCCAATATAACGAAGCCATACAAAAGTCTAGGTACCTACCTACCATAAATTAGAAGGATAGTTTCATAGAAAAATATTACTCTAACGAGGATAGTTTTACCTACGTCTTCCTAGTGACATATGATTTCCCTCCCTAACTGAAGCAAAGTTTTCAACCAAACTAAAGAAGTCAAAAACGTTATTAAAAAGTATTAAAGGTATAAAGAATGGCGCCAATTTCTTGTATTGTAGCTTTTTGCACAAAAAGAGGAACTTTTTCTTTTCCTAAAAATGAAATTATTCGAGCAGAATGGATTAAAGCAATTGAACAGGTCAAGCCCTTATTTGAAATCGGAACAAATACAAGAATTTGCGGAGATCATTTTAAATCAAGTGATTTTACTAGAAGAACAACTTTTTCCTTGATACAGCCAGGTATACCTACCATATACCTACAATAGTTATATAACATCTCAAGGCACTATCAACAATCTTCGTTATTTTTTTTGTAAACCTACATATTTCTTATTTTGCATTTACAGATAAAGCTAGAAGAAGATTAAAAAAAAATGTGGTGCCATCAATATTTTCTTGGAAAACTTATCCTACAACCTTAGTTTCAACCTCACAAGATCCGATCTTTCCTAATGACATTAAAACGTATTCAAAAAACATAGGTATGATAATCCTTTACTTGGTACATTGTATTATTCATGGATTTATAAATTTTTAATGGAAATACTTCCTTTAAATTTAGTGTAATCTTATAAGAAAAAAAATACAGTAGATCTGCAGTACTCTGACCTGGGTTTAATCCGATATGCCTTTTTTATAAGTTGGAGGTAATTTTTCCAACTCATGCCTTGCATGTGTTATTTATTCAGGTATACATGTACCACCTAGCTGTAAGTTTCCTTAAAATAAATATGTTTTAGCTTTGGTCTTTCTTTTTTGTAGTATATGTATGCGGTTTGTTAAAGTATAAGTTACCTACTCCTTAAAAAAGACCTAAATCATAATCTGAATGTCATCATCCATTGCCATTTTGCAAAACACTTGTCCGATAGTCTTCTTTGATAATTTTCAGTAATCTCTGTCAGTATAATTTAACATCTAAGAATTTTTTTACAGTGCCACCAATATTTGTAGAAGAACAAAAAAACTTTTTTGAAGGCCCAGAAAATGTTTTGGAAGATCCTTTAAAATTAACTTATGAAACTTCTGAATGTAATATAGAAATAAAAGAAGAAAATGTTGATGATACCCATTTAACTGCTTGGGAAATGGATGTTACTGATTTAGAAATTCCTGTACAAGAGCAAGAGAACATATTTGAAACACAAGCCGCTCTGTCCATAGATAGAAATAATAAAGTTGAAAATTCTGCTCAAACAGAAAATATAAATCATGGTTTCTGTTTGCACCTCTATAAGGATGATGACAGAGCTGTTCATATGTTCACAGGCCTAGAGAATTATAATAAATTAATGCTTGTGTTTAACAGTTTAGGTTCGTGTGCATATAAGTTAACATATTTTTATGGCTTACCTCCAAAAAACCTGACTGCATTGGAACACTTCTTCATTACATTGCTAATCCTTCGAAGACATGAGTCTATGGAGATGATTGCTACCATGTATCGTATAACTGTTAAACAGGTCTATAACATATTTATAACCTGGGTTCGATTTATGGCTCTTCAGTGGAAAAATTTGGATATTTGGGTACCTAGAAAAAATGTAAAAGACAATATGCCTTTTGACTTTCATGACAAATACCCATCAACCAGACTTATTCTGGATGCAACGGAGTGCCCTATTAAAAAACCGAGGCT
This sequence comes from Stenoptilia bipunctidactyla, assembly GCA_944452665.1. NCBI lineage: Eukaryota > Metazoa > Arthropoda > Insecta > Lepidoptera > Pterophoridae > Stenoptilia > Stenoptilia bipunctidactyla. The sequence continues at coordinate 17,803,526 of OX101728.1, forward strand.
TCCGTTAGCCCAACAAGTAACTTTTTCTACTTATAAAAACAGAAATACCATTAAGTTTCTAGTCGGGATTACTCCAAATGGTTTTATAAGTTATGTGTCATCAAGCTATGGGGGATCCGTTACTGACAGACAGTTAATAGAAAGAAGCAGTATTTTAACTAGATTTGACTACAATGATGAAATTATGGTTGATAAAGGATTAAATGTCCAAGATATTTTTCTTCCATATGGCGTGAAAGTGAACATGCCAGCATATTTTAAAAAAGGAAATCAAATTGCTCCTGAAACACTAAAAGCTACACGGAAAATAGCAAGTAAAAGAGTGCATGTAGAGAGAGTCATTGGTCTATTAAAGACATATAAAATCCTGTCTCAACCGATGAACCACACAGAAACACTTTTATCAAGTGATATTGTGTTTGTATGTGCAATGCTAATTAATTTTCGTTCAGGCATTATAGATAAATTTGCATAAGAAATTTTATTTAACTGACATGTCACATATTATGTATGTTGCTTAAACATGTCTAAAATGTTGGAAAACACTAAATCTTTACAAAATCTGATTCCGTCTGTTCCATGTTAATAAAAGATAAAACTCATATAAGATAGGTTATTTTAATAATCATATTCTGTTTTTGTTTTTACTGACCTAGATATAAGTGATAATGTCCTAGTGGACTGAAGAAAACACTCCATAAAATGGAATGCACTTTATTATTTTTTTACAGACTAATATTATAATGTAAAATACTTTTTAACCTTAATATAATCTGAAAACAATACACAAAATCACTTGTTTCTTATTTTTTATTATACAGATACCTGTTTACAATAATGTCTTTGAAAAACTTATTGTAAAAACATAATAGTTTTTCATGCATGGTTTTTATAAAAACTTCATTTTTTTCAATTTTTATCATCACAAAATCGGTTATTGTGTAAATACAAAAATAAGCAGATTTTCGACCTGTGCACATAATTTGCCCCTGTACTTGATAATAATAATCATGTGTTTCATACAGCTGCAATTGGCCTGTTTTATCACACAAAAATAAATATGGCACTGTTTCTGGTGATATTTGTTTGTTACGTGCAGTGTATGGGCACTTCACCTCCAGCACAAAATTTTCATCTACCAGTCGGTCTGGAGTACAAGCTAAATATTGATAGTCTTTATGAACTATAATACCGCATTTTACTGTGTTTCTTTTAATTAAATTTTCAAATTTTTGGACAGCCTCGCTTTCATATTTGAGCCCATGTTTCATTGCTGCTGTTGTTATATTTATATTTTTTGATAAAGATTTTGCTAGTTGCAATGAACTGGACTTACATATTTTGCCAAAGTTTGAGCTTTGCAAACGTTTCAACCTTTCCCGACTCCATATTTTCTTATTTTTTAAAGTTTTTTTCTCCAGGTCTTGCAATTCATTTTGTGTCAATATTAAACTTTGCAGGAATTGTTCTTCTGCTGTTGTGGATAAATATTTATGGTCATCAAAAGTAGCTTTTTTATCTACTGGTTCTAGCATGGTAACCATTGGCATGCGTATCTTTTCTTTCACTTGCCCGCAGAAGTTACTGACTTGATTTTTAAACTCCTCCCTAAAAAGTTCCGGTATTGGCCTTTCTTCCAAAGGCCTGGGGTCAAATGTAACCATCTTTTTAAATTTATTATCGGCCTCTTTTAATTTAAGGGATTCTGCTTTTAATGGATTGCCAGTATAGACAATATTAGGTTGGTGGAATGTTTGCAGTGTATTAGTTGCACTTTTCTTCAACTTTAAAGTTTTATTTTGGTTCCAGTCAATAATACCATACAACAATACAAGGACATGCTTACACTGAGCAAAAGGTCCCATTCCAGCAGCGCACTCACACTGAGCCTCTAGAACGATTGTATGTTTAATTTTCACTGCTACATTATAGAATATATGCTTACGCATTTCTGACGCAACTAGGCCAGTTAAAAAATAATCGGTGTTGACAACAGCTATGCGACAAGCCATCAGAAAATTGTCATTGTACATATTTTTGGATGTTGTGACATCATTTCGCTCTGTTAGCTGACAAAAAGTCTCAAGAGCATCACTAGTTAGTTGGGGTACTCTGGAGTCTGTTGTCACATCTTTGAAGGTTCCGGGTGCAGGCAAAGAAATTTTAAATACTGATTCAGGCTCGGTAACTAACGGTCCGAATAAGGTGTCATAATCCATCAGTCTGGAATAAAAGAAAAGGATATTAGTATACAACTTTAAGAGTCAAAGATAGGTATTATACGAGCACAAAGAAATGTAATTACCTTTGGACTAGCACTGCTTTCTTTCCAGCAATTTTTGCTTTGCGCTTGCGAAGCTCGTTTTTAAGGTCTGCCATAGACCATGACCCGTAATCTTTACTCATTATGAGTAAAAATAACAAAAACTTAACAAGATTCAACAAAATAAAACAAATAACTCAACAAAGTAATAACAAAATTTAAGGAAACGACGAACTAACTATTACTGCGTGCGTACGAGTATACGGAGTATATCGAACAAACCATGCTAGTTCGTCTTCCATACAATTGGGAAATTCTGATATAAACTAACGCCACCATACCCTTGGGCTCGGAACTATTACGAGTAGAAAAAATGCGTTCAAATAGCGTTCATAATAGAGCTGCCACTCAAAAAAAGTAACAATTAATAGTAGATTTAATAACACACTATTAATCTATTCACTTTAATTAAAATAAACCTATTGTAGCTTGCCTAATGAATAACACGTATTAATACTCACCTAATTATTGAGTAGGTAATATTTGGTTTACTAAAATCTTGAATAAGCATATCTATGGCTACAATTTTACAGATCAACATGATCTGAGTTGTCCCTTAGTGTTTTTTAATTTTTTTTATCAACTGTGGTGTTTTTTCATATGTTTCCTGTAACAACTTTTTGTGAGCAAATAAAAAAAAAACTACTAAACTGAATCAGTATCAATAGCTGGGAGGAATATTTTTTTAAATCCTGGCAACACAAATTTTGTGTTGTATTACGCACTATGCGATTCAAAGACGTTGTATCACTGAGAATCCGTTGGTTTTCAGTGAAATACGTTTGCGTTTTCAACTTTTTACCAATGTAGACTTTTTGTTGTATCGAGGATAATTCGAGGATTATTTCCATTTAGGCTGAAGTTCTGCAAGTAGTTCTAAAACTTTCTTTAATATTTTAGATGAAGCATCCCCCGCCCGCACCCTTTCCCCGCTTTTTAGTTCCGGTCCCGGGGCCTAGTTAGCGCCCTAGTGCAAAAACGGCGAGTCGGCCATCTATACTTTAGTACTTATTTTCATCTATGGAACAAACGCATGCATAGAATATGTCATAGATAGAACATTGACGGACGGACGAAGGCTAGCTATCTAACGTTCACTCACTCAACTCAGTGAGTGAGTGAGTGAGATAATAATTTAGACTTTCACGTCTACCATATCATTTCCCCATATTTCCTCTGCTTCGTTATATTAGCAACGCCATCTATTGAAGCTTTTTGTATTATTTTTTTTTTTTATTATCTGTCAAAAAATCTCTCATTAACTTTTACTATTGTATTTGACAGTTGTTATGGGTCAAGCGTAATCAGTGCCTTTAGTGGAAAAAGTAAGCAGTTTTCTATCCCATTTATAGCGCATTTTCATAACGACCTACTTCGATAATTCGGTCGTTAACCCTAATGCGGCGGCTCTATGCGGACTAACGACCAATGAAATTACCTCGGTCGATAACTCGGTTGATACAAAGCATGCGGGGAGTCCCTGCATTCGGGTAGTGAAAATATTGCATACATTTCAAAAATCTCCCGCACCCCGCATGCGGGTTTGCGGGTCCAAGCCTTACGACCAATGAAAACGATTCCCATCGTGCGCGGGCCTTATGGCATGCGTTTCAAACATCTCCCGCACGATTTTAATCCTATTTTAAGTATTATATGAACGTAACATGGTTGTGTCAGTCTTCATGTCAAATCCCGGAAGTAACGTACTTACGTCACGCACGTCATTGCCAGCCAACAGACAGAATTGTAGTTTCATTTCATCGCGTTCTTTTCCTCTTAAGAAAAGACGTATTAATTACGTTTATAAACTCGGGTTAAGTGCGAATTATTGTGATAAAACTACATTTAGCTTTAGTGATTATAGTTCAATTTAATCCAGTGAGTATTGAATACCTCCGTATGTTGTAGATCTATTGTGTGATCACGGTACGAAAGTGACGTCTTGTCACTCGTATTACTCAATTTTAATGCTAAATTTTATTGATATCTTGGACATGACGAAATGCCTTTGATAACATGTTCTTCGCGTTCAACTGTGTATTATATATTTGGTAGTTAACCATCGTTGTCATTGTGCAAGTCATTACAAATACGCAGAATTATCTTCTGAAGGACTGCTGTGATGCTTCTGTTTTAAAATTATTCCATACTTTTCAGATTCACAATGTTTATCTTGGATTGGTTCACAGGCGTCCTCGGATTCTTAGGTGAGTTGAATTATATTCATATAAAATATTTGAACTCATAAAACATAAAAAATAAAGTTTTAGTATTAATATAAAATTTAATACTAAAACTATAAACCAATTTCAATCTAATTGTGTAATTTTATGAGGATTGCATTTGTTATTGGAAATATTTGATCTTAAAACAAACATCTGAAATAAACTTTGATTATCTTGTAATTGTATTATCTTGTTGATGTTTATAGGATTATGGAAGAAGTCCGGCAAGCTATTGTTCCTGGGGTTGGATAATGCTGGCAAAACCACATTACTTCACATGTTGAAAGATGACAGATTAGCCCAACATGTCCCCACTTTGCACCCTAGTAAGTCAAAGATTCATACTGCTTACCTTATACTACCTACTTACAGCTATAATGATTTATATGGTCCTTCCATTCTAAAATTATTATGTTCTATGGACAATTGCTATTGGTCTTGGTTATGTTTCTTATTTGTAATAATGGAATAGTCAATTTGTATATTTTTGCCAGATATCAGTTTAATTAGTGATAATAATTAAATATGTCTGTGGTAAAATTTAATTCTAAACTATTTGGTACCCTTTGTGTACCCAAGTAGCAGCTTTATACAAATTTTCATTATACTAGTTGTCACAATTTTTTGAAGAAATGCACTAGTTTGTTCACATTATAAGTTTTCTTACATTTTTATTATTTTTATTCAACTGTTGTTTTCTAATAAAGCCATAGGTTATTTGATTTTCCTATTAAATTACTAAACATTTGATGCAAAAATCTGATTGCAAAGGAACTGGCAATTACTTGATCATGATTTAAGGTCTGTGAGATTTGCACAGTTCCTTGCAATATTGTATACTAGATAGTCTAGTGTGTAAGAACTAAGTCATAAGAAAGCATTTGCCCAAATTTCATTTTGGCAACTATTAAAATAAATTTGCATCAAAAAAAAATGCAAATTTATTGCACTGACCAAATCAATATCAGGTTTTGCAATAAAGATTTAGGATCTGCCCAAAAATATGAAACATAAGTATTCTTATAATCAAAATAACTTAACATAAAATTCTCGACATAAATAGACATATTACACTATTCTATAATTGGGCCAATATAACCAAATTAAATTTAAAAAATTATTACATGAATGGTTAATTAAAAAATGTTTTTATTCAATTAATGAATTTGACAAAAATAATAGGTAGAATTAATTTAACTGTAATAACTGTACTTTTAATTGAATATTACTTTTTGATCGACTTTATGTTTAAAAACCAATGTTCATGGAATATGACCTTATTGTACGAATTGCATGCTGTTATACAGCATAGTATGTAGAACCTAATTTATGTGTAACAACTTTATGTACCATACTATATGGCAATAAATATATTTGATTTGATTTGAACCTGTAAGGATTGTTTGGTCCAAATATCAGTTCTCCACGGCCAGTAGCTATGGCTGTATGTTGTTTGTCAGTCACTCAGTCAGTAACGAAACAGTTTTATATATTAAGGGTCGTATTATAGAACAAAACTTAAAAGCAGTTTAATATGTTATTAGATGATGTGAGTTTATATAACGATTCCGGTTTTAAGTACGCGTCGCATTACTGAATGAATATTAAGTTCTGTTTAACTGAATCTTACTTATTTATCCGTACTTGGCTTATAACAGTTTTTACTATGGATAATATTTGTTCTCGTTTACAATTTAATAAAAATTATAATCAGATTCGTTTTACGCATATTTTCTTTTTGTATGCTAGATTTAAAATCGTTTTTTCACCTGAGAAGAGTATTAACTGTAAAGTATTTGGTAAGAATTTCAAAGCAAATATATTAAAACTCTATCAAATGGCTTGAAGTTACCTTACTTACCTAAAATAAGAATTAATAAAAACTATTAGAGTCAATGTATGTAACCGCGAACGGAACGTTTAAATAGTTTGACGTTACGGACGGACGTGACGTGAACCTTCGTTCGTTGTCGTTTTATATTAATTGTTTGATTGGGTTATATTCGATTTTTTTTCGTTCGGCCTTGCTTTTCGTATGTTAATACTTACTTACTTACTATAATACAATTAAGTAATTAAGCTAGAGAAAGCAAAATGCCTCGTAAAAATAATTTTACGATGCAAGAGCGCAATCTTCTGAAAGAAATATTAAAAAAGTTTAAACATGTGGTAGAAAATAAAAAAACAGATTCAAAGGGGGGTCCATTTCTTTTAACCTTTTTGCAACTGGTGTGTATTTATCTAGACTAAATAGTGAGCGGAGCAATTGCTTAAATTCAATTCACAGAATAGAATATTATTATATTACAAGGAGTCAAAAAGTATGTAAATTTCGCTACTTAAGTGTGGGTATGACCAAACCTACCAAAACGCGTATAAAACTGTGTTCAAAATTATGATTAAGTATCGTTTGGCAGTTAATATTCTTTCAATAATAAGCAAACGCAAGTAGAGTTTTAAGTTAAGTTTTAAAATAAAGCTAAACTGTGATTAAACTAATATTTGTTCTACTGATATTCGTTTGGTTTTCGCAGTTTTAAGTTACGTTTGATAATAAGCTCAACGATTTAAACTTTGTTTAAAACTAGTTTTAGTTTTAAGTATCGTTTTAAAATACGGCCCTAAGATTACAAGCATCATATGGTTCAATGGTAAAGTTCCTTGTCAATATTAGCTAAATGGTGTTCTGATTTAGATTTTTAACATTTACATTATATTGACAAGGAACTTTACTATTGAACTGTATAATGCATGTAATAAAGTCCATTGTTCACGTTTGGTCCATCTTTTTTACTCTTTGAATGCTTTTATACTACAATCCCAAAGACAGCAGCTTGCATGTCATTTGATGATGGATTGCCTGCACAATCTGAGTGTTTTGGCTGTATGTTTATTGCTACAGTAGATGTATCTTAGTATTTGGTGTCTTGGCTGTTAAAAACTTAAGCGGCTGATTGTTCCATACTTGATTTAGGTAATTTCTGAAAAAGCCTGTTTTTTTAATATACATATAAATTCATCAATTTTCATTTATATGTGTAAGTATCCATAATCAGTAATGCCACATGTAATTTTTATTCTTACTGATCTGTCTTTGAATGCTTGCAGCGTCCGAGGAGCTGTCTATAGGCAGCATGCGTTTCACAACATTTGACTTAGGCGGGCATCAACAGGCGAGGCGCGTGTGGCGTGACTACTTCCCGGCAGTAGACGCCATCGTGTTTTTAGTGGACGCCTGCGATCGGCCGCGACTGCCCGAGTCGAAAGCCGAGTTAGACTCGTTGCTAACTGATGAGACACTCAGCAACTGCCCTGTGCTCATCCTGGGCAACAAGATCGATAAACCAGGCGCCGCCAGTGAAGACGAGTTGAGGCAGTTCTTCAATCTGTACCAGCAGACTACTGGAAAGGTTAGTACACTTTAAACAGCTTATAACAATTATACTTTTGAGGATATACCTATCACCTAGCTAAGTTACTATTGTTGCATCCTATATCTCCTATTTTGATTCTGAAACTTAATTCTTTAGAAATTTGTATGTAGTAATGCTTACTTAGATTAAGCTAAACAGAATGTTGTCAAATGAGGACTTAGTCATAAATATTTGAACATAGTAATAGCTGATAATGTAACCTCAGGGATCTGTTCTCTTTCCACATTACTCTTGTTACAAATCTGACTTGGACTATGTAGATTTAAGCAGTTTTTTATTTTTTTTATCATTGGACTACTTACAGGTTGGATTTTCATTGTTTCAAGATTTTATGTATACAAGTGTCTTATCAATGACATTGATAATGGAATTTTGATGCAAGCAATAAAGTTTCAATTACTTTCAAACTCAATTTAACCCTTTAACCGCCACGGTTGGATATATCCGACAAATATTTTCGATTCCATTCCGCCAAGGTCGTATATATACGACTTAAAACCACTATTCGTTTCATATGCTTTTTTTATTTAATACGGCTGGATTATGTAAAAAAAAAATTTGGTTAATGGTTAATCAAGTAATCATTTACAATTAAGTACACTTAAGTCTCTTGATGAGAAAACCTTTAAAATACGTCAGAAGTTAGATAAATTACTGATATTAGTATTAGAAAATTGCATTGATGTCCAGCGCCATTGTCGGATTAATCCGACCATAGAGACGGGACACAGGCAAAGATTTACTGATACGAAAATCCACTTAAGTAAAAATATTTCTGTTGAAACTGACTAACAAATCTCCGATATTATTTTTAACTCTGTATTTATTTGTTCTGTTTAACAAATAAATTAAAACAATTGAAGCAGTTACTATAGGGAAAAAATGTCAGTGACTGAGTGATGATTCCCATCCCTAGCGCGCATGTTTAGAAACGAATTTTGCTAGTCTACCCAGTGCTTCGGCCGGAAATAGACGACCGCTACTGACGTCATAAGCGAGTGCCGGCTAGTGGAATTTTCCATTAGTGTTGTGCTTACGCATTAGTTATTATGTTCGTGTTATCGATAAATGTGATTTAACTACATTAAACGATGTAAATTTCATCAAAGTATAGAGTCATAAAATATTAATTTGTGGCCTAATATATTGTGCGGAAATCAATAAATATTTTTTTAAAGAATTTTGTTTCATTTGGTTACCGAAATACATACTATTAGAAATTTAATATCAAAGTTCCTCCTCTTTCTATTTGTCTGTTACCTCTTCAAGCTTAAACAGCTGAAACTATTAAGATTTATGAAGCATGCGAAGCTGGGGCGGGGATATCGATCTACCATTGATCATCCCTATTTGTTGTAGGTATTTATTTTTGGGAGCACGACAACTGATATAGAGTCTGGCGGGTAAAAGGTTAAATAGATATCTTAGGCATTGTGATATTGTTCTAAAAATTTAGGTGTTTATATACATTATTTACCATACTATTTATTTGGTCTTAGGTTTATTTTGATTTGAACTACTTTATAACTAATATTAAGCTATGTTAACTTCAATGAAGAATAATTTATTGATAAACAATATTTTTAGATGAATCCTCTTTTTCAAATACAAATAATTATCATATATTTTAATATATGTAATTTTTCACCATCACTATTTAGGGGATGGTAATTTAAAATCAAAAATGTCCTGTATAGGCTTTGTAACTTTGTCCTTTTTAGGCTTTTTAAGTAAACAATGGTCCACAAACCCAATCGTCATTCGGCGCCTAATTAATAAATTAATATTTAAATTTTTGTGTAATAACTTATATTAGGTACTTAAAAACACCACATAGGTGTTAAAAATCGACCTATGCCTATGTTTTTTTTATTTTTGGGATGGCGCCTTCGCCCTAAAGCCCGGCCCGGCTAAATAAGGACATAAATATAAGATTATATTGCAAAAGAAAACTCCTTACACATGTCGTAACTAAACATCTGCTTTTTTATTTCAGGGCAAGGTTTCCCGATCAGAACTGCCCGGGCGGCCACTGGAGCTCTTCATGTGCTCGGTGCTGAAGCGCCAGGGCTATGGCGAAGGCTTCCGCTGGCTCGCGCAGTACATCGACTGAACGCCGGTCCGCCCGACCACTGATCGCCACATACAAGCTTTTCACTCTGCACACCCAGCCACTTGGAACTGACAGGACTTGAAATTACGCAATTAAACCGAGAGGCACTTTCCTTTTATGTTTTGTTTACCCTCGATCTTTTTTTTCGCTTTTTTTATTTATGCCTCTATCTTATCATAAAACTTCATAGATTTTTTTTATTCTAATAGTTTTTTTATACAGCATCTGTACAAATAGTGTGAGTTTTTAATTATCTCAAAATTGATTAGTATTGTTATAGAGTTCTTTGTTCGCTACTGTTAAAAGAGTAACCCCAACAGGAAGAAAGTACTTTAATCACTGTGTACATACATTGTCGGTGGCTGTATGATGATTATCTCAAAGCGATAATATTATTTATTTAGTTGGGACATTGATAACTTGATACCTGCATTATTTAAAAATTGAAATGAAGTTACCACCACATCACATAATCAATCTGTTGAGTCTCATCATTTAAAACTGTTTACAAATAACGAATTTCATTGTCCATGTATATTTTTATTAAATAATAACTCTTTTTCCTGAACATTTGTGTTACAATGCATCTGAAAGAGGATTTATTTGAATATTTTCGATCATAAATTCATAATCCTTGGCAAGACACACTATGGTGCTATTTGAACAGCAATACACTAAGAAATCTAAATATTTTTTAATTCTATACTCTGGGGATAATTAAAAACTTTCACTATAGGTTTACATAAGCAAACACACTCAATGCATATTTTTAAAATAACCTTACTTTTGCTTCCTCAAATCTTGGAAGCCTGGTCATGGTGAAATAATTTATTCAGTCTATAATAAATAGTAAACTCTAAAATTGTAATAGTGAAAGAGTTGTAAGTAGCTACAATTTATTGAACACCTTTATTTATCTTCATCCGCATGTCACGCACTTTGGCATGAATTTCTTTTAGTAACAAACTATATGTATAGTAGTATAATTGTCAGAAACCAAGGACCATTGAACCATATTGTAAGCATACTTAATTGAGCAGTCAAATGTGTCGGTTAAAATAATGCTCAAGATTGAAGATGTTGTCTAAATAAGACATATAAATTTTTGTTTGTGTGGCTATTTATTCCTTGCTTTATTTTTGAAAATATGAGCGGGTTTGAGCGTAAATCTTCCGCTCACTAATAATATAATGACGGTTATGTATATTGTGGTTTTATAGTAAATAAATATTGTCTTATTGAAACAGAAATCAATCTCTACCTTATGAAGACAATTAGTTATCTTTATTTTTGTATTGTTTAGAGCAAACTTATTTTGACCTAGTTGTTTCTGTAATCAACATACTGTTGCAAGTTGTACTTACGACAAACTCCTGTAGTGTAAATAGCAGTACAAAATAATCTTAATTTACTTGTTCTTCGTTGCATGTGTTGTTTGATTCAAGCCAGCACTATGGAGACAAATGCAGTTAAAAATACCGCAATTGAGATAGCTAGGCGTCAATGGTGATTTTGTTTGTCTGTAAAAATAAAATCAATTTTTGTCGAGTATTGAACTTAGTTGAGGGATAATTTCTCAAAATGTATGTTTTATAGGTTCAGGAGCCTGTGAAAATCTTTATTTTAAAGAACCTGGCAATGCAACCATTCATATTATATACCTATTTAACACTATTATTTCCAACTAAGTTGGGACAGTTAGGGTGTAAGACTTGTTTAGTTTATTATGGGTTTAATGTTTACATCAACTGTACTCTTTATTGGTCAACATTTCAAACTATTGGTACTGTGTGTAAAATTCTCTGCAAAATAACATGTTTTTGACTCATAATGAGAAATATTTATTTTAAAATAGTCTTAAAAGAGTTTTAATGATTGCAACTCTTTGTTTAATTGTATGAAGACTTTTTGAGATGGTCTGCTCATTCATATTTTATGAACATTGTATTCAATGTATCTTTTTAAATAAAATGTTTTCTTCCAATTCAGTAATGAAAAAACAATTTTAATGGTATGGGTGTCCCTTAAAAAAGTATTACAGCTATAAGTAAAGCACAAAATGTACCGAAAAAGTCATCTTATCGCAGAAAGACTTCCCATTAATTCAGTGATTAATTTAAAAGTTTTTTATATGTTCTCTGTAATTGAAATTTGAAATACTTATGTGCTATTTTAAAAATGCTGAAACAAATGCTTTTGTCATAATATAAAAGAAACATGAAAAACACCAAGAAGATTGTCTTAGCTTTTCACAGTAAGGTTATAGCGATTAAATACTATGTTGATGGTAATGGGATAGCATTTTTGAAAACGATCCGTATTTCCATGTCGTTTTTGTTGCGATCAACAGGCTGGTGTAATAGACGAATGGTTTTTGGTATAATTATTTGCAGTTAAGTCCAAGAACAGTTTGTAATAAAATTTATATATGAAATAACATGTGGTTTTATTTTATATTTTACTTGTTTCACCCTTTTATATTTTTTATATTACCAATTATTTTTAGTTGTTATTAGTTCGACAAAAACCTAAATAAAATTATGTGGCGACTTGTCCAGATAAAAAGAAAAGGAGTAAAAAAAATGTTTTTTTTTTGTTATTACGCCCAAAGGCTGGATTGATGGATTTTAATTTGAAGATGCCATAAAAAAAGAAATGAAGTGTGATTATAATTCAAACATTGTCAATAAAAATAAGATTTAAAGTAGGTATAGATATTCTATTTCACGAAGTCCGTTCGGCTTTGATTGTAGTAGTGACGTATCCCGACAAGCGCGCTTGTGTGTGTAAATGTAGGTAACGTTAGCAACGAAATCATAATAATATAATATTTCAAGTCGAGATTTAATAATCGAAATTAAATTTTGGTTTTAAAAGTATATACTTTTTGTAAATAAATTAGATTAGGTTGCAATATATACAAAAACATTAACAAGATGTAGGCATTTAATTAAGCATTGGTGTTACAGAATGGAAACGAAACAAGTAGTAGGTACTATTCAGTATTTTCAATCACTATCAGATAAATTTCCGATTCCGTTTTGCTGTCGTCAGAATCATCTTGTACATTGATTATAAATTCAAAATCGAGATCAAAATATTGAGATAAAACAAAATGTAATCAAAATAATTAAGAAATATAAACATCTTATAAGACAAAAAAATATTCATTTTATAAATACTTCTATTGCTACATTAAATATCTTTGCATAAAATTTTAATCGAAAACGTATAAATAAATATTGCCTCACTATGGACAACTCTTCTTCGTTTTGTTTCCATGCTGATCTTACTCCGTGAAACAATTTGGCGCGAACTAAACACACCCTGATCCGGACCGTGTCCATGGTCCCGATCGACACTGAGCGCTCTCGAGGTTACGCACACAAAAACAATGTGCATGTGCACGCTTGACAAAATTCATAGCCAAACGGACTTCGTGACATAGAACATCTATACTGGCCACATTATAGCACATTAAACTGTTTTCTTATTCACGTCCAGGTTTTGTATATAACCCAGTCAAATTAGAAAAATCAGGGGAAATAATTCCTGTACTTTTGGAAATTGGCAGTATACGTTATGGTATCCAGATTAACATAATAAAGTTCTCGAGGGTGTGGGGGGAGGTTAAAGATTATTTTCAGTTTCTTGCTCATATCTCGAAAATCTGTACAAATAGCATAATTGTTGCTTCTGACAACCGTTTTTAAGAAATAAGTACCTTAATCGAACATTGTAGCTCATAAAGTAGGTATTGGTCGTGGAGTAAAAACAAATAGACCAAATCAACAGGGAATTTTATGTAGAAACTTTTATCAAAAGCTATAATTATGCTATTTGTTTAGATTTTTGAGATATCAGTAAAAACCCGAATAGGGAACTTCAGCCCCCCCTACACCCTAGCACACTCACCACTCTCAACTAGGTTGATATGTTAATTGGACTGCACATGGTATACGTGTACCAATTTTCAAAACCACACGAATTATTTTCGGTTTAATTTAATAGTGTACGTATATGAATTCTGTCAAGATTATAGTTGTAAAAAACCCGTTGGCTACCGTTACTTAACCAAAATTATGGTTAGCTACCGATAAAATGCCGTTATTAACGGTTGAATATCCGACTGCGAAAGAGGGTAACGTTTTTCTTTATTTTCTTGTATAGTCAACCTCCTTGCTGAAAAAAAAGATCGATACCCGAAACAGGTTTTATAATTCATTTAATTTGTAGGTGATTTAATAATTTTTAAAGCGACATATATACATAGCCCAATTCTTTAATTATGTATGAGTAATTTAATATAAACCTAAATAATTTACGTAAATAGGTATCTCGTTATTGACTTGACATTGCCGCTTCGTTTGAACAGAGTGGAACAGATAGATGCGAAGCTGGTTATTAACGATTTTAACCACGCGGTTAAATATGCATTTTTCGTTATTAACGGTTAATTAACCGCATTATATGCTTATTACGGTTAAATACCACCGCGAGATGTCGCTAACGGATTGAATAGTAAATCGCAAGTTGCGCAATGATGCCAGCTTCAACTGGCAAAAAAAAGTATGTTGAAATTCCCTATCTCAAAAACTACTGAACTGATTTTGATGAGATTATGATATACCCTAAGTTGAACAATACCTAGTACAACAAAAAAAGAATTAGGTACTTAAATCGAACGTGTAAGTATTCCGGAGATATGCAAATACATACATACACTATTGAAATTTGGCACATTTGTTCATTCATATGTTTATATAGACTAACATATACGAAAACTGGGCAATTCTGGAAATATTACATAATACGGGTGGAATTAATAACCTCTTTTTTTGAAGTCAGTTAACAAGAAAAGAAAGAAAAACTTTATCCTTTTTCGTTGTCGCTGTCAGCGCGGCATATTTAGTTTATTAATTCGAGCTCCGCAACAACAATTATAATACGTTTGACTGTAACTGCCACACTAAATATCTGACACATCGGCATATGACATCGGGTGCCATTTACAGCTTTTTTCTATATCTGCGCGGCTTATACCTAAATGGCGACGATGCCACTCTGTTCAAACGAAGCGACAATGTCAAGTCAATAACTAGATACCTATTTACGTAAATTATTTAGGTTTATATTAAATTACTCATACATAATTAAATAATTGGGCTATGTATATTTGTCACTTTAAAAATTATTATATCACCTACAAATTAAATTAATTTTAAAACCTGTTTCGGGTATCGATCTTTTTCTTCAGCAAGGAGGTTGACTATACAAGAAAAGAAAGAAAAACGTTACCCTCTTTCGCAGTCGGATATTTAACCGTTAATAACGGCATTTTATCGGTAGCTAACCATAATTTTGGTTAAGTAACGGTAGCCAACGGGTTTTTTACAACTATAGGAACAGACCATTTAGGTATAAGCCGCGCAGATATAGAAAAAAGCTGTAAATGGCGACCGATGTCATATGCCGATGTGTCAGATATTTATGCTCGTATTACAGAACGAGACTTAATACTCGTTTCACGTAAGCGTTGTTCACCAGCTGATTCTTGACTTGAGCTTTAATCTTATTACAAAACAATTATCAAAACCAGATTACCTGAAACTAGTTTCAAATGTCTGACTCAGTGATACTGGGTTTTCTTTGAAAAAATTTGTTTCCCATTACATTTAATAACAAAAACTAATGGTCTGTTACGTTATACGCAACAACGTTTAGATTGTAAAATGTCTTATAAATTGCGTTAAATTCTATATGATATATGACAAAATTGCCAATGTTTTGAATTATTTATCTGTTTTTCGATAGAAGCAGTACGGTTAAATTATAACTGTCGCTTCTTTTTACTATGAAAATATATTTTCAACACACTTGCTCGTAAAGTGAGCGTTATTCTATTGAGTTTAGAACTATAAACTGGGCTATAAGTCACGCGTGCATTAATATATTATACCCTAGTGCATAATATAATGAATCCTACAAAGTTGAATTGTAACTTTGTGCAAATAACATGCGAGAAAACAGAGCACATTTTATTGGTCCGGGTTATACACTAAATATTTTCAGAAACAACAAAGAGGTTTTACACCACTTCAAATCCATATACATTTTTAAATGTTTGCGCCTTATATTAGTAAAATAAATTTGCATATTAAACAAATTATTCACAATTTACAATCATTTGTCATAAAATATTAAAATATTCGCATTTACCACTCCAAATTAAACATTTTCACTTAAAATAGGCTGTATATGCTATACAGACATTGACACATTTGACGGAAAAAAAAACCTACGCGCATGCGCGAGGTTCGGCGCCATTTTTCAATCACAATTCACAGCTTTGTTATCAAGTGTGTTTGTTATTTTATGATCACGTATGTCTGTCTTTTACTCACAAGTGTGTTGAAAAACGTCGTATGTAACTCGTGAGCGTTGCTAATTACAGTCTCGGCTCATTATTAAGCCCTCGCCTGCGGCTCGGGCTCAAATCACAGCCTCGACTGTAATTAGCAACTTCGCTCACTTGTTACATAATATACTATTATATTTATCACTCAAAAATAAAACGAAACGTAAAAGCTAAATGTAATGTTGCCAACTACTAAGTAAAGTCACTTAAAATTATGAATTCCAATATAGTTTTGAAAAGCAAGTTCAAACTTTTCAAAGCCATCAAAGGCACCATAATATAATTCAAACATAATTTACTACTAATTCCTCATTTTATAATAACTCCATAGCTTTATAAGATAATAATATGTGATAAATATCTTTATATGATTTGGCGAAAAACACTTTATCAATCTGCATGGCATGGCGAAGGGATCCTGTATATCTCGTAATAATTGTCGTGGAATACGCACTTCGTGTATAAAAATATTATCGTAATGGTCAATATCACTGAAAGGATCCATTCTAGTTAATACAGATCACTATTAAACAAGGCACGAATCGCGTACCTATCTAGTTTTTCTGTAAGCCACAGTTCACAACAAAACAACACAAACTTAATTTGAAGTACGCTCAAGTATGGTAGAAAGCACACTCAAGTGAATACAGTTGTGAAACTAGTTTCAATCATTGGCATATGCATAAGTAAAGTTCTATAATAAGCGTGAACATAGTTCAAATCATTTAGTACTCAAGTGATATCTGGTCCACGGATCTGGTCATTGAATCTAGTATTAGGCAACGTTTTGTAATAAAGAAAGTCGTTGATACTAGTTTCAAAACTAGTATCAATACATGAGTACTATTCTGTAATACGATCATAGTGTGGCAGTTACAGTCAAACGTATTATAATTCTTGTTGCGGAGCTCGAATTGATAAACTAAATATGCCGCGCTGACAGCGACAACGAAAATCGATAAAGTTTTTCTTTCTTTTCTTGTTAACCGACTTCAAAAAAGAGGTTATTGATTACATCCGTATTTATGTAATATTTCCAGAATTGCCCAGTTTTCGTATATGTTAGTCTATATAAACATCTGAATGAATAAATGTGCCAAATTTCAATAGTGTATGTATGTTTTTATGTATGTATTCGCATATCTCCGAAACTACTTACACGTTCGATTTAAGTAATTCTTTTTTTGTTGTACTAGGTATTGTTCAACTTAGGGTATATCATAATCTCATCAAGATCGGTTCAGTAGTTTTTGAGATAGGGAATTTCAACCGACTTTTTTTGCCAGTCGAAGCTGGCATCATTGCGCAACTTGCGACACACATTTCAATCCGTTAGCGACATCTCGCGGTAGTATTTAACCGTAATAAGCATATAATGCGGTTAATTAACCGTTTATAACGAAAAATGCATATTTAACCGCGTGGTTAAAATCGTTAATAACCAGCTTCGCATCTATAGTCAAGATTCATTATCAGGAATTAACTTTAAAATAAACCTGTAAAATATTATTAATATTACATTTACACGCTAGACTTTGGCATTAGTTATAACTTCTCCACCCATGGGATCGAGATATATTTATATTTCTCCATTACATTTGCATTTTTACTAACATGTGTACTTCTTCTGAATTACAAAAATGCCCAATAACGAACAAAGGAACTTGAATACTTGATTCATCCCCAAACGGTATTTTTAATATACCTAATCAGATTGCGCGCGACAATGCAGCAGTATATGTTCGGACGATAATGATAAATATAAGACCTTTGCAAATAAAGAATTTATTATTAATATTATGTGTTTATGCTTTACATTCACCTTAGTCAAAAAGACTAAGAGTTGAAGATGGAACATCTATGCGAGCTTTTGGCTAAGACATGATGCTTATAACTGAATTATATGGAGAGAAATTTTCGCACAAGTCGGCAAGTGTTCATTATTAGGTAGGTACTGCTTTTTTCAGCTGTATGAAAAATAGTGGATGCATTTCTAATAGTTTAAGTGACTGATGGAGTGTTTTGGGAATTACATCTGTACATCGGAATTGTTACGGAATGAGCACGCCATTGCCTTTAAAAAAACCCAGGTCAATGAAGTTATTATGTTTTTCAGTATGGGTCGTCAAGAGGTTGTGTGTATTAGGTATAGCTACATCATTAAAATAAAGTGTTGTTGATTTTGTCATCGAGGGTAATATCTGGTCTATTGCATGATATTGTTTTGTCAGTGAGTATAGTTCGGTCCCAGTATAGTTTTAATGTTGGCGTTTTAATGACAATATCTGGCTTATATTTGTAGTAAGGGATCTTTTCCTGTAACAATTAGAATTTATAGGCTATGTGCTGATGGATGATTGCTGATACTTGGACGTGTCTGTGTTTATAATCAGTCTAGGCTATTGCTTTACAGGCTCCTGTTATGGGCTGAATAGTTTTTGGACTACTGTGGCATTTTCTGCAAAGGTCAGAGTGTAAAAGGCGGTCTCGTATTATGTAGGTACTTGCAGTAATTTTTGGTATCTATTACTTGGTCTTGTATGGCCAACATAAATCCCCTCGTCTTCGGGAACATCTCACCACTCTTTTTGACGCAACCTTGTCAGCGGCTGGGTTGGTTAAGTCGGCCATGGAGTGATTTTTGTGACCATTGTTGTATTTTATGTTCTTTGGTGGTTTGTGGAGGTTGGTATGTGATATCAGCTAGATTTAATGGTGTTATCGCTTATCGGCGGTGACTACAGCTTTATGCAATTTGAGTGTGATTGCCTGTTATAGAAGTATGTCCTGAGAGAAGTAAGCCATTTGATATGAAGGTTTTGGATATCAATAATGCCTCTACCGCCTTCTACCCGTGGTAACGTTAAACGTTGGGTGCAGGTTCGTGGGAGATGCTTCCTATATTTATTCAATCGCACATTAATGATTCTTTGCATCTTTTTGATGTCTGTCTGAGATCATTGTATGGTACCGAATGAGTAAGAAAGAACCGGAATGGCATACGAATTTATTGCTTTTATGATGTGACGCGGATGAAGGTTTGTGTTTAAAATTTTATGAAGGATATTCGGTGTCAAGATCCGCGGATACGGATACGGATCTTTAATAATTTTATGTCTACTTATATTATGAAAAAGCTAAAGAGACAAAAAAAACTTTTGAATTGTTATCTATACTAATATTATAAAGAGGCAACCTTTGTATTTTTGTATGTTTGTATTGAATAGGCTCAAAAACTACTGGACCGATTTCAAAATTTCTTTTACCATTACTTAGAGGGATTTTTACCCCGAAAATCCCGCGGGAATCGAAATTGCGCGGGTAAAACCGCGCGCAACAGCTAGTTCTCAATAAAACTGTTGGAAAATCTGAACTATTGAAGGTAGGTAAACACAAAACTAACAGTATCGAATAAGCGAACATTTTTCATTCTTGATGCATTGAACGGTTTTGTTTATGGGTTAATTTAATACAGTACCATCCCCGATTTATATTTCAAATCGGTTGGTGTGTGACATTAAAATGTTTTTAATTACACTTACACACAGACCAATTAAGAACCTCATTTTTTAAAGTAGGTTAAAATAACAGAACCTTCTGCTAACCGTCTCAAATAATCTCCTGAAAACCGCATCAAAATCGGTAAAGCCAAACACGAGATAGTCGCGGACGCATACATACATGCATAATACATACAGGTCAAACTGAACACTCCTATTTTGTAGTTGGTTATAAATAAGGTTACTTGCATTATACAGGGTGTTTGGTCCATCGCCGGCCAAATTGATAGGGCCTGTAGAGTAGGTTATCTGCGATGTCCTAGTGGCCATTAAACATTCAAAAGCCATTTGGTTTTATTTTAATAACATTTTTAACCTTTTTAGATTTTCACCCGAAAATGGTCATAAAAATTAAAAAAGTGTTCGGTGTAGACAGCTAATTTTGATTTCTTTGCCACTATTTGGGATTTAGTTAAATGTGATATTCTTTTCACTAATTTAGCATATTTCGCGATGCTGTTTATAGTTTTTATAGCATGTGTCATATCATTCGAAAGAGGAAAGACTGTAGATGTTTTTGAGAAATTGGAAGACCATGGTAATTAAAAAAAAAATATACGCATTTAAATCCAAAGACTGATTTAATTTTTTTTCGATTCCGAAACTTGGTAACGAAATAAAACAAAACTAATTAGGCTTCTTTCTTTTGACATCCAAAACAATATCATTAGTTAAACGAGATCGAAATTAGCTGTCTACACTGAATACTTTTTTTTATACATTTTTACGATCATTTCCAGGTGATAAACAAAAAAATTTAAAAATGTTATTAAAATAAAACCACACGTTTTTTGAATTTTTTATTACCACTAGCAGATAACCTCCTTTACAGGCCATATTTTTTTGCCCGCGATTGACGAAACACTCTATCGTCACATTTTTACTGATCTATCATTAGTTTACATATTTTCATCACTTTTATAAATCAACATATGAACTTGTATAACTTGACGTAGAATAATCCCACGACTTATGTTCCATATTAACTATTGTTCTGTTCGATTAGATCTAACGGCACATACCTATAATTTTTTTTGTTGGCCGACTTTGAGAAATGGCCAAAAAATGAGCTTCTTTGTGTCAACTTTACCAGTCATATTTTTGAGCACTGTTGCGTATTTATTTAACTTTTTGTAGATATAAAGCGTTGAGCATGTACACATGTCTTTGCTACACACTATGACAAAAAAATATTTAAAAAGTATGACCAATAACATTACAAAAAATATGGTAATGTCACAGTTGACGGTAATCGTCGACTATTTCGAGCGTGGTGCCTCAGGCCTCCAACTACCACAAGAGCAGGTGCAACATGGACGTTCGACATAATCTTCGTCTTATACATGTTCATTTTAAGACCCACTTGCTGTAACGTTCAACTGAGGTCATTGAGCATTTTACTCAGGTCCTGCAGGGTCTCGGCCATGACTAAGATGTCATCCCCAAATCGAAGAAGAGTGATGTACTCGCCGTTGATGTTGATGCCGAGCCCATCCCTGTCCAGAAGCTTGAAGACATATTCCAACGCCGCGGTGAACATCTTAGGCGATATACCATAACCTTGTCTGACGCCCCGCTGCAGTTGGATAGGCTTCGAATTCTGATCTTGAAGACAGACTGACATAGTGGCATTTTTGTACAAAAACTTTAACGCTTCGATGTATCGATAGTCGATTTGGCACCGCTGCAAGACTGGAGTACAGGTCTCGATCGAACCAAGGCTTTCTCATAGTCCACGGTTCGTAATAACTCTTGAAAACAGCTTGTACACATGGCTCAACAAATTAATGCGCCATTGTTTTTCGGTTCAATCAACGTGTTCTCTAGCGAAACGAAGACGAGCTGCTTGATGGGCGGGGGTCAATTTGGGACCTGTTGCTAGTCTCATTGGTCTTAGAGGCGCTGCCTTGAGTCGGCTTCACACAGTCCAGGAACGGACAGCTACTCCATGCATTTCTTTGAGCTCCTGTAGGACTTGGGTTTTAATTTTAGTGCTAGGGCGCTTTTAGTACGCGAATATTAAGTGAGTCGATTTTTTTGCTCTCAAGTGCTCATAAGATGTCATAAATCAACATAAATTTTTATTTACGTAGTTTTAAGTTTTAACATACGAAACAGTGTATAGACAGATCTTCACAAAGGTTTTTATTTTGACTGCATTACTGTTCCTCTTTTAGATAGTTAGTAATCAAAGGTAAACGCTTCCGCAAGTGACGGTACGAGCGGCCTACTTATTTGGGTTCTATTTTAATCATTCTATCTTTTACAATTTTTATAGCACTTTAAGATGTGGCCGCTCGGTTAAAATGTACCTAGATCTCCACAGTTGGTCCAATATAAATTTCATCGAATTCAATTGAATACCTACTTCATGTTTTTTTTTTAAATATGTGTGAATTCGGAGATCGTTAACCTTGGCTTTTTAATGCTCAGCATTCGTTAATTATTGTTATTTACAAATATCAATATAAACTGATAAATTATAATGGTAATTTGTTCAAATCTAAAAATGAGTATCTATTATCAGAGATAACAAGACATGCATAAACTTGCTAGAGATTATTATAAAAGGGGCACGTCGCTATATCATTTACGTAGCCCAATTGACTTAATATCAAATCTTTGGCGTTTGTTACGAAAATGTATTTTATTACAGTAGGTAAAATAAAGAATTTCTGCAGAAGTAGTGGCGTAGAGGGAACGAAAATCTCTTACTTCTATAGAAGTTATTGGCGGTTTAAGTATTTGGCGGTTGGTGACAGTTTCATTGATTTAGACACAATACTTATCAAGAAAACACAAAAAAGTTGTAGTTCAAGCTGGCTCAAAAAGCTTATTTTGTGCCAATATAACACTAAACAGCGCATTTGGAACCAAGTTTTGGGTCAAAAACAATTGTGATGCGATATATGAAAGACCTCGTATTGAATATTTATACCTTCTAATTAATTAATTACTAATTAATATTTAAAGTCGTTGTGGTGCCGTGGTTACTATGTGTATCATACGATATCACATGTTAAGCAACGTTCGGCGCGGTCGGTACTTGGATGGGTGACCGCCGACCATTCATATCTCACGACGACTTCCGTGCTTCGGAGGGCACGTTAAGCAGTCGGTCCCGGGTGCTGTATACTTGTATACAGTAGTCGTTAGGGTTTGTCAGAAGCCACTTTGGCGCCCTGAAAATTCTGACATCCACCACCCAGCACTGGGCCAGCTTGGTGGATTATGGCCTAAACCTCCTCGTCACCTAGGGGAGAGACTCATAGCCCTGCAGTGGGCTCATTACAAAGAGTTGTGATGATGATGATGATGATGAATTAATATTTACTATGGAAAAAAACTCATATTAAATCTAATTAAAAATTTATTGGTAGGAAAAATAAAAATACTATAGTATACCATACAATATTACTAATGTAACAACTAGACCAAAGCAACTGTCAAACTTTTCACAAAATAATTGTATTATAGTCCATTTTTAACCATTTGGGTGCATGGGAATGCTTCCGCTCATTAATTATAGAGCTACAAGAAAAATCCACATTCAAAGAATTAAACATAATCAAATATTCATATGCAACATAGAGAAAAGATTTTTTATACAATTATCGTATTTTACAATGTACATTACTCTTCTTCGCACATTATTTTTGTATATTGCACTTTTACACTTAACATTACGCAGATTCGAACTGGTAGACAATAGAAAACTAAATATTGTGCTAAAAATAACAATATAAAACTTTAGAAAGATTACTGCAATACGTTACTTGATATATATATCTATAATTTATAGTATTGATTAATGTAAATTGTCGCTAAATACTGGGTGTACATGATTGCTACATTGATTGAGGATACACAAATTTACGTCACGTGCAGTGACGTAATTATCACATTTTGGGACTATTATTATTTATTAACTACCTACATTTCATCAATTCATTAAAATTTTGTTAAGAATGCTCCTTTCCTGCTATATAAGACTGATAAATGCTTATGTACACTTACGAATAATATAGACTCTCAAAAAATTTACAAGAAAGAAAAACAAAACAAATTTATACGTTTTTTTCTGATAATTCCACTCCTAATATTGTGAAGGAAACTTATTTGTATCTTAAAAGTTATCTAGAACGACACCAAAGGCATTTGTGGTGTTTCATTTTGTGTTTTTATATCTATATCTAAACATACCTACATACAAACAATTGGAGTAGGCACAATGTGATATAATGTTATGTTTGACAAATCCACATCAACTTAACAAAGCACCGCAAACAGATACAATTCAAATAAAAATAATAAATAGTTATGTGTAATATTTCGCTCAGTATAAATTCCTCAGTAATGGCTTTGTTGAGATGATGTGTTTCTGTCCCGTCTGTGAACACACACTAGCGCAACGCCAACTAAATGCAAACACGTTTGGTAACTTATGACTAAATAGATGATACTTAACCTACACATAATACATAAAATCAATAAATTATACCTAAAACATTTATTTTGCATATCTGATTGAGAATACAATAAATTATAAAGTTCCAATAATATTTAGAAAAATATAAATTGATTATTGCAAATAAGCAACAGTACATCACATCCAAATTACATCAGAAAACTATATTTAAATCTTAATATGCAAAAAACTTCACATCTAAAACATTACAATTCAATAACAACAATGTCTCTTATAATATTATGTACAGGTAATATAATTAATAAATTAATATCGCAAGACTATCGACATTTTATATTGTCTAATGATAGATCACAAATTGCTATTAAAATATTTTATTTTGAACTTAGTAATGACATAGTTGCTATATCACTTTGGTTCGTCAAGTCTCATTTAACCGAGTTTATT
Source organism: Stenoptilia bipunctidactyla (assembly GCA_944452665.1). NCBI lineage: Eukaryota > Metazoa > Arthropoda > Insecta > Lepidoptera > Pterophoridae > Stenoptilia > Stenoptilia bipunctidactyla. The sequence goes on from OX101728.1 coordinate 17,828,475, forward strand.
TCATTTCGCGGTTAAGTTTTCATTAACCTATATAAATTATTATCTACCTATTTTCTAGTTCATCCATTTCTTACAGTTGGGGGCACCACACATGCACATAATCTTGTGAGCATCGTCTTCGATGTCGAATTTGTAGTCATATGCCAACTGAAATAAAAAAATATATTTTACTTATTTACATTTCTAATGCCCGAATACTGGAACGTCTCTCAAATATTTAAATGCTGCTTAAATTTTTGAGTACCACTCATACGAAAAATTCGTATTCTCAAACGCAAATTTTAAGATGCAGTTAGTTTTAAGTTGACCTCCAAATAAGTTGTACTCAGGCTCCACATGAGCACCACTTAACGAAAAATTCTTATACTCGATGGTCACTCAACTTTTTTTAGCTGTTAAATGATCTGTCAAACTGATTTAAGCGTCGCTCGTGTTTAAGAGTGGTCAAGAGGTCTCCTAAATCTATAATTGCGGTGAAAAGTGTGTACCATAAAGTTAAAATAATGTCTTTATCGTCCCTATCTAATCTTTCAGACCATGAAACGCAGAACGTGGGTCGCCGCCGAAATAATCAAATGCTCAATGCATTTGAAAAATACAACGATGCTGATTTTCGTGCGCGCTTTCGTGTTTCTAAAGAAACCGTGCTATACCTACTTGGAGTCCGTGTTTGGGGAGTCGATAAAACCGCCTACTAGGAGAAGTAGAGCTTTCCAGGCAATAGACCAAATACTTATAACTTTGCGGTTAACTTTTGTAAATAAGTAGTCAATGTAACTACATTTTTATGAAAATAGTATATTGATAATAATGTTACTTTTACTCACTTTTTAACAAATTCTAACAGCATATTCTTTTCCGAGCTAGTACCTTTAGTTAGAGCCACGTTTATTTTTAATTGTCTCCATAATATATTATTATAATTAGAATACAGTTTCTTTTTGTCCAACAAAATGTTTTGAAATTGATGTTGATTCGCGCCTTCTCAGATGTCAGTCACGATTTCGGATTTTCTATTGTAATTACATAACCAGAAAATTAAATTGAACATTGTCAAGTCTTAAATTTATTTAAATATATTTAATGACAACAAATAGTAAACGGCATTAAACGGTTTTTAGTAATCTTTTAATTTGTACAATCAAGTTAGATCTGGCGTAAAATGAAACTAAATATTTGACGGCTACTCACAGGGCCACTTACGTGAGCATCATAACAAATCGTCTGAGTGGCGTTTGTGTATATCAGTTAAATATGGGAGACGCTTACATTTAAATGCCCTTCAGCTGATTGATACATTTGAGTGACTTTCCAGTATTCGGGCGTAAATCATTTTAAGAGCGTAGTTTTTAATTTTTAGGGAAGAATACCGTCTTAAAATACCGCACCCGCTTGTGTCCCTAAAAAATGAAAGCCACATACAAAAATATTAAAACTATTGTATTGTACACGTCATGTCAATGTTTAATGTTGGGTTTCAATATTGCATCTTTATCCAAAATCCTTCTTTGTAAACACTTAAAAGTATGGGTGTTGCCATGACAACGAAAATCCAGATTTGTTTTTGTATGAAAAAAAATGGATTTTAAATAGAGATTCGATATTGAAACCCACCGTAAATGCAATTTATCGGTTAGCTTTCACGCCAAAACTTAGAAGGTAGCTCATCATAGATTAGAATAACTAGTAGGACATATTTCTCCTAATGTTAATAAGGATGTAGTAGCTCGGCTTCACAGTTGTTGTGTTGTATGTATGTGCCTTGGCTATTGGTATTGGTACGAGGGCAACACTGAAAGTTCTCAAAAAATCAAAAACTGAGCAAACTAGCAAGTTATTATATAACTATATTGTATATACAAAATAGTTTCCATTCACATCAATACGTCGCTGCATTCGATAGAACCACCAACAAAAGCACTTTGCCCACACGGTCACTGGACCCTCTGGAACGCAGCCACTGCTTCGTCGGCGTCCATAAAATGTTTTTCTCGACTTTTTTTTTCGGGATTAAATGAAAATTGCAACTTACGAGGTCGGGGATATTAGCCGGCAAATCGTAAAACAAATGACATGAATGAAATTACCTCTCAATAATATGAGCAAAAAGTTATATTGTCAATTACATACATATCTTCACGCCTTTATCCCTTATAGGGTAGGCTGAACAACAGAGGTTGTATCAAACTATCTGATGTCACGTTTGGCAAATTTGGAGGTATTACAATGATGGAGAGATACTATTGCAGCGACAGGGAGTCAGCCTATCGTCCACAAAACCACTCATAAAACCTGTGTACTTTAAATAACTTTTAAATTATGCCCGGGAAGAGAAGCATAAATAAATAATAAATGAAATCCCCAGACAATCACACCATTTCTTACTACATGGCACAAAAGTAAGCATAGTTTGTGTTATGGTATACCATGTAGCGAACTAGGGGGTAACCTAGAATTTATTTATATTTTTTTTATTTTTTTATTTATATTTTCTGGCACTCACACAACATAATCTAGCCCAAATTAAGTTTCTTAAAGAACTAGTGTTATGGATACCAGATAACGGATATACTGAAGAAATAAATATTGAAAACATAAGTATTGAATAAATACATAATTTTTTTATTAGAATAAACTTAAATAAACATATAAACATCCATGACTTGACGACTAATATCTGTGTTCATCACACAAATATCCGCCGCCGCCGGGATTCGAACCCAGGACCCCTGGCATAGAAGGCAATTTATCTTACCGCTACACCAGCCGGTCGTAAATACATAAATAGATAAACACCCAGACACGGGGCTTCCAGCTAGAAGCTTTGAACTATTTTCATTATACGATTTACAGGCCAGGCCAGTTGTAAAACCTTTCAGTATCGCCGTCGTAGTTGAACGTTGAGCAGTGCGTACCTCCTCGCCGCGCGCGATCCTGCGCTTGGACATGATGATGATGCGCAGGTGGCGGTCCACCTCCACCAGCTCGGCCACGCAGTTGGGCTGGCACGAGTGGTTGATGTAGCGCGCCAGCCCGCCGCACAGCGTCGCGTCCACCACCCGCCGCTCGTCCAGCCGGAACATGTACTCGTAGTTGAACGTTGAGCAGTGCGTACCTCCTCGCCGCGCGCGATCCTGCGCTTGGACATGATGATGATGCGCAGGTGGCGGTCCACCTCCACCAGCTCGGCCACGCAGTTGGGCTGGCACGAGTGGTTGATGTAGCGCGCCAGCCCGCCGCACAGCGTCGCGTCCACCACCCGCCGCTCGTCCAGCCGGAACATGTACTCGTAGTTGAACGTTGAGCAGTGCGTACCTCCTCGCCGCGCGCGATCCTGCGCTTGGACATGATGATGATGCGCAGGTGGCGGTCCACCTCCACCAGCTCGGCCACGCAGTTGGGCTGGCACGAGTGGTTGATGTAGCGCGCCAGCCCGCCGCACAGCGTCGCGTCCACCACCCGCCGCTCGTCCAGCCGGAACATGTACTCGTAGTTGAACGTTGAGCAGTGCGTACCTCCTCGCCGCGCGCGATCCTGCGCTTGGACATGATGATGATGCGCAGGTGGCGGTCCACCTCCACCAGCTCGGCCACGCAGTTGGGCTGGCACGAGTGGTTGATGTAGCGCGCCAGCCCGCCGCACAGCGTCGCGTCCACCACCCGCCGCTCGTCCAGCCGGAACATGTACTCGTAGTTGAACGTTGAGCAGTGCGTACCTCCTCGCCGCGCGCGATCCTGCGCTTGGACATGATGATGATGCGCAGGTGGCGGTCCACCTCCACCAGCTCGGCCACGCAGTTGGGCTGGCACGAGTGGTTGATGTAGCGCGCCAGCCCGCCGCACAGCGTCGCGTCCACCACCCGCCGCTCGTCCAGCCGGAACATGTACTCGTAGTTGAACGTTGAGCAGTGCGTACCTCCTCGCCGCGCGCGATCCTGCGCTTGGACATGATGATGATGCGCAGGTGGCGGTCCACCTCCACCAGCTCGGCCACGCAGTTGGGCTGGCACGAGTGGTTGATGTAGCGCGCCAGCCCGCCGCACAGCGTCGCGTCCACCACCCGCCGCTCGTCCAGCCGGAACATGTACTCGTAGTTGAACGTTGAGCAGTGCGTACCTCCTCGCCGCGCGCGATCCTGCGCTTGGACATGATGATGATGCGCAGGTGGCGGTCCACCTCCACCAGCTCGGCCACGCAGTTGGGCTGGCACGAGTGGTTGATGTAGCGCGCCAGCCCGCCGCACAGCGTCGCGTCCACCACCCGCCGCTCGTCCAGCCGGAACATGTACTCGTAGTTGAACGTTGAGCAGTGCGTACCTCCTCGCCGCGCGCGATCCTGCGCTTGGACATGATGATGATGCGCAGGTGGCGGTCCACCTCCACCAGCTCGGCCACGCAGTTGGGCTGGCACGAGTGGTTGATGTAGCGCGCCAGCCCGCCGCACAGCGTCGCGTCCACCACCCGCCGCTCGTCCAGCCGGAACATGTACTCGTAGTTGAACGTTGAGCAGTGCGTACCTCCTCGCCGCGCGCGATCCTGCGCTTGGACATGATGATGATGCGCAGGTGGCGGTCCACCTCCACCAGCTCGGCCACGCAGTTGGGCTGGCACGAGTGGTTGATGTAGCGCGCCAGCCCGCCGCACAGCGTCGCGTCCACCACCCGCCGCTCGTCCAGCCGGAACATGTACTCGTAGTTGAACGTTGAGCAGTGCGTACCTCCTCGCCGCGCGCGATCCTGCGCTTGGACATGATGATGATGCGCAGGTGGCGGTCCACCTCCACCAGCTCGGCCACGCAGTTGGGCTGGCACGAGTGGTTGATGTAGCGCGCCAGCCCGCCGCACAGCGTCGCGTCCACCACCCGCCGCTCGTCCAGCCGGAACATGTACTCGTAGTTGAACGTTGAGCAGTGCGTACCTCCTCGCCGCGCGCGATCCTGCGCTTGGACATGATGATGATGCGCAGGTGGCGGTCCACCTCCACCAGCTCGGCCACGCAGTTGGGCTGGCACGAGTGGTTGATGTAGCGCGCCAGCCCGCCGCACAGCGTCGCGTCCACCACCCGCCGCTCGTCCAGCCGGAACATGTACTCGTAGTTGAACGTTGAGCAGTGCGTACCTCCTCGCCGCGCGCGATCCTGCGCTTGGACATGATGATGATGCGCAGGTGGCGGTCCACCTCCACCAGCTCGGCCACGCAGTTGGGCTGGCACGAGTGGTTGATGTAGCGCGCCAGCCCGCCGCACAGCGTCGCGTCCACCACCCGCCGCTCGTCCAGCCGGAACATGTACTCGTAGTTGAACGTTGAGCAGTGCGTACCTCCTCGCCGCGCGCGATCCTGCGCTTGGACATGATGATGATGCGCAGGTGGCGGTCCACCTCCACCAGCTCGGCCACGCAGTTGGGCTGGCACGAGTGGTTGATGTAGCGCGCCAGCCCGCCGCACAGCGTCGCGTCCACCACCCGCCGCTCGTCCAGCCGGAACATGTAGATGCCGCGGTTCTGGTGGAACCAATTCAAGCTTACATTATTTAATCATATGTAAGAACTAGCCACCAAGCGCGGTTTTACCCGCGTAACTTATGATCCCGTGGGAATTTCGGGATAAAATATAGCCTATAACCTTCCTCTAGAGTCCTTCCTTTATCAAATGCAAAAATAATTTTTCAATCCCACTTGTAGTTTCTGAGATTAGCGCGTTCAAACAAACAAACATACTCTTCAGCTTTATATATTAGTAAGTATAGGTAGTATATGTATGTGTAAGTATGTATGTGTTTTATCTTATGTGTTATGTAGTTAGTAATTTTTACCAATTTGTAGAGTTTATTATACAATACATTATAAAATGGGCGTTTATCCTAGTTACGACCCAAGTCGTAACATATGATGAGTCGTAGCCTTTTGACTGGCTCAACAGTTAATCCAACTATCTGTTTCCACTGTTGTATCTGTTTTAATTTTATTTTTGTATACTGTGATGTGATTTACTTTGTAACTTTATTTATGACGTCCTTTTTTTGTGCTTTTTCTTTGTAATGTGTTGTGTCCGCCAATAAATGTACTTCTATTCTATTCTATTTACCGACGCGACTGTCGGTTGTTTATTTTGATGTCTGTGTACTTTTTGTAAGGAGGGTAGTTGTAAACGAATGTCGGTCTGTTTTCCGAGATAATTAAGAGAACCATTCAAATATCTTTTACATCTATAATTTCTATCTCACCTCATGTTATGGGACGATGAAATTGAGGTAATCAATATATATAAAACTGTTCCGTTACTGACTGAGTGACTGAGGTACTGAGTGACTGACAGACAACGTACAGCCGTAACTACTAGGCGTAGAGAGCTGAAATTTGGAACATACATTCTTTAGGAGATGTAGGGGTGCACTAAGGAAGGAATTCCCGAAATTCCCACGGGAACGGGAATTATTGGACTTTTTTGTTTGTATGAAAAATCTTATTCCTTGAGTTCACCGATGTGAAACTTGGCGTAAAGGTTTTTCAATGTGTGTCTGGTTGTGTTATGAAAGGAATTCCCGAAATTCCCATGGGAACGGGAAATATATGATGTTTTAGTTTGTATGAAAAAATCCCATCCCTTGAGTGCACGGATGTGATACTTAATATAAAGGTTCCTCAATAAGTGTCTGTTTGTATTATGGAAGGAATTCCCGAAATTCCCACGGGAAGTGATTGGACTTTTTAGTTTGTGTGAAAAATCTTATTCCTTGAGTGTACGGATGTGATACTTGGCATGAAGGTTCTTCAAAGAGTGACTGGTTGTGCTACGAAAAAAAATCCCAAAATTCCCACGGGCACGGGAAATATATGATTTTCAGTTTTTGTGAAAAAAAAATCTAATTCCTTGAGTGCATGGGTGTGATACTTGGTATAAAGGTTCTTTCAGTGGGTGTCTGGTTGACAGTTTCTGAAATTTCCAAGAGAAGGGTAGTTAAGCGCATACGAAGTTGCGGGATAAAGCTAGTTGTTAAATAAAACATGTGTCGGAACACATCGTTGCTAAGTGAAGATATTTGGAGAGGATGGTACCTGTACAATTACGTAACATCAAAAACGCGGGGTACTATCTTTGTTTTGTAGTTCGAGAAATTCTTTCGTCATTGTATAACCAGACACTATACAAACTATAAATTTGTATTGTAATCGTTTAAAATTATTTGTGAACAAGTCCATCAATTTGAGCGAATTGCTTCTAAATATTTCTAAAAAAACAATCTAATCTGAAAAAGTGGACAATGACTACCACTGTAATATTTTAACTATGAACATACCTTAGATTCGTATTGCTTTTCCCGGATTTCAGATAGTTCAGAGCGAATTATTTCTCCGATGTACTCAATCACCATTGTGTTCTTTTCCAAATCTCGGGCGGCGTACAGTCCCAAACCTTGAATTTTCGATCTGAGAAGGAATTTAAGTTACAAACGGGAATTAATTTTAAAATATACTTTAAGGAAAATTATAATAATTAGTGTGTTAATATTTCCATAAAAAAGTTAAATATAATTTAATACTGCCAAATAAATTATAGATGCAATCACGGGTTGTCTCGTATTGGACATAATGAAAATACTTTAGTATCTTAAATTTCTATTTATTCGATGAGTATTACAGAGTTAAGTAATTGATGTCGTAGACCAAGATGATAGCAATGGAATGAATGAGTTCTAGTATGCGCGATCGAAATTGCACGATGACGTCATTGCTTCATTTATGTACCAGGCGCCAACATCCTCCCCCTCGTTGAAAGTCAGCATAAAAGACTTTTAACCATCTAGCTTATTTAGTCTCTAGATCTTCCTTTGAAGGCAGTGGGCAAAGACGAGTAAGGGGGCGTCGCAAAAGTCCCTTGCTTGTTCGTACTTCAGCTACACGGGCGACATTATCAGCTCCATGGTAAAGTTTTTGTACACGTCCAAGGCGCCAACACAATGGAGGTGTATTGTCTTCTTGCAATAGGACCAAGTCGTCAATTTGGAGAGTTGAAGTATTGGTTTTCCATTTGGTGCGCTGTTGCAATTCAGATAAATACTCCTTCTGCCAGCGGAGCCAAAAATGTTGACGCATTTGTTCTAGTCGAGCATATCGAAGTAATCGATTTGAATTGTAATCGGCAACTGCAGGTGAAGGCAATGCAGTCAATGATCGGCCGATTAAAAAGTGCCCAGGAGTAAGAGCGGAAAAATCACTGGGAGAGGTAGACAGAGGACATAAAGGACGGCTATTGAGGATTGCCTCTACTTGAGCGAATAAAGTGGTTAACTCCTCGAACGTTAAGTGACTATTGCCCATGACGCGCTTGATATGGTGTTTCGCGGATTTAACGCCAGCTTCCCATATACCACCGAAATGAGGAGCGTAAGAGGGTGAGAATAAAAATTTTACACCTTCTTCAGAGGCAAAGTCAGATAGAAAGCTGTTATTGAAGTTTACACAATCGTCAAGTTCTTTGGCTGCAGCCACGAAATTACCTCCATTATCGCAAAAAACTTCAAATGGCTTGCCGCGGCGAGCTACGAACCGTCGAAATGTCATTAAAAAGGCATCTTTAGATAGATCGCTTGTGGCTTCTAAATGAATGCATTTGTATCGTAAGCAAACAAACAAGCAAAGATAACACTTTATTGTTTTAGCCCCTCGCCCCTTGCGGTTAATTATATAAAACGGACCAGCAAAGTCTATACCTACTGTATTGAAGGGAAAATCTACAGTGACGCGTTGACTTGGTAGATTTCCCATGATGGGGGTGAGAGTTTTACCTTGAAAACGTCTGCATACGATGCAATTTCTAACCGTACGGCGAGCAAGATGTCTGCCATTTATAGGCCATATAAGTTCGCGAACTAATGACAGCAGAAGCTGTGGCCCTGCGTGCAGTTTATGCTTGTGTTCGTGCTCGAAAAACAACCGAGTTAGATGATTCGAAGAATGTAACAAAATTGGGTGTTTTCTTTGATAATCAAAATTGGAAGCTTCGATTCTACCACCAACACGAATTATATTGTCTTTTTTATCAAAAAAAGGTGTCAATGATAAAATATTAGACTTCGAGCTTAAGGCCTTGTCCTTTGACAACAAGTTAAACTCATTAGGGAATGATTGTTTTTGAGATACACTGCAAAGGTAAAGGAAAGCGTTGTGTAGTTCTTCTGGAGTCAAATTTGATGAAATCTTATCATTTGGATGCTTTAAGTTATTGAGGAATCTGAAAACGTAAGCAAGCGATCGTTGTAATCTATAAAATTTCGAAAATTTGAGAATGTTTATTATTGGCTCCAAGATTAATGTAGATATGGCAACGTTGGATTTTATTTCAGGCAGTTCTGTGTCTGCTACTGAATTCAAAATAGGCCACTCTGATTCAGGTGACATTAAAAAATCAGGACCATACCACCACAATCTATTAGTGTGTATTTTATCGGGATAAACTCCTCTGGATATAAGATCCGCTGGATTCTGAGTTGTTGGTACATATCGCCACGAATTAGAATTAGTAATTTCACAGATTTCCGCAACCCTATTAGCAACAAATGTTTTTAAATCGCGGAAACTTATCTTCAACCACCCTAAGACAACAGTTGAATCACACCAGTGATAAAGGACTATAGATCCCGTACGTATAGATTCAAGCACTGTCTTGCAAAGTCTAGCTGAGAGCAGAGCTGCACACAGTTCTAGCCGAGGAATGGTGGTTGGCTTCACTGGCGCGACCTTGGACTTTGCACAAAGAAGTCGCACTGTTACATTATTGGCTGCATCTATGCTTCTCATGTAGATGCAGGATCCGTATGCAGACTGCGAAGCGTCGCTAAAGGAATGCAGTTCAACTAGCACCGGATCGTGGCATAAAACCATGCGAGGAATTTGTAAATGGAGTATAGATGGAAGGGAACTCGAAAATCTTTTCCATGAAGTTGCTATATGTAGAGGAACTTGATCGTCCCAGTCAAGCTTTTGAAGCCATAATTTCTGGATTAATATTTTTGGTAAAATTATGCATGGACTTAGCAACCCCATGGGATCAAATATTTTGAAAGAAGCAGATAACATATTTCTTTTAGTGATAATCGTTTCTGTAGGAAAGTCAAAGGTAAAGTTTATATTGTCTGACTCTGGATTCCAACCCATGCCTAATGTGCTAGAGGATTCACTTGTAATGAGCTTCTCACTACTGTATGATTTAGGTGAATCAAATAAAGATGGCAGATTGGTTTTAAATTTGCGAAGATTAAAACAACCTGATTTTAAAGTTTTTGTGACTTCTTCAAAAATGTATTTTAGCTCTTCCTTTGTGTTGCACCCTGTATATAGGTCATCAACGTAAAAATCATGCTGTATAACGTCCTTTATAAGTAGATCCTCACACTCTTCTCCCAATTGCCAAAGACATCTTGTGCTCAAGTAACTGGAACTTGCAAGACCGTAAGTTACAGTACCTAATTTTAACGTTTTGATAGGCATAGACTCGTCTTCTCTCCACAAGATTAGCTGTAGAGCTTGGTCTTCTTCATGGAGTTCCACCATCCTATACATCTTCTCGATGTCACCGGTGAGAACATATTTATACTGGCGAGCTCTGATCAGTATGGAAAAAAGAGAGTCTTGTATGTTGGGACCTACCATGAGAATATCGTTGAGGGAGAATCCAGAAGATGTTGCCGCAGAACCATCAAAGACAACTCGCGTTTTTGTGGACTCACTGTTAGATTTAAATACAGCGTGATGACTTAGAAAATATGAAGTATCAGGTTTCGAAATCAGGGATTCAGAAAGATGTTTTAAGTCAGAATATTCTTTAATAAAATCAAAATAATGCTGTTTAATATTGGGCTGCTTGTGAAATCTTTTTTCTAAACCAAGCAGTCGCCTCTTAGCAATGTTATAGGATTCACCCAAGCAATCAGGTGAATCTTTAAGGGGCAATCGTACACAAAATCGGCCCGTAGATAGGCGAGTAGTGTGAGATTTAAAATGGCTTTCACATGCTATCTCGCTCTCGCTAAGAAGATTTCTGTGGGGAAGCTCTTCCAGCTCCCAAAACTTGGAAAGTTGCTTTGATAAGTTGTCATCCATCTCAGTATCATACGTTAGCGCATGATGACACTGAAGATTTGAACCTAGGGTGGATGAAGAATAGATAGTACCAGCTACTAACCAACCAAACTGGGAGCTTCTTAATTTAGGAAACTTAGGGCCAAAATCATGTTGCTCTGAACCAAGAATTTCCCAGAATATGTCTGCACCGATTAAAATATCGATTGTACTCGGTTGATTAAAATTAGGATCAGCTAGTTTGAAGTCATGCAATAAAGAAGTATATTTTTGTATATCGAAGAATGACCTTGGCAGCTTGCCTGTCAGTTCATTAAGCACTAAGCAGTTAGCCGAAATGTTAAAATTGTTATGTAGCGATGTTAATTTAATATAGCAGCTTTCAGTTACCTCGTCCTTGGACGAATTTCCAATACCTATTATGTTTATTTTATTTATGACATTTGTTTCCAACGATAATGCCTTTTGAAGCCTTCTAGAGATGAAGGAAGACTGACTTCCACAGTCTAAAAGGGCACGGACCTTTTCAGACTTATTTATTATAGGATTGTGGATCTCAATAATGGCTGTAGATAAGATGACTGAATTACATAATTGCCTGGAAAAATTCGACACGGACTCGTGGAGATTATTGGTACCATTTTCAACCTTATTGCTAGGCACGTGCAGCAAAGTATTATGCCGTTGCTTGCACTCGCGACACGGCCCCAAACGACAGTTTCGAACGGAGTGTCCGAAACGCAAACAGTTAGAACATAAATTTAGCTTCAATACCTCAGACTTTCTTTCTGCCACAGTCTTTGCCTTGAAGTCCGCACAGTCATAGATTCTATGTTTTCCATAACAAACTACGCATTTAGGATAAATATTATTTTTAGGTATGTCTGTATTAGCAGAACACGTGAATGACTTGACTTGTGATCGATTAGGTTTGACTGACTGAACTAAATTAGAAGGTTTATGTGAAGGTTCAAATTTGTTTCTATTTAATGCTTCCAACACATCAGCACGATCAATTAAAAATTTATAAAATTGTTTTAAATTAGGAATGTCGTCTAAATCTTTGCGATATTCCTCCCACTTAGTAAGAGTTCGATTATCAAACTTAGCGCTCATTATGTGAATAACTAGTACATCCCAATGCTCGGTAGGTTGTTTCAAACTAGACAATGCACGTAAGTTCTTAGTGATGTGGTCAACCATAAATCGCAGACATCTTTCGGACTCTCGAGTAAAAGCGCCAATATTTAATAACGAATTTAAGTGATGATTAATTAGTTGCCTTTTATTGTTGTATCGCTCACATAGAAGAGACCATGCCGTAAAATAATTGTCATTTGACAACTCTAAATTACTTATAACAGCGGCAGCATCGCCCTCAAGGTAGGAACTGAGGTAATAAAACTTGTTAATTGGTAAAATGCGTTCATTGTCATGAATTAATGACGTGAATGTATCTCGAAACTCAAGCCATCGAAAGTATGTGCCATCAAATTTAGCAATCTGTATTTGCGGTAACTTAACACTAAGATATTGATGATTGAGAGAACACTGAGCTGAGATATGAGTGGAGTTAAGATCTCTGTTCATCTCCTCCGCCTTTGAAATTGTGCTGTTCTTTTGTAATATACTTTGAGCAAATGCAATGTTACCAATAAAAAGTTGCTCAATGTCATCCCTTTCATCAATCTCTTCATCTAAATATTCTGAGTTCAAAACTTCTATTTGACCTTGCAGTTCATCGAATTTACAAGATAATGCTTCGAACTTACTTAATCGTAAACTTAACTCTGCTATTTCAATTTGATTTAATAATGTTTGTGGTAAGTTCGACAAATAGTTTTTAAATTTCGTAATTTGTCCTTTAATAGAACTGCGTTTTACTATAAGACCTTGTAAATTCGACGAAGTTTCCCCTCTGCTAGCTTCACTTCCATCGCTTTTTTCTTTATTCATTATAGTTTAAGTATAGCTTTAATATTTTGTATGTACTTGTTAATATGTAAATTTACTTTATACGTAAAATGTAGTATGAAGCCTTGGCAATAAAAGACCAGCAAAGTAAAATTCAAAAATAAAAATAAAAATGCAATTCTCACGCTCCTTATTTGGTAGTACAGGCGGCGCCGCGGTATCTCACTAGTCGTTTAAAACGATAACTCCCACAGGTGTATTGTATTATACTTATTATCTGTCGTCAATTGATAAGACACCGAGCGGCTAACTGGCGTTCCTGGAATTGTTTATAGGTCAAATGTTTACAATCAGAAGTTAACTGTATTTAAGAAGTTTGATTTATGACTTTTAATAAATTACTAGCCTTTTGGCGATTTGTAATGGCAAATATAATTAATAAAGAATGTAATTATTGACAGATGTATTGTTTTTAGGTGTTTATTAAGATATTTTAAACGAATCTTAAGTTTTCTCTTTCTCAAATCTTATGACAATGTTGTACTAAATTAAATATGATTAAAATGAAATAAAAACACCATGTAAATCAAACTAATATCATATAAATTATGATAGGAATACGGTTATGTGAATTTATTGTAAAAACAATTGATATATTTTGTGGCTTTATTTGAGTTTTTATGTTAAATTAATATTAAAAGGCAAACATTGTCTGTCAATAAGTTAATATGAAATCAGAGGTAATTATTAAGTTTCCTATTTATGAAACTATTACGATAGGTATTTAAAAGGACAGAAACGTTTATTTGTTTGTTTGTATGTCTATCTGTTTGTCCGTTTCTTTGTTAAACTAAGTATATTTGAATAGGCAAAGTTATTGAATCATGGCATATGTAGTTGCATTATAACCACGAAATGAATATTTAAATATTAGAATATTCGTAGGATTTGTTATAAAACTGACACGAATTTAATACTGTAGGCTCAAGTAAAGCGGAATTATTGGATTAGAGTAAGGTCATAGGAAGGGCACTTAGCTGCATTGGCCTGGCTGCGGAGTGTTTTATATCCTTGATTATTTGTTGATCTTCGGCACTGTCCGGCTTGGCTGCAATGGCTGGCACTTACATTTACCATAAATAGCCTTGGATGATAGCGGTAATTTGGTTTTACCGGTTGCGTGGACGTCTAGGTTAAGTTAAGTAAGTAATCTTCGTGTGTTATTCAATAATTGATATTTCTTGTTCCTGTCTCGGTCGCCACTATTTATGTCTCGTATTGGACATAATGAAAATACTTTAGTATCTTAAATTTCTATTTATTCGATGAGTATTACAGAGTTAAGTAATTGATGTCGTAGACCAAGATGATAGCAATGGAATGAATGAGTTCTAGTATGCGCGATCGAAATTGCACGATGACGTCATTGCTTCATTTATGTACCAGGCGCCAACACGGGTAACACTTCGGAACTTGACTTACAAAATTAATAAAGCCAAAAATAAAAATTAGCAATAAACCTAGAGAAGAAGATATCGTTTAAATAACGAACTGACAGAAAGCATCGAAGTTTAAAATAATTGATTAGCACGTTTTATGTTTTCGGGCCAAGTTTCACGAATTATAAGTTAATTCCGTATCATCAGCGTCAGCCGGGAGGTGCACAATGTTGGACAAAGGTTCTATACGCCATTCGGTCTCGCGCTGATGACCCCCAGCGTTTACCGGCGGCCATGACGGAATAGATCGTCGGTCCACATTGCGGGGGTCTACCTACGCTGCGACTCCCAGTACGTAGTCGCCACCTGAGAACGTTACTGCCATCGTTTTGTAAGTTGTGTCCCGCCCATCGCTGATTCAACTTTGTGATCCTTCTGACTAACGCCCAAGAGTTGAAGTAAAAGTAAAGATAGAAATTCCTATACTATCTTGTGTCAAATCTGGATTTGAGCTCAAGTTAGTATAAGTATTTCAATCTTTACTTTTAACTTTTTGGTAGGTTATTGAAACCGATCGCGAGTAAGCGCCGTGCCTTCTCCCGTGCTGAGGAGGATTACCTGGCCAGGTAGACGTTGTTGCGCCACTCGAGCTTCATCTTCTTGTACTGGCTGCTCTTGGTGTGCACGAACTGCTTGCTGTAGGGGCAGGCGGGCTCGGCGCTGGCGGCGGGCAGCGCGGCGCCGGCCGGCACCAGCGAGCGCGCCGGCCGGCGCCAGCAGCGCCCGCGGGGCTCACAGCGCGCGCAGCCAGACGGGTTCACGGCCAAGCCGCCCTCAAGGAGCGCGGAGCGACCGAATTTGAAACGGTAGTCGGTTAGGGTCTCGATGCCTGGTAACAAAAACCACACCTTAATAAACATCTGTCGTAAAAATACGATATCGCATGTATCTCAAAAGTTTTCTAAATAATTATACCTTTGTCACATTAGAACGTATTAGAAATAGGTTATCTGTGGTCCTAATCAAAATCAAGGCTATTGCAATGCTTTTAAAGACAAACGTCCTATCCTTACAATGTAAAAAAAAAAAAAAATAATATCCTGTACACATTACTAAAGGATAACACAGTTCACAGTTCATATCTATAGGTAACTGTTTTGGACAAAACATAACTGTATATTCTTCGCCTTTTGGATGAAAAAAAATATTTTGCGCACATTATAAAAGTTGCGAATACAATTCCAGATTGAATTAATGAATTTTATTTTGGGAACAGGGTGTTCGTTCCCAATTCCCAGAAAAGGGATGGCAGGCCGCGGCCCACGGCCCGACGGTTGATGTCGGGATGTCGTATATATTTTAGCTGCTATATAAACTTTGATAGCGCGATGTAGGAAACTTCGTCATGTCATCGTCGTTCTATGGCGCTACATCATAATATGAATGAATATTAAATTAAAATTTTACGCTATAAGAAAGCTTTAAACAAGACAAGAATATGATTTGGTATATTTGTGATTAATAAGGAAAATAATACATATTTAATAAGACAAATTAAGGTCAGCAAACCTGTATCAAAATAAACGTAAATATTTGTGTGCCAATTTTTTTTAATTTACTTTTTAATTTTTTTCAAAAAAAAAAATCCCTGTTATTTTATATTTACCATGTCAATATGTTCAATCCAATGGAAATTATATACCAGAATTGTGACAGGTCAATATTTTAATAAAAGAGAAATAATATTTACCGGGCAAACTTTCGAGGACCCGGACGATTGCTGGCTCAGTGAATCCGAACAAATCTTCTCCAGTGATGAAGTTAGACCACAGTTTCAACACGCCCTCTTCGTTTCTTTCCTCACGCAACGCCGCCACCGCATCCAAAACCTTTAAAATTGCATTGTTTATGTTGAGTTATAAAAAGTAAAGAAAGGAATATAGCAAGATATTACATTTTTTTTAAACCTCCTCCTTTTCTGATTTAGATGAATGAATTAATGAATCAGATGATTTCTATTAACGTTCCTTAAAGAGTAATTCTTTTTTTTGACTAATGTAACCTGTAATAAGTAATAAGGCTACTTATCAACTTTCCACTTAGGCTGATTACGCAATGACAACAGAAGATATTTAGTAACAAAACTTTTGAAAGCACAATTGTGTATTAAATTCAGTCGTTCATTGACTTACGTACATCGGGTGCGATATTAAAATTTATATTGTTTTTTTAGGTGAAAAATTGATAAATCGACTTATAACTTTGATTCATTCAAATATTTGTGAATTGAACTTATTATAAAAGGTTACAATATTTATAAATAATATGTAAATGTGCTATAAAATCAACTTTCAAATATGTAAATGCTTGCGTGAAAATAAAAAGCCCACCATTTTGCCGCCCAAAAAAATTTTATACAGTATGTTCACTTTCTGCTATGTGCATGTTATTGTGTTTGGCTATTTATTTTTTGATTTGGAAGGTTAATAACGGTTTCGCAAAATATTGTCAATATGTTTTTGCATTATGTATTTTTATAATTTTTTAATATAATATTTAAAGCTGCAGAACTGCTTAGTATCACTTTTGAGATAAAATATTGAAACCCACCAATGATAAAACAATAGAGCAAGTAAAACCGCGGGCAAAAGTTAGTGAAATCATTTATAGATACATTTTTTCTGGGATAAAAGATTAACTAGCTAACAAAAAACTTTTATATGTAAATTAGATATCAACCTGTATAAGCACATTCTCTGTATAATTTGCTACCGTTAACTCCCGCGGAAGCGATATTGCACACATCGGTTTTTGATGGCAAATTGGCCTCGGGGTTCAGAACAGTTTGATATTTTGTATCATCGGTACGTCAAAGGTTAAGGCTCGTATTATGAAAACTTTCTGCTTGAATTTAGATTTTATGTCCGTTCTCTATGGGAAAACGGTAGTGCATCTATGCTTGAGTCATGTTCATCGTTTCCTAATATGGGCCTTAAACTGCGTACCACTGTGGAGAACTCAAAGAAGCTTGCGACGTTAATCTCACCTAAGTGAAAATGAGGGGCCTCACGACAACCGGAAGCGGTTTTCGTGGGGCCCACTCCAGCGCATCTGCCTTTGACGACACGCTCATCCAGGGGCGGCAGGGTTACTCTAATGCCCGATTTACATTTCAATAAGTACAGTAGTGAGTTAACTTGCGTCATAGGCGAGTTAAGTAGTTATTGTCGTTTGAACGGCAAACGCCGTTATTAATTAATTTTAATTATTAATTAAGTTTAGTCGAATAGAATGCGACCCTATTTTTCGGCTAGTTTAGTAGGAAGTAGCTCCCCTCTCTCCCGCGGAAACGTGTTATTTTTTTGCGAAAAATGAAGTGGTCTGATAATACTACCTTTTCATTTGTTCAAGAATACCTCAAACATGAATGTTTGTTTTATTTAAAATGCAGTGATTACCGCAATAAACCAGCTAGAGATGCAACTGTTTTATGTAATCAGCTAAAGACACTATTTCTGTTATTATAGCACGTAAATTGGTATTAAGTAACTAAAACTACTTTTTACCCGAATTAATCGCGTATAATTTATATTTTACATTTTAACTCGACGTTTCGGCGTCTTTGCACACCCGTGGTCACGACTCGACTCGAGCGACGAGGTCAGTCGCTCGTGACCACGAGGTCTGCAAAGACGCCGAAACGTCGAGTTAAAATATAAATTATACGCGATTAATCTGGTTAAAAAGTAGATTAAAACAACTTTTTCGGAGACGAACCTCTTTGAGTCGGGTGAAACTACCGTTAACGCGACTAGTCTTCTTGTTGGAAAGGCATCTTATGACTACTTACCGCCTTTATGTTTGAACGCTACTTACCACTTACTACTTGATACTTAATTGTCTGATTACTAAACTCGCTACTGTACTTATTGAAATGTAAACGGGCCTTAAGCCGAACCTGCCCGGCTGTCTCTCTAGGCATACTGACCGGGGCCCAGGCGGCGCGCGGCGTGGGCGCGGCCCACTCCTGCGCGTCGGCCTGCGCGCGCACGTGGAAGCGCGGCCGCCCCTCCACTTCCGACACCCAGCACACGTAGCGGGCGCGCTGCATGGCACTGCGCATGGACCAGTAGAACCGCACCTGCACAGGAATTCATTATTATTAATACTTCAAACAGGAACCAAAACGATTGCACACGACTCCCATTAATTCGAAACTTAAGAGACTCTTCAAATAGAATGAATTATCGAGGTATTGAAATAGGAGATGTGTCGGATTTTTAAGAGAAAATTTATTAAACTTCGATCTGAATAAGAATCTTTGCAAAATCAACTTTCTTTTCACCTCCCTTTGCTTTCTACTTTTCAGCAATTTTCAAGCATTTGAGACTCATAAGTAACACAAAATTTTATTTAATCTACGAATGAGTAACAGTAACTATTTTGTTCCAAACAAACCAATTCGTGTAAAACTAATCATTACAAAAACAAAGACTCCTGTATGATGTAATCCTAAGAGAATTCATATAAATAAATCAGCTAATATATAAAATTCTCGTGTCACAGTTTTCGTTGCCATACTCCTCCGAAACGGCTTGACCGATTTGGATGAAATTTTTTGTGCTTATCCGGTATCTATGGGAATCGGCCAACATCTATTTTATTTTATTTATATGGCAAAACAACGTTTGCCGGGTCAGCTAGTTCTTATATAAAGTGCTACTCACAATCTTATACCCGACGGGGTAAATATAGTTAGGCGTATGGAAGGCGGGCAATTGATGCGGCAGGAGATGGCCCGGGCTGAGGAAGATGAGGCCGCCCACGCGGATAAGGTGGTTCGTGTCAGAGTGCAGCATCACCGACGCCACTTGACGTTGCTCATCTCGGGAAACGTAGACACGCCGTTGGACTGATAGCGTAGTGAGCTCGTTGTCTTTTTCGTTCTGGAATGTATTATTATGATTATGTAACATAAATAGTCCACTTTTCATATTGTCATAAATAAAAAAAAAACAGGGAATGCAAAATTTTACCTACCTATTTTAAAAATGTCTTATTAATTAGGAATGCGCTGCGTTGAGCCGTCAAATTGATGCGCTAATCGTATATTTTTATTATAAAAATAGTCGCGAAAGAAAACTTATAAAATGGGTTAAATTAAATCACATAAAAACATTTGTCACTAAAAAGCCTAAGACCGGGAAACATTGAGTTCGGAAATTTAATAATGAAATTCATTCTTTTTGATACTACTTAAAAATGATTTCGGAATATTTCGATAGAATTTTATCATTTAATAATATACATATAAACTAATAATTATTATGATTGAAAATAAATGTATGCGTACCTTGGGCGCATGCGACGCGCAGAATGCCGACTTGTTCTTGTAGAAGACACAGTTATCCTTGACGGCGCATCCGAGATGGTAGACGCTCCCGCAGCGCACCTTGAAGCAGCGCACGGTGGCGCCGAGGCGGCGGCACACCTGGCACGCGGCGCCGCAGCCCGCCGCCAGCGCCGCCTCCAGGTTCATGAGCGCCCCGCTGACGGTCTCGTACACGCTGTCGGACCACAGCGCGCAGTTGAGGTGCACCCAGCGGTCCACGTCGCAGTTGAGCAGCCGCGCCACGCCGTCCGCCGGCCCGTCGCCCTGCAGCCCGCACAGCTCGCAGCGCCGCGCGTCCTCGCCGCCTACTGGACGGATGCTCACGCCCACCCGAAACACTAACTCACGAAGCTCGCGATCCGACGCACGTTTAAACTTGCCCGCTGGAACGATACACCCGGGCGCCCACGCTTTGTACCGCACGCCGCGGAACTCATTAGCCCCTCGCTCCTCTGAAGTCTCACTTTTCAACTCCTCATCCAACGCACTAACATCATCCCCGACTTCTTTCATCAACTCGTCATTATCAAGACTGTCAATAAACGACAGATCCATCTTCTCATCTTTAATATCCGGTTTAATATCTAGATCGTCCGTTTCCATGCTCTCCGTTGAAGCCGTGTCGAAGTCGTCGCGGTCTTTCGACAGATTAGTTTCGACGTCGGATTTACTATCCTCTTTGATAGAAGATTTTCCGTCCAGAATGATGTTTGTCGGCCGCCATGCGAATCTTTCGTAGCACTGGGTGCTGCAGA
Source organism: Stenoptilia bipunctidactyla (assembly GCA_944452665.1). NCBI lineage: Eukaryota > Metazoa > Arthropoda > Insecta > Lepidoptera > Pterophoridae > Stenoptilia > Stenoptilia bipunctidactyla. The sequence goes on from OX101728.1 coordinate 17,849,050, forward strand.
AGTATAAATCCGAGTCACTGTCGCATAATATTTCCCCGGCTTTGCCTTTGTTAGCGGACAGGAGGGGGAACTCCGACGCTTTCGCTCTGACGACCGAATCTAATATTACGACATCGCAGTGTCGACAGAATTTAGCGGCGCCGTTAAGTATACTCTGAATATCGATGGGGGTCCCTTCTTTACCATCTTTTCCTTTTGATCTATAGAGGCCTAGTTTGTGGGATGGTGGTGTAGCTGTTCTTTCGACTATTTGATACGACGTTGGAGGTGGTATATGCAGAATTCCTGCGAGTTCTTTCAAAACGCCAAGAATATCTTCAGCGGCGCCAGATGTAAGAGTCAGAGTCACAGTAACGTTTTCATTACTCTCAGTGCTGCTCGGTGAGTCGAGCATCTTAGATTTCGTAGGCGAATCTCTGTCGTAGCTCCTTAGGGACTTGCACCCATCGTCTTCGTCCTTAATATGATAGAGAGATAGAGGTTTAATTCTTATTGGAACAGGAGCAATAATAGGAATTATCGGTGAAGCGCGACCAGATACAGCTGAATCGCTATCTTGATCTTCGTCTTCATCATCAGTTAGCTTCAGACCAGGGAACCTATTCGGTGGATCAATTTCCAAACATTCAGGACTCGAACAGCTAACGATAGTATCAGGAGTGTCAGTGTCACGTTCTTTGCAAATAAAATCAAGCTTTTTATCTTCGGGATCATCATCAAATTGAATTGGTTGAAATTCTTGATCATAAAAGCCTCTTTGTGTGGATGCCGGCGGCTTTTCAGGCAGAGGTTCTTCATCTCCAAATGGTTTGGTGTTATAGTAATCAGCAACATTTGGTATTCTAGCATTACCAAACTCTCCAAGCAAGTCACCTTTAAATATATCATTATCTTTGTTTTTAAGTTTTGTCAAATCTCCTGAACCAAATAGTGGACAAACGGAGAAATTAGTGGTTAGAGATGGTTCCTGAATTTGCATTGGCGGTAGCAATCGAAGTTGGGTCATCAAGTTGTCAATAAAAGTGTCATAATCTTCTTCGTACCTAGATCCTTTCCGCGGTCTCTTTTTAGCGTTTGCAGCAGTCATACTATTTTCAGCTGCCGCTTTTATACTCATTTGCATTTGTTTACGTTTCTTCTGTTGGTATTCTCTTCGTTTTCGTTTCTTAGCCTCTGACGGAGTCTCAGGAGTATTATTTTCAGAGTTGGGGTCTAAATTTACTCCTTCAGGATATTCTTCTTTCATTGGCATGTTAGTGTTGCCTTGATCCGATGCAGTAGATACACCAGATGTAGCAGACTGTTGAGAACTTTCATCCAGCAATTCTTTCTTAACATCCATTGGCGTGAAAGGCCTATGGATGGGGCTTTGTTGCGGAGGAGCAATTTCTTTTTTGATAGGCTGCTGAAGTTGTTGACTATCAATAGTCATAGGATATGTCTGCTGCATCATAGGCTTAGGCGTGGGCGAGCTTTCAGGCATAGGAGTAGTCTCTTCTTTAACTACTTTTGGCTGCGGTTTTCTTACGTCCATAAGGGACTGTGTCGTAGACGTTTGCATTAGTGGCGACATTGACGAAGTCGCAACACATGTTTGAACGGGTCGAGCGCCAAAAGGCGATCCTACAGAACTTATATGACGAGGAGAACTCTTAGGAATTTCAACTTCTTGACTTAAAGCAGCAAGAGTAGATGCTGGAGGAATAGATGGCCGCGCCAGCTGTGCTTCAAGCGAGGGAATCGTTCCTAGAGCGGGAGCTGTTCTCTGTATAGTCATAGTCCTTTGAGGCACTGCGGTAGCCGCCGTTGTTGATGTCTGAAGAAGTTGCTTTAATAACACATTTTGAGATTCATCGTTTCTTTGATTAGCTGCAGCAGCTTGCTGTACATTTTTAATCGAAATATCAGATGCGGACATGGCATTTGGATCATCCGTCTCCATTGGTTCAGATTTTACTATAACTGATTCAACACTGTGACGTTTAGCCGGTTGTATATGACCAACTATAATGTCGCTCTTAGGTTCATCTGTGGATTTTGATCTTTTAAGTGGCGAAGTAAGTTGGGTATGCAATAACTTAGACGATGTTATGAAATTAATAGAGCCAGTCTGAGGCTTCCCTTGCATTTGAGTTAATCCTGGACTGACTAAACTATGGGTTCTGACAGTAACATTTGGTGGAGCGTCTTTATTTCCTATTAGAGGACGAGAAGTCATGACTAGAGCTGGCGGCTGACTAGAACTTATGCACTGTGGGTTATATTGCAAGTTCCCGGTACTTATCTGCCGTGTGGGCTGCAATAGTGTGTGTCCAAGAATGCTCGTAGGCAATACCTGACCTTTTTGAAAACTACTCACACTTGTTGTAATAGCATTCGAGTGCATTAGCGATGTCGGAGTTGAGCTAGTAAATATTTTAGTTAATCCTGGCATTTGTATGATCTGTTGTTGAGGGGCCGATGCCGTTATTATATCTTCTGGCTGACTAAACTGAGATTGACTAGTAAGCAGTGGTGATTGTGCAGGAGATTTCATTAGTTGATTTTGCATACTAACTGGTGAGTTAATCGGTGAAACTCCTGGTGATTTTCTCATCTGACCCATTCCTGACAAACTATTAACTCTGGATCCTATCATTTGTGAGGCATTCATTGGTATATTCTCAGGTCCAGGTAAAGAACTGATATCCATCCTTTGAACCGGTGATGGTCTTGGGGCAGGAACTTCTACTTTTGACGAGGGCAATAAGTTTTCAAAATTTACTTGTGTTGGAGTAGTTGCATCACTGTTCCTTCTCATTACAGAGGATACGGTTTGTGACTCTACTTTGGATGTATTAAGTGAAGACATAATAGTTCGTAATTGTTGAGAAACATTAGCCATGTTTGATGTCAGTTCTGCTGGCTGAGACAATGGTGATAGTTGAGGTACAGTTGCGGACTGAAGTTGTAATCTTTCCGGCTCCTTCTTAACAAACTGCTGCTGCTGCTCTTGGACTTCTTTATTTTCTGGTTTTGTTGGAGTTCCAGCATTAGAACTTTGAGATTGATTAACATTGTTTTGAGCTTGTTTTAAATTGAAAGCTTTTGCGTCATCAGATATGTTTTCTAACATACACAGCATGTCTTCGAATGATTCTACATGTTTTGGATTGCCTTCGGGAGGTTCCACATGTTCTTGCATAGTTATATCGTTTAAGTATCGTTCTTGAGAAGGTGTAGGCGATGGTATTGAAATCTGCACAGATTCTTGGGTCACATCAGAGGTGATCTGCATATTTGAGTCTATGACCATTTCCTTGGTTTGATTAGCGATTGCTTTTAAAGTTTTCATAACATTTTCTTCAGACTTTTCGGGTGGTGGAGGGTTTGGTGGCCGTGGATCGACTAACGGCTTATTGTAGGACAATAATAAATTGCTTTGCAAATTGTCTTCTGGTTTATCATCGTCATCTCCCTCCATAATATTATCAGGAATTTTCTCTGGAATGGGATCCGGACTTTTAATATCCGCTTTTCCTAGTAACAGAGGAGTTCTGTCTGTGATGCATAGAGAATGCGGAAGTTCTGTTTGCTGACTGATTTCTGTTTCAATGTCAATATCCTTTGAGTCTTTAATAATTGGTGGTGGATGTTGATCTAGTGGGCCTGACTGTGAAGTCAAACTCAAAATATGCTGACCACTTGCAGTTGCTAAATGTTCTTTTTCAGAGTGGCCCTCGGCAGTAACAGTGCTATCGGGGGAAGCAGCATCATCTTGAAAAATTTTAGCTGGTAGGGTAGCATCATGCGAAACAGATAAACTAGACAGTTTAGAGTTAGATAGAGATGACAATCCCATGGGCTTCTCTATTGTCTTTACAATTTTGTGCTTAACTTGATGTTGGGTTAAAATAGAAACAGGAACGCGAGACGTTCCTGCTGATGTGTTTGATGTAGCTAAAGTAATGACTGGATTTAATGTAGAACCTTTCGGAACATTTGATGAAATAACACTTATCACTGAGCTTATAGGCTTCGATAATGGTGGTGCCGACATAGTTATATTTAATGGTTGGTTTGTTAAGTTTAGAGGCATTTTCTTAATTTGAGTTTTTCCACCCGTATGGCCAGACATTGATACTTGGGATAAACTTTTTAGCACAGGAACCGAAATTGTTTGGTTAGCAATCGAAACGGATGCAACTGTAGCTTGGGAGACATCATTTAGAATCTTTGTATTAGCATGTGGTGAAAGTACCGTTGCACTAAGCAAAGGAATCCTTGAAACGCTTCCACACTGGGATGTGTTCATGAGTTTATATTGTTGAACGTTAGACGAAGATTGTTTCGTAGCTAGACTAATAACGGCCACAGTCTTAGTCGTAGTTTCCGTTCTCATGGCCGTTTTCTCCTGCACCTGAGTTTCCTCTTCGACTTCATCTTCAGGCTTTCCGCTATCGATCAGCTCCTCAAAGTCTTCTTCAGTTGCTATGCGCTCCTGCGGAGATATTGCCCCCGGTTCGACAACGACAATATCGTCGTCATCCAAATGTTCAACGAACTCTTCAATGTCATCGTCGTCATCGTCTTTATCGTATGTCAAATTAGCGACATCTTCCTGTGTGTACTCCATATCTGTCGAATAAAGCACGTATTTCTTCTCACCAGAGTCAGTATCGTCGCTTCTGTCGTCAGAAGTGCCAGGAGCGGCGGTTTTTCCGCCGAATCTCGGTCTGGGTGGGGTTTTTCTTTTTAGAATCGAGACCTTACTAATATGAGGTTGTCTTCGATTGTCATCTTTGTTAGGCCAGACGGGTGCTCCCCCGAAGAGACCTGGCTTGTAGTAGCGGTAGCCGGGCGGGGGCAGCGGGACGGGGGCCATGTGGTGACCATGGTGACCCCCTCCGCCGTGGTCCTGGTGCGGCGCGGGGGAGGCGGCGGGGGACGCGGAGGGGGTGGGCGTGCGCGCCACGTGCGGCGACCGGCTTAGAGATGGGGATGACGGCGCGCCGCCCATTGGACTGTATTGTTGTCGTTGCAGCATTTGTTGACGCTGTGAAATGTTTGAAAAATTAGTAAAAACAACAAAAGACACTTTAGTATGAACTTTGTCGGATTATTAAAAAAGACAATAGAAAATAAATTACTAAGACTTAAGAAGCGTAGAGGCCTTTGAAGTCGTCTTTTGAAATGGAACAATTTTCATAGAAATAAATAATGGTCATATAATACGTACAGCTAGTTCATTCGCTGGGTTGCCAGGCGAAGGTAAAGGTTGTGGGCTTCCCAGAGGCGAAGTCTGTTGCCTTCCGCCAAACGGTACACCCACACGCATTCCTAGAATTAAAATAACATTGTACAAACAAGCTTAATATAGGAGCTCAGTGAATATCAATAGACAGGTATTTCTTTAGTTCACAAATCTATTTAATAATTAAGATATTGAAATCTGTCAAAGTTATGCAAAAATCCGATTCCGCTAGATACTAGATGTAGGACTAGATTTAGATACATTTTTAATTGTTATTTTTGATTCAACTGTTAATGACAATAAATTAAGTTTTGTAATTTTTGTGCTATCTGTGCAAGAAATAAAGTCCACTTAAGAAATTAATGTAAAAAAGGAAATCTTACCTTGTTGATGATGTGGTGGCCTAGCAAATCTGGTAGGTAACGGTGAACAGCCAGGGGCCGGCCTCGAAAACCGACCGGTGGAGTAATCGGACTGCGAAGTAAACATCAACTATTTGGTGCATAGGTATAACATCAATTAGCAATAGACAAAAGTTAGTGCATATTGTTGAAGAAAAGAAGATTAACTTACATTCTGCAGTTGTGGTGAGTGAGAAGACACAGGACTTTGTATTTGCGTTTGTTGATAGATCTGGAATTAAATATACATATAAAATATCAATAATTAAAAGAATATCAATAATTTGTTCGAATAAATTATAAAGATTGACAAAATCAAATACTGCGTGATCGACATCTATATTACGATCTATTCAAAATAGGGGTTAAATGACAACTGGTATTCTAAGTTTTTAGAGACGAAATCAATGAAAGAAACGATTTGAAGATAGCAATTTTTAAAATGTGTACATAGATGATCTGATGAAAGTATTACATATATATTTAAATTTAGATTTTTTTATTTTTTTAGGAGAGCTAACCTGAGGGCTTCTGCTCGGTTGCGGCAGCTGAGGGCTGGTCCTCTGGGCTTGCAGCTGTTGAAGAAAATGTTGTGGCGACATCGACTGCATTGGCGATTGCTGCTGTGACATCGGCGACTGCTGGACGTGCATCGGCGACTGCTGCTGCGACATCGGCGACTGTTGCACGTGCATCGGCGATTGTTGTTGCGACATGGGAGATTGTTGCACATGCATCGGAGATTGCTGCTGAACGTGCATAGGCGATTGTTGTTGCGACATCGGAGATTGTTGAACGTGCATTGGGGACTGTTGAGACGTCATCACCGATTGTTGAACGTGCATCGGCGACTGCTGGGAAGTCATCACCGATTGTTGAACGTGCATCGGCGATTGTTGCTGCGACATCGGAGACTGTTGGACGTGCATCGGGGATTGCTGTTGTTGCGACATCGGAGATTGTTGAACGTGCATCGGAGACTGCTGAGATGTCATAGGCGACTGCTGCACGTGCATAGAAGTCTGCTGGACGTGCAGTGGCGACTGCAGCGGTGACTGCATAGGTTGATGCATGGGCGAGTGCTGGTGGTGCATGGGTGAGTGCTGGTGGATAGGCGACATGGCGGGCTGGTGCTGCGGCGAGGGTAGGTGGTGGATGGGCGACTGTGGCGACATGGCGGGGCGCGGCGGCTGCGCACGCGCGAACTGCGGCGCGGCGGCTCGCGCGCCCGCCTGCTCGATGACCAGCGTGCGGCCGCCGGGCAGCAGCCGCGCGCCGCCGCCCAGCCCCGCCACCAGCCCCACGCGCGCGCCGCCGCCGCCCAGCCCCAGCGCCATGCCCGCGCGCAGCCCGCCCGCCGCCTGCAGCCCGCCCCCCACTCCGCCCGTCGTGTACACCGTCTGCCCGCTGCCCAGCTGCTGCTGGGCAATCACCGTCTGCTGCGCTACTTGAGGGTTCGGCGGCCGGTGCTTCGACTCGTACTCCTGTCGAAATAAACAGAGCTGCATTTTCGCCTCCACCCATTTAATCATAATGAAACTTAGAGAGATCAGTAAAAGGCTCACTTGAATCAGCATAGTATGCTGCCTGGCCTGCTTTCTGGCGGCTTCCAGATGCTTCTGCAGCGCCTGTTGCTCGGTGGAAACCCTCTGCAGCTCCGCCGCATCGTTGGGCAACAGCTCGTTGCCGGCCTTCCTCAGCTGCCGCTGCTTGCTATTTAACGACTGAAAACACACCACAAATGTAGGGATCGGGGGGTGTTAGGGGGGCACATCCCGGGTTAGTGTACATAATCATTCGGTTAGCACGTCTCTGTGCGACATTTAAACCCCGTGAGGACCTGGAAAGAATATACATAACCTACGGCTCTACTTTACAAAGCTCACGAACACAAAAGCGCACTACTGCGGCTCGCCACAGAAACACATTTAACCTCAATCAAACACACACGACGCGTCAGTCGGCCCTTTGAAGAATCGTTTGTCTTTAATCGTTCAACGCAGAGAGCAAACGATCGTTCGGGACCGAGTGAGCTGCATAGTTAAGTGTGGGGGCGTGGGTATTCAAGTGGGGAGGGGGCTCACCTTTCTGATCTTCCTGAGTTTCTGCACCTCGGCCTCGTAGTAGCGCAGCTGGTCGGCGGCGAAGGCGTTGTACTGCTTGAGCCAGGCCTCGTAGAGCAGGCGCGCGCGGTGGTCGGCGTCGCACAGCGGCGGGTCTGGCGGCGGCGGCGGCGCGGGCGGCGGCGCGCGCGCGTAAAGCGGCACGCCCCCGGCCGCGGCCGCCGGCGCCGGCAGCGCGCCGCCCGCGCCCCACTCCCCGCCCTCGCGCTCCTGCTCCCGCTTCTCCTGCTCCAGGAGCTCCTCCAGAAGCAACGGTTGCTCCTGGTTACGTTCGCACTATTAACGCCCGAGACCGCTCGTTACCCTCCACCGATATACAACCGACTGATCACAGTTCGGTCTCATCTTTTGATTATTTTAATGATAACTCTTGGAGAAAATTTATTTATCTATTATTACGACTGGCTGTCTACACGCTAGAAAGCGAATCGACTAATTTTTTGAAGTTTTTATATAGTGTCTCAAAATACTTTATAAACTATTAATTATTTCAAATCTAAAGTGACTACTATACATTCAGCTGAAGATGTGCACCTATTGTCTACATCTAATAAATTTTAATCAGATTTCGATTTTAAACGTGTTACACCAACGTTTTCAGATAAAATTCTTTACAGTATAATTAATGTGGAAAAGAAGCTCTAAAGGTCAGTGCAAAGACTTAGTGGCTAGGAGTGATTATATAACATGTCATGATGTTAAACGTTTTTAACTATTGATTCTGATATTCTGTCAAAGTTTTCATATTTCAAAAGATGAGACCGGAAACTGAATTAGCCCATGTGTTCACAAAAATAGCGGTCTTATAAATGTTTTAGTAATCGTGCGAGTGTTAATAGATGTCAATAATTATTATTGTCAATTATTATATTAGTGTTGTGTTAGGGAAAATGCTGAAAGTTTAAAGTTAGTAGTTATGCATGCGTGCAGCGAGCAAGCAAAGTAATAAAGCCAGTAATAAGAGTATAGGATCGAGAGGTGTGATAGGGTAAGGAACTATTTTGTATAGTCATCTTGTTAATACGAAACATCTAAAAGGATATATTTAAGATCGGAATCAGTGCTTAACTAAATTTTAAGTTGTAAAGAAGTGTGATTTAATTTGTCGAGCAAAATTTTATCGTACTAGTATGGATAATTATATAATTGATATGTTTATTATGAGGTATAAAATTGGATTCAAAGTTTAACTACATTTAAAACATAAGGTTTTCAAAGGCATTTTTTTTTGTTGAGGAAAACAATACACAAAACAAAGTTTCTTTGGATAATTGTATATGTATAGTAGTAAAATATGTAGTGTAGTTTTCAGGAAGGGTATTTAGGAGGGTTCTGACCTGCAGCAGCAAGGGCCGGCGATGCAGCCACTCGGGCCACGCGGCGGCTTCGACACACGTCTGACGACAACACATGCAAGTTGCTACCTATCCGACAACTCTACAGCTATGGATGCTCTTCACTTCAATCATTTACGAACGCAACTTTAAGTAAAATTTACTTGTATAAGTTATAAGAATAAATATGATAAAACTTTGGATTAAAAGATTGTTTTTGATAAGTAAGAACATTCATATCAAGGTAGAAGCGGGTCATCAACATAATACCCATGCAATATTAGTCTGTTTGCTTGACGCAATAGAACAAGCTTTTTTGTTTTACGTATTTACATCCAACCTCCACCGATGTTACAGTAATATTGCCATGGATACCATCCCAAATACATTTAAATAAGTTTACATTTATTCAAATGTATCATTGACTTATAACAACACATTGTCTGCGATGCGATCAAAAATTCAAGCCAACTTTCAAAAAAGGTTCACATTCAAAGCAAAATTGAATAAAAAAACTAAATAAATGTCCAATACTTTTATGTAAAAAATGTGAACCCAAGCCTCGATGCGTACATTTAAAGCCAGCGAATCTATTTTCGTCAATTTAAAAACAACTGCCTGAAAATAGATTCATTATAACATGTAGATCAAAAAATTATACTGCATGCACGACAATGTATTAAAAAATCTCCAAGATAGTAATTAAGTTTATTGTAAAGTTACGTTGTTATGAGAAAATTCGTTAAAAGGAAACGCGTTTATTGAGATACAAATTTAATTTTTATATGTATATTATTAACTAACTTAAGAAACCTTTCATGTTTTGTAGTAGGGAAAATATTCGCGATTGTATGAGAGATTTTACTATTTCAATAACATTCCACAATGCTACGAATATCAATGTAGCTTAAAACTTATAAGTTCGCGTAAAGATTTTACTTTTGTATTTAACTTAGTTATGACCCGAATATCGATAAAATTAATCATTTTAAAAAATCCGTATTGAATTAACTTCAACGTTTTTTATATTTAAAGGGACGAGAAGTTTTTTCGAGTACAATAATGTAATTTTGTACTTATCCTAGTAACGTTTTTGACATAGCCCTACATAGGGATGTCTTTAACCAATTACTTTTGTCTTCAATACTACTTCTGTTTTTACAGTAAGGTGAGTGATAATGTATTCTATTTGTGCTAATGCTACCGCGAAGCGACAAGGATATTATAATACTTTCGTTCTACGGCTCACAAATTTTTTTTGTTAGTTGGTGACTAAACCCGCGTTTGATCTTAAGGTAGAGAGCACACGAGTTTAGTAGGACCTGGCTATACATAAAATAAGTAATCAAAAACATAGGAACTTTTTCCTCTTCGGATTTCAAAAAACTGAATAATTCCCCTACTACACGCTAATACCTCAGACGGTTCGACTACGACGTCGGCTTGGTGATGTCTTACCTGCGGGTAGGGCGGCGGCGGCGGCTGAGGTGGCCGCAGGGTGCCGGGGTAAGGCGGGGGCGGCGGAGCCCGAGCCGTGGCGCCGGGGGCCAGGCCGGGTTGCGGTGACCCGGGAGCGCCTGTGGGAGGTTCAATTATTATTTCATACTAAGTCTGAATTAAGTAAAAGCCACGCTGCGTGAGCAATTATGCGGGGCAGTGTGGTCCTCCACAATTCAGCCCTTATAAACGAGTTGTTGGTAAGGGAGGCGAGTATACTTTAAATATCGAAAAAAAGTTACCATTAATGTTGCCCATGGAATACCGATATTGTAGATAGGTGTGTTAACAATATTATGTTTCCACGGTACCAGTCCATTCGTGCATAATAGCTAAAAGCAATGAGTAGGGCCTAGATGTAGATCTATGGTCTACGTTAAGCCTATAAAAAATTACGCATTGACAAACTGGCATAGCTATTAGATAAGTGTAAGTTTTTAAAACATAAATATTTATTCAAATGTAGACTATATAGTTACCTCCTTGCTGCGTAGGCAATAATCTTCGAACTAGTGGTCCTCGGTTTGCCAGCGCTGCTCGCACCTGAGCCATTGCATTCGCTATACTAGCGGCATTGCCTCCCTGCTAAATCACGAAATAGATTCATGAAACAAAACAAAATCAGAATTATGTATCGATAAGCAAAAATATCTCCATAATTCTGTATCAATATTTCTCAAAAATATGTCAATAATGACACAGTTCTTAATATAAACAAATAATAACTATACGTCGACGTAGGCTGTAAGATCTACATTAAGACATGAAAACATTCGAAACTTAACTAAAATGTGTTGGATAGTTATATTCCAAAGCAGTAAAACTATCGATGTTGTAATATAAGTGTGATTTTTTTGTGAATTGACTTTACATTAAATGAGTCCCGTATAATAATTACCTGCGCAAAGTGTTGTAACTGTTGTCCAGTAAAATGTACTTGTGGCCTTTGCACAACCTGCTGAGTAATTATTTGCTGTCCTGCTTGGTTAAATTGCACTTGTCGACTGGCCATCGCCTGTTGCTGTGGGCAATAAATGCAATATGACTTACTTACAACAGTAATACTTACAACAGAATATACTTACAACAGCTCAACATTAAAAACAAAGTGATTGTAGTTTAACAATATTTGTAATAAAGGTTTTTAAACTTAATTAAAATGATCAAACCTGCATCAATTGGTGTCCCTGTTGACTGACAATCCTTTGAACGCCTTCAGCAAACAGCTGCATTTGTGGACTTGGTTTTATTTCCTGGGTATTTTCCGATTTTATTTCCATTTCTGTCTTTATCTCTACTTTGTCTAATCCAGATTTGTTTAAGTGATCAAGATCAGGTTTGGTTTCGGGTTTTTGATCCATCTCGTCACTAATAATTAGAAGATATAGTTATATATAGTTTCCTTTCAATTAATATTTTAATCAAGAATTATCAATATTTTTTATATTATTTTATTTTTTATATTAAGTATATAATTTTATATTTATGTTTCAACAGCAAAAAGTTTGAATAAACCAAGACAAAAGATACTGCAAATACATTATGAATTTTGTTTCCATACCGTTTAGGTTTATCATCATCTGCCAAATCCAGTCCGTCTAGGATATGTTCGGTATCGTTAAGTGCGGCGAGCTCGGGGTCAGCGTACTCTAGGATATTGAACTGTTCTCCGATTTCAGCTGTTAGTGATTCCAAAAGCTCTTCATCATCTTCCCCACCCAGACCTGTTAGAATGTCACCAACCTGGAAAAAGGCACACAACATAATTGATATTTTTCTCTTTCAGCTAAGTAGAAATTGAAGGTCTTAAAAGTTTCATCTTGAAGCAACATATTCATGTTCAACCCTGATCATCAACCCAGCTTTATTTACGGTAGTGACGGTAACATAAATTCAGGACTTTATGAATATTTGTTAAGCATATTTATTACTTCATATTATGTACCTTGAAATGACTATTGTTATTGACCAATATTTAAAAACAACAAAAAGGAATCAAAACGCCGACAGTAAAAACTAAATTACCTCTCCAATATTTCCTGTATCTTGTTCCAATTTATCCATGTCTCCCATGTCCATTTCATCAGTCCCGTGATCTTGGTTTTGTTCCTGTTTAGGCTCATTGCCAGCTGAGGGACCTGTATATAAATTTATGATTTAATATTTAAAGCTTGTTTAAACGTCAACAACAGCTTTTTTTTTTAAATGTTATCATCCAATGATTGTGCAAAATCTCTAGTAAATTAAGATTTTACAAGCAAACATTTAAGGTGTAAAAATAATATACTCCACACTAAAAACAAGTTGATTTAGTCTTGAATCAACCTGAAGAACGATTGTGGAGATAAGGAAACTTTTAAGAATGAACAGCAATTGTTTTAATAAATCTTATTAAGGACGCGTTTCCGCAAATCTTCAAAATAGGGTATTTTCTGGTACATATTGTGATAAAATGGCGCAAAGTTTAGTATAATTACAAGTACTAATAGATAGATAAGACTTTCATCTCCATTTATGATATAAAAATAATATAAATAAATTTGTTTTTGTGGCTTAAAAACTAATTTTGCGATGCCTCGTCGCACGAAAATGACGATTTTAAGCCAATTTACGGTACCACTTTTGGTATGAAAACACAAGTATTTATGAATAAAAAAAATACTATTCGATGGTTGACATGTTCATTTTTGATAATACGCATTTTTTTCTTTGAAATTACTACTAAAAACCCTTTAAAAAAAAATAAAACCAAACACGTAATTTTCTTCATGTTTGTATAAATGCGTAAATCTTAACACAACTGTGGTAAGGGTTATTATACTTTAGCAAATAATGTCAATATCATTCCAAACAAAAACTAGATATCTTCAGTCTGCGCTCAGCCGCTGTCGAGAGTGGACCTGTATCGCTTTTGAGTTATTTTTCGTGCTACGAAACATCGCTGTACATACACAATTTATTACATCAAACAAGTCTCGATACTTGACGCTCTCTGAACTGAGTTGAAAAGGTAATAATATAATTTTATTGAAAAAAAAATTACAAAACCTTTTATGATTAGGATTGAATTTGGAAACTTGGAATCATTATGTTTGTTAGGACTAAACCTTATCTCCAGTTCTGGTAGTGGGGTCTGAAGGTATACCTCGAGGTGCTACTGGTACTCATAGACGGGTAAAGCTCGGTATATCGAGTTTGGGCTCATTTTGATTCGAAGGAAGAGACCTTACCACCAGTTTTGGTAGTAGGAGCTGAAGGTATACCTCAAGGTGCTACTGGTACTCGTAGACCGATATAGCTAGGCATGTCAAGTTTGGGTTCATTTTGATTCGCAGGACGAGACCTTACCACCAGTTCTGGTAGTGGGAGCTGAAGGTATACCTCGAGGTGCTACTGGTACTCCTAGACGGGTAAAGCTAGGTATATCGAGTTTGGGCTCATTTTGATTCGAAGGAAGAGACCTTACCACCAGTTTTGGTAGTAGGAGCTGAAGGTATACCTCAAGGTGCTACTGGTACTCGTAGACCGATAGAGCTAGGCATGTCGAGTTTGGGTTCATTTTGATTCGCAGGACGAGACCTTACCACCAGTTCTGGTAGTAGGAGCTGAAGGTATACCTCAAGGTGCTACTGGTACTCGTAGACCGATAGAGCTAGGCATGTCGAGTTTGGGTTCATTTTGATTCGCAGGACGAGACCTTACCACCAATTCTGATAGTGGGAGCTGAAGGTATACCTCGAGGTGCCATTGGTACTCCTAGACGGGTAAAGCTAGTTATGTCGAGTTTGGGTTCATTTTGATGCGTAGGACGAGACCTTACCACCAGTTCTGGTAGTGGGAGCTGAAGGTATACCTCGAGGTGCCATTGGTACTCCTAGACGGGTAAAGCTAGTTATATCGAGTTTGGGTTCATTTTGATGCGTAGGACGAGACCTTACCACCAGTTCTGGTAGTGGGAGCTGAAGGTACCATATTTTAAAAGAACTGAACAGGACACAAGGAACTGAAATCTATAGGCGGTCAGATTTGGTGGAATCGGGTTTTCATATTTTAAAAGAAATAATAAAATTTATGGACAAAGGATAATGCAAGTGATTGGGCTCCAAAAAAAAAGTCATTGTGCAGAGATGAGATGAGAGTCAGATTATAGATTAGACACATGTCATTCATATTTGTTAGGACGCCAAAAAAATTTGCATTGGGAAAAAAAAGATATAACCAAAAATACATTTTGCGTTTAATAGAATAAAAATCGTTTTCTTTTATGATACAGAAACTGAACGCCCGTAGATTTCTACGAGTGTATTCGTATAACCTTTACAGCCATTGACTACGAAACGAGTGAATATTGTAAATAAATACGATTATTGGTAAAAAAAAGTGCTTGTGTGATCCTTATAAGTACCTAATGGGTTGGCTACACAGTAGTAAACCGCGATT
The DNA here is from genome assembly GCA_944452665.1 of Stenoptilia bipunctidactyla. Lineage (NCBI taxonomy): Eukaryota > Metazoa > Arthropoda > Insecta > Lepidoptera > Pterophoridae > Stenoptilia > Stenoptilia bipunctidactyla. Next base: position 17,864,078 of record OX101728.1, read on the forward strand.
AGTTCGTCTCTTTTCTTAGTATAGCGACTTCTCTTCTTATTATCGTCGAGTGAGACAGCAGTGCGCTGTCACAAAAGAGATGTTATTAATCTGTCTCTTTTCTTACTATAGCGAACTTTTTGCGGCACTGGTTCGGCGACATTGGAAGCACGGTTTACAACTGTGTAGCCACCCCTTTTGATTTGATTTGTCTTTTTTCTTACTTTAGCGATGTCTCTTATACGGCACTGGTTCGGCGACATTGGAAAAACAGTTTACAAATGTGTGACCACCCCTTATGAAATAATGGTATGTATGGTTTATCTAATACTGCCATTTAGAATAAGCTAATGTGTTGGTATAAGTGGTTAATAAAGTCTAATAGTGGTTATATAATTATTACAACTAGATTTCATTAACGCTCTCTATCTCTTTACCAGTGCCGCAAAAAGTTCGCTATAGTAAGAAAAGAGACAGATTAATAACATCTCTTTTGTGACAGCGCACTGCTGTCTCGCTCGACGATAATAAGAAGGGAAGTCACTATACTAAGAAAAGAGACGAACTAATCGCGGTTTACAACTGTGTAGCCAACCCATTAGGTACTTATAAGGATCACACAAGCACTTTTTTTTACCAATAATCGTATTTATTTACAATATTTACTAGTTTCGTAGTCAATGGCTGTAAAGGTTATACGAATACACTCGTAGAAATCTACGGGCGTTCAGTTTCTGTATCATAAAAGAAAACGATTTTTATTCTATTAAATGCAAAATGTATTTTTGGTCATATCTTTTTTTTCCCAGGGCTAATTTTTTTAGCGTCCTAACAAATATGAATGACATGTGTCTAATCTATAATCTGACTTTCATCTCATCCCTGCACAATGACTTTTTTTTTGGAGCCCAATCACTTGCATTATCCTTTGTCCATAAATTTTATTATTTCTTTTAAAATATGAAAACCCGATTCCACCAAATTTGACCGCCTATAGATTTCAGTTCCTTGTGTCCTGTTCAGTTCTTTTAAAATATGGTACCTTCAGCTCCCACTACCAGAACTGGTAGTAAGGTCTCGTCCTACGCATCAAAATAAACCCAAACTCGATATACCTAGCTTTACCCGTCTAGGAGTACCAGTGGCACCTCGAGGTATACCTTCAGCTCCCACTACCAGAACTGGTGGTAAGGTCTCGTCCTACGAATCAAAATGAACCCAAACTCGATATACCTAGCTTTACCCGTCTAGGAGTACCAGTAGCACCTCGAGGTATACCTTCAGCTCCCACTATCAGAACTGGTGGTAAGGTCTCGTCCTAAGAATCAAAATGAACCCAAACTCGACATTCCTAGCTCTATCCGTCTAGGTGTATGTACCAGTAGCACCTCGAGGTATACCTTCAGCTTCCACTACCAGAACGGGTGGTAAGGTCTCGTCCTAAGAATCAAAATGAACCCAAACTCGACATGCCTAGCTCTACTCGTCTAGGAGTTCCAGTAGTACCTCAAGGCATACCTTCAGCTCCCACTACCAGGACTGATGGTAATGTCTCGTCTTATGAACTCGAACTTGACATGCCTAGGAATAGGAATTCCAGTAGAAGCCCTCGAGTGTACCACCAGCTCATCAGGTTCGATGGTGAGGTTTTATCGTTACGAATAAAACGAGCTCAAACTTTCCGAGCACTTTAATTAATCTTACCCAATTTAATCGTTTTAATAAAAGAATTTGCAAATATTTAAAACTAAAGTATCAAAACTGTTCAAAACCTTTCGTCTTTTTCACGGCACGCTTGTGTGCGTGAATCTTATACATGTAGTAGTAGAATTCGATACCTAGCCTTTTCGGAAACGCATCCTTAACTTACCCATATTTTGAACCATATTAGAGTTTTGGACCATCTTCTGCTGTTGTTGTTGCGCTGCAGAGTTTTGAATATTTTGATGAATTTGACCTTCAGAACTCATCAACCTTTGTTGTATTATTACTGAAAAATTAAATTTGGTTTAGTCTTTTGCTCATTGCGAAATATATACTACTACGAAGAATCTTAAACACATACAGTGCTCTGTTCGTTGACCCGGCTGTAATGGCATCCGAGGCCTCATTCCGACAGGCAACGGCTGCCTAAAAGGTTGACCATCCATATTTAATCCTTGAATGTTGCCATCTTCACCCGCTTCTGCATAAAAAAAATATTTTTTTTTTTATACATGCACATGTTTATTAAATATTTTTAAAAGTTTTGGCTTACAAAAACGTTGAAATAACATACGTTGTGACCACATTTTCTCCGGGTGTCGCTGCAATAGATCCCTGAGCTGCCTGTTGATATCTTCAGTGTTAGCGTAATGCAGCGGGAAGCGTTGCGCGGGAAATACGCTACGTGGCGCCTCTGCGGCCATGGGAGTCGGTGGTCCCGTGATTTCACTGCCGTCCGGGGCTCGAATACGTTGCATTGCTGCTCAGGAAAAAAATGAAATACATATTTAATAAACACGGCAATTAGTAATCTACCCAATATTATGATTAAAGATATAAACCTAGTTTTACTAAGATAAATACTAAAATTACCGCTATATCTTTTAAAAAATAACAAGGTTATGAGAAATAACGTAAAGATAACAATTTGAAAAAATGTGTGGTATGAGCTTTCCATATTACTGCTGTTATATTTGCACTGTAGCATAGTGCGGGTGAATGGCGCCTGAATGACGTTAAATTTGTCAGAACCACTGAGATTTTAGAGTTCAATTAGTTTTTATTTGTAGAGGAGTGAAACGATATGTTACTGAAACTGTCACCCGAACCATGCTACAGCGCAAATATAATACTAGTCAAATATACATCAAACACTTCTTTACCACCTTGTATCCTCTGGTCGTGTATAATCTGTTGCTGCTGCTGAGTTTGTTGCTGTCGTTGCTGTTGCAACTGTTTCCATTGCCGCTCCTGTTCCGCCTCGCGGGCACTTCGCTGCTGCCCACAACTCCGCTCTTGCTCCTATACCGACAGTAAAGTTAGTATTTTGCCGTCGGTTTGGAGTATTGTGACTGGTTTATGATGAGACGTAATTTAGAGAAACTACGAACCATTTATGCACTTATTTAATGACAGAAAGAATGAGAATAATTTGATATTTAATTTACGGAACAATGCTTGTAAAACAAACTTGTAGTTGAAGCTGAATTACAGAATTTAGACAGTAAATACATTATAATTCAAGTCTGGATGTAGTGTCCAAGGTAAAGAAAAAAAATGAGAAGGTATATTTGTATGTAGATCTCACCATACGTCAACAACAACAGTCACCATACTCCAAACCTTTTTTCGGGTCATGCTTTAACTAACTACATAAGCATTTTAATAAACTTAGATTTGCGAGATTTTATTCTGTACAAAGCTATATTTATTTATTGAATTTAAATACATATTTATATTTTATATCTCTTTTACAAACCAAATGAGTGCTAATAAAGTTACACTATATTTTGAATTAATTTAAAGCATGCTGTAGAATTCAAATCACAATTTTCAGATATTAACAAAAAGCAATTGTTCAAAATATGAATCGAAGTTTTGTTAAAAAAGTTGTTATATATAAATGTTGTAGTTATTCATATTGTCTGTTATAAATGTGTTCAATGTTGAAAAATATTTATAATTGTCCTGTGCATAAAATCTCCTACCACCATAACAGCATGTTCTACAGAAGCGATTACACACCAGCTTTACGTCGCAAATAAACCCACTACCACCAAATTAATGTTAGAACTGTTAGCACACCACGACCAGCCACCGCCGTCCACAGTTAAAGCCAAAATCTACCATTGCAAAGCAAAAGAAATAAAAAAATAACATTACGGATACAGGGGACGTGCCCAGGAGGCGTATTCGTCGAGGGGTATGGGTATTTGAACAAAATAAGCTCGAACGAAATAAAACTTGAAAATAAACACACAGCTGACAATGCGATCGAAACAGCCAAATGTTCGTTTGTTGGGTGATGACAATTTTGACAAGGATGTAGAAGTTACTGTTGGAGGTGCAAAGGGCCGCGAGGTGCAAGGTACCGCGATCACCCAACAATCTCTCGGAACGAAACTCGCATACACACATGCTCTTCCGTAGATGTGTAGGTCTGTGTGATGTTGTGTTTAAGTTATTTGTGTCTTTTGTTAAGTGTTATTTTAAATACAAGAGTGTTATTGTGAAAAATATATAAATAAATATACTTTACATACTAATTTCAGATTCTGAAGTTACGCTTAATGAAATAACATTTTAACAATTTCTTAATAACCAAAATACACTAAATAAATAAATCGATTCGACAAACAATCCACTTTACCTCACATACGAGGAATGTGTATCGTCGTTACAAATCCGCATTTCATTGTTCAGTAGTAGCAGATAGAACCGTGTGTATGCGAGCCCATAGCAAAGTGTGTTAAACTGTCGCTACCGTGGGCAGCCTGGGCAAAGTGCGCATAATCTCTGAGGGCGTGAGCACGCGAATGTGCGCGTCCGCCTCCAGGAGCCCGCCCGCTGTGACCGTGACGTTGGGCGCGCGCACCGGCGGCGACGACGTCACGGCGGCGGCCGGCGGCGCGGGCGCGGCCGGCGACGTCACCGGCGGCGCCGGCGGCTCCTCGCTGCCCGTCGTGCCCGCGCTCGACGGCTGGCACGCACCCGGCTTGACAATACGGACCGGCTTGTTATACGTTGGATCATAGCATTTGTTTTGGTGGACATACTGGACTTTACTATCGACTTCGCCTACTTTTAACCTTCTTAATAATCAAACGTGGCGGGTCGACTTAGTATCCAATTTCAAAATGTTAGTTCTAAAATACACTCTGAGAAGCTAAGGTTTACGACACCGTCGATTTGAAGACGGAAACGTTAATAAATAAAGTATCGACACGAAGATCTAAAACTCCCATGGAATCACACATAAGCTATGGAAATATACTGTAGATCCTTTCACAGGGTCATTGTTGACATTTCAATTTTTTCATACAGAAATTATATCCATAAGTACTTTTAACAATATCTTAAATTATAGGTACACGTAAGCTTAAGCCGTTATTTACAACGTGCGCTTTGCGATAGAATCTACAGCACTGTGACATTAGCCCGGTGAGGGATGGACAATTTCATTGAGTGTCTAGCTAGACGAACTGAAGTGTGTCAAATTAGGAGATTCGGAATGAATACCCACCAAAAGTTTACATCACATAAAGATATAAAAATCAAGTTTAATCAAAAGCCTTTCAGAATAACTTCCAGCAAGTACTTTTAAGTTCAGTCTTTGGTTTAAAACTGAGAATATGCACTCCGAATCTCTTTAAACGTGACAGACACACAAAAAACAAGTGAGTCGTGTTAGCACATTTCACAAACTAAACTATCACGCGCATACCTGTTGTGCTTTCTTCATGCGAATGGCGCTTCTATTGTCCCTAGCGCGCTGTAAGTACGGAGCTTTTTGTTCCGCGGGCAACGCTCGCCACTTCTTCAGTATTTGCTTGCATCGGTCTACCCAATTGGGAAACTCTGTCTTCCATTCTGGATGGTTTGTGTTTGCGTAAAGAACAGCTGATATCGTAGCGGCGGAACCTAGACCTAGGGTTTTTTAAAGGATACAATTATGAGATAGCAAGATATAATTTTGTCAAGATAAAATGGCATTTTCTATAATACGATGTAAAATCGACTTTTCGCAAATTCTAGGTTACTTACTTTCATCTGCTCTCATCTTATCAGCACTTCGTTGATTGTACGAAGCTGGCGGTGGCTGCGATCCCCAAGAATTATTTTCCGACAGCATTGGACTTAATGCACTCTGAGTACTGGTAGATACAAAATAATTAAATAAAAATAACTATAAATAAACTATAGTAAAAACTATAAGTAAATTTATGGCAAAAAGTATGAAAAAAAAAATGAACATTCTCTATTCATGTACGTCGAAAATATAATTAGGCATAGTTAATTTTCCTTACAAGATTTACAGTATTGCAATAATCATAATTACCTTGTTGGATATTCATTGTGGTATGGAGAAGGGTAGGTATCCATTGGACTATGAAGTTGTTGTCTTTGCTGAGAGTACGGAGTACCAGCCATTGAGTTTACATAAGAAACTGAAGATTCTTGGGATTCCTGCAATTCAAGTTTAGAGTCACACTGATCAACAAAAAATAATGATTTACTGGTATTTTTATCATGGATATCAAATAAATAAATTAAATCAAGAAACTGATATAATAATTAAGTTTTTAATTTATGACAGCTAATGTTGGAAGTATTTGTAACATTTTATTTTTTGTCACAGCAATTAAACCAATGATAAAAAGTTTGCAGGTTTAGAATATAAGAAAAAATCTTTATTAACTAACCTGCGAGTCATCAGTGAAAACTCCTTTGAATATCTCGTCCACATCGTTAGTGTCCATATCCGGCAATGTGTCGCGCACCATCGCGTCCAAATTCACGTTTAGAAGTGAAAGCTCGTCCTTACTCGATAGCGAGGTGGATTCACATGTGCTGCCTGCTTCTGTAATACCGGGATATTATTTAAATATTATAAATTAAAACTATGCATGTTTGTTGGTCATTTAACAATGCTAAGGCTATTATTCATATCTACTAAGTAAGTAGTAATATATTTTTATGTTAACATGATAACTGCTTCTGAAAATGTCAAAAAAAAGAGTACTGTAAATATATTTTCATCTTTACATATTTTCTGATTCCTACGTACTTAAGATATTGTAGGTCTAATCGAATATTTTTACTGTACATACTTTTAAAAGTAATTTATATTTTTTTTATCTAGACCAGACGTAAAATAAGTACCTAATAGTAAAACTATTTTTTGCAGATAACACAATGAAATGAAATATGATAGCTGTTAGCCTTATAAAACATTCTTACCGCTCATAGGTTCAGTCTTCGTGCTATTAGCGGTCTCGCTGACTGGTGTCTCCTGTTCGCCAGATTGGGGACCTAATATTGCGTTTTTCAAAGCAGTCGAGTCTTCAGTATGCTTCAAATTGCCATCGTCATTTTCTGACTTAATTTTGGGAGTACCATCGGGGTTAGTGAGATTGTCTTTGTCGTCTTTTGGTTTTAAGGTCTTGAGAAGGTCTATTTCATCCTGTATAGCAAAAAGTGACACATTTAGAAAATAATAATAATTTCGTATGCGCAATTTGTTTCCTGTAAGATAACTTAAAAGTAAAAAAGATCAATGTCTGAGCTTCTAGATGTCTGTACATACATACATTTTCTGTTTAATAAATGTATAATATAAAATTCTCGTGTCACAGTTTTCGTTGCCATACTCCTCCGAAACGGCTTGACCGATTTTGATGAAATTTTTTGTGCTTATCCGGTTATCTATGAGAATCGGCCAACATCTATTTTTTTTTTATTTATATGGCAAAACAACGTTTGCCGGGTCAGCTAGTAAATGTATAATTTACTATGAAATTGCAGCACGAACCTGATTTAGCTGTATCGTCAAGGCTGGATTAAATACAGTGACAGCCGCCATGATATCTTCACCATCACTGTCAGAGTTGTCAAAATCAAGCTTGAAGTCTCGCAGCTCACGATAACCTTCAGGCGTTTGAGGCCGAAGTGTATTCGGACTTTCTGATGGATTTCCTAGAATATTAACAATAAGAAGACTTTGATTATATCAATTATATTAATGATTAATAAATTTATTTGTAGAACAAATTATTGCTTTAAGGCAAATTAATTATATGTAGGATTAATATTTACCTGGAGTGACCGGTGTAGGCATTCGGTCAGTAAGCTCCTTGCCGAAAAAAGCCTCTTGCATGTACGGAGGAAATTGCTCCATCAACTTAGAACGAGGTTTTCGCCGCGGTTTGCGTTTGTTGCTCGGTGATTCTAAAGAAGACATTAAAGCCTTAGCATTTCAAATTCCAAAGATATTCGAATATTGGGAATGGAATGTATATTCAGTAGTATGTTTTTATATAACTTTAATAAAATTGACGGTACCCTCACCTCCCAGCATGTCCATTTCTTTATCTTCATCTTGTTGCGCTCGTAAAGCCTGCGTTTGTCTCTGTCGCACCACAAATCCACCGATACCAAGCTGAAAGAGACACATAATCAGGGAAATGATCTTTAAGTATTTTGAAATATGTCGTCTTTTCTTAACTTGGTTGTGAAGAAAATTTTGTCTTGTCTTATTTTACAGTATTGTCTGGGACAAGCATTTAACACACTTATTACACATGTAATAAGTGTGTTAGTACTATGTAATGTTTACCTTGTTAAGATTCCTCTGTCGTTTACGGCGCAGCACCGTAACTCCGGTTTCGGTTGTATGCATCGCAAAACCTTCTGGGGGTGGACCGTCTGTACTCACGGTCCATAACATGCCTTCCTTTATATTTGATAGACCTGTGATCGAAATTAAAAACAAATGAGTACGATGATCGGTAATTAGAATAAATTGGTACAGAAGGCAGCAGATCAAGCGTTACAAACCTGTCAAATTTCCAAAACCAATTTTTAATTAATGTCAAGGACATAGAGTTCAGATTCCATTAAAATATTTTGACAGGTTTGGAACTCTTGAACCGTTGCCATGTTATAAAGGTTTTAGATTGACTTACCGGGTTCTTCCTTGACTTCTGGCTGCTCAGGCTTGTCTTCAGGCTCTTGTTCTGCAGCACCAGCTATTACAAATTATTTAAAAAAAAACAGTAAGTACATAATCAAGTTGAGTAGTTAAGGCTTGTATTGGTTTATCTTTTATGAATGCAAATAAATTTGGGCAAAAAAATTGTAAGGACGGACTATTGAAACATAAATTGCCGATAGCATAAGTCTTCATAACAAGGGAAATCATTTCAAAATTGCCTTAATTAAAAGTTTTAATATGCGATCAAGAGTGTTTTTCTAGCTCTGTTCTTCATACATGCATGAACATTTCGGTCTCCTAAACGTTGGCAGAACCATCCATACACAATAAATCGAACAAAGGGCTGGACAATGCCTTTTTTGGACGGGTTGTGATTTGGAACGAACTGCTTATCCTGAGTTTATTTTTCCGGACCTTTTAAGATATGTGCAAACTAGGTCAGGACGCAGCGCATCGCATGATTCTTTGCAGATTTTGCGGCGTGTCGCATAGTCTGGACGTAGACTGTACTGAAAATCCGTCGATGAGCCGCGGGCACTCCGCCCCATTGCCACCCGCCACAATATCCGTACCTTTAAGCGTTGAGTGAATAGGTTTCACTTGGATGTACAAATGCCGCCTTGGTCTTCACTATTACCAGGTGATATATGAGACAAAAGCAAAGCAAGGGCCTAAGTGAGTTATACTAATCTATTTTCTTTTAGTTTTAATTCTAATGACATTTTATTGAAATAGCTACATTTTAAAAATTTTTATTCCAATGTTTTTAATTTTTATGGTATATTTTTTATTTTATCTTTCGTGATCTTTTTTGAATGATGTATCGCAGGTTGCATTTTGCATTACTTTTCTGTGACAATGAATTAGATTAAGGATATAATGTAACTTTTACTGAGGGTCCTAATAAATAAATAAATACTCACAGGTGTTATCAGCGTCGTGCTTGAAGCGGCGCTTGCGGCGTGTGTGAGTGACGCCCATCTCGGCCTCGAGCTGCTTCATGTGGTGCGCGCCGCGCTGCGACAGACACACGTCGTCCACGTAGTACTCCCCCGCCAGCCCCAGCGAGTGCAGCGACGGCCGCGGCACGCGCGGCGGCGCGGGCGCAGGCTCCAGCGCGCGCGCCACGTGCGGCGGCGGCACGTCGCGCCCGCGGCAGTGCTGGCATTTGTATCTGTCGGGAGATAATTCAACAAATGTGTGAATTACGCGACCAGATGAAATGTCTTAGATTCGTATTAGAAAAGGTAATGTAAGCGTCATTGGCAATTCTCTATTTTGGGTAAAAACACAAATTTTGTAGACTGAAATTACCGTTCATAATACAGACCTTAGTTTCACTGTTAAATCTAAATACCATGGAAGATTGTAATGCTTTTTGTAAGTTTTATACCTTTGTCAATTTCTTGAATTAAATTGAAAAGGGTATGCTACGGTGGTTTGAACATTTGGAAAGGATGAGTGAAAGAGATATGTCTGGATCGCAGCAATTGGTGTTCCCTTGTCTCTGCCTACCATAAAGGGAGACAGGCGTGAGGTTACGAATGTATGTATGTGTATGTCAATTGCTTTGTTGAATTAAATTCAATTTGTACATTACATAATGTTACTTGATTTTGAAATTTAACTAGTCAGCTAGCTACATAGAATCCAGATCCACTTTCTCTATATACAAATTAAGTGTTTTGAATAAGCCAAATTTTGGGCCATGAATATGAAAATTACGTAAAAAATCTATTTGAAAGACAATTAATTACAAGGCAATCAGTTTACTCAAACTAACTGTGCCTACGTAAAAACCCCTCCGTATCAGAAGGACAATTTAGTAAAATGTCTTTAAAGGCCGAACGACACAAAAGCAAAACAACCTACTAGTAAAACGTCTGAAATTTAAAATAGTCATACTAGTAGAACGTCTGAAATGGAAAATGTCATGTTAGGCAAAAGGACTGGTACACTGATAAACAAAATAAATCAAAGATAAATTTAAAATATTATATATTTTTCTAAATAACAAATTTTATTATTATTGTATGAATTTATTGAAGTATTCTACTCCAGATTAAATACTCCTTTGTTTTCCTTATTATAAATGGGACTGGCCAGTACTAGATCAACTAGTACTGGCCAGTTTTAGATGTAATAATATGACAATCGAATCATGTCTATCAAATTCACAATTTCAATATATTGTTATATGGAGAATTGATTAACGTTTTTGCAAATAAAATGGAAGAAAATAAGGATCAGTTTATTTTTATAACCAGTCAAAAGGGCAAAAATGTTTTACTCCGAGATGGTTATAGATACAACCATAGTGTTAAAAATAAGAATGGGACGAGTTTTTGGAGATGCTCAAAGAGAGAAGAGTGCAGTGCTTCATTGACGTTGAACGCGCATAAAACAGAAATCATCCGGGAAAGCTTACATTCATGCAAAAGGCAAAAAGAAAAGAATGAATTCGATTATGTAATGGATAAATGTAAAACGGAATGTTGCCGCAAATTTACTCCTATTACGAAAATATTTGAACATCAATTTGCAAAATCTAATCTCGACATCTTGCCATGCAGTGACTCCAAAAAAGATACATTATATCGAGCTCGTCGAAAATTTTTGCAAGTGCAAAAAACTGATTTTTCAAATGTAAGTGAAGTGGAAATACCAGAATTATTAGCCAATGACTTTCTTTATTGTGTGGATGGGACGGAAAATGACAAAATATTTGTTTTTGTTACAAAATTTATTCAACAAACAATGGCGAATTTAAATAATGGTGATGTATGGTATTTTGGAGACGGTACTTTTAAGGTTCCGATACCATTCTACCAATTATATTCATTTCACGTTGATATAGACAGTTGTAAGGAGACCACCAATGTTGTACCTATAGTTTTTGTGTTGTTACCAAATAAAACACAATCAACTTACGAACGAATGTTTTCCATAATCAAGTATCGTTTCGGAATTACCATAAAACATTTCAAATGTGACTATGAGGTTGCACAGATCAATGCTTTTCAAATAGTATTCCCCGATTCAGAACTAACAGGGTGCTACTATCATTTTAACAAGGCGGTATGGCGCAAATCTCATAAATTAACTGTAACTAATACGAAACAGGGAAGAGAGATAACACGATTGTCTGCCAACCTTCCACTGCTTCCATCAACATTTATGCATGAAGTTTGGGCTAAAATTGCTGAGGAAGCAGTACAAATAGAATCTGATTGTATTTCTGAATTTATTGGGTATTTTAATAAACAGTGGATTGTTAAAACCAATCCGAAGAATATCACCTGTTTTAAACAAAGACACAGGACCAATAATGCATTAGAGGGATGGAACAGGCGTTATAATGCTAGGGTGGGACAAAAAAAGGGTTTACCGTTATATATTCACGCACTGCGTAAAGAAGCCAAATGGCAAGAATTTAAATATAAACGCACAATATTTGAGGGGCAGAAACGGAGGAAGAATGACCGTATTTTTGATGAAAAATACAAAAGGGAAGTAAAAAAATTGGAAGAAAATGAAATTTCCCCCTATAATTTCTTAAAACGCGTGTCTCATGTAAAGCGCATTCTTTTCGGAGACGATTGCTAAGCTACAAATTGCGTGAGCAGTTTGTAAACAAGTGCTAATTAAATATCTACCTTATTCCGTTTCTACAAGTACAAGACGCAGACCGGCGCGCATGTTCAAATCGGTTTTCTCGAAGCACGAGATTTATTTTTTAATCTATAACATTTATAAATGTTACTAGGTAAAGGAAAACATTTTTGTTATTTAGAAAAATATATAATATTTTAAATTTATCTTTGATTTATTTTATTTATCAGTGTACCAGTCCTTTTGCCTAACATGACATTTTCCATTTCAGACGTTCTACTAGTATGACTATTTTAAATTTCAGACGTTTTACTAGTAGGTTGTTTTGCTTTTGTGTCGTTCGGCCTTTAAAGACATTTTACTAAATTGTCCTTCTGATACGGAGGGGTAAAAACAAATATTGTAATCCCACTTGAACCATACTCACTCAGCCTTACAGCATATCTGCGCATCGTTCTCAGTGCGTATACTATCACAGGCAGCATGAAGCCAGCGCGAGCAGCCGAAGCATTGGATGATCAGCTCACCATCCGAGTAAGGTTCAGAACAGATGCAGCACATCACTAACGATGCGCATGGACCGCATTCTGTAGAAACAAAATAAGTATGTAAGTATTCATCTTCACAAATCTTAGTACTGAGCTCACTGTAGGGTCTCTCCTCTGGGTAATGAGGATTTAGTCCATAAATGTAGTTCGACAGGATTTTGTTGGGTTGGCTTTGGTATAGATTGAGCGATAGCTCGATGAGTTTAGTTGTAACTGAGACATGCGTTGCGCATGTAGACTATAAGTTAGACGTTTAGTAGAATTGAGTTGAACTTTTGCTATTGTCATGTCGAATAGTCATTAATTGAGCATCTTAAATGCAAAAACTTAAAAACATTATTAAAACATTGCAATGCTTCACTTTAACTGGGATTCACAATTTCTGTAAAGAAATTGGTCTCGTGTGGTCTTAGGTGCAAAGCTATACCATAAGATGGAGCTACGTTAGCAATATAACGTAATAACAAAAATGTCTTTAGTATTTTAGAGGCATATTGCCAGGCCTCGGTAGCTCAGTGGAAGAGCACTCGTCCGGCAAACGAGAGGTTCGAATCCTGGTCGGGTAATTTTTATTTATCACATTTTTCATTTATTGCTCAATTATTCTTAAATAAATGTTTTTTTTTTCATATATAAATTTTTCATTTATTAAACAAATTCCTTCTCTCCCGTCAGCACAACGTCGTACCTGTGTAGTTGGCGGTCCAGTGCGGCGTGGAGCGCGCGCCGCACGCGCGGCACTGGCGGCAGCGCGCGCAGCGCCACGCGCCGGGCGGCACGGCGGGCAGCGCGGGCGAGCAGCAGTACGTGTGCCACGCCGTGTCGCAGTCGTCGCACAGGATCAGCCGCGCGTCGTCCGACCGCTGCCCGCAGCCCTCGCACACCGTGCAGTCCAGGCAGCGCCAGCCCAGTGTCACTATCACCGCTGACACCTAACACAAAACACAACATCAATGCAGAAGCGAACTCACTTGAAAAAAACACATCAATAAGTTTATAAATAAACTAGCCGGTTTTACCCGCGTAACTTTTGATGCCTATAACCTTCCTCAAGAGTTGGGCTATCAAATGCAAAAAGAATTTTTCAAATCCCACTTGTGGTTTCTAAGATTAGCGCGTTCAATCAAACAAACAAACAAAAAAACAAACTTTTCAGCTTTATATATTAGTATAGATATATAAATATTTCTGACACTCACAGAACATTATCTAGCCCAAATTAAGTTTCTTAAAGAACTTGTGTTATAGATACTAGATAACTGATATACTTAAGAAATAAAATAAAATATGAGAAAATAAACAACGGCGTTATGAGTTGATATGTTCTGAGTAACAAAATTATTAATTAAAGGAAAATGATCATTAAAAGTTATGAAGAAAAAAGAAAATTATGAATTTTAACTGGTTCTTGGTAGCAACAATGTGAATAAAAAGATTAAGATCACAAACTGTTTCGTTGATAGTACTAAAAATGTATGAATAAAAAAATATATGAAAAATTTCTTCCATGCTGGACTGGGAGCAAAAGAAAAACATAGAATATGCCAGCTGCTTCTCTTCCCGGGCATACTATAAAAGTCAGTTAAGGGACGGAGGTTTTATTGACGTTTTCGTGGGCGATAGGCAGACCCCGTATCACTGCAAGTCTCTCTCCATCATTATTATACCTCCAAATTTGTCAAATATGACATCAGATGATTTATAGCATCTGGGGTTCTGCCTACCCCATAAGGGATACAGACGTAACGTTATGTATGTATTTATATGTATGAATAAAAAAGTATGAAAAATAAAATTATGAACAATGATAATTAATTGTAGTAAGACAAAAAAAAGGACTTAGAATTTTATGTGAGTTGATATGGATCCGGCTACTATAACTATAACTACTATAACAAGGTATCGGATGTAATAACTTATATAAAAATAGCTCAACACTAAATTGATTATCTATGTCTTCTTCATAAAAACATTGCTGGTTTTCCTACCAATAAAAGAAAATTTAAATTGTTCCAAAGCGTTATTCAAAGAAAATACAAACCTTAATATTCACGCAGTAAGGGTGATAACTCTGCCCACATTGCGCGCACGCAATAAGAATGCCTTCGGCATCAGTTCCTATAGCTCCGCACATCACACAAAGATCCTGCGTCAACACAAACTTGTCCTTACTCGAGCACAGTACAAGTTTGTTTTCTACACCTACAATAAAAGAATTCAATTATTATTATCGATAAAAAGTTATATACAACTCTGGAACAAAGACAGTTTCTCAAAAATATTTTCATTTCAACATTGAATTTTGATCTTATTCTTACCTGGATCGTCATCAGCAGTCTTCGTGTCAGGAGCCTGTGGTCTCTGAAGACCTAGCCCTGGTACTCCAAAAACTCCTCTCATTTTCGGTTTCGATCCCCTCTTTCTGCCGAATTCTAAAGCTGACCGCTGACGCTTCTTGAATCCAATTTTGCCGTGTGGGTAGCCCCCTTTTAGTTTGTATCCGCTGATCTTTTTTTTTGCAACTTTCGAGGACACGCTGAAGGGTTTGCCCTTGCCGAGACCCACATCAGGTTGCTAATTAGAAAAAAAAAATACATTATGTAATGGGTTATAATTATTTTATATAATTTGGTGGTATACACAAACAATTGTGTAGGAAAAGGTACCTATGTATTTTATAGTCAAGTTAATACTTAAAGGTAGCTAAAACATAGAACATAAAATTCATAAATAAATTATTTAACTTTAAATCATACCTTGGGTTCAATAGCCAGAGGATCCTGTTCTTGTTGTGAGTTGTCATCTCCAAACGATGAGTCTTGTGACGTTGATGCCATTGTATCAGAATCTTCAAAAGCTGCTGGTGGTAATACCGTTTATGTATTATCAAATAAATTCTCATTGTAGCTTTAAGAAAAATAATTATGTTGGATTTCTATTTTAGATACCTACTTTGATCACCTTAGCCTTTTATCTTACACTAGAGGTGAAATTGATTCTGATGTATTTTATTTTAAACTCAAAATAGGAAAAGTTTTAAATTAAACTACAGTAACATAACACTATTAGTAAAAGTAAGCATATCTTAGTACACAAAATGTCAAAAAGTTTTATGAAAATAAGTCATTGTTGGTCTATAAAAACTTGTTTTTAGAAATCAATACAAAAGAATTCCAAGCAGATAGTAACAAAAATAAGTTTTAATTTGCAAAATTCACCATGGCTATAATTAATATCAACTTCATGCTTTCAACCTTTAAAATCAAGAAACAGTACTATTTAAGAAATAATTCGTACCTTTAATGACAGTCAAAATCTTTTCTACTTTCAAATTCTACAAATAATACTAATCAATATTACCATCCACGCATTAAAACCGAATCAACTTTGTAAATCTTTATAAATCAGCCGCAAAATAAAAACAAAAGCAAAAAACTCAACTCACAAGGCTCAGTCTTACTTCCAGTAACCTGTAGCTGCGCCTTGCATATGGGGCAAGTGTAGCTGTAGCCCGGGTTCTGTTCCTTGCGCGCTCGGTACGTTTGCGGGTCCGCTTCGGGGTCACACATGCCGTGGACGTAACTGTGAGAGGGAAATAAAAAAAAAATTAGATAAACAGCAGATTAAAAATTGGTTTACAATAACAGTAGTAAACTGAAATTAGGAACAGAAACGATACTAATTATTCCGTAAAGACAAGGAACGATTACAAATGAGCGTTTTAAATTAAGTTGGCTAAAGGCAGCCATTTTTTGGGAATGTCGATGTGTAGTTGTTATAAAATACTGAAGTTAATTCAAAGGACTTCTCATTCAATGCATTTAGTGCATTTTGTAACATTGTAACTTCCGTTACCATCAAGTCATATAACCATTTTCATCTTTTGCTAACTCTGAAATGTGAAACACAATTTTTACGTACTTTTCATTGTTTGTGGCTATGACAAAACGGGCGAAAGCTGCGTTACGTCGGCGCACGCGCTGGTTCATACAAAAGTGGCCCGAGTACCTAAGCGGGCAACCGTGCGCGGCAGCGTTTGCTCCCGCGGGCGTCCATCACGCGTAACCACGCGCGGGGTTTCCTACGATATCCCGCGCTGGCTTATCGGTGCAATTTTGGCCCTAACATTATTATAAAACCGGGCAGTAGCCGAGTTGTATTTCCCCCAGTTTAGACAAAAGAGTGACGAGTTACCCCCGTTCACACATGGTACGTTTTACTGGATACGTTTTTTTTTCATCGATGGCGCATGGAGTTGTATGGGCGACTTCACATATGGCACAGTATTCAGTATACGTATTTTCGATACAAAAAAGGTATCCAGTAAAACGTATCATGTGTGAATGGGCTGTTATTTGACCGGGTGTTCCACTGACCGCTTGCACTCCCGGCAGCGGATCATGGCGCGGTAGGCGGCGGCGCGGTAGGCGCGGCGGCACAGCGGGCAGCACGAGCCCTTGTTGCGCTGCTGGTAGCACGAGTCGCACACCGTGTAGTGCGCGTGCCAACGGGACGACGGGCCCGCGCCCGGCGAGCGCGCGCCGCAGTCCGAGCACACGCGGCAGCACTGTCAATAACACCGCACATTAGCTAGGCAGCTACAAAGTGAGCGACAACAAAAAAACTAATATAAAACTGCTAACTGGACAACGGGGGTGGCGACCGCGGCGCGAGCAGTTCATACAAACTGGAGCATCGTGCGAGCCGTTGGTATGAGCTGCCAGAGCCGCGGACGCGCCCGCGGTCGTCCAGTTAAGAGAAAACAAACATACAAAAACAAACAAAGAGTAAACATAACCTCACGCCTGTCTCCCTTTGGGGTAGGCAGAAACAAGGGAACACCAATTGCTGCGATCCAGACATATCTCTGTCGCTTCATCAATCTTTTCATACATGATCGCCGGTTACGGGTACTTTTGACTAGGCCCTTCTTCAAAATGTCTCCAATTTGATCGGCATACGTTCGCCTAGATCGGACCCTTTCGACCACACCATCCATTCTTGCTCTGTACACCTCTTTCGTAAATCTACTTTCACTCATCCTTTAAAATGCCCAAACCACCGTAACTTCTTTAAATCCGCATCTCTTTCTTATTTCACTGTTGCGCACCCTATCTCTCAATTTCACTCTACACATGCTCTTCAAAGCTCTCATCTCCACAGCATTAATCCAGCTTTCATGTCTCTTCTGCCACACCCAAAATTCACTACCATACATAAGTGTTGGCGCTAAAACTCCCTCAAGTACAGTCAGACGAGCCTTATTCGGTACAATCTTGTTTGCCATTATCGATTACAAGGCGCCATTAACACAAGTTCCTGCTCTTACTCTTTTCAAACTCACCTTCATACTTCCCATCTTTTGTAAACAAGGACCCCAAGTATACAAACTCTTTCACTTGTTCCACTTTTTTGCCTCCTATCATATTATTGCATTCCGTCATATATTCATTCCTCTCCATAACCATGACTTTCGTCTTTCCAACATTCACTCTCAAACCTTTCTTTTTAAAATAATTTTTTAAACAGCTTGGCTATGACATTATATAATGCACAATATTATATTTGTATTATTTACTCGTTAATTAAGTGCATACAACGTTATTCTTTGTTTATAAGAAACCAGCGGGGCTAGCATGCTACCGTCGACAACGATAAATCGGGCCTTTTATCGATATTTTCTTAGAATATGGTATTTAGTGTATGTAATTTATTAAGATTATGACATATTTGGTTCTGTGGTTTTAATCATGGTATCAAATCGAGTAATTCTATCTATTATGGTGCGCATAGTAGCTTACATAATAGGATAAAATAACAAAATAATATTTATCTTGTCGATTCAACTATTTATCGATCGTTGCATGCTAGCCCTGCTGACAACATTTTGTTAAGAATCGGTAACAGAATCGATAGTAATAATTTTATTCCATGTTTCTTTTAACTCAATAATCTCTACAGAAAAATGTACACAGTATGCAAGTAGGTAGAGAACGCGCCAAACATCTAGTCCCCTCTGAAGCTGTTGCAAGGCGGTTCTACTCACAAAAAAACCTGCGCAAAGCGTATCGCAAAAACTTTAGAGAGGACTATGTTTGGCGCGATCGCTATCTACGTTGCATGAAAGGGCAGCGAGCGAGCCTCGTACACTGAGTATCCTCACTCGCGTGACAAAACCAAGGCACCATAACTGGCTTGAAACTTGCGGAGTTTTTAAAGATTCTACTAAATTATTTTGTATACAGATTCTTTGAACGAAAATATTGGACCCGTGTGCCAGGTTTCGCATAAACAACAAATAACGTATATTTTGACGTTCATCAAGTGTCTACCATATATTCTTTAGCAACAAGCTGTGGCGTCTCTAAAGAAGGAAATAAACAGATAAGTTTTTGATTCAGATTCCGACACCAACCTTGCACTTCCAGCCATACTTGGGCACGGTGTTGATGGGCGGGCGCAGACAGGCGGCGTGGTACAGCTTGTCGCAGAGCTCGCAGGCCACGGCGCGCGGGTCGGCGGGCGGCGGCGCGTTGCGGCACACCTGGCACGCGCGGCACACGCGGCAGCACCAGCCCGCGCGCACGCCTGGCACGGGAATTTGTCGTTGTAAAAGTCTGCCTAATTTTTGTTGACAATAAACCTTAGCAACTATTATGGAAGGTATTAAAACAAAACAAAAATACTCTTTTTTCGTTTTTTAGGGAAACTTATATTATGCTACTGGCTGTTTCACCTGCCCAATTTCAAATCCCGTGGGAATATCGTGATAAAAAGTAACCTGTGCTATTCGAGACTGTACACTTTTCACTGTGCCAAATTTCATCCAATTTGTTGGACCGTTCTGCCGAAATCGAATACAATAACAAACATCCAAACTTTCAAATTTATAAAATTAGTAAGATAAGTTGAACAAAAATAATGCAATAGAAAATACATTGAGATACAACAGTAATTCTCCAAATACGTTAAATTTTATTCTAGTTTCATCATCCATCATCATCCACAGCCTGTAGACGTCCACTACTGGACATAAGCCTCTGTTCTGCGAGCTATGTGCCCTGCCCATTGCCACTTCAGCTCTGCAAACCTTCTGGCTATGTCGGTGACGTTGGTTCGCCTGCGAATCTCCTCATTCCTGATTCGATCCCGCAGGGAAACTCCGAGCATGGCCCTTTCCATTGCCCGCTGAGCGACTCTAAGCTTATTTATAAGGCCCATAGTCAGCGACCACGTCTCAGTGCCGTATGTCATCACTGGCAACACACACTGGTCAAAAACCTTTGTCTTCAGACACTGCAGTATTTGCGACGAGAAGATTTTACGGAGCTTCCCGAACGCTGCCCAGCCGAGTTGGATCCGACGATTGACCTCTTTCTCAAAGTTGGACCTACCTAACTGGATTTTATGTCCTAGGTATAGATAATCGTCAACAACTTCGAGCGTGGTGCCTCCAACTACCACAGGAGCAGGTGCAATATGGACGTTCGACATGATCTTCGTCTTATCCATGTTCATTTTAAGGCCCACTCGCTGCGAGGCTCCACTGAGGTCATCGAGCATTTTACTCAGGTCCTGCAGGGTCTCAGCCATGACTACGATGTCATCAGCGAATCGAAGGTGAGGGATGTACTCGCCGTTGATGTTGATGCCGAGCCCATCCCAGTCCAGAAGCTTGAAGACATCTTATGAGGTTAACAGCTTAGGCGATATAACGTCGCCTTGCCTGACGCCCCGCTGCAGTTGGATAGGCTTCGAATTCTGATCCTGAATACAAAAACTTCAACGCTTCGATGTATCGATAGTCAATTTGGCACCGCTGCAAAAACTGCAGTACAGCCCAGGTCTCGATCGAATCAAAGGTTTTCTCATAGTCCACAAACGCCAAGCAAAGTGGCTGGTTATACTCCTCCGTCTTTACTATAACCTGCCGCAGCGTATGGATGTGGTCTATGGTGCTAAAGCCTTTTCGGAAACCGGCTTGTTCGGGAGGCTGAAAGTCGTCAAACAGCTTGTATACATGGCTCAACAAAGTAATGGGTCCGAAGTTCTTCAAAAGGGCTTTATCACCTTTTTTGTAGAACAAGACCACTATGCCTTGGAGCCACGCTTTGGGCGTTTTGCCCTCGAGAATGATGGAATTGAACAGCTTCTGAAGGGTCTTACACAGGTCTGCCACCAGCTTTCAGAAGCTCGGCTGTAATTCCATCATCACCCGGCGCCTTGTTGTTTTTAAGCTGTTTAAGGGCCATACTAATCTCGTACAGGCTGACGTCTGGGATATCTTCGGTATAGCGTCGGGTTAATTTGGCTCCTGGGTCTTTTGCCATGTCTTGAACAAGTGCCCGTGTTGTCGTGTATAACTGTCCGTAGAACTTCTCAACTTCCCTCAAAAGTTCGGGTTTAGACGAAACAACCCTGCCGTCGTCCGTTTTCAACTTCGTCAGTTGGTTCTGGCCTATAGACAAATCTCTCGCGATGACCTTTGAGCCCTTGTTTTGCTCGTTAGCCGTTTCAATACAGTCTGTATTAAACCGGCGTAGGTCGCGATTTAGGGACTTGGAGATTTGTCTATTAAGCCGCCGATACTGAGAAGCATCTTCCGGGGACTGCAGGATCATTGTGCGTCTTTCTTCCATACGTTTAAGGGTAGAGTCTGAGATTTTTCCGGTTCCTTTTGTACGGCTGGTTTTAAAGAACTTAGACCCAGCCGTGGAGACAGTTTCCACAAACCTGTTATTGAAGTCGTCCATATCGACGCAGTCGCCGAGGCATTCAAAGCGGTTCTGCATTTCGAGCTGAAAGCTTTCGGGGTTTTGGATCTGGATGGGTGCAGGACGAAGTACAGACTTTATCAGTCAAGATCGCTCCAGTTTTGGATTCAGACTCTATGTGCCTCTTACTATGCGGTGATCGCTACCGATTTTCACGGCATTGATCACAGAGACATCATTGAAAATCTGTTTTCTCGTTGACATGATAAAGTCTATCTCGTTTTTGGTTTGACCATCGGGGCTTATCCAAGTCCATTTGCGGTGTTCCGGTTTCTTGAAGAATGAGTTCATCATAAAGAGGCCCTCTTTCTCCAAGAAGTCGGCCAGCATCTGGCCTCGGACGTTCCGGAATCCCACTCCAAATTGCCCCACTTTCTGCTCATTGCCGCTTTGTTTGCCTAATTTTGCGTTAAAATCCCCCATGACCACGTTGAAATGAGTTTTGGAGCTGTGTATGGCTTTGGAGATGTCCTCATACATAGCCTCCACCTCATCATCGGAGTGTGTCGAGGTCGCAGCATAGACCTGTATGACCTTCAACGAATACCGTTTGGTAATTCTGAGTATCAGGTACGCTACCCTATTTGACACGCTCTCGATTTTTGTAACATTGTTCACGAGGGTTTTGTGGACGACAAACCCGACAACACCTTGGAACAGTTGATCGCCCTCCCGGAAGTAGAGAAGATTGCCGGATTTCAAGATTATCGATTCCTCTCCCTGTCTACGGACTTCAGATAACCCCAGGATATCCCAATGCAATCCACTCAATACTTCCTCCAGCTCAACAATCTTTTCGTCTGTCCGCAGTGTCCTAACATTGTATGTCGCCAGGGCCAAGGGTCGTCGTTGGTAGCGTGCCCCGCCGTTTCCTCGATCGCTACCTTGATCGAGACTAGCGGGACCGCCGGGGACTAGGGGCCGGGGCCTTTGTTTGCGATTCATTATTTGAGGGGGAAATGCCGTAATCGGCACGCTTGGCAGGCGGGTTGGCGATAGCAGTGTGATGTTGATATACACAAAAGGACGCTGCTGCCCGTCCTCTGGTTTGTCCCTTAGTCGACTCTTACGACACCCACGGGAAGAGATGGGGTAGCGCTATTCTTAAGGCGACGCCACACGCCAATTCACACAGAGCAAATTACTAATTCGATCAGAATCAAAAATCATTGTTTACATTGGTTCTAATGCAATGTAAGGCAGAAGACTAGTCAACATGGCCTACCCACTAAATAAGTCTAAGCTAAGAGGTGGACATGTAGTGAACTTGAACATTAAAATAAACCACAATAAAGCAGATATAAAAGTTGACTGATCAATTTGATCACAATTGACATCATAAAATATAAAATAAAAAAATAGAATTTCAAATACTTATCACTTTTCATGATATTTATGTAAATTAAAGAGCTTGCACCATCTACAACAAATATTTCTTACAGTCATACCTTCACCACATGTTGAATACTATACTAAATGTAATGAGAAAACGAATTTGAAATAAAATAAATAAATTTAGCAAACCTGGTAACTGAGCAAGGCCAACACAAGTGCCATGATAGTGAGCGCCACAACCGATACAGGTCATCAAGTTGGGAATATCTCCAATTGTGTGACAGGTGCGGCATTCTATGTCTGCGTTACCTGTTAAAATACTCTATTAAATCCAAAGGTTCCATTGTTATGTCATGTGTAGTTGTACCTCAGAACAATGAATTGAAAATACAAAAATAAAAAAATTTACTCACAAATCAAAGGAACTTGATAGAGATGATCCTTACAAAATGAAGACTTGGTCATAAAATCCAGGAATCCACCGGATGCCAAAACACACGGAAAATGAAAATATTTGCTGCAACTCATCTGAAACAAATTTCAACCATTACCTATATTTCTAGTTAAAATTATTATCGTAACACATTATTGTAAATGTTGTTTATCAATATTGCGACATTATTTTCAATATTTATAAGCAATAATTGATTTTGTGAAAACTGTTACCTTGCAAGGTATACTGGCTCCATGTCGTTGGCAAAAGGTACATTTCCTTGACAGTGCTGCTATAACTATACCACGAACTCGAGACTCTTCTAGTTGTTCCCTGTCTTCTTCAGAAGTCGAGGTTTGGGCCACCTGTTTATATCAATTACATGATTAAAATGTCTACTTGGTTGAATGCACTTTGAGTAAAAATCTGATAATAGATCAGTTTAGGAATAGCCATATTATCCTCTAAATTTGTCAAGTAAGCATGTAATAAGTAAACAAAAAATAGTATGTGTAAAAATTATGTACCTGATCTTGAAACGGTGGAGTGAAATCTAAGCAGCATCGGTGTACATAGAAAGCTCCAGAGGACACTACTGCTGGTATTTCAATGACTTCTTGATGACCAATAATGGACAGTTCATCAGTATGTTCCATGTTGTATAGTGGTGTTCTGCAACATAGAATAAATTCCAAGTTATTTTTATCTAAACAATAACAGCACATTTGTGCTAATTTTATAAATCTGATGAGTTTATTTGTTAGCTTGAACAGAATAAAGGCAGGATTTAAGAGCAATTAAAAATAAATATTTATCTTGCATAGCCCTTTTTTGAAGAAGATTTTTTTATGTGTTATAATTTAATCAACAGGACTATATATTAATGTGTTTGAAAGTATAAAATAACTCTATAGTAGTATAATTGTAAGAAAATTCTTGATATACACAAAAAAACAGAATCCCCAAGTAATACTTGGGGACTGAAAACTGCTCGCGTCCGCAAGGTTTAGCCCTCGATGCCTTGTACGTGGTCCCTGGGTGGTGCTAAACGAGCAGTAAAATCTGGTGGTAGGCTTCGGCCGTGGCTTGTCACCACCCACTAGACAAAACCATGCCGCCAAGTAACCTAGTTGCGTTCCGGCATGATGCCTTGTGTAGCCATTGAGGAGGATAGGTCTGAGTAATCGTGCTGCATCGGAGAACAGTTTTCAACTCGTAGGATAATGACTCACCGGGTAACTCGTTTTGGAGGGTAGCGGGATCCGAAGCACGGTGCACCGCTGGCCGACCGCAGGTAGTAGGGGGCCCAAGTAGCATGCCAGCCACATGCGAAAGGCTGCCCCGCCACCTCGCGAAAAATCCCGGGAGGCTCCATCGTGCCGGTTGGCGACCGGTTAGAGAGGACCCGATGGCGATCTCGGGGGGGTTCGGGCGTCCCCGCAGTCTCCAGGCGAGTTCCCCAATGGTGCGTTGTTTCCTACGAGTTGCTTGGTTCCATTTGCAGCGCTTCACTCAACTTCTATTCTCCTCCCTATTCACTCCACTACCAATTCACAATGAAAGGTCCTAAAAAGAGTACGGTTCAACAGCGGTTGCACTTCCTCTCCCTTAAAGTGCACTTCTGTAACATCCGAGGAGTGCACTCCAATCTGAATGATGTCCACCACCATCTTGAGACGGAGAGACCACACCTACTCTTTCTAACGGAGACGCAGATCTGCGATCCGTCAGACTCGGCATACCTTGGTTACCCAGGCTATATCCTGGAGTCTCTTTTCCGCCCGCACGCCGGGGTGTGCATGTATGCCAGTGACGCGATCTGTTATCAGCGTCTCCGTTACTTGGAAGTGCCGGACCTTTCAGTCATGTGGGTTCACATAGATACTGGCCTAGACCAAGTGGTTTACGCCTGTATCTATCGTTCACATAGCGGAGATCGGGAGACAACGAGGCTTATGGAATACCTTGGCAATACAGCAGATAAGATTCAGCAACGTTTTCCCACGGCGCAGTTAGTGTTTCTGGGGGATTTTAATGCTCACCATGGGCAGTGGTTATACCCGTATCAGGACACTGACCATGCTGGCAGAGAGGCCTTTAAGTTTTCGCTGACTTATGGTCTCTCACAGCTTGTTAACGAGCCTACGCGCATCCCCGACGTTGCTGGCCACACTGCGTATTGCTTGGACCTTCTGCTGACAACCGATCCTGACAGATACTCGGTGTCCGTCACTGCACCTTTAGGGACATCCGATCACTGTATGGTGAAATCTGTATCGCTGTACTCGCCACCTGACACCCGCCCAAAAGGCTCCAGGCGAGTATGGAGTTACAAGTCAGCAGATTGGGATGAAATGCGACATTTCTTCGCATCTTATCCATGGCGGCAAACTTGTTTTACATCAACCGATCCATCGTGCTGCGCTGATGCTGTCTCAAGTGTGATAGTTCTAGCAATGGAGTACTTCATTCCCCACGCTGATCTATCCCTTGAAACCAAAGCTCGCCCATGGTTTAATACTGCTTGCCTAGCCGCTGAAAAGCGAAAGCGGGAAGCATACAAGGCCTGGGCAAATGCTCGCAGAAGCAAAGCCGTGGATTCGCATGAACACAAGAAGAGGTACAATGCTGCCGCCAAGTCCTGCAAAAAGGTAATCAAAAGAGCTCGTTTTGCCCACATAGGCCGTATCGGAGACAGAATAGCAGCATACCCTTCGGGAAGTAAAGCTTTCTGGTCCCTTGCCAAGTCGGTCGAAACGAACTTTTGTCGCCCGTCGCTGCCACCACTGAGGAAACCCGATGGTTCTCTGGCCCATACTTCTAAGGAGAAAGCAGATTTATTTGCTAGTATCTTCGCAGAAAATTCTCGTCTAGATTGCCAAGGAAAAATCCCACCCCAATTACCTCAGTTCGGACCTACAATGGGTACCGTTCACATTCGCCAAAAGGAGGTTCTTAAATGCTTGCTGCACCTAGACGAGAACAAAGCTAGTGGTCCAGACGGTATTCCTGCAGTGGTCTTAAAACGCTGCGCAGCTGAGTTGTCTCCCGTTTTGACGCGTCTTTATCGACTTTCATTGGAATCCGGTAAGGTTCCCAAGTCCTGGAAGCTTGCTAACGTACAACCAGTACCAAAGAAGGGAAGCCGTGCCGATCCTGTCAACTACCGACCAATTTCAATCACTTCCATACTTTGCAAAGTCATGGAACGTGTATTGAACAATCGACTCCTGGCATACCTCGAAGCCAACGAGCTCCTAAGCGATAGCCAATATGGTTTCCGCAACGGGCGCTCGACCGGCGATCTTCTCGTGTATGCCACTCACTTATGGAGCGAGGCCTTGGAGGGTCATGGTGAAGCAATAGCTGTATCCTTAGACATTTCCAAGGCCTTTGACAGGGTCTGGCATGATGGTCTCTTAAGTAAGCTTCCAGCTTATGGCATACCGATTGGGCTCTGCGACTGGATATCTGATTTTCTGAGGGAACGGTCAATTCGAGTAGTCTTAGATGGCTTCTCCTCCGACCAAATGGCAATTAATGCCGGGGTACCTCAGGGATCTGTTCTCTCTGCAACATTATTCTTGCTGCACATTAATGACCTTTTGACACCGGGCATTATTAGTTATGCTGATGACAGCACTGTTGTAGAGAGATACGTATCCAATGCGCGAGCGAGCCCCCGTGAAATCCAAAGTTTAAGAAAGTCAATGATTGAGCGCGTTGATTTGACCTTACGGAAAGTATCCGATTGGGGTGAGTCGAATTTGGTCAAATTCAACGCGTCCAAAACTCAGGCGTGTCTATTCTCCGCAAAAAAGAGCACCTTCACATTAACGCCCACTTTCCAAAATGTATCTGTCCCCATCACTGACCATCTAGGGCTTTTAGGCGTAACTATAACATCTAGTTTAAACTTCGGTCAACAAATTGTGTCCATGGCTCAAGTAGCTTCGAAAAAGTTGGGAATCATCTCGAAGGTACGGCGGTACTTCAGCCCTGCACAGCTTCTTAACTTATATACAGCTCAAGTGCGATCATGCATGGAGTATTGCAGTCATCTTTGGGATGGTTCAGCCAAATATCAACTAGAAGCGCTGGACTCCGTTGACCGAAGAGCCCGTAAATTAATTAACAACGTCGACCTTACGACCAAAAAACTACAGACCCTAGAGCATCGTCGTAAGGATGCCTGTTTAACCGTGTACTACAGGATACATTTTGGTGAGTGCGCGAGTGCTCTGTTTGAGCAAATTGAACCCTCACCCTTTTACCATCGGACTACTAGACGCAGACAGAACTTCCATCCGTATGTGGTTGATATTCCGAAAAGTCGAACTAAGCGCTTTGACAGTTCCTTTTTGATACGGGTCGCCAAGGTTTGGAATGAACTGCCTGCGTCTATTTTCCCTGACCAGTATAGTCCTAGTACTTTTAAGCGTCGAGTGAATAGGTTTCTCGTGGATGGACGTGTACCACCTTAGTCTTCATGTTCACTTAACATCAGGTGTCATGGAAGACAAACGTCCCATCCATATTTTATAAAAAAAAAAAAAAAAAAATAGAAATGAAAAAAAAAGTAAAACGACAAAAAATATTGTGTGGGCATAAATTTTCTGACTCACTTGCACTTGTTAAATGCTTTTTGCCGCCGACTCAGTGGGACCACTGCTAATTGATTGGGGTCAATTTCAGGTGGTGGAGAAGCTAATCCAGGCGGCAAGGGTGTAGCTGGTGCACTAGTAGGTGTTGGAGTTCCCCCACCCGCTGCTGGGGTAGAACTTCCGTCACCTTCAATGTTGCATAAATATTGTCGCATCTCTCCTTGCCCAAGTTGACTGCGCTCACTCAGATTACATAGGGCGCAAACTTTACCAGGCCTGTGGGAAAAATAATTAGAAATAATTGTTAAATTTTAAGAAATAAACAGATATTTAAAAAAACACATGGTTCTGCTATTAAAAATCCATACTGAAGTATGTTCAGTGGTTGGTAGTGTTGGCAAATCAAGATTGCATATACAATATAACCAGTTTATTACAAAATTAATGAGCATAACTCCATCTAAATTTCAATAATTTTCTAAAATACTCTTAGTCAAGAATCTTACCACTTCTCAGGCATATAGGGTGGATCATCAGGTGCAGGCATCGTAAAGTCATCGCCTTCTTCCATGGCATCATCCAAAGAATCTTCTCGACTAATACGATTACGTTTAGCACCACGGACTGAACCAGCTAAACCTCCTCTGTACCTACAGAAATACGAAAAGGCATCACTGCATCATTATATGTTAATTAAATCAAAATTTTAAAATATAGGTTAATTTAGTATTTTCAATAATACAAAAGGTTATTTATTTATTTTTATAGAAGCACCCACCTTCTTACTATCTTTCCTTCTTTGGCTAGCTTTACTCCTTCTTTTCTAGGTCTGCCTGGACCTCTACGTCCTGAAGTAAAGAATGGCCTAGTGTAGGGCTGATGATGGAAAAATGGGGGCTGTGATAAGCTGCCATGAGGGGACGCTGGTTCCTCTCCTCGTGGAGATGAAGCACAGGATGTAGGAGTTGAACCAGGTCCGGCATAGAAATCTGCAATCATTTGATTATGTTAATGACTTTGAAGAGCCATTTGGTCCATGAAATCTATTTATTAGAAATGTGTTATTTTAATAGTTTTCATTTTCTATCTAGGATTAATAATAATAACCATAAATATAAATGTTTTTTAGTGTGAATAAGTCTAAACTTAGATGTGAAAATGGTAACCTCAGTTAGAGTAAATTTAAACTTGGCATTTTGGTGTCTTTGCAGACTCTGTGGTCGCGAGAGTCTATTTAATAGTATGAATCGCGAAAACTTAAGACAGTATTGAAGTCTTTGATGGTGTTATATTATTTAGATGATATAAACAAAAAGCTAGGCACAAGTACGATATTTTAAGACCATTTCTAATTATTATATATCTATTCTTACATTTATGCAATTTTTTTTACTGACCAGTATACAATAAGTTATGTCAATATTTTTATTTTAGTTTACTCTAATTATATAAAAATAAACAACGAAATTGAGGCAACATATGATATAGAAATACAGTTTAATAATATTGAATAATTAATTGCAAATAATAGAATAGCCTAGACGGCTGTACCTGTAGACGGCGGGGCTTCGGCGTCCTCTTCAGAGCCATCGTCGCCAAGGAGATCGACGTCCAGGGTCGCCTCGTCAGGCACGTCCATCTTTTAAAAAAACATTGAATTCACTTGCCTAAAAGTACAACACTCTAAAGAGTCTAGATAAATGCAAAACTAATTATTTACAATTACAAGTAATAGAATCAACGCCATAATGAAGGAGAAATGTTGATTCAACAAACTTTTGAACTTACCGCAAAACTTTGCTATTGGCCTACAATAGAGTCAAGTTTATGGTACAAATTAATACTAAGGACACACACATTTTTATTTCGTTTATTTAAAACAAAACTGCAAAATACTAAAATAATACGACATTTTACGAATGAAGTAAATGAATGAATGAAGCTCATAGACGATACATACAGTTAATATGAGAATGAAGCTGAGTGACGGGAGTTGATTATCTTCATTCGTTCATTCAAAACTCCTGAGTGATGTGCTTTTTTGATTATATAGGAGAACAACCGGACTGGTTGACCAAAATGACCAAAAAAGTTAATAAAGTGAAAAAAGTCTCATTATTGTTAAGAAAGTTCAATAACAATAAATATCATGTATTTCAATAAACGGTCGCTCGAATAAAACGTAGTATCATCATAATTTCCTCATTTGACAATATTATGTGTTTCTATGGGGTGCAGCAAAGTAAGTAGGTACACCAAAAATTTTTACTCCGAATAATTGGAACCTTCATTGAATTTTGTGTATATTAATCACTATTCGTAACTACTCTTTGAATAGAATCATAAGTGATGCGTTTGATTAAAAAATGGTATAGTAATAAATATAAGTATGAAAGAATTTTTAAAAAAGAGCATTTATGTAGGTACTTCACATGGAATTTTATAATTGCTAAAAATACACTTTACGAGTGACAATGCCCATGACTTTGTAGCTTATTCGCGTGTCCAAGTCACACTGCTTCGAGTTATATTTTCTTAGATATATTTTATAGACTTTTTCTTATATTTTTAAACATATCAATGAACAAAAAATTAGCAAAAGTCAGTGACTTCAATCTGCTGACTTGCATCGCCATTCTCACCCCCAGATTAGAAAGTATTATGTACAAGTGTTCTCACCGAGAGCAGAAATCGAACGGTATAGATCGCGCCAAACATCTAGTCCCTTCTGAAGTTTTTGCGAGACTCTGCGCGCAGATTTTTTGTTAGTAAAACAACTGCGCGAAACGCCTTGCATCAACTTCAGATAGGGACTAGATGTTTGGCACGATCTCTACCTACTTATTGTGGCAGAGATTTAATAATGATGGGACATCCTCAAAGGTTGTGTGTGATACAGTTATTGAACTAAGTCGGAGATGCTCGGTAACTAACTTAATGAAGCAGTACTTTGATGAAAGCCTATGATTTATCTTAAAGCGTTGTTTTGAAATCCCCAAAACCACCAATTGCACACTGACAAAACCTTGCTGGGCCTTATTCTGCGGAATCCATAAGGTTATTAGTTAATATTTATTCATTGTTGTCTCAGGTGCGGTCCCAGGGGGGGTGTCACAGGGGACATGACCCTCCCCAAAATCATGAAAAGATGAACCCCTTATAGGAGAAGGAGGAAGAAAAGATACTTCTGATACAAAAAAATTGTCGTGACCGGGGGGGTCACAAAATTCAGTTCTGACCCCCCCCCCCCAAATTTCAGTCTGGGACCACGCCTGTGTTGTCTATTGGTTGCATATCTGTGCAAACGATACAATATAAAAACATTCCTACGCCAAACCTATGAAAAACGAAATTAATAGGTAAATGATAACTTACCATAGGTATGGTTAGTTATCATTCATTAATTTCATTATTACATTAGGTATGACC
This sequence comes from Stenoptilia bipunctidactyla, assembly GCA_944452665.1. NCBI lineage: Eukaryota > Metazoa > Arthropoda > Insecta > Lepidoptera > Pterophoridae > Stenoptilia > Stenoptilia bipunctidactyla. Next base: position 17,895,490 of record OX101728.1, read on the forward strand.
TCAATATTTTTATTATTTCAAAATGTTCAATGCATTCTAATAAATTAATCAAAAATATTTATAACCAACTGGAAACTGAAATGAGAAACAGTTTCGTTACCGGTATGTTACGATTCGTTGTTTTTTTCCGATTTATATATCAATGAAAAAACAAAAAAAGTGTTGACGTTGAGTTTATGTTTTGTTTACGTGTTCCACTGATAAACAATATTCACTGAAAGATACCGGGTTATGATATGACGTATTCATCATCTGTCAGTCAGTTCTGTTCTGTCACATACACCGGGGCTTGATAGTTTACCTTTATTTATCAATAAATCTTCCCCCTATACATTCACTCACAATGAAAGCTTTAAAACAAGTATTACTAATAAGTGTTTTAATTACACAGGGTTTTTCGACAATATTTGATACAGAATCCTGTTATTCCTTCGGTAGTGGTAATGTTTTTCCTGGTGGAGCCCGAAAAATTGACCATAAATTGCAGTTTACGAAAGCAATGAGTTAGTTTTTATATATATATTTTTGTTCTTGTAGCATAGAATAATAAAATAATATAAAACGTGTGTTTAAAATGTTACAGTTTCTAAGCCGGCTCCAAACTGGGAAGCCACGGCGGTTGCAAATGGAGAAATTACACAGCTATCTTTAAAAGACTATTTAGGAAAATATTTAGTCTTCTTCTTTTATCCATTAGACTTGTGAGTACCTATATTTTTATTTTATTTTAGATACATGTTAAAAAATATTGAAAAGTTCTATGCAATACAAAACCATAAGATCCTAACAAGTCTATTGTAAATGTTGCTAGCTATATTGGATAACTGTAGGTACCTAATAAAATATTTTTGAGCTTATACATTTTTATTGTTAATAATTATTTTTCAGCACTTTTGTCTGTCCTACAGAAATTTTAGCATTTTCTGAAAGAGTTGAAGAATTCAGAAAAATCAATACAGAAGTGGTGGCATGTTCGGTTGATTCTCACTTTACTCATCTAGCTTGGATAAACACTCCTCGAAAGGAAGGTGGTTTAGGCAAAATTAACATACCACTACTCAGTGACTTAACCCATACTATTGCCAAAGATTATGGAGTGTACCTGGAAGATGTTGGTCACACTTTACGAGGACTATTTATAATTGATGATAAAGGCGTGTTGCGACAAATAACCATGAATGATCTTCCAGTAGGGCGATCAGTAGATGAAACATTAAGACTTATACAAGCTTTTCAATATACTGATAAACATGGTGAGGTTTGTCCAGCAGGGTGGAAGCCTGGACAAGACACTGTAAGTGTAATGGACATGTGTAAAAGCCTTTTTGTGTCTGAGATAATTTTGTTTAATCATTTCATGTACATTTTATTAAATTTTAATAAATTCCTTTGCAGATAATCCCCAACCCTGATGAGAAAAAGAAATATTTTGAAAAATCATATAATTAGAATAAAAAATAAACAATTTGTAATTCTAAGTAATACTGCAGTGGAAACTTTTCACATAGAAGATAAGAAAAAATATAAGTCAAAGCAATACTCAAACACGAAAAATAATGAAGATTTTGTGTTTTTCCAGAGCTTATGATATTTTACAAAATCTGTTATTGTTATAACCTTCAGTACTTATCTAAATAGCTTAATTGATAATTTGATTAGCATAATGAATCACAAATTAATTGTCAGGCATCACAAGAAGACTTGATTAGTTTATAATAAATATATGTTTAATAAATATTTTACATTTTCTACTTTATGTTTATTTTATTAATACCATGCATTTTAATACAGAAAAAGATTGCTTAAAAATGTATGTTAAATACAAGGCAATGCACCATTGCATAAAGCATAAATTGTTAATAAATTGATTGTTATGGATAATAAGGTTGATTTTTGTCCATACATGAATGACAGTAAACTTTAGTAAGCAAGTAGTATATAAAATACCTAGGTACTAAATATATACCATATATAAAAGTTTTACTACTAACAATTTCATAGGAACCTAATCTTAGGGAATTAGTGCCCGAACGTCGCTTCCCATAATGCCGCTTTCGGGTACTGAGTCACAAAACGTCGCGCCTACTTATGGTACAGTTATGGTTAGTCACTTTTCTTTATTTTAAGATTAATCATTTAATATAGAACAGAAATAGATATTTAATTTGAATTACTTTCGGACCGACAATGACTTTTATATTCCGTTATTTTTTTTTGAAAAGTACTTGGGTAGCTGAAGTATGTAAGAGATTGCTAAATAAATAAAAAAATAGTCGTAAAACCAAAATGAAAGCAAACTCACTATTTCTTGTTGCGGGTCTGGGTCTTTATCTATTTATATTCTAGTTTCCCCCTAGTTCGCTACATGGTATCCCATACATAATACAAGCAGTGCCGTCTTAAGGCTATTCGGCGCCGCGCCGGGGTGCGGGGCTCAGCCTACGCTCTCGTTTCTAACTGCTTTTTTTGACGTTATCATGTAAATAAATAAATAAAATAAAATCCCCAGACAAACACACCAAATACATTGCCCCAGATAAAGAAGAGCTTGTGATATTGATGGATAGCGAACTAGGCGGGAACCTAGAATACAAAAACGCCCAAACACAGAACATTTTTTTTTCTTGTTCCGTGCGATAATCGAACCCGCGACCACAGGCAGACAGGTTTACCCCATCACCAAAGTGGTCGTCAAATGATTAATGATATCATGATATGAAGCAAAAAAGCCCTAAAATAATGTCAAAGAAGCGATTGTTATGGTCTTTCAAGCACTATTCTCTTCTTAAGTTAAACCAAAAAAAAAAATTTTTCAATTTTTCAACAAGGTGTACTTACCTAAGTAGGTAGACTTTTTAAAATTCCTAGAAAAAAATAATTTAAAAAGTCCCTAAAGGTGCAGTGACGGACACCGAGTATCTGTCAGGGTCGGTTGTCAGCAGAAGGTTCAAGCAATACGCAGTGTGGCCAGTAAGCTCGTTTACAAGCTGTGAGAGACCATATGTCAGCCAAAACTTAAAGGCCTCTCTTCCAGCTTGGTCAGTGTCCTGACACGAGTATAACCACTGCCCGTGGCGAGCATTAAAATCCCCCAGGAACACCAACTGCGCTGTGGGTAAACGTTGCTGAATCTTATCTGTTGTATTGCCAAGGTATTCCATGAGCCTCGTTGTCTCCCGCTATGTGAACCTACATGACTAAAAGGTCCGGCACTTCCAAGTAACGGAGACGCTGATATCAGATCGTGTCACTGGCATACATGCACACCCCGGCGCGGCGTGCGGGCGGAAAAGTGACTCCAGGATATAGCCTGGGTAACCAAGGTATGCCGAGTCTGACGGATCGCAGATCTGCGTCTCCGTTAGAAAGAATAGGTATAATAGAATAGGCTCTCCGTCTCAAGATGGTGGTTGTCATCGTTCAGATTGGAGTGCACTCCTCGGATGTTACAAAAGTGCAGAGGAAGTGCAACCGCTGTTGAACCGTACTCTTTATAGAACCTTTCATTGTGTATTGTGGTGCGAATAGGGAGGAGAATAGAAGTTGAGTGAAGCGCTGCAAATGGAACCAAGCAGGTCGTAGGGAACAACGCAGCATTGGGGAACTCGCCTGGAGACTGCGGGGACGCCTGAACCCCCCGAGGTCGCCATCGGGTCCTCTCCAACCGGTCGCCAACCGGCACGATGGAGCCTCCCGGGATTTTTTGCGAGGTGGCGGGGCAGCCTTTCGTATGTGGCTGGCATGCTACTTGGCCCCCCTACTACCCAAAGCCTGGGCCGAAGCCTTCCACCAGATGATACCGCTCGTTTAGCGCCACCCAGGGACCACGCACAAGGCATCGAGGGTTAAACCTTGCGGACGCGAGCAGTTTTCAGTCCCCAAAATACGAAAGAAAATTGAAAATGTTCTTTTAGCTCAATACACTTGACCTAGCGATGCTCCAACTTCTTAGAGCCGTATTAAAAATACGTTTTCTCGAGGTCTGCAAAGTAGGCCTGCGTAGCCTCCTCATTCGACTGAAACTTCTGCCCAGCGAGTGAATTTTTCAAGTTCGAAAACAAAAAAAAGTTGCACGGAGCCAAACCTGGAGAATATGGTGGATGGAGCAGCAGTTCGTAGCCCAATTTGACTAATTTGGCCGTGGCCAGAGCGGTGTGAGCCGGTGCGTTAACATGGCAAAAAAACACTTTTTCCTTTGCCAAGTGGGGCCGCTTTTTCTTCAATTCGGCATTGAATCGGCCCAAACTTTTGGGCATATTATAACCCTGTGACCGTTTCGCTCTTCTCCAGGGAGTCGATGTGGATCACACCTTGTCAATCCTAGAAAACGGTGGCCATAACCTTTCCGACCGATGGGACAGTCTTCACCTTCTGCGGAGCAAGTTCGTCGGGTGCAGTCCACTGTTTTGACTGTTCCTTGGTCTGGTGTGTAATAGCGGATCCTTGTTTCGTCGACTGTCACGAAACGACGCAGAAACTCCTACACTGCTCTGAAGTGGTCTCACGGTTGCGCTTGTTTTCCGGAGTGAACAAACGTGGCAGCCATCGCGCCGACAGCTTTCTCATGCCCAAAATTTCGTGCAGGATATTACTCACGCGATTTTTTGAAATGCCTATAGTCTCAGTTCAATCGGCGGTCTACCAATACGAGGTCATGAATTTTTGTCACGTTATCCTGCGTCGTAGTCGTTTTCGGTGCACCTCTGCGCGACTCTTCAAAAACCGACGTGCGACCACGTTGAAACTCGTTAAACCAATTTTTGATGGTCGCCGTACAAGGAGAAGAATTACCGTAGATACACATAATCAAAACGCTCCTTAATTTCGCTGCGCGATTTCCCTTCCACGAACAAGAATCGAATCACCGACCGATAGTGCTCTTTCTCCATTCTTCTAAAATCCGCGGACACTCTCGCTTCCACACACGGTCAAAACAAAACTACAAGCATATTAACTGTACCCTCTATGACTACAAGCAAGACCGATCCGGCTGAAATTTTGTCAGTAGCCGTCTACAAGAATGCACTACCTACTCGATAATAAATTACTCTTGCAAATCGCATCCTCAAGCGGTGAGGCTAAGTACTTATCGGACCACCCTCGTATGTATTATACCTCGTTAGATAGCTTAAACAATGAACTTTATTATGATGTAATCTGCAGAGTAAGTTACAAGGTTTTTTTTTACAGGAGACGCATTTTAAGTACGATTTTTTGGTTTAACTTAAAAAGAGAATAGAGCTTGAAAGACCATAACATGAGCTCCTTTTACGTTATTTTAGTTTTTTTTTTATTTCATATCATGAACTCATTATTTTTTTACATGATAACGTCAAAAAACAATTTGATAGCGAAGATTTTTTTTTTATTTCTCACAAAAACTAGTGAAAATTGGGTGTTTACAGTAAAATCCTAAAAAGTGAAATAACTCAAAAACGGTAAATTTTAGGATGTGTGGTTCTGTAGTGATAAAAAACAAAATAAAAAATTTGAAAAACCCACGACGCGACGGTTAAAAAGTAATTGAAACAGAATAAAATCATTTAGGAAGTCATCATGGCGCCGTGTTTACTGTGTGTATCATACGATATCGCAGGTTAAGCAACGTTCGGCGCGTTCGCTACTTGGATGGGTGACCGCCGACCATTAATTTCTCACGGCGGCGGCTTCCGTGCTTCGGAGGGCACGTTAAGCAGTTGGTCCCGGGTGCTGTATACTTATAAGTGTACAGTAGTCGTTAGGGTTTGTCAGAAGCCATTTCGGCGCCCTGAAAATTCTGACATCCATCAACCAGCATTGGGCCAGCTTGGTGGATTATGGCCTAAACCTCCTCGTCACCCAGGGGAGAGACTCATAGCCCTGCAGTGGGCTCATTACAAAGAGTTGTGATGATGATGATGATGAAAATTCAATATAAAACTACAAAACGAATTCATTCAATGGCAGCCCCAGACGGATTTTATTGCTCTTCTTATAAAGTTCATAGGGAGTTTAATACCTATGTTATTGCGACATCTACATCTTCGAGAACCGAATAGGGAAGCGTCGGGAAGTGCTATGAAAACGAATAATATGTAATATGACCGACTCTGTGTGAGATCAAGTGAACTTTTAAAAAAGCTTTTCACGTTAATTATCTCTCGTCACATAAATCATTTCAGTCGGGTCATTTCATAAATCATTTTAAATTATTTTATTATTTTCAATTACTTCTTAACAGTCGCGTTTTTACTTCTTAACAGGGTTTTTCAAATTTTTTATTCTGTTTTTTATTTCAAACTTTTTAAAGAGCATAATATAGGTAAGTACCATACATTACATTACACAACACCTCGTTCCTCATCAGCCCTCTAATGTCCCCACCACCACTGGAAAACCCATGTAGTTTATGCCAGTAGCAAACCAAGGAAACAGAAGAAAGCCCGTAAAAATTTATTTATAATCCAAACCCATCACTGATTAATCTTTTTCTATAATTTTTAGTTTCTATATCACCCAACATAATCTGCAGGAGTTGTTACCGTAACACCTCTCTAAGGACATGCACCAATCAAATACAAATAAACCCATCACTGAAAACCGCATTAAAATCGGACTAGCGGTTTTAAAGATTAATGTAACATGCAGCGCCCCCTGGCGAGTTGTTACAGTAACACCTATCTAAGAACATGCACCAATCAAACCCAAAGCGATCACTGAAAGCCAAATTTAAATCGGACCAATGGTTTTGCAGAATTAATGGTTGTTATTACAAACAAATGTTTACTGCAGCGCCCCCTGATGAGTTGTGACCGTTAAACCTATTTAAGAACATTATACCAATCAAATCCAAAGCGATCACTGAAAACGGCATTCAAATCGGACCAATGGTTTGCAAACAAATATTTACTGCAGCGCCCCCTGGTGAGTTGTTACCGTAACACCTATCTCAGAACATGCGCTAATCAAATCCAAAGCGATCACTGAAAACAGCATTTAAATCGGACCGATGGTTTTGCAGATAAATGGTAACATTGGTTTGCACAAACAAACACCCTCTCACCCCAACCAAACGCATATACCGTCTCCGTTCCATCGTGGGTAAAAATCGTTTGTTATGACTTATGTACTCTATAACCCCTCAACAGATGCGGGTCCAATAATAAATAAATATCAGTGGAAGGAGTTGCGAACGGGCTACTGAGCCCCCCCGCCATGTCAAGGCACACTCGCTCGGCATAAGGGATACCTACAGGCGAGAAGTTGTGTATGTATCTTAGTAGTACGTAGGTCCATATATAGGAACAGTATTTTATTTTCACAACATATTCGTTGGTAATGGTAAGGATATGTATACCCTGGATAAAAATTGACAATTCGAAATCAGGGCTCTGATTTCATAAAAATGAGATCGACTGACAATGAGAGGTTTTCTGGCAGCTCATTAAAAAAACAAAACTGTACAAAAGGCTTCGATAGATGGCGCTTTACAAAAGGCGAACGCGAAGAATTTATTCCACACTGCGTTTTTAAAAGTAAAATAAATTAATTGACGTCTGTATCAGAAATTGAACGTATAAATAACCATAGATGGTAGATACCACTTACCTACATTATAGTATACAGACTTAACGCCTTCGGCTTTTTAAAAGTGCCATCTATAGAGGATTTTTATGAGCTGTCAGAAAACTCCCCGTTACAAAAATGCGTTACATAAAAACTATAACAATAAACTAACTAACTGTATGCGTGGTGCTCGCAGATGTATTTACAGTGTCTCGGCCCCTTAAACAGGTTGTTTCTAATATTAACGCACTCTATTTCAGTATTTCAGCTACTTGATGTTAAAGTAAATTTTCAGGCACACTGATATGAGAGATGAGCTAAGTTAAAATTAATGTAATGGAATGCCAATAAATCCATTTGGATAATTAAGTACCTACTTATAGTCCTTTTCATGAAAGAAGTCCCGCGATTTGAGCGATAATATACCCTATGTGTTTGACATAAGAGCAGTGCACGGGACATCTTTTATGAAGACGACTTTAAGGTATTTTTTATTTTCATCTTGCCACATTGTACTTCCAACTGTTTTTTTCTTTCAGCTGTCGATTTTAACCTGTGGTTAAATTAACGATAAAAAGAAAACATAATATTTTTTCCTCGATTTTTTTGCAAGTTAAAGGAATACCTCGAGATCTATGGAATACCTACATAACTAGGAATGCCGAATGCGTGCGGGATTTACCTACTTACATACAGTAATTTGGTAGAAACCGTAAAACAAGAAGTAAAATACTTAAATTAAAGGAGTGCATTGGCTTGTTGAGAATCAATTTTGTTATTTAGTTTGATCTTACAAAATTAATTAGCTTATTTCTTGAATAAAAATAAATTCTTAACGAGGTTAAAAATTGAGCTTTATGTTTTGCAAAATAAAAAAATCCTGTGTGCTATTGAATTCACAGGATATGAAAAGTAAGTAAACGGACTATAAATAATTGAAAGTGGTAATTATATAAATAAGTAAGCATCGGAGGCGTCTTGAATTAGGTTATCAAGTAAAATATTTACAAAGTGAAGTCGTGCTAGTTGTATTTTCCTCAATTATTAGGTACAGATTTATTACTTTATTATGTTACTTTATATTAGTCGCAATATTTAGGTAACAAAATGAAAGCAATATTTTTTTGGAAATATATTTTTTGGAACTTCGATGTTCCGATGTTGCACCGAGAGAATGACTTGATCATCCAGTCTGCAAGTTTTCCTTTCGTCTCAACTCTTTGACTATAAAACGAGAGATTGCCTGAGTTTACCTAAGAATAGGTACTCCAATGTTATTGCCATCACGGATGATTATTAGCAGAAAAAGATAGATACAACTCCTTCCTGATAAAATTTTAATAAGGTATGTAATTTTAAGGATAGTGGAAAATGGATAGGTAAGTAATTTGGAAATCGCTGTCCCGCATAATATCAGAATTAAAAGTACATAGGCATCCAACCTGTGTTTTTTAATTCACTTTTACACCTACCCTTTACAATGTTTAGGTACTTTAATTTCTTCAAGCCCTATCAAATCTGTATCCATATCAAATAAAACCTATAAAACTAACCTACGAGCTTTCCTTATAGGTCCTTTATTATCAAAAGAACATTACCCTGCATTCGGGGACTGAATACTGCTCGCGTCCGCAAGGTTTAGCCCTCGATGCCTTGTACGCGGTCCCTGGGTGGTGCCAAACGAGCAGTATAATCTGGTGGTAAGCCTCGGCCGTTGCTTGTCACCACCCACTAGACAAAACCATGCCGCCAAGTAACCTAGTTGCGTTCCGGCATGATGTCTAGAGTAGCCATTGAGGAGGATAGGTCTGAGTAATCGTGCTGCATCAGAGAACTGTTTTCAACTCGTAGGATAATGACTCACCGGGTAACTCGTTTTGGAGGGTAGCGGGATCCGAAGTACGGTGCACCGCTGGCCAACCGCAAGTAGTAGGGGGCCCAAGTAGCATGCTAGCCACATGCAAAAGGCTGCCCCGCCACCTCGCGAAAAATCCCGGGAGGCTCCATCGTGCCGGCTGGCGACCGGTTTGAGAGGACCAGATGACGAACTCGGGGGGGTTCGGGCGTCCCCGCAGTCTCCAAGCGAGTTTCCCAAAGGTGCGTTACTCCTATCGAGTTACTTGGTTCCATTTGCAGCGTTGCACTCAACTTCTGTTCTCCTCCCTATTCACTCCACTCCAAAATTAATGAAAGGTCCAAAGAAGAATAAGGTAACTCAGCGATTTTACTTCCTCTCGTTTAAAGTGCACATCTGTAACATCCGAGGAGTTCACTCTAATCTCAATGATGACCACCACCTCGAGACGAGAGACCCCACCTACTCTTCCTAACGGAGACGCAGATCTGTGATCCGTCAGACTCGGCATACCTTTGTTACCCAGGTTACATCATGGAGTCCAAATTCCACCCACACGCCGGGGTGTGCATGTATGCCAGTGATACGATCTGTTGTAAGCGTCTCCGTTACTTAGAAGTGCCGGGTCTTTCAGTTATGTGGATTCACATGGATACCGGCCTAGACCAAATGGTATACGCTGGTATTTATTGGTCACAAAGCGGAGATCGGGAAACAACGAAGCTTATGGACTATCTCAGCAGTACAGCGGACAAGGTTCAGCAAAGTTTTCCCACAGCGCAGTTGGTGTTCCTGGGGGATTTTAGCGCACACCACGGACAGTGGTTATACCCGTTTCAGGACACTGACCATGCTGGTAGAGAGGCTTTTAAGTTTTCGCTCACTCATGGCCTCTCTCAGTTTGTTGAGCAAGCTTGTTTTACATCAACCGATCCATCGTAATGCAGTCTCAAGTGTGATAGGTCAAGCAATGGAGTTTTTCATTTTTCATTCCCGACGCTGATCTATCCCTTGAAACCAAAGCTTGCTCATGGTTAAGTGCTGAAGCTTAAGCGAGAAGCGTACAAAGCCTGGGCAACCGCTCGCAGAAGCAAAGCCGTGGATTTGCATGAACTTAAGAAAAAATACAATGCAGCCGCCAAGTCCTGCAAAAAGGTGATCAAAAGAGCTCGTTTCGCCCACATAGGCTGTATCGAAGACAGAATAGCCTCATACCTCTCGGGAAGTTGAGCTTTCTTGTCCCTCGCCAAGTCGGTCGAAACGAACTTTTGTTGCCCGTCGCTGCCACCACTGAGGAAACCTGACGGTTCTCTGGCCCACACCGCTAAGGAAAAAGCAGATTTATTTGCCAGTATATTTGCGGAAAATTCTCGTCTAGATAGCCAAGGAAAAATTCCACCCCAATTACCTTAGTTCGGTCTTACAATGGGTACCGTTCATATTCGCCAAAACGAGGTTCTTAAATGCACCTAGACGAGAATAAGGCTAGCGGTCCAGATGGTATTCCTGCAGTGGTGTTGAAACGCTGCGCAGCTGAGTCTTTTTTTTTAAAACATTTATTTATTTTCATATTCTGCACATTTTTACAATCTTAACCTAAAAAAATATAATATTAAGGAATACAATTGTCTAAGTGTCTGAACTAGGTATACCCTGTTTTTCAGGCGAAATGGGTTCTGAGTGTATACAATATCTTTAATTTTATTTTTAATTAATTTAATATCTTTTGAATAATAAGGAGGAGTAAAAAAGAAAAGCAAAAAAGGAGTCCTTAATCAGTGGTTATAAAACTAACGTTAGGTAAAAATATTTTCTAATTGAATAATGCAATTTATGAATTTTACACTAACTTATTACTGCTAACAGGTTTTCTGTGTCTTCATAAGACATGTTTTGTAACGCCTCTTGAACAATTTTTTTCATTTCATTCAAACACAGAGAGTACAAATTTAGTTTTGCATTAACCCTATTGTAAAGAAGAGGGCCAAGAAATAAGAAAAATCTGGTACATAAAGCATGTTTGATATCTATATTAGTCCGGTAAGCTATATCTTTCCTTCTTTTGTTATTAATTTCGGGGTTGAAAGGAAGTGCGGTGTGCTGCTTTAGGACTGTGTGCATTATAAATAATTGTCTAACTGTTAGTACACCAAAAGCTTTGTAAAGGAGGTGCGTTGGAAATAGAAAAGGACAGAAGGTTGAGACTTTTAACACCGCTCGTTGAGCTCTCTCCAAGGATATTATTGTAGTTTTAACCCCGCCGCCCCATGACGTAATACAGTGGGTTAGTATTGACTGACAAAGTGCAAATTATATTTGTTTAATGAGAACGGAATCAGCTACAGTGCGTAGTTTTTTAACCCCCGACGCAAAACGAGAGGGGTGTTATAAGTTTAACGTGTCTGTGTATCTGTCTGTGGTATCGTAGCTCCCAAACAGATGAACCGATTTTCGTTTAGTTTTTTTTTGTATTATAGATAATTTTATCCCGAGTGTTCTTAGCCATGTTTCATGAAAATCTGTTCAGCCGTTTGAAGATCATCAGCTCTTTTCTAGTTGATGAGGGGATCTGACTACCTTCCATATGTCCTATCGATGCGAAATTTGGTACCGTATTGCTTCAATTATATTGAAAGTATATGGTAAGGTAACCAGGACCTGATCAGCCGTTTGAAGGTCATCAGCTCTCTAACAGTTGATGAGGGGATCTGACTAAATTCCATATGTCGTATCGATTCGAAATTTGGTGCCGTATTACAACAATGATATTGATAGTATATGGTAAGGTAACCATGACCTGATCAGCCGTTTGAAGGTCATCAGCTCTCTAACAGTTGATGAGGGGATCTGACTAAATTCCATATGTCGTATCGATTCGAAATTTGGTGCCATATTACAACAATGATATTGATAGTAAGTATATGGTAAGGTAACCATGACCTGATCAGCCAATTGAAGATCATCAGCTCTCTAATAGTTGATGAGGGGATCTGAATAGCTTCCATATGTCGTATTGATTCGAAATTTGGTGCCGTATTACCTACTACAATTACATTGAAAGTATATGGTAAGGGAACCATGACCTGATCAGCCGTTTGAAGATCATCAGCTCTTTAATAGTTGATGAGAGGATCTGACTACCTTCCATATATCCTATCGATTCGAAATTTGGTACCGTATTACTTCAATGAAATTGAAAGTGTATGGTAAGGTTACAATGACCTGATCAGCCGTTTGAAGATCATCAGCTCTCTTATTGTTGATGAGGGGATCTGACTACCTTCCATAGGTATGTCCTATCGATTCGAAATTTCGTACCGTGTTACTTCAGTGAAATTGACCTAAGACTACCTACTAGTTAAAACTTAATCTAGTAAATTAAAACTAATATGATATCTAATACCTAACTAAGTAACTAACTCAACTAACTAATTACTTTAAATACCTTCCTAATATTAAAACCTACTTTAAAAAGTACAAAATAAAAGTAAAATTAAAAATTTTAAAAACCCCCCTACACAAAAAAAGACCTTAAAAACTAACAAATAATATTTTAAACTTATTCTAATTATTATCGTCCCATATATAATTGACTGTAAGACTCACGTGTCTGCCCGTTCGGGTCGCCGCACTTGGTGACGCCCATCCCCGCGCCGCAAGCCGCACACCGAGCTCGCAACGCGCGGCATTACGTAGAGCGTAGACTATGCATGAAACTTAAGAACGCTCATACCTAAATGTAATAAATAATAAATTAGCTGTCGTTGGCTTAATACTTTATATACTTGAGCGGTCCCCGACGCGGCGACGACGCTCGGAAAATAAAATTACTTTAAAGTACAAGTCTTACAGTCAATTATACAACGTGTAACAAAATGGAGAGATAAAACTTTAGGGTTAGCTTCTATACCATACGTAGAATGTACAGTAAAAGAATTAGCATGATCAGTGCTGGTATAGACTTTCATACAAATTTTTTAAATTATTTTACAATAAAATATTTTGACAACCCTAGTCAACCTAACAAGCTAAAAATAGACTTGCGCCGCAATCAGTGACCTTATGACACTGACCTCTATATTTACCACTGGACTGGCGGCTGTCAAAGTGCTTTTGTGCCCGTTTGATAATCGCCATTTTGGCGCTGTCGGACGTAGCGAGTGTCCGTGGTACTAAAACTAGTCGCTTACAATATACACATGTCCTCATTTTTGATAACTTTTATATAATGCTTATAACAATAACAACATAAAATTCGAATTAATATTTAAAAAATATAAAATCACTTAACAATAAGCATGCACTTCTCTGGCGGCCACTTGCAATCAGGGACCGGAACCGCTTACCCTTAAAGAGGTTTTTGATTGGGTTTTTCATAGACTTGTTTTAAAAAACCCTATCAATTTGGTAACCGTATCGAAGACTTACCCTAATTTAGGGCTTACCATATCAATAGAGTTAGCTTCATGTAAGCAGTAAGCCTATCGAAAACCCTATTGAAGGTTACCGATTCAATAGGGTTTTAAAACCTGCAGGCAAATTTAATCTCTAAGAATATCAAATTATCAAAAATATCACCATCTATTCAATCTCGCACTTCGAATTATACTTCCGAATTCAACAGCATGCGCGGAAAGAGATAGAAATAGGCTAACCCTATCACAGGGTAAGCGCATCCGAAAGTAGTTAACTTTATTCAAAGTGTTACCACGTCGATAGGCTTACCATATCAATAGGGTTACACTTCCATATGGTAAGATTTTGATAGGGTTACCCTATCAATAGGCTTAATCAAATAAAGGGGTTTTCCGGTCCCTGCTTGCAATATACGTCAAAATTTGTTCTGCGGACACTCGCTACTCGCTAGTGGCGCTTCAAATAGGCACAAAAAAATAGCTGTCAAACTTATGGAACAGCCAGTCCAGTGGTAAATATAGAGGTCAGTGCCTTATGACCTTTCCCGCACCGGCTGAATAGCGAGCGATACGCCGCGCCGGCGCCGTGCCGCCGCGGCCGCCCATTGCGAGTAGCGCGGATATCAGCGCAGCTGATTATTACTTACCTATCGTTTGGCACATTGAATGATACAATTTTTATCACACTACCTAGCTAATGAAAACAAATGAAACAACATGTTAGTACAACTTTCAAGTTTCTATTTATTAATAATAAACGGGTTGCCCGGAAGAAATCGGGTTGCCTGAAAGAAATCGCTTAAATATTGTGTACATAATTATTTCTACGTTTAATGACAATAAAGAGTGTTTGTTATAATTATTACAACTTAAATTTGTAATATCTGACAAACTCTTATGGCAAGTATCGCACTTATTTCAATCGATATTCAGTTCACTTTGCGTAAAAACACTCACAACTGTATCTAGGGTTTCCCTTACACTTGGCCAGAATTACAAAAACAGCTCACAATTTCTGCCTTCTTTTTCAATACACACACATCCACATGACGTTTGTGCCACCGACAAAAGCCTAACCGAGGATGTCACAAATCCGCTAGTATCAGCTCTTGCGTCCATCGGGAATGATAAGGATGTTGGCCATCATCACTAAGCGTGCGCCATATCACCATGTGATTGACATCCAAAACAGCGCCGACTCGTCGAGTGCTGCTCCTCGGATCCTCCTCGAAATGATCCAAGACTTGCTCTTCTAAGTTCCCATATACACATGTCATCGTGCATTACCTCCAATACTTTCAAGTCGAGAAATTTTAAGAAAACTTCGAATAAAATAGCGATAGCAACTGACGTGCACACTTCAAAACGGACATGAAAGAACTGAAATAAATTTCTATTAATTTTACTAATAACCGAACCAAACAGTTCTCTAGTACCTAATTTTTTTAGGGTTTTTCCGTATAGCGATATGATAAACAAAATCTTAGTACCCAATTTATTTCACAATACAGTGAAATGACTTCATTATATTATGTTTTTGTATAGTTAAGTTATTCTGTTACAAATAAATAGTTTTCAATTGTGAAATCACTTAAATAGTTTTTAAGTTGTTTGTTCAATATCAAAATATTAAAAACTGTTATTTGTTCATTTACGTAACTTATTTTTACGCTTCACACATTTTAAATAAAGAAATTAATCCATTTTGTTTCTCAAGAAAGAGAATAATAATAAAAGATAAAGATTCCTCATAAAAAATAAAGTTTTAGGACAGGTATACTTAGGATATTTTTCCCTATAGCGTTTGAAAATAACTTCAGCTGCCTGAAACAAACGCAACTAAAAACAATAATTAGTTAGTCATCAGTAATTTAACTTTTTTAAATAAAAAATTTAGTTGAGTTGAGAATTTGTTCATAATACATATTGAACGGAACAACCTTTAGTTTGGCTTGGAAGCGGCGGCGGTAAATCTCAAAGGGTATAATTCCGAAAGGCGCAAGTTTGCGACGAGACGCCGAAAGAAGTCCCGCGATTTGAGCGATAATACACCTTGTGTGTTTGTTATAAAGCTACGGATACACGACGACACCTGACACTTGACACTCAGTGTATACACCGAGTGTCCGTGTGTGTCATGTGCCGCGACACTCGGTTGCAGCTCTAGGGGCGCTCTAGCTTGGTGTCGCTCTAGCTGCCGTGTAGACGCGACGTGCGCAGTGTCTGAGAGCAGTGTCGCGGTTTTCGGTCGTGCGCGAAACTTTTAGCTAGAGCAACATGACGGCGGCACGCGCGTGCATTTTAAATTTGTAATATCTTCGGAAATATTCACTTAAATTACATGCTGTAAAAAGCATATTGATCTATAATAAATGCAAAATTTATTAAAGATACTTAATTGGATAAGAATGAATGCTGTATTGTTTAAAATCACTTCGTAAATAACCATTTTTTAGTAAAGGATAAATATGGTTATGGTGGGTTATCCCTAAGAGATAGACATATACCATCGCGAACTTTTTGGTTGAACTTTTTAAGGTGGACAATACTGTAGTACATCATTTTGGTCTATCTCGTAGGGTTCAGCCAGCGTTTGCAATATAAGCGCAAAAGAACGTGCTTATTTACGACATCACATTAGAAACATCTAATATCAGTGTTTCTCTACTATATTATGCATGTATTATACATAATAACCTTCCTTAAGAATCAGTCTATCCATTAAAAAAAACCGCATCAAAATCCGTTGCATAATTTTAAAGATCTAAGCATACATAGGTACAGATACCTACGGGTGCAATTGATAACCTCCTTTTTAAAAGTCGGTTAATAAGAACGCATTTATTCAGCGGGCGTGCCATTTCATTTGAAATTTGAAAATGGAATACATTTTTTGCAACTGATGTCATATTTTAAATAAAATGTGCCTTTTCATAAATGCAAACGATATTTTGACCAGGTTCGATTCCCGGTTATGTAAAATTAATAGTAGATATTCATTTCTTAATTTTAACTAAGTCCGTAAATATCGATTCATGGCGATGGAGTGTCTGACACTGAATTGCGCATCGCTCCGTGTAGACGGCCAATACACTTGTGTCGACACAAGTGTCGGTGTCGATGTCACCGTGTATCGGTACCTTAAGAGCTATGCACGGGTTATCTTTTATGGAAACGACTTTACTTAGTTGCTAATTTTATTAATTTAAAGCTTTGTTGTCGTATGTATTGATAGTTATAAGTATGTGAGAATACAGTAAGTACAAGAAGCTGTAAGTATTGTATCATAGTTTGAGGTTTACAAAATCATAGGTATTTACCGAATATGTTTCCTATTATAATTCTTAGAAAGTTTGAATGTAAGAGAGAGGGGATATTTCTTCGTTTTTTATTAGAATTATGGGTAAGTTTGATTGTCTATTTGAGTCTCTCTTCATTAGGTATAAGTTGCGATTTGACGCCGTGCGAAAGAATTTACCTAGGTACCTACCGATAGATTTGTAATAATTTCATATTAGTTTCTTGCAATACCTAGCGTATTTCTAAAGAAATGTGATAGTTTTTTGTATGACAAGTTTGATATCATAGTTTATTGAGAGTACCTAAATTAATGTTTACCTACGTTTCTCTTAAATTGATGATTACTTATGCTTAATTTGATAACATTTTTGATTTTAGTCGTAAATGTATTTCGATCATGTATGTTGTTAAGTATTAGAAATAGAAGGCTACCGAGCCTCAGCATCCGTTCATAACCACAAACAGTGCGACTAAGAATAAGTATTAAACGTTTTTAAAATACGTAACACTTAAACGTGAGAGCCCGGGAGTAGCTAGCGAGCGATCCGCGGCCGACAAAGGGCATCGAACTTGCTATTTCATAGACTATAAAAATTATGCAGAATGCTGGATTACTTAAAATTTATTTCAAGCTTTATTGTATGGAAGTGATGATAGTTGTAAGTATGTGAGAATAAACAAGATTTTAAATATCCTTGTCAGTGATGCATCATAGTTTAAGGTTAAGAAAATATTTTCTTAACCTTAAACTATTAACGTGTTGTCGGTTCGAACGTGCAAATCTATTATTTCAGTAGAGTTTTAAATTGGTAAACCGCGTAATAAACGCACATATTGGTGAAAAGGTAGTTTTAAAAATATTCTGCACTTAGATACTACCGAAAAAAACATTCCCGAGACGTTGTTGTCGTCTAATTTAGTAGGCACAAAATTACACTTTGTAGTATCTCTCTTGGTTACTTATCGCTTTATTTTAACGCCATCTGTTATCGAATAGATTCTATCAAAAGGTAACAGCTGTTTTTAGGGTTGACACTTAGATATTTTGATCTAAACTTTGAACTTGTTTTCCGAACCAACCAAGGATTACAAGTTTATGTTACTGTTACTTATAAACTACACCACCAAACATACAAGCCCTTTAAGTATTATCTCTTCATTATGTTACACGTTGTATATGGGACGATAATAATTAGATTAGGTTTAAAATATTATTTGTTAGTTTTTAAGGTCTTTTTTTGTGTCGGGGGGTTTTTAAAATTTTTAATTTTACTTTTATTAATTATTTTAAACGCATGTACCTAATAAAATTCATTTATTTCGCATAACTTATGCTAGGTAGTTACAAGTTTATGGGGCATCATTTTAAGTATAAAATACCTGTGCCAAGATACCCCGCCATTCCTTAAAATACATAGTTACCTACATAGTTAGCGACAATTTCGAATAAAAACAGTAATTTTATTTCAGTTTATTAAATTTAATTACTAATATATACACTTCATATTTATTGCTATTTAAAGATTTAGAGGTTAGTGACAAAAAGTAAAAAAATCTAATTAGGTATAGATATTTCATTTACAAAAACAAAACTTCCACAATATACCTATTTAAATAGTTAACTAAATACCAATTTTACTCACACAATGATTTTAAACAGCTCCTCCACTTCTTCATAATTAAGGTCAATAACCACTCAATGACTTTGTTCTTTAATTCTAATATCAGCAGCGGGTATATGTTGAGGAGTTTATTTACTTTGTTGTATACGTTGCATGTAAAACCAAAGACTGAATTTCTTTTTTACGATTCCGGTAAAAAAATAAAACAAAAGCTAGCAAACTCATGATATTGTTTTAGGGGTTAAAAGAAGCCTAAAATAGTACCTACAAGTTCAAATGAGGTCAAAATTAGCTTTCAACCCTTCATGCTTTTATGTTTCATATTTTTTGTGCTGATTTCGATAAACAAAAAAGTTTTATAGGCGTATATCCAGCCGTATTTAAGTAAAGGGACCCTTTGCTTAAAGGGTTGTGAACTACTGTCTATTTCTAACTGACGATTTTTACTATCTACTCTTTTAAATTTCGACCAAAACAGGAAAGTAAAAAAGAAAAACTTCTATGCTGAGTTGAGAATGTCATCAACGTAGACATTCTCCGATTTCATACATATTTTTCAAAAGTTTCAAATTTTCAATGAAGTACTTACTCAGCCGATTACGATGAAATTTATATGAGACCAACTATGAAGTATCCTCTATCATATTAAACAATTTTCAAAATCCGTTCATAATTGTCCAAAATATCGTGTAACAAAAACACAAAAAAATACAGACGCATTCAGAACCCCCTCTCTTTTTGGAAGTCTGTTGAAAATATAGGTACCTAGGTACCTATACCCATATAGCCTAATACAATTCATGTACTCAACAATCTCCTACAAATATTAAGTTTTGAATCAAAAAACGATTACTTCTCATGCAATATCGAGACAACTTTGCCAGCAATTCGCGCCGCCCTGCCGCACGCCGCGCCGGTTCCCGTGGCCAGGCCGTAAAGCTCCGCTGTTCGTCTGTCACCAGGCTGTATCTCATGAAATGTGATATTTGAACACTTGAAATATTCACAGATTACCTATGTATTTCTGTTGCCTCCATAAGTAATAACGAATACTAAAACCAGAACAAAATAAATATTTAAAGGGTCAGCCGTAAAACACGTACATACATGTACAGTTTCCGACCGCAATGACTAGATGGCGCTTTATTTAATTAGCAATGTCTTATTATTACGCAAATTATTTTTATTGCCTTTTAAACTTTTTTTTAGTTCTGTCTATCAGTATTATTTATTTATAAATAGTGTTTTATTTTTCATTATATTCATTCAAGAATACGGTCGGTAACGGTGATCAGGTGTATCTTTGTGGACGTACGGGACGGAACCCTTTCGTGCGCGAGTCCGACTCGCACCTGGCCTATTTTTAATGTAAACAAACTCTTTCTGAAACACACTCTTATTTTAGGAGCAATTTACAAAAACTGCTTTTTACTTAAGGAGAAATCAGATAACTGTCGAAAAATGGTTGATCCCAGAAGAGTTGTAAGCTATGAAGATATGTTAAAGTTAATAAATCAATCACAGAAAGTAATAATAGATGTTCGTAATCCGGAGGAAGTTCATACAACTGGAAAAATACCATCAAGCATCAACATACCATGTAAATATAAATTATTTTGTTTAAAATGTTATATTGTAGCAACTATGCCAATATTTTAACTTACTTACTAATTGTAATTGTCAATGTGAAAGTTTGGATGGATGATTGTTCCTCAATCACGGCAGAACGGCTCAATAAATTTTGATGAAATTGGGCATAGTGATAGAGTACTTTTTATCCCGATATTCCCGCGGGAATAGAAATTGCGTGGGTTTAACCGCGGGAAACAGCTGTTATTATAATCTTAAGTGGAATTGTTTGAAATCAATTGCAATATGATCTGAAATCATCTATAGTTGAGCAATCAAATTAATAAAGGTGTGGATTACAAGTAGTTAGGAATACTTAGTAGCTGCAACATGCATTACATAACCAGTAACTTCTAATGCATTCATAACTACTGAAATGATCATTGTCACTATAAAAATCTTTAATTTTACAGTAGATGATGTTGAAGATGCTCTGCAATGCATGTCTGATGAAGAGTTTATGAGAAATTATTGCCGTAACAAACCAACTGCCTCCGATGAACTAATATTCTATTGCCAATCTGGTCGACGGTCTACTGAGGCTTTGGATAAGGCTTTAGAACTTGGGTATTCAAAGTAAATATAAAATTATGTTATTCCAATAATCAATATTCTATGTCCATTGCTATTTCAACTAAGTAAGTAAAAAGTTAACACCCAGACCTAGAATTTTTTTTTCTTGTCCTTTGTGGTTATCAACCCTCTGACAATTGGTGTCAGAGACAGACATCATGAAAGTGGTCATCAAAAAAATAAACTTTAACCTTTCTTTTTGCAGGTCTAAGACATATTTGGGCAGCTGGAATGATTGGAAAACCAGACAACAATAATAATGCAAATAAAAATTGACAAAACAGATTATATTATGGTGAACTTATCTCTAAAAGAGATCTCTTCCAGCCAACCCATGACTGTGTGATATTTTGTGAGAAGTAGGGAAGCCGGTGCATGGATAAAACATAGTAAAAAAAATATAATTTTAATGAAATAAATTTATAATTTATTTCATAAGATTTTATCTACATATTATTCCTATATATGGCCTTATTATTTCAACAATTAATGTTGTCAATAATCAAGTTTTTATTCATTGTTTTTTAAATTATTTATAATAACCCAAAAAGATCTGTAAGTCTGGAGTAAATAAAGACAAGATATTTGAATTTTGAATTTTATTAGACTCTTTTGGAGGCCCAATCTGTCCAACTACCAACATAATTCTTCACACTGTAAACAAAGAACAAAATTATTAATTATAGCTGTCCATTCAATTTGTATTTAAAATGGGCATTATACTTACTTTTTGAATCCTAGATTTAAAAGGTTTTGTTGTGCCATGCCAGATCTCCTTCCTATCATACAGTAACAAATGATTTCTGTATCCTCATCAGGTTTTGCTCTTTTAAAAGTATTTTGAAATTCCTTTTCTGGCATTGTGCTAAAAACGGAAGATACTGTTCCCACTGCATAAGACAATGTGATATAAAAAATTTGTAAAATGAAATAATAAATTAATATTGAACCAAGGATTTCATTGTGAAAATAAAACTTACATGGAATGTTGATGCTATTAGGAATAGATCCATGTTCTTTGACTTCATCCGGTTCTCTAACATCAACTATTAAAATATTTCCATCATTTGTCGCAGTTTTGACATATTCATAGTTTGTTATCATTAGTTCTGGATTAGGAATATCCTGGCTATATAAGCGATTGATAGGGATACTGTAGCTGTGTAATTTTGCAGGCGCTAAATATATGAGAGTTTCATTAAATATAAGACACTATTGTATGAGTATCATATCAATTGAGATAAAACTGATAAGACTTACAGCAAAAACAATAATTACAAGTTCTAAGCGTGGGAATTTTCTGTGCATGAACGTACAAAGAAACTAAATTCCGTATAATAATTCTAGAAATCATCGCTAATATCTTATATCAATAAATACACTAAAGAAATTGAAAGATTATGCTGAGGGCGAGAGTATACGTAATGTCCTCTGTTCTGTGTTCCTTGTTCTCGTATTAATCTGTCAATACTATTATTAACTCAACAGACAAAACAGCTGAGATCATTATCTAATTAATTAATTCGTTCGTATTTTGTTAAGATCCTACTCTGGCGGTAACGAAAGTAGACATATGTTACTCTATGATGGTAGACAGGGGGTTTTTGGAGATTTTGCAAACTTTTTTTAAGCATGAATGTCAAAGTCGTTGTTCTGGTGTCACTGTTGTCAATCGAACGGTTGTTGGTGGTATTTTGGAATTTCGTATTTGAAAATGAATAAAAAAATTAAAATGAGTTTGAAAAATAATTATTGTATTTTGTTTTATTTTTAAACCTGATTAATACTAGTATCCTATCATTTTAATAATAAACTTCTCATCAAAAAGTAGGACAGTACCAACTTTTTAATTTTTTACGATACTTTTATAAAAAAAATTAATTAAGTATCAAGTTTGTTCATCCATATATTTCGTACTATTGTCGGGGTTACCATGATGCTATTTTTTTTAATTAGCCAGGTTTTTCCAGTCTCTACTTTCATTAGCCAGACTATATGTAGGTATTGTAATATTATAGTCCTCAGACTATCTGTACAGGGTGTTACGTACGTCCTAAACAGAAATATGTGTTTCTTACTTTATAACCCTTTTGACGCCACAGATTTTTACGAAAAACGTTCCCCTCTCGCCACGATCTGAAAATGCCTGGTTGAAGTAGTGTTAACGTCATGCCAAATCTCATAAACAGTGATTTATCACCGTATTCTAGTTACGGTGTTATAGCTATAGGTTGGTGAGGTTACACGTTACCGGTTAGGTCTATCAACTTAGTTTAAGTTCCAAAAAATAGTAGTGTAATAGTGATAACGACATGCCAAATCTCATAAATATTCAGCTAATGACTCCAGAGATGTAGAGGTACCGAAGTGAGGATTACAGCTTAAACATTTGAAAACTTGAAATTTCTCCGGAACGGTTTCGACTTTCAAGTTAAGGTTTGTGCCAAAAAATAGTGATGAAATAGTCGCATGAAACGATTATTATTTTGGCCTGATTTAATTGGAAAAAAAAGACGTGTGGCACTCGGTGACTGCCGCGGTAAAGCTATTGCATAGCATTTTTTATCAACTTATGCAATCATAATTATTTATTTATTTTATTAATGCAGTAATGTTTGATCTAATATGAAGTTCCACAAGTTCCTAGTAGATGGCGCTGATTGTTTATTAAAGCCCGCATGTAAAGTAAAAAAAATGAAACGAAAAGGCCTCATTAAGTACTCGTCGCCGTACTTATTACAAAATCCATTACATAGCACAGTCTACAAAGAATAAACATTAGCAAAAATTACTAGCAAACCAAAAGAGGGCAAAGATAAATAACGTGCACGAGAGGATAACAGCTTGACATTCAAGCTGTAATCCTCAACATCCTATATATACCGCTGAAACTATAATACGACATTTTTTTTTATATGCGTCACTATTTATTACTATTTCATCAATATTTTCTGGCATAGTCAAAATTCCTCTCCATTGAGATTTCAAAAGTGAGGATTACAGCATGAAGGACACTGAGATTTCAGAAGTGAGGATTACAGCTTGAAGGACACCCTATTTTTTTCGGACCCCTTTTGCAGTTTCATTTTCATTTTCACGTCTGTGGTTTATTATCTTCCGAGTTTTTACGCAGTGTCATTTAATTTTTAAGATTTTTTTCCTCGGCAGCAGAAAATTGTCTTGTTGTCGCAACTGCATGAAAGAAAGAAACAAGACAAATATACGAAATGAAATATAGTTGTATTGTAAACCAATTTTATAAAAATAACTTAAATAGGTATCTACATACTTTGAATCTTTTTTATATTATTATTGAAAATTTACAAAAAGCAATTGTGTGACTTCGCTTTCTATGTTATGTTTGGTGTTAAATATTCTTTATGAATAGAATGAATCAATCATATTGGCGAGCGAGTGATTTGTTGATGTAATAATTAACTGCAGAATAGTCTTTTTCGTTTTTACAATTTATTTTTAATGCAGACCTTTATCTAAAGCTCAGCTATTTATTGCTTTTCAGTATATATTATGACGCGTTCGCATTATAAATCGCTATTGCCATGAATTGAAGTTAATCCAAGGCCTGAAACCTATATCGAACATGAGTTCAATGCGTCCGAATGGACGATTCCTATCATTCACAAGCAATATTCAGAGACCTCAAAAGCAATCAGGTGAGTTAAGATCTTTTAAAAGTTTAAGGTTAGACCTATAACATTTCTCCTTCACATTCCAAAATTATGATTCATGTCCTAGAAATGTATAATCCTTCTGTACTGGCATATTATATTAAATTTTATTTGGTAGTTTAAGCTCAGTATACCTATAGATAAGCTGCATAAAGATATAGTTTATTGAAATTTTCATTAATATATTATTGTCCTATATTACAAGGCCTCTTATCAAAAATAAATAAAGAATTTGTTTTCTATATCTTATAGTCTATTTGGTAGTTAAGAAATGTAGAAAATGATCTATAAACTACTTATGAAAAACATCCAATAAAAATGTGAATAGACCTAGTATAAGTATATAAATGATTTTTAGTATTTAGTTTAAATTATTACTTGATTTTCCTGATGATACCCTAATGAGGTTGATTCTGATTGTCTCTGCCACACATATCAAATTTAGGCCGCATAATTTTTTAAAGCTTTGTATTGTAATGTTCATTATAATTAATGCTTTTCATTACTTACTTTTCAGTGTCTAGTGGTTTCCCCCCTAGTCTTTCAGGAAGTGAAACAGATGTTTCAACTTCAAATGAAAATCTTTCTCGTGAAGAGAGGTATGTTGTTCGACATACTGCAAGAGTGGAACCTCAAGGCCAAGAAAACTTGAGTCAGAATAAGAATAACAGGAATTCTTTAAAGGTAAAGTGTTGCCCTTTACAAGAGTTTGCACTACATGTGCAACTAAATAGATAAAAAAATAATATAGAATTAAAACATCAGCATTGTGTACATTAAAGTAGTTAAAATATTCTCTGTTAGCTATGTTTAATATCAATCTCACCTAATATTAAGTTACAAAGAGTTTGTACACACAATTTTAGGATATTACTAGCTATACATGAAAACATTATTGTGGTAGCTTTAAGCCGATGCTTCATGTTAAGTATGTATGTTAAGCCCTCCTGAGTATGTATGTCATTCTGAGAGATGATTGGTTGGTGGTCAACCCATCTAAGTACCGACCACACCAAACTTAGCTTAACCTGTGATATTGTATGACACACACAGTAACCACCGCACCACAACAACTTATATTTAGACAAGGGAATTTATGTCATATACTTGCAGTAATGGCCATATTCAATTTTTTTTGAAGAAAATTTAATATTGGTAACCTTTGGAGATCTTTTTTTAAAATATGTAGTGCATTATACATCATCAAATATAACAACATGACATCATTGTGTAAACTAAACAACAACCTATTTGTCATAATTGTGATTTCATTCTGAAATAATTTAAATAAGGAAAAAAAAAACTTATACGTAAACCAACCATGTAGCCCAACATTTTATAAATATTGTTATGGGCCTATATTTAATGTTATAAAGAGGTTGTAATCTAGGTTTTTTAGGAATCAAGCCTAGAACGCAAATCAAACTTGAACCCATAGACTAAATAAAAAAAAACACATTACTCTAAATTATTTGTTTCTGTGGTGCAATAATTTGAATACTGCTTACCAGAGAGCACAGACTGTTTGATTCTAGCCACTTTTCTACATACAAACATAACCTCACGCCTACCCTTACCATACCCTTTTCAATCTTAGTCACTACATCTTCTTTCATTCCGCATAATGGTTTAAACTGCTACACCAGCGGACTGTAATTTAGCTATTTGTTATTTAATTTTGACTTTGGCTTTTTTTAATAGTTTATATCTACTTTTGTTATTATAAACATGACAAGCTAAAGCTATAGATATAATATTAGGAAATGCAATGAGTATGTAGAGCTTATATTAAGATTTATAAAACTTTTTATAATTTCCAACAGGATAGCATTTCTGGAAGTAATCGCAACTCTCTCAAAGATTCTGTCGGGGGAGGCAATAGCAATAGAAGCTCTCTAGATGTATCTTCATCTTCATATAACACCCTCATCATCCATAACCAGGACGATTCGTGGTCCTCCAGACCTACACCAATACGGTATGATCATTGATTTCCTATATTTCTTATAGTGTGAAGTTTTATAATCAAAACTATCCTTAAATGAACTTTTGAATGTATAACTTTGTTGAAGTTTTGGAGATCGTGAAAAGTAGATAGATACATAGATTCATTAATTTGTATGCACAATGTTATTCATACCTTCAGGTCTTTGTTAATGCATGAAATTGAATAAAAATTTATTTTAGGATTTGATTTTTTTTACACATAACATACAAAAATCAAGTAAATGTTGAACAATGCTGGTGAAAGCATCGAAAAACAATTTCATCAGCTTCATTCCACATGTGCAGTGTAAACAGCTTATTAGGTCATCTGTTATAAATATCTACACCCTGTAAAAACAATTTTCATTTTACAAGGTTCATGTTGAGTTATGATGCGTTAACAATATTTTTTCATTCCAGTGAACATGAACGAACAAATAGTGAAGTTAAACACCCAACCACTCAATCATCTCCATATCACACATTGAAAAAGAGCGAGGGTGTTAAAAAGCCCAGCGGCATACCTTTACCAAAAGTGCACAAAGAACAGAATGTCACAACAACTGCCAATTACATTGATATTGGCGGGCAAAGGATTTATACCAGCCCTCCTGATCATGGTGTTCAGGTGAACAAATTTATGTTGTATTGTGAGATTTCACCAAGATTAGATCTTTATGTTGTTTACATTTTAAAATATTTGCATTAAATTTGCTAAGTATATCGAGTTTTTACAGGGTGTTCAAAAAATTACTTTGGGAGAAAGATATCCCAGAGAGGGCTAGTCATTTGAAGCCATTTGACGCCATTTGATTACAAAAAACAGTTTTATATTTGGACTTATAGATTTTCCATACATAATTTAGTTTTAAAAGAAAGCGCGCGCACGCGATAATTATAGCCTTGAGGTATTTACATGACATAAAAATAAACTTTATCGACTTTTTGTTATCCTAAAAAACGACGTCATAGCTCGTATTCCAGAACGAAATTTATGTGTTGGTATTAATGACTTGAGTAAAGTTAGAATGGGATGTTTGGATGTCGGCTATGTTAATAGTATTTTATTGCGGCATCCTTTTCTAGAGCTTGTTATCGTCAGTCTGATTTTACCATGATTCACCGAGAAGAACTCCACTTTGTACAATTGTCATAAAGGTGAATGAATTGATGGGATTCTTTTCCCCTTGTATATCGCGCTTCAAATTATTTGATGCAGTTACAAGTCGATGCTGCAAAAAGGTCGCGCGCGCGTTTTCCTTACTCCGATATTTTTCTCCAAAGTACATTGTATATTGTTATTTTTTGCGTTCTGCTTTAATAAAAATATAATCTTTTATGCACAGGAAATCAATGAGATACCTGATGACTTTTTAAACCAATCATCTGTATTGAAACATCTCGCAAAAGAAGTGACAAAGTCGCCTTCCCCCCGCGGCCGAACGCCCCCCGCTTCCCCTCGTGCTGCCCCCCCGCAGTATAGGGGTAAGGGGAGTAAGGGGACAAAAGCCAAATTAAGTAAAGAGAAGCTAAGTTTATCCAGGTCACAGCCAGATCTTACCAGGTAAGTTCTCATTTTCAATCATATAATTATTTATATGAGTGATGTATCTTTAATTCTCGATTTCTTCTAGGTTAAGTTATATCAGATCATTCATTATAACGTTATATACGTAATAGACTTAATAGAGTATCGAATGGTGGTATAATTAATACATTTTAGCTAAATTCTAAAAGACATTCAAAATCCTATTGTAAAAAGACTCATATTATTTATTTGAAAGCCATGCTTAAAATGTGTCTTTTCATTATACAGTGCTATTGCTAATTAGGCTGGAATATTTAAAGGTGAAGTAGGGGAGGTTATTTGCAATCTCTTGACTTCCAAAAAAGGAAGAGGTTCTCAATTCATCTATATGTTTTTTGTTGTGTCTTTTTTACACAATATTTTGGACAATTATGAATTGATTTTGAAAATTGTTGTTTCATATGATAGAGGATACTTTATAGTTGGTCCCATTTAAATTTCATCGAAATCGGTTGAGTACTCCATTGAAAATTTCAAACTTTTAAATAATATGTATTATTTCGGAGAATGTTTCAGTTTACGTTTCAACTCAGCTAAAGTTTTGACGTGAATTTGGTTTTTTTAATGCTCTGCATTCTGCTGTTTTTTTAATTAATGGCATGCAACCCTAAAAAGCAAACATTATAATTATTACATTTATCGTTGTTTAACAATGACAGCGTGGGTGTCCGCGCGGTGCCGGGCGGCTCGGAGTCCAGCGGCTGGTGCAGCGGCGGCGAGCAGTCCACGGACGAGGACGCCTTCGCGGCCGTCCTGGACGCGCTGCACAACGAGAACCACAGCCTCAAGGCGCAGCTGGCGGCCGCCTGCGACCACATCGCCACCACCAGCAAGGTCATGGGAATTACAAAACTCATATTAGGGAATTCTTTTATGAAATATTTCTGACACTCACACAACATTATCCAGCCCAAATTAAGTTTCTTAAAGAACTTGTGTTATGGATACTAGATAACTGATATACTTAAGAAATATATAAACATACATATTAAATAAATACATATTTTTTATTAGAATAAACTGAAATAAACATATAAACATCCATGACTTGACGACTAATATCTGTGTTCATCGTGACTCGAACCCAGGACCTCTGGCATAGAAGGCAATGTATGTTACCGCTACACCAGCCGGCCGTCAGATGTTTATTTATAAGAATAGTAATATATTGAAAACTAGGAAAAGATAATCATGATAAAAATTACTCTGTAAGGACTAGGAACGACCATAAGTTAGCGTTTCCCAAATTGAGGCTGGCTAAAATTAGCAAATCATTTATTGGAATGTCTACGTATATATAAAAAAATTCCGAAGTCACTTCGATGCCTGCCATTCAAAAAATTTAAATCAATTATTAAAAACACTATCTCGAAAAGCTTATTATAAATTAATTAACATAGATTATAAGAAAATAATTGTTACTAACATTATATGGATATTGATTGTCTGAAATAAATTGATTTATTATTATTATTATTATAAAACTAAAGATTATTTAGACGATAAAAAGGCATGGGATTAAGCACAACATGATATTTCTAAAAGTTTCTAATTACTTAATAATTTTGTTCACGGCTTGGCTGTGCAGTATACCTATGGCATACTGGTGACTTTTCCACTCACTTATTTTCTTGTCAAGACAACAGCAAGAACGTCATGCTCCCTCAGGCGGCATGGCTAGTGGTAGCGTCGGGTATCGGGTCACCCTCTTCCCTAAAATATGGTTGAGGAGGGTGATGGCAAATGCTTGCGTTATACGCGTGAATGGTTGCTACTAGCGGTGCCAGGTCGTTTTGCTAATGATACTATGACTATTTTATTCCATTCTTGTTCAAACACTCTGGTCCCAGTTTGTCATATTTGTATTGTGCATCCATAGCCCATTGCACCTACTATGTAAGCAATTTGGTTATGGCATGACATTGGCTCTCACAATTAGCTGTCTTGTGTTTGTTTTTTTTTTTCATGTTTCGGTCAATTTGTACTGTACCTATTTGTATTAATTTGATAATTCTGACTGAAAAAGAGTGCCAAGAGTTTTTTTCCGCCGGCTTTTTTTGTCTCTTGGTCTACTGTAATATCTTATTCAACAACTAACAACAACTAGTTAAAGCCGAAGTATGTGATGACTGACTTCATCACGTGTTTTGTGAAGTTCCCAAGATGAATAAAACTTTTTGATTTTCCGAAAAATTTAAGTTTTTTTTATTTACTTGGCAAATTTTTTTCGTTGTCAATAATTTTGATTTATTTGGTTCTACTTGCCCAATACTGGTTGCTGAATGTGAGAATATTGAAGCCATCGAAAATGCGTTTGACAAACCCATGATCACTGTATCGTGATTTGAGTACGTGAACTCCGTAGCAAAGTTATAAACGGATGTACTTATGGCATGATTATTATACTAATGATTTTCTGTGCCCATTTTTGTGAACTGTTGTACCGGTAATAAGTTTATCCCTTTTTAACCTTAGAAATTTGCGAAGCTTGGGGCTACAGAGTTAGTGTGTCAGTTTTAGTATTTTTTTGTTTATTCGCGCTATTATTTCTTACGCTCTATATAAAATCTTAATAGCCCATTTAGATTATTTATTTATTCTTTATTGTACACCAAAGAAAAAAAAATTTAAAATAAAACAAAAGCAGAAACATGGTACAAAAGGTGGCCTTATCACTATTAAGCAATACTGTATGAGTTAAGATACATGTTATCTTTTTTTAAATACTTTACTAAACAACATTTATAAAACGTTTATTAGTTGGAAGAGGAAGTGGAGAAAGTTCGAACGGCGCACGAGGAGCTGGTGAGTTCGTGCGAGCGGCGCGAGCGGCTTGAACGCGCCGCGCGGGTTCGACTCCAGGCCGACTGCCGCCGCCTGCACGAGATCAACAGGGCTCTTAAACAACAGGTACGTCTTAATAATAACCGCTTTAAAATAACTTTTTTTACAAGGAAATAATATATTCGGTATTTTAAAAAGCAATGCATGGTCACTCTAAATTATGGATGAATACCATTAAAATAAAGACGACTACCCGCTACTACAAAATATAGTAGTACTGCGTCGTAACATTATCAATGAAATGCCGCTTCGTAGTTCTGTGTTCAAAGTTTGTGGTGCCATAATATATGTGAGTATTTTTATTTTTTTTAACTGAGCGATACTAAAATAAATGTGCAGGTACGTTTATATCGTATCAAATAAAATAACATTTAAATTTGGTTAGTGACAAAAAGCAGCCCTGTATACATGGTAACTAGTGACAAATATTAGATACTGAAGGAGAGCACTCTGTACTCGCTTCTGAAAATAATTATGTAATAAAATTAGGTACTTAATTTTTCACTAGAATTCCCTATAAATAACAACTACCATGTTACTATTTGTTATGTTAATATTAATAATATTTTTTATTATATTTTCTCTCTTCATGTATGATCTCAAACTATCACGTCCTTGAATTTCAAAAGTGACTGTTGGCACCACGGAGATAATATATAGAGGAGCTGCCCTATCCAGTTCTCTCTAGGGACTCAAGTGAAGCCTACGGGCGGGGTTCGGGAGGGGTAAGCGGTGGGTTATGGCCAATCATAGCCAAACAGTCGATGGCATTAGTCACCTAGTAGCGAGTAGTAAAAACCGGTTGAAACATAAGGTTAAAATATTCACATGATCATAAAAAAAGTTCAGCTATGGTTTACTAGGTGGCTCTAGTTTTTTAACAAAATTTCATACGTTCCAAATCTGTCAGAAAAAACCGCGAAATTAAAGTATTTCTACTTGACACTAGATAGCGCAACCTTTTTTCGCGGCATAAAATATCACCTAGGCAACAAATAACAATCTGGAATTTTGGACATAAACAATTGGAAAACAAACAATTTGTAAAAAAATAATTATGAATGAAATTATCTTCGTGGTAAGTTAATTTTATTTGGATTGTCAATGTTATTCCTTTATAAAAGTATAGAAAACTAAATTTTACATCGAGAAACAATGGAGGATTTAATTTTTTTTAAATATCTACGCGTGTACATACTTCACAGAAGTCAGCGACGAACTGACGCCAGTGCCTCTAGCGAGGAATAGCTTGCACTAAAGGCTGTGACGTCAGGACAACCCAAATTGAAGCTGTGCAACTTTGCTTACAGCAGCTCTACTATGTATCTGCTTTGTGGTTGGCACCATGTGTCATGAAAATTTATTGACACTAACTTGGTTATGTTACATAAAATTTAGTTTAGCAGATACATATTATCAAGATTTTAATAGCATTTTTATCAGTTAGTGTCGTGCATGTGTAGATTAAGATTGTCACGAAGTTAAACTTTATGGTTAGAGCCGCGTGTTATAGCCTTATCGCACCTGCTGTCATGACCGTCAGGGTTCGCCTGGTTAGTAACCACCCTTCATATAAAATACTTCATAAAAAAGCCAATTACTTCCCAAGCCCGTTTGCTGTCATCTTCGATCTCATACATAACTTCACGCCTGTATTACTTATGGGTTAGGCAGAACACCAGAGGCTATAAAACCATCTAATGTCACGTTTGACAAATTTGGAGGTATTGTAATGATGGAAAGAGACTATTGCAGTGATAGGGGGTCAGCATATCGCCCGCAAAAACGCGCGCAAAACCTCTATCCCTTAACTGACTTTTACAGTATGCCCGAGAAGAGAAGCAGTTGGCACATTCTGTCTTCGACGTCATCTTCACTTATTTATCACATGACATAGTAAAAGAGTGATAAACGTAAAAACTTAGGGAACATATACTGACCGGCACGGAAATTTAGCCACCTATTAAATTCTTGGTAACTTCAGTTTTCTTTATTAAAACCTTTATTTTATGGGAAGTAGACCTCAAAAGTGGTTTCCAAAGCAAGCTAGACCAGATGCAGGTGGTTAATAGGGTTAGATGAGGAAACACACCATATCAAAAGTACAGAGAGTCCACAAAGTTTTTACAGTTTTTAAATTTCAGTTCCTCGAACTCGAGTGTAAAATTTTGTGTTAATGTGAGTTTTTGCATTATCTTAATTATTCAAAAACTGATTATATTCACAAATTGGACGATAACTAATCAAAATGAACCAAGACTTGTAAGCTTTAATAAAGATTGCTGAAGTTACTAAGAATTTTACAGGTGGCCAAGTTTCCATGTCGGTGAGTGTAGTTTCTCGTGAAAAGCATTAAGGTATTCGAAATGTTAAAATTAAGTTATAGTTGTTTTGATGGGAATTCCGTCGAAACTAATGCAAAGTAACGACTGACTCAATAAAAAAACTTCTGTATTGCAGGTGGAGATACTATCACAAGGGGTGCGCACAGAAGGCGACGCCAGCGCCGACGCGCTACGGAAGGAGTTGCAAAACAGAGAAATGCTCATTGCACAACTTATTACGCAGAGTAAGTTTGAATTCTTATTTCCCAAAATTTTAAGAAGAGTGACTTTCCTGTTTAAAACATATATACAAGAATCGTCTCTTCTAAAAAATCTGTGCATAGTTTTAGAACTTAGTGTTAGAAAAGAAATACCTAACCTAAAAACCAAATAACCAATAGCCAATAACCCATAAAGTATCAAAGAAAACCACTTCTTCCAACAAATACTGTAAACCTCGTTAATTGGAGAAAAAATATACAAAACTAAACAGATTTTCAGAAGTTTATTAAGTCCATCAAAATTCATATGCAAAAATATAACAAAGTAATTTACAAACCGTAGCTTATCGCAGATCGAAATTGATTTCCATTTAGTAGAAGATACTTATTTAAGTAGCTTGTCGATAAGATCACCCAAGAGTCCACCTGAAAGAGACTGCCTTTTATTCAACACTTCCAAATAATATCATTGATATCGGCTATGATGTGACGTCGAAACAGCTAGTATTAAACATACAGTTTCTCTCTTAACTTCGTCGTAACATAGGTCACATTCTTTTGTTTACCTACTTTTCATACAACATTTTGTTCCTTCATGAGACACGACAATTATTAATTTTGCAGATAAAGAGCTAGCCTGCGCTAAAGAGCGACAAGAGATCGAGATGGCAGCACAGCGGGCAACGCTTCAGGAACAACGCACGCATATCGACATTTTAGACACGGCGCTCACTAACGCGCAAGCCAATGTTGTGAGGCTCGAAGACGAGGTAAGGAAGGATGTTTTAGACATAATATAACATTGCAATCTTTAAGGCATCGTCCTGATAGATAGGGTCTACGCAAATATCGCCCGGGTAAGAGTTTAATAGACCATATTGTGACACTAAGTTCGCGCGATCACATCACGTGATTGCCGATCAGGACACATGTATAACAAAGTCACATCAAATAAATCAAATGTTGAGCCCAATATGACAATTTCAAATATAATTTTATGATGGCATTTTATTAATGGTTGGTAACCGCTTTAGAAGCGTGCTTGTCTGCGTAGATGATTTGTTATTTTTTTAATGTTTATTTAAAGAGAAGCTAAAACTTTCAAAATGACCAAATTAAGTACCTTTTTTCAGTAGCTTTTACATGGTTTTGAAATTTCTGTGCAGCAAATATTTTAGTAAATTCTGCAAATAAGCCAAATTAAAGGCCATAAAAATGGCAATTTCCTCAAAATTATTATTAGGTTTGAAAATTGAGCCGTTTTCACTGAAGCTGACGGTACTTATTATGTCGTACTTACAGTGTCGTCACGCCAGCGGCTACGTCGAGCGGGTGATGGGCTTGCAGCGCGCGCTGGCCTCGCTCCAGCAAGCCTCGGACAGACGCGAGCATACGGAGAGGAAGCTGCGAGCGCAGCTGGAAAAGGAGTTGCAGACTTTACGGTGAGCAACTATACTAGCATTTTTAATTGTTAAATTATTATTTCTCTTTAAACATGCTTGGAACTTTGAGCATTGTTTTGACAACCTTCTTCGAGATAAATCGAACTTGCTGCACTGGTAATTTTGACCTGAATAGGGTATTTCATAGTATCGCATAACAAGGTCATTAATAATTTAATAAAGTTATATTAAATGTATGGGAATGTCGTGTGTGTTTGGTTAATGTCAGGCTGGGTTAGTTATCAACAAATTAAATAAGTTTAAAATATAAAATTGTCGAAAAACTATATGTAGTTTCATGCAAAGGAGCCTAACTACATATCCTTACCACTGCCAATGCATAGGTTGTAAAAATGAAATAGTGTTCTGATGTCTCACTACTAAGATCTAGGTCTATGATTATTTGAATCGCAATTGCTTCAATAAAATAGAGTGATCGACACATACTTACCTATCTGCTAATTAAAATTTAAATAATCATTTTAAATTAGTCAACCCGTTAATAACCCGTAAGTAACCCGTTAGTTAAATTAGTGTTCGAAGAGATAAGGCATACGCATTCGAAAGAGTGGGAACCTGTATGTGAATATAAGTGTAGGTAATAAGCTCTCTAGCAAAGAGAATTGCACTTTATTGCGTCCAAGTAAGGTTTGATATTTCTTTAATTCATTTTGCGGAGTAAAACTACCCTTGAAAATATTGACCATTCTGAAACCCATTCGAAATTAGTATAAAATTTCTGAACAATGATCGGTGTTGAAATGAACATGGATAAGACAAAGATCATATCGAACGTCCATGTTGCGCCTGGTAGTTGGAAGCACCACTCGAAGTTGTAGTCTAACATTATCTAAATCTCGGGCAAAACATGCACCTAAGTCCATACGAGTAAGTCCAACATTGAGTGAGATGTCAATCGTCGAATCCAACTCAGCTAAGGAGCGTTCGGAAAGCTCTGTTAAATCTTCTCGTCCTAAATACCACAGTGTTTTTGACCGATGTGTGTTGCCACTGACGAGGTAATGGCACTGCGGGATTGAATCAGAAATGGGGAGAATCAAGATAATCAGATATTGCTAAAATGATTGCAAAGCTGAAGGCAGG
Organism: Stenoptilia bipunctidactyla; assembly: GCA_944452665.1. Taxonomy (NCBI): domain Eukaryota; kingdom Metazoa; phylum Arthropoda; class Insecta; order Lepidoptera; family Pterophoridae; genus Stenoptilia; species Stenoptilia bipunctidactyla. The sequence continues at coordinate 17,931,627 of OX101728.1, forward strand.
TCACATGGCTAGTTCACAATCCCAATAAAAGGGATATCGGCTGTTTTCGAATAGGTATATACACATAGCCGCATAGAAATCGTAATAGCGCGATGTAGGAATATTAATTATGTAGTCATTGTAATTGCCATGGTGCTGCAGTGGTTATCCCCACAAATCTCCACAAGCAGACCGAATGTCTTTAATATGAGTCATAATGTCTCACTGCAATGTTATAATGGAGGGATTAGTCTCAATTCGCATCCGCGAGCCCTTGTTGCAGCTTTCTTTCCTCTTAGCTGTGTAAAACGCACTAATATTGAAGGTTGGCGTACCGTTTCTTTAGTGAAAACGTTGTAAGAGTTAAAGGATCTAACTCGTTACTCATAATTTATGGAAGAACTGGACTTTCTAACACAGTCATTCAGATCTAAACAGAGGGCCCCAGATGATAACTCTGTAAAATTTGTTTTTATGGAAATTAGGTTTTTAAAGTTTTATATATACATTTTTAGTATTTATTTATTTATAATTCGGTGTGGACACTTTTATTCTCATTGTGGGCTATGAATTTATTTTGAAAACGGTTTTAAACAGGGTTCAAAATTTCTGTGGAGACGGTGTTGAGCAAAGAAGGTGCTTTGGTTAAAAAACTATAGATTCTAAGTAACGTTCACAATTAAAAGTCGATGCCTAAGTATTATATTGTTATCCCTATAAAATCGATCATCAACAAGTTTTCTTCATTTTTAATAGTGCTTATCCGACAAGCGAATGTTGGCTGTCAGTATCACAAAGGCAACTTTTCTACAGCAATTATAGTTGAATTGTTTTCAAATGATTCCCATGACATTGAAAGTAATTTCCACAACATAACCTTGTAGTGCCGTCACCGTTACATTAGAATCGTATTGGAGGCTTCTAAAAATGGCATTTAAGTATATTATGTAACAAGTGAGCTAAGTTGCTAATTACAGTCGAGGCTGTGATTTGAGCCCGAGCCGCAGGCGAGGGCTTAATAATGAGCCCGAGACTGTAATTAGCAACACTCACGAGTTACATATGACGTTTTTCAACACACTTGTGAGTAAAAGACAGACATACGTGGTCATAAAATAACAAACACACTTGATAACAAAGCTGTGAATTGTGATTGAAAAATGGCGCCGAACCTCGCGCATGCGCGTAGGTTTTTTTTCTGCCAAATGTGTCAATGTATGTATAGCATATACAGCGTATTTTACGTGAAAATGTTTAATTTGGAGTGGTAAATGCAAATATTTTAATATTTTATAACAAATTATACTAAATTGTGAATAATTTGTTTGATATACATATTTGTTTAACTAATATAAGGCGCATTTAATGTATATGGATTTGAAGTGGTATAAAATCTCTTTGTTGTTTCTGAAAATATTTAATGTATATCCCGGGTCAATAAAATATACTCTGTTTACTCGCATGTAATTTGCACAAAGGTACAATTCAACTTTGTAGGATTCATTATATTATGCACTAGGGTATAATATATTATGCACGCGTGACTTATAGCGCAGTTTATAGTTCTAAATTCAATAGAATAAGGGTCACTTTGCAAGTGTGTCACACGCAAGTGTGTTGAAAATTTATTTTACGTAGCTATATTCCAATACAATGATATTCCGTTGGAATTACAACAATTCATAACATTTGCAAGAAATTATCTCAATCACACTTTACATTTACGTTGTGCAAAAGTTACTTCATAGGGTATTTCTTAAATCATACCTTACGAAGTGACTTTTGCAGATCGTAAACGTAAAGTGTGATTGAGAGATTCTAATGTAACAGTGACGGCACTACAAGGTTATGTTGTGGAAATTATTGTCAGTATCATAGGGATCAAGGTTCGCCGCTCCGACTATAAATTGTCAATTACAGGAAACGCGAGTGCAACTGCGGCGGCAGCGGCGGCGGCGGCGGCGGCGGCGAGGCCGAGCTGCGGCGGCAGCTGCGCGAGCGGGACGAGCGGCTGCTGACGCTGGAGACGGAGTGCGCCAAGTGGGAGCAGCGCGCGCTCGAGGAGGCCGCGCTCAGGCAGGCCGCCGTGTCCGCCGCCTCCATCCCCAAGTCAGTAGCGGGGGGGGGACTGGGAGAGCAATGCTCCCAGCGAATATGCCTACTAAAAAGAGTAGGCTGGCTTCTACTAGCTTGAGTATATACTTACAGGGTGTCCCGCTTACCCTATATAAGACCTTCTCGGAGGTATTCTAGTACCCATAAGGATAACAGAAAAAATATTCTTATATTATTATAGAATTATTATTATAGAATTTTTCTTTTTTATATATTTTTATATATTATTATATAAAAATATATAAAAAAGAAAAATTCAAAATTTATTTTTCAATTTTTGTATGAAAGAAAATGTCGAAATTACATATTAAAAATAAATTATTAAATATTATATAGCGTAAGCGGGTATACCCTGTATACTCCGCAGGGCGCCACTGGCCAATGTTTCGGTGCAAGGGGTCGTCAAATGGAGCTGTTTTGAAAGTCCGGTTGCTCATACACGCCAGATCAATGAAGCAAGCTTGGTTTATTAAATTATATTTATAGAAATGACAATTTCAGGTAATAGTAATAGCATTGTATATTTAAGGTGTGACCAGGACCTCTGTAAGCTATTACCCAGTGAACGAAAAAAGCATGGAAGAGTAACTAGTACTCGAAAATGGCCCAACGAAAATTATGTTTGATGTTGTTGATTCGGGCGTTTTCGTGTTTAGTTTGTAGTTGGCAGCATAGGTCATGGACCATACTTATCAATTGCAAAAATATAAACAAAGCCCATTTGCAGTATAAAATGTTTTATAAATTGATCGTACCTGTATAATAAAATTGCAAAATTAAGTTATATCGTGTTTATTGACCCGTAAACTACCAAATTGAATATTTTTTAATTAAAACTTGGGACAGCTATTTCTATGGGGATGGTGTTATGTCCGATGAACTAAGTAAATTTTCGAATGTTTCTAAATTGAAGTCAAACACATTTGTGCGTTCTGTTTGCAAAATTAAAAAAGGCTTTTGTTTAACTGCCTGTCAAATGTAGTAAAAAGTTACATCCACAAAAATATTTAAATTTACATAATACGTACATATATAACTTCACGCCTGTATTCCTTATGGGGTAGGCAGAACACCAGAGGTTATAAGACCATCTGATGTCACGTTTGACAAATGAGGTATTATAATGATAGAGAGAGACTATTGCAGTGACAAGGCGTCAGCCTATCGCCCACAAAAATGCCAATAAAACCTCTGTCCCTTAACAACCTTTTACAGTATGCCCGGGAAGAAAAGCAGCTGGTACATTCTATGTTTTTCTTTCGCTCCCAGTCGAGCATGGAAGCAATACATTTGAAATATATTTAAATTTATTTACTAAAAATTAGTACTTGTGAACCAAAATTTGTCATCCTATTTTAGAGGGTAAAGTTGAAAATAAACGGGTTAAGGTAGAAATGACTGTTCTTGTAACTTCACCGGAACACATTTTCATCATTTGGTGGCAGACTTCATAACAAAGGTAATCGCAGTGAACGAAAAAGGCATAGAAGAATAACTTCAACAAAATCTCTTTGAAAAGCGGCACACGACCTTTGTTTTCTTTGACACCTAGTTGTTTTCTTTGAAAATGATAAAAATGTGATTGGTTTTATTTGTCAACGCCCGTCACTCATTGGCTAGATATTGGTGGATATTTTTGTTATGAACACAGATATTAGACGGCAAGTCAAGGATGTTTATATGTCTATTTCAGTATTTTATTTTGTGATATAAATATGTGTAATAATCATACATAGGTCTAGGTGTTTATTATCCAAAACACAAATTCTTCAAGGAAATTAATTTGGGCTACATAATATTTCATTTATTCATTTATGTGAATTTCAAAACAAGAAAACAATATGATTTATGATATTAGGTTCTTTATTTGACCTACGTTACTTACCGTATATGGGTCACGCTATATTGAATCATGTAACCAATAAAATAAGGTTACGGGATTTTTGCAGAATTTCCATACCTGTATATCAATCAATCCTTATTTCCAAAAAGTGGAACGAAAAGCGTCGATACTTGCCTTGGTATGCAATGACATGCTTGCATCTGTCTGTACAGGCCACTTTAGTCTTGGTTATTTCACGTGCCAAGTGAATAACGTTCTTTTAGATATGGCAGCGAACACTTAAGTCTTCATGGTCGCTTTCCAAGAATTTATTTTTCCTCTTCAATAAATGTTTGTGCTCTTTATCACCTATGAAGACCCATAAGTCATGTAATTAAATGCATGCTTACAATTAGTAAACGATTTGCTTTGTTCCACAGAGACGTGAAAATAGCCGCCCTGGAGAAAACCTCAGCAGATTCAGAACGCCTGATGGCAGAAGCGAGGAACGAAAAGATTCGACACATGGACGAACTTCACTCCGCTCAGAAGAAACTCGCCGATTTGGAAAGCAGGTAACTTTAATTTGTAGTCACCGGCCAAATTCTTTTTACACAATAAGTATCATTTATAGAAACGATTTTTTTACAAAGAAATAAATATATCCGCTAACATATTAAGGAAACCATGGTCACTCTAAATTACCATTAAAATAAAGACAACTACGCGCTACTACAAAACATCTTGTAGTACTACGTCCTAGTATTATCAAAGAAATGCCGCGTCGTTGTAGCTTTGTTCATCAGTAGCGACTATTTGCATAAAAGTTTGTGGTGCAATATCTTATTTTTTTTTGTACTGAGCTATACTAAAATAAATATGCAGGTACATTTATATCGTATCAAAGAAACTAACATTTAAAGGATCTCCGTTTGAGTGGCCCATTTCTGGTACACTCGGCAGTTTATGATACCGTTGATTCCCCTAACGAAAACTGTATTAATAGTTTAGGTATAAGCTGAACTTTAAACTGAGAAAAAAAATCTTACTCGTGGCTTTGTACACAAGCCATATCGCTGTTTTATGCAGTAAAAAGACTGTAAGCCATGCCAAGAAAATGCCTACCATAAAAAATGTTACCACTGTCAAACTGACAGTTTGTCATTTTGTTGTTTATTTTCTTCTTTTGATTGGAAAACCAGTAGAAATAGCCAATAAATCAGTAAAATTCAAGACAGCAAACGAATTAGAAGCACCCCGTAGAAACGAACGGAATAACAAAACTATTTGAATGACTAACGGAGCGGTGCCATCCTGTCATTATTGACATTTGCTGACATAAATGATGATGTTATGTTCCGAAAGGGCTATTTTTTTACAATTTTAAATAATTTATTTTACAGCATTTAATCATGAAAAGGTCACATAACATATGCTATATTTTACAGTTCCTTGGTTTATCCTATATTCTACGGTACACATATGGGCCAAAATGTATAAAGGAAAAATCTTATCCTTTGGCTGGTGACTACAAATCAACCCTGTATAGCACTGGTCTTTTTTATATAGGTACTGATCATTTATAACACCGACACTTCCCGAAAAACATGATTGAAGGAAATGACTCCACATCCAACATTTTCAAAACGATACCTGTAAATATTTACTTTAATGTGGAAATAAATTCACAAAGAAGTAAAAATGAAGTTAAGTACTATGTGCTATGTTTAAAAAAAACAGAGGTCCAAAATACTTCTCAAATAGTTGTCTTTAGCAAATTAAAAACAAAATTAAAGGAACCTCACAGGAATTTCAGTGTAATCGCAGAACGTGCATTACGGAAGACATCACTTTCATGTCATAAAATCTATTTCTTAACATAGAATACACGCGAACTCAATTATTTCATTTCCAAATACCAATTTTTTTGTAAAATGTCTTAAATCTTTAGGTACGGCCAGAATTAAGTATTCAAGTTGATATTTAATTGATTTTATGACTTACGGTCCTTTATCAATTGCCTTTTAACCTTATTCTACAGAGTAAAGGAGCTTGAATCGAAAGTAGCGGAGCGCGACGCCATGATCAAAGTCTTGCAAAAGCACACGACGTCCGCATATGACGGAGCTTCTCTCAGAAACAACTGCAGCAGGGAAGAATTAGGTAAGAATATGTTTTATTTTCTATAGAACTCGTTAGCACTTTAATATACATTTTATCTTAGTATAGTGGGTTAGATCTGGCCAAGTCACCTTGACTAATCTGACATACTCCACTCCAGATATTAAAAAAAGCATGTTTTTGAACGCATTGGTTAACACTCATAATAGTGTCTGAAGTATTGTAGACCGCTTTAAAACGTTTTTATTTTGGCTATATTAATATTTTTTACTATCTATGCATTTACGAAAATGATATTTATACGTATACCTACCTTTTCGCAGTAGGCCTCTCTTCGGGCGCGTCGTTTTCGTCGGCAGAGGGCGTATCGAGCGGTGCGCGTTATCGACATCTTGCGAGACGGAATTACTCTCATAACGACGACCCGGCATCACCAGGTATAGTATTGATTCGCATTGTAAATAGGGAAAATATAACCTGAAAAAACTGGAAAACGATTATTCTATTCAATTATGTGAATATAGTTTTTATGGCTTACAAATTAGTAATAAGAATCCCTTGGAAATGTTTTGCAAGTTGCGCTTTATAATATCTACCGATAAAAAAAAAAACAAAAAAATCCCCAGACAATCACACCAACTACATGGCCCCAAAGTAAGCATAGCTTGTGTTATGGGATACCATGTAGCGAACTAGGGGGGAACCTAGAATATAAAACATAAATAGATAAACACCCAGACAAGGAACATTTTTTTTTCTTGTTCCGTGCGGGAATCGATCCCGCAACCACTGGCGTCTGAGGCAGATACGTCGATGCTTTGTTTCTAAAGATAGTACTGTTAAAGTTTGAGGCGTTTGTTCGCCTTTGAAGTGGGGGTGCTATCATCCTTACTATTAAAGTCCTGATAACCACATGTAAGCTGTGTTCCGGCTAAAGGATCAGCCAGTGAAATTACAGAAACAATACTTTTTTCCCGCTTAAGCTTTGGATCGGTAATGAACGATTAATCTTATTATCAATTGTTTTTAGTTGTTATATAGTGCAATAATTAACAGAATTTGTAATAATTTTGTTTCGTGTTTGTTTATTCTTTAAGTTTTTATATTTATGTGATTTGTAGTTGAAGTTTTTTTTGTCGCTTCCACACACATGGTTGTCAGGTAGAAATCGCTCGTCAGCGATAAGACCGCCAAGTTTTAATGTATAATGTAACTGCTTTTTCCAACCGACTTCCAAAAAAGGTGGAGGTTCTCAATTTGTCTGTATGTTTTTTTTTGAGTCTTTGTTACACGATATTTCGGACAATTATGAATTGATTTTAAAAGTTCTTGTTTCATATGATATAAGATACTTCATAGTTGGTCCCATTTAAAATTCATCGAAATCGGTTGAGTACTTCATTGAAAATTTCAAACTTTTGAAATAATATGTATAGTACGAGCAAATTAATCAAATCAGCGGAAATAATTCGTGTAGTTTTGAAAATCGCTACAGTTATTCCTTGTGATATCCAGATGAACATATCAAAAGTCCTCAAGGGTGAGCTAAGAGTGTATGGGGGATCAAAGGACCCTTTTTTTTTAGGTTTTTGCTCATGAGTCAAAAACCTGCACAAATAGCATTACGGTTACTTCTAGGAAAATTTTCTACATAAAATTTCCTCTAAATTATGTCCTATATATTTTTTTGTACGGTCGATACTTTAGGAACTACAGCGGGGGTCAAATTCCTCAAAAGTGCGAATCGCGAAAATAACACTAAGAGGCAATTGGGCTTCACTTTTTCCGATATTTGTGATCAGTACATTAAATATGTCAAGAATCACTATGGACCAAATTGTACTGTCGTGTTTGATGGCTACGACGAGACAGAAAACAGTACAAAGACATCGGAACAGAAAAGAAGAGAAGTAATGAAAACGTCCGTTGACATAAATTTCAATCTTGATATGAAAGTTAGAGTTCAATAAGAGCATTTCCTAGCTAATGCGAAAAACAAGTCCCGACTTATACAACTCCTCACAGAAAAAATGCAGGCAGAGCAAATTGAAACACGAGTGGCACCTAGTGATGCTGATTGTACAATTATAAAAAGTGCAATTGAAAAAGTCGCAAACTATCCTGAGGTTGCTGTTTTTGGGGAAGATGTAGATTTAATAGTCCTTCTTATGGCTCTGTCACCACCAGATAAGCAAATATTCTTTGTGAAGCCAGGAAGAGGTAAAGTGGAAATTCAAATATTTTCTTCACAAGAACTCCAAAAACTCTCATTTTGCCCTTCCATTCTTTTCCTACATAGCTTCAGTGGCTGCGACACAACTTCAGCTATTCACAGGAAAGGCAAAGTGTCAGTTGTTAAGCTATTTGATCAAAAACCAAAAATCAAGGATAGATATTGCCGCCATCTTCTACAATCCAACATCAACATCTGAAGAAATAGCAGAGTCAGAAGAAAGGATGTTTTTGACGATGTATCGTGCAGCCACTGATCAGCTTGATCTTAACAGACATCGATACTCAGTTTTTGTCAAATCCAGCACCAAATCAAAACCAGATCTTTCCTCTCTCCCGCCTACAAAAGGATCAGCAAAATTTCACTCATTCCGAGTGTTCCACCAAGTACAGGTACAGTACAGTTAGGTAACGCACTGCCTCCTGAAATGTGGAGATGGAAGCGAGGAGCTGATGGAAACCTCGAGCCTGTTACCACTCATGATCCTCCAGCTCCTGACACCGTGCTGAAGTCAATATTTTGTCGCTGCAAAAGTGGTTGCACTGGTAATTGTGGATGCCGAAAAGCTGGTATCACGTGCAGTCTAGTATGCAACGGCTGCTTGGGTTCGTGTACAAATGGCGTACCTGTAGATTTGGTAGATATGGAAGGTGAAGATGTTGATGATGTAGTAGAAGTTATTATTTTCTAGTTTTGAATACATTTTGAAAACATACCAATTTTATTTTATTTATAAAACCGTCTCATTTTTTATACCTATATAAAGTTGAACACTCTGTAACTTCTAAAGTATCGACCGTACAAAAAAAATTATAGGATCAAATTTAAAGGAAATTTTATGTAGAATGTTTTCCTAGAAGTAACCGTTACGCTATTTGTGCAGGTTTTAGACTTATGAGCTAAAATCTAAAAAAAAGGGTCCTTTGACCCCCCCCCCTACACCTTTAGCTCACCCCACACCCTTGGGGATTTTCGATATGTTTATCTGGATATCTCAAGGAATAACTGTAGCGATTTTCAAAACTACACGAATTATTTCCGCTGATCGTCCATTTTCGGCTTAATTTTCTTAGGGTAGTATGATTTCAGAGAATGTTTACGTTAATGACATTCTGAACTCAGCCAAAGTTTTGACGTGAAGTCGGTTCTTTTAATGCTCTGCATTCGTTGATTATTTCTTTTACTGTACCTGTATTGTATAAACTGAAGTGTACATAAATATATAACAAACGTCTGTGTTTGGAGCCAGATCAACTTAGAATAGCCCTACGGTCTCTTGACCTTTGACCTTTCAGTTTCGCCTGACTAGCGATCACCCTTCATATAAAACTGCAGCCAAATATGTTCCTGCAAAGTTTTTTGAAGAGCCAGTTTCTACTAAGAAAATCCGTGTACGTGTCGTCTTCGACGTCATCTTCATTTACCATCAAATGAGATTGTAAAACTTAGGTTAAGTCACCAATAAAAAGAGACTTTCTTTTTATGTTATAAAAAACGTGGTCAGTTCCAGGTTGCGGGTTCGACGCGGCCTCGCTGAGATTGGACGAGCAACTAGCGGCGCTGGATTGCCGCCTCGAGCGACCCGTGCCAGCCGTGAGTTACCCGCAAGAGAATAACCTGCCCCGCCATAACTACTACTGACTGTAACCCGCCGATTGTTATACTGGCTTGTTTTTTGGACAGCGGCCAATTTTTTTTAACACAATAAGTATCATTTATTGAAACGACTGTTGCAAAAAAGGTATTTATTTTTTACAAGGAAATTAAGCAAATCATGGTCACTCTAAATTATGAATGAATACTATTAAAATAAAGACGAATACGCGCTACTACAAAACGTCTTGTAGTACTACGTCGTAGTATTAACTATGAAATGCCGCGTCGTACTAGCTGTGTACATCAACAGCGACCAAAATAAATATGCAGGTATATCGTATGAAAGAAAATATGATTTAAATTTGGCTGGTGACTACAAAACCACCCAGTTTTAGAGGCTGTTTGGTCATAGATTGCGACTAATATTTGAAAATGTACTACTGATTTTAGTGGATTTTCTCGAATAGTCTTAAAATTTTGATACAACACGCCCTCAACTGTGAGACCGATTTTGAGTAGGTGAAATCAATACATTTAGAAGAAGTTAAGATCGATCGAAGAGGTTAAGGAAGCTTTATTGATAACGGCCTAAGATTCGAAACAATAGAAAAATGCAAAATAAGGCTTCAAATTGTGGTTTAATGAAACTAACTAAGCAGATCATAAGCATTCCTTTAATTTTACGTTTTCAAAAGCAATCATTGCAAACCAAATTGCGTTTACTCTAACTTGAATATATTCCAATAAGTTATTCAACTTGTAAACGTACCTACAACCTTGTGCATTAAATACAATATATTACTTAATCAATATCAATGCGGATTTGGAATTGAAGACTATTTTATATACATACTTATACTTTTATTTTTAATGGATTTATAAATTAAATTTAAATTATTCTGCCGTAAAAGTATTGTACATTGTTAACATTTGGAACTATTTTTTACTATCAATAGGACTATCACAGCGCCTTACGTATATTTTTTATATCGATAATACATGCTATAAATGAGCTTAAGAAATAATTGAATTATTCCTATATAAATAAGTTTAATTTAACAGCTAGTACAATATTTGAAAATGTAATGACATTCCCGTATGTACAAAATTTAGCATCGCTTTTTTGTGTTCAGTGTGATAGTGTGCTGGGTGTACCCTAATAACTTAGAACAAGTTAACCTTAATCCATTGTTAACGATAGTCAACACTACAAATGCTTGCGCCAATCGAACTTACAACAATTATTTGCGACTAATTTTGTAAAACATTCAAAAATAATATTTTTGTCTATCATATTTTTTATGATAGAATAATAAATGAAATTGGCTCTTCTATCGTGAACAAAGGATTTTACTAGTAATAATCGTTTTAATAGTTTTATATTTATAATTATTAATTTAATATTAAGACAATACTCCAGATAGATATAAAGCCAAAAACATAGGTGCTGTCCTCTTTTAAAATGTGAGAAGTGTTCCTTAAATAGCTAAGGTATGCGAAAAATATAATTAAATTCTCGAATTCACTCCATGAGAACGTAGTCAGTTGTGAATCTCATTCGTCTACGATATTTTTTACCTACTGGTAACTTGCTCCACTGGTTAATACTATACCCGGCGCGGCGAACCTTGATCCCTATGACACTGACAGTAATTTCCACAACACAACCTTGTAATGCCGTCACCGTTACATTAGAATCTAAAAATGGTATTTATTTATTTTACGTAGCTATATTCCAATACAATGATATTCCGTTGGAATTATAACAATTCATCACATTTACAAGAAATTATCTCAATCACAATTTACGTTTACGTTCTGCAAAAGTTACTTCGTAAGGTATGATTTAATAAATACCCTCCAATACGATTCTAATGTAACGGTGACGGCACTACAAGGTTGTGTTGTGGAAATTACTATCAGTGTCACAGGGATCAAGGTTCGCCGCGCCAGGTATAGTCTGTCCAACGACAAAAGTAAATGATGCTTGTATGACTTACTATGGGACAGGCATTGGTCACAACACATCAAAGCTACTAGTAGCTTGCTTCCCTTATTTTTAGCTGTAATTGTTAAAATATTGTCGTTTATTTTCATATGATATTTTTTTTGTAGTTACATTATTTATTTCTGAGGATAAGCAAAACTTTTGATGAGAAAGTCTTAAATTATTTCGAACTGTCTGATTCCTTTCGTCTTATGGCAGCTAGTCAAAGATCACATATTATATTTCAATTTTTTTACCTACTTTGTGAGTTTCGAAATTGGAATGAGGAAGAGGTTTATTTTGAATAAACCCGTCAATTTGTAACTGATATGCAAATTTTAATTTTCTATTTCTTTTATTTGAGATTTGGTACAGATCCTTTCTCCATTTATCAAATTATTAAACAACTGTAAATAAAATAATTTAAATACATAAGTAAATATGAATAAAACACTTTCAATGGTTATACTTTTTGTATCCCTATCAGTACAAATGTTTCGATATTGTTTTAACCTATTTTGCCTTTACTTCGTTAAAGCTCAATATACGGTGCTATTAAAGTTAACTTTGTATGGAATTGACCTCTTTTGATTGTTTACCAAATTATTTTGAACTAATCATTAGGAATTTATAAGTGCCTATTGTGTATGTTATCAGGGTCTATGCAAAACAGAAATATGTAAACTTTAAAACAAAGTAAACTTAAATTTGGAGACTAAGAATTATACATTTCCACTAACTGTATATCTAGAATAGGATACTATATTTTACATACCTACTATTTTTGTATTAAATTAACTTTGTATACCTAGATGTAAATCTGTAAAAGCATGTTACATAAATAAATGCCGTGTTTTGTTTGCTGTGGTTTTACTTGCTTCTTCTAACTTAAGCATATTTTCTTAACGAGTACATACATTAAACTGCGGTGCGAGCACAGAACTTTATCGACTCGTATTTTTACGAATGTTCGTGTAGTATGGAATCGGTTACAAGATTTTAGTAACATTGTATTTTATTTTATTTTACATTCATTTAAGAGTACAAAATGTTTACAAACAGTCAAAATTAACAAGGCACACATTTATTTACACTGGCCCTGCGGCAATGGATAGATTTCCAATACTATACGACCATTCGTTAACATACGAGTCGATAAAGTTCTGTGCTCGCACTGCTGTATTGTTTGAGTTGTGTTTTTAGTGAATTAACATAATTAATGCGCTTTTGTTTCAAGTGTTGCAGTGATAGCCTACTGACACCGATTTTATACTGGAACTAGGTACCTTCAGTTACTTTGGCGCAACTATTTAGATTAATTATTAAATTATACAGAAAGAAAGATAATTAGATAAGAAATGTACTTTGTAGCAAAAAAACTAATAAACTTTTAAAGTATAAAAATTTAGACTGATATATCTTGATATAACCTTATTATACCTAGAAGCTTATTTCAAACAAAATTATGGGTATGTAAAAAGGCTCATTATGACAATAGCAGATTGGTCATGGATTTAGTGTGTCTTAACGAGTCCATTAACTTGATAACAAGGCTTGCCAAACTTAATGTTATTGCACTGTAACCGACATTTGAGCTATCAAATAATAAAACCATGTTATCTCACAATAGTCAGGTGAACAGTTTAGCTTGTTATTGAGGTCGAACACGAATATGGTAACTAAATTGTATTATTCTGATTTGTTGCGGTTTACTTCAATTGTTGTACTGAATCCATGTTAGAGGATAATAATAAAGCACCTACTTGCGTTAAATAAAACGCTCTTATCAAACTTCTTAGGTATAAAGTGTAAGTACGTAGGTAAGTTGTGTAGCATATGAGCTTTAGATAGGTACCTATTTTATAAAGAAGATTATTCGTATTTCCACGAATAAGAATGACACACTGCCCTTGAATAAGTGGGCCGTGTTGTGACCCCGAGTTGGTAGTTGAATCACTTAGGGTAATTTCTGCTGGCGAGCACTGAAGGACTTTAAATACTCCAGAATTGTACAGATGTGTCTCAGCAGCTCAACACCAGTTTCTACTAAGAAAATTTTACTACATAATCAATAAGTTAGGCACCGTCAGATGAATCAATAATTTATAAAATAACTGTTAACTTTATATAAAAATCTGAGTGCAAGTTTTCTATAATATTGTAATAAATGAATACCCAAATAACGAAATAGTATTTATTTCAAAGGTAAATATACCTAATTGACAAATAAACAATATTATTTTTCACATTTCTACCGTTGCGTCGTCGGGTCGGTTGCTGCAATTATATTTTGGGTTCGATTCCCGCATAACGTAGGTTGTGGCACCAGAAGTCCTGGCCTCGATTCACAATCTCGATGCTGGAGTAGTCTGGGTTATATCTTCTAAACTCCTAGTGACTTCGAGTGATGCACATAGCAAATAAATATACGGATTAGAGCGAAGAGGTTCGAGTACTAACCTCCTTCACTCTAATTCAAAAAAAGGTAAGAAAAACAGATTAAGCAAAATTAAAACATCAAGGCTTTATAACTTGTAATTAAAGAAGTTGCCTGGTAACAGCGTGGTCTATGCTGCTTCCCCGGTCTGGGCGGAGTGAGCGCTCGCAACGGGCGCGGTGAAGAAGCGTTGCTGTTGGAGAGACAAGGGCGCGCGTCGCAGCAGACGCGGTCGTCGAGCCTGCCGCCGCCGCCGTCAGCCCTGCCAAGACCACCCAGGAAGCCTTCCGCCAGGAACACCAGATATGATCGCTTGGAACATAGGGATGCGAGAAAGGTTTGTAAAACGTCATTAGAAAGAAGGCATTTCGCTTAGGTGCAGTCCTAATCCTTGTTTTTTTCTAATAAATTTGTACTTTATTAAAGACCTCCCGCAATTAAAAACTAAACTAGCATTTACACATGAAAATTATACAGTTGTTATGCAACTTTTTAAAATTAATAGTTTTAAAATTTTAGTTTTCCCATACTAAAATTATGTATAGCCTCTGTTTAGAGACGTAACTCTATTTACTCTGAACGTGGGTATGCCACGCACCTAGCGCAGTAAAATATCGCTTCCTAATAATAATAGGTACTTCTTACAAAATGTAGAGTAAGAAGCAAACGTTTTTTTTGTTTTTAATTTTTGTGTTATTTATTTGTAAAAAGTGGTAGAACAAATGATGTTGGGATTGATGTGGAGAGGCTGCCCGAAGAGGTGATGCGTTAATTAAAATTAACCCTGTATAAGTAACGATTGACAAGTTTTGGGGTTCTGAATAGACTTTGTATGGATATACGCATCTGTTCATAGGTTTTTTTTTTTTTTTATAAGTGACTATACCCGCGTTTGACCTCAATCTCACCTGATGGTGACGATGAGGTCGAAGATGAAAGCACACGGGTTTAGGAAGGAACTGGCTCTTTATACAATATTGCCGGAACACATTACCGCCGGAGCGGTAATATTTGGCGGCAGACTTTATATAAAGGGTGGTCGCTAGCCAGGCGGACCCAGAAGGGATCCTACCACCAAGCATAAACTAGGTATACTATACTATAATATATTTTGGCCGTAACGACCGAAAATCGTTTTAGATGAAATTTATATGGGACCGCCTCTAAAGTATCCTGTATATGAAACAAGAATATTTATAATCGATAATATAATAATAGTCCAAAAAATCGCGTAAAAAAGACAAAAAAACATACTCTCCGTGGAACTTCCTCCTTTTGGAAGTCGGTTGAAAATATATTGAAATCTTTTGCTATTATACAGCTTGAGTTGTTTTTATGTTTAAATTTACTAATCTCAGGAACTACAATTAATAAAATATACTTGAAAAAAAAAATTTTTTTTACAAAAGCTCATTCATAAAACGCGATAAAAACAACGAGAAAACATACTACCTAGGTACTATACGTACAGCTTCATAAAACGATTTCTGTCAGGCATATTGTACTGATCTCAATACAGGGTACTTTATTACCGACTGCCCGCCAGAAGTTGTATCGGTATTACGTAACATACGGAAAGCATAAACTTCATAACAATTTTACAATTAACGATCACATTAAGCAATAACTCTTATTTGGAAATTATAATCGTAACATAGTTGCGTTGTACACAAGTTCTAAACAATATTTATCTTAAATTAAAAGCTATTTATATCAAGTGGTAAACACTGAATATCTAAGCATCGACCTAATTTTGTAAATGCATGACATTATATTTTCAATGATGGACGTCGCCGCCGCGTCGCGTCTGTCATTTTAAGACAGGAAATAGTAAACTCAAATCAGATGACAAGGATTGATTGAGGTCGCCACCGGAATTGAGGTCGTGTCATATCGACCAGTGTCCCTGGGTTTCACTGTAATCTTTGTTTTTCACGCCCCGTGTTCATGAGCGTCATATTTATGCAGTGCCGTGTCGTAACACAGATGTTTCTTTGAATAGAATAAATACTATTGACCGAATAAGGTCAAGTAATATGATTATTTTATTATTAGTGATGATTGGAGCTTATGGTGCATAAATAGTAGGTATGGCTAAATGGAGAATGGACTACTTCCTTGGCAATGTATACCTAATAATGGCGACTAGCGGAATAGAATGTTCAACTGCTATGCAATGTATATATGCATATCTAAAAAAACTTAACAACTGTTTTTATTGATAAAAAAATGAAAAGAAGAAATGAACAGCGTCCCCCGAGGTAGTGTTCTAGGTCCCATTCTGTTTATACTTTTCATGAACGACATTCACAGCCCTAAACTACGTGATGCAGAATTTTTTGCTATGCAGATGATACAATCACACATTTCCACGAAAAAACTTATGTAGGTAGGAGCCTAAACCTGAAACTGGATTGACTGTTCTGAAAAGTTGGCTCGATAGTAATCTATTAATGCTGAACGCGTCCAAAAGTAAATACCTTTGCTTTCATAAGACTAAACCTTCCGCCCCCCCCCTTTTTCCACGAACTTAAGACTGCATTCTGGATGTGAATTTAGCTACAACTCTTGCCAAATTATAAATAGAGTAGCAAGTGCAAAATATCTGCGTGGTTTTTGACAAGCAGTTAACTTTTACGAGGCACATAGTAACTAGGTACTTCCTCTCGCATCAGAAAGCTGATTTACGTGATGAAAACTGTCAGACACTGCGCTGACAGCGATACTCTCCGTTTGGTATACAAGCCTTGAGAAATGTATTCTCAGTTAGGTATTGTATCACTATCTGGGGAGGATCCGGAATCACTACCTTGTTAAGCCTTGTGAGAGCCCGGCTCGGTATAAAAGTAATGTTTGATAAACCAATGTTATATCCCACTGACACTCTTTATGCCACTACAGGATTAATAAATGTGCGGCAGCTCGTCTCTCAATTACCCAACTTTGATTTGTAGAAGAATTTTTAAAGCCCCCACATTCAATGTTCAAACTGCTGTCGCACAACGTATGCTAGCACATGTGCTTCCTTTCGTTTATTACAGAATAGTTAAACTCCGCAACATCAAGGAAGCCACAGTAAAATAAGCAAAACAAATAATCCCAAACCGACTGGAGTTTATGACTTACTTTCAAACCTTGTTAAGCATTTATCCTAGCCCATCCCACAAATTACCATACCTACTTAATACAAAATACGTATCTACCTACGATACAAAAAATTATGGAAAAAACAAGAATGAGATTTAAAGTAATTTATTTATTCATTTAATCTTATTCAAATACCATCTAAAATGGAGCTAGTGACGTAAACGATGAGGTCTTCATCCCACTGAATTAATTAATATATTAAAGTCAGGGCATACATATTTCGATTATCATCATCATCACAACTCTTTGTAATGAGCCCACTGCAGGCCTGTGAGTCTCTCCCCTGGGTGACAAAGAGGTATAGGCCATAATCCACCAAGCTGGCAAAGTGCTGGTTGATGGATGTCAGAATTTTCAGGGCGCCGAAATGGCTTCTGACGAACCCTTACCTACTACAAACCGTATGACATACACGACGACATATAAGACAACTTCTGCTAATAAAATAAATAATACTTCGAGTATACCAAAGACCGTTTGCCCTAATATGCCATCCATCAACGATCGAGCTTGCTTGACTTCAAAGGTCAAAAAAGCAAAAATCAACTGATTATAATCAAATCTTGGGAAATTAATTATTTTTCCATCCACTCTTACAAAAAAATATCTTAGCTGATTTATACGGAAAAAACTTCCTACATGATTAGGTTGCTCGGCGTACCTAGCCACTCCTATGATGTTTGGTCCATATACTTAAGAAGTGTGATACTTATTAATAAAAGCAGCAGCCGCTGTAAAGTTTTCGATTGAATGGAGTTAAGCTTAAATTACAAAATCGTTGGCAAAATAACTATTTTAAATTTATGTTTAAAACGCTCATTCATTACTTTTACTACCTATGTGCATGAAATCACTTTTCTGCTGTTATTTGCTTCCTCACTTGTCAATTGCGTATGACTAGACACCAGTGATAATTTGTCCGATTGCGGTATGGCATCCCTAAACCCTTTATCCAATATAAATAGAAAATGATTGCTGATAGGAGCTGGTGATTACTTTCTACTTGAAACAAATCACTCATAATTTCAGCATCGGTTTCAGTAGCAGCATAACATCTATAACATCAATAATATGCTCATTACATGAAACAATCACGAAAGGTTTCACAAAATTATCATATTTGTGCAGGATTAACCTATGTTTTTATAGGCATTTGTTGATGTTTTGATTGATTCATGTCATTTAAGTCTAATGATCGAGGTTTTATTGGAGATTTTTTGTTGTCAAACGTGACAACAGATGGTATTGGACCCTCTAATGTGCTGCCTACCCCATAAGGGATACAGGCGTGAAGTTATATATGTATGTATGTATGATCGAAAATAGATGGGGATGTTCCCACACAATTAAAATACAAATAAGCAGTTACTCGATACTTTTGTTTCGATTGAATAATTAAGAAGGAAGATATCATAGTAGTTATCATATATTTTTCCTACTAGTAGGTACCTTGCTTCCTTGCATCCTACGTTGTGAAAAAGAAAACATTATTAGGAATATTTATGAAAATTAAATTTTTGTGAAATACTCAAGGTCGGAAAAATGTGTTAAATAAAAATCACCCGACCAGGACTCGAATCTGGGACCTCTCGTTTACTGGACGAGTGCTCTTCCACTGAGCTACCAGGGCCTGGCGGTACGCCTTGAAATTACTTAGCACATTTTTCTTTTTAAGTTATATTGCTAACGTAGCTCCATCTAATGGTATAGCTTTGCAGCTAAGACCACCATAGACCAATTTCTTTTCAGAAATTGTGAATCCCAGTTAAATGTTTTAATAATATTTTTAAGTCTTCTCCCAGAGCTCGCCCAGCGCCTCTCTCGTTTTGCAATTGTGGACTATAATTTGATTATTAGTTAACCCACCAATACATCTCAAATTGCAACTATCCGGCCTGCTCCGCACTTGCCCTCCGTCCGATCTGCACCCAACCCGCGCAACCAAGCGTAGGTCCCGCGCCCACTCGGCTCACGTGATTTCAGACCTATTGATATTGATGAGACCAATGAAACAACATTGACTTGGTACTCTTTTTTTCTAAACATCAAACAATAATCGAAATATAATATTTTACTAATCGATTCATTCAAAAAAGTTTCGAGAAGTTTATACCGTTTTTGACACTTCTTCATATTTTATGAAAATAGTATATGACGTTTATTATTTCCAGTACCTACACAAAAACAAACATGTTAAAAACTTTTAAATTCTTAAACCTTTCTTAACGGATTTAAAGATATGATTTTTTATTAATTCATTACTGAATATTTAAACGATAATGTGGAATTTCTATACATGGCTCAAGGCAGTCATTTAGCCAAAGTTTTGGTTTCATTGAAATCTGCAGGATACGATTGTGTTACCTACTGTATTATTAATTATTAGTTTTGTATATTTTTCCTTACGGTCTTCGGTTGTTTGCCTTTTCCATAAAATGTACCTAAAGCACCCCCTTATTAAATATTATCGCGACAAATACAGTGTCAGTAACTATAAAATTTTACAAAAGTGAACAAATTGAAATAACATGACTCATTCTCTATTGTAATCTGTTTTAAATTTGCGGAAGCAGCGGAGTATTTTTTATTTATTAACTTACAGTCATAAAGATAAAGGAAGTAACAATTTTATACGAAATAAAGATAAAAATTTGGGTTATATTAGGTAGGTAAGCATTAGATTTTTATTTTCTTCTACTCTAGTTGTACGCCTTTAGATTTTGCAGTGTTTTTGATAGATGACATCGCGATTTATATTCACATATGGATGTTTTTCTATGAATTTCTATACATATTTATATCAAAAAATATATTGGAATGTCAGGCTATTGAGTTCCTACTTACAACTTCGTTTAGTTCAAGGTATGATGGCGCTCAGCTTTTTCTTATTTTTTTTTTATTGTCGACTTCACTTACACACTAAAATATATTGAGCTCCTTTGGAATGGTTGGCAATCCTTAGGAAGTAGTATTTAGAGTACATTATTTGAAACTATTTGTAGCATTTACCCATCTTCTGTCTTCCATCCCATTCACCCTCATTAAAGAAAACTGAAAGGTACGATACAAGAGAATAAGCTGAATTCGACATAAAAGTCTAAGGGACTTCAAACTCAAAAGTTACTTACAAAAACTAAATTTTCGTAGGCGTAGTGTCGAATACAGCCACGTAAATGCATACTTATAGCTGTTGCACGCCTTCTTCGGGACACTTCTGCAATATTTGAGGTGTTTAGAAAAAGCATATTATTTAGCTTTAAAAGAACAAATCGTATCCTGCAGAAAGAAAGAAGAATGTAAGAACAAGCTTGATGGGAAATTCTCAGAAAACTTTCGAGCCAATTCCAAACTGTTCTGGCACTTAGTCGGAAGAGCCCGAGGGCATGTTGGAGACTCGAAAGTAGGCGTGGTAATAGATCAGAATGGGAATATTGTTAGTGAGCATGAAGATATAATGAATCAATGGAAGGAATATTTCGAGGATTCATTTGAGCGAAACGCGAGTGATGTTTTGGAAAGTAGGTAGGTACCTTCGAGTGGCGTAACCGATGGTGAAAGTGAGATAAGCATGGAAGAAGTAATGAAAGCAATGGCAGGTTTAATATTGGGTAAAGCGGCAGGGTATGATAGGATAGATGCCGAAATGCTCAAGGCAGGTGAAGGTGTCACAGCAAACCTGCTGTACCAGCTATTTAATAAGTACTGGCGGTCTGGCCGTGTTCCAGATGACTGGTGCAAAGCCGTTATTGTGCCACTTTATAAAGGCAAGGGCTCACAGCGGGAATGCGAAAACTTCCGTGGCATTAGTCTTCTGAGTATTGTAGGCAAAATGTATGCAAAGATATTGATCGAGAAAGTGGTGAATGAAACAGAAAGTAAGATTTGGCATGTGCAAGCGGGATTCCGAAAGATTCCGAAAGATGTGGGATGTACGGATCAAGTCTTTTCCTTAAGATCAGTGACCGAAAAGGTTCTGGCCAAACACCGAAAGGTTTTCTACTGCTTCATCGACTTGGAAAAGGCTTATGACAGTGTGGTGAGAAATGAGCTGTGGTCAACGTTATCCGAGTATGGGGTGGATAGTGACTTGATACGGGCACTCAAATCCTTATATAAGGACTCGAGTGCCTGTGTCAGGTTGAATGATGACTAAACGGATTGGCTTAGCATCGAACGCGGTGTAAGACAGGGCTGTGTAGCGTCCCCATGGCTGTTCAATCTATTCATGGATAGCTGTTTGAAAGATCTGAAAGAATCTGAATGGGGCTTAGAAATGAATGAGACAGTGATCAAAACTCTGCCTTACGCCGACGACCAGGTTCTACTTGCATCGTCAGCGTCGGAATTGCAACAAATGGTCATTGTGATGTATGAGTCATTTAAAAGGAAAGGTTTGAGAGTGAATGTTGGAAAGACGAAAGTCATGGTTATGGAGAGAAATGAAGATATGACGGAATGCGATATTATGATAGGAGATGAAAAAGTGGAACAAGTGAAAGAGTTTGTATACTTGGGGTCCTTGTTTACAAGAGATGGGAAGTGTGAATTGAAAGGAGAGTAAAAGCAGGAAATTGTGTTAATGGCGCCTAGTATACTCGGTTATGGCAAGCAAAATTTTACCGAAAGGCTCGTCTGGCCATACTTGAAGGAGTTTTGGCGCCAACACTTATGTATGGTAGTGAATCTTGGGTGTGGCAGAAGAGACATGAAAGCAGGATTAATGCTGTGGAGATGAGAGCGTTGAGAAGCATGTGTGGAGTGAAATTGAGTGATAGGGTGCGCAACAGTGAAATAAGAAAGAGATGCGGATTGAAAGAGAATGTAGTGACTAAGATTGAAAAGGGTATGCTACGGTGGTTTGGGCATTTGGAAAGGATGAGTGAAAGTAGATTTACGAAAGAGGTGTACAGAACAAGAATGGATGG
The DNA here is from genome assembly GCA_944452665.1 of Stenoptilia bipunctidactyla. Lineage (NCBI taxonomy): Eukaryota > Metazoa > Arthropoda > Insecta > Lepidoptera > Pterophoridae > Stenoptilia > Stenoptilia bipunctidactyla. The sequence goes on from OX101728.1 coordinate 17,953,989, forward strand.
TGTTGTTGGAAGGGGCCGGCCTAGGCGAACGTATGCCGATCAAATTTGCGACTTTTTGAAAAAGGGTCTAGTCAAAATTACCCGTAACCGGCGATCATGTATGAAAAGATTGATGAACGTGGAAGAAGCGAAAGAGGTATGTCTGGATCGCAGCAATTGGTGTTCCTTGTCTCTGCCTACCCCAAGGGGAGACAGGAGTGAGGTTATGTATGTATGTATGAACAAATCATTATCTGTTCGCTGCTACGTTTTTTCGTATCGGTAGATTTTTTTTTGAAATTTTTGTAAGGCTACTGAACTTACACAACAACCTAGTGCTGAGTTTCGTCGTTGTCCTTTACAGTGACAACACTTTATAAACTATTTTATTTATAAACTCATTGAACTTGAGTAGAGGCTCTCGTACCCACATGGGTATTTTTTGATAGGTACAGAAGGCAGCAAATCAAGCGTTACATTACCTGAAAAATTACCCCAACCAATTTTAATTTAATATCGAGGGCATAGAGTTCAGATTCAAGTAATTTTTTTTGACAGATTTGTAACACTTGCTGCCTTCTGTATCTCCATAAACCTTTCGGGTCTTTTGCTAGTTTGGTAGATATCAAGTTCTGTAATTCTGTAGCCCATCGCTGCCGTCTTTGCGACGACAGGTCTGTCTAACACTGTCAAAAGTAAGCCAACGTTTTTGCAAACCTGTCTGAAAACATTATAGTTTGGACAGTAATAATTGTGTTTCACCTCGGCTACCTTAGCTCAACCTAACCGTTCTTGTACCGCTCCCATTGGACAGCATGAGATTTTTTTTAATGATATTAAAATAAGATATCGAATTCACTTTTAATTCACTCTTATTCGTCATCTTCCATCAAAATAGCCTAACGCTTCTTAGATTCTCTATATTACAATCAATAAAGTTTAATAAATAAGACAGCGAACGGAGAACACAATAATTTATGAGGTTACGGAATAACCGTGGTGGAACGAGGTCTATTGACTGATACTTATTGTAAACTAAGTGATATTAGGTATTGTCGATAGCGAATTGTGTTTATTATAATTAGAGCTTTTGTTTACCAAAGTCGCTTTATATTTCCGTTAAATTTTATAGTTCACTCAGCTGACATTTATAGGCTGTTTCCTCCATGTTTAGGTATATGTAAGTACAATAACTTTTGACCGTGTTACTCGTGATATTATTTCAACTGAAATACAAATGAGTGATCTGCATGTGCTCAGAACATCAGTTAAGTGCCTTAAAATTATTGTTTTAAACTTCACGGCACTAATATGTTCCAATAAAATCCTAGGAGCATGCGATCAAAATTTGCATATGAACTCAATAACTTTGTGGGCAAATGGGGACGAATGCGATTTAAACAAATACGTTATCTTAATGAGTAATTATAGATATTAATCAAGATATTAATTAAATTTTCCTTTTTTGGAGGAAAATTTAAGAATTTTCTGGTAGCAAAAATACGTTAATAAACATTTTAACTAGGTACTTACTCATTTAGAATAATTTAATCCGTTTCTTACGATAATATCCGTTCGGTATATTTAAACGGTAACTTCGGTATATTTTTTAAACGTATATAGGTATAGCCATGCCATGGCAGTTCAAAGTATAATGTTTATAATTATTTGATTGCTGCCTTCTTTTTCTAGGATTCAGACGGCTCCGGTTCCATTGCGTCCACAGCGTCCCGAAGCTCTCCCCTGCCGTACGACGCCATTCGCAAGTTGCCATCAGTCCCGACCTCGGCCTCCCTGCCCGCGGCGGAGTCCCGCGAGTCTCTGGTGAGGCCCCGGGACTCGAGCCTGCCCTCGCCCTCCAAGCTAGCGGTCTACGCCGCCGCCCGCCGCCGATCCGCTGAGTCCGCCAAAGATAACAAAAGAGGACATCATTACAGAATACAATTTTAACGTTCTACATGCTCATCATTAGAGGCTAAACATCAAATTCGATTTGCAAACTGTCTGTTTTAACGATAACTAATAAAAAAATGTTGTTATTGATATGGATAAAAAATATAAAATTGAAGAAATTGCTTTATGTTTGTTGCTTAGATTAACAAACTTGTATTTTAAAAATCGGGCACATTTCTGGAAGGTAGCAGATTAAGCTTTCACTCTGTTTTGGTTAATAAATATTTAAAAGGTGCTTTAACGAAATTAAATTATAAATGTCGGCTGTGGCGATGATCCGCTAACTGAGGGGTTGATGTACTATAATATACTTATTTGCATTAAGCACATAGCTTACATACAAGTTACTTACTTATTTTTGAATGGGTTTCCGAGTTGTTAGTAATAATTAAACGACAGTTAGTTGTGTTGCGTGTGCTGTTATTATCGTTACTTGTGCAATTACAGGAGATATGTCGTTAGGTTTTTCTAATAGGTGTACCGTTAGGTACCTACCAACCATATACTTAATTACGCTATGGCTTTAAGTATTTATATACTTCCTATTAAACAAGTTTCTTTACGCTTGTTCGTCGAGTATATTTTATATTTACTAGACTTGTTTCTACACTTCTGTTTGGTTTTGTGTATCCCTGCGGTGATTAATTCAAGCTAGACATATTCTAGCATATGAAATCACTGAGATAATCTTATTTACTCTCATGTAACAGTCTGGATGTTCTGTATCTAATAAACCTATCGATTTGATATCATGTTATGTGTTTGGGACCTCGATTTTGAAATCGAGTTCCTATTAATGTTCTATCTGAAAATATCGATACAAGTTACTCGAATTTCGTAAAGAAATTGATTGATAACTTGAAGTCGGTACAGCATAAACCATTATTATATTTTCTGAAAACTTACATAAGTATGTGTTCTTTTTACTTAAATAATAGGTAGTTAACTAGTCAATAGCTTGTCGTGTATAAATAAGTGAGTGCCTTAAGTTTGTGGTTTTTGCTATTACATTTTTTACTAGTAAATAGGAACATACAGGGATTGTAACAAGTTTTTTTTAATAATTTTGTAACATAATTGGCTCAATCCATGATTTGTAAGCAAAATAAACAGGAACAGTTTACCTAGCGTTGTTTTTTTACACCTAAGTACCTGCCTTTAATTATTCTAAATTAACACACTCATAATTTATAGAGCATAATTACCTACTTATAATAATAACTTTAGTTTCAAGATCGTACTCAAATTTGATGAATGTCCATGATCCTGACATTGATATCGCGCGAGAGTGCTCGAATGAGGCCAACGCGGCCTCGGCGGCTGCGCTGGCGCAATTCGAGCTCGCGGAGAATACGAGATCATTAGCTTACGATTATTATGTTACGACATACCTACCTAGGTAACTATGCGTACCTCTGATCGTCGCTGTTATTACACTTGTGACATCGAAATAAAACGATCTCGTTTACAATACTTAGTTGTTGTACGTATGTTTAAACATATTCATCGTTTGAGAGTGAAAACAGAGAACAAGCAAGTCATTAAGAAAAAGGTAAGCAGTTCAAAATACGATTGAGAATTATAGGTAATAGTAGAGCTCTCATCAGTCAATTGAGAAATATAACTTGTCATTGAAATTGAAACTAGTTTAAAATACGGCTCCAATTGGTTCGGCTTGCAAGCCGTGTTAACTAAATGAACAGTTAGTGTGTGGTTTCGAAGGCATGGAATAGAAGAGCGCTGGCAGTGCGTGGATCGTTGCGCGGGCGCAAGCTGAGGGGAAAGACGAGTGGAGGGCATAACCGGTTGTAAGCACTTTTTGCTTTTGCGAATGGTGAGCAATCGTATCGTAATCATAGGCATAGAGCAATTTCTACACAATTGAGAACCGACAAAGTTAAATCAAGTTTTAACTATACAATATTATAACGTAAGAAGTTGAGAGGTCATCGCTAATTTAAATGAAGTATATAGTATTTTAAACTGCTACTTCATGTAGAGTCTTTGGAATGTCTACTTCCAAGTAGGTATTTTAAATACGTATTTATTATTTTTACACTTCGCGAATGTAGCTATAGGTGGACTACATGAGCTATGAATAACTGCAATGTTCTTCCATAGACGGCCTTATTGATTAGAATGGAGGTGAGTTATTTTACTATTTATACTATAGGTGCCAAGTTTAAGTCCCGGTTGAGACGGGATTTGTTGTGATGAACTTGCTGTCTTTCTCGCTTTTCTAACAGATATTTAGCTTCCACAGCACAAGTTCTAATGAAATTTGATTTGGGTCAGATAATGTACTTTGAATGTGCTTAAAAGGTTCCAGATAAATTTCCCTCGTATTTTCATTACGAGGACATACCCATCAAAAAGCTCGCATACCTCGCCTCGGGAAATTTCTTCTCATCTTCCCACTAGTGTTCTTAGAGTTAAACTGTATACAATTGTATTCCAGTATAAAAAGAGCTCACATCCATTGTGCTCTACAAATATAGCTAGTGTTTAAGCAGGAAAGTTTAAATAATCATAGAAAATAAGACATTTTGATTCATAGCGATTTTTTCCTATTATCTCGTTTGATTTATTTCGATCTGGATTTTTTTAACTTAAAGAAACTTAACACTGAGAGGATACAAACGAAAGGATGAATAGTGCCAAGTGCCGGCTTATTGTAGCTGAAAACTAGAGACACATCAAGACAAAATTGCATACACTTTACTAAGCTAATTGAAAAGTTATTTGTGCGTATTATTTTTTTACAAATAAGTCTTTCTTATAAGAATTTTCATCAGTTGCCAAGAAGTTACCGAATAAGATTTTCTATTCTACTTATTCTTTCAATAAGTTATTTGAGCCAGATCTAAGCCATATGTGAAGCATTTTTCGAAAACAAATATAGAAATCATAAAAATGGCATTGAATTTATCTAGTTTTACTAGTTGTATGTACCTACTCTGTTTTTATTTAAATGTTATTTTAGGTACCATGTTGTTACGGTCATTTTTTGCATATAACACCGAATAGTAATATAATAAATACTGGCACAGAAAGTAATATTTATATGATCGTATAGTAACTAAGTATTGTCATCTGTACCTCGTAGAAAATATACACCAGTTCTTATTAGTACGAGTATTTTAGAGATAAATTAATATCAAACACTTTGGATAGATCAGACAAGTTATCTGAGAGCTGCGTACACCGCGCAGTCTGACCTAATATGATAACGATTTACAGAATAGGCTCAATGTCAATGATGTATTTAGATAACTGCAGTTAAAGTTTGTGAACGTAGAGCTGCGGGAGGAAATTAGCCGGCACCGAGGTGTTAGCGTGATAGCAGTTTATAAGTTTTTTGAAAATAAAAGTAATACAAGGTAAGTACTTGTAGAAATACTACGAAAAGTGATTAAACCCCCCAAAATCGGGTTGTTCCGTCTTCATCCTATGACGTCTCATCCTACTCATTATATTTTCTTCGCTCATCCTATTAATATGCCGTATTCATCCTACAGCCAAAATCTCATTTTAAATACCTATCGATACGACTTGCTCATCCTATTTTAAAAACACCTAAAAAAAGTGTAAGATTTGTGTACGGTCTGAACAAAAATACTATTATAAGAAATATTTCGCAGCAGAGCAATTTTTTATTTTATGTGGTTCTATTTAATACAATAGCAGGAAATTTGATGATATTATTTATTTAAATTAAGAATAAAATCGTGCAAAATCTTTTATCACAATATTAATTTTTAAGATGAACTCAGTAATGATATACATATATTTTTTACTTATGATCGATTAAAGATAACACATTTTTATAAGGTACGATTTGGACTCTATTCGATATACATTTGTTAAGAATTAAATAAATAAAAACAGTGCCTATAATGTTTTTAATAGAATATAATATAATTTTTTTAAACATAAAAAAGAAAAAATATAAAAATACAGATAAAGATGAATTCACTTATATAACTTGTATGATGATTTGCAAAGTCGTTAAAACAATTGAAACTTTTTGGTTTAAGGGTGAAGATACAGAGGCAGGCATACTTTTCTCTCTAATCCAATACTAGGTAAAAAAATACGCATTAACTATGCATTGCGTTTCAACTTTCGGTTAAGTTTACTCAGTAAATAATTAATATTTATTTATATTATACTTTTTCTCTTCATGTATGATAAAAACAATCATGTTCTTGAATTTCAAAAGTCACCCCGTATAATAAAGCTGAACCGTTTATTTGCTTGGTTGAACTCTAATCTCTGCAATAACCCGTCTGATTTGAAAGGATCTTAGCCTTATTGTTGAGGAATAATAGGCTTTCTTTTATCCAGAAATTCCGAAGTTACGCGGGCAAATCCGCGCGATCCGGCTCGTGTTTTATATCAGAGAACATAAGTCCCTTATCTTTTGAAATCATTACCCGATCGAAGCGCAAATAAACCTATAGAAATATTTGCTTATCATATTGTCGATCCACGCGAGATTTAGTGACTAGAATAAAAGTATTATTTATGGCTAACGGAACGTTTTATGGAACATATTGCTAAGGATGTAAGGTAAGTATCTAGTTTTTGGACAATAGCTAGCACAATGCAATTTAGTTTCCTGCTCAATAAAAATGCCCCAAAAAAGCTTGGGCTGCATATTGAACCAAAGCATCCGTTTATAATTTAGTCAAGAGCGAATAAAAGCATTATTTAATACTTTAGACAAGAGCGAATAAAACTGCTTGAACTTGGACTTGGAAACTAGGCCATGAAGCGCAATTTATTAAAAAGGTTTTTCGTAGGTCTAATAGTAGGTATCTCAAATAAGAGATAAACGCTTTGTTGCAAGGTCGTACCACAAAACGTTAAGCATTAAACTTCATAAAGATGGTATTCAGCAATAAACAATCGCTATTTTTTTCGCAATGACAACAAAAATGGTGTCAAGGTGAATATTTTGATAGTAACCGCAAGATTGGTTTTTAAAGTTGGCAACGTAACAAGGAAAGTGAAAATAATGCTAAAATTAAAAAGGTAGATGACAAAATACTTTGTATACTTATAAGTGAAGGTTAATCGGTTTAGTCCGGTACAGCTTACAGTAGTTTGGCTGCGCGTGCGTTCTTTCTGTGGCATAACTGTGGCAGCGCAGCGCGGCCATCTCCCGTTTGACCGCTTTCACTAACTACCCACGCGAACGGGAAATGCGGTAAGTGTATACGTGACGTAAACTAAGCACAAATTTTGCTCGTAACTGTACATTTTGATAATTTTTGATAAGCACACAAACAAGGCAGGTGTCCTAGTAGTACACGAGTGAAGGTGAATTGCTGATAGGTATGGTTTACCCACTTGTAATTCGTAGTTTTATGCAGGTGTAAGTGTTCACTTCTTCGGAAATAAATGAGATATCGAATCAAATATTTTTGCAAATTGGCTAAAAGAACCTAAACATAATATTCGATTGCGACAATTTATACAGTCTTATAATATAACTCACTGCTTCTTTATGCGGCCATTACGTGTGTTTTCGCTATCGAAACTTTGGTCCCTACCTTCAAGTGAGATTGACATCAAACCACTGAAAAATCCACTTTTCAATACCTTATCCCATGATATTTTAAAAGTTTCAACTATCTTATATCTAAAAGCAGCGTTTGGTGAAATCTAAAAATAACTTTAAAAAATGATACGATATGTAAAATCCTGCCTATCTTTTTTTGTATTTAATCCTTACCTATCAATCGTTAGTGAAGTTCTTACACCTTTACTACGTCTCTCACAAAATTAGGCAGGCACTAATCAAACTGAAAGTAGTACCTACCTAGGTATTATTGGTTGATTTTCCTCCAACAACTCGTTTGCGCGCATTAATGTGCCCAACTGTCCAAAAAAACAATTACAAAGCCATCGGTAAATAGTTCTCATTACACCGCGTTTAATGAATATTATAATGGCTGTGCACAATTCGTTGATACTCGGTAGATAACAATGTACAATTACATTAGTATTATCTCTGGTGTGAGTTATTATCTGCGAATCCTCTTACCCTGACAATTGATGGTATGTAGGTCGGAACCTAGATTTAAAATGAAAACATATCATTTGCTAGTACGTCCTTGGCCTCCGGACCAGGTCGGGCTCGCACCTGCATCCTTGGTTATGTAACTGGGATGGAGTGGAGGCGCTATCGATTCCTCTTGACCTAAATGTCGACGAGCCACAGCAGGCCAATGTCAGGTCAGCCGGTTGCCCGCCGGAATAACAATGTCTCGTGCTCTTGAATATTGCATACAATTATTTGCTGAAAATCAACGAGTAATTTAATGAATTGCTGCTATTAGTTTTCCAGATTTTTACATCCATTACTCCGATTTATAGGTTGATGATGATACTACGAGTATGTCTTGTGTAGCGTTATGTAACAGAGTAAGTATAAGGGCCTATGCTTTTAAAGCCATTGGATTGTGTAAAAAATACTTATACGATACTATACGAAAGTTAATAGGGATTAAATCCGCTCTACCTTTGGCCAGTGCATTCTTGATTCACTTACATTCAAAATAGGGTATTGAGTTCGACTCACATGTCCTACTTTACGAGATGCTGACTATTGTTTTTCTATTCATAACATAAAGTATGTTACAATGTTATGGAAAATGCTACGTCATGAATCAAAAATTAAAGAAACAGAATAGAAACGAAATTAATTTATTGATCGTATTGTTTGCCATTATTCATAATTTATGTATAGTTCCTTGCTTAAGGGAAATTATTAGGAATCTGGCCCAGGACAACGAAGTGGTTATATGGTAACGAAGTGCCGCAGTTACCATATAACCACTGAGCTTCTAGAATGGAATATGACAAGTATTCACAGTTTTACTTCAATCTTTTTACCACGTAGGGCCCCTGGATAATCATGTTGTTATGTAGCCATGGTGTTCGAATATCCCTGGCTAGCTGGTAGTTCTTTCCTTACTTCGGGTTCAACTGGCTAGCGACCACCCTTGATATAAAGTCTGCCGCCAGATATCACCGCTACGAGCGACGGTGATGTGTTCCGGCGATGTTTTATGAGGCGACAGTTTCTTCTTACACCTGCATGTTGTCATCTTCGACCTGACCTTCCATCAGCTGGTAAGATTCAGGTCAAGCGCGGGATTAGTCATCGTTAAAAAATAGTGCAACATCTTACTACTTAATTTAGCCTACATATTAATTGGTACGTCATGGTACTCACGGTGGTTGGTGCGAAAACATTTAAATGATGTATAGAAATAGTTTTGTTATTTGTATGTTATTGTAATACTGTTTGTTTTCCAAATAAAATAAAGTAGCTTTGGAGAAAGATGTGTCTTTTTGTTTTTATAATGGATTTTACGAAAAACATTGAATAAGGTTTTCTCTTACTTTATAAGTAGTAGAAAAATAAACGAGTGATCAGCCTCGTAAATCTAGAAATAACTGAGTTTAAATCCAGTACAGCAAAATATTTTAATGATCCTTAACTTTTTTGCAGCCCAGTCTGAAACTGGTGATAACGGTAGCAGCGAGTACGGAACGTGCGTCCAAATTTTATAGTTAGTTAAAAAGTATCGCGACCGCTATCCAGAGCTATTACTATGGAAATTAATTCTACGAACAATAAAAATACGTGTAAAGAAATGATTTTTGTAACAGTTTATACAGTTAGTCAGTTTTGTTGTGCTGGTATCCTATCCAAATGGCTTATTTGGATTCTGTAAAAATGTTTATTATGTAAATAAAACCGTCCGATATCCGTTGGATAATTACGTTTTGCGCAAATATTGTCCAAAGCCTAAGAATTGCTTTGAGCCAAAAAAAGTGAGTAAATCGTTCAGAAGGAATAAGCTCTCCTTAAAACATAAAATGACTACGATGATATTTAGAAGGACTGTGAACTGGGTTCATAAACTCATTTTCTTCACACGGATTACAATAAGTACCTACTTTTTAATCCCTTTTGAAAATTACAAGGATAGAAGTGAGTAGGCCCTAGTCCTTATGTAGTTTTTGCTAAATGCAAAAGTGTTGCACATAATTATTAAATTAATATTATAAATACATAAATTAAGTTGATGTATTGGTTTGCTAAGCAAAACAACATTTTCCGTTTACTCAAATTGAATATGCCAGAAATATTACCTAGGTACTTCAAAATAGGTACTTACATAAATACATAATTACAAGTGCGACATGGCAATCTATGCACGTTAACCCAGTTGGAAAAGCGTTAATGATCTTATAGCAGGGAACGGCGAACGAAACCCTATTGATTTTTGCCACATTTATAAGCTGAAAGAAACAGTGGTTGATCATGTATATCAACCACTGTTTCTTTCAGCTTATATACATGTTTCTTTCAGCATCCTATACATGTCAAGGCTCTAATGCCCAAGAAATTCAATGAAAACGCCAATCAGTAGTAAGTATATTTGTCGCCTCCACTCCGCTTCGAATCAGCATTGTTCATTGCCAGATCTAAACAAAATACTTGAACAGTAAAACAAATAAAAAAGTCCAAGATTTCGTAGGCATGACTCATAGATTTGCTGTCAATCGCTAATGAAATCGCTATATAGAGAACTATTAAAAAAACAATATTTATGTAGAGTCTTCACCTGAGTAAGCTTTTATAATTTACGAGCCTTGGACTATAAACACAGATCTAAGACTACGTAGGTCCAACCTTCATAGCAATGCATGTCCCCTCCTTTTTTTTAAATACTTTTTATTGTTATGAGTATAACACTATACGAACTAAGTATCATGGAAGTACTTAGATATCTACTCATATGATTTAATTTATGTAATGTTATCTTCGCTCTGTAAGTACGTACAAGTTCGCGTATCTCACGTTCAGTGACGCAACGCGTTGTGAAAGCCAAAGAGAATTAGGTTAGCGTGCGTGCGCGCGCCGTCACAGTATAACCGATTCATTTGACAGCTGTCCATGTATTTCGCTTCGTGGACTGTATGATGTAGAGAAAACAGATTGTTGAAAAAGGAAAAAGCCGTACGCAGTCTATTGTGGCCACAAAATAGTAACAAAGACACACTGGCAATTTAAGTAAGCTGAGTCAGATTTTTTATCAGTTCATTTTTTTACATATTGTGAAATATAGAGTTTCAGCATCACATAGAGGATGTCCAAACTGAGATGCGTTATTTTAAATGACTCTTTTAAGTGGATTTATAGCGGACAATAACGTTTTAACTCGAAGTTTCGGTGACTTTACAGACACCGTGGTCAAAAGGCGACTGAACTTGAACTTAGCACAATATTAAAGATGCTCTACCTATTTAATTTTTTATTAAAATCCAAGAATGTAATGTTAAATCTATTATTAGATTTATACTAAAATCTTTTTGTGGCTTCCACATAATTCAAAGTAACCCCCCGTTCACACATGGTACGTTTTACTGGATACGTTTTATCGGATACGTTTTTCATCGATGGCGTATGGAGTTTTATGGGCGACTTCACATATGGCACACGTATTCGGTATATACGTATTTTCGATACTAAAAAGGTATCCAGTAAAACGTATCCAGTAACACGTATCATGTGTGAACGGGCTGTAAGTAGGCATCCAAGAGAGTAAAAAGGAAACCCAGCAGGTTAGTGTCTAGATGCTATGTCTAAATTGAGAACACCTTTTTAAACTTAATCATCAATGGATTGTTGGATTGACCGCATAATTCAAGTGAACACCTTTGTAAACACAACCAAGCAGGTAATCAAAGAAAGACCGCTCGTTTCGTCACCTATACTTAAACATTGACAAAACATCAAATTATTTTTGACGACCACTTTGGCGATGGGGTAAACCTGCCTGCCTCAGGCGCCAGTGGTTGCGGGTTCGATTCCCGCTAGGAACAAGGAAAAGAAATGTTCCGTGTCTAGGTGTTTATCTATTTATGTATTTATATTCTAGGTTCCCCCCTAGTTCACTACATGGTATCCCATAACACAAGCTATGCTTACTTTGGGGCCATGTAGTTGGTGTGATTGTCGGGGGATTTTATTTTTATTATTTATTATAGTGAGTGGCACTTCAACCAGGCGGGTCCTGAATAGTCAGCCACAGCTGAGCTAGAAGAGGCAATGAGGCAAATTTTCACTCACAATACACGGAAAGTAAGATATATCAAAGTAAGTAACAATTTATGGACAGGAATGATAAAACCCACTTTTCTTTCTTGGTATAGAGGACCTGGGATCGAGCCCTGGACCTGAAAAAGAGGTAGAGAATTTTTATATTACTGGGTCGTGGTCTAGGTGTTATCTAGGATAGGCACGAAGGGTAACCACTTTCCCCTACCCCTTATTTAAGCTTGTAAAAGCTTGTTAATCTAATGTGCTAATCAAACATTCGTCATGTATCGAACCCACACTTTCATGTATGAGCCGACTGCGCCCACTACGTTACGAAGGCCAACCTACATGACGACACGGCAACTCCTATAGTGCGGCCGGTGGGAGTTTGCGTTCCTGACAGCTGTCAAAATCATAGTTTTTTTCCCCTTCGAATCGGAAATAAACTTTACTCAGCGGACATAAGGAGCTGTCAGGAACGCATTCTCGCAACGGCCGCACTCTAAGCATTAGATATTGTAACTATTTAATTGCTTCCATGCTGGACTGGGAGCGAAAGAAAAACGTAGAATGTGCCAGCTGCTTCTCTTCCCGGGCATACTGTAAAAGTCAGTTAAGGGACAGAGTTTTTAAAGGCGTTTTTGTGGTCGATAGGCTGACCCCCTGTCACAACAATAGTCTCTCTCCATCATTATAATACCTCCAAATTTGTCAAACGTGACATCAGATGGTCTTGTAAACTCTGGTATTCTGCCTACCCCATAAGGGGTACAGACGTGACGTTATGTATGTATTCATTTTTAAATGCAGAATTGTGAAAACGCGGACGTGCGAGCAGGTAAATGAACTTAGACTTAGTAAGAACAACAGACTCACAGGCCAGTTTTTTTTCATATTTTAATAATATATTTTTTGCGTTTTTAGATTCGTTATAATAGTTTTACGGCTGATTCATAGTTATAAATGTCATTAGATCTACGTGAAGTATGACTAATATAGTGAGTGCCGTTGTTGATGATATTCATAAAAGTATATATAAATCTATGACTTTCTAATCATAACAGTGTGACGATTAGCGACGTAATCGTAGAACTGACTGAAAGTATAATTCCATGTGTTAATAAATTACAGTATACTTTAATCTTTGGACTATCATATCAAGCCTTTTTTAATTGCTGCAGGGCGAGGGGTAGAGGTTAAAATACAATACTATACAATAACTCTTTATTGCACACCACATATTATAAGATACAGTAAGAATGAAAACAGAAAAAAAATAGGGTACAATGGGCGGCCTTATCGCTAAGAGCGATCTCTTCCAGGCAACCTTAGGATGGACTAGAATAACTAAAATTGTTGTAATAAGGTGGTGCGGCGTATATTTATATATAAATAATAATACAATATATAGGTATAATAATACATAAATACAATACAATATCAAAAATACAGATAAATATTAAAGAAATAATAAATATCATGATATATTTAAACATTATTCCATAGCAGCTGACATTGACAAGAAATAATTATAAACTTGTGACTTAAATATTGGCAGAGATTTTGCATGTCGTATCGCAGCGGGCAGAGAATTCCATAATTTGACGGCCTGTACTGTGAAGGAGTCGCCATAAAAGGAAGAGGTATGTACAGATGTCATTAGCTGGAGCATATTGGACGAACGTAAATTAAAAATTATTAGAGAGATGGAGAAACTGTAAGCGAATACACAATATTGCTTCGATTTTTTGACACATATTTTAGCGTCTAAATATTTGTCATACATTAAGCGGCTGGCGGGTGAAATCTATCTTTTCAGTCAAACAATCGTCATTTTCACCGACTACGCTGACAAAACTCGACTAATGGGTAAAGTATAGTGATGTTTAATACCTTACATTGAACCCAAAAATTACTACTAACTACTCTAAGCCTGTGCAAAACAGATCAATCTGTTCAGCATTTTCGAATACTGAACAGACCCTACAGACATACAGACGTTTCCTTTTATGATATGTAAAGAAGAGAAGATATAAGACAGGAGCCTCTACGCTGCAGCGTCTTTTATATTGGACTACACCGGGTAGACTATTTAGATCAGACATTAAAATCTGAAACCTAAAGATGATGATTACCCTTAGGGGAACCATCGATATTAATAGCAAGACAAGTTTTTCTTAAATCTGTGAGTGTATTTTGTCTTTTTATTAAAATAGATTTAAAGTAAATAAAATTAACTTAAATAGGTAAGGTTAATAACTTGAAGGTTAATATTTATTTTCATTACCAAATATCCCACACCGAGGTTCAAAGTTTCAAACCCAGGACCTCTGGCACAGAAGCTTATGTTTGTTACCACTACACAAGCCGGTCTACAAAAAATAAGAAAGTAGTATAAATATGTATAGCAGTAGTAATACTTAGTAGTTCTGTAGCTGAAAAAAGTAGAGTCAGCACCCATTTAAGACTTCACTTAAGTTCTTTACGTAAATGAAGTCTTCTAGAGGGCGCGCTGTAGTCACGTTAATGTGACGTCATGTAGCCTATAAACAGCGGACATTCAAGAGGCTTCCAGCAACACTTCATTTGTCCAATTATGATAACTAGTTTAGAAATTATGAGGGAAGGGAACAGATGAACATCCTTACCCACATCAGGTCATAATCATAACCCTCCTTTTCGGTTTCGCCGTAGTTGTATAAAAAAGTATTTTGGACTGTCAAATATACGTATGTGAAATAACATTTAATAAAAATTACTTTACTAAGTTTACAAATCTACGTTAGGTTCGTGACATAATAAGGAATTCTACGATTAATAGTATAAAATACCTGTCCGTGAAGGCCTTCAGGATGCTGCTAGAGCTGGCTGACCCGCACTTGCCACACCAGAAATGTGCACCGCTTACGAAAAGTTATATAAAAACAAACCTCGCGGTACTCGGTGAACATCCCCGATGCACTTCAGCAGCGGGGCAGACCTGAACGCGGAGTGCATTATACTTCCTCTTCGTGTTCTCCACCCACAAGCTACTTCTTTACAATGACGTAATACAGCATGCATTAAATAAAGTTATTTTGACTTCCCACCAGCAGCGATCGATCACATCATTGGCGCGATTTGTAAGCACCCTACGTTCCCTTTCCATATCTGCATCGTCTTTCAGGTCTTGAGAAAGTACATGACCCAGATATTCAAACTGTATAACTTGTTTTATTATTGTAGGTACCATTTAGTTTAATATTGATTATTACTATAAATAGGTTAGTGATTCTATCCTCGATAGAGATCAACAATATTCACATCACAGTCGCACTTCCTTTCTATTTTTATCGTGTCCGTAAGTTGCCATAGCGACGCTCATACATTTTAACTATTGTTTGACTGAGGCAAATGATAGATTGAATTTAAGATTACTTGTGAAGTAATAATTTGTCTACTTATTTCAACTTCCTTTCGTTTTATGTGTAGTATATTTAATACATGTTAGACATTTTTCTTAACACCATATTTCCGGCAGAGCATACCTACAACACGATTTAATACCTTAAGGACTGCCAGTTTCTAATCCCACATACATATGGCTTCCAAGTAAAATAAATCTATTTTATCTAAACAGGATCTTCGGTTCTAGTGATAACTATTTAACACAACTTCATTTTTATTTTTCGTTAAACAGGGTTTGCAGAAGAGTTTCTGCAAACTCTTACCTTCTTTGTCCTCCTCTCATACTATCAAATTTACATTTGTTTGCAGTGCATACAGGTGTTTCCGCGCTGAGCAAGCACGTATAAAGTTCGGTACTCATCAATCCTAAAAGCTCTGGAAAATTTCACGTCAGATTATTCTCGACACAGTGCGTGCTACGGCATTTAGGATTCTGAAAAAAGGGCATTCCGGTAAATGCATTTTCAGTACGCAGAATTAAACACTTGCGTAATTTCCATATCTTTGTGCCTAGTTGATTTCGCTTTCTTTTTCTCTGCATAATCATTCTGACGACTGTAAATATGACTTCCAAGGCAAGCAATAAAGTAGACTGACTACTTATTTCGTTAGGAAGGCCTAACTTCTACAAATCTCACTTGAAGAACAAAAAAAGCTCCCACGTGCACTGGAGAACTAAACAATTGCAGCAGAAAGTTGTGCGAACGTCTGTCGATGAAAGTCAAACCCATTTGATCGGCGGCTCCATCCTTAGACTGTTCACTTCTTGAAACTTCCTATTAGAATCTATTGTGAGAAAGAAATGCACTACAATAATCTGTTACTGCTCTTGTATAGGCATCCTGCTCTTAGAGGGCTCTTAAAATAACATTACCACGCGGAACGCAAAGTAGCGGTGAACCGCACAAAAACTTCGCGCTTGGAGAAATTTTCTACATTTCAAAGTTTTTGTTGCTGTATAGGTAAATTGCTTTTATAACGGTTTCCCAACAAGTGTTATATAAGCTTTAAACTCTAAAGTGCGGCTATGTAGGACACAATTGTGTAAGGTATAGGTTGTTCTATATTCTATAAAAAGGTAGTTAGGGACACTTTGCAATTTCCTACTCTAATAAAACATTTGATGTACTATAAATCAAATCACACTGCATTGTATATATGGTACAGAATAGACCTATATATGTATAGGTACAACTGGTAAATTGGTCACAAATAAATATAAATTAATGTCTACATTGTGCAGTGCCGTGCGTGTCGTTATGTAGACGCACGTGCGATTTTACGCCCGCGCCCAACACAATCTTGGCGTAAATATTTGGGAGCATTCCAAACAATCCTTTTCGGTATTTTGGTCAATCAAGGTATTTCCTTCCGTTCTCACTCTTCTTGAGAAAAACTCATGACTGCCGAAATAACTCCTTCTATATTTTCCATATAATGTAGAGCAAATGAAAAACTCATACATCGTTTTTCTCTCTTGCCCTCGACACGTTTCGCCTTCAGTGCCGTACGCCAAAACCGCTCGGCGGCAGCGGGTGGGCGGGCGGGCGGGCAGGCAGTCTGCTCCGGACATTGTCAGTGCGCGGTTGTGTCGTCGGTTGCGGATTTGATATATCCGTCTTATGATTCGTGCTCTACCAACGTTTAGTTACATTTTCGTGAAGTTGAAAAAGATTTTACATGGACTGTGCAAATAAAGTGAATAAATTGTTATGGATGTGATTTAAACTTCATACTGTGTCGCTGCGTGGTAGTGTTGCTTCAGTTGGCGTTGTCCTCGGATTTTCGCGAGGTAAATGTCGAGTTGTCCACGCATGCAGTCAGTGTCTAGCTTGAATGTTGCAAGTGTAGGCTGTTGTGTAGCTATTCCCATGAACATAAATTGAAATACCTAATTAAATTAGTTGCCGTCGGGCGGAGAGGTGGCTGAACGTTAGTCGAACGACTCTTCGGTACCGTTAGTCGACGTTGCGCTCGGTCGCTCGTGGCTGCCGCGCTGCGATATTTTTTGCTCTCTCCAGTTTGCCATTAAATAAATCCCTTATAGGAAAAATAAAATATATTTATCAGCATTTCCTTGTACAGTTTTGAAACAAGGAAACTGGAAAGTTAACACCACTCAATGCCAGTGTCTTGATAAAGGAGGTTACGTACGCGGAAGTAGCAATGCTCAGCTTTATTGTTCCTAGTCATCAAGTGTTGAAACATGTGGCCTTGATGCGCTCTAAAAACGTGATCATCACGTCCGAAATTATCAAATAAAATTATGCAATTTCTCGTTAGTTTGAGGTTATTTTACTATTAATTTATCTGAGTACTGCGGGCTGTTATAGTTCGTAAATTAGTCAGGAATAAGATAGTTTTGCTCTCCAGCCAGTGGGTATGGGTGTGGCAAGTGGCCAAGTACCCCAAGGCCCCGCAGACTGGTTTTTAAATTGTCGTCCTCTCGAATCTCCACTTGAAAATTTCGACATCGAACGCGCGATCTTTGCGTTAAGCATAGCATAGGCACGGTATATTTTTTTCCTACATGAGGCACGTCTTTTTTAGGGGAAAGCAAATTATAATCGGAGTGCTGAGATCTTGAGGCTGTATGAAAGAAACTATAATTCCTTCCCGGAACAAGTTCTAATATTAGACAGTTGTTTAAATCAGAAGAAAGCAACTAAATGATCCTTGAAGAGAACGAATCCCGAAGTTCAAGACAGATTGGAGAACCATAGAGTTTGATGGTGTTCTACAGCGTTTTTTAAAAACTCGTGATGTGAAAGCTTTTTGACAACTTAAGTATACGAATTCGTTGTTGATGGAACCTGGTTACACTCACACACATCGAATCATAAATGATCTGCTCAGTACGACTTCGCAGCAGATCTGTCTTCTATATTTAGCGGGGCCACACCACGCGGCTAACTGGGTCGCGATCTGTGAGCTACCTGCTCACTGCGAGCTCACCAATGCCAGGTACGAAGGACGCCCCTGTACCCATAATAATATCATGTAAACTGACCAAACCACATGAATGATGAATTGAACCCAATTATGGTGATGGATTATCGGTCACCGGCCGTTTTAAAAAGAATTATTACAAGATAATTCGAAGAGCCCGCGTCTGCTTGATTAATTGTTCTGGGGCGAATGAATTCGAGGAATCTCGTATTAAAAATAGGTCACACAACCGAAATAACAACGAACGAACCACTCACCAAACGGAAGTTATCTTTGATTCACGCATGCATTTTTATCTCTGGAAGTCTTAATTCAGAACATCCAGTGTTCATTTGTTTTTGATTTTTTTGGCAATTGGTATATGTTCGGTAGACCGCATCTAGTTAATAAATCAAAAAAGGTGCTCTGCTTTTAATTTAATATTTTGTTACGCCGAAATGTCTACCAATTAGTTCAGCAATATATCTAAACTGACAGAAGGGATCGCTATGCTCCGATGTACATGAATTGTTACATAATATGCTGTCATTTCTATCTACTAATACGACATCTAGTAAGACAGCATTAGTTCCAGTAGTTCGCAACAATCCACATAATTAGGTGTGTTTGTTACTAGAGATGGTGCCTGCTTTTAATATCAATGCTGTCACTTACTAAGAAATAGTAATAATTTGTACATACTCGATAAAATACAATGTAATACCATACCTACTAAAATTTATAAGTAAGAAGCAATCATTAAATTTTGATTGAAAAGCATAAGATCGCTTGTTGCATTACGGACTAATTTGAGAGATCAACTAGCGTCAAGCTTGAGTTGTGTTGTCTGTGCCGATGAGCATAAGTGGCCACGAATAGTGCAGACTATAATTTCTCGGATGTTTCGCTGCCGTCAGCTGATAGCGGAAGGTCATTCACCCCGGCTTTGTGTCGGTGAATGCGCTTATCTATCGCCTGACGCAGAGCTCGCAGTCCATAGGTTATCCTGCACTTAACTTTCGGATTTATTGATTAGTAAAATTTTATTCCTTATTTATTTCGAGAGTTCCTAGCTTAATAACATATTTATATTCAACAGTTTTTTTTAATATTTGATAGAGTTTCGCAGTTTATTACCAACAATTACCGGATATCGTTATCTGTAAAAACTCACGGCTAAACATAATCTCATTTAAAGTGTAATTATAATGATATAAGTTATCGCTGCACCTTGGCGAGTGTGTAGGCGACCACTGTAATAGTGGTTTATCAGGCGAGAAGGACACTGCTGTCTCCTCGTCCGTCAATTAATAAGTACAAAATAAAAGACTTTTATCTTATATGAATTCGCAGTATAATCTTGGAAATAACTGCTAAACAAGTCATGAGTAATAAATGAACTCACTATAGCGGGGATTACGAGTAAAGTTGTAAAGTTAAGAAGCTTTGTTTCTTCGCACGCGACATGTGGCTTCGTGGTCACTGTTTATGTTAGGAACATATAAGAATAGGATTCAAGCCTTTTAGCGACAAACAATGGAAGGAATATCTTTAGTAATATGATAAAATTAACCTGAAGTAGCATCGTTGAATGTGGTAGAGTCAAATGTGGTTACTAGTTAGGCAGACAAGTGTTTAATCCTCTGCCAGTTGTGACCATTGTTAGTCAATAATTTCGTAGGATTAAGGGAGTAACATATTTGTTGGGTATTGGTTGGGAATTAATTAAGTAAAACTCATATACGTATTAGGTACAGCGAATGACCCCAATGTCATGGAATCGTAAACAAACGATTGTATACAAAAACTTTTTTAACGTTGAATCTTTTTGTAATTTCACAGGTTCCAATACAATTGTTTTATTACAGAATGTAGAGATATAGTGTCGTCATACTTGTATGATAATGTGCTGTGAATGTTACAAATACATATTTATTTAGATGAGGTTAAAAATCATCATCATCGTCATCATCCACAGCCTGTAGACGTCCACTGCTGGACATAGGCCTCCCCCAAGGTCTTTCACGTCGCTCGGTCCCGCGCCGCCCCTTATCTAGCGTTTACCGGCGACTTTGACCAGGTCAACATACCTACTTAAAATACAAATTGGTGTTAGTTAATATAAATGCTGTGTGCAAATAAGGCTTGAAGACGTGCCAAACACAACGCTACCAATGTTTGTCGGTAATTCGACAAGATTGAAAAACATGGCCGTCGATCGCGTCGAAAATGGCGGCTTGCGCCTTTTTATAAGATTTATGAGTAATAATTGTAGGTAGCCTGCGAGAGTTTATTATATTTTGTATAACAAATCGTACGCCAATCTCGTTTAATGATTAGAAGTTAACTGCTATACCTACATGAAGAAGAAAAGGACAGCGATCTCAATTGCGTTTATTTATTATGTTGGTTTCACACCAAAATCGTCATGCGATTTCACTCGTGTTGATTTTAATTACTTTTAAAAATCAAAACCAATGAGTACTTTCGGAGATAAGCGCGCTCAAACTATATTATTAAAAATAATAATTATAATAATGCAAATCGTTTTGACTATATTTTAAATAATTAGGGTTGATCAATATAATTTAATATTATAATGTGGTGTAATATAACAATATTATATTTAAGTAGTGAAGAGTGACGGTAACTGCATTTACATATTTAAAATTTTCTATATAAAAAAAGAAAAGTCAAGCAATCTTCAATCGATTTGGGATAACCTCATTTTATGCCCCTTTAAATAAGACACCCTTCAGTCAGATACAATCGTTAAATCGACCCTGTTATAAAAATGAGTTAACAATTGAAAGAGATATCTCGTTACATACGAGATATCTCTTTCAATTGTTGTATATTATAAATATAATATATTTTGTATATTATATTTATAATATACAAAATATATTTTGTATATTATAAATAATGTAGTTACTTGTTATTCACTGCTTATAGAGTGTCTTAATTTACTAACATACCTATAAAATGGGCGTCTACCCTTGGGGCTACGACAGAATAGCATCGTTGCGACACAAGTCGTGACATATGATGAGTCGTTAGCCTTTTGGCTGGCTCAACACTGGCAATACTGATGAAAATTCCTGTTAACACTGCTTTATCCAATTTCCTTTTATTTTGTTTTATTGTCTACCTATGTACATAATTTGTGATTGTGCTAATATTGTTTTTTATGTGTATTTTCATTTTTATGTTCTAACTATTGTTATGTGTTGTGTCTGTCAATAAATGTTGTTCTATTCTATTCTATTCTAAAAAGACTCACTAAAAGATAATCGTCTTTTCAAGATAATCCGCCTTTATTGTCGTTAGAAATCGGTTGTGTATTGGATTCTTAGGAATTCATTACTTTATTCATTCTTAGCATGTCACTGCCTAAGTTAAAAAGAGAAGTACCTAAGTGCACTTTGTAAATTGTAACAATGTGTAGTAATGTACACAGTTTGTTATCCAATTTTCCTAAAGCATGATAAGCATATATTTGTTGATATTTTAGTATTGAACATTGCTCTTTTTATCGATGGAGAGCTCTAGAAAGTCAGTTCATGTCGAAACAGCTCTAATTGCTAAGATTCAACGTGCCTAAATAATCTACCTGAGTAGTTATAAATTCAAAATCTCCAAAACATGGAATCTTCTGACGAAGCGTAAGCAGGCTCATTAAAAATCATGGCCGGTTTAGAAACTAAGTCGTATTTATCAAATTAGATATCGCACAAACTTTCTGCGACACAAAGTTATACACAAAGGCCACAGTCATACAAATCCAAATACCAGTAAGTAATTGAGGTTTCAAAAACAACCAGTTTAAATGGATTATTTTCTGAAAGCAAATTGTTGTTTCAACAGATTGTTTTTAAATATAAAATTAAGTTAATTGCGTCTGCTCAGCGGCGGGCAAGCTTTTTAAATGAGAGTCGGGTCGCTATTAGGACAATCCTTTTAATGAGACCATGCCTGATAGTAGGTCTGTCCACAAGGTGACGAGGAGGTTTCTTAATATGACTCTGTTAAGTGATATTGTCAAGAACAACAAGGCAATGACAACTATATTGAAAGCGATAAAAATACAATTTTTGTGAAATTAGTTGGTAAGCCAAGCTGAAGCATGATATTTCTTTAGAGGTGTGCATAGTTCACGCCTCTAACAATTTATCTCGGGCATCTTACCCCTATATAGATGAATGTGAACACAGACTCGAAATGGTGTTGGCTTGCGATTTGCATGTGAATGTGTTTGCGCCGGGAATCTTAGAGCATATTCTAATAAGAACTGAAACTCCGCAAGAAGTTATTAAGCGTTTTTTTCTTACTCTACAATTTTGTATTTTTTCCTGATTTACCATTTGCCGAAACTAATTTCTGGCGATAAAGACAACAAATACCTCGATCCTCTTCATGGTCTGTGTGTGTAAGTTAAATTTAGAGGGCATGTATCAAAGGGTCTACGTCCTCTTTCGTAAAGCTCAATATCATTATTTTTAGATGGCACCCAAGTATGGTCTTCAAATGACGAATTATTATATTAATTTGTTCATCTTGTATAATCATTATTGGAATAATCTTTGACTATGAAACTGCATTATCTATTTCTTATGACATACGTCGGCTTGACTGTGCGTAGCTGTACGTGTATTGGATCGCACACGCACGGAACAGGTTGGCAACGGTGTCCAACGTCCACTTTCACCACTTGGACGCCATCTTGATCAGCAGTGACTTGCGCTCGCGCATTACTCGCTGCTCTTTTAACAGAATAGCCAACCAAACGCATTGTCTCGGAAACCATTGAATTACTAGAACACAAGGTCAAGAGAGATTGTTTTTGAAGGACATTTTTTTCTTTTGTTACAGGTCTTAGCAGTTCGTTAGAGCTATAGCCATTTACGATCTTCAACTCGTGTAAGTATTGTTTATACCGTATTGTGTACATTTATTTATTTCATAAGCAATGCGTTTAATTGTTTGAACACGGCAATACTGATACTAACAACGAATTGAAAAAATTGAAAAAGAGACTTTTTGCAGTTGAAAGCCTAATTCTGAAAAAAACATACGCTTTGATAGGCATTCTTATTAGGTCAAACGTGATGTGGGTAAAACCACGGGAAAGACTATAAAATGAAGCTAAAGTTAATATCTATGTCAATATTTATTTTAACTTTTCGATACTACGTGTAGGTAAAATTTAAAAACATTGCCGTTTAAAATTATAGTATAATGAAACTAAAAAATATGTATATGCTTTTGTTATCGCTCATAGTAACTTATGGTAACACCATAAATTCCAAATGTCGATAAGTTGTATCATAACAAGAACCTATTAAAGAAGTACGACTATGTACCATATCCATTACATAGTTACAAGACTATCCTCATGTAGCTTAATTTAGGTAATAGGACTGCCAACACTGTAAAGTAGCTGATAACCTCTTTTTATATCACATTATGTGGGCAGGTGTTTCGTGAATCATAATGTAATTAAGATGAGTTTCAATTTACTTGGGAGCAAGAGGTCTCGGGTTCGACCCCATCCGGTCCAACTAGGGGAGGGAACTTTTTGGATGCAGAGTAAGTACGATACCACCGCATAGTTCCACTTTATAGTGTATATAACTAAAGTTCTTGAATTTAATTTCCTGTAGGTAAAAAGAGACCTTCGTGTACTCTGTTCTACAAATCAGTCACTTAGTCGAGATGCGTGACTTAACACACTTATCGTTACACTGTAGTTATTGTTCACGGAAAATTAGAACAAATTCGCAAAAACGTGCCCGCTATTCCGAATTTGATTCGCAGTGCAGTACAATGAAGTTTAGTGGGGTGTAGGCGGGGTGAGCGGGGTCCGCAGGTCAATGACGTCCCTCCGTCTGGCCCCCCGCCCCGCTTCCCCGCTGCCCGCGCCCCCGCAACCAGTTCTCGGTCAAACCGTGTAGCTTACTGCTTGCCGCCTCGTACCACCTATCTAGTTAACAACCAGACATTTGCCTATTTGACTATCTACGTACTGTCATGGGGAAAGGAATGGACCCATCCCGAACAAGAACGTTTAACTTTGTAATAACAAATGAAAATACAAACATTTTGTAGAGTATGAGCCCACGCTAAACGGTTGTCGGAGGAAATAATGCTTGCTTATAACTTACGTAATCTCACAACCCGTTGTTGCAAGTTACTTTCGCAAAAGATCGCGTATCGTGCAGCTTATCGGCTGCCAGAAATAGTTGGAACAAAAGTTCCGAACAACTTTTTGTTGTCAGTTCCGGTCAGCTGTAGTTGAATTTTGATGAATGGGCGCTCGTTTCCGGTAGAATGTGATTTTTTTATTATTTATGACCGAGACAAAAAGAGATTATGAAATGGCAAAGCGGTGACCGTTCAGCAACAAATTTAAAATTGAAAGAACCTGCGTAGAGCACGAAGTAGGTCAATCGACGGACGCGGCAATTATAAATTCTTAGCGCATTGATTTCGGATCGCCTTCTGCGCTTGTGTTATGTTTATACTAAATAGTTTGCTCATTCTGCGATAAGTTGACTAAACAACATATTTTGCTTCGGCCTTGAAGTATATTTTCATATTTCCGTTTTTATTTCCATTAAACTTGGATATTATAATACTGCCGAACAACTTATTTATGAATAACAATAACTTTATACAAAATTGTTTGCCCTATTTTTCGATTCGTTAAATTGCTGTTCAGAAGTGTACCTGTTCAAAAAGTTTAACTATCCCTTGTGCAACAGTGCAAAACTTGGCTCGAGTCCAAGTCTGCTAATCGTACGTCCCGGTGACGAAAATGTTTTTAAATTTGTTGGTACACAAACAGAACTACAAACTTGTCGTCAGTAAAATAAAATCCTAAAAAGTGAGGTTATGAATCTGACGTAATAAATAGTTTTGTCGAGCTGGTGCTGATAAATAATATGATGAGCGGTAACCGTAGACTACCTAGAAACATACCGGCCAAGGCATACAGTTCGAAGTACGGAAACCCAAGTTGGCACTCCTTAAAAACCAATATGGCGGTCGAGTAAGATGATGGCGGCAGTGGCAGTCACAAAAACTATTGGCGGTCCCCTCGCGGGGCCGGCGATGTGACGCGGATATACCGCCACGGTGTAGGTTCAATGGTTCTCCTTGGAGGGCTGTTCACCTTATTCGACCTCATTACTCACTACCTACTTGCTATTATAATAATTGGACACGTCAAATTGACATGTTTTCTTGTCGCAGCTACTAGATAAATAAATTTGTTTTTTATTCTTATTATTTAGACATTTGCGATGTTCATCTGCTTACCTGAAATTAAAGTAATAGAGACGAAAGTACAGAACAAAACTTTTGAGTTTTTTCGATCAAGACATCATTGTTTTCTTTTTATATTTTGTGATAAATATGAACCATCTAGTATCGAAGTATTTTAATAATTTGAATTAACTCGTTATACAATTCGAACTTATATGATTTGAACCTTGATAGCTGCCATTGTCTATCGCTATCTGGCAAATCAGGCAATCAAGAATATTTAAATTAAGAACTAAAAATAAGAACAATATGTTTGACACATAACTCTCCATAGCGTTTAAATACCCACTCTAGATTAAGAATATGTACTAAGAGTGAAGAATTTTAAACATAACAGAACAATATATTAATTATTTTGTCATTGAAATACCTCGGAATGATTACGCAAAACCTAAGTGGGTACTCGTATGTCGAAGATTTTATTTTTAAATCGATACCTTTTCAGATTATTTAGTATACCAAGCAACTACTCACTGGTTATCGCGTTAAGAGATTTTCTCAAAATGTGTTTCATCAATTTAGTTTTCATTTCAGAATTTCAAAAATATATTAAATGAAAAAACAAATAAAATCACCTTCAGAAAAGATTCTTGGCATTTTGTGACCTCTACATAATTCCAGAAATACCAGTTTTTTTAAGAGCCGTTGTATACCTTGGACAATCCAATTATTCGTGTGGAAAAGGTCACTGAATTAATATTTAAAAAACGAATTGGTATAATGACCTGTATAAAAATAAGCGGTTTATTTGAGGGGAACGAACGATAACGCAATTCGCACGGATTACGAAAATGTTTACGATTTAGATTAGAGATATTTCAATACAAATAAGTAAAAACAGGTAGGTATGAGAGAGTTATACAGAAATCCGCAAATGTGTCATGTACTGAGGCTATCTATAGGTATGTACCTACCTTGACAGGTGCAGCCAGGAATCCTGAGGGTGATGCCCTGCTCTACATGGTTCTAAGGACTACATTCCTAACCAACTCTAAATTGAAATGCCTAAAAAATCGGACAGCGAAAAAAATAAAAATAATCAATCTGTTTGTATATTCAGCAGATTTTTATCAGTCTTAAAGTAAATTCGCGGGCTCACTCACTATAGGTTTGCAAACGTTCTCTGAAAAGACAGCAACGGGTTCCGCATCTATAAGTTAAATAGTAAATAGTTGAAAACGGACATTTCTAAAATTCTACAAACAAATATTTTGTTTTAACACAGAGGGTAACAACGTCTTAAATTCAAGTCCCTGTTTAGAGCCACTTTATCGTTCGTCTAAAAATCCGAACGAAATTGTGTAGAGCAGCTGCGTGCGTCGGCGCAACCTTGCCGCTTCTCTCTGCGCAGGTCAGATTTTTCGAAGGTCATTGACTCGCGTTGTAATCGCTCACTTATTATTATTAGTTTGTTGACGAACCCAGTGCGCTGCGGGCGAACGTCTCGTGTGCGCTTACAATGGAATCTTTTTGGTAATCGATTAATTTCGCGGCATAACGTTGGCATGTTGGCAAATGTGAATGTTGCGTGGACATCACAATAACAGGGCATGATGAAATCAACACTACTATTTTACTCTCTACCATACTCACGTAGAAGTTGCTTTGGTTTAGCGAAAATTCTTTGATGATGATAATAAATAAATAAAAAATATTTAATTATTACTAGACTACGTATTATAAAACAATGGTCCCCGCTTTCATCCGCATCTGTATGTAATGTACCGCGACAACCTCAAAAACTACTTACATATCATACTGTTTTTCATACCAAAAAATATTCTTGAAATTTGCTTAAAATCTAGCCTCGATGCTGTAATGCAGTACTTTTTTATTGGAAACCAATTTTAAATTAAAAAGAGGGATATGCCGTCGACACTATTGCCGCTCATTGTCTGCGAGTCTTGCACAACATCTGCGTTATGGCCGCCAACCGTCGACGACCCAATAAAAAAAAAAAACATAAATCACTTTTATCTCGTCTGTGGCACAGAAGGTTTATTCACAAATGGACAGATTTGTTAGTCGAGTAGTTCGGAAAGAATGATTATTAATAAAATATTTAAGAGTTCTTATAGGTACTCGTCTCACAGAATATTCATTTAGGTTTTATTCTAATCAGTCATTTAGGTTTCGTTCTAATCAGTCGTAGAGTTGCTATTACTGTAGAATTCTTTTCCACGTTATTTTTAATAATCGTTAAGGAAATCAAATAAACTCTAAGCATATTTATTTTGTATCCTGAATAATGACATATTTTCATTGTTGCTTAAATTCCGGTTTCTATAAAAAATCTGTTTATGTTTATATTTTATTTCTATAAGAAGTAAATCAACATTTATCACCTGTAAGGGTTTTATAAGCGTTAAAGTTTATGTAACACAAATCATTTTCGAAAACGAAACAAAGTATAAGAAAAGTACCTACCTGCCTGCCTGCGCCTGACCTACGACAACTTGTACAGTCAAAAGGCACGTTGCGTTTCAAAAGGGCTTTTAGGCAAAAAAAACTCGTGGCATTTTGAAAGGGCTTTCTACCTGCGCACTGACAGATTCATAGGGGTTGCATGAACCCGAAGATATCCTTGTGACAGTAGTACAATCAGCTGCCACCTGCGACAACGCAACGAAAACGTTTTCCAATTTGAAACCATTATCTGATGGATGGCTAAGCGTTGTAATTTAAAAACTGTAGCGTCCTGTATCGGCCATTAGTTTCTTCTAACTGAATTTTTTTTGCAAGTTAACACAGATAAAATTACGATCGTAGCGTAGAGCGCGGGTATAATGAATATTGTTTACTTAATTTGATTAAAAGAAAAATCGAGTTAATAAATCAATGACAGCTTATACATTATTATTCATTATTTATCATGCATAAATACGTTAAATAAAACATATTATCTAACCGTGTGTTTACAACACAGTTTACGCCAAGCTAACTACTTAAAACTCTATTTACTATGTAAATAAGATGTGTATTAATCACTGAGTATCTTGTAAGTTATTTTGACTTTCTGGAACTGTCAAACTTGTACAGTTAAAATTAATGAAAAAGAATTCAATAGATTTTTTTGTTTATTAGGTACAATGTTTTGTCAATGCAAATGCACCAAACCAAAAAATAATTTACTCTTTATAGTTCTTTACATTATGTAGTTAATTTGATAACAACGCCAGTAATACTGCGGTTAGTATCTTGCTTGAAGTCTTTATTATAGTAGTTAAGATTACAATATGATTGCGGGTAACGTCCGGAATTACTATACCGATTCTAGAACTACTTTTTCTTATAGCGAGCAGCAATATAACTGAACTAGCTTTTGCCCGCGACTTCGCACGCGCATAAACATTGTTTATATTTAAAATAACCAGTCACTAATTGAAGAAACTTTATGCCAAGTATCACATCACATCCGTGCATTAAAGGAATAAGATTTTTCATAAAAACTAAAAAGTACAATAATTCCCGTTCCCGTGGGTTTTTCGGATATTCCTTCCTTAGTGCTCCCCCACAACCTCTAAGAATTCTAAATTTTAGCTCTCTACGGTCAGTAAATTTGGCTGTACGTTGTCAGTCACTCAGTCAGTAACGGAAAAGTTTTATATATTAAGAAAGAAAGGACATGAAGTCTCAAAACAAATAAGCTGCTACTTCGACTTTAAATTTGTTGTAATTCGTTTGATTCGATTTGATTTAAAATTGCCAATATTGAGCGGAGAAGTGCCGGGACAAAAACTCTTATACCAATAATAGCATTGGGTGCAGCAGAGCCGAAATATTGAAGAGCACAAAAATATAATATTAGCTTCAGTACATATGGGGGACCGGGTCAATACACTATAGCTAAGCATAATATAGTTCATTCGTTTCAAAACGCAAAGGTATAGAATCAACAAATATCAGTCAGACTCATTAGGTACCCAATACAAATAAAATATATTTGAAAAAAAAAAATTAGACAACAATTTCAATGAAAAATAACTACTTTTTCGGATTTGCCCCGACCCATGATGGGTAAAACTGTTTACTATATACGATATTGCCCCGGAATTTATCGTGTGACATTGCATCTTGTGCAAAAGAATTCATCCAACTCCTGTGTATCACAGCTGGTTCAGCCTTCATGGGCCCAGCCTTGACAGCCTATACATTTCACGAGGTCGACTTGTGTAGTGGATGCTGATGAGATCGGGTCTCGACCAACTCTTTGCACAGTGGAAGTTGTCTTGAATGACACATTGAAAGTTGACGGCGTATGGTCAACGAGCAGCGCTGATGAAAAAATTATAATAATTAGACTTATCTATCTGGGCCTGTTTTACCCCATACGGTTGTGAGTGGTCACGGGTGTAGAACAAAAACATCATTCACTAGCAATTCCAACTTGCCGGTGCAAACATTGTATTTATGAACAAATGCGTCACCTACAAAATACTTGATTAGTGACTTACCTGTAGCGTATGTACACTTCACAATCACTGGGAGACTACCGAAAAACAATAAAGTTAAATAACTCCAAATTGCGCTAGCCTACAACGACAAGTGCTTGTTTACAAATAGTAAGGCCCCTCTGAGCGGCTTATGCGCACGAA
Source organism: Stenoptilia bipunctidactyla (assembly GCA_944452665.1). Classification (NCBI taxonomy): domain Eukaryota; kingdom Metazoa; phylum Arthropoda; class Insecta; order Lepidoptera; family Pterophoridae; genus Stenoptilia; species Stenoptilia bipunctidactyla. The sequence continues at coordinate 17,984,343 of OX101728.1, forward strand.
ATTTGGATTATTGGCGAATTACGGCTATACGGTTTTACCCAGGTATACGGTTTTGTACAGGTTTCCCCTACGCATTCCTAAAGTGAATTTCAAGTTTTATCACATAAAAGTACTTATTCATGACAAAATATTTACTCCCTGTTTATTAAAAGTGGCTACAACCACTTTTTACATAAGTGCTTCGTGTACATATTATGCTATTTTAGGTTAAGTGAAGGCCAAAATTATTAATAGCCAGTTATGTTTGTCTTGAAAAGTAAACTCTAATTATATAAAGCAAGCAAGCAAAACACGTCACTATTTAAAAATAATCTTAAAAAGCCATAGAAATACTCAGTTTGAAACACTCGTTAAAGTTTTCCTGTTATGTTCATTTATATAAGTAACGCAAATAAATACGTACGCACATAAAACGACGTTCTTATTTATTCGATAGTAATATTCAATTTCGTGATTAATGATGATGAAGTTGAAATTAGAGCACGCGGATTTGGAAAGTTAAGAACATTGCTGGAACACGACATCAATATTTGCCAGCAAATATTATATAGGTCGACTGGCCCTTTTGAAGTCAGCCCTAGAGGTATTTTCGAAAAAGTTTTGCTACAACGTAATTCGAAAATACAAGATACCGTTATGTAGTTCTTATTGAATTGGACATGTAAGAAAAATGGAGTTGAGTATTATTACATATCTAAAGGTATTCAGGAAGTTCAAGTCAAATTATTTGTTCTGAATAAATATTCCTTAATAAGAATACAGCTTAAGAAGATCATGTTCTCCAATTACATGTAGGTAATATTTCCTTAAAAAGCTTACAGCTTAGCTGAGAATGTCCTCTTTTAAATTGTCTACTAAACTTTTCAACTATTATCAATAAGATAGTCAAGGTTTCACCTGGCATAATCGGATTAATGTAGTCCATCTGCTAACCTGGTGACCTGAAAGCGGTGGCCTGGACGCAGCAAGGTCAGGCCAAGGTCGCGCGGATTCCATTCGCAGCGGATCATCGCCTGGATTTGTTTTTGTTATTAAATACAGACAACATGAATAACTTGTTTGACTGAGGTATACATTCAAGAAATATATAATTTATAGAAAGATACTCCATAAAATAGGAAGGCTTACTAAGGACCTACGGCAAAACAAGTACGTACGTTTCACAAGCTGTGTTTTCTTTAGCCAGTTTCGTTACTATTACCATATGGGTAAGTATTACAATTAATCCTTCGGACTGGATCTTAATAAATAAGCCAAGAAAACTCATCCGTGATTGAAAGTCATTTTTTAAAGAAATTTTTAAGTCGTATAAAATCTTCTAGGAATGAAATCAGCATCATCATAACATAGTTTCTCGTGCCATTTCGTTTTTGAAAGTAAATTAGGCCATTGTAAAATTCAAATAGGTACATAGTAATAAGCGTGGTTTCCGAGTCCTAATTAGGTACTTAAGTTTTTAAGGACCTTTGTTGTTCACGTCATAGAATCTATACTAATATATGAAGCTGAAGAGTTTGTTTTTTTGTTTGTTTGAAGGCGCTAATCTCAGAAACTACTAGTGGGATTTGACAAAATCTTTTGCATTTGATAGCCCAACTCTTGAGGAAGGTTATAGGCTATATTTTATCCGGAAATTCCCACGGGATCAAAAGTTACGCGGGTAAAACCGCACGCGGTGGCTAGTTATCCTATACAGGGTGACTGGTGGGTCTTTTTCGAAATTCCAGGACGTGATTGCTTGAGATCGTACATGAAGAGAAAGAATAAAATAAAATAATAAATATTCATTATTTACTGTGTAAACTTAACTGAAAGTTAAAGAACTCATTACGCAACGCATGGTTACATAAGCGTAATGCAATAGATACTTAGCGGGTGGTGATGTGCGTGTGGCGGGAACACTGCTGTGTGCGTGTTGAATGAGGCAGCGCGTCGGGAAAACTCTTTATTTATTCATAGAGATTTCTAGTGAAAAATTAAATACCTACTCTTATTGCATAATTATGATCAGAATCGAGTTCAGAGTGCTCTCCTTCAGTATCTAAAATTTGTCACCAGTCACCCTGTGTAGGTAAGATACAACTGGATAGACTTTTTTAACGCAAAGGAAGTGTTTTAATCGCAAGGCCTGCAATGGCTGCTTGTGGAAAGATACTTCTGTCCATTATCTGATTTGAATATTCCTTACTCAGTTAACATCCTTGGATAAAATGGGATAGTGGTATTTGTGACTGCACGCGATATGGAGATAAAAGTCATACATTTTCCAGAATGTAATTACTTATATCCAAATCATTACGTTGTAATTTAATAGTATCTTGTGTTATTAATTTGCATTAGCATTCCCATGTCTTTAAAGTACTTCAAGTCCATGGCTAACCTCTAGTGTTACGGTACTTTGTTTTGATTTAGCAATACGTATGTGATCAATTAGAATAGAAATGCCACCTAGACTTATGCTTAGGCTACACTACCGTGATATGCCAATAATTATTGCCATAACTTAAACAACACCTAGGTGTAACCACGATTTACGGCCATAATTTTACAATGCCAATCAATATGGCAAATGGCGGTAGGCAATAGCTCCGGCGGCGGTCTTTTTTCGCACACCAAAGATTACCGCAGTAATTATTACGTTTGTGGCCACACTACCGTTTGTCCAGTGTGTAATATGAGCTCACCGGCGATGCACGTATCGACCGACGTGGAGTGGTCAAATGAAAAAGCGCTCAAGTTTTTAGAATTATTCCAATCCGAACCGTCTCTTTGGTATACGCTTTTTTGGCTTCTTTTAGCTTTGTTGAAATTTAAAAGATTCATGTAAAAATAATTGGCACTCATAAAACACAACACCGCTGCAGCTTCGACCTCCATCTTGAAAAAGTGATATTTTCCGCCAAATTGATTGACATATCTAGGTAAACTCTAGTGTAACCACACCAGTTCATGCAGTAATTTAAACGGTAATTTAATGCCATAATTATTGCGGTAACAGCCCGGTAGACGGTAAGGTAGTGTGGCCTCAGTATTACAAAACATTTTTTACTTTAATTAAAATATTGTCCAAATGTTCGAGAGTGTCACAGAGATGTTATAATTTCATTAATAAGGGTCGTAGTCTATTACCAAATTCTTTTATAAAAGGTAATAATATCCTGCGTCTTTGGTTTGACTAACACTCACCACCCGTTGAAATGGAGATCTTACGCGAATTTAGTTGCTTCGATAACCTATACAACTGTCTTTGAATAAGCTTGTCGTAAAAGTCCCACCCCCCCAAATACAGGAACCGTCTAGACAGCGACCCTTAAATGTTAAATTAAATTATTTTATGAAGCCCGTTCGTTCTTCGACTGGAGATAAGGTCGATATTAAACCCACTACTTTCTTATTTTGCTTCATTGTCATTTACCATCTGGTTATAATTTATTATTGATTTAGGTACTTAATATTTAAAACAAACGTTCTGTCTACACTAAATATTTCAACTCTTTCTAAATATCTTGTTTCTAGCAATACTACTTAAACCAAATTTTAGTAAGAACGTGTATGTGTCTAAATTCATCTTAATTCTGCATCACCAACATTCGCCATTAGCTTGTTGGACGACTTACTGCATTACTGTGATATGCGTGTCACACAGAAATAAAAATACAATATGAAGTGTCATTATTAAGTTAGATAAATAGCTGAGTAGTGATGTAACCCGCAGATAAGAGGATGTCATTGGACGTTATTGCTTGACTGTGATAAGCCGAGATAACTTTGTTTGTGAACTTGGTCACGAAGCGCGTTACTCGTTACGTATACAAACCGTTCTTGCTAACTGCAACATATTTTTTCTTCAATTAAGTATGTTAAACTACATACCGATATGGGCGCCAGCGTCTGCGTTGATAACTATGTATGTTCCGTCTGCCATATGCAGCGACTCTAGAGCTGCCCCACTTCCCTCGTTTTTGTTGAGGCTATGTTCGACCGTTAACTTATTCTTCCTGAAGCTAAAATAAAAAGTTTTTTATACTTGTTAACGGCCATATATTGCCTGTGGTGAAAAGTTAAACTTGGAGAAACACTTACTTAAAATAATACGACTATAAAAATGAAGGGAATTCGTAAGTCATACATACGAAATCGATATGGATTCCAAAATCCGTGCGCTCTATCTTTTTCTTCCCATCATTCGTGTCCAAAAATGTAAGAATCAGTTATCTTGGATGTTTATTAACTTCCGCAAGATATCCGGAAACACATAAACAAAAGTTGGGCCTTCGTCCGTCGCGACCGGGGAGGGGCGAATGACACGCATGAGGTCGCCAGTACAGCCCTGCAGGACGTTGACTCCGCGCCCTAGGAACGGCCTCCACGCACCGAGCGTTTACCTCGCCGTAATGTAGGGTTCATAAAACTCTTAGGATTTTCATTAAAATATCCCCCGAGGTGCTAAATAACAGGACTTGATTGCAAATTGGTGCCTACATTCTACTTATATGGCTAATCATATATTTTTGTGGGCGTATCATTAAATCTTTCTCCTTGAGACACGGGAGAATATAATGTGAATTTTTCTGCTGTATCTCTCATGTTCAATTGTATAACTAAACTGATTATTTTAGATTAGATGTAACGTTGAGTTGTTTTGATCACCTCATTGCCAAGAATACTATTTCATTTAGCTTATTTTCCGATATAACAGACGCACTTGCCTGTCTTTGCATTTAATTCAAAAATAAAGATAGAGTCACATTGATGTCTTAGTATTAGAATTAAATAAAATAAATAATAAATAAAATCCCCAGACAATCACACCAACTACATGGCCCCAAAGTAAGCATAGCTTGTGTTATGGGATACCATATAGCGAACTAGGGGGGAACCTAGAATATAAATACATAAATAGATAAACACCCAGACACGGAACATTTTTTTTTTTTTCTGGCTCCGTGCGGGGATCGAACCCGCAACCACTGGCGTCTGAGGCAGATAGGATTACCCCAACGCCATAGTGGTCGTCAAAAAGAATTTGTTAATTTACTATTGGGATAGCCAGTAATAATGTACATTTTTCTGATTTATTCCGCGAATTGACAACTTTGATTCTTTCTAAATCGCTATGTTCCCAAAGCAAAAGCTAAAGAATCTCTCTTGTTAAGTAATATGGCGTGACTAATCAAATGAATATGATTACTATTGCACAACTTTTACAGTCCGCCTCATAGCTCTTCCATTTTTCTTTTAGCGACAAAGTAAAACAAGACCCACTAAACTCGTTTAATGAAATTCTCGACTGTATCGTGGGAGCAACAAGTGTTTGACTTAGTATTTACATAATCAGTGCGAATAAGTGAAAACTTTGGTCAGCGGACATGAGTGTCGGACTTTACGGTCGGCCTCGTTGCGCAAAAGAGGCTAACTGTAGTCGAGTTATCGAAGCCGTCTTTGCTTGGAAAGTAATGGCGGCGAACCACTCACTTTCTCTACGAAACGAGTCTCAGGCAGTCTTCGCGCGCTCGCCGACGACGACAACGCGTCAACGCGATTTGTACGTTATTTAAATTATGTTATTTTTTCCGAAAATCAGTGATAAACGTTTTTAAAAGTAATTTTCTGGAATTTTTCGTGTGCTGATAAGGATTATCTTAATTTCTAATGGTTTAATTGTTTTAATTGGCTAGATTATAATATCGCTATAACTTTCACATAAATTTTGCTCTATCCAGTTTTGGTAACAACTCGTATCCGTGACTCAATAAGACAATAAAAAAATGTTCATTCAATTTAAATGAGTCGTATATTTTGGACATTGAATCGACAAAATAGCTCCATCATTCAAATTTTGTAGGGAAAATTAGCGGCCGGGTGATCAGTGAAAGGCTTGACATTTTAACCGAAAGTTAAACTGTTGATCTTGTAAAAAAGCGAGTATTGTATAGACTTGAATATTGACAGTATAAATGTTCAGGAGTGAGCGAGAAAAGAGACCCGCCACAAAGAGCATTACCCCCGCGAAGTTTATATACTTTTTTATACTTTTATTTTTAGTACCCTGTGGATAGCGGTACCGATTGGATTGGAAACAAAAATTTTCTTCAGAACAATGGTGTCAGGTGTTAGTAAATCGACTTTTGTTTAAGTAAGTATAAGTATTTACACTTGCGATAAGTGTCTAGCTATGTTTTACTAAATACCTTCTATGATTATCGAGTAAGTTAGTATAACATGTTTTGGTAGCAACAGTTGTCATTGTTAAGGTGTCTTTAAACATACATATTTATCCGCCTTCAGAGCAGACGAATTTAATGGGAGGAAACGAACAACGTCGATTTGCATAGTCTTCTATTGATTTGTTGTACAACATCGCCCGGATCATGCGTCAAAAATACCTTAACTACTGGTTAGATCGTGATCCTGTTGAGCAAGAAGTACAGTTAATTACGATCGCATCAGACTGAGTTCGAATCGGACTGCTCTACAGACGATCGAATTAGATCGAAAGCTAACTAAACTCCACGTACAGTGCAGAATGAAGCCCGGTTTCTATTACTTACCGACTAAGTGGTAGTTTATACTTTGTAGTGAACGAGATAATTAATGTCAATATCCAATGTGTGTTGTGTTGTACTTGGATAGTTTAATATTTCTGTCTATAAATCTATAAAATGGTTTACTACATATTTGTATAAATACTTTCTAAATCAGCTGTATGAAATATAGCCTGACTTAACGATAATGTGCTGTGGTTTGCACAAAAGAAAATATTTATATAAATTTGCGTAAAATTATCGTGAAGCATTTTATAGTTAAGAAAGAAGCTCAACAATTTTATAAAAAAATAACAATGGACGAAAAAAGTTCGGAACCCTTTCTCTACAATAGAGTGTTACGTCCCAAAGTGAATACAAAATAATGTTTCTTTGATAAGCCTTACAATTTCTTTGTTGTCTCGAAAACCAAAACAATCGAAAAGAGTCTCTTGTGCGTTATATACTAGTTAGTTTATTTATATCATGATCACAGCTGTAGAACATGTGTCAAAAGCATGTGCCATGACCTGCCCTAGCAAAACTTTACCAATAGTGAATTAAGTTCTAGTCCTAGGTCAATTAAGTTCGAATCCGCTATTCAAAGGCAAATTTGTCTAATTAGCATTGTGATTTTTGTACTTTGTTTAAGTACAAATTATTTATTGATTGCGATGTGTAATGGCTGTAAATGAATTAATATCAATGGTGCTAGTATCAGACTCTACATGCTTACGATAGTTGCAAGTTAATTGATACCATGATCTTGTATTGGTTTGTGTCCGACTGATAACGTGTTATTGATATATTTCTTGGTTATTCAAAGTCGTACAATCTTGGAGCTGCGAAGTTTAGATCGCTAATGATCAAGCGTGGTCGTGTGTAGAGCAGACCGAAGTCAGCGACGGATTAGGTTCAGAATCCTAGTCGAATTGGATTTGCTTAGGACTTCGGGAGCAATTCGAAACCCACAATCAGGACCTGATAAAGATTGGTAGTCAATAACCTGATCAAGATAACAAGTCAGTAGTGCCAAGTCAATAGTCATTGCGGAAAATGAAATAATCGTCTTCTTGTACGATAACTAGGAATTATCTGTATCTGTGAATGACGAATGAAATAAAAATTATAAGATAACAAGCACAAAAACAATCTTAAAAGATAACAAGTACCTACTTATTTTACCTAACTCAAAAGAACAAACATGAAAAATAAGATATTTTAGTTTTAACTGTATTCACCTCCGTTATCTATGTAAGGTAAAATAAATGAAATCTTTGTTGTGTCCGCCCTCTCTCCTACGTAAACAGATATCGGGCAACTAAAACTTTATCCCTATCCGCGTGCCCCAGGGAGGGACACGTGTGTGTGAGCAGAGACAACAACTATCATCTTTAGAACGCAATAAGTACCGATTAAATGTATAAATCATCTTTTAGTTCAATTATCAGAAAAAGAACAGTAATTATATAATGATGTGATTGGCTTAGAATTTGACACGCATTTGAAATTATTTACAGCTAAAGATTTGAGGGTTTTGGATTTAGATGCAGAATGTCTTTCGGCTCTGTTTGATCTGATTACAATAATATTATTGAATATCGTCTCTCGTTCTACAATCAGGAGTTATCCCCGACTATTTGCCAGCATTTTGCCTCTCAGCTCGCCGCTCGTCACTTGGTTATCTTGAGGAGCTGGGTTTCCATGATAGAAATTGCAGCATGTTTTTGTGAAAATAAATGGGTTGGTGAGAACTTTAAATTCTCATTCAAGTTAAGGATATTAACTTGATAAGTACCCCAGCTTGAAATCCCTTAGTCGTCATTTACGACACCCTAGAGGATAAGCGGGCGACTGGTCCACAGAGGGTGATGGTTTCCACATCGCTCTTTAGTTTAGTGACATAGACTGACAGACAGTGAATCTTGAGATTAATATGATAAGATCGATAAATTAATAGTAAGCAAAAGGGGCACAGGTTTTTTAAATAAAAACAAAACGACTCCACCCTTGTGTTATCGAAGTCTGAGTATGTTTCTCAGTCAAAATTACAGATTACTCTTAAAATACTAACAACCTAGGTATCAGCTTATCTTTGTACTCGCGAAAAGGCTTCAGAAAAGCGTAGGCACGGCCTTTACGCCTGAGCGCAAGGCTATGAGACTCCCTGAAGGTCACGTACGATACGTTTTGGTCAAACCAACTCAAAGCGCTACAGACAACAATAAAAGTTGAGAAGCATGCTGGTAATAATTGGCAATCTGATGGTTATTTATCAGTTCGTTGAGATTGTGCGCGTCAATCAAATGAACATCATAACTTAACATTCTTCGTGTGAAGATAGCCCTATTGCATGCATGTGTGTCGGTTGCCAACTCACTCATATACGCCAAGCCAATAGGTCGACCAGACACTCCCCCGCCCGTTTCTCATTCCCCTCCGTCTACTGCGTCTCTCCCCTTGCCCCCCATTGCGCCAGCCAGCCAGTCAGTCCTCAGTCCGCGTAAGGTGATCGAATTGATCAGACGTCTGCGAACACTTAGCTCCAAGATTTCGTCGCGTCACTGCTTTAATTTGTTATTTCTTTCAAAATTTGACCTCGTTTAGGTACGTTTAACTTTTATCTGTAAATTCGTGAATAAATGTTATATGCTACTTATTTTTAAATTTAAAACTTAATTGATTTCTTTGTTGTTACAGGTACAAGGAACTGGGTGTGCGCTCCGATATAGTGTGTGAAGTTGATTTTATATAATCAGATTATTCTTTGAAAATTCCGATTTGACTTGTGAAGTGTACTTGTATAAGTAACATTATAATTATTTTTTACTTAGTGGAGTGAGCTGTATTAAATTATTTCGGATGTAAACTTCATAAATAAGTGATCTGTGTCATTATTGGATTGTTGCCTATGATTGGATGTCCAGATTTTGAGTGCACTTAATAACAAGCGAGAAAACGTAAGTAAAAGTTATTTATAATATGTAATTTTGCAAAAAAAAACTCGATTTATTTAATTCATACCTAGGTAGTACCTTATTAGCAATAATGAAGAGAAAACTAGTCTAATAAATGGAAAACAAAAAACTAAGTCGTAAAAAAGACAATAACGTTTTTAAATCTCGAATAAAATCAACACGTATTTTTTAGAAAACTATTATAGTATTTAGGTTCGGCGTTGTTAATGAGAATTACCGTAACAATAACATTACATTGTCTATAAATGATGCCAATTAAAACAATGCTAATGCATATGGTGAACAATTAACTTGCAATAATGTACCGATTGATAATGTCTCGATTGTAGATTGTGGTAAAACAAAAATGACTTGTAGGTAGGTCTAAAACATCTGCTGTTTCGCAAATTGATAATTCCTAAAGCAAATTCAAATTTAGACGGCTTGGTAAATTGCAACTTTGGATCTTGCCGAGTGTCAACAAAAGCATCAAGCTTATAATATGCATAGGTGTCCCATTGTGATCGTAAGACAAGTGAACTAATTAAACATCAAGATCGCGCATCACTCCGAGACGCCATCGCCGACAGAATCTTCTGACGCGGAGTGCGACCTCGTGTGCAAGTTCACTAAAAATAGATTCATCTGACATTTTATGGTCCACTTCATCGGTTTTCCGCAAATGTCAATCGATTCTTTAGAACTGCAAGGTTATTTATACACTTAATGAGGTACCTATATTATATTATTTAAAATTTTCTGGATCACACTGAAGAAGAAAGACATTTTCTTGGAATATGAACAATTTTTTTTTCGTAAAAGTCCATCAATTATTATTTTTTCCTGTAATAATTTGTGTTGAAATTTTAAATTTTACGCCACATCATATTTTGGAGAGTAATATAAATCAGAGAAAGAACACCAGACATTTGTCCAAAAGTATTGTTAAAAGAACATAATTTATTGACATCACCTAGAAGTGTATTTATGCTTACTCTACTAAAAACCTGGAGTTAAACGAGACAACTATTACTCCAATTGGCAAGCACTTACTGATTCAATAGCAAAAAGATAATATCAAAAACAGTGTTCGCTACGAACTTTAGCTAGTTGCGATAGCTCGCGCTGCGCTACAAGTGTGTCAAGGCGACCACGGGCAGGCTGTTCCTACTCGCCGCCGCCGACTGCCGCCGAGCGAGGAAGAAGCTCGTTACACATCATATTCATCCGTCTAACTGCCCCTAATGTAACCATTTTAAACAAATCTACAGTTGGAAATTCCTAGAGCACAGATACTGAATGCTTCGCTGTGCCACGCACATGAAGTTGCATAACATCTTACGATCTCTTTGCGCAATGAGCAATACGTAACTAAACTTTACGGTAAACTTAGCAATATCATCAATAATAACTAAGAACTTTCATAATTTACAATAATTGAATTAGTACCAGATTATCCCATAACCATCTAAAAAACCTATTAAATATTTCAAAATTGTAGTCGTGTAAGAAGAATCTAAAGAAAGCCATTTAGTTTCGAAATAGCTAGCTATAAATACATTATTATCAAATCTTCGACAATTCACATAAATTTCAACAGTAAATGTGTCAGCCATAGCTATAGCAAGCATTCAAATAATGATTTGTAAACAAATAAACAAAACCTAAACTAACTACGTAGATAACAAAGCAAGGATGATAAGAAGAACTAGTTAACATTCGTTTATATATGGGCACCGACCTACTTAGATACTAGTATCTTTGTCGCACTTGCATGATAGCAGCAATTACTTTCGCTCTGCGATTAAATATTAAAATACACTTAAAACAATTTATTTATGGTTTTATTTCTTAAGTATTAAAATGCGTGTCAGTAGAATGTATTGCCATCGAGTGTATAACATTGACTTTCTCATGAGCTCAGATGGTCTGATGTAAGGCGAGTATGCGGCGCGGCGCTGCGCGGGCGCTTCGTCGAACGTGGTTAGGTAAACGTTGCGCGCGCAGCTTTCACCTACTTTCACATCGACTAGTTCCGCGTTGTTGCCAACCTTGTGGCGGCTATAATTCGCAATTTACCACGTTTATTTGCATTTCGTTGATAATTAAATCCTCTGATGCTTATTCCACTTTCCTCACACAAAAACTAAATGGCTTGGTACGCCAAAAACTGTTGCCTTCTCGAATTACTGATCAAAATATCTTAATTAATTATCCTCTTTTGAATAAGCTCAAAGTTATTTTTGAAAATTCATAACGCTTCAACTTAAAATGACTAGACAGATCCAGAATCTCGACTACTATTGTATTTTTGGGCTCAGCCAGGCTCATTGGCGATGCGTCATATCTTTTTTCGGCATTTTTTGTAACATTTGGGTCTCAAGTTATTCATCCTTTCAAATCTACACTATGCGGAGAATACTAAGGCGATAAGATAAACAAATATTTTAACTCTATATTGTCATATAAAACATGTGGTCTTGGCAGTCTGATAAGATATGATTTAGTATCGTATGTGATCGCGGCCATGCTGGAGTTGGCTAGATTTTTACGTGTTTCGCGTTTGATAGCGTGGAGCGAGATTTGAGTAGTGACCCTGTCCATGGGCTGGGATGTTTTTTCGCACAAGTGTCTGATGGCGGCGGGGGCGGGCGGGACGCGGGCGGCGGTGCGGAGGCTCTCGGCGCGACATTGGCCCACTGACCCAGTGGCGCTCACTCACCCACCGCTCGCTTGCACAATCCGATTGCGTGCCGCTGTCACCGCTGCCGGTTTCACAGGCTCCGTTATTCAGTCGCCACCTATTTGAAAGTTTTATTTTCCATTAACCTAAATATTTCAAAATGTAATAACAATAATAATTGATATGAAACACATGGTTCTTCTATTTTAATTTCTTTGAACGAGAACAAGCGTTGTCCTGTTTCCAATTACAGCTCTTTCGTGTTTTTTAAAGAGCTGCTATTAGTCGACGCTAAAATTAAATAAGCGATACGATTTATGAAGAACCTGCCTCCTTTCTTACAATACCTACTTGTAACTGGAAACATGTTTGGCTTCATTGAACACTTGCGTGTACGCCGAGTGTTGGAGTTTCACATAGCTGCACCTGTCACAGTGAAAGTGTTAAACGAACCTTTCAAACTATACGCTACCTTTCTGAATGTGGATGATGTAATTATGATATAACCGGTTTTGTATGAATTTTGCAAATTGTTCGCTTGCACTAAGCTATTGACCTACTAACACACAAACGAAGGAAAACAACTCGAGTTCGTGCTACTGACCAGTCTCATCGAAATCAGTTCTGTGAACCAGATGCTTCTGTTAGCTAAAAGCTAAAGCGCGTGCGTATAAATCAGCTTAAGCAGGTATTTTTCGTCGTTGGTGCAAAAAATTATTGCGTTTTTTAGACTTTCATTCTCGTTTGAAATTGAATGTCATCTCAGATGTTTCATAACAATTATTATTTGTCAATAACATTGATTTTTAATCTTGAACCTTTTGAAGAATAGTCTCTCCACATATCGTAAAGACAGCAAAATTGTCTTAATTAGATAGTATCGAGCACATATTTGTGGAACAGAGTTCGAGACCCACTGTAGGCTATTTCCGTAGTTGGTGGCTGTAGCGTAAACAGGTGTGGGTTCAGCAAGGCTCTATTTTTAACTCGAGTATTGACTTCTGCGCAGAAGCTACCCCCATCTACGACGTAGCGTTTTTGATTTACTTCGAATGTTTCTTCGTATCATTATTTTTGTCGCAATTAATAATTAACAATTCAAAAGGTCACATTCGTGAATTGTACGCTTGCCTTTATAGCTAAGCGAAAGAAGGGAGGTTCAACCTAATGGTTAGCGGATCTAGTAGTTCCACCGTGCGCTATTAAAATCCTTAGTTTCGGGCAACATGGTTAGTGTGATAGATTGGATAGTTTTATACACATTTGTATAAAACTATCCAATCTATGTTGTAGTTTTATACAACGATTTCCAAAAAAGTATATTTCTGAGATCTCAGTCAACAACGTTACAACAAGACAAACCAACTGCACAAAATATTTTAATAAAACACTAGCTTCGCCATTATTGGAATAAAGTTCGTTAATTATCTTTTATGACTCAACGTATAAATAAAGTATGCACAGAGATAGGTAGAGTAACCCATTCATAATAATTTTGAGTCTTAGATAAAATATAAATACGTCGGTAATTGTTTTCAAAATAATACCTTATCTATTGAAATCTTTCTCAATTGTCTTATGAGAGATCGTGTCCATATCCATAATTTAAAAAAAATAGTTTTAATATCCTAGGCCTATCTTTGTATTGTCGTTTTGGAACCGCAAGTAATTAAACTTTAATAGAGCTCCTTGACAGGAAGTGAATCGGATTTTGATTACGAAGTCCATAAACAATGCGTTTGTTCTAATAATAGAGGACGCCAGCAGCGGTTCGTTTGAATTTAGAACGCAAATCTGGGACATACCGACGCGTGCGCATCGGTTTACAGCACCCAACGAAAACAAATAAGAATTCTCATTTTCTGACTTGGACTAGTATTGTAAAAATATCGTATAGAAAGAATTTCTATAGGTGAATCTAAAAGATAAGTGTTTTGTAACTAGGACAGAAAGAGTAAAAACGATACTACGAAACATTTTTGTTTTGTATTGGAAAAAATGTTTTGGTATTATAACGCATTGGTGTAAAATCCGTAAACGTAAGTCCATTATGCTTTTAGTTTACAACGACAATGAGAGTTCAGAGGAAAACCAACGATTCCCATGCCTCAGTGTGATTCATGCATTTCGCTGGAATCTCGTCAATAACATAAGTCGTTATCATTTTTATACGGTTTGTGTGGTTAGTGTATTCGAAGAAAGATCTTAAAGAAACTATTTATCTTACTTTAATATTTATTTAGGAAGATATGAAGCGAATTTTGAAATGGGATTTTTTAAAGGATGAAGTGGTATAGTGCACTCTACATTTCGCTGCTTTGATTTGTCTTAGCTTGAGAATAGGTTGGATTTCGGATTTTATAGAATTTTGAAAACAGCATCCATATTAATTTAGGTATCTACAAGAAGTCTCCTTACTTATTATCGCGTAAGATTTTTTGGTAAAAGATGAAATTATAAGCCGGGCTATCAAATGCAAACAAGAAATTCAAAGCAGATTGGTAGCTCCCGCGATTAGAGCATTAAAACAAACAAATTCTTCTACTTTATTATATAAGTAAAGATGTTGCCTTATTTCTGTCCCAGAGTTGCGGAAGTTCATGCTCTTCCCCACCCTATCAACGAATACCTTTACTCTATTATATGTGTAAGTATAGATGTTGCCTTATTTCTTTCCGTGAATGATAGTTCCGGAAGTCCATGTTCTTCCCCAACCCATCAAGACAACACCTTATATTTAGAAAGACACCGATAACTAAAAAATAATAATCAAATAAAATCCCCGAACAATCACACCAACTACAAGGACCCAAACTAAGCAAAGCTTATGATATGAGATACCATGTAGCGAACTGAGGGAAACCTGGAATATAAATTATAGATAAACACCCAGACATTTTTTTTCTCGTTCCGTGTGGGAATCTAACACGCAACCAGCGTCTGAGGCAGATAGGTTTACGCCATCAACAAAGTGTTCGTCCCTGGATTGTAGGTGTTCTAAGGCAGTGTTGATTATTTAATCAGGTTTGCACATACATAAAGCAGCTGTAGTTTTCAGCTTCGCTCGAATGAATTGATATGACTTTAATTTATTGGGAATAACAGTTCTTGCAAATCGAAAATTTGTTGACATAAACTGTGATAACGCGATTATTAGGTATCAGTTTGATAGCATATAGTGATAAGTTAAGAAATATTGTAAGACTGATGCAAACCAGATCAAGATCCGAATATTACCCTGACCACGCAGGGAAATCTTGTTCATCAACGGAGATATACATACATCACCGTCCTGCATATTTTTTCGGACCAAAACTCTTTGATTAGGATAGGTTAGTAAAGACAGTATAAATAAATAATAAAATATTACGTATGATTAACCCACTTCATGTTCGTGAGTGGTGATAACTTTTTAGTGCCAACGCTGCTTCACGCGTTCGGACGCGCGTTTCATGCAAAACAACAACGTCCGTACCATACGCGCGTTTGAAACTGACGTTCGGAATGCGCCAAGCACCGCGTATCATAAGCGCGTAAGGTACGGAAAATGTTATGGAAGTTTGTATGTTTGAATCTATAATAGTAGGTGTTATATAAATCTATGGGTAGGTGTGCCTATTTGAAGATACGGACGTACAGTACGCGCGTTCGAACGTGTAACGCAGCGTTGACACTTAGGGTTACCCTCATACTAATTAATTAGGTAATAAAAGGCCCTTAGAAGATAAAATAGAAAGTTGTATATGTTGATAATCATAATAATGAGCTTTAGTGATAGATAAGAGCTAACATTACTAATATTAATTTAATATAGATTTTTTATCACTAGCCTAAAAAAATACACGGTATGGCACCGTGATTCATGCTTTAGCATTCGTAAAAAATATAGCCATAACATGTGTCACTCTAACTGAATAGTTAGCAAGAAAATACATTCAGTGCGAATCATATACAAGATACAAACAAACAGAATATACATTTCTAATAATAGCGAGCACGTCATGGGAGAAGAAATGTGTATAGAAATAATACTCAATCGACGCAAACCCAGGTGATCGGTAGAAATGATTAAAAACAAATATGTTATACCTATTTATTGTTTGTAATTTATCTCATTTGTCCGTAATCTAGTTTCGACAAAACAAGTTCTTAATGGATTTGTTCTGCATAATGAAGTGCGAATTCGAGAAATATTAATTCATGTTTGTCAATAAGTTTTGTCTCATTAGTCGAAACAATACATTTTTCAATTTTCAGTCCCGAGTGGAAAAAAAAGTGCTACAAATACATATTTATGTTTTACTATCACAATAAAGCGTGTGTGTAGGCGTATATGAATGTCTACCAATTACACATTCCTTTATTAATTTGCACATTACTAGAATATTTTTAAATAAGTTATAGATCATTACATTATTAGGTATAGTTAATATCCGAACGTAGATTGTTCTTTCCCTTCATAATAGTTTGTTTTGTATGGCTTGAGTCTAGCTTGTACACACAGAGTCAGGAATCATCTGATGATCGTGAAACTCGGTATTGCATGATTCCTTCACTTCAAATTTCTGTGTCGGAAAACATCACGTTTAAATCCAAAATTGTCAGCCATTGAACATCGTAACCAAGCAACACGTAGTCGATACGTAGTCACCCGGTCATCAGCGACATGTCTGGTTGTCAAGTGCGTAGGGCGCGGGGTGAATAGCATTTACATGCGCCCCCCAAGCGGGGCGCGGGCCCGGGCGGCGGTGGCGGCGGCGCGGAGCTAGGGGACCCGGGCAGACGCGATGTGGGTATACTCTTCTCGACTGATGATATGTAGAAGATTTCTTAGTATAGGTAACTAAAATTTGTATTTACGAAGATTTACGAAATTTCTAACTTTGTTTGTGTTTAGAGGAAAATAGAATGTAAAACAGTCTCTTGTTGGTACGTATTTTACATTCAATGTTGTTTAACATAAAAATGAATAATTTGTTCAATGACCTATTTGTGTCTGAAGCAGTTCTATTAATAGTCCTTCATTTCTTAGTAATCGTCTTTCGTCCCATAATTTATTTTTATTAACAGTCAAAACATTTAAAATCTATTTTTAATTCCTTTCTGCGTTGTATATGTAGGTCGCAGGTTAAAATTTGAACTTGAAAATTTAAAGAAAGTTTACTTTAAGGTAACTTTTTCGTCTGAATTTGATCCCACAAAGTTTCTGTAAATAAAAAGATACAATCACAGAAGTTTTGTTTGACGATGACAAAAAGTTTTCGGTCCGCGATGTTCGCGCCTCCTCTCGGGACAATGACCTCTCACAGCTGGTGCTGCTGCTTGTACGCACGCACACATGTAAACATAGATAGTACAGTCCGCGACGCAAGAACTACGTAAAAGAACAAGATTATTTGTTCATCGTACATGAAAATGGAAATTGAACAACGAAGTGTATTTAATATTAAATTCTTCAGATGTAAAGTGAATATAAAGTAAAGCAACAACGTAAATAAAAGATTAAAAACCATTAGAATAGATTTTTTATAAAAAGTAATTTGAAACTGATAAATAAACGCAAACTTACTTTCATGCAATTGGTTTCAATAAAGATAAACTGTACGGACCTAACTATAGTATTTAATGTGTTGTCCGCGCCGGAAACCAAACTGGGTCAATGTCCAAATCGTGCACTGCACGCTAACTCTACTGAAGAACGATATTAAGTTGTTTAACTTTATTTCGTTTCCTTATGATACTTAGTTATACGAAGGTAGAGGTATAGCCTAAGACAGCTTCTAACGCTGTAAGTAACTACAAAAGATAAAATAATTTCAACTTATAAAATAAAGATCGTGAGGTTAGTAAGTCAGACGAATAAAATAGTACAAAAATATCTGTAAAGATTCACCATCTAAAAAGTCTTAAGTAAAACCTCTTCAGATGCAGACAATTAATAAATATGTACAATAGTAGGTACCTACAATATGTATTAATGTATGTTTTACCAATATGATCGAAGATTTAGTAAAACAGTGTTTTGTATTGTAATTTTGTATAAATTTCGGTATATTATTTCTGTAGGATGTAATGAACCCAAACTTTTTTCTGTCTTGTACAGAGGATCTCCTCCTAATTAATTCCGCTTTAGCTGTTTCGGCAAGGTTGTTGATAGTCTAATTTCAATATTCAATCTAATGGTCGATCCTAAGTTTGCAACATAAAAGTAACCACCTCGTTCTCGGTTGTCACGTTAACTCTCATTTAATTCAGGTGGTTTATGGTAAATCGATCGTTGAATGTTGAAATCTGTTAATAGAATCGAACCGCAAGTCAAACCCACACGGGCTATGTTTACTATTGTATTTTATAAGAACAGTCAGTCTCTAACCTTGACAAATTACATTTCAGGATGCAGAGGACATAACGCCTGCGAAATGAACTACATCACTCGCCTCCACTCTCACCAGGGGGGTTAGCCAATATTTCAGAACAGGTTGGTACCTCAATTTCTTCCTCATAATATTAAGATAATAGGGCCGATTTTATTGCGCAATGTCTTATTTGTTGAAATCTCTGAAGAATCGAATCGACCCCATTAAAGTCGAGCTTTAAGGTGTCTTAATTTGTGGTAAAGTTAGATTATGAACTTGTTCTTTGTTTGTTGTTTTTTTTACATTTTATTTAATTACCTGACAACAATCTAAGTTACTAACCGTACCTAGTTTACGGGCAATCATAACAAAACTCTATAGGTATTAGGATGATCTTGGCTCGATACAATTCTATACACTTTTAGTTTGCCTGCTCTTTACAACAATTGTTTACGGTATTTACAAAACCTTTGTGAAGAGAAAGTTCAAGGTCACAGGTTGATGTTACACGTGGACAGCGTAGGACTGAGAGGCGTAGGTAGAGATCCTTGTGGGAGGCATTTTTCCAGCAGTGGGCGTCTTTATTATGAGATAGTGACGTATAGGGTACTGTTGTAAACACTTGTTACAGGATTAGGGACTAGTTCAAATTTAAAAAATCGCCTGATCGAAATCGAAAAGGAAGAAAAAATTGTTAGTGTCTTGAAAGGAGACAGAACCTGCTCCATACATTTCTGGGCCACGGTGTTAACAACTTGACATTTGCTTTTTTTTTATTTAAAATATAATCATGTTTCATCACCGAAATTTTCAAGATAAACCAGTGTTGAGGAATTGAGGTATCCATAATTTTTTCTATAGGTAAACACAGAAGTTAAGTGAGCTTTGAATCACTGTCAAAAGCTATTCTTTTTCTTATTGTTGAGATCTATAAATGAATTATTGGATAATGAATTAATTAGAGAGTTTATAATTAAAAATAAATAGTAGCATATTTTACTTAGATAGCATACTAGATAAAATAGGACATTTTAAGATATTACCTATACTTACTTAGTTATTAGTTATAGTTTTAAACAACTATTCAAACTAATAAATTGATACTAACAACTTTCACTTTTCTTAGGGCTATCTATTTATACTATTATTTTATGTCAACCAAGTTGTAGTAATTGTATGAACCATTGACGAATAACATTACGCTTTTTTCATCTAAAGCTGCACAGCGACCAAACGCAATGCCGTAATTAATACAGCGATCCATGTCGAAATGCAAAATCAGAAGTCCAATGACAAAAACCAAAAATCGTCGTGTAATGGGGGTCTCCACGGTGTTTTCACTAAATTTCGTTAGTATCACTAAGATATAGATGGCGCTGTTTATAATTTATAAAATTAGAAAAATGCCATAGAAAATGTCTCTTTCATCCTACTTTTCATTCTTCGGTTCATTCAATCAATCACCTAACTGACTCATTAAATCTATCTTTCATTCGCTACCTGTGTTCGTTACTGCGCACCCGTTTTCGAATGTTGTTTTTATCGCTTTTTTCTTGGATTCCTTTTACCCACAACCCGGCCATCATTTGGACTCTGACGCTCCTTTTTTTAATTCTGACCCGGCAATTCTACTGGATTTCGGAAATTCGACCTTTGCATGTTTATCGGAATTTTGATCGTGATAACGACTTTCTGATATATATATTTCATATATTCATGATAATATACATATTTGAGGAGTCTTAAATATTCTTAAAGAAAAATACAGGGAAAGTTCCCGACTGGTTCTAGTAAAAGTTTCCGTCACTAAGTTCTAGATGGCGCTAGAGCTCCGTTTTAGCTGATATCTCTATCTCAACCTATAAAAGTTACTTTATGGGGTTCTCGGGATCCAGTACGCAAGCACAAAATAGTCGTTTATAGAAGAATCGTGAAGTCCGTATGAATAGCTGAAGTCGTTAAAAATAGAAAAAACCATGAAAATACTCAAGCGCAAGGAAAGAAACCAATCAAACGAGTGAACAAATAGATCGATTGGCTTACTGAACGAGTCAATTACCTTAGTTTCGATCTTCATTCACTCAGTATTGCCAAACCTAATAAAGAATTTCGCCTATTTTAATTACAAAATAATTATTTAAAATAAAACTAACGCGGTTAGTTTGCATTCATTTAACCTTATAATGATTCTCATTTAATATTTCTTCAATTTTACTCAGCGTATTTTCAATTATAATATGAGTTATTCATCCATACTAAAAACCCATGGCAGCGATTTCCATATCTTGAATTAACTTGTTTCCCCCTCACTACATTTTTAGGGGTTTTATGTATTTTGCATAAGGATTAAATAAGCTATTTTTTAGACCAAAGTCAATCTTTTAACCCTGTGGCCTAGGCTTACTCAGTTTCCTTTATCCCAAATGCCTTCGCCATGTTTAATTTAACGTTACGTTTTATAGAGTATGTCGATAATACTTCCGAAAGAGATAAGTCAGTAAATTAAAATATATGTTAAAACACGATTAGGCCTTCAGTAGCCTTCAGTAACCAACTTTTAAACTTCAGTAGAACGATGACTAAAACAAAAAATAAACCATTCGCGAAGTACCTAATACTCGTAGGGGAAATCGGGATTAATAGATGACAGTCGGACGAAGTCGGGGCGGATCGCTATTTATTAGTGAACAACGACAACACATTAGTATCGTATGATTGGCCCCGACAATAGGAGGGCCGAGCACTCGCGTAATAGACCGTTTGTGCACATCAACATTTGCTTTATGGATTCGTTAAAGGTGAATTATATTTATGGTATTTGTTGACCTTATTTATCAAAAGAAAATGGAGTTGGTTATGCTTCCTTTAAAGATTTTGTGTATAACCATTCTTGACTTCACCTCATGACTTCACCAGCTTAAATTCCAAAATTGATTCACTCATCAAGAGTTACCCAACTTCATATTGCAAGTTTATCCATTGAGAGCTTACTAGACATGTGTCTTATATTGTTGTTTAGTCCTGAAAGTTATTCAGAATAAGATAAAGGAGTTTGAACATTTGTAGTCTACGGAATTTACCGCCACAGATAAATTACTTACTATATCGCGGAACACGTAGATAAACTCACTATGTCTCCTCGTACGGGCCTCGGGTCTTTGCGGTCATGTCAGGCAGGTGGACAAACAGCAATCGCATTTGTCGCTTGTGATTCGCAAAAATATTCATATCATGTTTACTTATCTTCGTAAACATCTTTTGTTATGAGTGCGGAACAATGTGGTTGGTAAATAAGTCATGCTCTTGTTTTACAATGAACCTAGATTCATCTTTTAAAGTAAGATATGGAATTGGAAAAGAAATATCACGTACTGAACACCTAATAAAAAGAATTTTATTTAGAAATTCTTTTTTTATTTCTTTTCTTTGTTGTTATATGATTGTTATCAGTCGACCGTGAACGCCATTCAGTTAAAAATATAATATTACTAATATCTCCGTCCTCTAACGTTTAGGGGTGAAGTTTTCTACACGTAGGATTCATATTATGTAGATTTGTTTCATGTTTTAACTGCAAATACTTACGAAGTATAAAATTGTCTTTCCTGTATTTTAATCCTGATATGATTATTAAAGATAGTGCCATAAATATTTTTCATAAATACACTATATTTATTTATCGTTTATCAGATGATTACCTACCTAACAGTTTGAATGAAATGGCATTATAAGCCACTATAGATTGTTCAGAGCTTTCATTCATTTACCTGTTGAATCCTGGCGAAACAAGAAAATTAAGAACGGTATAACTTTACATATTAGGTACCTATATTCAAATAAACAAGCTTACTTCGGTTTTAGTATTCAATACTGTAATACTTGCATGAACCCATCTTGCAGGCCTTTAAATTATTATTATCAATAAATAAAGGGCCTGATTATTTATCAATAAATATTGTAGGTACCTATCTATCTAAAGAAAATACACTTGTAGCACTTTATGTACAAATGCTTTGATAAGCAGCATTCTTTATTTTTAATTGTAAGGTACATTCTTACACTCAGGTACTTGGAATTTCGTCAACCGGCCGATATAAAATATGTGTAGGTATGATTAACGGAAGATGTAAAAAAATGCCAACTTCTTTTCCTTTAACTTGTGTAATTATATCTTTCGAGTTTAAAGTAAATAAATAAATGTCTATAAATGTCTCAATTTCAACTATCTGCAACTTTCCAAGATAACATTCCAATTAAACACACCTCAACCAATATGCAACATCAACAAAACCTAAATGCAAAACCGTTCGCAACCCTATGCACATAGCACAGAAATTGCAACAATGTAGATTGTAGACACACCTATAAGTACACAGTACGCAGGGTCTGCACACATCCGACAGAGTTCAGGGTTCCGTCTGGGCGTCGCGAGAGGGATCGATCGAGCAGTGGCAGCGTCCCGGAGACACGAGCGCGCCTGCATGTTTACCCGTGTTCCTCGCTTGGGCCCTATTACGGAGATGCTAATAGCTGTAGTTGTTTGCCTTTTAATATGTCAACGTCGAAATATATTTCGTGGGTAATAAAATGAATAAACATTTCTCGATTTTTTTTGCAAATTCTTTGATAGTGAATTAAAGGGGGTTTCTTTTGTAAAAATAAGGGCCTGTTTAGTATAAAGGGCCTGTTTGGACGATTACGTGACTCTTTAGATTACATCTTTGCCCTCTTATATTTCATCGTGGAGCTAACAACACGTTTCAATGTCCTTAAATGTCAATGACAAGTCTCTGAAATAACACTAGTGTGATATTTATTGTTAAAACCTAATAGATTAATTTATTGATGCATTATAAATGGGAACCCCTTTTATAATATCCTCCACTGTGAAAATTCTTCGTATATTCAAATTTAACAGTAGTGTTATTCGAAACTTGAAATAGGGCCCTGTTTTCACCCCTTGCTGGCAGTACAGATTACCGATCCATCCCTTCACGTTCCTGCGTCGTCGGTGCAGACGAACTAATAGGTTCACAAGAGGTTGAACCTGACTGAGGCTACGTTATTAATTGTTGAAAATTGCTGGGTTTTTGACTGCGAGTCGGATAAAGTTAATAGAGTATAATGAATTTAGGGCGTCGATACAGAGATAGTTAAGATCAAAACGCAATTTTACCGGCGTTACTTTTTTCCGTAGGAATTTCTTAGTAAAATATATCCTTTTTCAAGGATTAGGCTATCGAATATAAAAATATATAATCTGACAGGTAGTTTTAAAGATTAGAGCGTCCTAATAAAAAATAATGTCGTCAGCTTTTTATGACTAGATGAGTAGATTTAAAAAGTTCTAAATTTTCAATATTATAATGACTCAGCTTTTCGTTTTACTTATATTGTTGAAGAAAATTATAATAATTATTACTTAGGTTTAAGTTTTCATACCTTGGGTTTATAACGCAAGTTACAGAAGGGCATTTCAGCCAATACTGACGTTACGGTGCTAATGTTTATACACTCGCAGTGCAAATGTAACGTATCAGCTGTGCGTCACCTCAGTTCGAGGAAGTTTTCGTGTGTTGACGAAGTTTGTTATAAATAGGCTCGGTTTACACGCAGCTATGCGTTCGCGAGAGGGCGAGGAACGCTCAAGGGCACGCGCGACTAACGACCCGATTAAATACAGCTTTTTTACGACCCTTTTTAACGCAGGTATGTGCAAAAAGGCATCTAACTCTTGGAGTGGTTGGCTATCGAGGTAAAGTAGTTTCATGATCGTTATAAATAAGTTGTTACGTACAAATTGTCAGATTTATGTGCGACAACATAGTTACGATTTTAGTGCTTTTATATGATACTAATTTCGTCCACATATTATTCGATTGAACTAACGAATTAGGTCTAACAAATCATCCACTGAAACAACAATAGTATGTAATGTGTAACAATAGTATCCAGAAATAAAGTCTTCGGCTTAACGTGAAATTTATTCCTGTTACTTAACTAGCTGCTTAACTTTATTTCAGAATAACTGCAACAGTTTCGCTATTATTATCGAGACTTTATGTAATTTGTTTCTTAGCTAATCAAGTTCAAGAATTCCTTGCTCTGTTCGTCTTACCTTCCTAAGAATAAACAAGGAATGCCATTATTTGATATTATTATTAGTATACAAAAACGAGCGTAGGAAAATAGGGAAAAACTGTAATATAAAAGATATTAAAAAAGATTATAATTTCTTTGCAGACGGGGCCTTGACGATCAACGTAGTATGGACGTTTCATTTAATAATGTCCTGGAGGGAACACGTCAGTACTTTCTGGGTTTGCCGAAGCAGGCAGGACAAGATGAAGGAGGGCAGCCGGTGTGGCCCGCAGGTGCTCCCCCACCGGAAGAGGGCGCTCCCGCGCAGTCCGGAGCCCCCGCGCCTTCGTCGCGACCGCCTTCTGCCGCCGCCGCCTCCACAGCCCCGCCTCGTCCGCCCTCAGAACCTTTAGAACCCGAGCCTCATATTATACATAAAGCGACAGTGATGCGAGAGGCTGCGGAAAAACGTCGAGAACTGAAGGAGCCAGACGACGAGGAAGACGCAAGCTCGGCTTTGTCGCCCCCGACTCATATAATTCACAAGCCTGCTCCACGGTCGATGATGTCACCGGCACCCGCGCCTGCCGCGCCCAGCCCGTCCCCGGCGCGACCGCCGTCCGCCGCGCCGTCGTTGGCTACCCCCGAGCCGGTACCGCACCCCCCGGCTCACTACCGCTCGCCGGCGCCCACCATGCACACGCCGGTGCCGCGCCCGCCCGAGAACTTCGCCCCGGGCAGGCCTCCCGATCCGTATTCCGTCTCACGACCCCCTGAACATTACTCTCGCTATAGCTACGATCCAAGTATAATGGACAGCAGTCGACGGGCTCATGGATCAACTCCGAACTCCGTTCAACATGCACAGACGGCACCTGCTCGAGCGAGCCCGCAATCGTACTCGCGCATTTCAAGTGCGGTCCCGCAACATAGCTCTTCGAGACTTCGCGATATATCTGCATCTAGCACGTCTTCGCAACAACGTTATATGCTTCCTGCTCAACCTGCGCCTCCACCTCCACACAATGATCGGGTGCCGCCGATTCATCACCCACCACGAGTTCAACAACAGCTGCAAAGAGCGCCAGTAGATAGTCGTACAGCACAAATGTACGTCACTCATCATCAGCGTAGGGACACTTCACCCTACGCGCGTCCCGGCCCACATTATGAACGCCACACGGCGGCTCCGCCGCGTAAGTACGACCATCAGCAAGGGTACCCAGGGTACAGACCGACTACTCTTTCTCCTTCACAACCTCCGCAGCCAGCGCCACCACCGCAACGAGTTGAAACGCATCAACCATATAAAAGATCGACTCTAGAGGCTGTGAGCACAAACTATGTTCCTCGACCTTCCGAACGAGTATCGGCTACACAAGCATATAATGCAGATATTAATCGAATACCTCCTAGAGCTGATTATAATAGTAGCACGACAAGCATTACTCCAGAAGGCCCAAGTGGCTATAACTATCCATCTACATCTTCTTCAACTTTGTCATCAAGGATACCCCATAGACCAGTAGCAACTCCAAAAAGTAATTATGAATATTCAACTACCAGCCACACACCCGTTGTTCCCCTGCAGTCAGTTCGGTCATCTATTAAGCCTGCACTCGCCAATCAACAAGCTCGAATGACGGTTTCGGTTACTTCTCTTGTTAACCAAATGAATCAGACTAAACAAAAACGTGAGTCACCGTTAGATCTATCAGTGAAAACTGTTAAAAACTCCGCTGATTCTTCTACCACTCAAGACGACTTAGTTGATTCGGTATCAGTAGATAGTAAAACTTTGTTACAACCAAGGGCTACTTCAAGTACCAGACACATTCCTCAACCTCCAGGAGGAGCTTATGTAGGATCTCACAAGGTTGATTTTGCACCTGATTTTAATCAATACAGAGATAGAAATAATTCACACAACTATCCAACAACCTCACAAACAAGTCATTTACCAGTAAGATATAATGGAGCTTACGATGTGAGACGGCAAGGTATTGAAAACTATCCAGAATCTCGTCATCCAATGTATTTGGAGAGGTACAAATATAATGCTCAACCAGGAAGACCTGAACATGTCCCTCGAATTGATCTCACAAAACCCGAAGAAAGACATACGGAGAGTAAAATCAGAGACGATAGACATTTTATAATAGAAGAGAGAAAACGGCCAGGAAGTCAAGCAGTTGGTAATATTCCAGAAAAAATTGTTCGCTATGAAACCTGGACTGCAGACAGTCGGATAGATAGATTAAGTCAATCTGCTCGTGAACAGCATGAGTTGATGAGCCGTCCAGTGTACAGCTACAGTAGTCACAAACAATTTGAAGCATACCAGAATGAACAGAAAAAAGCTCTGCCTGCCAATAATTATAGAGAACTGTACCCTAGTGCTAATCAAAGACATCCTGGAAGCCTTTATCCTACTGAGACGCCAAATTCTAGCGATTATAATGCTCATTACCAAGAACGAATTACTTCCAGCAGTAGTAGACATGTCATACAGAAAACTCCCAACCAGAGGGACTTACAACAACATCACTACGACCATCACAATGGTATTCCAGCCGACAAAAGAGTGTTAAGCTTACTTAGAAACAGTTTGGAAACTAAGCAAACTGGCTTCTCGGACCCTATAAGACCACCTAAACAAATACCGGAGTTAATAGTTATTGATGATGCTGACGATGCTGTGATTGAAATAACAGATTTAACAAGAGATAATGATTCAGAAATCCGCCACAAAAACTTAAAACTACCATCAAGACCAATGGTGCAGTCTATTGATCATCACATTCGTATGCCTCGAGCAGTAGACTCGATAGCAGACACAGAAAGTCCAAAACTTGATAGTTTGGACCAGAAGAGTAAGTCTCCTGAAAATGATGTTGCTTCAAGGATACGAACTAAGGCCGAATTAAAAGTCATGCCGCCTTCAAGTGATCATTCACATTCTGCAGATATAAAAATGGATGTAAATAATTCTGGGCCGGTAAAAGTTCTTCCAAAATCTCAAAAACAACATTTGTTCAACCAAATAAGACAAGATAATTTAAGATTGGAATCGGTCATCAAGCACGAAATACCTTCTGAGGTCGTCGTACCTGAGGTGAAATCAGAGCCATTGTTTTTAGACGAAATAGAGAAAGATGCAGCATTGTTATTAAAAACAGAAAGTGCTCTAGAAAGTATTGTACCAGAAGAGACTATTAATTGTAAAAAGGTAGATATGGATTTAGACTGGGCAAATACGTGTGATAATTTTATGGAACAATTAAAAACAGGAAGCCATAAAAAGAAAATTCGCAGAAGAATTGAAACAACAGAACAAGAAAATGAAGATAAGATGATCAAAAATGATAGCAATACTTTATCCCTAGATAGAGATGAGCAATCGCAATCATCCCCATCCATTTTAAATATCAAGCAAGAACCTTTAGATGATTATGAACTGAATAATAAAGATGAACCCCTTATGAATAATCAAAATAATCAAGATCAATTCATCCCAATACCATATGCTGATCAAAAACTTGAAAATTTGAATGATCATGATATGAAGTCGACGAATGGAGAAAGTGATATAAAAATAGTTTCAAAAAAAGAAGAAGAGGCTAAAGAGAAGGTTTCTAAATCGGAACATGTTCTTAAAAATAAAACAAAGGACAAAGAAAGTAAGAAATTACAAACAGATATAAATAAAAATACGAAAGATAAAAAAATAGAGCACGAGAAGTGTAAAAATAAAGTATTACGGAAAGGAAGTAAAAACAAACGCAATGAAAAAAGTGAAAGTCCTAAATCGAAGAGTGAAGTAAACCATAAAAAAAATAAAAGCAAAACAGAAGTCAATGTAAAAGTAAAAATAGAAAAATCCGACACAGAAGCTTCAACGAGTGTACCGCAGGTAGCAAATATAGGTGTGAATGAAAATGAAAAAGTCAAAACCGTAATCAAAGAAGAGTTAGAATCTACAGATGATGATGAACCACTCATAAAAAGCAAAATATTAAAAGAAAAAGAAAAAAGTGATCAACTTAAATATCAGTTACTGAAAGATTTGTCTGAAAAATCTGCCTATGTCAAACTTGAATGTTTTGAGGTAGATGTGAACAAAAATACCAGGATTTCTGTTGAATCTTTGACAAAGGAAAAAGAAGAAAAGCCAAAAGCTAAAAGTACAAGACAATCGTCAAGATGTAAAAATAAATCTCTCAGTCGCTCAACATCAGATAAAATCAAAATTGAAAAACTTGATGATTCAAGTTCTGATAGTGACGATGAATTGACTGTGACGACGAGACTTCGCCTGCGTAAAAGCGTTAAAACTGAAGAAAGTAAACCAGCTCAAGTCAGTAAAACGCCATCAAAATCTATGAAAAAACATGAGACTTCTAGCACTTGCTCTACACCAGCACGTAAACCTGGTTTTGGTGATGCGTCTTACTTCCATCCTGGCTGGGAAGAAGAATTATACAGATACAAACGTTCTTTGCGGATGCCACCCCGCCTTATAGCTATTCCAAGAGGTGGATCCGGCGGACCACCTACAAAGGGGGCTGGGTCCTTATTCAATAGAGGGTCAACTTCACTGCCAGATTTGGATCCAGCACCACTTTCACCAGCTCCATCGTCTGCACCTTCTGCTGCAACCGATGATTTTTATACTAGACGACAGGAAAAACTGAATATAGATAGTGATGTTGAGTCTAACTCTAGCTATTCCACACCTTTCAAATTGCAATATGACTCAGAAGCATCTACATCTACGGTGTTTTCAACATCGAAAATCAAAAAGAAAAGCAGTTCAATTGTGGACGTCCTTATTCAGAAATGTGGAAAAAGAGAGGAAATGTTTAAAAAGAAAAATAAAGAAAAGGAAGACAAATCTGCAAAAGTGACTCCAAAAAACACAAGTGATTTATCGCCCACCCCAACCACAACACCCAAAACAAGCAACAAAGATAATTTAACCAATAAAAAAGAAAATGGTAAGGATGGAGTTTTTAACCTAGGAGTAATCAAGAAAGAAGCAAATACAGATTCGAAAGATTCAAAATCTAAGAAATCTAATACCACTTGTTCTAAATCTAAAGTAGAAAATAAAACATCTAGGCAAAGAGCCAGTATTTCTGAAGTTTTCGGGGGTAATGACAAAAGAACTGGTGCCGATGATGACTCTCCCGAGACTGAAGAAGAGCCGTTAGCTAAAGTAAAAAAAGATGCTGAAAGTAAATGCAAACTTAAGAAAAAACTCTTGAAAGACAAGTTTAAACGTAAAATAAACCCAATGCGAGATGGTCTAAGAAGCTGTTCATTGAAGAGAAGCGACGCTAAAGGCAGAATGCTGAGATTGAAAAAGCGAAACAGTTTAATGCAGTCACTGGTTACTAAAAGATTAAAAGGTATTCCAATAAGTAAGCCTAAAACAGAGAAGAGTCCTTCTCCCGAGGATGCAGATAAAAGCAAGGATGATGGTACTGCTGAAACGACCGACGTCAATACAAAAAGACGTTTCAAGCGGCTGTTCGGTAGAAGAAAATTTAGTTCAGGTTTTGATTATATAAGAAAAAAGAAGAAGATAATTCGGAAAGACGAAGCTACTAATAAAATTCGCCGTCCAGTTGTAAAGCCAACGCCCGAATCTGAACATGACATCCATAAAGAAATAAAAGGCTGGTTTGTTAATAAAAGCGTTGGAGAAACGCATTTACATAGGGCTGCGCGACTAGGATACACGGTGAGTAATCTAAATAAAAGAAGAAATATAACTTTTCCAAAAAACGAAAAAATGCATTTGAATCTGTTTATTGGTTGAAGTATAAGAATCATAAATTACCTTTAACATTTCAGGACTGCGTTGCGTACTGTTTGGAGAAAATGGAAGCAGATCCTTCAGCCAAAGATAATGCTGGATTTACACCTCTACATTTGGCTTCGGCTAAAGGATACGTGCGGATTGCCAAACTGCTTCTTCGGTATGGTGCGAACGTTTCTGCAGCAGCTCAGGGTGGCATTAGGTAAGCATAAGCATATCATATTAAACTTGCCATTTTTGTTTAAAATTCAATTAAAATATAACTGTCATAAAAGAGTTATACCGATTGAGGTGCTAATAATATACGTATTTTTTCAGACCATTGCACGAAGCCTCTGAGAACTGCCACATGGAAGTGATAAGATTGCTGCTATCTTACGGTGCCGATCCATTGTTGGGGACCTACGCTGGGCAAACTCCCGAAGAGCTGGCGGAGGGCCTGTCTGCAAGATTTTTGAGACTGCATATAGCCGACGTGCAAGGAAAATCCATAGAACCATGGAGGTTTCCACCACCGACGAAGATAATAGGTACGCTGATAATACCTTACGTCTGGCAGTTCCCCTTCAATTCATATAGTTCAAGCAAAGAAAAACAAAAAACTGTTTGAATTGCTAAAACATAAATGTATTAACAAATAAACAGCAATAGTATGCAGCTTAAAAATTGTGATTAAGATTAAGATCTTATTATTAAGATTTCTTGTAGTTTTGTGTATGTTTTTCACAAAACCAGCCAAATTACTCTACCATTTATCTTCTCACTTCAGATTATGAAGAATTAGGGTGTGACCCGTTGAGCTCACCCCCACCGGCGACTCCCCCGCCACCGCCGGACGCCACTATCGAGATACAGTGCACAGAGGCGCCGTTACCACCCTTCTACACCCTGAGGAATGTCCCAGGGCAGACCACGGATGGCCTGTGGTGTCTGCTGCAAGATGTTACTAACTTGTTGCAGGTGAATTACTTTGGATCACTTTAAAAATTTTGAGAATCTTGCAGATTGTTAAAAGAATACACGTTTTGCTTTCTCTTTTAATATTGCTTAGTGATATTTAAAATGTTCATATATTCTCTCATTTTGATTGGTACAAAAATAACTAATCGACTGATTTTATATCGCCTCAGAATGAAACTTGCTTCTGATTAAGTCCCGAGTAGGCTAGGTTCCACGTGTTCGTAAATAGTATATTATGTAACAAGTGAGCGAAGTTGCTAATTACAGTCGAGGCTTAATAATGAGCCGAGACTGTAATTAGCAACGCTCACGAGTTATATACGACGTTTTTCAACACACTTGTGAGTAAAAGACAGACATACGTGGTCATAAAATAACAAACACACTTGATAACAAAGCTGTGAATTGTGATTGAAAAATGGCGCCGAACTTCGCGCATGCGCGTAGGTTTTTTTTTCCGCCAAATGTGTCAATGGCTGTATAGTATATACAGCCTATTTTACATGAAAATATTTAATTTGGAGTGGTAAATCCAAATATTATAATATTTTGTAACAAATTATTGTAAATTGTGAATAATTTGTTTGATATACAATTTTGTTTAACTAATATAAGGCGTAAACATTTAAAAATGTATATGGATTTGAAGTGGTATAAAACCTCTTTGTTGTTTCTGAAAAAATTTAATGTATAACCCGGATCAATAAAATATGCTCTGTTTACTCGCATTTAATTTGCACAAAGGTACAATTCAACTTTGTAGGATTCATTATATTATGCACTAGGGTATAATATATTATGCACGCGTGACTTATAGCCCAGTTTATAGTTCTAAATTCAATAGAATAACGCTCACTTTACGAGCAAGTGTGTTGAAAAATATGTTGGTAGATCTTTTTCACTTTGTTGACTATTTTTTTTTTTTACAGATCAAATCTAAAGACAGCTTGCTCAAGCAAATTCACTGCGGTTCCGGTTCTCCAAAGGAGTTGTTCCGTGAGATCCGAACTCAGGAGTTTCTGGAGCGAGCGCAGTGCCACCAGCTGCTCTGTGCCGGGGAGAAAGTAAACGTGCGAGCTTCCAAAGTAGCCCTCGTCAGAGTCACCGACAAACTCAGACAATTGCTCAAGATCGAGACCGTCCTTGTTAGCTGACATTAAAGAAAAGACTGTCCACAGTGTTTGAAGCTTGACCTTAACGCTCTTCGTTCCTGGATGTAAACATTATTATTAAATGTATTGAATCGTAAACGAAGGAATCATTATGACTTTACAAGGAATATGATTTATTTAAAACAGCATTTAATATAGTGATACCAACTTTGCTTATCATATTTCTTTTTTTATGACTGTACGATTGACATAGGCCTGTCAATTTCAATCTCCTCTTGTGAGTGAAAGGTTTTAGTTACTAGTTATAAATACCATCAGCAACCAATTAATTGCTAGTAGTCACTGGAAAACTTTATAACTATACATCTTATAGAATAAGGTATTATCTCAGATACTTAGAACAAATATTTTTGTTAGAGTAAAATAATTTAAGGCAGCTGACTTTAAGCCTATTTATGACTCATGTAATTTAAATTATTATTAAATCGTTCAATCTCTAGATTAATGAACAAATTTGTATATTTTGTAAATAATTGTTAAGTTAGTGTTCAGATGCTATCTGTATATAAATAAATGTCGCTTTAAATGTATGATATTTTCATGGGTGCTATTTTACGTTGGTGTATGGTTATTATTACAATAATAGAGTAGACTTACGATTATAATGATGAGATGTAGTTACCATAAATAATAATGAAATGTTAGCATAATCATTCAGAACTGTGTGTGCAATAGCATAGTAAGTGTTTTTCATGCAGGAGTGGGTCCGTCACAGGGTAAGATAAGCCTTTTAATGAACATTAGAATAGTTGACCACAGAGCGCGGGCAACGACCAACAAGCAACAACCTACTACTAGGCATTAGACCATTTTTTATATTTTTTATCAGTTACAATATTGTACATCACTATTCATCTGTTATATTTTATTATTGGAATATTTTAAATGTTTTGAGATTATGCTTCTAGTTAAATGTTTATGATCTTTTTTCGTTTTGTTATTTTATTATTCATTTCTTTATCAATATTGTATACTATTAAAGAAAAAAAAATAAATATAAGTAACTAATTATTATCAATAAAAATTAGTTACTTATATTTATTTTTTTGTATAGGATAGGTAATTATTTTAAAATCCGACATATCGAATTAAGCAAGTATAAAGAAAAACGAAAATTACCTATGTATAATTTTAAAAGAAATAATTTATCGGATGTATATTAACTGAATGAGGCAGTAAGTAAAATTATTTGTTTTCTGCTTTACAATGAAATAATAGGAAGAAATATGTATTTTGGAAAACAATATACCTAAGTATGTATCTTAATGGATTTTTACTTCCGTTAATTAGATAGAAACAAAGCTCCGCCCTACTTTCAAGTAAACCAATCCGAGAAGTACACGATAAATCTGTGATCTAATATGCTTAGGGACGTAATCTTGTGAGCGGACAAAGGAACCGACTAACCATTTATTCATAGAACTGTACATGTTGTATACTTACATTGAATGTGACTGTGTGATTAATGTTGTTCGGCAAAATAGTATACCTAAGTATTAAAAAATATTAAACATATGGAATCATACTTATTACTTGTTGATAACATAAAGAAAATAAAAAGTGAACAATGATAAACAAGTTTCATTTCATAATTGATACTTTCACAGCTGGCACGCCCATCAAGCTTGAGCAAGATGCAACATATAAGTCCCGCACCGCATGTTGGTATTGCGCTGAAACCTTGTCGCATTAACGTCCGCGTGACGTCAGTCTGTGTACAGTTTGCATACTTATGATTGGTTAACATACTGAAGTCTACGCGCATTACCAAATAACGAAGGTTATAATACGATTTGACGAGTAACAGCCCGTTCACACATTGTCCGTTTTACTGGATACGTTTTACCGGACACGTTTTTTTTTCATCGATGGCGCATGGCGCATTTGAGCGACTTCACATATGGCACAGTATTCAGTATACGTATTTACGATACAAAAAGATATCCAGTAAAACGGATCATGTGTGAACGGGCTGTTAGTAACAAAATATTTAAACATCCACGGTCGCTGTGGCGAAAGAATAATACGTGGGTATAACCTACTACGTGTCAGTGCTAATGGTCGTCAAATAATGCTTAGGTGAAAGTATTTATTATTTGATGTATACAGGGTGACGTTCTAAAATTCCATCAAGGTATGAAGTAGGTATATCTATATTAGTTTCATGTCGTGCCAACCCTAGATACCACTGGTAGTGTCGTTGCGATAGTATCGTGATACTATCGTGATCTCGAAATTTAGTCCTACTATCGATGGTGGCGTGTGGCGTCGCCTTAAGAATAGCGCTACCCCATCTCTTCCCGTGGGTGTCGTAAGAGTCGACTAAGGGACAAACCAGAGGACGGGCAGCAGCGTCCTTTTGTGTATATTAACACCACACTGCGATCGCCAACCCGCCTGCCAAGCGTGGCGATTACGGCATTTCCCCCCCAAAAAATGAACCACAAACAAAGGCCCCGGCCCCTAGTCCCCAGCGGTCCCGCTAGTCTCGATCAAGGTAGCGGTCGAGGAAACGGCGGGACAGGGGGTGCTAAGAATCCCCGGGTTCGACCAGGCTACCGACGACGACCCTTGGCCCTGGCGACATACAATGTTAGGACACTGCGGACAGACGAAAAGATTGTTGAGCTGGAGGAAGTATTGAGTGGATTGCATTGGGATATCCTGGGGTTATCTGAAGTCCGTAGACAGGGAGAGGAATCGATAATCCTGAAATCCGGCAATCTTCTCTACTTCCGGGAGGGCGACCAACTGTCCCAAGGTGGTGTCGGGTTTCTCGTCCACAAAACCCTCGTGACCAATGTTACAAAAATCGAGAGCGTGTCAAATAGGGTAGCGTACCTGATACTCAGAATTACCAAACGGTATTCGTTGAAGGTCATACAGGTCTATGCTCCGACCTCGACACACTCCGATGATGAGGTGGAGGCTATGTATGAGGACATCTCCAAAGCCATACACAGCTCCAAAACTCATTTCAACGTGGTCATGGGGGATTTTAACGCAAAATTAGGCAAACAAAGCGGCGATGAGCAGAAAGTGGGGCAATTTGGAATCGGAGTCCGGAACGTCCGAGGCCAGATGCTGGCCGACTTCTTGGAGAAGGAGGGCCTCTTTATGATGAACTCATTCTTCAAGAAACCGGAACACCGCAAGTGGACTTGGATAAGCCCCGATGGTCACACCAAAAACGAGATAGACTTTATCATTTCAACGAGAAAACAGATTTTCAATGATGTCTCTGTGATCAATGCCGTGAAAATCGGTAGCGATCACCGCTTAGTAAGAGGCACATTGAGTCTGAATCCAAAACTGGAGCGATCTCGACTGATAAAGTCTGTACTTCGTCCTGCACCCATCCAGATCCAAAACCCCGAAAGCTTTCAGCTCGAATTGCAGAACCGCTTTGAATGCCTCGGCGAGTGCGTCGATATGGACGACTTCAATAACAGGTTTGTGGTAACTGTCTCCACGGCTGGGTCTAAGTTCTTTAAAACCCGCCGTGCAAAACGAACTGGTAAAATCTCAGACTCTACCCTCAAACTCATGGAAGAAAGACGCACAATGATCCTGCAGTCCCCGAAAGATGCTTTTCAGCAGTGCTAGCACGGATCTTTTGTCGATCGTAAGTTTACGAATGCTCGTATAGTATGGAGTCGGTTGCAAGTTTTTAGTAACAATGTAATTTTTTATTTTACAGTTATTTAAGAGTCGAACCTGTTAACAAACATTCAAAATTAACAAGGAACACATTTATTTAAGCTGACCGTGCGGCAATGGATAGATTTCAATTATTGCTTGCAAAACTGTCTCCATACTATACGAGCATTCGTAAACTTACGATCGACAAAAGATCCGTGCTAGCACTGCAGTATCGGCGGCTAAATAGACAAATCTCCAAGTCCCTAAAACGCGACCTACGCCGGTTTAATACAGACCGTATTGAAACGGCTATCGAGCAAAACAAGGGCTCTAAGGTCTTCGCGAGAGATTTGTCTATAGGCCAGAACCAACTGACGAAGCTGAAAACGGACGACGGCAGGGTTGTTTCGTCTAAACCCGAACTTTTGAGGGAAGTTGAGAAGTTCTACGGGCAGTTATACACTACAACACGGGCACCTGTTCAAGACATGGCAAAAGACCCACGAGCCAAATTAACCCGACACTATACCGAAGATATCCCAGACGTCAGCCTGTACGAGATTAGTATGGCGCTTAAACAGCTTAAAAACAACAAGGCGCCGGGTGATGATGGAATTACAGCCGAGCTTCTGAAAGCTGGTGGCAAACCTGTGCTTAAGATCCTTCAGAAGCTGTTCAATTCCATCATCCTCGAGGGCAAAACGCCCAAAGCGTGGCTCCAAGGCATAGTGGTCTTGTTCTACAAAAAAGGTGATAAAACCCTTTTGAAGAACTTCAGACCCATTACTTTGTTGAGCCATGTATTTTTATTTTATTTTATTTTATTTAACACTATTCGGAAAACTTACAGCTAATTTTACAAATCACATAGAAATTAT
This sequence comes from Stenoptilia bipunctidactyla, assembly GCA_944452665.1. Classification (NCBI taxonomy): domain Eukaryota; kingdom Metazoa; phylum Arthropoda; class Insecta; order Lepidoptera; family Pterophoridae; genus Stenoptilia; species Stenoptilia bipunctidactyla. Next base: position 18,021,420 of record OX101728.1, read on the forward strand.
AGATGACAGAAGGCCAAAAAAAGTTTCCACGGATAAACATTTGGTTACATATAAAAAACAACACAGTCGCAAGAAAAATATTCAATTAAAATCAAAATTAATCAATCAATACAAGGACAAGTTGCAGTTAGAAAAAAGAGATTAACAAATATAATTAAAAGTATTTTAAGCACAAAAGAAAGCGTTTGCGGCAGCTGTTTTGATATTTGTGATGCTGTTACAAAATAAGTCAAAACCATCTAATTCGCGATTCCATCTGTTTACCAGAGCACTAGATCTGCATAGGAAGCTGTTTTGTCGGTAGTTTGTGCTAGCAGTGGGAGTATATAAAAGAGTTGGGTTTCGGTAGAGTTTTGTGTGTGCACACAGACCAACCTTAGCTAAAAGCTCAGGTACATCTAGCTTATTTTGAATAATTTTTACCAGATTAGCAGTATCCGATATTTGTCTGCGTATGCTTAGAGGCAAGATATGGTGCCGCCGACATCTAGCCAGGTATTCCCTGTCATATGTACGCGTTTTATATTGTAAAAACCTAAGGAAACGTTTCTGTATACGTTCGATACGGGATATATAGGTATCGTAAGAAGGGTTCCATACAGACGATGCATATTCCAAGTGGCTCCGGACGTAGGCACAGTATAATATTTTAAAGTATACAAGCTGTTTTCAAGAGTCATTACGAACCGTCTCGCACGCAGGTTTGACGACTTCCAGCCTCCCGAACAAGACGGTTTCCGAAAAGGCGTTAGCACCATAGACCACATCCATACGCTGCGGCAGGTTATAGAAAAGACGGAAGAGTATAACCAGCCACTTTGCTTGGCGTTTGTGGACTATGAGAAAGCCTTCAATTCGATCGAGACCTGGGCTGTACTGCAGTCTTTGCAGCGGTGCCAAATTGACTATCGATACATCGAAGCGTTGAAGTTTTTGTACAAAAACGCCACTATGTCAGTCCGTCTTCAGGATCAGAATTCGAAGGCTATCCAACTGCAGCGGGGCGTCAGGCAAGGCGACGTTATATCGCCTAAGCTGTTCACCGCAGCGTTGGAAGATGTCTTCAAGCTTCTGGACTGGGATGGGCTCGGCATCAACATCAACGGCGAGTACATCACTCACCTTCGATTCGCGGATGACATCGTAGTCATGGCTGAGACCCTGCAGGACCTGAGTAAAATGCTCGATGACCTCAGTGGAGCCTCGCAGCGAGTGGGCCTTAAAATGAACATGGATAAGACGAAGGTTATGTCGAACGTCCATGTTGCACCTACTCCTGTGGTAGTTGGAGGCACCACGCTCGAAGTTGTTGACGATTATCTATATCTAGGACATAAAATCCAGTTAGGTAGGTCCAACTTTGAGAAAGAGGTCAATCGTCGAATCCAACTCGGCTGGGCAGCGTTCGGGAAGCTCCGTGAAATCTTCTCGTCACAAATACCGCAATGTCTGAAGACAAAGGTTTTTAACCAGTGTTTGTTGCCAGTGATGACATACGGCACTGAGACGTGGTCGCTAACTATGGGCCTTATAAACAAGCTTCGAGTCGCTCAGCGGGCAATGGAAAGGGCTATGCTTGGAGTTTCCCTGCGGGATCGAATCAGGAATGAGGAGATTTGCAGGCAAACCAAAGTCACCGACATAGCCAGAAGGATTGCAGAGCTGAAGTGGCAATGGGCAGGGCACATAGCTCGAAGAACAGATGGCCGGTGGGGCAGAAAAGTTCTCGAGTGGCGGCCACGTACTGGGAGACGCAGCGTAGGTAGGCCCCCCGCACGATGGACCGACGACCTGGTCAAAGTCGCCGGTAAACGCTGGATGAGGGCGGCGCGGGACCGAGCGACGTGGAAGACCTTGGGGGAGGCCTATGTCCAGCAGTGGACGTCTACAGGCTGTGGATGATGATCGATAGGACTATCAAAACTATCAACCTCTGACGATACTATCGATAATATCGATTAGTAAAAATGAGCAACTATTGCTCAAGATCAATAGTATCTATGCTATCGATACTATTAGGGGAGAACAGGGTAATACCTGTCACTTAAGGCAAAATGATCATACATCCAATAGTAATCAACATTTATTCACCAAAATAATTTTAAACACAAACATAATTAATTATTTTCAAATGGCTAAGTAATCTTTAGTTTTATAATAATCTTTTCGAGATAGAGTGTTTTCAATGATTGATTTAAATTTATTGAATGGCAGGGATTGAATTGACGTCGGGATTTTGTTATATAGGGTAACCAGTTTATCAATGAGCCACCCTAATTTCAAAGGTTCATAACTTTTTTGTCTTGAGGTATAGAGATATGTCATTTTGCACGCAGGTAGCTTATTTAACTGAAAACATGTAAGCGTTAGTATTTTTTCAATATATTACTTGTACTTACTACCTAGCAATTTTGTTTTTTTTTTTTAAAAAAAACGGTAACTGGCTCATTGTGTACCAGGGTTGGTCCACTATGAGTCGGGGGTAATTATACAGTAAGCCTTGGTCAGCTATGGTCACAATAACTGGTTCCAGCAGGCAATGTGGACAAAAAACTGATTTGATTGTAGGACGTTTACTTATTACAACAATCTTATAAAGTATGAGAATAACATAATACTTAGGTACAAGTAACTTTTTAATTATTAAACTTATGCCCGTCTGGGCATAAGTTTCTTTTCTGGGCATAAACTTCCTCCTAATCCCGATCCTAAGTCGATGCTTAAATCTGTACAGTCCGTTCGCAGTTGGTTTGCCTCTGACGTATGTTTTCTCTTTATTGGCCCTACCGTCCAGTTTCCCTGAAAGTTTGCATAAAAATTTTAAATAGCCTTCTTTATTCTATTACAACAAGGTAAACTAAATGGCTGTAAATTTTCCAAATATTGTAAAAAAGAACGAAATATTACGCTCAAATATGAAATAAATATAGTAGACTAGACGTTCAAAAATATAGGTGCTTTCATTATTAGTAATACAAACGGTATTTTGTAATCAAAATTTAATACGGCAACACAAGACTCATGGCAGCCAATCAAACAGCTGGAGTTAAGCCAACTGTGAACGCACTGTACTCTGATTTTTATTGTAATTTGTCCTGTATGACGGTTGATTTGACATGATACGCTTAAGTTCTTGCTTAAAGTTATGACATGGGAAATCGGTGTCATAACCTTGGTAAAATATTAATAAAAATGATGTTTATTTTATTAATATTTTACCAAGTCTATATAAAAAAAAGAACATAAAACATCGTCTCAAAAACAAAAATTCCTTTCCCCTTCACTAGATGGTATATTGACGAAACCTGAGCTACACAAGTTCCCACAATACATTATTTATAGTGTTCACATTACTTTTCGATCATGTGAAATGTCAATCAATTCTCGTTGCACGTCATAATACGTATCAACTTAGGATCAAAAAGTTTAGGCATGTCATAACTTAGCAGCTTATCTTAGTAGAGTTTAGTGCAGACGGGCATTAGTCTTTTTAGAAAAAATCATAATAAAAACGAAAAAATATCATCTTAATCTAGATGGCACTTAAATTACAGTCAGTCCTTATAAAATCACATCTGTACGATTGAATCATTAATAATTAAATATAAATATTTACATGTTAACATAGCAAAAATCTACTTTTTTCTAAATGATTTCGATTAACTGAGAAATCTTCTCAATCTAAAGGCACATTAATCAGTTTTTATTCCATTACAAACCTTAAGAGGTTATAGGAATAATCATGTTCTATAAAAACAATACTTAGACATTGAAAAAACGAAATATAAAATGACATGAATCATGATATAATATAGGCAAAATTAATAACTTTTTGTTTGGAATAATATTAAGACGTAGTGGCTTTCTTGAGGTTTTCTTTGAAATTTTTCAAATGGAATTTTCACCACTGGCACCTCATCGAAACTATCCAAGTCAAATTTTACTTCATCCATTTCGCTTAGGTCAGTATCACTATGATACATAACTTCTTCCTCTTCATTAGTTTCAGGATCTTCAATTTTGATATTTTTTGTTATTTTTTTCTTTTTTTTCATAGATCCTTTTCGTCAGACAGGATCGGACGTTTTATAGTTTTTGCAGCAGACTTCCTTTCCTGTGCTTTCTTTTTTCTTCTGCTATCATATTTTTTCTGAGGTATCTGTTGCCACCATGCTTTTTCCTAATTTTCTAGGTCGGCGTTTTTCAGTTCTTGAGCCTGCTTTCAGAGGTGGCATGAAAGCTTTAGGTGATTTAAATGGCTTTTCATTACAAGCACTTGTAGATGCTTTTTCCAGATTAGGTGTTGTTGCTCTGTTCGTAAACGAAGATTCGGCTTCTGGTGTGTTTGCTTCGATAATTTCGCATGCAGGTAAATGAACTTCAGGGCATTGATAGTTTAATACAGAAGGACTTCCTCTATCTTCCTCGTCTTCTAATGGAACTGGGTTATCAGCGTTAGTTGCATCAGGAGCTGGGCTGACTTCTCTAGCTCTGTCTGTCACAGACGCTGGGAGGAAATCGATATCTGTGAAGACATCCGGATCATGCGGGAAAATTACACATTTTTGAATGCTGCTGAAATATTTACAGGTGTCATTGCTTTAGGATACGCTTGCCCGACGCATTCTGCAACGTACTCTATTGTTTTTCTCATTTGTTACAATACTCATTTGTTTTCCTGTTGTAAAATACTTTAAAAGGACTATTTAAGCCAACGTCAAGTGGCTACTCTGGATCGTTTAGCCATATCAAGAGCTTTATTGCTTAAATGGGACTCATGATTATCCATTATAAGTAGTGCTGGATTTTCAGGACTAGCACATGACTGTTTGATGAAGTGTTCCATGACTTTGACTAACAGTTCAGCATTCATCCATCCCGATGGGCTTGCCTAGCCGAGAGAACCTGTCAGAGCTCCATGGAGCATAAAATCTTTATAATTTTTGCGAGGAAATACAAGGACTGGAGCCAATGCCTGACCAAAAGCACAAACTATAGCGCAAGTAATCACTAAAGTTCCCTTTTCTCCGCTTGTTATTTTACTTATACGTATAACAACAATATACAATATGTATACAAAGAAAGTTATTGAAGATTCATAAAGACTAGACAAACTGTAACATATTGCTGTTATTTATGTAGGGTTAAACAAAGGATTTTGTGGTATCAATAAAGTTTTTATCTATCTATCTATTTAAGGATCTCAGAAAATCTTCTGTTACAAGTTTTGTTACTTGAGCAGCATTATATCGTAGAAGGCTAACACCAGTCCAGTAATTAATTGTAAATATTTTACGTACATTAAGTGAACATACAATCTTTATACATATAAATTATATCTTTATGTTTAAATTAAATATAGAAAAATAATAAATAAAGAATATATGCTACCTATATAATGTCTTGTACATATGTAGGTATATCAAACAATGACAAAAAAGCTTTTACAAATAAAAAGAAAATACAAAAACAAATTTGGCTTTCGGAGACACTACAACTTTACATATTTTTAGTTCTCAGTAATATAAATGACTAGCTTTTGCCCGCAACTTCATATGCGCATAAACATTGTTTATATTTAACACAACCAGTCACGTATTGAAGAACTATTATATTAATAAATTAATAAAATCATTTATTTCAGGCACCTTAAGAATAGTACAGGATGTTAAAAATCTAAGGCCCATAGAAAATATTGGTTAGGGAAAAAGTTTCTTCGCATCTTTTAAGAAAATTCAAAACATTTTTTAATATAGTTTATTGACATTAACTAAAGTATGTATGTACAATTTTGTTCGATAACTTTTTGCCATCTTGTAGGTACGGACATGATCCCATTGCTATAAAAATTTTGGGACCTCTCATCAAAATACCGCGAGAAGTGGATTTGGCAGTCCTCTCGTGATGTTAACCTAAAGAATACTACCTAACGAGTTACTGCCTAAAGAATTCTGAAGAGACCGAAACAGGTGGAAATCTGAAGGTGCAAGGTCAGGACTATACGGCGGATGCATTAATACCTCCCAGCCAAACTCTCTTAATTTTTGCTGGGTGGCTATAGATGTGTGATGTCTAGCGTTATCATGATGGAACACCACACCCCTTCTGTTGATCAATTCCGGCCGCTTTCTCTCAACTTCTTGTTTTAATCTCATAAGTTGTTCGCAGTAGAGTTTAGAATTGATAGTCCTGCCTGGTGGTAACAGCTCATATTGAATAATGCCCTTCTAATCCCACCACACACACAACATCACCTTATTGCGAGTTAACCCGGGTTTCGCCACAGTCTGTGAAGCCTGACCGGCCTTTGACCACCACCTTTTTCGCACATTCTTGTCGTACGTGATCCACTTTTCATCACCAGTTATCAGCTTCTTCAAAAATGATTCGGTTTCGTTACGTCGTAATAAAGAATCACAAATGAGTACACGGTTCATTAGGTTTCTTTCAGTGAGCTCGTCCAAATATCGAGTTTTTTGGTGTACCCAGTTTTTTTCAAATGCGCCAAAACTGTTTTGTGGTCAATTCCCAGTTCTTCAGCTACGTCGTAACTACTGATATGTCGATCTTGCTCCACTTTTTCAAATATGGCATCAATTTTATCCGTAATAGGGCGACCAGAGCGAGGTGCATTTTTGACATCAAAATATCCGGATTGAAAACGCTTAAACCAAATTTGTGCTACTCTCACAGACACTGCACTAGGTCGATAAACATCGCAAATTTTTTTCGCGGCTTGCCTTTTTTGTAGTAAAATTTTAAAATGTATCAAATTTCTTCATTAGATTCACTCATCTTGACAGTACGAAAAACAAATGAAAATCACACATTTTCCTAATTTGAATTTGGAATTACTTATGTTCTTTAAAATTTTAACTTTCAATGATATCAAAACCAGCCAGATACAAATACTATAGCCAAAGAGATTTTATTACAAGTTCATACAAAGACTTTTTCCCCAACCTATTATATACTAAGGTATATACTAATAATAAAGGATTAAGATTTTTCATACAAAATAAAAATTCCAATATTTCGTGTTCCCGTGGGAATGTCGGGAATTCCTTCCATAACACAAACAGATACTTTTGAACCTTTATACCAAGTATCACATCCGTGCACTCAAGCAATAAGATTCTTCATACAAACTAAAAAGTTCAAACCCTTCCCGTGGGTATTTCGGGAATTCATTTCATAATACAAATAGACACTTATTGAAGATTCTTTATACCAAATATCACATCCCTGCACTCAAGGAATAAGATTTTTTCATACTTACTAAAACATCGTATATTTCCCGTTCCCGTGGGATTTTCGGGAACTCCTTTCATAACACAACCAGACACATATTGAAAAACATTTACACCAAGTTTCACATCGGTGCACTCAAGGAATAAGATTTTTCATACGAACTAAACACGAGTCCTATATTTCCCGTTCCCGTGGGAATTTTGGGAATTCCTTCCTTAGTGCACCCCTACATCCCCTAAAGAATGTATGTTTGAAATTTCAGCTCGCTGCGCCCAGTAGTTACGGCTGTACGTTGTCTGTCAGTCACTCAGTCAGTAACGGAAAAGTTTTATATTGATTATTATTGATTATACCTATTATATAAAATTCTTCTGAGTAAAGAGGATAAAATCTTAGTACTAAGATAATGCCTCTAAAGTCTCTTATTAATGGCTTGATAATGAAGCTTATTTCATGTAAGTTACTATTATTTTGAAAATAGTGAAATATTTACAATCGCTTTACTGAAATCAAATGTCTTTCTATTCGAAATATACTTTTGACTCTTAAATTATCATTATAAACTCCAGGCCCATTCGGTATAGCTATACTCAATTTTTTATAAACTATGCCAGGTTACAATCGGCCATGGTGAATAAAAGTCAAACGGTTACGATCTCTAATCGTATAGACGTATTAATATTTTTTTGTCAAATGAGACGTTTGTCAAATGATTTGGCGAATGAGACGATGTAAAAAAAAAATTACATCGTCTTATATTCATGTAAAAAAAAATTGCATTAATTATTATTATTTTTCATCGTTCTTTGCAATTGTAAGTCGTCGACAGGTCCTCGCTTGCCTGTCGGATTGTCGGGACAATTTTACAATTCTTGGTAATTTTGCACATGACAGGCGTTTCATAACTACAATAAATTCATAGCGATCTGTATTACATTTGTCAGTAGACCACCTGTCTCGATCTGAGTTTTATGAAAAAGGACCGTTGTGGGAATGCGTTCCTTACAGCTCCTATGTCCACTGAATAAAGTTAATTTCCGATTTGAAAGTTAAAAAGCAATAATTTTGACAGCTGTCAGGAACGCAAACTGCCACCGGTCGCACAATAGTAGATTTTGGCCTTAGTTATCTATGAACAGCCAGTAACAGTTCGTTTCGTTCATTCAATGAGGGCGGGGCCGAGCCGAACCGAAATAACGAACGAAAGCGGCGGATCAAGAAACTTTGTTGTTGTCATTGACTCATGTCACATCAAACCGAAGTTCTTAATTAAAATGTTTTAAAAGGTTTTCTGTGATAAATAGAGTTCTACAACACTGTGAAAATCGTGAGAATTCAAATAAACATGCGAAGAAAGTGTTAATAATGAAAAACACTTTGTTGTTGCTCGCCGTAGCGAGCTGTGTCAATAGCCAGGGGTGGAACAATTTAAACCAATTTCCAAATAAGCAAGATATTAATCAAAACAATACCTTATATCGACCTAACTCGCAAGCGCCTTACGGTAGTTTTCCAGTTAATAATGAGTTTAATCAACAGCCACAGAGCTCCTTCTATCAAGAAGGATTTCATTCTGACCCTTATAACGACCGCGATGAAGAAGTCGATCATCAAAGCACCGCTTCATATTATGCTAATTTAGATCACGAAGAAAGATACCGCTGCCCTCCCAATTGGCTCAGATACAAGGAATCTTGTTACCGTTTTACAAAATCACCTGATCGACCACGTAACGAGGCTCGAAAAATATGTCAAGCGTATGAAGCTGATTTAGCTGCTGTCAATAGTCCAGAAGAACATGGTTTTATCATCACAAGTCTTATGAAACTTGATCCTCAAAAGGGTTCCTGGTATGTAGGTGCTCATCAACAGACTCCTGGATATTGGGCAAATGATGTTGATGGCTCACAGCTTAGTGGATTAGAAAATGCCTTTTTTGATGATCGTCAATTGACTTACAATAGTTATAATTTATTACCTAAGGATTATTTGATATATAAGTTCTCACTGGAAGATGGAAGATGGGGTCTTGTTCCCGTGGAAGGAACTCAGTACTATCATTTTATTTGTGAGGGGAATATACAAAGACTTCACTACTTAATTGAAGATACAAGATCATTCACATATGGGCTGGACACCTTTGATCCTGAAAGAATACCTAGAGGGCCATATTTTGTAAAAGAACCTGTAGACACTGTGTATGATCCATTGAGAAACCATTTTGTTCAACTCACTTGTATAGCTGGTGGCTTTCCTGCCCCTGTTTACAAATGGTTCCGTGAAGACTACCAGGTAGAAAATCCAATATTTACAGAAATAGATCCATTGGCTCACACAAGATTTATACTAAGTGGTGGAACATTGATGATATACAATCCTGATTCAGATAAAGATAATGCTAAATATCATTGTACGGCTACTAATAAGTTTGGTACTATTAGATCAAAGTCCATACGTCTGTCATTTGGTTTTATTAGAGAATTCAATCAAAAGAGACCAATAGAAAGTGGAAAGCAGTACTGGGGCAAAGTAATTTATTGTGATCCACCATCATATTACCCTGCTGTAAATTTCCTCTGGGCTAGAAATTACTTTCCTAACTTAGTAGAAGAAGACCGACGTGTGTTTGTTTCTTATGATGGAGGCTTATACTTTTCTGCTTTAGAAACAATAGATAGAGGAAACTATAGTTGCAATGTCATGAGTAAAGTATCTGATGCTGGTCGCAATGGCCCATTCTTCACTCTCTCAGTTTATCCAAATTCGGATTATCAACAGCTAAAGTTTCCTAACAATTTCCCAAAAGTATTCCCCGAAGCCCCTGTTGTTGGACAAGAAGTGAGATTTGAATGTATAACATTTGGCTACCCTGTGCCTTCTTATAATTGGACAAGGAAATATGGCAGCCTGCCTAAGAAAGCTTACTTGAGTAATTTTGATAGAGTCCTCACTATTCCAAATGTTGGAGTTGAGGATGAAGGAGAGTATGTTTGTGATGTTAAGAATGACAGAGCTCGTATTTCTAATAATGTATTTCTTAAAGTACAAGCAGAGCCCAATTTCACAATTCCTTTAGCTGATAAGCATATGGATAACAAAGGTGAATTGCACTGGAATTGTGAGGCATTTGGAATTCCCGATGTAAATTATACATGGTGGAAAAATGGTAAAAAATTGTCTATGAACACATTAGAATCTGAAGATAGAGATAGGTATGTGATACAAGATAATGTTATGATAATAAAGTATTTGGATCCTGCCCGGGACCCTGGTATGTATCAATGTGAAGCCAAAAATCAACTTGATGCAAAATATTCAACAGGTCAATTGAGGGTTTTGTCACTGAAACCATCTTTCAAAAAGCATCCACTGGAGTCTGAGACATATGGTGCAGAAGGTGGCAATGCAACGTTGAAATGTAACCCTGAAGCTGCACCCAAACCTACATTCACTTGGAAAAAGGATGGCATTGTGATAGGGGCTGGTGGTAAGCGATTTATCACTGAAAACGGAAATCTCATATTAAGGCAACTGTCTAGAGATGATGAGGGTGTATACACATGTGTAGCAAAAAATCAGTATGGGACTGATGAAAGCAAAGGCAGACTCATTATACTAAAAGCTCCAAGATTCCTTGCAAAGTTGCAACCTAGGATTACAACACAAGTGGGTGATGTCGTTTTTCTTCATTGTAATGCTGAAATTGATCCTATGCTGGACACTGCTTACATATGGAACCATAATGGTATGCGTATGAAAGAAGCTGCTGATCCTTTTGCTGACAAAAGATTACAAATTGATGGCGGAGAATTGACAATATATAATGTAAGCCTTGCAGATGTTGGAGATTATGAATGCGTTGTAAAGTCTGCTATTGGTAGAATATCATCACACTCTCAGTTACGGATAGAAGGCCCCCCAGGCCCTCCAGCAGGATTGCAAGTATTAAATATTGAGCGGGAGTCAGTCACATTTGAATGGACGGATAGTAATTCCAATGGCCGTCCTATAACTAGTTACATTATCACAGGTCGCACTAATTGGAATTCTACATGGACAGTCATTAATGGCCATGTCACTAATGTGATGGAGGTTGACAGGTACAATGGAAGAAAAAGAGCAACTTTGACAACTACACTATTGCCATGGGCAACCTATGAGTTTAGGGTTCAAGCTATCAATATTCTAGGGGCTGGTAAGCCATCATCACCAAGTCCTCAATTCTCCACTATGGCAGATAAGCCTTATCAAGCACCAGCAAATATAGGAGGAGGCGGTGGTAAGATTGGAGATCTAACTATTACTTGGACACCTTTACCAAAGTCCCTGCAAAATGGCCCTGGAATTCATTATAAAATATTTTGGCGCCGCAACGGGACAGAAGTTGAATACCAGTCATTGCTGCTTAAAGAGTTCAACAACATTGGGCGTCAAGTCGTGCACATTTCACCGGATTACTTCTTCACACCATACAACGTAAAGGTTCAAGCTTTTAATGACATAGGTGCAGGTCCGGAGAGTGAGGTAGTGACTGTGTATTCTGCGGAGGACATGCCACAAGTTGCTCCGCAGCAGGTGTACTCCCGTTCATTCAATTCTACATCCCTGAACGTAACCTGGAACCCAATAGACCAGTCTCGAGACAGACTTCGCGGCAAGCTAATCGGCCATCGCCTCAAATACTGGAAGCAAGTGAACAAGGAGGAAGAATGTATTTATTTCCTCTCGAGAACGACACGCAATTGGGCTCTTATAGTGGGTCTGCAGCCGGACACCTATTACTTCGTCAAGGTAATTTAAATTTATGTGTGTTTCCTGTGGGTTACTTTGTCTTAGTTCAGTGTCTTTGTCATAATGAGAATATCAAGGTTTCTTCAATTTCGTGATGTGTTAACAAGCGGGAGTAACAACTTTATATTCAAATGTAGATTAATAATAACTGTAGTAAAGGGATTGGCGTGACTAATTCGATTAATCAGAAAGACTTCCTTTTATATGGTTCAATTGTAACGTTATTACAGTTCTCTGAATACCCTCAATTATATGTTGACTGAGATATTGTTCTATGCGAACGAAAAACGTGACAACGCGACGCAACGCGATACGAAAATATCATATGGGCATTGCATAAAGCAAGTCCTATGTTGTTGCGTTGAGACAAGTGTACTGAATTATTGGTCACATTACGTTGCGTCCGGTCGCTCACCTAGGACAATGCCTTAGTGTAACATCTCATAAAAGTAACTTCAATTGCTTCATGTCTAGAAGATAAGACATAATTTCAATTGTTTGCATCATTCTCAGGTGATGGCATTCAACTCGGCGGGCGAGGGTCCGGAGAGCGAGCGCTACCTGGAGCGCACGTTCCGCAAGGCGCCGCAGAAGCCGCCGGCGTCCGTTAACGTGTGGGCCGTGAACCCCAGCACCGTGCGCGTCGTGTGGCGCTACGTGCAGCCCACGGCGGAGGAGGAGCCGCTGCTTGGATATAAGGTATGCTGTCAAATATCTATAACCATGTTATATTCCAGCCAATGTCAACAAAATCATATTTTTTACCGTTGAATAAACTCGTGTTTGAGCTTTATCTCACCTGACGGTAAGTGACGATGAGCGAGCAGATTACAACACACGGGATTACAACTGATTCTTTATTTGATATTTGGAAATGGTTGCTAGCCAGGGAGGGGAAATTCTAAGAGCAGTTACGCTCTACATCCGAGTCTATACCGAGAAAATAATAATCTGGAAATGTTGTATGTAATAATATCATAGAAATCTTTCTTCGGCTACGCCGCCGCCGCGCCGCACCGTCTTTTCTCGGATAAGAATCGCATGTAATGCGTAACCGCTCTAAAGATATCCTACCACAAAGCGGGGCTTACTCGTGTTAGTGGCATTCTTTGTCACACTTATTCTATTCTAAGCTGGCCCTCCGCGGCTATTCATATTATAAGCAGTACTTAGTCGTATAAAATATATTGATTATACTTATATCAATATACTTATATATTGAAAACTTAGGCTGAGCAATCATTTTCATGAAGTCATGATACACAGAACAGTCCTGCATGAGTTGTTTTACCTCCGCGTTATTCGACCTTTTCGCAATTTGAGTTAGTAATAAATCAATACGTATATTATAGAAAAAGAAAATTAAATACGATTACAGATTTTTCTAAAATCATCCATGCTAAAATGTTGCTTTTTAGTTGCTATATTTCGGTATTTTTCATGTTTGTCTTAATTGATTAATCTAAAACACAAAATGCAATATCATATTTTTTCGATATGTAGTAAAAGTTCTATACTTTTTTCTACTCTATCCAAAATCTGAAACAATAAGATATTCTTGAAATAAATAAAAAATACTTTTATTGTTAGTACTGAATTGTACACTTTATTTTTTCATTCGATATGACAGTTTTCGAACAATTTCCTTATTAAATTGACTTAGCCGCGTCCTAGGTAGATAATTTTACAAACATGTTTATTAGGATGCAGCAATAGATGTTTATTACTTTCAATCTGAAACGACTGGATAATTTAAGGTGAAATTTAGGGTACTGAATTTGTTATGTAAATATTTTCGGTTGAAGCCGCAGGAAGCAGCTTGTAGTTTATAACACTATGTTTTCTTCCCATTGGTCAATTTAAACCATATCTATATTGCTAATTTAATATCGTCCAACAAGTAGGAGTAAAAGCTGGATTCTTTTGCCTGAATACTTTGTGATTCTTGTGCAGTTGCTCTTTTTTGTTACAACTCATGGGAGTGGTATTCAAGTTTCACAATAGCTGTCCTTTCTTAAGAAACAGAAATTTTCGTGTTGGCCTTTGAAAAAATCTGTAAAATTCTATTTGTCTTGATGACTATTTATTATGATAACATTTTTATAGGTATTTGTTACTGTTGAGTGTGCTTTTGACTTAAACTCGCGTTTGAATCCACAAAGAGGCAGAAAGCAGAGTGACGATGTTACGTAGCAGAATTTTGACATTTTGAACTAGTTTGACCTTTATCGCCTACCACACAGCGCACGTTACTCAGAAAAGCTTCCACCAGCAGGGTTGTAATTATACTTTCTAAAAACTCTATTAAAAAATTGACGTATACTGTTAATAATTCCAGGTCCGTGTCTGGGAAAGTGACCAGGATCTGAGCACCGCTAACGACACCCTCATACCTGTCGAGCACAAACTAGAAGCCTACGTGACCAACCTGACTCCCGGCAAGACATACAACCTGCGAGTCCTCGCCTACTCCAACGGAGGCGACGGTAGGATGTCGTCTCCTCCAATCACCTTCCAGATGGGCGACTATCACAGCGACTCTTACGGATATTACGTACGAGATTCTGCGAACGTCAGCTCAGTAACTTTGGGACTGCTAATTGTCACTCTGGTCATGCATATCAATCGATTTATATCGTAGTGTAGATAAAGTCCATTTTTTAAGACTTATTCTAAGGTAACTTTTTATATAATTATATTTTTCTTTTATCCGCTTATCTTGGCTTTTTGACATTTACGAAGTTTTTGAAGGATATATTTTTCTAAACATATATTTTTTTAAATACACGCTGGCGATATTTTATAGGAAAACACAGCATTACATTCCATTTGAATGTTCACTACTTACAACTGTTCTATTGATAGGTTGTGATATAATTCCGGCCATTTTATCTCATAAAAACTTATTATATTTATTTACATGTTTTTGTTATTTTAGCGATTTCCGAATAGTTTAGCTATAATGTATTTAACATTATGATCTTATTAACTTTAGTTTGCAATTAGACAGTCAGAAAGTGTTTTAACTTTTATTTCTCTTAACAATATTAAAGATACAATTTTATTTCTAGTATTAAAGTATTATGGATCAATGTCATATTACACATGTCATGACAATAAGAAAATAAAAATATTAGTAAAATAAGAATCTCAAAATTTATGTATTGTTAAGCTAAAAATGTTTGTCCTTATTAGTATTTGCACGATAATCCGAGCCATTTGTGTATAGCATAGACTAGTAACTAGCTTTAAATAAAAATCGAGTATAAAATATGTTGTAAGCAGTACAAAGTATCTGGTTTTGTCATTTTAAGACTGAAGTTGCCGTTTGTTGCCCGTAGTCCTATTGCGTAGTCCTTTTTTTGCCTGTGGTTGTATTGATCGAATTACCCCTAGTCCTACCGATAGTACCGACTGTACTTGCCCGTGGTACTATTCATACCAAAATTAAACCTTTATGGAGAAAAATATGACAAAAAATTACATAGATTAGTAATTTTATATTAGAACGAAAATAAAATTACATAGATATTTTCGTTCCATGAAATAAAATCTTAAAAATACTACCCATCCTATACCCAGAAATTTCGTAATATATTTTCTAACTTAGACATACTTTTGACCACATACTTACCTAAAATGTAAGTAAATGTAAAAATGGATGTTTTTTTATTAAAAGAAAAGGTGGTAAAGTACTATTATGCGGCGATAACCAAAATTATAAAATTCGACAATAATAAATGGATATTAATTCCAAAAAAGGCCGACCAATTTGGCTAAAAACGACGATTTTATAATTTTACAATTCAAATAGTGATGGCTGCGCTGATATTATGTAGTTATAGGTTTTTTAATGCATTTTTTGTTTTGAGTTAGGTATATTTTTTTATAAATGTCAATAAATTTTCTCCATTTACACAATCTTGTTCTTATAAATAATATCAATGAACGCATCATGAAAAAAATATTTGTATTGGTCCTTCTCCACCAGTACAACTACGGCAAATAAAATTTATCTTGGTTCTACTCAAGCAGTAGAACCACCACCAATACAAATTAATACTAATATTACAAATGTCCTACCGAACGGACCACGGCCAAAAAAAAAGTCCCGTGGACCTGCCAGTAGGACTACGCGATAGGACCACGGTTAACAAACGGAAATTGCCATACATTAAGCCATTTGGCGTGATGTGTACTATACTGAATTTTTCAATGCAGATTATTTTAATAATGAAACATACTCAGAAAGTTTGAAAACTTATGAAATATTGTAATCAGTCCAATTATTGTTTATATTTGTAACTATTGTAACACAATGTATTTATATGATCAACTTAAAACTCTACATCATCTAGTTTTATATTTGAAATAAAATATTTTTAAAATCAATTATATTATTTTGTTTTTAACCACCAATAGTTTCCACCATCTTTCCCAGATTTGATATAATTTTAATGTGCTTTTTGTTTTACCGGTCTTCCGATTATACATAGATCTTGCGCGCTACGAGCGTGGCCTTTATTTGTAGTGATAAACGTAAACACACCTTTTTATTAGTGTGCGTACCGGACGCGACGGAGCGAGTAGCGAGCGAGTGAGATAACGTATACAGATTGGTCACTCACACAACTAAGCGTGCCGCGCGCTCGTAGGTTGCAAGACCTATAACTAAATGATTCGCAAGGACATGTAAAAATCAATGTAGGATTTTAAAGAAAGATGTCTCAACTTGACTATAGCTAATTCAAACATTTCCTTTTACCCGCCAATGCCACCGCGTGTGTGTAACAAATGAAGGAAGCAACGTTTTCGAAAAAGGAAAATCATATTAAAAGTCCTCGATGGTGGGGGCTATGCTGAAGGTCCCCTACACCTTGAGGGTTCCTATATTCAAATTTTTCTCATAGTCAGAGGAAATTAAATAAATCGTGTAGTTGTCAATTGCCACACGTATACCATACGCAGTCCAGCAGGCCTATTACGGTTCTTTCATGACATGACATAATAAACAAGATTTCTATGATACAATGATCTCTTCGGCGGTGGGGGGCGGCGAAGAAATAGACCAGGAGACTTTGTTTCAATAATCTGTATATTTCCTTTTAGTTATCACCAACATGTTTTAAAATAGATTTATAAAAGATACATCTTAACTGTTTGACCATTATCCGAGATGTAATTTCATAACAACAATTTATTTGTTATGACATTCTAAATACATTTTCAAGATTCTGCTTAACATGTGTCAAGTGTTGCCTGCCAATGCTTATAAGTACTAAAAAGGATACAATCCCAGATACAGCCAAATTCAAACTCCAACACACCCCCTCAACACTTGCACACATGTAACACCCTGTAGTTTTACAATATACCAACATACATTAAAAATCTTTCAAACAACAACTATAATATATCTCTATCTTATCTTTAATCCTTACTCTACTCACTTCATTTAATATCAAAAAACTTTCAACTATCATTAACACCTACTCGACCCACCAATTACAAATTCTATCTTCAAATATCAAAACCTTCAAACCTTCAATTATCTTTAACATCCACTCGACCTACCAATTACAAGTTCTATCATTTTTTTCAACACGCAGTTGAATTCAAAAACAATTAACCTATTAAATTCAAAATTAATTAACCTACTAACTCATCTCGACAAAAAAAAAAAAAATTCTGCTATATAAACAAATCACAAAATATAAACTAAATTCAATAATAAACGTAAAAGTGTGATAGAAAACTTAATGCCAATCCAAAATATTTTGTAAACCTTGTTATTTTATCAAACATTCAAACTTATTCTCGTTTCATGTCAACACGTTGCTGTTGTTTGTTTAAAAATAAAACCAATGATTCATTTACTTAAATTTAAGTTTAACTATTTCCACAATATTTTCACACCCCCTTAAATGAATCATTACATTAGATTATGCACCCCCTTAAACATTGTACATACGCAACGTACATACCCCGTTAACTTTTTATTAAAATTGATAATATGAATTGATTGGACTTCTTAAGTTTACATCACGCCTTTACATAACATATCTTATGCAAATATTATACACCCCTATAAAAACTTACATACTAATTCCCCACATATTGACCGAAAAAACATTTAGTTCACTTTTGCCCGCACTTATATCTAACACTCACTCTGATACGAGTTTTCTTTGACACTTCTCAAACTTTACAGGTGGCAAACACTTTGTGAGTATATCTGCTATCTGCGAACCCGTTGGACAATATTTAACTGCTATTTTGTTTGCATCAATTTGATCTTTTAGATAGTAGTATCTCACATCTATGTGTTTACTTCTTTTATTCATGATTCCTTTCTTCATAAGCCAAATAGCTGATTGGTTGTCCACTTTCATTTCTATTTCTAATTTTTCATTTGTTATTTCAAATATGAAATCTCTGATAAACAAAAGTTCTTTGCAGCATTCTGCTGCGGCTATATATTCTGCTTCCGTACTTGATAGCGCTACTATCGGCTGCTTTCTTGAGCTCCATGCCACTGGTCCACCGTTCAGCCAAATCACATACCCCGACGTGCTACGCTTAGTGTCTGGATCCCCCGCGAAATCTGAGTCGCAATAGCCTCGAAGCACTTTATCACCTTCACCAAAGCAAATGCCTTTATTTTTCGAACCTTTTAAAAATTTAAAAATCGTTTTTACATTATTTAAATCATTCAAATTTGGAGCACTTTGTTGACGCGAGCAATACCCTACATGAAAACTAATGTCTGGCCTCGTTTTATTTGCCAGATATAATAAAGACCCTATCATTTCCCTATAGAGTTCATGAGTCTCTGTATCTATTTTCATCTTTGGGTGTTGTTCTATCAAAATGTTTGGGGTTTTGCACTCTCTTGCTTCATTCAAGTTAAATTTCTTCAAAATTTTTTCAATATAATTTTTCTGACAAATTTTAACTCCTTCCTTCTTTTGTGTTATATCCAACCCAATATAGTTCGATACTTCTCCGCAGATTCTTAGTTCAAAACCTTTTCTTAACGTTTCCACTACATGCACCAAGTCTTCTTCTCTCTCGCCAGCTACTAATCCATCATCTACAAAAATCGCAAGAAATATCCTTCTTTCACCTTCCATTACAAAAATACATTGATCTAACTTTGATTGCTTAAAACCCATTTTTACTAAATAATCTGTAAATTTAATGTTCCACATTAAAGGAGCTTGTTTTAACCCATACAAACTCTTATTTCGTTTGCATACTTTATCCTCTTTGTTACTGTAACCTTTTGGAACCTTTAAATAAATACACTCCTTTAAATCTCCATTTAAAAATGCTGTTTTAATATCAAATTGTTTCATTTTTAATTTTTTATTTGCAACTATTGACAATAATACTTTCAAGGAATTTGTATTAACTACTGGACTATATGTTTCATCGTAATCTATTTTATATTTCTGTTGATAACCTCTTGCGACTAGTCTTGCTTTGTATCTTCCATCTGACTTGACCGTGAAGATCCATTTGCTCGTTATTATTTTTCTTCCTTCTGCTTCTTTCTTATCCACAAAGGTCCAGGTATTATTTTCTTCTAACGATTTCATTTCTTCTTCTATTGCTTTCTTCCATTTATCTTTTTCTCTTGATTCTATTGCCTCCTCATATGTTAACATCGAAACTTCCGTATCAATATCCATAACATAATCTTTATACCTTTCTGGTAACCTTTTATCTCTTTCAGGTTGAACTCTTCTAAAATTATTTTCCACCGCTCGACTTTCCTCGTTTTCTATATTACCATTTTCATCTTCCACCTCTCGACTTTCCTCGATTTCTTCATTTCTACTTCCATTTTCTACCACTCGACTTCTATCAATTTCTTCACTATTACTTCCATTTTCTGCCACTCGACTTCCCTCAATTTCTTCACTATCAAAAAATACTTCACTTTCTTCTTGTTGTATATCCTTATCAAAATTTAAATTATTTTCAAAATTGTTTCTATTATTTCTTTCATCTTCTTCTGATTGTTCATCTTCATCCAATTGCCAGAGTCCTTTTATTTTAACCATATTATCTACATCTTCTGAATATATTCCTTGTTCTTCTTCGTTTATTCTTACATCCCTCGCTCTTATTATCTGTTTCTTGTCATCCACCCAAATTTTGTAACCGTTTCTAACATAACCGATAAGTATTCCTTTGCCGCATCTTTCATCAAGTTTTCTTAAGCCAAAATTTATTTTATAATATGCTGTAGATCCAAATCTTCTGATGTTTGATAGGTTGGGTTTTATTTTGAACCACATTTCCGCTGGTGTTAAGTTTTTGCCTTCTGTTGGACTTCTGTTGATTAGGAAACTTGCTGTTAATAGTGCTTCACCCCACAAATATTTTGGAACCTTCCCGTCGAACATTAGTGCCCTTGTCCTTTCCATCAGGGTTCTGTTCAGTCTTTCAGCTCTTCCATTCAGTTGAGGCGTGTACGGTATGGTTTCATTCAGTACTATTCCTTTAGCTTGGCACCACGCATGTAGGCTATTGCTCGAGTACTCCCCCCCATTATCACATCTTATTTTCTTAACTTTAGTATTGAAATGATTTTCCGCTAAATACACAAATGCTTTAATTTTTCCAAGGCACTCACTTTTGACGGCGATCAAGTACACGACACAAAAATGCGTAAATTCATCTAAAAAAGTAATAAAATATTTTTTGTTGTCCCAAGTGGGAACTTCAATCGGACCGCAAATGTCGGTATGAATTATTTCTAAAGGGAATTTAGCTTTCGTTCTTTTATTTGTAAACGGTTTCCTAGTCATTTTAGCTTTAGTACAAATTTCGCAAAAATTTTCTGAATATCCCCCCCCAATTTCTATGCCATTTACCAGTTTAGCCAGGCGAGACACGTCGGATACGTGACCTAGTCTCCGATGCCAGATGTTGACACTTTCTGTTAGTAGCGCTTCGTGAGTATAATTGGCCAAGAACTCAGTTTCATATAAACCCGTATTCGTTTTATAACCAATTAGAATCGGTTTGTTTTTGAAAATTATACATACCTTGTTTCCTCTGAACAGCACGTTACCTCCATTATCCGTTATTGCGCTTACTGATATCAAATTTTTTGATATTTCTGGTACATACAGTACGTTTTTTAATTGTCCAAAGTTCGTGATAATTTTTCCCGTTCCTTCTGCTATCAAGTTTTTAGCATTAGCGCATGTGATTGGTACAGCTATTTTCTCTGAAATGTTTATTATATTTTTATTGTTGAAAAAATGTGAAGATGCACGTGAGTCAATTACTGCTTTTATTTTAATTTTCAAAACTTCTCTTACTTTATTTAAGTTGTTATTTCTACAGAATTTTTCTATGTGTCCCTTCTTATCGCATTTCCGGCATGTCTTTTCCAGAAAACAATTTTTAGTGTTATGATTGCTTTTCTTGCAGATCTCGCAGCCTTGTCTACATAATCTAGCTATATGACCTGGTTGACCACAGTTGAAACATTTCCTCTCATCTGTCCTAAAAGCTTGATTATCTATTTCATTTGAGCTACTAGGTATATATGCCATTTTCATTTCTTTCAATTGTTGCACCTTTTTAATCAAATTATAAATTGTTTTTTCATGTTTTGGAGTTATCTCCCAAATTGCCTTAAAGTAATTTAAATTTTCTGGTAAGATATTAACTACTTTATTTATTAGCATTTCTTCAGAGATGCTATTCGGTTCGGTATTGTTTATTTCTATAAACATATTTTGCAAATTGCTAATGTCTTCTAAAATGTCACTGCTAGCAATGTAGCTATAGAATTTAATAATTTTTTCATGATTTTCTTCTTTATTATCACAATTAAATATGATATCTAGTTTGTCATAAATTTCGATACTCGTTGTACAGTTTATCACATGATTTATATACTTTTCATCGATTGAATTTAAAATAATAAATTTTGCTTTTGCCTCATTGTATTCTTTTTGTCCTTTTATTAAATTTTTTGATTCCAGATACAAGTTGGTTAGTTTTTTCCAGTTTTTATAGTTTTTTGCGTCTTTTAACTTTATGTTTTCCATTATTTATTTGTAAATAAATCAAAAAGGATAATGAACTTCAAATTATTTTTCTCTGTTTGACAATCTTTTATTTTGATGGATTGTCAATAATTATAAATATTTTTTATTTCAGCAAAAATTTATATCGGCTTTTAATCATCTTTATCTTATTTCACTCTCATTTCTATAATCTAAAAAAATAATGAACTCTGGCACTTATAATAAATGATAGGTACATACATATAAATCAATCCTTTTATTTTCCTTCACTCCTGGTCTCTGGGCCCATAACCTCTTCGGCGGTGGGGGGCGGCGAAGAAATAGACCAGGAGACTTTGTTTCAATAATCTGTATATTTCCTTTTAGTTATCACCAACATGTTTTAAAATAGATTTATAAAAGATACATCTTAACTGTTTGACCATTATCCGAGATGTAATTTCATAACAACAATTTATTTGTTATGACATTCTAAATACATTTTCAAGATTCTGCTTAACATGTGTCAAGTGTTGCCTGCCAATGCTTATAAGTACTAAAAAGGATACAATCCCAGATACAGCCAAATTCAAACTCCAACATGATCAACAATTGTGACATAAAGAATAAACGAAGTCCCTTTACATTTGCATGCAAGAGGCGTTGCATTACCTTTTAAAATTCAATCATCAATCAAGTTTCAATCATCGTCTTTGACTTAAAAACGTCAATTGAAAAAGGTGAGGTCGCACCCACCTCTATGATATGTTGGTTTCTTGATTTAATTTGTGTTCTTCCATTTCGTTTGCTTTCATAAATAAATACTTAATTATTATATATGGGGGTTATTGTATTCAATTTACATGGTATACGAAATAATGATCGTATGATAAGTTTTAAGGCCACTCCACATTCTCGCGAGAATCTCGCGAGTCGTTAATATAATTATCTTCATACATAGAATATAAAGCCTTGAGATCAATATGTTTTTATCACAATTTATCTTTATTTGTTAGTAAATAAAACATATTAAATATTAATTTTTATCTACCTGGACCATTTTCAATACTAACAATATAAAAAAATTAACAAAAACTCTTAAAATCTATTACGAGTTACTTCAAAACTCTCTCTCTCTAAAGGGAGTTATGCGGGTGAAACAGCGGACACAAGCTGCCTGTCAATGCATTCAGTCATTCAACTAACCATTGTAATGCTTTCTTTCAAGGTCAGTCGGCCATATTGAGGTTAACCATCGTTAGTAATAACGAATATTAGAAGTATCATTCGACTCAGGACGTTTGTATATTACTATCGTTCAAGTCGAATATTCAAGTCAGTATTAGTAGTTTATTCGACTGATATGATAATTCGCAGACGCGCATCGCTGAGATATACTCTGCGATGTAACCGTTTAAATCAGCGGCTCGCTTGTTACTGAGAAACATGCGATCGTTACTCCTACACAAAACTTCAAACTCCCCACAAACCCCAAAACCCACAAAAAGTAGAGAAAAATGAGAGAAATAGAGTAGAATACGAGTATCGCTTTCTCGGGAGATTCTCGCGAGAATGTTGAGCGGCCTTAACGTCAAAACTATTTCATATCATCGCATGGTTTTGAGATCCATAATAGGCCTGCAGATTGGCATAAAAGTCCTCGAGTGTGCTGAGGGGTGTAGGGGGGGGTGAATGTCCTTATTCAGTTTATTACTCACATCTCAAAAATCTGTATAAATAGCGTAATTACTACTTCTGACAAAAAAAGGCTTTATTTCCAGTAATCTTATTACTAATAATTCCCAGTGAGTAGTCGAATGACACTCATAGTGGGAATGACTCGCTACTTGCTTTGAGGAAAGCGGTGAGATTACAATTTACAGATAAATGTACTTATTACAAATGCCTATAGGTATACAAGATTTTTTACACAAAAGTTTTAACACAAAATTGCCTATTGTTACATAAGTTTTTCACTCTACGACCACTTTAGGAGCTTCAAGGTATTGAATTTGCAGTGAAGGCGTTTCTTATTCTTATTTCCTAAATGAACACAAAAAGTATAATTTTCGCTAATGACACTATGTAATAACAAAAGTTTCTACATAAGGCTTGAATGAAAGCACGAGGTTTTCAGATAGTTTTGTTTGAGGTTCTTACCTACAAATAGGTGGAACTATTATATGTATATTTCCTTACTAGTACTTTTAGAAGTAACTCATTGCAGTATCATAGAAATTTATTATAGTACTATAAATCGCCGTTACAAGCTTTTACAATCGAAAAATGAGGGTTCAAGCAATTCTATCTTCTTGTTCTCACATCCACATAGATGTTTGATTATGGCAGTTTCAATATTCAACTGACTGGCATGAGTAACCGATACAGGTACGAAACTGGTAGAAAAAAAATAGTGTTCCACAATATTTATTAGCTACGAGTTGTAAGTTCTCAAATTTGGCATGGGCCTTCTTTACATGACGTTCTTCCAAGAAAATAGGCGATATGTGATTTATAGAATATCACGCATTTGCAAATTATTTGTATGATATTTGAACTAAATAAATGTTTAAACTTATTCAATTTATTCTTGCTATGTTTTGGTATTCGATAAATATATTATACCTAGTTCGGTTTTAGAGGTTTTTGTAAATAATTGCGTTTAATTGTCTACGTAAAACAAAACGCTAATCCTTTGACTTTGTCATTGGTTAAATCACGTCAAATAAATAAATATTTAAAAGAAAAAAAATCAAAAACTGTTATAGATAAGTTAGAAAGAGAAAACTGGATTATTGATATGTTGACAGATATTTGATAGGATATTTAGTTAAATTAGTAAATTGTTACGTCGTTGGCTAGATAAAATGACTTATTCCGTAATTGGTCATATGTAATGAAAACTTAATTCGCTTTTGGCCGCAGCAGGCTGCCATGCCACCTTTACCTCATTGGTTGAAATTAATAACTTGTTACGTCCTCGTTGGCTAGATAAAATGACTTATTTTGTAAATGGTCAAATGTTACGACGTTGCCTAGCAACCCATTATAATCAAACAGTTCATAAGCAGTGGTATAGATGTCAAGGTTTCAAAACCTATAGAAAGACATTTTAGTAGTGAATTCTACTTTTCGTAGGCAACACGAACAGTTTTCATGTTATTGAAACCCGCCAGTAAAGATACGAAGGATAAGGAGTCTCTTCACCAGAAATTATTTTCAGCATTAATTGATGGAAATCCCTAAACGTCTGCTTTAACTGATCTCTCTATCCCATCCCATCTTAGAAAAGTCCCTTTGTGAAATTTGTAAGCATACTAAAATGGCTTTCATTGAGGGTGCGCCAGCAAGAGGCAGGGCAGGGCAGATTGGAGACGCGATACCTGCGCGGGAGTTCAACCTTAGTCCAGTTAGGGGTATGCTAAGAACTCACGGTAATCTCGCACATCGTAAATTCAAAACCCTGTAGCTTCTATCAGTCGTGGAGTATAAATGAATATGACCAAATCAGTGAAAAGTTTTATGCAAAAACTTTGCAAAGAAGCAATAATTATGCTATCAGATTTTCGAGATATAGGCAAAACGTGAAATTAGACCTTTAACCCCCCCTACACCCTCAGCACACGTTGTTATGTTAATCTGGAAGCCACAACGTAAAACTGTGACGAGTTTCAATAAGTACTACACAAATTAATTCCCCTGATTTTGCTAATTTGAATGGGCTGCTAATAAAGGCGAACACATAGAAAAGTACAAAATTTCAGTGGGAATGCATACGAATTTAAAATTTTTAATAAGTTGCTGCATAAATCCTGCTGAATCCTCAGATTAACTCAATATAACTCATGATTGCCTGAGTTATATAGACTTTCAGTGCATCAGTCGATTATAGCTTATAAGTTTGGCGGGGTAAAATCGACCGATTTTGATGGTCACTACCAGTCCCCTCTGTGAGAGATACCCTACCTTCAAATGGTTCATACAGAATGTCCATATTGAAATTCGCTGTGTGGCATGTCAGGTCATGTTCAATTTGGATAAAAAATTGTTCTGTTGAATGTTGTCTCTGTGTTGTAAGTTGGAACTCTCGGATTCGTACCACCGTTCAAATTCGCGGTGGACATTTGATCGATGTTATATTGAAAGCAAAATGGCAAAATTAGTTAAGTATTTTAAATAAATATATAATTTGGTTAATATCTCTCACACACCCTGTTTAATTACCCGACTACGGCGAAGCAGGAAGGAGGTTTATAAACTCTCTTAAGTTTTCGCGATTCATAAAATAAAACACTTTTTAACCGGATTTATTGCGTATCTTTACAGACATCGTGGTCACGAGCGACGACACCGAAACGTCGAGCTAAAATTTAAAATGTACGCGATAAATCCAGTTAAAAAGTGTTTTATTTAGGAGGTTTATAATTTTGACATGTGTGTTCGTATAATATATGTGGGTATGGATGTGCATCTGTTCCTTCACAACTTCTAAACTGGTTATCATAATTGGAAAAATGAGATGTCGTTGGAAGCCTCTCGATTGTCCGCTGGTTATACATGACGTCAAGTTATATCGACCACGTTACAGCGACCACAGCGGAGACTTAAAGTTAAGAACTAAAAAATTATGGCGTAACGGCACGGCGCCGCCGCGCCGTTGCCGTGGCACGGCGCGGCGCGGTATCCACGCCCTTAAACACGCTCTAAGTAGGTAGGTAGTAGGTACCTACGAAACAAGAAAATAGGGGTTAGGGAAATTTAGGGGAATTCCTAGGGTGAATTCTGGGAAACGTATGTCTGAGAATTTACCTTAAACTGGGTGAATAATAGGATTTTTTATCTATACTCACTTCCTATTTATCACCTCGATAATGTACACTTGACTAGAGATTTTCTAATATTATATTAATGATGATTGCTTATGTCCAAGGCACCAAACATTAGCATTACGTTAATTGTTACTAGGATTAAGTGTACAATGTTTTGGTAAATTTTGGGTTGAAGGTGTAAATGTAATATAAAAATTTATGTAGTGAATAAGTCTGTTCTCTTGTTTGTTTTGTTGGCTCTCACGGCTGGTGCTACTCCGCATCGTTTAACCGGGTTCAGAATAAAACGACAACAATCAATTTATGTTATAAAAATATTATAGTACACATATTATAAATTGACACGCTGACTGTACCTAGGGCGAAAAATCGGAGTAAGAATTAATCGTAAATTCCATTTTTTAACCTAGCATAGGGTAAATTTTAGGACATACGTTACGTTTCCGAGACTTAGGTATTCTTTAGGGTAATAGATTGGAATAACCGGAAAATAGTCTCCGCTAAACATGGCACCCCCTATTGTAGCAAAACAGATTCATTATAATAATAAAAAGTGGCCTACGATCATGGGAGTTATTCCGATCTGTTACCCTAAATAATTCACCCTTTAAATTAATTCTGGGAAAATTGTGGGAAACGTATGTCCTAAAATTTACCCTATGCTAGGTTAAAAAATGGAATTTACTTTTAATTCTTATTCCGATTTTTCACCCTAGGTACAGTCAGCGTGTCAGCGTGTCAATTTATAATATGTGTAGGTACAATTAAATATAACAGGTGAACCCGGTTAAACGGTGCGGAGCAGCACCAGCCGTAGAGCTAACAAAAGAAACAAAAGGACAGTTTTTTTTCACTAGTTAGGTACATATATTTTTCTACACTGGTCATCGGCTCATCGTCATCGCCAAACATCGTTACTCTTTATACGAAAACTCATGTTTATATTTTGAATTGACGGAATTGTATCAAAGCTGGTAGAAATTATTTATTTTAATGCAATTTCACCTTTCTGGTAGTATTTCTGCCAAATTGTACCTATAATAAGCACTTTTTACAAAAGAGTGCCGAGAGTTTTTTTTCGAAGAAGTAGTAGTAGACCAATCCAAGAAATTGGTGGATAATGGGTGATCATCATCTTCATGACCTGAGAGATGCATACTTCTCGACGGAGGCCTCCCCCAGGATACGCCATGTCGTCCGGACCCGCGGCGCCCTCATCCAGTGTTTGACGTTCGTAAAGTGTATAAAAATACTTACCTACTACGAATAAAAAAGTTTTCATTTTCATTCCTAATTTGTACAATCGATTGAAAATCCCAATTAACACAATAACCTCTTACTTAAAATAGAGGTCGACAGTAAAAAGGCATGATTGCAGGTTATGAAGTTGGTATCAACAACCTGCCTAATTTTGTATCCATAAGATGAAACGTCCGTTGTTTATAAAATATTTATCAGGTATTCTTTTTTTGAACAAAATCAAGTAATTATCTATAGGAATCTAATCAAAAAAGTAGGGTAGGTACCTACTTAATTTTGCAGTAGCTGCAATAATTCTGAATTTGTGTCTCTTCATTGTTCTTGGAACTAACTATGTTTGCATCATTGTTTTCATTACATATCTCATAATCAATTTCATAAGGCAGTTTTTACTAAAGTTCCAAAGCAAGTCAAAATAGTAATTTTGGTTTTCACAACTAAATCTTCCATAATAGAATGAAATTGATAGGTCGCTTTAAAAATATACCTATATTTTCTCTTTCTTTTCTTGCAAATTTTGTGTGATAGAATTTCTTTTATTTTAAAATCTTTGCGGTATGCAACACAGATATGACATAAAATATAAAAAAATTTTTTAGGGCCAACAAGTCTTATGGTTCCAAGTTCTTTATAGCAACTTATCAATGGCAAAGTCTTTGTTTGAGCTTTTGGATTTTGGATGTATACAATGAACTCTTACATTTTTCCTAATAATTAAATAAATAATTCAAGCGTGAACCGGTACGTGATTAGTGGGTAAACGAGATAGGCATGTTACAAGATTAACAATTTTTTTTCACCTTTACTCGATAAAAATTGTTTTGCCTGGCGAAAGGCAATGCACAAAGGCAATGAACAATTTCTGGATTCCATTCGGGAACTGCTTCCAATATCTACCGAAGCATCCTTGTACACGTGTTTCATCTTTTTTTAAAAGGTTCTCAAATAAGTTGTAAGAATTATTTTTATGCTTAGTTCAATGTAGGTACATTTCAGTATTGTACAAAATAGGAAAAATAAAATTTTGCACGAGTTCGTACATTGTACGAGTTAAGAATTGCACAAAATAGGAAAAAAAGTATTTTGCACGAATAAAGAATTAAAAACCGATTGTACGAATTAGGAATTGTACGAACTAACCAGAAGCGCAATTCAATGCATCTGACTTCGACATTGCATAACACTATGACAATGTTAATGCCGAAAAATATTAGATGTACGGTAGATATACCTACATATTAGAAGAGGTTAAAATTATTGTTTTTGTGTGCTTTATATGAAGTGTATTAGAAAATTTCTAGTCGAGCGAGTGTACACTATCGAGGTGACAAATAGGAAGTGAGTAGGTAGGTACCTATAGTTACCTAGGTACCTACCTACAAAGTCCTATTATTCATCCACGTTGAGGTAAATTCTCAGACATACGTTTCCCAGAATTTACCCTAGGGTGAATTATTTAGGGTAGTAATAGATCGGAATAACCCGATCATGGCTATCTTTTCAACATATCTCTCAGTAAGACGTATAAAAATACATAAATATTTAGCAGAGACTATTTTCTTGTTTCGTACTTTTTAGAGCGTGTTTCAGTAGTCGGGTTTTTAAACGTATTTTTTTAAATTTTGAAATCGACCCATCCTTATTAAAAGACCCTATGGATAAAGAATAGGAATACCTAGGGCATTTCCGCATTCTAAAACCTATCTACCTCTAAAATCATCCTACGAGTGGATAACATTAAAAGCACAGAAAATATTTTATAACATACATATTTATTTTACACATAATAATTATTTACAATTTCTTATGCTTAACTTTGCGCTTCAAAAACTTGGCATCTCCATTATGAAGCATACCATCATCGACCAAACTTTTCCTTTTAAGTAAGCTGTTCTCTTCTGAAGTTTGAACCTGTTTTAAGGGAAGTAAACCTACAGCATATGGTATGTCATCTTGTGGCATTGAAATACCACTATCACGTGTTTCATTGAGATCGTTTTCTTTTGCCGCTTCCGTGTCTTCATTATTATGAGAAATATCAATGTCTGGTACATTATAGTCTGATGTTGTGGAGTTTAAAAGCGGCTCATTTTTAGTATCCATACTGTCACCTAATTTATTCGAAGAATCCGTTTTGCTACAATCTATATCATCCCACTGTAAACCACTAGAAGTAATATCAGAAGATCCTTGAATATTATCTACTTCAGGTTGTATATTGACACTACGAGTAAATCCGTTGCTTTTATTAACATCAGCATCATTGTTTTGTGACATATTAATGTTTTCTAAATTCATCAAGTCCTTAATTATCTCGTCTCTTTCTTGTTCAGTTTTATTTTCTGAATACGTATGACGTTCATCGTCTGTTACTTTTGGAGTGGACATTAAACAATCTAAAGTGTCATCTTTAAAATCCGTGCCCTGAGGCAATTGAAGCCCAAAGTCGTAACAATCTTCATTTCTTCTTAAATCTTCATGATTCAATAAATTATACTGTTGGCCCATATTTTCATTAAGATGAGGATTTTTCGTGTTCAATAACGACATAGTGAAGTTTGTGTCTAAAGCAGAACTTCCGGGACACAGTTGCTCCATTTCTCTGGTATCATTAAGTTGCTGGTCATAATACTTTTTGACATCGTCACTCATTGACTTTGTAAAGAACTGCATATCGCTGTCAATACAGGAGGAAAAATCATTATTATTTTGACCCATGGAATTATTGTTCTCCTGCATTCTTGGGTCTAAAACGACATAGTTTTGCTGATCCGCAAATGATTCTAAATTATCTGGCAGTATCGAATTAAGACTGTTAATAGCCTCTTCGTGACGGCTATATTCTGAAGTGTCTTTTCCAAAATCACTGTTTGAAGTATAATCTTTAGAGTTCATCATCACTTCACCCCGTTCAATAGACTTAGAAAGGTCATCAATACTTTTAATTTCACTTGGGTCTGCAACTTTTTCGATGATATTAGGTTGCTCAATTACTTCGTATTGTATCTCGCTGCTTTGTACCATATCCAGCAGCACTTGTTCATTTACGTTGATGTATGAGCCGTCACTCGATTCAAATAGAATTGGGAGGTCTGTTGGTAGTCCCGCACTTTTCAAAGCGTTAACATATTGGGTCATGGCAGTTCCCATGCCAGCCGAGTTCGAATCATTTGCAGAACTAGTTACGGGATAAGTAGAGGTTATCGTTTCATTAGACATTGAATGTTCTTTTGAGAACGATAACGGTGTGTCAAGTGCATTGGATGAAACGGTTTGATCCATATACATAAGATCGTTGTCTAAGTTTATATAGTTTGATGTTGAAGATTCAGGGCCACATATACTATTCACAGCTTGTGAAAGTGTAACTCTGTCCATATATTCCTGAAATGGAAAAATATTTAGTTTGTTTCATGAATTTTAAACTCCCAAACCTGGGTGATGAAAACTCAAACGTGTGTAACTAGTCTGGCTTTTATTTTATTGGGTTCTAGGTATTTTTTTTTATTTTCTGGAACATGAGATACATATCTGAAATAGGAGCCACAGAGAAGTGGTAATGTAAGTAAATTATTAAAAAGTAATTTTACCTGCATCTGACGTGACTGCAAATGTTTGAGTTGGTGTATGGCTTTGCGGGAGTCTTGTTCTCTACGCAAGAGTGCCCGCTCGGTTGCTCGATTTAACGCCCCCGGCCCGTCCCATCCACCGACACGCTGAAGTATAAGAGCTTCACGTTAATTGTATTTACGTAACTCATTAATTAAAGAAATTATTAGTAAGGATATACATTGATAGCTTTGGGTTCTAGGTCTATACAGGGTGACTGGTTACAAATTTTAGATACTGAAGGAGAGCACTCAGTAATCGATTCTGATCATAATTATACAGGGTGTTCTTTATGGTATCCCATAACGAAGGTTTTGTTCCGTACTAAAAAATAATACTTTTTGTCTGTTATTTATTTATAAATTGCCAACAGGTAATACTATATGTGAACAAAAAAAGAACTTAAAATTAAACAACATTGTAGGGTGTACACCCAATTATAGGCAATAATATCATACCTATTAAAAATTAAACATATAAGTAAGTAAAATCCTTACATATTTAAAATATTACTATAATTTACTTATATAAATTAATAAGAACTAAAAAAAAAACTAATAAAGCAAAAAACAAAATGTAAAAACAACGTTGTCATAATTCGCTTAAAGGTGTTTTACATAAGATTTTTTGATTTAGGTAGGTAATTGAATTATTTTGTATGAAAAAAATTAAAATTAAAATTGAACAATTATTCATATGTTATTGGATTCTATTACATGATGCCATTAATACAGTTATGGGAAATCAACGGGTCACCTTGTAGGTACTTAATTTTTCACTAGAATTGCCTTTAAATAAATAAAGTTTTGTTTCTATTTAGGTACTTTATTTACGCCCGAGTCAATTGCGGCACGTGACCTGGCACGCGGATCGCTGCCAACGCTAGTGTAACCATGCGTTACGTAATTAATTCTATAGCTTTCGGTACTCAGTTAATAATTAATATATATTGTTTATTATATTTTTACTCTTCAAGTATGATCTAGGAGCTAGGACGCCTTCAAGGTCTGCCAGGCTAGCCTTCATATAAAATCTGCCACCGAATATCTTCACTCCAGCAGTGATAGCTTCCGGCAATCATTTACGAAGACCCAGTTTCATCCTTAACCCAAGTGCTGTCTTCGACCTTATTTTCACTTACCATCTGGTGAGAATCATACCAATCAGAATCACCATCAAACGCGGGTTTAGTCACCGATAAAAAACCTTACTGGTACTTTTCAGGATTCTCACGGCTGGACGTGCACCTGCACGATACGATACGATACGATATAAACGTGCACGTTTATATCGTATCAAAGAAAATAACAATTTTTAGCTGGTGACTAAAAAAACAACCCTGTATACCTAATAAGTTGTGAAAACTCAACATAAAACAATATCTGTTAGGTCAGATCAAATAATAGATTTGTTTCATAAAGTAAAAGGAATAGCCCAGCTCGAAAGGGCTTGACATTGTTGGAATTGCATTTTTAAATCGCAATAGGGAAATTATAAACACCACTAATTAACGGTGCTATAGCCTAACATTATTATGTTATTGAATCAGGACTCACTCTAACACTAGGTCGTCCACGTCGTGGTTTCATGATACGCTGTGCGTCAGAGTAGTCCATTTCTGGATTCGGCCCTCCATTATTTTCTATGTCAAAAGGAATTCGAACCACCATGTCCTGAAAAGTACAATTTACCTTGTCGGCTGATCTTGTTTTGTAGATTTCATTAGAACTAAATTATATTACATATATTTTAAGCTGCATCTTGTCACACTGTATTAAAATGAAAAGTGAATATAAATAATACGTATCGGTCACCTTGTTAACTCTTGCGAGGCCATCGACCTGTTGATTTGAGCTTGTGGCTGGTACAAGCTGTGCTGGCTGTTTGGGCTCTGGATTAACCTACAACAATTTAACAAAATTAAAATTAAAGCTAAGTTTAAATAAATAATCATAAAATAAAAATGATTGCGTGCAAAGGTACCTGGGTGTGCAAATCAATAAGTGATTGTGGAGGACGATTAATAACAACAGGTGGAGTAAAAACAGGTAGCTCAGCTAGAAGAAAATAAGAGAGATATATTAAGCAGTTAATAAATACTTATTGTAGTAAGTACTATAAAAAAATTTTACTCACTGTTGCTCGTTATACCAAGTCCTTCTTTAGTCACTTTTGATAATCCTTTTATTTTCAAAAACTGTGCAGCCGACACTAATTCATCCAGATTTTCTTCTAAACACTGAGTTTTTCCACAGTACATGAACTCTACAAGGCATTTTAAAACACTAAAACGCATCTTCAGAATTATCAAAGGTTCGCCCGTCTGCTTTTGTAGCACTTCCTGCACAACATTTTTGAAAGAATTATTTTAAAGATCCTTTGAAAACTTACAATTCTAAAATACATGTTATTTTACCTGGAAATAAGCGCTACTTGCAGCCAGTACGGCTTTATGCACGCGCAAAGTATGTGAGCTACACATGAGCGTCATATCCACTAACGATTGCATTTGCAATAATTTACCGAAGCGAGACATTAGGTGTTCAGAATAATCTTCATAGTGAAGACTATACCGTATTGGAGCCATTTTAGCTAAATTAATAAATGTTATTGCAGTTCAATTAAATATTTTACCGCTGACATTTTTATGTTTGACAAATTAAACTTTGTTTCTATTCTATCTTTCAAATGAAATGAAAAACAAAAGACACATGAAAAAAAATAAAAAAAATAACAAGAATTTTTGCGGTCAGCATCGCAGTAATAATCACAGATTAAAAAAGTTTTATGGTATTTCCAAATTAAATCTTTTCATAAAAAAATCTATTTATTTTATTTATTTATTTATTCTTCATTGTACACAAAAATAAGGAATATTTATACAGAACAATTTTTAAGATACAGAGCACAATAGGCGGCCTTATCATCGAAAGATGATCTCTTACAGGCAACCCTCTAATATTTAATTTAACAAATGAGAAAGATGAAAACATGATAACTTTTAAAACGAATTAAAGTCGTCAAAATGTAAGTTAACCTACATTTATTTTCATCATTTTAAATATTAAATATTGTTTAGTGGTCGATTACTATTTAGGTTATACTATACTGTAGGTATATGTTAACGATTTATTTTATTGTAATATGTAAATAGATAATAAAAAGAAAACACGCATGTTATGTTTCGAATGGTTTATTTTAAAAAATCAGAAAAATAGTGAGTGTTTAAATTAATGAATCCATTACAAATTTGTATTTACTTATTTTTTAATCAATGAAATATGAGTAAAGTACAATATCGATAACCAGTTGGCCATGGAATTAAAATAAGTAGGTAATACAATACATTCTATAAATATAATTCTATAACAATTAAATCATTTACAACAGATTTTAAAAATATAATCTATCACAGTTAATTAAGTACATTTTTTTATTTATTTTACTGAAATAATGGAATGAAATTTCCAATCAAAATATTTAAGAAAGTACATAGAAGACATAAGATTTTGTATGGAATGTAAGTAAATAGATAAGCTGGAATGCAATGACTTGTTATTAAGGCACTTGGAACTCATAAAATAGTTGGATTACAATAATTTATTTTATTTTAATTGAGATTATAAATGTGTATTTTAATAAACTATAACTTAAATTTGTGTCCTGGAGCGGAAAATTTGCCAAACATTTTTTTTTCTGGAACAAAACCTAACGACAGTAATTACTCATACCTAAAAATACTACGAGATACAGATTTTTCCTTAATCATTGGTTTAGCCGACAGAAATACGTACATAATTTCAATACAAATCTAGTATCAATTGGTTGTCCATCACAAAAAAAAAACACTAGCTTTATAGGAAACCTATCAATCGTTTATCATAACATTAATTTTTCCATAATATAAAATACATATACTTAGCACAAACATAATAAATAAAGATTAGCTTTTCGTCCTAGAAGTCAAATTTTATTGAATGCTTGTAAGACAAATCATTATTTATATAAAATTATATATATTAAAACACGTCATAACATTTTGCAGGTTTTGAAGAACCATATTGCTAAAATTTTAGATAAAACTCGCTCTATTGTGGCAGAACATGTTTTTAATGTCATGTCAAAATTCTATTCACAGCAATTACAAATAGAACAAAGATATTTTACTAAGTATAAAATCGCTGGCAAGGGTTTTTCAATAAGTTAAGAGACATATTAACCAAATATTTTCAACCTTTTATTAATTCACAAACTAGTGTGAGTGACAATATTGTCGGGCTAGAAATGTAGACGGGTGCTCTATTCATAAGAACGCAATAGGTATGCTTGCGATTACACTGACGGAAGAAAATATTTGAAGAACATTTCCTTATTCACTGGCACTGAAGCTGGCTTATACTTTGCCACCGGCACTGGTGTGTTCGACTGGATACGTAAAAGTCATTTTATTTTATTTTCATAACTTAACTAATTAAAGAAATGTAAAATAATCTTAATAAAATAAAGAAAAGTATGGTCGGCCCCTTTCGACAAAAACCTGTCGAATTATCAACAAAAGCTTCTGCTTGCAGTTCATTTCACAGTAGTTTTCTTTTCTGTATAAATTATCAAATAACTATTTAGATTATTTAAACTACAATACTGACTTACCAAAATAAAAATGATAATCGGGATACATAAATAACTTCCTTTATTTACGTACTTCATGAAATTATTTCTATTTTGTTCATCTCGAATAACAAAAATGAATATTTAGTTCACATGAACTTCGATGTTTTTTACATTTAGAGCCATCGAGAACCTTGACCATACAATATAGTAATACAAATTTGTAACAATTTCAATACTTTTAGTATCTATTTCCAGAATTATATGCGATTTTTGTATCGCGATATATATTAACGCTTACCCTTATTTCCCTACGTCGAAGCTCATAGACGCGGTATTTACCGCTAAGCTTTCCTATCCAAAGATAATGCAAACACATTGTAATTTAGTAACGGGAGTGCAAGAAGGGGTTATTTAGAATTATTATCACCATAAATTATTATAAATACGGTAGGATTTGCTTAATATCTTTTATAATACTATTATCAGTTCTAAATCCTTTTCTATTACGCAGTTGCCTTCTCTTCCTCTTATAATTTCAGACGACATATTAAGGTAGTTTTGATTGGAATTATCATTATATAACCCCCTTATAACCCCTTATCTTGCACCTTAGCATTGACACAAATTTCTTTTATTAACATTTATTGCGATCAAATGTTCAAATAAAACGATTATTTATGCTCTATGGGCAAATATCACATAAATGGGAAATATAAGGGTTTCCATAGTTTTCTAATACCTAGACAACGTAACATTTACGACAGGTATTTAAATACCCAATCAATAATTAATTATCATTTATAATGTACTTTAATATTGTCGTACTATTAATTCGAATCATAAAACACAATAAACTTATATTTCGCAAAAACAAACTAGCGATAGTTAATCTGGATAAATTATTTTCTTTCTATATTAAAAGTTTAGCTGCACTTTGAATGATTAAAAATTCATAGAAAAATATTCTTAAGATTAAATATACTGTAAGTCGAAATTGCTGTTTTGATGTTTTGTTCCTCAATTAACTTATAAAATATAAGAGTAAACATGCAATAAAAATTGCGGCATTTATAGTAACTCTGTACTTGTTCGATTTTTCAATTATACTAAATCACTTCATTAAGTCGTAAACAATGATTGACAAAGAATTAGTAATTGTTAACAAATGATATAAAAAAACTGAGTATTATCAAGATGCATTCTCATATTACATTTAACACATTGACACTCTAATTGACAGCTATAAAATAATCACGAATAACGCTCATTTTATAATCTATTTAATAATATTTATGTACTTTTATTTATGCACTAAGCAAGTATAAAACCTTTGTAATAAGTAAAACAGCAAATCATAATCAAACGCAAGTTAGATAATGTCATTATGAACACTTTACATAATTCCAAGTAAATTTGTACAATACTTAGTATGTAGAAAAAATAGAGATTCACTTATAGAGATCGTTCAGTGAAACTAGACCATCGCCAGTCTTGGAACGACGCGTTCTTTATGAACGCACCCAGTTCGTCTCACCGCCGAATTCCCTCCGAGGACTTCAAATCGATGCAGCAATCCATAAAATTTCTATAATAATTGGCACTGTTACTTCTTTCCTACAAAAATAAATAGCAAGATATTTTTAATAAACGTCAAACAAAATTTCCGATCTGCGGAATTGGGCTCAAACTAGGCAATGGGCTGTTTCAGTGATGAATGTTACACTTAAGCTACTGTTAAAAGCGAATTACAATATTTACATGAGTCGATTCAATACTGACGCTCTCTTTACACGAAAATGCCAAAAAACCAACCATTTCCATATCAAAGTGTGCTTAGATAAAATTTTTAAATCGTTCGTCGTAATGACAGGTTTATATGGAGGGGTTTTGTAATGGCGGGTTACTCGTGTAAACTGGGCGGGCGCGTCGGGCTGGAGGCTTGCGCGGCGTCGGGGACTGCGTGTTTGAGGTCGCCAAAGGTGAAGTTGGCAGTTTCGGGCCAACAGAAGGCACGCGCGGGTTCAGCGCCGGCCGAGCGGCATTGCAAGCCCGCGGCCGGCGCGCGGCAACCTGCTATATCACTCATGCGACGACTCAGACGCCGAGGCGATAGAGAATGCCCGATATTCTCGTAAACATGCGCTGCTAAGTCCTCCTGGCTGATGAGGTTCTGGCGGCTGCCGGTGGCGTCGCGCCGCTGCCCTACGGAGTTACTCTTTCTATGTCCACCGCGAAGTTTCACCTCAGGGAACTTGCGGATCTTACAGTCGCTTACACTGCGAGGCAGTAAGTTGGCGTATCCATGTTGGCTGGCGGGAGGATCCGAGGCGCGCGGCGAGCTGTGCTTGGACGAGGTGCTCGCCGGCTTCCCCGCCTCGGGAGTGGGCGGCTGCGGCGGCACAGCATCCACGCTGTGACGCTTCCTCTCCACATCAGGCTTCGAAGACTTATCCAAAACTGTCTTCGTCTTGTCACTCTTGCATATCTTCACACTGAATCTGAAGGGAGGCTTAAATATAACCTGGAGGCGCGCTTTCTCGCCGGCCAGCAAATTCGTGGCGCTTTTGGACGGTCTGGTTTTTCTTACGTTCTTCTGCACCTGTCTGTGCGTCCGCTCCGTGAGTCCTACTGGAATGGACTTCGATTTAGGAATGGCTGCCGGCTGCGGCGAGCTGAGCAGCCATTTCTGGACTTTAGTCAAGGCCTCCGTGTCTTTGATCGGAGACGAGGGATGCTTCTGCATCGAACTGTAGTCTATAGTTTCCTTTTTCACTTTGGGTTTCCGTTTCTTCGTTTTGTGCTTGTGTTTGGAGAGTATGATATGTTTAGGTGATTTTCCATCTGCGTTTGTAACTACGGCAGCATTTTCTTTTACGACTTTATTTTCTTCTTCAGCTTTAGTTAGATTGACTGTCTTCTGTAGAAAAACAAAAATTGGTAAATTAAATAGAGATATTGTTGTAAATGTGTTGAAATATCTAAAGTGGTATCTAATGAAACTTACCCGCTTCTTATTGGCACTATGGGACGGAGAAGGCTTGTCTCCTTGTTTGATCTTGTGTTCTTTCTTGTACCGGTACGCGCGAGTGCGCAGCGCTACTTTTTTCTTCAATGGAAGTTTGGATCTGGAAAAAATTAAGACGATAAGTATGCATTCAATTGAAAATCTTCCATGCTTTGAGTTTTTTCATGGATTTAACTAATGTGCTATTTATGAAATGAGGACAACGTAATAAAAAAGATCAATTATACTTGATAGCAAATAGTTTTTTATAATCCCGTGTCTAAACTTACCTAACAGCTGTGTGCACGATCAGTCCTTGTTCGGGCGCGTCCGGCAGGCGAACTGTCTCTGTGGTCGACGAGTGGATTATAGTGACTGACTTCAACTTCTTGCCGTTCCGCCCGAACAAACGTGTGCTGGCCACCTGCGAATACACATTTAAAATATTATCATATCGTACCTACAGAAACGTATTATTTAACAACGACGTATTATTTATTGAAGGTTAGATACTTTAAGACTAACGAGCACGAAAAATGTTATTCAGCGAACATAACAGTGGACAAAAACTGACAAACTGGATCAACTGAATATTTCTTATCAACATAACTTAAGCACGACCTTCGTAGCAAGTGTCATGCGCAGTAGTAATTTTGCATACAAAATATTCTTGTTGAAAAACTTGACCCTGTTAAGATCACTTTGTATTCGCACTTCATGTAATATTAAAAACAAACTGCAAATAAGTTAATTAGGCCTTAGCATAAAGCTCAAGTTATTGTGAATGGAACTGAGGGTTGAAATTTCATTGGGGCTAAAACAAACTACAGGGAAATGAAAGGGATTTTTATCCTTATTTAAGGATTTCCAAAACAAAATACAGTTCTTGAGAAAATAAGTAATTAATACTACTCCTGTGTATAGCTTATTACAGAGAATGATAATGATACTGTACTTTAAAGTGTTTGGTAATGATGTGTGTTTCTAGTAAACCTTTAGTAGTGGAAATGATTTCACACGTTAGCTGTTACTCAGAACAGAATACCTTTTTAATATCTGTTTGTGTTTAGTTTATTGTCGAGTTCGATGACTGCGTCAAGTCTGTTGCAAGACCGCTAAACAATAAAGAATAAAATAAAACAGTGACCAAAAATATCGTTGGACAGAGTTAGATATCACCATATGAGTATTTTTGAAAACGTACCGACTGACAGCCATTGCAGAAGGCTAGCCATAAGT
This sequence comes from Stenoptilia bipunctidactyla, assembly GCA_944452665.1. NCBI lineage: Eukaryota > Metazoa > Arthropoda > Insecta > Lepidoptera > Pterophoridae > Stenoptilia > Stenoptilia bipunctidactyla. Next base: position 18,062,048 of record OX101728.1, read on the forward strand.
CTCTTATCGTCCGTTTTACAAATTACAAGAATTCGTTATTTTAGTGTTAACTCCAATAAAAGATTTGTTTGGTAAAAGAAAAATAACTTCTTGACTTAACTTCAATAAGTATTTTTGTTGCTTTAAAAAGTAAATTATTAGCTTATCTGCGACTTTTGGTTTTAGAAGTTTCTATGCGATTAAGCTTCTTAGGCTAATATTAAGAAAGATCTTAGATTTGGACTCTACTAAATTACAGAAATTTGATAGTTCTCTATGAAAAACTGACAGCGAATACATACTCGAATCACGATCAACCCAACGCCTACAAAAGCTTACACAATTACATTTAAGTTTCCCAAAAGGTAAATTAAAGGCTAACTTTTTAGTAAAAGTCGCAAGTATCTTTTCGATTTTAAAATCTTCTCTAAAGTACAGTCAGAAACTCACCAGCAAAGCTCCCACCGCGAGTAGGGTCAGCAGCACAGCGTACCAGTGCCTTAGCACCCATCGCTTGAAGCCGGCGAGGCTCTCGTCCGACAGTAACAGTCGCCGCAGCGTGGCCAGCGGGCCTGAAGGGTCTACCTCGCGACAGCGTTGGAATACGTCGCAGTACCTGCAAAAATATAGCAAGGTTTCAATAAGTGTCTGCTATGCCACAGGTAAATGCTGGATGAGCGTGGCGAGGGACCGAGCAACCTGCAGGGCTAGTATGCAACAATCGATAAATACTCGAATCGACAAGATAAATATTATTTTATCCTATTATGTAAGGTAATATGCGCACCATAATAGATAGAGTTACTTGATTTGATACCATGATTAACGTGATGATTAAGACCACAGAACCAAATATGTCATAATCTTAATAAATTACATACACTAAATCCCATATTTTAAGAAAATATCGAAAAAAGGCCCGATTTATCGTTGTCGACGGTAGCATGCTAGCCCCGCTGCAGAACCTTGCTGGGGTTAAGCAGTTAAAATGTTATGTCCACGTCAAGGTAACATTGAGAGACGTCCCAGTAGCCGTCGAATCAAAATGAAGATGGTTTTTTTTATACATATCGACGGTGGAAAAGCAAATTAAAGTAAGCGCCATTTTTCAAACTTTACAGTAGAGCCAAAAAACTTTGAAATTTTGGGTAAAATGATCATTAAAAAAAAAATATTACTTCTACAAGAATATCAAAAAGAGCAGTTGTTTTATTTTTTTAAAGTCCATAATTTCAATCTACCAATGAAACAAAGCCTAAACGATTTATAAAAATAGGTGGCGCTTAATGTTTCTTGCCCATATAATAGCTTACGGCAAAACACATTAACGTAATCCGACCTGCGATAAATGATCATGGGAAAACACTTTAACCGCCACTATTTTGGTTTATAAAATACAAGCAATACAATTTAACAACATTAATTAATATTAATATTGTATGGGCAAAACAAATTAAGTGTCGCAATGTCTGTATGGTTAACTTAGGGTAAACCATTTAAGTGCTTGAGAAATTAGAATGTAAAGCCAACAAAATAATTTAAGCTACTAATAATTTTTTATTAAGGCAGTGAAAATAAACAAATTTCAGAATTCACCCTTTTTATTAAGAACACTTACGTTTCACTTACTAACTAACAAGGAACATAGGTGGTAAAATAATCTTTTTGGGATATCAACAGAACGTAATTATTCTTTTAAACTTAACACTAGTCTAGTTATAATAATCATTATAATCAGTCACCTACTCTATTTAAGGTAGGCATGGAGAGATCACAAGACTACTTAATACTTAAAGAAAACAATAACATTGAACAACAAAACATAAAATAAATCATAACAAAAATTTAAGCTTTTTGGTAATCAGTGCAGTGAGATCAGTAACTTATTATAAAATAATTGCACTCCTTTTCACATAAAAAGTTATGTTTTTCCATACATTATATTAATCAATTTACTTACTAACTTAAACATAATTTTAAACTGTATGAACTCACTAAAAGGCTATAAAAATAGACATACTCGTAATTATTATAAAACAATTGCACTCCTTTTTCACATAAGAATATGTTTTTCCATTCATATTAATTCTTACATCTATAATCAAGTAACTAACTAACTTAAACATAATTTTTTAGTTGTATGAAATAGTAAATCTCACTAAAAGGTTATAAAAATAGACATACTCGTAACAATAAAATGTAAAAATCAAATTTAAATCTTAAAAACAAAAAAAACGCTTTACAGAACGTCTTCCACGTCTGTTTCTGTAAGAGTATCAACCCCAGAAACAGAAGTTAAAGTTAAATATTCTCTATGATATAATTTGGGTATCACGTTATCATCACAAAGTTTCTTTAAATTATTATACTTGACTTTAGTTATAGGTAAAGAAGTAGTATACAGCCGATCCACAATTTTTGAATTTAAAGCTCCTATCACCGGAATTATTTCTTCTTCTGCATCTGGCTTCATACTGTACTTAACTGCCATTTGATTAATTTTCGACTTCTTAAAGGTAGCAACTCTTATTTTACTTATTTTGCCAGTTAAATTACCGCGAAAATATTTATCAGCAAATCCATCGAAACCTAGAAAATCTGTATGATCTAAGTAATTAACATTGTAGGGTTTCGGGTCTTTTCTAGCTAATTGACAAATAGTAGCCCATTGAGAAGGTGCCCAAACAATAGTATTTTTAACTGACCCCTCAATAACAGAGTGCATAGAATCTACAGACATCTCTGTGTGGCCTGGTAGCAAATAATTTATTTGAATGCTTAAAATATTTTCGCAGTTCTTTAATGCATTATGTAAAGCAGCAAGTACTATTTTGTTTTTGTTCTGTCCTGGACAGGAATCGGAATATAATAGTAGGTGTTTAACCGAGGCTCGGGAATCTACTAAATTTATATATTTTTGAATAATTGAAGCAATTTCATTACCTCCACGTTTTCCTTCTGATTCTCCCCAAATATAACAAAAGCCTTCTCTGCTACCATTTTCATAAAAACATAAGTTATAAATGGCATATTTTCTGGAATAGTACAGTAACATACTCTCGCCATGGGGTGTATTCAGAACCTTCTGAAGATCAAAAGAGGTGCAGATGACATCCGAGTGCTTTTGACTTAATTCACGATGAGACTTATATCTTTCTTTGCTTGCTATCTTTTCTTTCAAATGGTCTTCTTTCTCTACCTTACTTTCTTCAGTATTTTCAGCATCTAACTTTATACATTTTATACACTTATCTTTTTTTGGTACATGAAAACCTATATTAAATTCTGTCCTAAAAATATTCAAAAATACTTTCTCACTAACATAATCAATCCCTGCAGATGTTTTCTCTTCCTTATAAATCCGGTACAAATTTTTGTGATTTTTATATTCCACAGGTAAGTAAAGTTTAGTGGTATCTCTGCGGCAATAATGCGAGGGCAAAGCAGGCAATTTTTTGATGAAGTTTTGAACGTTTTGCTTCGTTGCTTCTTTCGTCTTATTTGCAGGAATGTGTCTACCCCTGAGGTCCTCTTTTGAAGATCCTTCTATGCAGTTTGACAGTGTGTAATACATGTATGTTTGTGAAACATCTAACGTATTTAGTATAAACTGCTGGCAAACCTTGCGTCTGTCTTCATTATCGTTTATATAATATTCGAAAGAATAATTACGTTTTCCACTATCTTTTGAACGTTTTCTCTTAATAGTAATTCTTCGAGACATATTAACAATCCAGTCTCGTTGTCTTTCAGAAGATAATGTCCAAAAGTGATTAAATAAAGACAATCTTCTTTCTTCGGTTATCACCTGGCAATTATTCCCACATTTTTTACCAACACAAGGATTAGGTTTAATTTCTTTTTTGGATCGTATTTTTCCGTTTGTTTGAATATACTCTTTTCCGCTATTTTTACATATCTTTCTTTCCTTTCTAGTATTAGTTTGTTGTATCTTTTTTCCCTTTTCTCCCACTATACTAATATCGTCCGGTTTTCCAATGATTTCCTGCAGTGGTTCATTAGTAGTTGTTTCCTTGTCTAGTTCCTCGGTTAATGTCAATTTGTTCTTCTTTGTGGTCTTTTTCTTAGACTTTTTAGTAATTGGTGTATCCGAATTAGAATCACTGCCACTTTTTTCATTCCACGAACTAAATTCATCAGTAAAATATGGATCTTCATTATCAGATATAAATTCGCAGTAAGTTTTCTTAATCAATTTGCGTTCGCTAGATCGTTTTGAAAGCTTATTACTAGCTGATATAGAACTTGTGTTTTTTTCAGTCATAGTATTAGTATTTAATACAAAATTACTATCTTCTACCTGAAGTTCGCTTGAGATGTCAACTATAATAAAAAAGCAATAAGTAAATAAATAGACACATTAAAATATTAATAAAATAGTAATATACATAAATATATACAGTCAAAATTATCCAGGTACTACGTGTGGGGCTCAGTCAATAAGGTGCTTTTTTGTTTTGAAAAACAAAACAACACTCACACTAGAGAAAAAGCCTTGTATTGTGATTACACAAATATTTGTCACGGGTGGGAATCGAACCACACTCGGTGCGTATGACCACATCAATCGCTAGACCACGAAATCGAATTAGCACACACTTTGTAAAAATAATAAACTCGACAAAGTCACCACAACTTTGTCGAGTTTATTATTTTTACAAAGTGTGTGCTTATTTGTATTTATGACTATATTAGTAATTTACGTGTCTGTTTGGTATAATTGCGTAGGTTTACAACAAGCATTTACTTAAATTATTAAAATAATAAAATAACGAACCTGTTTCTTCCAAATTTTCATCATTAGAGTTATTAGTGATAATGTTTTGTCGGCATTCAATTTGTGACTCTTCTGAGGCTGCAATGACTGCCTTGTCGGTCACGTCTAAAATGATAAGTTAATACCTATTCAGTACATAATTAATACTACGAGTATAAACCTTATGCAAAAATGAAAAATCTTAATTGTAAATAATGAATACATACCTGAGTTCGCTATCGGCAGATTATTATTAAAGAATATTTCTGGAGAAAGAACACCTTCGCTGCTTACTAAAGGTTGATTTATTGATGTGTTGGCGTCTGTCAATAATTTTAATTCCAAACATTGCTTTTTCGGCTCCTGGGATATGTCAGACATTTCATCTTCGAATGTTATTTTACGTCGGCAGGATTTTTTTATAACTGACTGCGAATCAGTCATTTCGAATATTTTTCTTTTAAAATAAGTTTTACGATCCATTTTAAAACTGTAACATGCAATATAAACAAAATGAATAAGCATCAAATTTATTATTAGCTACACAGTTATCATACTCGTATTAATCATACTAATTAATTACCCAGTTACACAATAATTTAAAACTAAATTAAACAAAATAATAAGAAAATATCTTACGCTTGGTCTATTCATGAACGCCCGTGTTGCGACATGTACGCACGCGGCGACTGCCGATCAATAAATGAAGCGCCATTTGATCGTCTCTTCTATTTATACAGTCGTCACTTGCACGAAATGGTTCAAAAAAACGTTACTTTAACCGACATTACGTAAAAATAAGGATTAAATCATTTAAATTAAGCGACATTTTATTTGAAAAAAGTACTGTCGGTTAATTTTAAAATATTCGTGTTTTTTTTAACATAGTTAAATTAAGCGACACTTGTGTATTATTGGATGACTGCCAAAACCAATTAACAGCCATGACAATGGTATCTAGATATTAGCAAAACACATTTTATCCATACTGTGAATATAATGTTTAACGGCAAAACAATTTATACAACAAATCGACAGATTAGGCAACCATAGCATAACGCATTAAGTGGTCATGTAGGGGCATTATGGGGTACGCAAAAACAAATTAAGTACTTCTTAAAAGTTGAACTAAGAAAACGTAAACAACTTAAATGCCAAACATACATTGTGTATATTAAGTTAAGTAAAAAAAAAACAAAATAGATAAAATATTAAGTCGGTTCAATCATAGCAAAAAAAAAATGCCCTACCAAATTGCAATACATTAAGCGACATCAAAGTGTTCAGATCGTTATGAAACTAAGACCAATCGACGCAGAATTTAATGTGGATTCCAGTTATGTATTTAACTCATTTTCGTCCAAAGTGTCGCTTAAAGTGTTCTGCCTTTCCACCGTCGATATAATAGATAGGAAGATTGTTTTCTGTTTCAAGAGGAAAGTGATCATGAAGTATAAGCTATAAGTACATCCAGAAGAAACCGGTTCAGTCGTTATAGTGATCAAGAAAAACAGACACAGACAGTTCATTATTTTCAGGTTAAACCACCTTAAACAGGTATCGGACACGAAACAGAATAAAATAACAGAACCAAATTATGTTCAACCAACAACGGAATTTAATATTTGTATAGTTTTAATAAAGTGCTTCACAAGTGTCTGCTTGTAATATCAATAAACTTTGTATCTATAGCATGTTATCTCGTCTCATTCTTTTCACAGTGGGCCAAGAAAGTGGTGTATCAGTTTTGATTTGCTTTAGGCAACAAAGCTTACAAAATGGTTCAAAATAGAAGTTTTCCGATCGATTCGCAAGCAAAGCTAATCGTTTCATCTATGAATCTGCAAGCGGCAATCAACCTTAGATATACCACTGTTTTGGCTTACTGTATATATAAACCTGTCAGAAACTTGTAATTGAATTTGAACTCTATGCCCTTAAAATCAAGTAAAAAATTGGTTGGGTAATATTGACAGGTTTGATACGCTTGAACTGCTGCATTCTGTATATAACTAAAACAAATACTTACCCATTGTAATCATTACAGGGCGTGCCCGGCTTGGCGTACATATCGGGCACGTCGTACGGCGCCGCGTTCCACTGGAAGCTGGAGCGGCACGCGCCGCCCGGCGCGCGGCAACACAGCTCGCACGCGGAGCGCGGGTCGTCCGCGCGCGGCGGGCACTGGCACGACTCCAGCCCGTATGCGAGGCAGATTGAACCGGTGCACTCCTGGGAGTTAAAAGATGGACGCGTTGTAATAAAACTTATATGTGGTCAGTTTTATGTTGCTAACAGTTTCATGATGAATATGTATAGCCCGCGTAGTGTTCAACACCGCTAGAATTATAAAATGTTACGTTACGACCCGCGCGCGGATTGAACCTATCCTGCAAGTCGTGCGGAAGCCTGAGCACTCCAGACGTAGAGAGACGTGATTCTTATGTTAAAACATACAAGCAGTTTCACGAGGTTTATAGCCCGCGAAATCAATAACCCCGTAAGACTTCTTTAGAATTCCAAATTCAGTTTTCTAAAGGCAAAATGCTAAGTGCGGGTCGTCCGCGCGAAGGGGACGTTGCCAGGACTTGATACGAAGAAGATTGAGCCGGATCACTACTGGGGTTTAAAGACGCTTTGTAGTGACTATTCTTAGCCCTCCAGTTCGTACTAAAGACAGGAATTCTTTAGGATTCCAATAAAAAAGGCAAATTGCCGCGCGCGGGTCTACGTTTTCGGAAGATTCTAGACTTTATGCGAGGCATATTGAGCCGATGCATTCCTTGTTCATACTCCGGTTATAGGGCGACCAATCGTAGTGGCATTTCATTGCACTTCAGGTTATACGAGAGGCAGATTGAGCCTGTGCACTCCTTGGAGTAACTTGGTGGGCGCTTTGTAGTAACAATCACATGTCTTTTAATATCGACGCTACATGGCAATAAAATAAACACTTTATTATTAAACACACAAGTAATAATAAATAATAAGAAGTAATAATAAATAGTAGCGGCAGGCAGCGACAAGCTAATAAAGTATTAAAGTGTACATTTTGTGTTTCTTTGCTTATATTATGCTTACTTAAACTAACATGCCTGTGAGCTTATAACAGTTTGATATTTGTACTTGAAGCTTGGCCTGCTGTCGGTATTTATTTTTACAAATATTATTTAAAACTTCTTTGTCGTATGTGCTTGTTTCGTGCTTTTTAACCAACTTCCAAAAAGAAGGAGATCGGAACTCAAATCGTCTGTTTGTTTTTATTTTTTTTCTACCTCATAACTTTTGAGTGGGTAAACCAATTTTGATCTTATTGTTTTTAGTTGCGACTTACTGTAATCCGCAGTCGAGTTTTTAATTTTTGCAATTAGGTACATTTTTTTCTTGCTTTTTAGTTTGATACCTTGGTGAAAAATTTACAATTGAGCAGGTCTTTTATTAGGTATTTGCAGTCTTATACAATACATACATACATACCTTCACGCCTGTATCCCATTTGGGGTAGGCAGAACACCAGAGGCCATCAAACCATCTGATGTCACTCACGTTTGACAAATTTCGAGGTAATGATGGAGAGAGACTATTGCAGTGACAGGGAGTCAACCTATCGCCCGCAAAAAACGCCAATAAAACCTATGTCCCTTAACTGACTTTTACAGTATGCCCGGGAAGAGAAGCAGCTGGCACATTCTATGTTTTTCTTTCGCTCCCAGTCCAGCATGGGGCAATAAATACAAATAAATGAAAAAATACTTATTTTCAATATTTTTCGTTCATTCATTGCAGATAATGCTGACAAAGGACAGTAACGATTTCCATCTACACATAGACAGTAAAATTCATCGCTATCACAACGTCATATTCAAGTACATACGCTATATTGGAATATAAAACCGTTATATTTAGGTGACCAGAAACCATGGTGAAACCCAAGTCGATAATAAGACTTTGTATGATGAAGAAGTCTCAGATTTGGGAAGTTTCAAATAGAGTCGTTAAATATATTTCCCCTGACAAGATTTGGTCCCTGCTGAAACCTTCTTGATTATGGTTTAAATAAAATACTTGCAGTTTTTAAAAGTTGTGTATAACGGACTTTAAAACTCTCGTTTATTACGTTCTACCAGAGATATTCCCACAAAAATAGTGCACAAAATGTAAGCGAATCGACTAAAATTGCGTACTTTGAATTTTTCGGTATTCCTTTAAATATGGTAAATTTAAAGCATTATGATGTATATAATATATTTAGAATAGGCTGACCATAAACTTTGGTAGCCATATTGTTAAAATCATAAATTATTTGTTTTTATGCCCCCCAAAATGTTTATTTTTAGACGCCATCTTGAAATTTGATATACCCCATGTTACTTGCGCAGTTAATACGAATCTATTGATACCTTATTTGTTTAAAGCCGTCCAGCAGTTCAGTAGAAATCAGGGAACAAGAAACAGATATACAAAAATACATACGGGTTGAAAACTTTGCGTGCCGCAGTCGGGTAACAATGATACACTTTCGGATGACATGATTTGGGATCAAATGATTGGAAATTATCTCTTCTGTGTCACTTTAAAAGATTTCGATCTAAGTACCAATAACCCTGTATAGCAGACGACCTAAAATTATTGATGTTGATTCTTCTTCTTGCGAGTCGACACAAATTCAAATTTTGTTCGTCCAAAATTTCGCCACCTCTACAGCACCATCATCGCTGGCCTCCATCAAGTCCTGGAGTGTGCAGCTATGTGGACATTCTGGGCAGGTGAGTAGGTGCGTCATTGTTTGCGGGGAATGCCCGCATTCACACTTATCGTCCGAGCTCTCAGAGAAACCCCACTTGCAGCGATTGTCTTTGCTGAGATCTACCTGGGCTCGGAGCCGGTTTAAAGTTTTCCATGTCGGCCATGAAAGATCGTGTCCAGGCGGAAGGTTCTCCAAGAGTGGAACAAAGGGTGTTATTGAGTTCCCAAGTTTTTTCTGCCACAGTTCACAACGCACTTTAGAGACCTCGCCCTGAATTGGGGTGCTACGTCTTAGGAAACTATTACGGCTCTGCAGCCTTCGGGGAACCGTGGAGTAACCATGCATTGGGTGGCGGGCATCGCTTTCCAATTTGGGGCGTTCGACAGAGCCAGCCACCTCTCTTCTGATGTCTGGGGGATCAATTCCTACCAGGGGATACAGTTTCTGTACCTGGGTCGGCCTTAGACAACCTGTAATGATCCGGCAAGTTTCGTTGAGTGCTATGTCTACCTGTTTTGCATGGGCAGAATGGCTCCAAACAGTTGATAATAATGACGAAAGCTACTTACGCCCATATAACACACGAGCTCCTTATCACACCTCGTCCTATTAGGCTTGTGTCGGCTGGCGGGGCAGGCGGCGCGTTTACCGTCGCAATGCGCGGCGTCGCGGCAGCCGTTGTCCGAGCGGCACTTGTCGCCGAACTTCAATGTGCAAGATGCGGTGCAACACGGGCCCTGCAACGTTGCACCAATGATAATTAATATTATTGACAGAAAGAGAACGAATAACATTAATTTAAAAAAACATGTTTCAAAACAAATATGTAAACATTTTTGCTACATTGCATTGTATACAAATAATCTTTATACAAAACCATATTAATAGCACGAAATTATTAGATGTACGGGGTAACTGGTGGGTCACTTTTAAAATTCAAAGACTTGATAGTTTGATATCATACATGCAGAGCAAAAATAAAATTATAAACTAAAAATAATTATTTCCTGAGTAAACTTGACCGAAAGTTAAAGAATTGATTATGCAACGCGTGGTTACGCTAGCGTTGGCAGCGATCCGCATGCCAAGTCACGTGCCGCGATCGACTCAGTTGTTTGTAAATTAAATAGTAACATAGCAGTATTTATTTATAGGGAATTCTAATGAAAACATAAGTTCCTACTTTTATTAGATAATTATAATCAGAATCGAGTACAGAGTGCTCTCCTTCAGTATCCAAAATTTGTCACCAATCACCCTGAATAGAATTCATTTAACAATATGTATCAAATTTCATAAAAAAAGTTAAAAGAGATTTTTCGCCTGCCATTGATCAACACAACCGCCCACTGCATGTATCTCTCTCCTAGCTGACGAAGGGAGTTAAGGCCGCCAACCACCAATCGAAACTATAAGTGTTGGTTGGTTGATGTCTGAATTTTCAGTGCTCAGTAATGGCTTCTGACATACAAGTACACAGCACCCAGAACCAATAATTTTTTTTTCGTGATTAAGACCACGTTTGATCTCAATTTCACCGAAGATACCTGGCTCTTCACAGAATATTGCTGGAAGACATCATCGTAGGAGCGGTGATATATGAAGGGTGGTTGTTTGGCTTGGCAGACCCTGAAGTATTTCTACCACCAAGCGGGACCACTCGGATTATTCGCCTTTTACGACACGCTTATCGAGGGGAGTTAGGCTATTTCTAGATGACCCTATGCGGACTTAACTTCTTAATGTATTTTTCATTTCTCATACTCGGAAAGTAGTCTATGTTTGATCCAAGTTTCGGTCTGAAAATGCTTCATCCGACCCGCGGGTCGGAATGTTTCATACAAATTCATTCCGAACCAAGGGCCGGAATGGATTTCAAAAATAGAACTAATACATTTCTTATGAAGCCAGCTGTCAAAAATTTAGATTTTTTTTATTTTAGAAGTCAAGTTAAGAGCCCATACTACTCCAGCTAGAATCTGAATTTCGCCCCCACCTCACCGCCCGGCCGTGAAGCACCCCGCAACGCGTGTCGGAGCTATCTTACTCACTCGCGTTTTGTTTTCTCCAACTCTGCCTTTTCCGTATCTTATTTCTTTCATTTCCCATTTTGAAATAAAACACACCACAAATTTATTTATGGAAAACACGATATTTACGTGATGTTGTAGTGGCGGCGGCAAGCGTGAAAGCGACACAGGTTCCTCGTACGAATGCCGGAGCGCAACTGAATCCTTGAGCGGGCGCAGGTCACCCGTCGTGCCAAACACATTATTTTAGATTTAAGATTTATAATAAAAAAAATAATAAAATTATTTTAAAATCAGATCATATAGTACACGTATTGTCATACCTTGAAACTAAATACCAAGTTACATTAGTGTAGGTTAAGTACTAATTAAGTAATAAGGTTTCTTTGTTAATTTTAGAGGTAAGTTTGTGATTTTTTTCTATCGAGATTTTTTTCATTAATCGTGTTTTCAAAACATATGGTTCTTAGTTCATACTCTTAACTTTGCTATATGTTTTTTCTAAAATTATTAGTTCAGTACTCTGATAGATATTTGAGATCAAAATTTGGATTCGGAGCGTGTTTGAGGTAGTGTAGGCCCTTAAGAGAAGTAATTTAAAAAATTATATTTGTCTATATTTTGCCACTATCATTTAAAAAAAAATATAAATATATAATTTTCTTAATCATATATAATTATTTTAATACATAGGGTTGTTTTATGTAAAAAATGATATCTATACCTACATAGAAATAAGTCACCGATTTATATGTGAATAAAAATGTCACTTTAAACTTTACGAATTGTTCGAACTTTTCCATTATTTTTAAATAAATATTAAAGAAAAATGTTTTTTTTTTTACTTTCCTTATATTCGAAATGAAAAGTAGAGTGTTCCCCGCGGGTGGATGACATCAATTCCCATACGAGGTGTTTAGACGCCCGAGCGCAGCTAGTTTAACAATCTACTATTCTGAAGCATCGACTAACGGTTTTTACTTCCAAAGGGCTTAACTTCGTAACTAACGAGGGTTACAAAAGCTATGCTCAGGGACTTCGTACCTGACTAGGGCTGCACACGCTGTGTTCGGTGAGCGTGCACGGCTTGTAATGCGGGCGCACGGCTTGCGGGCGGCAGCACACGTCCGTGCACTCGGACGCCCAGCCGCAGTCGCACTCCTCGCCCTCTTCTACGACACCGTTGCCGCAGATCGCTGGCTGTGGCTCTGTGGATTATATTGTAAGTTAAATAAAAGGAACTTAAAATATAATTCATCATCATCATCATTCTTTACAATGACACATTATATAGGTATAAGAAGATTACATGTAGTGGACATGTCTATAATTCTCCGACAACCGTAAAGGCCAATTTGTGGTTGCTGCAACTGGAAACCTTTAGAACATTTACAGAAATTGATAGGTGCTTCAACAAGGTTACCAGTTGCATCAATTGCAGATTCTCTAGTTGTAGCAAGTGGCAATTTCTAAAAAAGTTGATGGTTGCCTCAACTAAGTTGTCAGTTTTGTAAACTTAAGTTGCTACGTGTGCAAAGCGCCTAAGTTAACGAAACTGAAACTAAAAATATGTAACACCTATTAAGTCTTGGTCACCAAAGTACCTGAGAGAGTTATCACGATATAGCTGAGGTGAACATTCGACAAGATTAAAGAGACCTTTAGATTTAAATTAAGTATACTTCTTCACTCAACTACAGGTGTTAAAGAGTTGAAAAAACTTAAACCAGGTAACTAAATCAATAGAAATAACAGTGTTTTTAATGTTTTTAAATCCTACGAACGAGCAGTGGATCCACCTGATGGCAAATTGCATTTTCTCTTGATATGTATCTCAATTGAGGAGATTATTGCTGCTAACACAAAAGGGGCCACAGTGGCTGAGGGCGTCAACAAAAAGTAGATATCACACACACACGACACTTCATTTATAGATAAGGCAGTTTTCTACACAATTCGTTATGTCAACAACGACACCACTTTTTTATTTCTAATACTCCCTTGAGATTGGCATTAACACCAAGCCTATAATAGGCTTCGTACCTGTGAAGCACCCCTTCGGAGACCTGGCCTTATTGTTGAGCACGGGGTCGATGGCCCGCAGCGAGCATGGAGAGAACTTGTTGTTGTTCTTCTTGTCACCGCTGGTGGCGCGCGCGAACATTATGAAGTTGCCGTCTTCGCCGAATGGAGTGCAAACTTCTGGATCGTGCTGTGGGTGATATGTAAGAAACGAATTTAAAATTTGCAGGACCTACTGACTTTGATGTGCGCGATATTTCTTATTAAATTATTTATACAAAAAAAAGAAAAAAATCAAAGACCATCTCTTCGAAATTGTGCAAACCTTTTCTTAAAGCCTTTAAGAAAAGGCACACCAAAATTAGCATTAAAAGTTTTGATAACATAGTTTTGATATGTGCTTTACTTTAACTTTTTGTAATTTTGAATACGTAATAAATCAACTGAATCTCGGCGTACACTAAAATATTTCATTTATAAACTCGGATATATATACAATATCCTGTTCACTATTTAACGTACACGCAAGTAGAATAAACAAATAAACACCAGCATTTCAATTAAGCTGCACCCATGAAATCGTGCACAGCTGCGTGTTTTTATTTAACCGTTAATATATCTGCGTATAGATTCAATAACACGGTGATTTACACGACAAAACCGAGATAATCTGATTCAGTGCGAACCGCAAACAGCGTCGGGAAGCGCGGCCATTGTGCGCAGTCATTCAAACTTTTTTATTTCACCTATTATGTACCCGTTGCCTGTTTACTGTTTTTCAACGCATACCTATAAACTGCACTTACTATGACTATCAATTACCTTTTTATTTCAATCGTCGATATGGGAAATAATGACACGTAACGGTCGCGCTTACGGTAGGTGATTAGGGCACTGTTACGTACAAAAATGTTAACGATGTTTTAGTTATTCAGTGCAAGCGTTTAAACGGTTAAAGCATTTCTTGAATCTGTAAATTGCAAAGAAGAAAGAAGAATTTCTCGCGTCTTTAAAAAGCTTCAAATTGAAAAGCTCATTCCGGGCTTTAATTGGCCAACTATTGAAATCGCTTCTGTAGACTTTATTTTAAGAAGATAGCTTAAAGAAATTTGTATTTAAAGCTGTAAGGATTTGGTATGAAAAATTGTATGTTTTGAATACATAGGTACTCTTTGAGAAAAATGTGCTTACTTATTTGAAAAGCCTCAATACATAGAAGAAAAAAACTTAAATGAGATATAGAACTTCAGAAAAAAACATCAGGATCATCACACAGACCTATTCTGAGCATTATATTGTCTTTTATTTCAACAACATAACTAAGAAAATCACTTGTTATTTTAATACATGAAATTTCGAGTGATGTATATTTCTCAAACACGGGGTGGATTTTATTTAATTCAATATACTTATAATCAATCAGTAATTTTCGACTTGGTGGACTAAAACTGTGGTAACTCAGCTCGTAAGATGCATCATCTTGATTTTTACCAGCCTATAGTGAAGCCTTTACGACTACTCTAAAATTGGTAAACGCCAGATTAAAATTTGAAGATTATCCCAAAAATAAATGACAAAATTTTACTTTTATTTTAGAGACACACAGATCGTATCGATGTTTTCAACTACAGCTTGTTAATACCAATACAGTTACCTTTTGTAATATTAGAGTTACTTAAATGATTTATTTCGTAACATTTTTTATCATTACTTGAGGTTGGAAAATCAAATCGGGTTATCTCAACCTGAAAATTAAATAAATAAATATTTCTGACACTCACACAACATTATCTAGCCCAAATTAAGTTTCTTAAAGAATCTTATCTTTATCTTGGTGGTAGGATCCCTTCTGGGTCCGCCTGGCTAGCGACCACCCTTTATATAAAGTCTGCCGCCAAATGTTACCGCTCCGGCGGTAATGTGTTCCGGCAATGTTGTATAAAGAGCCAGTTCCTTCCTAAACCCGTGTGCTTTCATCTTCGACCTCATCGTCACTTACCATCAGGTGAGATTGAGGTCAAACACGGGTTTAGTCACTTATAAAAAAAAAAAAAAAACTTGTGTTATGGATACTAGATAACTGATATACTTAAGAAATATATACACATACATATTGAATAAATACATTTTTTTTATTAGAATAAACTTAAATAAACATATAAACATCCATGACTTGACGACTAATATCTGTGTTCATCACACAAATATCCGCCGCCGCCGGGATTCGAACCCAGGACCTCTAGCATAGAAGGCAATTTATGTTACCGCTACACCAGCCGGTCGTCTAAATAAAGTATAGTCTTAAAAAGTATACTGACCGGGGATCCGAAGTTGTGTCCGATTTCGTGCGCGAGCGTGACGTGCGACACCGCCGGCGGGACGTGCTTGCCGTAGTTCAATAGCGTCACTATCCCCGTATTGAGAGACTTCATACTGCCGCGGTAGTGCTGGAAGAAACAGTCGATATGCAGTAGTGAAGGGATGTGTTCCGAACGATAGATAACTCAAGATGAGCTTAAACCAGACTGATAAAAAAACAGGTATTTTTTATAAAATACGTCATTCTGTGTTTTGTATTGAATAAGGTATATTAGAAAGCTTTTTAGCGAATTAAATTGCATTGAATTATTATTCAAACGACAGTGACGGTACAATTATGAAGAGGTAACCATCGGATAGTTTTTCCTATATATATAACCGCTACAGTGCTGGTAATTTGAAGTATCGAGTAAATAGATTTGTCACGGATGGACGTGTGTGACCTTAGTCCTCATGTTCACTTTCCACCAGATAGCATGGAGGTCAACCATCCCATCCTTATTACGTAAAAAAACAAAATGGTTCACATCCTGTAGGATGTAATAGATAAATCTAAGCGAATGATTTGTGTTAAAACTTACCCCATTCTTTTCACAAACTCCGCCGGCGTTTTTGAGATCACCAGTCCAAGCCAGCCCAAGAGTTCCCATTTCAAAATCCCTATACGTGAACATATACGCCAGACAGAATGCATCATAGTCTTCCTCTACAAAACAATAAAAATACATATTAGTGTTATATAAAAGGATTTTAAATATACATTTAAATAAATAAGTTATTTAGAAATAGTTACCTGAAAATAACTCTAAATACTTCTCGACCCCGTAGTTATTAGGAAACCTATAAGCGGGGTCTTTCAATGCGTCCAGCGTATGAACTTTTATCCTCTTTATCATAAAGGTAATATTGTCCGGCTTCCCGTCTTGGTTGAAGTCTAAAAGTTATGAAGAAATATTATATTTAGAATTTTTATTGAGTAAAATACGTTTTATACCGGATGTTATTTTTAACACAACGCAATAATAAGTGTTTTTTATTTAATATAATAAATCGAGACAACTGAAGAAAACACAGTCTTTTTATATTACTATGCTATGATATTTCATGTGAAATTACCTGTAACTTTATAAATGGCGTTGACCTTCTGTACGTGTCGGGTCATCACTTCAATGCATGCTTCTTCCGAGCCGTACCTTTGATAGAACATGTGATCCGCCTGCAGATACACCAGGCAAGTCGTCTTTTTCGGATCTATCGTGGCCCTTTTATTGACGTGCCGACCGTCGTCTGACGCGTTGGCACTCAGCACCGTGTAGCCCATAGGCTCTTTCTTCACTATATCCTTACTCACTGTCACCACCCCAGCTTTAGTTTTTATCACTTCGACATGCGTCTTTGGCTTCGGTCTGGAGTCATCGACATCCAATCGCACTTTAGTAATAAGATTACTCCTGTCAATCTTAGTTGCTTTCGCTTTCTTCGTACTAGTGCTAGCTTTGTCGTGCGAGTCACCGTTACTGGTGTACGGTGCGTCTAAGTCTAATGGTAATTCGGGATTTTTCTTTGGCTGGTCATCTTGCATTTCGTCTTCGGGGAGCCATCTCTTCTTTCGTCGGTGTATTTCGCTTCGGAGATCGTCGGTGGTGTTTGCTGAGTGTATGGGGTGTTGGGGGGATGTGACGTTGAATAGTTCTGCGTTGTGGGCTTGGTTGCGCTTGATGTGGAGTAGATGCGAGGCGCAGAAGGGTTCGTCGGGCGGGCGCGGGTGGTGCACGTCCGACATGCGGTATATGACGCTGTGCATGGCGGGGTGCTGCACGCGGTAGCGCGACGCCGGCTCCACGTAGTACTCCTCCGATGGAGTCCAGATCGTGCCGTCGAACAACCCGTCCGCCGTCATCACCCCGTACACGTGCGATGTTTCATCATCTGGAAAAATGTTTCCGTCATTAGTAAACTGCAATTATATATAATTAATTATAAGCTCTGCCCGTTAATATTTTTAACGGTGGCTATTCCTGCGTTTCACCTCAACCTTACCCGATGGTAGGTGAAGGTGAGGTCGAAGAAGAAAGCACATGGGTTTAAGAAGAAATTGGCTCTTCATAAAACATTATCGCTTGCCAGGGGCGGTAGGGCTATTCTTAACCAAACTTCACAAAGGAGACAGAACCTGCTCCATACATTTCTGGGCCACGGTGTTAACAACTTGACATTTGCTTCTTTTTATTTAAAATATAATCATGTTTCATCACCGAAATTTTCAAGATAAACCAGTGTTGAGGAATTGAGATATCCATAATTTTGTCTATAGCTGTGTATATAATCACCTTTGAAAGCTATTCTTTTTCTTATTGTTAAGATCTATAAATGAATGATTGTATTTTGAATTATTTAGAGAGTTTATAATAAAAAAATAAATAGTAAGACATTTTACTTAGATAGCATACTAGATAAAATAGGACATTATAAGATAAAACCTATACTTACTTAGTTATTACTTATAGTTTTAAACAACTATTCAAACTAATAAATTGATACTAACAACTTTCACTTTTCTTAGGGCTATCTTTAAAATAGAAAAAACCATGAAAATACTCAAGCGCAAGGAAAGAAACCAAACAAACGAGTGAACAAATACATCGATTGACTTACTGAACGAGTCAATTACCATAGTTTCGTTCTTCATTCACTCAGTATTGCCAAACCTAATAAAGAATTTCGCCTATTTTAATTACAAAATAATTATTTAAAATTAAACTAACGCGGTTAGTTTACATTCATTTAACCTTATAATGATTCTCATTTAATATTTCTTCAATTTTACTCAGCGTATTTTCAATTATATTACGAGTTATTCATCAATACTAAAAATCCATGACAGCAATTTCCATATCTTGAATTAACTTGTTTCCCCTTCACTACATTTTTAGGGGTTTTATGTATTTTGAATAAAGATAAAATAAGTAAATTTTTTCGACCAAAGTCAACCTGTTAACCCTGTGGCCCAGGCTTACTCAGTTTCCTTTTGTTGGTAACAACAAAAATAGAAATTCCATTAATGACCCAAATGAGCCCTACGTAGAGCCTTCAAAACGCAAATCTATTCTTTTCAAAGACCGCTAATTACCCAAAAAACATCTAATTTATGCAAACGCATTAATATAAACCATCAAACGATCGTCTTCATCAAAATAAGCCTTTTGAAATACAAACAAGTAGGCGACTTCAGATAAATGGGCAGCCATATTTTATGCAAACTAATTCGAGGTGCAAAGAGCCCGAGACTCTGAATGAATTAAAATCACAACTTGCAGTCGCAGTGGGAGGGATGAAACCGCTCATAAATAACGGTAATTACTACCCTCCTCACCGCGGCATCTCCCTACATCCATTTTCTGACAAAGGGGAAAAAATAGTTGCAAAGAAACTGCGCCCCTCGAGAGTTTCTGCGTTCACCTAGGAAGTAAATCAAATCTTCTGGAATACTTAACTGTGCATTTTTCATGTAACGACACAACCTTCGTTATTTTACAAGTGTTAATCATTCATTTTTATATTTATTGGGATTGGGATTTTTATTGCTAAAATACTGCGTTCATGAAAAGGAGTTGTTGGTCATAATTTTAAAGAAAGATTCACTTCATAATGTTAACATAAAAGTTACAGCAGTAGGTACTAAAACGTAGTTTTATCTGCCGAAAAAATAGCAGTATCAACAAAGTGGCCTTAAAAAAAATTAAAGGCAATGCGAATGGAACAAAAAAAAATATTTGACATTTTATCACGTATTCACGTATTTTTCTATTCACTTTATCGGCCTAAAACCCTACATTCTTGACGGATTAAAATTGAATACACTTATAACCACATGTACACAAGTATATATTTTCTCCGCAATGACGCGAAGAACATTAAACTTTCAAGTTGAAGTAATTCCATCAAAATTCACTTTGTCGCCGCTTTCCAGCTGAGTCTACACGTCATACTGTTTTATTAACTTACGCTTGTAATCCAGTCTCTTTACTTGTTCAACGGAATGGAAAATAACGCTTTTCTGGATGTTCAATTATGAACATCCAGAAAGTAGCGAACTAAGAATGTATTTACTTTAGTTTAGCGGGACTGTAAATAAGGGCTTTACTTTATTTGATAAGTAGGTAAATACATTATAGCGTGCAGAAAGGCTTTCCGCCATATTTTATAAATCTGCCGGCTACCAAGTGTACAGTTAGCTACACCACTGAAAATAAAGTTATTGTAATAATGAAAAAAATTCATAACCAGCCTATAACATGCTTTTGTACAAAAATAAGTCATGTTGCATGAAAAAAAACACCTGCCTACCACCAATTAATACCTACCTTATTGAACATTTTTGAATTGGAGCTATCTTAATACGTACTAGGTAATTAATAGGTTTTTTTATACTTAGATCAAGATTCAAGGGATAGATCGAGCAAGGTATATAATAAATAAATAATAAATAATTCATTACCAATATATTTAACAAAAAGACACATTATACACACACATAAAATGCCTTAACTTAATAATATGCCGTATGTATCTATGAATGTATAGGCCGACAAGGGTCTTTTGGCGTGTGGCAAAAAAATTAACCAACCGCGATCTTATAAAGTGTCACTTCAGACTTTTGCCGTCTCATATTTTGTTGTTGTACTTTAAATGAAAAAAAATATGTTTAAAAAGCACGAAAATATATTAAATGTGGGCTTACTTATGGTGGTGGTAAAAGTAAAGAAGTTGTTTTAAGTCCCAATTTAAAGTCACTATAAATCCATAAAAAGAGTAAACAAGAAAGTTGCCTCTGAATGTTTACATATTGCCATAATTTTAAAGTTGTATTTTTGAAACGTATTTTTTTTTCTTATGCTGAAATGAAACTAGGTACGATTCCAGGAGATCGTAGCCACTGCTGTAAGAACTTTATGAAAAGTGAATTAAACTCAGCAGATATTTTATTCTGAAGAAAGAAATGGTAACGATGATTAAGAATAATAGAACATTTTTTTTGATACGGCACTTGGTATAGGTAGTCAATTATTGTAAAATATTCTGACGGTTTCTTATATACAATTTACTATGGTATTAAAAAATACTAGAAAACACTATTTCTGTTGTTTCGTACGGGATCTTTGCAAAATCTTAGTTTAATTCAGCTTACTTTACAGATATTGCGTTTACCGCCATATCACTGTGATCTAGACATGATCAAAATAATCAGGGTTTCCATTAAACGAAAAGTAGCAGAAGTCAAACTTGGAAAGCAACAATGTGAAATCCCAAAAACGTTTGACAATGCGTTAAATGCCATAGGAGCTATTGGAAGCGCAGTCATTGTTCACATGTAAAGAAATTACATGAAGGATTTCGCAAGAAAGACAGATATTTAGAAAAGTCTTTCACCATTGAACTATGTATTTTTAAAGATCGAAGAAAGTAGTGATGACGAAGTTGACGAAATAAATAATTTTTTATTTTTATCTCGTCACCTATTGAATGATCCGAACCCAATCACAGTAAAAGATTTTGATACTTTTATTTAATTTTTATTTAAAAAAATATTTTTAATGTTTGATCATCAGTTTTAACTTTCCAGATCTAACTTTTTTCTTGAAAATAAATAATATCTATTTTCAAACATGTTCATGCATTTATATTTTTCCCTGAGAATATGGTGATTTTACAGAATGGGAACCCTTATTTCACCCTCATGCTAACAACGTCAAGCGCCAAAAATGTCTTGTCGCACATGACGAAACAAATATAATAAATAACCAGTCCTAGGTCTGCTGGAAGAGATCTCATTAGAGATAAGCTGTACCTTTGTACTTATTTTTGATCCATGTATCTTTAAATTGTGTCCAAAGTTATGTGTACATAAATTGTTAAATAAATAAAATAAATAATAAATACAGTTAAATAGCTTTTTTATTCAATATTAACATTTGTACAAACTTATTTACTGAATAGTACTCATATAATAATTAATTTTAGTTTATGTTTTCGGGCCCTCCTATTCTGTACAAAAAAGCATGTAATTCTATAGAATGGTAGGAATGGTAGCCGTTATTGGCGGGGTCTCTTTACTTCGTAGTTGCGGATAAATTGCTTTCAATAGTTCATATTTACACAAATTACGAAATTCAAAGGTTGTCCGGCACAAAAGTGCTAAGTAAGTAGCTGTAAAATATTTTCTAATTTTTTACAACAATGAACGTCAAATACGGTTTCATGACAAAGTGCTAGAGAGAAAGATATTCCAGCTAAAATAAAAGGAAATAGAGAACAAGACGTCTTATATTAAGCCTATTATTGGGCCTAGGTTTAAAAGTTTCCAAGATCATATATTAACCTTTTGCGTTATAAAGGTAAAGTATAAACTAATATAACTAAACAATTACTACAAACCTGGCAATTCCAACGTAAGACATCGTTATTTAAATAACAAGTTTAAAAAGTCGTGTAAAGCTGATTCCCAATGTCCGGTATTAATGCGGAGGTAAGAAATAGAACATCGAACATCGATTTCTTGCTTTTTAAAACTCAACACAAAAAAACTAGCAGGAAACAGATATCAGACAACGCACTGAAAGTAACGCAACGAATGACGCGTAGACTGTTGAATTGAATGGATTAGAGCATTAAATTAAATACTTGTTAGCCGGATTTTAACGCGTACAAGAAAAGAGGTTTTAACTCAACGTTTCGATGTTTTTCAGACCTCTTTGTGACCTAAAACTTTTTACTGCTATGTTACCGAAAAAAAGGTTTTAAACACTTTTGTTAGGCTCTGATAAATTTCTCGTAAGTAAAATTATAGAAAAAAGAATAAGGATATTTTGTTCTATAATTTCCGTAGGGTTTCCAACCATACTATTTTTAACAGTATTATACTGTCTTTCACTACATTACACTTTTTACTGTTGAACAAAATTTAATACTAAACACTTTATGTGCTAAACTTCAATTAATAATTGTGTGAGAAACTCAAAAAATATGTGTTTGTTTTAAAAACATTAAGTAAATTGAATACTGTTTAATTTTCCAAAATACTGTTTGATATTCTTTTCAGATTCAAAAATATACTTTATTTCAAGAAAAAAAAGTTGGCAACCCTAAATTTCCGAAGGATAACTCTTATAAAATCACAGATGTTTTTATGTGTAATTTTACAGAAAAATATTCCCGATTTTTTGACAAACATTTCATTTCGTTACCTAGAAGGCCTCACATCCACTTTTCCTCCGGTCTCCATCTTAACAATCTCAGTTTACTTATACATAATAAATAAGGTAATCCTTCAAAAGCTCATCATTTTAAAAGCTTCCCTTTCGCTTTCGTTTAGAACACGATTTGATTGTATCATAGCTTTTATGTTTGAATTTCTACAGCACCCGCCTACAACAATGGAAGGTAAAAAATTGCCTCTTTGGTAATTATCGTTTGATGATGAAACAAAAGCTTAACAATGGTGGACACGATACTGCGGGTTTCGAACAGAGGTGGGTTTACCTAAACACGCTATATTACGTAATAGAGAGTATACAAATACAACCAAAATCTTTTGACTTGGTTTACGTGTATTGTATTGCGTATATCAAAGAAAAATATCTGTATGAGTAAAGAGTAAACTAATATTATAAAGAGAAATTACTTCTTTTTTGTATTAAATAAATGTACAAAAACTACCAGACCGATTAACAACATATTTTTAACATTAACAAGTCACAATATTCAGGGGTAACAAAGGCTATATATTATCAAGAAACTCTTTCGGGATCAGGAGCTACTTTCGTGAAACTGATAATAAAAGTATAAAGCAATATTATTTATATACCCAGTTTCAGTACACAACCGTATATTATCAGCGCTTTCAAAACAATTTTCACAATCTGCACAATAGTTCTTTTATGATTGTCAGACTGTCGTTCGATACTGCGAAATTATTATATTCATGCATATTCGAGATACAACAAACATACTCAATATATTCAGTTTTTATGTAGCTAATATTATTGATATATTGTACAACTATATGACATCAAATAGCGGTGGTTACTAAGCCTATTTGTGTAAAGGTTAATTAAACCTTCGATTCACCTTGGGGACAGTTCAACCTGTCATACACAGCTTAATATTTTATTTGAAGATGAAAATGTGTTTGTCCATCAATTACATTCTGATTTTGGTAACAGTATTTCAATATGTTTATAATCACCTGAGGACTACCCGTGTCCTAAGCAACTCGATCTCATTGTATGAATCTAAGTCGAGACTTCAAAGCAACATGCACAGACTAGCGTTATCCTTTGTGTGTAGTTTAAGGAGAAGATAAAATAGCTTATAGCGATTTTCGTAGACATCCCTTCTGAGACTTAAACTGTATCATGCAGTAACACATGCTTTGATGGCTCAATATAAAGTCAATAACAGATTATTTTATAGATTTACTAAACAATTTTTGCGCAGACTGTTAAAAATTAGTAAATACATTGAAAGATAAGTGGTACAAAGGTACTGCAATTTTACCAGCGTGATGGTAAATAGTCCAAACCACCACTCAACCCAGGGGAGAGGATCATTGCCTTGATTTATAAAAAAAGGGTTGTGTTAATTAACTATCTATGTGGTATATACTACCATAGATGTGTATCGTAGCAAAACTCATCTCTTCACATTCCTACACTGTTGCACCTCATAATTTTGATTTTAAATTTATTTTCTTTTATCTCATATACCATCTCGTACCTACAATACATTTTTGATATTGAACTAACATTTCTCTTCAATAGGAAATTATCTAAGCAAAACAACATATTGAAATCTACGCAATCATACAACATAGCTGTTACCGACATGAAAACTCTTTTTCCACAAAAAAGCTAAGCCCCTCTGTAGACGACTTCTCGGTATACCGGCGGAAGTATCAACCTCGGATCTCAGATACAACTGAAACGCTACATGGATACAGTAACGATTCTGGGAAAGCTGTTATGGCTGCAAACTTACACAGCGGTCAAACACAACATTCAAAGATATAATTAATTAATCGAGGCAAAAACCTAAGACACCAGTTTATGAAGTTATTATTTATGCAGCTCTAGTTTATAACTATACTATGAATTGATGAATTTGTTAGTTTATTTAAATACACGGAGGGTCCGTGTAGAAGCGTTGCGTTGATTTGATTTTGAAATCTATTCATTTACTATGAGCTGGTGCGTTTATTTATTCTAAGCGCCGCAGTCAAGTATGAAGGAAAGATCATTTCATATTTTTATCGTCCGAACTTTTATCAAGAAAAGGAATTTCCCATCAAAATGTTTGAAAATCTTTCAGCGGCGTTTGCGGTTGATTTATTTCAGTGATTCGTTAACGAAGTTGAACGGTCAAACTTTTTAAATATTCTACTCCCTGAGGAGTTGTTACCTAGGGAAGCGTTGTTTGCACAAATCGGAAGTAATAGGCGAAGCAAATTTTTAATTTCCCTCGTTAAAGGCGATGCGAGGCGTACCTACTCCGTTCAGCTGAGTTTTGGTAAATTTTTAAATTTCAATACGGACGGATTTAATTGCATGTTAGTAAGTACCTAAAGAAAAGATAAGTCTGGCTTTGAAAGAACGAGTTCTTTTCAATACGAATCTTTATTTAAGGCGTTATAATTTCAGCGCCAGGGCAAAAATAAGATTTCTTCTACGTATAATCCTCGCCTAAAGGAGCTAGCGTCTTTAGGTACCAACTTGGATTTTCGAGTAAAGTTGATTCGAAAGGCGTCACCAGGGTAAGCGAGAAACTTTCCAGGCATCAGTTATCCTCTACGTCTATGTATTTTTGTACGACATAACAAACATTAAGATTCCACCTGTCGTTTTTAGCTAAAATTTATTAGGGCAGTCTTATTTAAAGAGTCACTTCTTTTCTGACTCACGTCCCTCTCCTAGTCTCTAAACAAAATCTTTCGCAATTTTTTATTGGCTTATTTTTATCCAAGTAGCGTATTGGAGCACTGCCTTGATCACAGGAGATAATTATAATAGCACATAAGAGCGCCGCTACCTAAGGGTGTACCATAAATACAAGCTGTACTTAATATTGGAGCAGGTGCAGGATAACCCTGGCATGAGTAATGGATACTAACTACAACTATTATAAGGAGCAGCCAGGTAAGGGATCCTCAGAATTAATGTTATGCGCATGTTCGGTAATAAGCAGTAATTATATTTACGAGGTAATCTAAATGATTAATTATTCATGATAGCTTTGTAGCGGCTACCCCTTGAATATTCAGTTAATTCATCAACATAATGTTAGTAAATAAAACGGTCATGTGTACATCGGACTACATTGATTTATTTCTTGGTATTTAAATACATTACAATAACTTATTATATCTGACCATTTTTTCTTTGACATCGCGTTTCAATTGAACTCGCACTTAATTCAAACAAAGTTTAACTAAAGCTTCTTATATATAATTTTTATAGTTTTAAGATTAACAAATAAACATGAAGTTTGAACACATGGTGTTCATTCGGGCACAGTTATCTTCTGCAAGTTCCGCGGCCGCCCGCCGCCCTCAGGAGCCACCAGACCCGCGCTTCACGGCGCTGCGAAGTCTAGATTTGTGTTTGTTTATTTATATATAATAATATGTTAGTTTTAAGGTATTTATTTTACTATGGGCCTCTGTAATCAATTATCATTGTGTTTTTGTTTATATTGCCTGAAATAAATGATTATTATTATTTCACCGTGTTTGGAGGCTCAGCGCAAGCACAACTTGATGTTTTTATTACTATAACTTGAATTATGATTGGTTTGAGAGACTAAGAAGGCATCAGCTATCTCAAACTCAATCTAGACGGTACTATAATGTATTCAAGATAGATAAGCATAATATCTTAATCCTTCATATGTAATCTACATAGTTACCGCTACAAGTCTACTGCGCAACCCGCAGCTTCAACTCTTAACTAAGACAAGTCAATCGTTGGGAGGACCCCTACGTAACAGCTGCTCCATCTACTTACATGAATTGCCGCAAACGAAGTGCACGCCACGTGATCTGTGTTACAATTGGAGGCCGCTGGCTTAGGGCTGACACTGGTGGGATAGTTATGAGCGAAAGAGTTTTTTGATATTGTTTGTCCAGTATCAGGTGTCCGCCTGGATAAAATGGACTAGGAATATCCCTAGTGGTGCCGTTTAGAAGACCTTGCCTTAGTCGTAAACGATTCCTTTCAGATAATCTGTATATGTATAAGGAATGTAACAGATTTGCGTATGTTAAGGATACTCTGATAATGTGATTATGGTGCGATATATTTTCTTAAAATTTCTATTACTCTTGATAGTTGTGTGTAAATAGATATTTTATTCATGTTAAACCAGTATTTTTTTTTTCATTTATTTCGAACTCATCATCCCAAAACCATCGGTTGTAAGCTTGTTGGAAATTTCAGGCAAAACTCCGCCGGGCCATACACTCAAACTATACCTATGTAGCAACATGCTTAATGAATATTGTTACTCGTTAGTCTAACTAAATCTAGCGATAGGCGGTAACTGCTGAGTTTTGCCCGCTTGGTGCTGGCGCTTTCCAAAGCAGTGGTTCTTACAAAAATCAAAGCATATCTACAGTTGAGCCTCATCTTCTTTGACGCCTTGAGACGATTTTATATTGGAGGAATTTTCGTCGCTGCGCTGTCCTAACACTGAGTCACTAAGATGTAGGTAAAATTTAAATGTGTTTGCCTGATAATATGAAGTAGGCAAGCTTAATTCAGATCTGATCATTTCGATTCAGTCTCATCATTTTAAGCCACCGTTTTTTTTTCTGTTAAATATTTATATTTTGTGTAACCTCCAAGTTTCTATAATTTCCTTAGTAAGTGAGGAAAGATACCTATCACAAAAAGTTTTATTCATGTTTTTCATATAAGTCAAAGCTTTTATAACGCGAACAGATACGACCACAATTATTTTTACGGTAGGTGAAGATTAAGTGTGCAGACGTCAGTCAGGCCCAGACAGCCATTACCGGTTTGAACTTTGGACTACTCTTAGGATCGAAACATGAAATCTCACTCATCAAGACGATAAAAAAACTAGGAACCAAGGAGGTTCTTTTTCAAATGCACTTGTTATTTAAAAATATATGAAAACCGTATTGTTGTTTTAAAACTACACGATAGATGAATCGAGTTCAGCTATCAAACTAGTTGAACTTTACAAAAACGTTCACAGTAAAATAAAACGCTGCATATTTTATAAAAATATTTTACTAGTTCTATTGAATAGTGCTTCCCTTAGAGTACCTACCTACTCTATTTTTTCTAGTCTTTTTTGTTATGAATGCTAGGTTTTTGTATGCATACCTACTGAAATTCGTTAGACGAAGCCTTATTAACCAAAAAGAATTGTATTATCACATTTGTAATTATCAAAACTTTTATAATATTATCGAATATTTATTGAAATAGAGATAAGATAGAATCAATAAAGGTTTAGCAAAACACAGCCCTTGAGGAAAAAGTACATTTTCAATACTTATCACCAGAACAAGCTACATTACTTATGATTCGCCTTCAATAAATCAGCTTAAGTATTAATGAACGTCGTATTGATCAGACGGGGATTATTAATTCCCGAGTCAGGTTATTAGTCACTATTAATTTGTAAATCAAAATGGCGCTAACGACAGCCCTTGTTGCTGTGTTTTGGCGGAAGACGAGCACACTGACATAGCTTAGAAACAATCAGATCTAACTATGAATCCAGCTTCTATTACGCTGATTATATGATTTCCTGTTCGTTTACAATTTACGTTTATTTAATACAACAATGGAGCCATTAACCTTCTGATTATCATCTCCTCTGTCAAGTTGCTTGAGTTTTGTAACCTACTTTTTATAGCATTATTACGTATGAACTAATTTTCATGTAATGTGATGAAGCCGCGCACCAAATATTTTTAATAATACGGGAGATGCACGGAAGATTTAAGCGTCTATACAGGAATTTTCAGTCACAAAATAATCGTCAGTTTTTTCCAAATCGACCGACCATCATCATACTACCTTCAAAACATAGAGCATAAACAAATTTTTTTTCAATATTTAGATTTTCATATTGATAATTTAATTCGATATTTTTTTTTTTTAATTAACCATACTCGTAGAAGAAGGTTATTGAAAGACACCTTGTGTAAATAAGTTAGCTTAGCGAATTGATTCCGAATGGGCGTCGCAGGGATTTCATTAAAACCCGAACTTCATGTTCATTACCAATTCATTGCAGAATTTATTCCAATCCAAAACGCAACCGAAACGTTTCGAAATAAAATCTATTTTGATTAATTAAATTTATACTGTTGAATCTTTTAAATAACTTACATAGCACACGCGGTGAAAAATACATCCAATAAACCAAGTTGTTGCTTTCGCTATTTGTTCTCCTACTAATCCATTGTTAAAGTTTAAGTTACGTAAGTAACTTGGTTCGGGATTAATTGAAAAAGTCAAGCTAAGCGCAAGCATTGCATTGTGGAGGGTTACGGTTCAGTATACAGGGTGCAGAAACATAGAAAACACCAGTATAAACAAGTAATTCTAAAAATAGCTTTATATATTAACAAATATTTTTAAGAAAGGATTTCTAAATAGAATGATCCCTATTGTTAAACTATAAAGGCTGCATTGACGAGAAGTACCTACCAACTAACTTTTACTTCATCCTATATCGTACGTAAAATACTGCTGAAAAAACGAACACTCAGTAAAGGCAAAAGTGTGGTGCGAGCATAGTTTTTTATCGACTCGTATGTTTACGAATCGGTTGCAAGTTTTTAGTAATATTGTAATTATTAATTTTACTGTTATTTAGGAGTATAACATGTTTACAAACATTCAAAATTAACAAGGCACATATTTATTTAAGCTAGCCGGGCGGCAATGGATAGATTTCACTTATTGCTTCAAACCGTCTCCTTGCTATACGAACATTCGTAAGCAAACGAGTCGACAAAGTTCTGTGCTCGCACTGGTGAGTCGCCACGCTAGTGTCAAGCGGATTGGCAATTAATTGCTCTAACTAAGGTGGCATTTAAGATTGCCAAACTAAAAAGCTACCTATTTGTCTGCTTTTAAAATATATGATGTCTGAAACTTCGCGTTTCCATACAAAAGAGTGCGAGCGTATTTTGTCAGTAGCAAAATAGATTAACGTAATAATGTAAACTTATCCTAAATTTAAAGTTGTAGTCTTACCTTCCAGATGTCCCGAGTAGACCTGTGCAGGGTTGTACTGCAGCGGGCCTGATGAAGAGTGGAACTGAACGCCCTCCGCGAACACCGAGCTGGGGTCTGGCTGCAGCACCAGCTTGAACTCCCTGCAACAACAAAAAATATTAAGCAAACTTGCACGAACTTGAGCGATCTAGTAAATAATTAAGTAATAACCAACCAGTAATGTACAGTACTAAAAACAAACTTTACCATTATTTTGTCTATCTCAAATCTTTGGTTAGAGTGAGCTACAAACCAAAATATATTTTGTGTTTATTGTTATTTTAAACAAGAAAGAGCTGTATTAATTTTGATGTTATTTATATGGATACCTCTGAAGTATGATCTACGAAATAATCTCGTTACAAACGCAAAAAAAATATACAAACGAATTGAGAGCTCCTTTTTTCGGTTAAACATTGTTTACACTTTATCAATACATAAATTCGTTAGTGAAAAATTCGTTACCAAATGGAGATACAGTAAAACTAGACCCTATCCTAATAAAGCTCTTTTCCCAAATTAGGAAACAGAATCCTTTATCATAACGCCACGGACGGAATTAAGCGCGTACGGTACTCCAGATTTATAACTTTACTTTGTCTTAAAACTGATCAACTTTGGGTAAGCTTTATTGTAGTTCCTCATAAGAGCAAAGTTTCTTTGAAATTTTGCATTTTTAAGTCAAACATACAAGAACAGAATACATATAATATGTCGCTTACGTAAGCTTCAAAAAACGAATGTCATTAGTTTTCATTCGTTGGAAAATATCAAAAACAAACTAGCAAAAACATTTACAGGTTGTATATCTCATTTGGACTGAATCCACCCCGTGATCAAGAAGAAAAAACCCAGTCCACATTAAACTAAATTGCATTCGCCTGAACTTCATTACGAGCGAAGTTATTTTATTTCAAAAATAAAGTAGTCACGCGGTGTCCGTACATCAGAATAGCCGTGATTTATTAAGGCAGCTTGCACTCTACATTTTTAGCACCTACCCTCGCTTTGAACTTTGCTATTGTAAATCATGATTAAGCCGGGTGTACGTGGTCGGCGAACATAAGTGATCTTTGCACAGGGCATTTTTAATGACTTATGCACTACGCGAACCATGAATCATGTAGTGGACACAGCTACGGCAGGTCCTGGCTTGTTATGTTGGTAGTTTGACGTAGCTTTTTGTAAAGTTTAGTTGTGGTAGACTAATCTAAGGTCTTGTATAGGTCCTTAGTAAAGTTATTCATAAATAAAAGATAAAGATATTGGAATTAATGAAAGGATGAATTCATTAAAACGAAAAAGAAACTCGTCGTTCATTAAACATTTGCGAAATATATCAGTGTTAAAACTTGATGGACCAAGGGTGTTTCTAAAAAAACAAATTATCTAACAACATCCAATAAAAAGTTTCAAGTCCAATAATTATCCAAAGTGTCTATTTTCTTTTCGTTTCAGACAATTCGTAATTCAGCCGTCTCACCTGCGCATAACTCGATAAAAATTTGGCAATGTATGTGAATTGGGCGTAAGACGAGCCGTTGCGGGGACTAACGAGGTCTCCGTAATAAGGTTACAGCATCTCGGCCAGAGAACCTTCATGTAACTGCCGCTTCACTCAAATTTTGTTTGTCTCCCCAACTTAATAAGCAAAATCGAAAATTCTAATATTGCTCTTTGGAAGTATCACAGGTTCAAAGTTACATTTATGTAACGGTGTGTTAAAATATGTATGGTAGACATCAGAAACATTAAAAATAAATACCTTAGTATTGAATTTTAAACATTTCAGTGAACAAACAAACACTAAAGGATTCCATTTCGTAATAGGTCACTTCTGTAAAAATGCTTATGGAATCTCTAGCTAGAGTACACTATACAACGTATTTTCATGGTGACTGTACACGAGTATAAGTAGGTATCAAACTTGCCAAAGTAAAACTAAGGGATATAACAAAGTTTTACTTCTCGTAGGCGTAGACACAAAAACTTGAGGCGACAATGGTAAACTACTACCCAAGTAAGTAAGATTTTATTGAGGTCACTTTCACTGAGATATAAACTTTTACAAAAGTTACAGCTCCGAAAATCTCGTGTAAAATCGCGACGGAAATATTATCTCGACAGAGTAAATAGTTGTAGCCACGAGCGTAGTTAGGGGAATGGTTTCAGACATTCAATTACTTACATGAAGCACGAAACATAAGACTGGCCCTCTTAAAACCAGACCTCGGAAAGAATTATAGGTTTTGTACGATACTTGGAGCTTTTCAACTGGAACCGCAGTCTGTTAACGTTGAATTCAATGTTTTGGTACCAGTAATAGTATCAATTATGATCTGATATCATTTTGGCATTCGCGAGACAAATAAGGCTATCGCAATTATTGGTTTTCTCACTAAGAAAACAATTACAATTTTCACTGAAATAAGAATGTGGAAAATGCTAAGCGAGTATACAGACTAAAACAAAAATATAAAAGTAGAAATTAAATCTTTCATTGATGGAACATAATAGATTGTAACTCTGAACGCATCCTTTTTGTTTCAATATTCGACCGTAGGAACTATGGTTAAAAGATATTGAAATTAAAAAAAAAAATAAGGTCTGCTATAAAAAATAGTCTGCAATAAAATGACTTTAAATCCACAAAAAAAGATCATATTCCTGCGCCCTATCCAACAATTTTTTAAAGTTAGTTTATTTCAAGAAACATCCGACTACCCAAAGCTTGCATTGTATATTGCCTACCTATACAATGCACGGATATCATAATTATTTACGAATATAGATATTTATTAAATTTTTCAATGATTACACAGTAAAAGATTCAGGACAAAGGAACCAGTTGAGCGCACAAACATTTATATTATTTAGGAGGCTATTTATCCACTGAGCTATTGTAAGTTTTCTTTTTTCAATGAGGTCCAAAATAATACTCAATATTGTCTTTGGTGCTTTGTAAAACGTATTGTGAATGTATTTTTAGTTAGGTCATGCTACCTAGTGTTGATTGATTACGATTCTACAGTAACGCGTCCTTAGAAAACCCAAGCACCTACTGATAGATTTTTTAATGTTTTAAAAATTGGAAAAGGTCGTTTTCCAACTGAATCAGAAACCACACGGGTGAAACCGCGCTTAACCTCTAGTGTGACAAAAATTACAGAACTTAAATTATTCCATCGTTTACAGATTTTTGAATTATTATTATATATGTATAGTTTGTTTTATAGCGGATAACAAAATGTATTAAGCTTTACATAACTGTACATACTTATTAGGTGTTATAAATTTTAAAGCTTGTGGTTAGATAGACGGATGCTCGTTCACACATGAGTTTAGCTCAAATTTCATTTATTACCGGGTACCTACACTGTTAAAAATTATGTGATTTTACATGCAAAAAAGTACATAAACCTGTAGAATGTACCGAAAACAGCTGTAAATTTCCATAAATTGTGGAAAAGAAAATAATTTTAGATAATTTTACAAATTTTTAATTATTTTTATGTAATTATACATAAACGTGTATAATGACAGAACAATTTGTATTTTTACACATGAGCTGGGATTATTACAGAAGCAATACATAAAAAATTGTAAATATACTTTAAAAAGGTATAAAATTGCCGAAATATACGTGAATTTCCATAAATTATAGAAAAAATACACAATTATGTAATGTAAAATTACATCTCTCATGTAAAACTACATCAACAATTAATCAATATATATAAAACTGTTCCGTTACTGACTGAGTGACTGAGGTACTGAGTGACTGACAGACAACGTACAGCTGTAACTACTGGGCGTAGAGAGCTGAAATTTGGAACATACATTCTTTAGGGGATGTAGGGGTGCACTAAGGAAGGAATTCCCGAAATTCCCACGGGGACGGGAAATATAGGACTTTTTAGTTTGTATGAAAAATCTTAGGTAATCCTAGAGCGCACGGATATGATAATTGGCATAACGGTTCTTCAAAAAAAGACTGGTTGTTTTATGAAAGAAATTCCCGAAATTCCCACAGAAATGGGAAATATATGATGTTTTCATTTTTATGAAAAAATCTTATTCCTTGAGTGCATGGGTGTGATACTTGGTATAAAGGTTCTTCAATACCTAAGTGTCTGTTTGTATTATGGAAGGAATTTCCGAAATTCCCACGAGGTCGAGAAAAATAAGACTTATATGTTTATGCGCGTACGAAGTAGCGGGAAAAAGCTCGTATTACATAAATGTTTAACCTAACTCTCGTTGCCCAAGCTTTTGTGTAATTTTCACTAAAAATTTTTAACAGTGTATAGCTGAGAACAGCATAAAGTGCATTAGTTAACCTCCCTTAAATATGCTTTAAGGTAGGTAAACTGTGATGTAATGACAATAAATAATATAACTGAGGTCGCGCGGCGTGCGGGGTGGGGTTGACACTTCTCGATTATCAATCACCCCGAACGCACGTGTTATCACAGTTATAGTAAAATACCAAGTGTTGTGTTTTAATTAACCTCTTAATACTTACCCTGTGATAGAGGATATCACAAGTGGCGACGAGTCTGTCGGTAAGTGTTAATGAGAAAAAAAAAAAATAGTATTTGATAATCAAACAATAAATAGTGAAATATACAATAAATATGAAAAAGTAAAATTGTAAATAATTAAACAGATAAATAAAATGGTAACACGGCGTGAGTAATGTTTGTGCTAAAGATTATTGAGTAGGTACCTATGCCTACCTATTGTACTTTAAAAACCGTCATTTTATAATCGAGATTGAGAACCAAATAAGTAAGTAAGTAAGTTTTATGTAAATAATAAATATAAAATATTAAGTTTTAATCTATGTAGGTATTACAAGAATCACGATAACAAATTTTATTTCTGTAATATTGACTGAACCATTATTTTCGTACATAAGTAGGTGGATATCAAATGAAATCGACGAGCGCAAATCATCATTTATGTTATTCCGTGACCAACTTGTTGCTGTTATTGTCAAATGTAACGATGAGATACTTCATTGTTTGTTGTTTGAGTAGTAAGTCGATTAATGGCTGGTACTAGAATGGTATAAGAACGATTCATATAAAATTGTGGATTAAAATGTTGTGTCTTGACCGAAGACTCAAACGACTATTTAGTAGTCAACAAAGCAAATAAATCTATAAAATATTGATAATTTGGCTGTATGGATGGAACAGTTGCTGAATCATTATCAGACGATCAGTAATAGTTATTCCCAATGGTTCAACTATCTTGTGAGACATGATGTATATTGTAGCAAAATGCATTTGATGTAGGTACTACAAACATTTAGTTATGTATGACTGATGTTCACGGGCTACTTACCATCAAGTAATTTACACTTTTGTCTGTATTTAAAAAAAAAAAAAGGGATAAGTACACATGCATATAGTAGCAAATTGGCAATGCCTATTGGTGCTAGAAAGGTACAATATTCATATTTTATGTACAGAGTTTATATAGTAGCAGATTGATTATTTCAATTGGTGCTAGAAATATGATATATAAAATGAAATTATGATTACATTATATGTAGTAGCAGATTGATTATTTCAATTGGTGCTAAGAAATATAAAATGAATTTATGATCACATATATGAAGTAGCAGATTGATTATTTCAATTGGTGCTAAGAAATATAAAAGTAATTTGGATCACATATTATTATGTAGTAGCAGATTGATTATTTCAGTTGGTGCTAACAAATATAAACTGTAGTATACAACTCTCACAGTAGTAAACTGACAATGTCAGTTGGTACTAAAAAGAAATCATTTTGTCACAGGACGCCCCAAAATGTCCCAAATACCAAACAATTGAGTGCAAAGATGAACCTACTTCATTAGGTTTGAGGTGAGAGAAGTAAAAACGAGGACTAGAATTTTTTCTAGTATGGTTGAATTCTTTTCGGGTGGTTTTTGTGACAGTTTAAAATTGACAATCCTTGTGACGTTGCCGTAATGAAATTGTTCGATCTTCCATTCGATGGCTTTGACGTATCGAATCAGTTGGTAAAAAAAAAAAATGTGTAAACAAAATTCCGATTACAAGATGGCCGCTCATATTCATCGATTCAATGTCGATTCAGTAGTATCAATCACTATCAACTGAACGTTCCATTTCTTTGAATCTGTCTATTTAAGATAATAATTTTATGACATTTACTTAATTTATTTACAGTTAATAATAACAATTACACTTTATTAATAGTTCAATGTATAATTTTAAAATAAACAATTTTATTGACATAGTTTTTTATTTTCCTAATGCGCCAATTTATATTTTATTAGTTGTAAATAGTTTACGCGTAATGGAAAAAGAGAACTGTCACGAAAATCATTCTGGGAAATTCAACTATAGCCTCAAATATAACTAGCTCTGACCGAAAAAAAAGCTACATTAGACACTACAAGAAATATATCATTATACCTGATAACCAAGAAAATGAAGATGACTGTGACATATATCAATCAGCAGTAAAAAGTTTAAAAGTTTAAGACGTAGCCGCGTCACTAAAGTAGTAAATGTAAATTTTCGAGCGAAGAAGATACTTTAATCGATCAAATTGTAGAAAAATGCAATTCTAAAGATTTAAGAACTTTCTATGTTTTGAAAAGCGGCACACGAGATTTGTTGGGAAAAGATACTGCCAATGCCCTCAAAGTGCTCAAACTCGGGTTTAGCGTTAATTCGGACCTGACTTTATCATTACAAAAGGCTTATGTTTATGTTCTATCTTGTGCGCCAGAGCATTTTCAGAAAACTGTAGAGAGAATCCGCTTACCGTGCGAGGGCGTCATTAATTTCATCGACGGTATCGCGGTGCACGGGAAAGATAATAATGAACATGATGATAGACTCTCAAAGGTCCTAGAAATTTTCAAGGACAATAATATCCTCTTTAATCATGATAAATGCGTTTTTAATGTCAAAGTTATAAAAGTTATTAAGGACATGAGTTATCTCCTGATGGTATTAAACCTTTAGATAAATATATAGGAGTTGTAGAAAATTTCACAGAACCCACGTCTACTGGAAACAAAATCAAAAAGTTTTATTCATCATAGGAGTTTCACAAAAAACTTGATGAAGTCAGTCATCACGTACTTCGGCTTTAACTAGTTGTTGATAGTTGTTGAATAAGATATTACAGTAGACCAAGAGAAAAGAAAGGCCGGCGAAAAAAAAAAACTCTTGGCACTCTTTTTCAGTCAGAATTATTTGTTTATTTTATTTATCTTTATTAGGGAAACAAACAGAAAAATTGTAACTATTATTAGCTTATTAAAAGTAGTACCTACAGTATCCAATCAAGTTTCCACTATTACCCACTATTATAATTATCAAATGAAGAAGTGAAAAGTTTCTTAGGACTCATAAATTATGTTAACAAATGGATTCCCGACCTGGCCACCAAAACAGAACCTTTCAGGAGATTACTAACTTTAAAATTAGGAAAAACGCAAATCTTAGCCCCCAATGGGAACCAAAACAGACCGAATCATTTTATGAATTAAAAAAGGCCTTGAGCTATATCCACACACTGGGATATTATGACCTAAATGATAAAACTACTGTAATTACTGATGCTAGCCAGTAGGATTAGGAGCAGTGCTTATTCGGTCCGACAATAGCGGTTCCCGCGTGATCGCGTATGGTAATAAGAGCTTGACTGATATTGAGAAGCGCTATTGTCAGACCTAAAAAGAAGCACTTGCGCTAGTTTGGGCCGTAGAACATTTTAAAATATAATAATAATAATTTATTTGTACCAAAAATATCACATTACACAACTTATATTATAGGCATTTTTATACATAGCAAACACAATACGACAAAGTCGTTTTCATAGCATCTGCTGCCGAACTAGGTTTATACCCTGTATTTCAGCAGACAACGCCTTCAGCCTCGTATTAAATCAACTAAAATTTCACATAAGTATTTACAAGTTTATATACTATATCCATATCTTCAGTTTCTTTTATGTGTGCTGATTGTATTAGTGTAATGTGTTTGGGTATGATATTTTGAAGATAATCTTGATATGCCAACTTTATAAGATTTAAATTTAGTAAATAGTGGACATTAGGACTTTTTATATATATCTTTATGGCAAAGAATCCTTTGATCTTGTTACCGAAAATAAACCATTGGAGGTTATATTTGGAAATAGATCTAAGCCATGTGCTAGAATTGAGCGTTGGGTCTCGAGCATTTAATTTTAAGGTACTGCATAGGCCAGAAAATCAAATATTGTGGACTGTCTGTCCCGGTTGTGCTTAACGGGCCATTTGAAGATGATTATCACATAAATCAAATCGTTCAATACGCGAGACCTTGCAAAATAGGGATGAATTTAGCTGGGTCCCACTAGTGAATATCTACAGGATTTTCCAAACAGAGCTATGGATGCACGATGGTATTTTGTAAAGAGGGAATAAAATAATTATACCGCAAAGTTTGCATAAAGTATTGGAGGCAGCCCACGAGGGGCATCCTGCCATTGTCGCAATGAAACCGCGGCTTCGCACTAAGGTGTGGCCCAAAATAGATTCCGATGTTGAGAAATTTGTTAAAAGCTGTAAGGGTATCTTGGTATCTGCGCCGTATCACCCAGTACCAATGAAGCGGCGTGAGCTAATCTCACAGGCTTGGATTGATATCGCAATAGAGTTTTTGGGTTCCCTTCCTAATGGACATCATTTTTTGTTATAATTGATTATTACAGCAGATACGCATAAATAAAAATAATGTGCTGACACAATTAAAATATAAAAATAAGTTTTTCAAGACTAGGAAATCCACTGACTCCAACAGCTGACAATGGGAGGCAATTTGTCAGTGAAGTGTTCAAATCATTTTGTCGCGAATTAGATATAAAGACTTATTTTACGACCCCATATTGCCCACAACAAAACGGTGAAGTTGAGTGACAGAACCGGGATATCTTAAAACGCCCACGAATAAGCCAAAGTCAAAGGTCAAATTGGCAAGAAGACTTATTACTGTATCTTTCCATGTACAATAGTACTCCTCACTCAACCACGGGAAAAAACTCCATCAGGATTGTTTTTGGTAGGCAGTTTAAAGACAAAATTCCACTTAGGAGCATGGAAGCAATTATAATTCAGAAAAAAATAATATAAAATAATGAAAGAAAAGGGAAAGGAAAATGAGAATAGAAAAAGGAAAGCAGAGGAAGTGACATAGGAATCGGAGAAAAAGTATACGTAAAAAATATGGTTAAAGAAAATAAACTTACTACGAACTTTAACCTAACACCACACACGGTCATAGATCGAAGCGGACGGACTAAATTATAATAAGGCGCCCTTGGTAAACGATCAATCAAAAATTTTGTGATTTCTTATTCGTAAAATACTTCATGTATTTCATCTTAAACAATATTAAATTGAATAATTAAAACTATTAAAAGAAAAAAAAAATATTCTATATTTTTGTAGTCTTTGCAACCAATTATTTTAATTAATAGTATTAAGTTAAAATGGCAGTGATTGTAATAGCAACATTTTATAATATTATGAGAAATTGCATATTTGAAAAAAAGGGAAAGGTGTGATGTAATGACAATAAATAATATAACTGAGGTCGCGCGGCGTGCGGGGTGGGGTTGACACTTCTCGATTATCAATCACCCCGAACGCACGTGTTATCACAGTTATAGTAAAATACCAAGTGTTGTGTTTTAATTAACCTCTTAATACTTACCCTGTGATAGAGGATATCACATAAACTAACCTCCTTTTTTGTTTTTATTGGTGACTAAATCCGCGTTTGACCTCAAGCTCACCTGATGGTAAGAGAAGATGAGGTCGAAGATGACAGCACACCGGTTTAGGAAGGACCCGGTTCTTCATAAAATATTGTCGGAACACATCAACGCAGGTTGCTAACCAGGCAGTCCCTAAAGGGGCCCCAGCACCAACCGGATGTCACTCGGGGAAGTCACCTTTTACGACACGTTTATTCAGGGGGTAGGGCTCTTCCAAGGCGACCCTACGCAATAACCTTTCTGTTATGCCACCTCTTACACTAAAATGACCTTGACAAGCCTTGACATTGACAAAGTTCAAATTAATAAGCCCTATGAAGGTAATATTTCCTTGTAAATATGTAGATAGTTAATTGTTGTATATTATATATTTATGTTTACTAACTCTAGTAGGTTAAACTTACTTGTTGGTGATGGTACTAACTGTGATGTCCTATTGTTTTAGGTAACTCAATGTCTGGTCTACGTCGCGCAACAATTGTTATGTCAATACTACATGGACCTTAATTCTTAATACCGTGTCTATTCCATCACATGATACTGGCAGTAATAGCTAGTCGCTTAGTATCGACAGCTGGTTGCCAAAACTACAAGAATTGAAATTGAAGGTAAACCAGGTAAACAAAAATATCTTATTGATTAAGTATCCGGCTTTTAGTTCGATGCGATACTTATCTTGTTATTGCTCATATGCTTGTTTGTAATCGTATGTTGTTGGTTTTTAATAATAGACATGTTTCATTTTTCAATATTCGATTTACCTATACATTTGTGAGTCGAATTTGATGGATCTTACTAATATCATAAATGTGAAATTTGGGATGGATGTATGTATCTTTGTTCCTCAGTCACAGCAGAACGGCTAAACGGATTTGGGTAAAATTTGGGATAGTGATATTTGACAATCTGGAATAGCACATAGGCCAATTTTTTATCCCGATATTCCCGTGGGATACGAAATTGCGAGGTAAAACAGCGTGAAACTGCTAGTTGTTTT
Organism: Stenoptilia bipunctidactyla; assembly: GCA_944452665.1. Lineage (NCBI taxonomy): Eukaryota > Metazoa > Arthropoda > Insecta > Lepidoptera > Pterophoridae > Stenoptilia > Stenoptilia bipunctidactyla. The sequence continues at coordinate 18,103,053 of OX101728.1, forward strand.
TATAAGTTTCTTAAGACAAAATTTGACCACAGCCTTACATCGCAGTATGTTTGGTGTGTAATTCATAAAAAGAGTAAAATTCTTAAAGAAATTTCTTCTATTGTGTATATCTTTGACGACCGGCTGGTGTAGCGGTACCTAACATACATTGCCTTCTATGCCAGAGGTCCTGGGTTCGAATCCCGGCGGCGGCGGATATTTGTGTGATGAACACAGATATTAGTCGTCAAGTCATGGATGTTTATATGTTTATTTAAGTTTATTCTAATAAAAAATATGTATTTATTCAATATGTATGTGTATATATTTCTTAAGAATATCAGTTATCTAGTATCCATAACACAAGTTCTTTAAGAAACTTAATTTGGGCGAGATAATGTTGTGTGAGTGTCTGAAATATTTATTTATTTATTATCTGTGATTGGATAATCAAGTCATATTAAAAGTAAAAAAAAAGATTATTAAAGAAATATTATAAGTTAATTAAAACTAGAGGATGTTGCGTATCGGAGTAATTAAATTAAATTACTAGGCTGCCATGTTCTCCATTTGATTAAAAAATTATTATCAGCAGAAATCTCGTAGAACCGACAAAGATTTAGTGAAGTTTTGACTCTCGCGCGAATAAATTTTAATAAAGGTTCGACGGCGAACTCATTTTGAGGGACTAAGTTAATTTTGAACGTAGGTAACGTAATTTTTATGAAAAACAACCTTATCACAGGAAAATAACGGCAGCTGTACTTAATTTAAAGCATTTCTGTTTAAGCTTATGATGAACCATAACTACCAACATTTACATTGGGAAATTTATCGCCTGTAAGTTGTTTCCTGTGACCTGCATTAATTTCAGTCGGGATACAAAGTAACAATGTGTTTTCTTCTGTGTAGGGCAACGCCCTACTTGTATGCAAAATTTAGACTCGATATGTCGAACGGTTATCATCTATCCATCCATCCTCACAAACTTTTACGATTAAAATAGAAGCAAGATAGATAGGTAAATAAAGTATTACGACCAAATACACGTGCAACTCTGTTGACTACCCTACAGAAGTTGTTAATATACGTAACTAGTAAATTTAAATAATACTATATTAACAAGCACAAAAAATAATAATGAGGTTTGACCTATTTCAAAATGCTACTCCTTTATTAGAATTTCTAAAGACAACAAAACACATAGATCTATTCCTCAATTAATTACAAGTCCGCACCTTGCAATATGTTTAACTACGCATTCGGCTTCCCAGCGTACATATCTGATTATATCGTAAATCACGTAAAGCGTAAATCAGGACGGCACGACACGACAGCTGAAATAAGGAACTTTGATTAGAACAACCCCCCTCACCCCCCGAGCTGACAACCACTGACAGCTTCGTAAAACTTTATTACGGGGGCGTATTTCTTTCTTTAAACGGTCGACTTCTATTTTCAAAATGTTTTTATATGAAAAGGATAAGACGAGGGTGTTTACACGTACTTCCTTAATAAAAGTAGAGCCTCGATTTTCGGTTGCGAGTTTTATTCTTCAACTTACTAGATAGAGTGATCAAGGAAAATGTAACACGTGCTCACTCTACTCATAAAACAACTGGAAATAAAGTGCCCGAGAATAAAGTACAGACAGCGGCAGGTACCTAATTTCACATTTCGGTCTTTTTTTTATATTGTAAGGATAGGACGTTTGTCTTCCATGCCACCTGATGGAAAGTGCACATGAAGACTATGGTGTTACACGTCCATCCACAAGAAACCTATTCACTCGACACTTAAAAGTTCCAGGACTGTAGTGGTCAGGAAAAGCAGACGCAGGCAGATTGTTCTACACCTTGGCACTCCGTACCAAAAAGTCCAACCGTCTTTGTCCATCTATTCTCTATCTAACCACTGGAAACTTTGCTTTTGGTTGGTTTGAAAAATAACATTGCGAATAGCGTTGAGCATCGCTTACTAACATTATCGTAATTCTATATTTTTTATTTTCGTTTAGGTAAATGATTATTAAGGGTTTTCTTAAAGTGACTGAACAAAATATGTAATATTTGTTCCGCAGTGACCGATATCCCCTCGCTGGAAAAGTTGGACAACCGAGGTTTACCGGTAAACCTTGTTTTGAATATATTTTAAGCATAATACGAACAAGGTAAAGTTTTTCTTTCTGCAAAGGTCGCTTTTATTAAAGGTTTACTTTAGATAGAAATTTGACAATAAATATCAAAAGCATCTACTCTATCACTCAGCTTATTTAAAATAAACAAACATTTCCAAGGAAAGCTTTTAGTATTTCATCCAACCAATAATCCCTGTAATTTTTAAAGAGGAGTAAATAAATGAAACGGGACGCTTGGAAAATAAATTTCATCACGCCATTGAACTTCAATTTATTATTTGTTCCATAAGTAAACTAATTACGAGCGGCAAACATAAAAGTCTTCATCATTTATGAGTAATGAATTCATTAAATTCTAAATGAAAATAACGTTTCTTTTTTATTAAAACTTTGTGTCGCAGGTTGTCGGCGACATTTTCGTTTCAAAGTTAAACAATATTCCCGTTGGCTAATAAGCGGCATGTTGCGCTTATTATAGGTGCGAGCACTTTATTACTGTATATAAGTGGAAGCGAGGACGATATCAAGTAGGTAAGCAGATGCAGTTTTACAGGCTGCGCGTACGACGACGACGGGGAGGATAAATCACCTAGTTGCCGGTTATTGGAGTACTCCATTCAGTACCGTTTTAATGAAACAAATAAATAACTTTTCAGGCTAAAATATATATTTCATAAATTTTCCTTTGTTCTTTTTAGCTTAGTTCGAAGGGGTATACATTCGGCTATTGTTACGTAGCGCTGCATATAGTTCCAATTAATTATTCTGCTGGAATAACAGATACGATTGAGTTTAAACGATGAATAATAAAGTTAAAGTTTAGGAATATATTTTCGTTGGGCTACGAGTTTGCTAGTTTCTGGCATATTCGAAGCATACAATACTCCCTGCATACAATTTCTGAAACAAAAGTTATGCGAATTCTTGTACATAAGTTTACTTCGTCCATAGCAAGGCATTTTTGAATATGGTAAAATATCAGGGTTACGCTTTTTAATTTCATAATAAAGCTTTTATTGTTATAGCATAACAACCATCACTTATATATAAAATAAAAAATATTAATGAAACGCTACCAGGTCCTGGATATCGGAAACGGTATTTGATGACACCAGTTCACTTTGGTCTAAGTGTTATGGCAAAGTTCAATAGGTACCGAATAGTAAGAATAGAAGCTTGGCCATGTAGAGCCACAACAATGCAATATGCCATCTTACACAGCGTTTAATAGAAACAGCTTGAATAGGACCATAGGTTAGGCCGGCTTCTAAATATTTGTTAATACTAGGAACGATACCAGTTTTTGTAGACTTTCTTTTGTAGAAATTGACTTTTATAATAGCTTGATTTATAAACAATAGTCATTAGGAGCAATTTTACGTGAAAACAACGGTGACGAAACTCGAACCTCTATATTTTTAAAAATGTTTACTGTCTCACCGTAGCACTGATTTCTCTAACTTGAAAACTATTTTTTTAAATTACTTAATACTGATTATTTTTAAATAATTATTTTATTAGTTCCTCATGACACTTTGCGGTACCTTATATTTAGGGGCAGACTTCTGACTTTATATGGTTGCTAGCCAGACAAAGCTACCACCAAACGGCGGTCACGGAATAGTCACCTTTCCTTTTAAGACACGCTCATCTAAGGGTGGTCGGGCAATTCTTAGCGGATCCTACGCGGCTGAGTCGAGTTACGAAGTATGTATACCTAGATGATTTTGTCTGAAATGTAGAGTATCCTAATACATACAACTCAAAACACTAATTTTGACATAAAACATACCTATACCTAACACAAACTAGGGAGTCTTAACAAAATATTAATTTACCTATAGCCAGTAGTTTTATTTTTATTGCTGTGTTTATTTTTTTTTATCCTTTGTGTTTTTATTAATTAATTAAGTATATTCTTGTTTTGCACTTTCATGATATTTTGTTTTGTATATTCTTGTTTTTATTTTTTATTTTGTGTGCCTGATGTCAAACCTAAAAATTGTAAATCCATAATTGGCTGTCAGCATCGTTTAAATGTGTATTTTTTTATAATTAAGAGCTGTGGATTTTGTTATAAATAAAAAAAAAATCCTAACATCAAAAAGGTAGAAAAAAAATAGTTCACCTCCGACTACCTAGTTGCATAATGACGTCAAACATGATAATCGCCAATGAAAATTCGCTCTACAACGTTGCCATTGAGCCATCGAACGTAATGGTGGATCGAGTTAAGCGCAGGCTTCGTTTGGCGTAATGGTGCGGAAAAGTCGCTCGTAATCGCCAGTGAACGGCCGCCGCCGCCCGCCGCCGCCCGCCCGGCACATTGCCTCGCCAGGGAAGCTTAAGGCAGTAAAACGTTTGTTAAAGGATCGTAGCGGAAACTGGCTTTGTGTTTCGTTTACTGAAGGCATGTTCTTTATTACGAAGCTTGTCATAAATTAGCTGCAACCTTTTCTTGATACTGATAAACGTTTAGGTAATAGGTATTATCAAATGCAAAATTACTATTGTACTTATATCGTTTCCATTTTTATCTCTTCTGGTGATAAATGAAAAATGGCCGAAGAGCCTGCGTGCTTCAGAAGCAATTGATTCATAAAATACTGCTGGCAAAGTGCAACACATTATTATCTAAGGCAAAATTTATTTCGAGGTTGTTTGGTGGCAATAAGTATATGGAAAACTTATTTTGAAGGAGTAGCTAGGTCCTACTTTACTAATAACCATACATTTAACCAGACTTGCCTTTTTAAGAACCCCATAAAATGATTAGTAACGTAATCAGATCTAAAAGCTACAGGATACAGTTTTCATGAAATGTAGACGTGGCGTTCAGTTATCCCAGGACTAAGATTGGCAGCCATATAAGCACGTGAAAGTCAATCAGTTATCTCAGGATGAAGTTTGGGAGTCGTATAAAAATAAGTATATATATTTGAGACATAATCCATATTTGTTAGTAACATTGGTGCTTATAGAACGCGTATAAGCCCTTGCCGCAGATATTCATTATACGAGATTGCCAAGGTATCCGCCATCACTTGTCTCGCGCCAAGATGCAGCTGAAGCGGACTGGATAATCTCAAGCGGTCCCGTGAGTTTTTAAATAGAAAAGAATTTCAGTGTAATTTAAAGCAGATTAACTATAAGGATATTTAACGCAGTTATTATTTCATCATCATCACAACTCTTTGTAATGAGCCCACTGCAGGGTATGAGTCTCTCCCCTGGGTGATGAGGAGGTTTTTAGGCCATAATCCACCAAGCTGGCCCAGTTCTGGGTGGTGGATGTCCGAATTTTCAGGGTGCCGATACGGCTTCTGACAAACCCTAACGACTACTGTATACAAGTATACAGCACCCGGGACCGACTGCTTAACGTGCCCTCCGAAGCACGGAAGTCGCCGTGAGAAATGAATGGTCAGCGATCACCCATCCAAGTACCGACCGCGCCGATCGTTGCTTAACCTGTGATATCGTATGATACACACAGTAACCGCGGCGCCACGACGATTTCAATTATTTATTATTTACTCTAAAGTTTTCACGGTAACATTAAACTAAAAACGATTTTAACCTCAAAACTACGGTATCTGTATGAATACGAATGGACTACAAATAAAGAGGTACAAATAAAGATTTCATCAAGTAGGACTGTCGCGTGACCTCGGCCTCTGAAAATGTTTGGAAACCCGAAACAAAGCAAATAAATTCTCTTATTTTTGAGAATGTAAACCGAGAAATTATACAGACACGACCAGGATTTAAGCTACGAGTGGCCATTTATAAAACGTATACTACATCAGGGTATAGAGCAGTAATTCTTTGTTTGGAATTTCGCTCAAGTTGGTGCTTAATCGAATCAAATTTCAACAGATTATAATTTTAGTAATTTAAATATGTCATATTACATAATATTCGAGCGAAGTTAATAAGAGCCTGCCCGTAGCCGCAAATGGCTCAATAGTGTCGTACGTAACACAGAATGTTAAAATATTATTTATCTCATTTGTGCTCATAAAATTATGTGAATATTTGTTGAATTATGAACGAAATAAATGCCTGAAATTACCATAATCCTGTCCTCAAGACAATTGCAATAAACGAGTAATTGCCCCCATGGTGCAGTGGATGTACTTATAGTCTGCATATAAAATGCCGAAGGTTTGATCCTCGCTCTAGCTAGGGTAAGGTTTATTGTGAACCAACATGGCTTGGTATACCTACCTAATGAAAAAATGCTTATACAGTATTGCCATCAATGAAAAAATTTCATAAATTGCATTTCGTATAGCTATGAATTAAATATATCTTTGGTATGTTAACAAGTATATACTGTTAAACCTAGTTCTTAACACCCAATTGAATAATTTATCATCATATCAATAACGGAAGCAGGCAGGCCGAACTTGCACAAATTGAAATCATTCCATTAACTCCAGCTCGATAAGGCAACTATCGAATGGATATATACTCAACCATTTACGTTAAGTAAGCATCGATCTAGCAGGAGCTGCCCTTAGGGATCGCCCTCAAAGGGACACGACAGGGTGATTCGTGTAAACAAACTACAATGAAAGGACCCGCCTCGACGTTTTTATCAATCGATCAAAAACTATTTAAGTAGGTCGGTTTTTGTTACTGCTGAGATTTCTACGTTTTATGATAACGAAGATAGATTATATAAAGTAATAGATTAGTAATAGTAAATTCGTTTGCTAAAAGACGTTTTCAATCGTATGTTATCAGTGTCTTTACAGTTAAATGTATCAAATGCATCATCGAGTTAAAATGTAAGATAAAACACGAAATAATTCGGATAAAAACCTAATTTATTTTAATAAAAAAATCCATTAGACCCAACTTCATGCGTATTTAAATAGCCGCAGCGGTATGGCTATAAAATGAAACTGTTCTTTATATCAAAATGAGCCATACCCACGTACTGCGTAGCGACATTCGCAATGAATCAGCGAAACCAAGCGGTGGTACAGAACAAGCATTTGTGAGATGGCATTTCCAATTTTTCCCACTGGGAAATTCAGAGGGGATTTCAGAATGGCCTGAATTTTAAAAAGCTTGTCTGCTTGTAAAATCATTTTAATTTTGCCATATTTTTGTACAAGTAGGTATACATACAACTTAAACAATATCACATCTCTCTGTATTTTGTGCTTCGTAATATTTCTTTATTAATTTATTAGTGTTGTTTCGTTTTAAGTTAACTAACTTTTACCTGTGACTGTGTTTTGTTTATAACCCTCTGTATATTTCTGAAAGCTTTTAGTTGGCCGTCTGTCATATAAAATACTATTTACGTCCGTGAATCAGCTGTTTGTTTTCCGAATAAAGTCAAATAAATCAATCACAAACTGGGCATCACGACGTGCATATTATTGTAGTCGATTCATGCCACATGCTTTATTTCTACTTATAATGCTAATTAATTCTACAATAACAACACAAAATTAAGTTTTAACTTGACAAAAGCGAATCGTGTCAGATAACAATAAGCATAAAACCCTAATGTAAATTTTGCCCTTCATGTTACATATTAGAGACATTTAAATGGATGATAGACTTGAAAACAAAAAATACCAAAAGTCCAACTGAGCGAATGCGTGTTGTAAAATGTACACTAGCATTCATGTGATGCAAACTCAGGCCCAATCAATGATATTTTAATTAAGCAAATGTATAGTTGCAGCGATAGCTCACCAGAATAGATTACAATGTGGTTAATACAAACTACGTTCAAGTGTATAAACCAGACATTTTACCGCTTGTTTCTGAAGCAAATGCAAGTAAAAAACTTTAGCTAAATGGGTAATTGTCTCGAAGTATCTAGATCAGAAGTATGAATTGAAATAAATTAATTAAATGAGCATAATTAATCAGCAAATGATGTTTATATTTTCTATAATGAATAGATATTAAAAGTTTCAGCAACAAACATTAACTTATTTCTGAAAGAAAATATGACAGGCTAAATAATAATCGTACCGCGAGTTTCTATGTATATCTAGTTCTAGATCGGTACAAAATACATTGCAATATGATTTTGGCTGTCGTGGCAACGATCGTACATGATAGGTGGATTATTAGATTCAACATTATTGGATTGAATATCGAAACCCACTGTTAGTAATTCACCCTAACAAGGTTTACACGCGCATGACTGTTTCTTCGCATTGGAAAATTTCTTAATGTAGGTATAAGAAATTATGTATGCGACCTTTATTCTATACTGCAGTGCTAGCACGGATCTTTTGTCGATCGTAAGTTTACGAATGCTCGTATAGTATGGAGACGGTTTTGCAAGCAATAATTGAAATCTATCCATTGCCGCACGGTCAGCTTAAATAAACGTGTTTCTTGTTAATTTTGAATGTTTGTTAACAGGTTCTACTCTTAAATAACTGTAAAATAAAAAATTACATTGTTACTAAAAACTTGCAACCGACTCCATACTATACGAGCATTCGTAAACTTACGATCGACAAAAGATCCGTGCTAGCACTGCTGAATAGTTATTATTTAAAAACGCATCAATGTTTCTTAGATTTGGATTTTTGCTGACATACGGAACCCTGAAACTTACAAAAGCTTATCGAATTATCGGCAAATACATTAACTTGGTGATGTCATAAGTATTTAGGACGTGATCAATTTATTCGGATTACCGTGGGTAATACCAAACCCTAAATTCGTATTATCGGGGAGCAATATAGCACCGGGGCTTAATCTAGCTGCGAGCGAACTTGTAGCTAATTGCCACTTAATAAGGAGTAAATTAATTAATTATTCAATAACTCAATGTTACAGTTCGCGGACCGTGAATACGGATTGTGCATGAGTTGTGTTGCAGGTGCGGGAATTAGGACACGAAATAGTTGGCTAAAATTACAGGAAGCCATTTCATCAATTATTGCAGACACACGAACACGATTTCATGGTTGTCAATTATGTAAATATTCAAGCAATTGTAGCACAAATTATGCTATGTTATACTAAGTAATTGATCGAATAATTGATGTTACTGGCTGTTGAACACTTAGCAAATAGATGTGGCTTATTGTAGTTATGGATAAAACCAAATCTACCGATCTTAGAATAAGAGTTTAACGGAAAACCTCACCTGAGTGACCTAAGCTGGGTGGCACGACCTTTTAAGACCAGGTCAGCGAAAACGTATCCACTTTCATAAGACCGAAATTGTTCCTGTTTGGTACTTAGTATTATCACGTTGGAATGGGCCTAGCTTACAATTTACGTTTCAAGCAGTTTTATGATATAAAAGTCGGGTTGTTATAGTAAAGAAATGAAACTAATACTCACATGGTTAACCAGGTATATTTTAATACCCTTAAATGTAACACTCAACTGAATCTACCACCACTTCGGAAAGTCGATCTGTTGAGAAGAAGTGGCAAGAAACTCAACAGCAATCATCTTTTAAACTCTAATGTTTTTACAAATTCTTGGATCACAATCACAAAGTTATCTAATCTTAATTACTTATTACTTAGACGAAATATATTCATTAGTTCACCTTCAAAAGCGGAGAGTAGACTGACTCAATCAATCCCGGTTTCTCTTTCCCCTCCAATAACTTTCCCGCCAGAACTATCGGACCACGTTTTGCTATGTCGTCGTCTACCAACCGTCGTGTCAGTCTGCTCTCCGGAAAAAACAAAGTCAATAGACTAACTCATTTATTACTTATAAAAATCATACTAGAATAACTAAATAAATTGAGTAACATAAATAAACATTGTATAATATAACTGCATAATTAACTATTGATGACATTAGTATGGTGTGTAATAAATGAACTGCCTGCGTCTACCTATCTACATTTACTTTTATATTACAGTCCTAGCTTCTTTAAGTGTCAATTGAGTAGATAATCTTTAAATATAAGTAAACCAATCATGCGCACTTTCCATCAGGTGGCATGGAAGACAAACGTCCTATCCTTACAATATAAAAAAAAAAAAAAAACCAAACCCGTCCATATAATTACTTTTTAATACATGGAAGACGCCTTACCTCAAACGAAAACCAGACTTTATACGTTCAGGCAAATTTTTTGTCCATTGTTGTTGTGTTGGACGAATAACATATAAATTACTGTTACATTTTTCTAGAGAAGCACATAGACATATCGTTACCGCCACTTATGTACGCCGTTAGGTTTTCTTTTTACAAAACGGTACCCAGTAAAGTGCTTAAAGTAATTTCCTGTCTCCATTTTAGCCGACGTGTACCACATCAGGTCTGTTTCAGTTCGCTTTAGTTACACTAGTCAAAGAACATAGATAATTTTATTTGCACTGAGTATAACAGCTTAAAAGCTTTCTTGTCGGCGGGTGTGATGCTAAGTCTGCGTCGAAGTAACGTCAGCACAAGGACGCTAATGGCGGATGCATCTTGACCCTGTTTTGAACTGCGATAGGATTTTACCTTATATCCGCCTTTACGGAGAAAAGTAGATTTATTTAGTATTACTATTTTAGGGGTTGCGGCTTATTAGGTCAGCCATGTACGGTTACAGGTGGATAAAGGTCAGTGCGGCTACACCACAGACAAGATGGTTGTGGTTGAATTTATAACTAGGTCAAGTGATCCTATTGTCTTATTCCGTTTTGTGTGAGGTGGCAAAATTTGTTAAATTTGTTTAGAATCACCGATTGATACTTACTTCTTTCCTGAAATAAGAATATAAGTGAAAATTGGGTACGTTTCGTGTCAATTTGCCATTATAACTAACATCGTCATATCTTCAGTCTAGCTAGTGATCAGCATTTCATTCTGCTTCTAAGAATTTCTTCAGCCCCTTGTATAATAAAAGTATTTTATAAGTAGGTATAAATAAGAACCCATACCTGTTGTGTGCTTGGAAGGTGATCCTCAGCGGCGGCGGTGGCTGTGGCGGCAGCGCGCGCCGGCGCCGGTGGCCGGGCGCGGCGCGGGGGTACGCGCACGGCTCCCAGTGCCGCACGAACGTCGTCAGCGACAACCCTGCAACAATACAAATAAATACTGCTACGATCAAAATAATACACCATGGTAAACAGAAGGACACTGAATCAAGACAATATATGTATTGCAAACAGAACAGGTCAAGTCCGAACGAATTTGTTTGTAAGCTCAACCAATAAAGTACTTTAAAAAAAAATACTTCTAGCAAATTAAAAGTTTCTTGCTAGCTAAAATAAACCTTGCCCTTAAGCACTTTAGGTAGTAAATCAATTTCTTGAACGACCACTCTATTATATTATATTGACTACTATCGTGTCTGTTACATAGATGTACATACAAAAGAGTGTGTTTGTTTCTGTATATAGTTATTATGGGAACGGTAGGTACAATGATGCTATTGAATATTTTCATGAAAATAGTTTCAAGGGTCAAAAATATCCGTAACCGCAAGAGTTTATTCCTGTGAAAAATTTCCTATGGGATATTGCTAAAATTGCTTCCACGTATATTATATGATAATATCTATATGAAAAAGATAGGTATTTCATATACTACACAAATGTTTTGGTTGTACGTGTAGGCTTCTAAAAAAACTACATTCCTTTGTAAATGGATCATAAATATGACTACATGTGTGGTGGGTGTGTCACGACACTGACCTAAAGACCGCCAACTTTTAATAGATACCACTTTCACAGCCAAATCCGGAAGTTTTGCAATAAAACCCACAAAACCATTCAAGTAGCGGTAAATACTTTTAAGGATGATAGCGGACAACAATTTTTATAGTGACTGTTGCCTGTTTAACCTAGCAATAATAACCTTTTTGAGGTTATGTTTACTTCTTTGTCATTTCCCAAAAACATAGGAATCGGTGTATATTATGGTGCGTACAGATTGCTAGTAATGCAACTAGTAATGTAACATTCTGCGCAAGTTGCGTATTTGGTGCGTACAGATTGCTAGTAATGTAACATTCTGCGCACGTTGCGTATTTAGACGTGATGGTGCGCAGAATGTTACAAGTTCTATTACAGCAATCTGTACGCACCATAAGGACTGTACTCGCTGTAGAGGTTTTGTCTCTTTTCGACCGACTTCCAAAAGGAGGAGGTTCTCAACTCATGTGTATGTTTTTGTGTCTTTGTTACTCGATTATTTGGACAATTGTGAATTGATTATAAATATTCTTGTTTCATATGATAGAGGATACTTCAGAAGTCACTTCAGAGTCTCATATAAATTTCATCGAAATTGACTAAGTAGGTAGGTACCTTCATGAAAAATTTTATATTAGTAGTAGGCTCAATATTTATGACAGTATTTGCCCGAGGCGATAAAGGTTTACTTTACTTAAAGCGGAGCTAGTTTCATTCATAAAGCACATTCCATTTCGACCGATATGAACCACCTTGGTATAGTTTCACTTATTTAGATTTAAGCAAGCATCAGCTTAAACTTCAAGGGCATTCATAAGAACTGTATAAGGTTCATTCATATTATTGATTTTAGTTTGCGTTTATGCGACCGATTACAACTGAAAATAATGTTAAGTACAAGTAAAGCTAAGATACCTACATACGGAGTCAAATCAAAATATTTAATATATTACCGTCATAATAAATCAAAACTATTTTAGTAGTTTGCATAACATTAATTTAATGAAAACGTGTTAAATTATCAAAGCAACATAAATTATGTACCTACCACTCTGCAATGAATTAAAATTAAAATAAATTAATGTATTGCAAAAGAGTACGCTTGCATATTATTTAAATTTTGCATTGAACAACATAATATTACATATTCATTCGTTAGTTTGATAAGATATGATTCCATGTTATTATAATAGAGAGTCAGGAATAATGCGATAATACAAAGACTAAATATAATTAGAATTAATTATACCAGCGCGTATGCGAATCAAATTTATTTTAGGAGGGATTCGAAGTTATTTTCATCGCTCGTTTCTTGGAGCTAATTTTTTATTAAATTTAAACCGATTTTAGAGAGATCATTAAAGATTCAGAATTTATAACGTTTAAGGAAATCTCACATTTAACTCTACGTTTCCGCACTCTTTCAAACATCATTCAGATATGGGAGAGCGAATACCCAAATCCGCTTTTAAAAATTATTTTTGAGATATTAATCTGCTTTGTTGTGTTAGGCAATCTGCATAATTCGGTATTCTATGCAATACCTAGGTAATGCATAGAATACCTAATTTGTGCAGGTAATGTATGAAATAATATTGATTTCATACTTTGCTTACCGAATGCACAGCTGGTAATGTATGTAAATAGCAATCGGAAATCAATCAATAATTTGATTGATATTGACAATGAATGAAAGATATCAATGGTTACGCTAGGATAGTGGGTTTGATAAAGTTTAGTTTTATATTTTTGAGTATGAATTTCATTTATTTGTTATTTGTTTTACGATTTATAAATAATAATAATAAAATCCCCCGACAAATGCACCAACTACATGGCCCTAAACTAAGCAGAGCTTGTGATATGGGATACCAAGAAGGGAACCTGGAATAATAATAATAAATTGTTTATTTATATGGATTTTTTTTATGGAATATAAATACATAAATAGATTTGGCGGCAAATTGCAAATTGTCTGTCACGTCAGTATGAATTTAACGCGAGACTACATCGAGAACTACATATTCCGGTGCGGGAGCCCTTATTGGCGCATATTTTTACATCACAATGTAAACTCTAATAAATATAAACCAAGTTTATTTTACACATTGCCGGTAGAACGGCAGGTACTCTATACAATCCCTAGGAATTTTATTTATTACCAAGGTAAAGTATGTAATCGACAATAATATTTATTATATGTTTGTTTTTAGAACAACCGTTCTATACACACATGTGTCGTAGCTCATTTTTTAAACTGTAAAATCGAAAGCTTAGGTCCTGATAAGGAAGGCACATATCAAAAGACAAAAAGACAATAAAAAGATCAAGCTGCCAAGGTCTCGTCGGTTCTCGTCTGGACTGGATGCCTGATATGTCTCGTGTAGGCGGCGCGGCTGGTCATGACACCGCGGCTTGCATTGGTTAAGTACTCACTTGTAATTATTTAATATTTTCCTGAGCTGATACTCGGTTACATAAAACGAAAAATTCCTATTAGTTGGATACCAGTATCCTACGACGATCATTTTTTCTTTGTATGATACCGGTTACCAAACTCTGGTATCATACACGGCCGAAGGGGTTATAACCACATACATACGACAACGTGTAACAACCCCCCTTCTCATCTTATTATTATCTTATAACTATTGCCGTCTCTACCTCTTATAACTTCCCTATCTATTTCTACAACTTCCCTAACCTTGCATATATCTCCACAAACGGAACTTGGTCTTTACTAAACTAACCTTTAAAACTTAATCCTAATATCTTTGGCCATTGATTTGTGATCGTGATCGTAATCGTCTAGTAGCTTCGAGGATCCTCTGTTATGAACCGATAATAACTCAAGAACTTTTAACGTGAATTGAAATGGTATAAATATTTCCTAATAACAATTTAAATATTTCACTGAGATATTATTAAAAATAATATAGAATTTAAATAAGTAATAATTTTCCTATCTAGTTAACCGTTTCCTACCTAAACCCCTACCGGGAGGTCTGATACAACACTGATTCATTTGGATAATGATATCATAATTTGTAAATAGATTACTAAGAGTTTTAAGGCTTTCTTGTCTTACGACTTTATAAAAGCATCTCCAAATCAATAAAAAATAAAATAAAATAGCTTTGGACTAAGTAATTATTAGCCAATAATGATAGTTTAAGATCAAATTAGATCAACAGATATATTCATTCATATCCGTAGCTTTAAGTTTTCTAGCTTAATCAATTAGACACTTGTCATTCTTTATGGATATATTTTCCAATAAGTTTTGATAAAGTATGATTCAGGTTATCAATATAGGATAACAAAATGAACAGTCAGTGACTCTGTCGATCAACATGTCTGATTTCAAGCGACCAAGACAGGGGTTGAGAAGGAGCATTCGTCCCAGTATGACCCATTCAATTGCTAAAGGTATACTTGATAATTCTTGTACTCATTTTACGTACGAACCAAATAATAATAAATCAAAACTTTGATTATAGTTTAATATTATCAAGACTCAGCTAGAATCCTTTTCACTAGATGAGATCCAACATGAGGTAAACTACCTTTATTAGCTTTATAGATTATTTAAATGTCGTATTTAAGTAAACAAAGACGGACCTACACCCTACCCTATACATATTTCCCTAAATCCCTAAGTATAAGCTCTATGTTTGCAAAACTAGAGATCTTGTCTCACATTTACTATTAGACGTGTTATGTGTAATGTAACTTAACTAAATACAATGTTAAGTTCCTAATACTAAGCTGAATTTAAACTATACGATGCGAGGTTCGGGTTACCTCTAAAAGAAACCTAACACTATCACCCGGTGTTGTGCCGTTGATTTGGCGTTAGGCCCCCACAGCAACCGAGAGGGTTGGGAGATAAGAGGGGCCACAGGATTCCCTACTTATGTTGTGTGAATAAATACATATATAGATAAAAAGGAAGCAAATTACATTGGAGAGAATCACTGTCTAGACCCCGCCAATGTTCATTACTCCACTGCGTGTGGTAGATCTCACAAGTAGCTACTCATAATAACCCAAGGGTCACTAATCATAGTACCCATGCCCCAAAAGAGCCACATCTTGGGGAACTCAAACGGATGAGTTTTAATAGGAACTTCGTTGTCACAGTTAGTTTCCGTTCCTAAGGCCCCGGACTATGCCAATCCCTAATTCAAAGCAACAACAAAATGCTAAATTCATTCTGTTATGACATTTACATTTACTGTGGTTTGCATGTTCAATTTGAACTTAATGCTAAACCTTTATTAATCCATCTGTAACAAACAAATAAATATTAGAAAACATATTAAAATATTAGACGCTACTCACTCACCAAAGCTGAAAATCCAACTCTCCTCAACGGTGCCGTACTGAAAATCCTCCTTTTGACAGAATACCATTATCTGACAGACCACCCACGTCATATTTTATTCTTTTACTTTTAATCTTTCAAAAATAATTCTTACATTTGACGTAAGGTTGGTTTGCTCTTATAACCTCTTTATTTACAAAATGTAAGGCGCACCCAAACCTTATATTCACAGTCTTTAATTAATTTCTTATGATATTACTTATATTTGTGATGCAACAATCAGCTTAAACGAAGTCTGTTTTGTTACAAACGCAAGTGTCACGATTTGTATTGAAACCAAACGTGCCAACTTTTTAACACCTTTTGTGCAAGTACGTCATGCTCCTTCAGGCGGCAGGGCGGTCACCCTCTTCCCTAAAATATGCATAAAGTCCTGACATTTCATAATATTGTCTTAAGTTTTCGCGATTCATACTATTAAATAAAACACTTTTAAACCGGATTTATCGCGTATATTTACATTTTAAATTTTGACTCGACGTTTCGGTGTCTTTGCAGACCCCGTGGTCACGAGCGACATTTCGTTTATGTTCGAATTCACCGATTTGCCTGAAATTAAAATGAAGCTACTTTACTCCACCGTGTAGGCAGTTGATGGCCTCCGTTGTGCATTGGTCGAGTGGTTAGCTGCGGCGTAAGAGATCCTTGGTTGGAGTCCAAACTGGCCCGCCATTTGGACTCCAACCAAACTTCTAAAATGGCTCGGGTCTGGATGTTTACTCGGATACCCCTCGTACCACTGAGTGGTCTTTATAAGACAAACCTATAAATAAATTACTTTGGGGCCTCATAATAAATGTGTTAGTTTGGGTAACTTATAGGCGCAGTGAATAAAATATAATGTCCCAAATGAGACGAGATCGTAAACGCGAAGTTTGGTAACTTTCTAGAAGCACTTAAAAAAAAAAACTTTTGATATTTACTCAGATGTATGATATAATTACATAGTTTCTTCAAAAAAGTTTTAAAATGTTGTAAGCAATAATAGAAATCATCGAAAACGTGAACGTGTAGGTTGATGTTAGTAATCAAGTTCAAATGAACTAAAAAAAAGAAAAGAAAATTGCCACATTCTATATTATATCTTACCTTAAATACTCTTTACTGCGCCATTATTATTCAAATTCCAGAATGAAAATCGATACCAAGAATCTTAATCAAAATAATGAAATTTGTTTCCACGAAATTCGTGAAATATTCTTTATTCTACAATTTTAATATGTTGCTGGAATAAGTAGCGAAATACACTAAAGCAAATATTCCATTGAATGAATACGTTATTAATCTTTGCAAAACAGATTAATTTCCACAGAATTTTGTTTTGTTTTTCTTTCACCTGAACTAAGGCAGAATATGAAAGTAGATACGCACTTGCCAATATTAAGGCAGAATATGAAAGTAGATACGCACTTGCCAATATTAAGGCTAGCCTCTAAGTTATGCTCTTCTTAATCACTTCTTATCAAAAGCAAATAGCTTTCTGCTAAATGAGTATTTTAATGAGAAAGCCTCATTTCGATCGCCGCAGAGCGACTCACACAGTGCTTCGGCATAAGCAGTTAATTCAGAATTTGCTGTTAAATTGCAATACCAGACTGTAATTACAAAATGTATTTAATATAGGCTTGCGTGTAGCACAGCCCATCTCGTTGCTTAAGCCATTACTTTACATCTATGTTGTTTCGTAATGGACTTTATTATCGATTATGGTCAATATTAAAGTTACTGCAGGCATTTATGAATAAAGAGGTTATTACTTTGGGTTCGTTAAAGTATTTGACCTTGGACATTTTTACCTTTTTTTGATAGATGCTATATTATTGATTATATTATTATTTGAATCAAAATTTCTTTGATTAAGAAAAGGCATTCAATTCTTAATACTTATTGTTTGATTTTTATTATTATGATCTGTTTTAATAAATTCGGTTTTTCAAATAATTTTTTTGTTGAATTCTGTCGTCCAATACCTCGATTATTTCATATCGAAATCCTAAAGTCCTTTTTGATAAATAAGTCTCTCTTTAAATTATGGACTTGTTAGCAAAATAGTTGGATGTTAAAATTAAAATTTAACTAATTCTCTTTTCCGAAAAGAAATGGCCCGCTTTATTCATTTTACAAGCATGAAAAGTTTTATTCGATAGTTGGTGTTCGAAGTAAACATTTTAACTATATGTATACAAGGTGTTCTTTTTCATATCCCATAACTTTAAGGTTCTGTTCCTTACTAAA
Organism: Stenoptilia bipunctidactyla; assembly: GCA_944452665.1. Taxonomy (NCBI): domain Eukaryota; kingdom Metazoa; phylum Arthropoda; class Insecta; order Lepidoptera; family Pterophoridae; genus Stenoptilia; species Stenoptilia bipunctidactyla. The sequence goes on from OX101728.1 coordinate 18,121,438, forward strand.
AAATAATACTTTAGCCAAAGAATATGTGGTTCAAAAGTACTTTCCAAGATATCATCAATCTTAATATAATGAATTCATAAATTATCACTTTTGTAAAATCTATTCGTGTCACTGAAGCCATACAACAAACAACAAAACATTTTAAACGTTGAGGAACTTTGCATACAATGTACAACGCAAAACGTTGCGAACTCTACCTGTGCATAGTGGTAAAAAAGGGATATAAAATGCCACGTTGTCATACTTCACATAAAGGTGCTTGACATAAAATGTTTTGACTTTATTGAATTATTTTGTATGAAAAATGTATATATATTTTTTTTATTATCCACGTTTTATTTTACATGGTCTTATTAATACCCTACAGTTATGGGAAATTAAAAGGAACACCTTGTGTATGGAACTCTTATAGAGTAAATTAATTTGGCAGAAACTGGATATCGGAAGCTCCAGGCGCGAGATTTGCTCGAACATAAATATGAGGCCTGCTTGCCCTCTAATAGGAAATTGAAAACATAAAAATATCTAATATCTTACTTGAAAAAAGTTCTATTTTAATATGAAACATAAAGTGATATGAAACTTTTTTTATAAGTTTTTTATTAAAATTGAATAAATATCGTGCGGGGGCCTGCCTACGCTGCGTCTGCGACCTGGTCAAAGTCGCCGGTAAACGCTGGATGAGGGCGGCGCGGGACCGAGCGACGTGGAAGACCTTGGGGGAGGCCTATGTCCAGCAGTGGACGTCTACAGGCTGTGGACGATGATGATGATGTGTAAAATATGGCTATTGTTATCCGAGCAAAGCCGCCATGCTAGTGCATAAAAATGTATGGTACTTTGTATTAATTAAACTGTATCTACCTACCTACATCCATGTTAATTGTATTTCATTGGGAATTAGTCGCATAAACAATCTCATTATAGGATCAGAGTGGAATATTACTGTTATTAATTTGCAGACTATTGCAATCGAAATAATGACTACGTGTAAGCAAACAACAAAATGAAACAAATCGTGGAAACTTTAGCTCCTGGAAAACTGCTACATAATGCCTATACAAAAAAACATAAGTAAGTAGTTAAAAATTAATGTGCCAATTAATTAATATTCATTTCGTATTGGTGCTAGATTTGTATACTTAGATCTAAATTTAAATATTATGTATCTTTGTTAAGAGAAATTATGAGGTCTGTATTCTCGTCAAAATGGCTGCAATGTGGTCGAGACGTCGAGGTATTTGTTATAAGAATCAAAATAGTTTCACACGTTTCTGTGGCTGCTACTCCATTCGCAACGAATGTGCTCTGTTAAGACTATGGTCAGCTATGGTGATGTTTAGTGGGTACCTATTCTTGTTTGATAAGTCCCACAATATCAGGGCAACCTCTAGAGGTTGCTCTGTCCTTGTGCGTTAAAAGCAGTTACCACCTCCGAACTTGAGGTTACTAATTTTGGTGCCTCAAATGTTCTCTAGACTGGTAAAAAAAATAAGTTACGCAAGAAAATAATGAAATAAGTTATGGTCTGAAATTTTGAAATCTCATAAATAAGCGAGGCGCGCGGCACATACCGACGGATCACGTCGACCACTCAAATACTCTCATTGCCAGGAGACATTAGGCGCAAAGCCTTGTACAATTTTAAAAGGGGTCACAGGAAAATTGGAAAATAACAAATAGAATATATTGGACGTTGTATTTTAAAGTTGTATTGTATTGTGCGTTAGCTTTACTCACCCATTGCCTAGCAAGATTTTCAGGTTTAAGTAAATCAGGAAAAAACGAAAGTCTTTGTGTAAGTAGTGAAAGAAAAGTAAAGAAACCAGAAACATTATACTCTGTGAATATAACTTATGATCAAATTTTGATCGTAAAATAAAAAAGTAAGTAACTAAAATAATGTTACCATATTACAAAACCTTGTCAAGTTTGTGTACACAAACAAACCAACGTAAAGAATAATCTTCAGCTAGCATTAAATGAAGTCCCGTATGTTTTCGAAGTCGGTTTGAACAGTACTGTAAATATTTCGAAGTGGCACTATGTAATGTTGAAAATAGCTCAGACCCGTCTCAAGCATAAAGCCAATACAAAGTTATCTATAAAATTCCATACATTGCCTGTGTTATTCTATACCGGCAAATTCCGATAGCTCGCAGCGGTAGCATGGCGGCACTCCTGAATTCAAAGTGTATAATTTTTCGCGCCATTTGTCTGTGGGCTGCGCGTCAGCGTGTGTGTACGTGACTATGCGGCGGCATTTTGGATTTTCATTTATTATCGCGATCTTTGTTTATACAAATACTCGAAGAAATATCTAGAATCGACTAGTTTGGAAACAAAGAACCCATTTTTGTGGTGGAATATCTATTTTTTTCTTACGCAGGAAGTTTATAGTTGCTCTATAGTTACGAGAGATGTAATAATGTTTTCTATTATTCACTTTGCGCGGTTTTAACCGTACGAATTTCGTGTTAAAAAGAAGTCTGCATAAACTTTTTCAAGAACTATCAAGTTGAGTATTCTAAACCAATTGACAAACAAACTATTCAGCTTTATTATATAAGTAGAAATATCTACTACATGTTTTGTCCGCAGCTGAACCATGACATATTATATGCAGAACAAAAATCACATGGCGCGGAGATCAGATTCGCACTTTCCAGACAGCCATAGCGCAACGAATACCATATAAGGAAAACATACTTACATTTATTTAGATACTCTTGAGAACCTTTCAAACGGCTACGACAAAGTAGATCAAAGCACATCACATGGCGCAACTCCTAACTGCCAACTGCGAGCAACTCCGCGGTCACAAGAAAACTTTAATACAATTTATTAGCGTTTCCATTGTCACGACGAGCCGTCGACGATGACTGCTTTTATTCAGTTACAGTTATTTCTGTGAAAGTAATTGAAAAGCAAAACTCAATTATTGAATTGATTGCGTCTCCTTTATCAGGAATTTTGATTTTGACGAAATGGTTTTATCGGCAATGTGTTACTTTGAAATAACTAGGTTTTGCTGTGGTCAAACTGAATAATAGGTATCCACGGTCCATTGGGACTATGTAGAATAGGTGCCAATTCTATGATATTATTAAGCAAACGATATACTAATGTATATATACGATGTAGACTAACAAAGATTGTTGATGATAAAAAGGTAGTGAGTCACAATGTTTGACCTTAAAATTATCTATATGTACTAATATAGTTTAGTATTGTTTGTTTGAACGCGCTAATCTCCATTATTCACATAGCTTAACTTTTGAGGAAGCTTAAAGGTTGAATATTTTTATTCTTAGGTACGTAGTCTTTGAGAAAAATAAAACAGCGTTTGCTTATAACATTTTAAATACATTCTTAGATAAATCTTATTTATTCATTCGTTACCGTGTAGCGTAATAGTACACACCAACTATTGAGACCACAGAGAAAGATAAATATACCAAAAGGAATAGAGAGCCTACTCAACGCTTCAACTTGTAACCCCAATTGACGCGCCGCCATTTTGTTAAGCTCCCGTGCTGCCATCTGAATGTCGGTCTAATAATTAATACCTATAACATAGGTATTATAAATATTTTCTAATATTGTAAACACCACATTATCTCGCCCAGATAAAGATACATTACTGGGATTCGAACCCGGAACCTCAGCTCAGCTCGCCATGCATAAATCACCACAAGATAACAAGGAGATCACAAAATACTACATCAACATATGCACATGCAAGAAAAAGCAGCCATTTTATGACTGGCTGGCTGGACGGACCTCAAAAGACGGAAGTCAAAACTGACAGCAGACCTTTCGTTTGATTGGTATATTAGAACTATAGACATCTATCGTGGTAAAATGGCAACATGACCGGTCCATTTTGTTGCATGTGATAAAAACTAGCTGTCAAATTGAAGTACTTTATGAGTGAAACCCCTGATTGAGATTGACAGTCCGTTAAGATTTCAATTCCTTTAAATACAAATTTCACTTTAAATTTAAATAAGATTTTTACCGCGTCGAAAACCAAGACTCCGAAAGGCTTACGTCGATAAAAGGAGTTGATACTTAGCCAAAGTTCTTCATTAAACAAGGTGGACCGCACAAAGGATTTTGATATCTTCTTTGAACCCTATTGATGGGCGATTTGACGGAAATTTACCTGTATTAACTGAGTAAAATCAATACCATCGCGCCCGTTCCTCGGCGGCTTAATGAAGATAGCCTGAATGCTTATTAGCGCTCGGTGAGCTGAGATGCAGACACAGCGAAGAAAAGTGGAGAAGAAATCACTGACTAGACGTAAGAAATGAGGTACCTACCTATTTAGTTTATAGAACGCCAGTTATCGACATAGGTACTTTCCTCAAATTATGTGTAAAAGGCATTTCGAAATATCAAACGGTTTAAGGAATGATTATCCAACGTAAAGATAAGTTTTCCTTCCATATATGATAACCGGATTGTGATACCAATCTCAGGACCTGCTTGGCACTCCCTTGTTATGCGGTGATCGTGTTAAAGCTGGCCTGCTAATGATAAGGATGTGGAAAGTCAGTTAAACCTATCATAACTTATGCAATTTTTCCAAAGTGTTATTGTCATAAAGTTGAATTCCCAAATATTCGCAATTCGAATCAATGCAAATAAACAGCATTAAAATGATGTAGCAGCCTTCTAAAAATAAGAGAGGTTTCAACTTTAACGCAGTTACCTACCTTCTGACGTGAGTGGCCGAGTCCTGAGCCCAACGCAACGGCTAGCATTCGAAATTATTTTCCCAGGATTACAATATTCAGAGCCGAGCCACCGGGCCGCTGACAAAGACACATTTTACTTTGCCATTCGCTTTCAAAGGCCTTTTTAAATCACAGAGTCCGTTTTATTCGCGCAGCAGCAAAAATCGAGTTTCCCAAAACTGCAGTCACAGAGAGCATGAAGCGGCACTCGAATAAATATTCAAATATAACAGCTTCACGATTTAAAATTACCTTGTCCCGTGTTGTTTATTACGTGATAACAGAAGTCCCACTGTGTAGGGTTGGCAAAATGCTGAATTTATATCACAGGCCCGATAACACGGGCGGCTTGACTTATATACTTCCTCGCAACACACGTACATAAATATAAGCATTTTCATATACAAAAAGGGGAAACTAAAGGGCTTTTGAAAAGTAGTGCCTACGTAGTCAAATGCCTTGGCCTGTCATAAATGGATTTTCCATTAGATGCAGTATCTCGTAATCCTTGAAAGAAGTATGGGTAAGCCAGTGAACCTTGGAGAGTATGTCAAATATTTGTATTGATTTATGTGATGAAGGTTACGTCTATGTCTAGACGAACTTTCATAAGAATTGGCAAATTCACAACAACTTAGTCTTACTTAACGTTACTTAAATACCTTTACACTGAATAATTTTACTTTTTAACTTTACCGGCAGCTTTGTGCGGTTATACTTGAATTTAAAAAATAGAATATTTTACTCCTGGATAACGTAGTTTTTTTTTTTATACACAATAATAACTACACATTTACACCACTAGATAAATAGACTCACGTAAGCGCTTACAGTTGCAATCAAGGTGGGAACTAAGGCAACCCCAATAGACCAAGGTCAGGGCTAGGGTTAGCCAGGTTTTAAGGAACATAGTTTTTTGACCAGAGCAGAATAAGGTGTATATTGCTAAAATCTTTTAGTATGTAAAAATAAAATAACAGTTATTTAAAATTTAATAACTCATAGTTTTCTAATCATTAATCATTTATAAATAGGTTGACTGGTTTTTCAGCTTATCGATGACCACCAAACTAAAAATCTTAATTTCCTCTGTATAATATAAGTTTAGAAAAGACATTAACTAACCAAAATACTTACTTACAAACAAACAGTACAACCTAAGAAATATGTCACAACACAAATCATCGAAGCCACCCGTGAACTACTTCGTTACAGCGCCATCCTGCGGCTGTAGTACTAACTACGCCCCTTGTACCGGACGTCCTGCCTGCCTGGCCGAGACATCACATCGCCGCCGATGGTTATACCTATTCCTGGATAGAGTCGCATTTTTTGAGCTGGTAAAGCAAAATAGATTTATTTCGACAACCAAAGAATTTGTTGGCTTGTGGAGACGGTAATGAATGGACTTCTTTAGGTATAAATAGAATTGTTTTACATCAATCTACATCTACTCTACTTTCAGTGTCTATTTTAATTTTTAGAAGGCCGTATTTTATTATGACATACATACATAACGTCACGCCTGTATCCCCTATGGGGTAGGCAGAACACCAGAGTTTACAAGACCATCTGATGACACGTTTGACAAATTTGGAGGTATTATAAAGATGGAAAGAGACCATTTTAGTGGCAGAGGGTCAGCCTATCGCCCACAAAAACGCCTTTAAAACCTCTGTCCCTTAACTGGCTTTTACAGTATGCCCGGGAAGAGAAGCAGCTGGCACATTCTACGTTTTTCTTTCGCTCCCAGTTCAGCATGGAAGCAGAATTTTATTATGAATATTTTAATATACACCGTAATAGAGCAATCACTGAATTTAACGAATAATAATCAAAAATAAACCAATTAGAAGACTGCCTAACATCAATCACCAAACCACGAATCGAGCTTCCGCGCATGTTTAGAAAACGTTAAACCAATTAAGCAATACAATTATATGTATTTAATAAATACTTAGGTAAACAATTTGATAATATTAAATAAATCATTACATCAAATAAATTCATGTATCAAATTCGAGAACAATGAAGAATAGCCCTTTATTGAGGTTTTAACGAACTTTCTGAAGCATTCCTTTGTAAAACAACAGCTTTTACACAAATACCCAATTGTAGCACTTCGAAACCCTAAAATTACTCTAATTAAATGTATACTTGTTCAATTTGTTATCCATCCCGAAAGGCTTGTTTGAGGCCTCAAATTTGTATTTTATAAATTCCGTATTTACGAGCTGTCCCGTGTGATGGAGGAAAACTGAAAATTTATGTTCAAAGGGTCTTGAGTAACCTTTTTTGATATATTTTTCGAGGATAACGCGGGTTTTAGGTACCTTTTTGTAAACATTCAGCTCAGAAAGAGACGCTTCATGGGATATGTAGGAATAAATAAAACAAGAAGCTCACGAAAGTGTTCATGATTGACTAACTCGGTAATTGATTTGCATGAAACATATTTTTAAACCTACTAGAATCTCAAATACTGTATTAAACAAAAGATAACGCAGATAAAAAAAACAATTTCTATAAAGATGCATTCAAAGTTGTGGTTTTGATATTGTTATTGTAATTTGAATAAACCAAAAAAATAAAAGCCAGAAAATTTATTTGAGCTAACATTTCAATATTAATATAAGTACATGTAACATACTAGAATTTTTCAAAATAAATTATGCGTAACAGAGCATAAAGAAATCGAGATGAAGTTTCGTATTCGAATATTTTTGTCAGTACGAAGCGGGATTGCTTATTTATGAAGGCTGCTCGGTCCGTCCCTTTGTCCTTTGACGAGAAGTGGCGTGAACATGCGTCGCTGATAGCTGTGTGTTTACCTAATATCACTACTACTTTATTTATCGATGTCCGCATTTATCTCCTTTGGCAGAGGATAAAACAAACGTGAAAGAAGAATATCTAAACACTGCATTCTTCATAATCAGTAAATAAACGATTTCTTTTTATATTTTTTATTGTTAATCTCTGCTAGGTACAGAAAGATATAACTGTATTTGTATAATGTTCCGTTAGGCTGCAAACTGGACGGCAGCGACAGCGAGAGCGATTTGTCGCGATTTCATACAAACTCTATACTTTCTATCGTGTCGCCGAAATCGCTGCCCGCCCCGCTGTCGCTGCCGTCCAGTTTGGAGCCTTACAGGTTGCAAACGAACGCATTCGTTCGATAGCAAATAAACTTACGAAGAATAAATATTATACTGACCTGTAAGAACTAACACTTTTAAAAATTTCAAATTTGAAAAATTCAACTCGCTTTTAAAAATCAGGAAATTTTAAAAGCGAGTTGAATTTTTAGTTCGTTGGTCGTATGTACAATGCCATGTACATCGTATGTACAATGGCATTGTACATACGATGTACAATGCCATTGTACAATTTAACTAATAAGGAATATCGTATTCATGTATTAGGAGGGATATATCATAATATTTCACAACTACGGCCTCAACTTTTCCACAATAATAATTGTTTTAAACTATCGCGGTTATTTTCACTATGATTTAATGTATTTACGGGATTCTTACCACGATTTTCAATTTTATTTTCGCACGTCCGATATTTCGATGCTGTTACAAGCACCATGATCGCGGACTGGCAGATGTAGGTAGGTGGCGATGACAGTTAGAGGCAGATATATCGATCTACCCCCTTTCTTATTCGTTTTGATCTGCTACTACTGGAACTCACATGAATGTCACTTTTGCAAAACACGCTCACAGTATCACTGGGTTTTTGACCAGACACACCACTTTCGCTGTTTTTTGGTTTAGTAAAAGTCCTAACCACTGGGTTCCACGTACTAGACAATTTAAAACCGTCTTCTCGATTAAAGTTATTTTCGCACTTTTTTATTTCTAACGCTTCTTTAACGATTCGCGGTATGTAGTGTCGTTCCGTAGATAAGATCCGAGTATTATGGAACTCAATCCAATGATTAGGGCCCGATTCTAACAGATGTTCGGCGATGGCTGACTTGTTTGTGTCTGAGTTTTTTATGGCTTTGATGTGTTCCTTAAGACGGCATGAAATAGTTCTCTTCGTTTGGCCAATGTAGGAGCTGCCACAACTGCAGTCAATTTTATAAACACCCGGTGTCTCAAGCGGTATGTGATCTTTTGGTGAGCGCAGACACTGATTGATTTTCTTGTAGGGAGTGAAAATCGTGTCGATAGAGTACTTATTTAATATCCTTCCTATTTTATCTGTGACTCCTTTTAAGTATGGCATGAAGGAGGGGTGGCGCTTCACCTTGGGTGTATTTGGTTTGGTTCTCGTTCTTCTCTTTATATTTGACACCTTCACGGTATAGCCATTGTTTATTAAGACTTTTTGCACATGCTGTAGTTCGCTTTGAATATGGTCCTTGTCGCAAAGATCATAAGCGCGATTAGTGAGTGACGAGACTACTGCATTGAGATGACGGGGGTGGTGGTGAGAGGATGCGTGAAGGTATCTGTCAGTGTGTGTTGGTTTCCTGTATACTGAGTAGTTTAAATAGCCATCACTCTTGATCGTTAGTTTTACATCCAAGAACGCCAAAGATCTTTTATTTTCAAGTTCTACAGTAAAGCGCATTTTAGGGTGTACACAATTTATATGGTTTAAGAACAAATCAACTTCCGGTGGCCCACCTTTCATAATGCAAAAAATGTCATCAACATATCTCTTCCACAAGGTAGCACAAACTGGAGATGTACTCAAGGCTAAGTTCTCGATATGTTCCATCCACAGATTCGCGATTACAGGGGCTACTGGACTTCCCATCGCTACACCATCAATCTGCAGAAAGAATTCGCCCTTGTAGATGAAATAACTTGAAGTTAAGCAGTGTTCTATTAGCTTTATGTATTGCAGCGAGATTTTACTATCTTGTAATTTGGTTTTTACAATGTCGAGACATTCTTGTAGGGGCACATTGGTAAACAATGATTCAACGTCATAGCTTACCATTGTTTCATCGTTTTTAACCTTAGTGTTTTTTATAATCTCAATAAAATGGCGAGAATCTTTAATAACTGATGACGTGTGACCAGCTAGTGCTTGTAAAATACCTGAGACGTGCTTCGCGAGGTCGTAGGTGGGCGAATCTATTTGGCTGACAATAGGTCGCAGAGGAACGTTTTGTTTGTGGACCTTAGGGAGCCCATATATTTTTGGTGGTTGAAATATACGAGGTCTCAATAGGTGTTTATACACGTCATCGGGTAAAATAGTTTGGCATTCTTTAATTATTGAAGTGGTTTGGCGAGATATTCGAGCCGTGGGGTTGTAATTTGCCTTTTTATAAGTATTTTTATCACTTATTAACGACCGTATCTTCGTTTCATATTCCTCTGCATCCATAATTACAGTAGAATTGCCTTTATCAGCTTTTAACACCATGACACTCTCGTCGGCACGAAGACTTTTTAAAGCAGCTCTTTCTTCTGGAGATATATTACTTTTAGGTAATTTGGCCTGCCGCAATGTGACGGCAATATCCTGTCTAAGTGCTTCTGCGTCAGGCGCTGGCAATTGGTTTTTATATATAACATCTTCTATACTTGCTATGATGCTATCTATTGGAATATGACTCGGAGTGGGGACAAAATTTAAACCCTTCTTTAAAACATTTAGTGCACTGTCACTTAATTCTTTATTCGATAAGTTTATTACCGTCGTTTTTATAGACTCATTTTCGACCGGTTTCAATTTCGACTTTTGATTCCGTAGTAGGGACTCGTATTTACGCTCTTGTTTTAAGTGGCTTTGTTCACCCGATTTTACGGCTTGTTCGAATGTGACCCTATCGCAGATATCAAAATGCTCCTTAGACAAATTCTTACTGCACCAAAGATGTAGATTTAACAATTCACACTGCACTTTGTCGAGTAACCATCGATTATTCTTTATGAGTTTCCGTAGCAATTTACCACTAGCTCTGCGTAGAACATTTGCAGAACCATGAATGTCAGGTCGCGGTCTTATGCGTACACATATTGGTATAAGATCGTTATCACGGCACTTGGTTAAAAACACTAACGATTCACTTATACATTCACGTTTTTTCCGCAAGCGTTCAAGTTGTTTTATTTTATTTACACATTCCGGCCCGTACCGGCTAAGTAATAATTGTTTTAAACTATCGCGGTTATTTTCACTATGATTTAATGTATTTACGGGATTCTTACCACGATTTTCAATTTTATTTTCGCACGTCCGATATTTCGATGCTGTTACAAGCACCATGATCGCGGACTGGCAGATGTAGGTAGGTGGCGATGACAGTTAGAGGCAGATATATCGATCTACCCCCTTTCTTATTCGTTTTGATCTGCTACTACTGGAACTCACATGAATGTCACTTTTGCAAAACACGCTCACAGTATCACTGGGTTTTTGACCAGACACACCACTTTCGCTGTTTTTTGGTTTAGTAAAAGTCCTAACCACTGGGTTCCACGTACTAGACAATTTAAAACCGTCTTCTCGATTAAAGTTATTTTCGCACTTTTTTATTTCTAACGCTTCTTTAACGATTCGCGGTATGTAGTGTCGTTCCGTAGATAAGATCCGAGTATTATGGAACTCAATCCAATGATTAGGGCCCGATTCTAACAGATGTTCGGCGATGGCTGACTTGTTTGTGTCTGAGTTTTTTATGGCTTTGATGTGTTCCTTAAGACGGCATGAAATAGTTCTCTTCGTTTGGCCAATGTAGGAGCTGCCACAACTGCAGTCAATTTTATAAACACCCGGTGTCTCAAGCGGTATGTGATCTTTTGGTGAGCGCAGACACTGATTGATTTTCTTGTAGGGAGTGAAAATCGTGTCGATAGAGTACTTATTTAATATCCTTCCTATTTTATCTGTGACTCCTTTTAAGTATGGCATGAAGGAGGGGTGGCGCTTCACCTTGGGTGTATTTGGTTTGGTTCTCGTTCTTCTCTTTATATTTGACACCTTCACGGTATAGCCATTGTTTATTAAGACTTTTTGCACATGCTGTAGTTCGCTTTGAATATGGTCCTTGTCGCAAAGATCATAAGCGCGATTAGTGAGTGACGAGACTACTGCATTGAGATGACGGGGGTGGTGGTGAGAGGATGCGTGAAGGTATCTGTCAGTGTGTGTTGGTTTCCTGTATACTGAGTAGTTTAAATAGCCATCACTCTTGATCGTTAGTTTTACATCCAAGAACGCCAAAGATCTTTTATTTTCAAGTTCTACAGTAAAGCGCATTTTAGGGTGTACACAATTTATATGGTTTAAGAACAAATCAACTTCCGGTGGCCCACCTTTCATAATGCAAAAAATGTCATCAACATATCTCTTCCACAAGGTAGCACAAACTGGAGATGTACTCAAGGCTAAGTTCTCGATATGTTCCATCCACAGATTCGCGATTACAGGGGCTACTGGACTTCCCATCGCTACACCATCAATCTGCAGAAAGAATTCGCCCTTGTAGATGAAATAACTTGAAGTTAAGCAGTGTTCTATTAGCTTTATGTATTGCAGCGAGATTTTACTATCTTGTAATATAAAAACAAATAAAAACAATGGTAAGCTATGACGTTGAATCATTGTTTACCAATGTGCCCCTACAAGAATGTCTCGACATTGTAAAAACCAAATTACAAGATAGTAAAATCTCGCTGCAATACATAAAGCTAATAGAACACTGCTTAACTTCAAGTTATTTCATCTACAAGGGCGAATTCTTTCTGCAGATTGATGGTGTAGCGATGGGAAGTCCAGTAGCCCCTGTAATCGCGAATCTGTGGATGGAACATATCGAGAACTTAGCCTTGAGTACATCTCCAGTTTGTGCTACCTTGTGGAAGAGATATGTTGATGACATTTTTTGCATTATGAAAGGTGGGCCACCGGAAGTTGATTTGTTCTTAAACCATATAAATTGTGTACACCCTAAAATGCGCTTTACTGTAGAACTTGAAAATAAAAGATCTTTGGCGTTCTTGGATGTAAAACTAACGATCAAGAGTGATGGCTATTTAAACTACTCAGTATACAGGAAACCAACACACACTGACAGATACCTTCACGCATCCTCTCACCACCACCCCCGTCATCTCAATGCAGTAGTCTCGTCACTCACTAATCGCGCTTATGATCTTTGCGACAAGGACCATATTCAAAGCGAACTACAGCATGTGCAAAAAGTCTTAATAAACAATGGCTATACCGTGAAGGTGTCAAATATAAAGAGAAGAACGAGAACCAAACCAAATACACCCAAGGTGAAGCGCCACCCCTCCTTCATGCCATACTTAAAAGGAGTCACAGATAAAATAGGAAGGATATTAAATAAGTACTCTATCGACACGATTTTCACTCCCTACAAGAAAATCAATCAGTGTCTGCGCTCACCAAAAGATCACATACCGCTTGAGACACCGGGTGTTTATAAAATTGACTGCAGTTGTGGCAGCTCCTACATTGGCCAAACGAAGAGAACTATTTCATGCCGTCTTAAGGAACACATCAAAGCCATAAAAAACTCAGACACAAACAAGTCAGCCATCGCCGAACATCTGTTAGAATCGGGCCCTAATCATTGGATTGAGTTCCATAATACTCGGATCTTATCTACGGAACGACACTACATACCGCGAATCGTTAAAGAAGCGTTAGAAATAAAAAAGTGCGAAAATAACTTTAATCGAGAAGACGGTTTTAAATTGTCTAGTACGTGGAACCCAGTGGTTAGGACTTTTACTAAACCAAAAAACAGCGAAAGTGGTGTGTCTGGTCAAAAACCCAGTGATACTGTGAGCGTGTTTTGCAAAAGTGACATTCATGTGAGTTCCAGTAGTAGCAGATCAAAACGAATAAGAAAGGGGGTAGATCGATATATCTGCCTCTAACTGTCATCGCCACCTACCTACATCTGCCAGTCCGCGATCATGGTGCTTGTAACAGCATCGAAATATCGGACGTGCGAAAATAAAATTGAAAATCGTGGTAAGAATCCCGTAAATACATTAAATCATAGTGAAAATAACCGCGATAGTTTAAAACAATTATTACTTAGCCGGTACGGGCCGGAATGTGTAAATAAAATAAAACAACTTGAACGCTTGCGGAAAAAACGTGAATGTATAAGTGAATCGTTAGTGTTTTTAACCAAGTGCCGTGATAACGATCTTATACCAATATGTGTACGCATAAGACCGCGACCTGACATTCATGGTTCTGCAAATGTTCTACGCAGAGCTAGTAGTAAATTGCTACGGAAACTCATAAAGAATAATCGATGGTTACTCGACAAAGTGCAGTGTGAATTGTTAAATCTACATCTTTGGTGCAGTAAGAATTTGTCTAAGGAGCATTTTGATATCTGCGATAGGGTCACATTCGAACAAGCCGTAAAATCGGGTGAACAAAGCCACTTAAAACAAGAGCGTAAATACGAGTCCCTACTACGGAATCAAAAGTCGAAATTGAAACCGGTCGAAAATGAGTCTATAAAAACGACGGTAATAAACTTATCGAATAAAGAATTAAGTGACAGTGCACTAAATGTTTTAAAGAAGGGTTTAAATTTTGTCCCCACTCCGAGTCATATTCCAATAGATAGCATCATAGCAAGTATAGAAGATGTTATATATAAAAACCAATTGCCAGCGCCTGACGCAGAAGCACTTAGACAGGATATTGCCGTCACATTGCGGCAGGCCAAATTACCTAAAAGTAATATATCTCCAGAAGAAAGAGCTGCTTTAAAAAGTCTTCGTGCCGACGAGAGTGTCATGGTGTTAAAAGCTGATAAAGGCAATTCTACTGTAATTATGGATGCAGAGGAATATGAAACGAAGATACGGTCGTTAATAAGTGATAAAAATACTTATAAAAAGGCAAATTACAACCCCACGGCTCGAATATCTCGCCAAACCACTTCAATAATTAAAGAATGCCAAACTATTTTACCCGATGACGTGTATAAACACCTATTGAGACCTCGTATATTTCAACCACCAAAAATATATGGGCTCCCTAAGGTCCACAAACAAAACGTTCCTCTGCGACCTATTGTCAGCCAAATAGATTCGCCCACCTACGACCTCGCGAAGCACGTCTCAGGTATTTTACAAGCACTAGCTGGTCACACGTCATCAGTTATTAAAGATTCTCGCCATTTTATTGAGATTATAAAAAACACTAAGGTTAAAAACGATGAAACAATGGTAAGCTATGACGTTGAATCATTGTTTACCAATGTGCCCCTACAAGAATGTCTCGACATTGTAAAAACCAAATTACAAGATAGTAAAATCTCGCTGCAATACATAAAGCTAATAGAACACTGCTTAACTTCAAGTTATTTCATCTACAAGGGCGAATTCTTTCTGCAGATTGATGGTGTAGCGATGGGAAGTCCAGTAGCCCCTGTAATCGCGAATCTGTGGATGGAACATATCGAGAACTTAGCCTTGAGTACATCTCCAGTTTGTGCTACCTTGTGGAAGAGATATGTTGATGACATTTTTTGCATTATGAAAGGTGGGCCACCGGAAGTTGATTTGTTCTTAAACCATATAAATTGTGTACACCCTAAAATGCGCTTTACTGTAGAACTTGAAAATAAAAGATCTTTGGCGTTCTTGGATGTAAAACTAACGATCAAGAGTGATGGCTATTTAAACTACTCAGTATACAGGAAACCAACACACACTGACAGATACCTTCACGCATCCTCTCACCACCACCCCCGTCATCTCAATGCAGTAGTCTCGTCACTCACTAATCGCGCTTATGATCTTTGCGACAAGGACCATATTCAAAGCGAACTACAGCATGTGCAAAAAGTCTTAATAAACAATGGCTATACCGTGAAGGTGTCAAATATAAAGAGAAGAACGAGAACCAAACCAAATACACCCAAGGTGAAGCGCCACCCCTCCTTCATGCCATACTTAAAAGGAGTCACAGATAAAATAGGAAGGATATTAAATAAGTACTCTATCGACACGATTTTCACTCCCTACAAGAAAATCAATCAGTGTCTGCGCTCACCAAAAGATCACATACCGCTTGAGACACCGGGTGTTTATAAAATTGACTGCAGTTGTGGCAGCTCCTACATTGGCCAAACGAAGAGAACTATTTCATGCCGTCTTAAGGAACACATCAAAGCCATAAAAAACTCAGACACAAACAAGTCAGCCATCGCCGAACATCTGTTAGAATCGGGCCCTAATCATTGGATTGAGTTCCATAATACTCGGATCTTATCTACGGAACGACACTACATACCGCGAATCGTTAAAGAAGCGTTAGAAATAAAAAAGTGCGAAAATAACTTTAATCGAGAAGACGGTTTTAAATTGTCTAGTACGTGGAACCCAGTGGTTAGGACTTTTACTAAACCAAAAAACAGCGAAAGTGGTGTGTCTGGTCAAAAACCCAGTGATACTGTGAGCGTGTTTTGCAAAAGTGACATTCATGTGAGTTCCAGTAGTAGCAGATCAAAACGAATAAGAAAGGGGGTAGATCGATATATCTGCCTCTAACTGTCATCGCCACCTACCTACATCTGCCAGTCCGCGATCATGGTGCTTGTAACAGCATCGAAATATCGGACGTGCGAAAATAAAATTGAAAATCGTGGTAAGAATCCCGTAAATACATTAAATCATAGTTTTCCACAATAGTCATGCATGACGTACACACGAATATTTCTATTTTACAAAAATACGAATAATTCTACTATTCTATGTTATAATTGCCAGAGTAAAATTATACGTTATTAACTATTAATGGGGACACTGGATCTTTTATACTAAGAACACTAGACAGCATACAAATGGCCGTCGTCGTGTGAGTCTTCAACAGTTTGACAATGATTGCGTACTTCATCTCTCAGTTCCAAATGCACACAGTGCTTCAAAAGCCAAAGCTGCAAAACAAATCTATCACCAGCTCAGCGCTGTACACATCGATCGAAAATGTATCGGAAAACAAAGAAAATTGTTTCCTGATACAAAGCAAAACAAAATTTGGAAGGGCTTAAAAAACCTGTGATCTTTGATACTTTTTTTTTAACATACCGTAAATTAAACCCTATTTTATTTAGGAGAATTCATAAAAATGTAATCTAATAATTGTATTTACACTATGCAGAAGCTTAATTATAGTTCATGATATGAAGAATAATAAAGGGTGTCTCAGCGCGAATTTTGAAATTTAAACACATATTCTCGACAGCCCGCGGAGTTAGGCGAGTGGTAGCGTTCGGTAGATGATGAGTGCGGATATTTTAGTCGCCATGTCACAGTGGATGTGTGCGCACCGAGCGTACGCAGTAGAGGCATACTTTTGCAACGAGTTTTCGTTGAGGGAAGTTCGAACGTTGAAATCCGCCGTACAAGTGATGCCCCAAGTATTCAATTAATTAAGTCCTGGATAGACAAGTTCAGAGCGACAGGATGTTTACTGAATCCTTCAATTAGCTCTCGAAATAGACCTGTGCAATTGATTGAAAACATCGACCGCGTCGCCGTTGCGGTCGCGGAGCATCCACGACGGTTAGTTAGTAAACATGCTGCCTTTTTGAACCTCCTCCGTCGTTCAAGCATTCAACGAATTTTGGCCTTACACTTGAAATTGCATCCTATAAAATCCAAATAGTTCAAAAAATCAAACCAAACGACGGTAAAAAGCGTAAAATTACTGTCAGAAGATGTTAGAGATCTCTAACATAGACAGTAAAGGCAGCATGTTTTCTGACTGTCGTGGATGTTTGACGATGACGCAGCGGTGACGCGGTCAATGTTTTCAATCGATCGCACAGGTCTATTTCGAGGGCCAATTGAATGATTCAGTAAACATATTCACTCTTGTTGACGCTACTTAAATTTACACAACCTAAATGGTATGAGTTAAAATGTAAAATATAAATTATACGCGATTAATCCGGTTAAAAAGTAGTTTTATTTAAATTATGAATCGTGAAAACTTAAGAGAATACTAAATGGTATTCATTGAGACACTAAAACCTTAAGCACTTACCACTTAAACTCAACTACGATAGGATTTTCTGAGTGTTCCTATAGGTAATTCAAATATTTTTAATCTATACTAATATTATAAAGCTGAAGAGTTTGTTTGTTTGAACGCGCTAATCTCAAAAACTACAAGTGGGATTTGAAAAAATATTTTATCCCGAAATTCCCACGGGATCAAAAGTTACGCGGGTAAAACCGCGCGCGGCGGCTAGTACTTGGAATGTATGCCAAGTCCCACCATCACTGGAGGTCTAAACAACGACTCAATTTACACGTACACGGCTGAAAGTTGGTTCAGTTCTGAATTAAGTACTGCGGCCACCTTTACGATGGTTTTGCCAAGTTCGTGTTGGCCACAATCGACCGAGAATTCGGTACAGTTAAAAGCTTTCCAATCAATACAGAAAGTCAAGCATTGACATACAGTTTCTTGTGAAGTAAATAACAGAAAGCAAACAGATCAAATTCGAACTCACGAACGCAGGCTGCGGATTCTTTCTTTCTGAAGAAGTTGAACTGCCGTAAACGTGATAAGAACCAAATTCTTTCATAGCTCTGTTATTACTTGACATATTGGCCAGTGTTAGTTTTTGAAAATGATGTAGACCTGCCTGACTTTAAAGAAATTGATAGATAGATCATTATGTTGATAGTACTAAGACATAATTTTAATACCTATCGTAGGAAAATGTCCATAACAAATACCTTACTTCTATCAAATAAGTGTAAAAGTCTGTCACACTGTCGTATAACATCAATGCTTTTTGCTTATTGTTTGAGAGTATATTTAAAAGAGACTAGAAAAATTATTGCATGTAATCTACATTTCTTAGCAGCCTTTAATAAACTCCCCCGGTTGCAACGGGTAACACTAGCGACAATATTTTATTGCGGGAAGGGGTTGCCACTTTTAGACAGTTAAGAATGGCCTTGATACGTGAAAGTTGTACGGTATACAGGTTACTTTTAAACCGTTGTGATACGAAACCTCCAAAATAAAAAATAATTTACGTATAAGTCAGGTACAGCCTGCAACAGAATAATGTATACCACCATCTGACGTCGCACGCACACGCGCGTTCATCCATACTCACTCACACCACGAAAGTCAACCAATCCAAGCATAATAAGTGGACGTGCTTACGCACACACGCACACTGTGAAAATACTTTACTTCTGCTGATTCATTAATTTGTTAAACTCGTTCTTAGCTACTCTCAAGTCTCACATGACGAGCTATATGGATGAATAGCAGGCAGACAACATAATATGCTAATTTCGCAATTACAAGTCATAGCGTCCATGGCCTAGCGGTTTAAGTGTCTAGGAATGAGATCTGGACAGGTCGGGTATCGAATCCCACAAAAAACTGTGATTATTCATTTTTAGAAATTGAAAGAAATATATTACAACTTTTTTTGATGTTTTTTATTAAGTTTGAATTTGAAGTAGGTAGATATTATTAGCGTAACTATTCGAAATAACAACGATGCCTCATTTCTTAAGACAAAATAAGTGGAAGACCCCGATTATCTTTTATTGTGTTGCTAGATTTATTTTTAGCTTGTCATATCTTTAGAAAAAAAAAGTTAAATCTACCCTCTATTATTTAATATTGTGTAGTCGTGTTTCTAGATGGATTGCATTCGTCGTTACTTGTTACTACTATCAGATTGTTGTGCCCAAATGAAATTAAAAATGAATTATCATTTAACATTTCTGCAGAGAGCTGAAATCATTGTTTCATTCAATCAATACTTTTCTATCAGGGGAATTGCACGTCGATTGATGATATTTGTAAGTTGTAAGTTAATTATTATTCTGACTTAATCCTTGTATTAAACGTGATCGTTATTTCTATGTTGATAATTTTATTTTCAGAGAAAAACAGTGCAACTATCTGTTCGTCGTTAAGAGGAACCGGGGGATATATCCATTTTTACCCACTCGTTCGACGGCCACCACATATGATGTGAGATTGCAAACAGTGTGACGACATTTGAAAGCAAGCAACATATATTGTTACAGGTAAATAAAGAAGTATATAATCCGACGTTAGATATACAATATATTATAACTTAAAATGAATTAACTTTCTTATGCATGCAATATAATTTGTTTAAACTTCAAGGGAACTTAAGTTTATTTACTTATTCATTTACAGGCTAGCAAAAGAGATATTGATGAACGAAAGCAATATTTGGAATTTGATTCGTCTAGAAATGTAGTTATTTTTACGGATAAACGACATTCAAGTCGGACAAAGATGGCCGTAAAATATTATGGAGGAGAAAATGCCAACGTTATGATGCTCGAAACACCCTACCTGTTAGTTTAAGCGGCCGCATTAAACGCCATCGAGAATTTGTGGGGTCAAATGATTTTAAATTGGGACTCATCACAAGTGAGGTCCAGAGCCAAATTAGAAGGGCGGGTTATTTCAACTTGGGAGATGATGAGAGGATCTGCCTTGTGCTGGAATTTAGTTGACAGTATGAGATCTCGGTTGCAGCAGGTCATAGACTCCGACGGCGCTCAAATTAGCTATTAATAAAATAGTGAGGTAATAGTTGTTTTTTAAAAAGTAGATAATCCAGAGTGAATGATGTTATTGTTGATTAGCTTAGAAATAAGCTTAGCTTAGCTTATTTATAGTTTCTGGCTAATAACATGTTGATTCATATTTACAATGGAATTATTACTTAAATTATATAATAAGTTCATACGCCAAGTGACAGAAAAATTTAAGTGAGAACTGTCATTCAAATCTTTCAAATAACAACTATTACCTAAACTATCATTGTTTTTAAAATTAATCGTTTGATAAATTTGTGAAATAAAAATTCCTAGTCAGACGCAACATATTGTGAAATGCAAAAAATAAATAATTATCTGGAAAAGATTGTGTTGTTTTAATTAGTAGTTTTTACCTGCACCTTATTTTTCGATTGCTTGCACTATATTTAATTTATTGATTAATTAGAATATAAATATAATTAGAATATAGAACATAAAAATTATATTTATATCATTTTAAATTATATTAAATTATTAAAATATTTCTTAATTTAAATATATATTATGGTTTATTGATGAATATATCTTCATTAAATTTGAACAAAAAAAAAAAGATATTGAAGATATATCTTTAAACATTATTAATTTAACAATCAATCCATAATTTAACAATAAAAAAGACATATTAATATAGCAACGGAGAAAAAAAAATGCAGACCTTTCAAAGTTCTATAATATAAAACAATAATCTGCACATTATACGGCTGACATAGGCTCGTCGAAGTACTGAAACTAAAGATCTATACATCCGTGTAGTTATATTATTTCTTGTTGTGACACGATGTAGTTGGTTAGCTTAGATAGAATTGATCTTTAGTTGTGTGCGTACGACTGGTGGTCAACGTTATTCTGAGTCTTCCGCACACATACAACGCGAATGCATATTGTATGTGTGCGTGCGTCTGGGGTGGTATACATTATTCTGTTGCAGAGTGTACAGTCACGTCTAATAAACTGTATTATAGCGTGTGGCAACATTGCTCAGGTTCTATATTTAAATAAGCAAGAAAGTATTAAATAAAACACTTTTTAACCGGATTTATCGCGTATATTTACATTTTAAATTTTGACTCGACGTTTCGGTGTCTTTGCAGACCCCGTGGTCACGAGCGACTGAGGTGTCAAGCGTCGGATTGAATCGCGAAAACTTAAGACAATATTAAGCAAGAACGTATGTTGTTCGCTGTATGTCATGTTTGACAACTTTGTGCTGTTTTAGTATTTAGATTCTGTTTTTGTGATTTTTAATGTAAATTTGTGTTTTTACCGCAAGAATATATTGATTTGAATGTTTGAACGTTTTCACTGCAGTACCCAAAACCCACACATTATAGTATAAATTTTCATTGGCATTTGAACTTTATCACAACCGCATAAGTTGCGAAGTGTGTACATATTAATGCATGTGACTGTACATTATTCAGAATTGATACGTAAAATATTGAGTAGATCGATTGACGTACCCAACAGGCTATGTTTCTTAAATAGTATAACGAAAACATTAAAGAAAAAGTCATGTAGCAAAACTGGATGTTTTTGTGCAAAACTGGATGATTCTACATGCTCTTACATTAATTGTAACTTGTGCGATAGTCCTGGTAACCGTAACTCCAAGTAAACCAACCAAAGCCCCACACTGGCTTCAATATTCATATTTATGTTAGCAATAACTTATTCTATATATGAGAGATTCGGAACTTCCTCTGTATTTCAATCAAGTGAAAATTTTAATATTAGGTTCTACGCCTTGGCCATTCATTTCGCTGTATGAAACGCACCTTTCATGATTTACTGAATAAAAAAACAGGAAATCTTTCCGATTTAGAAATAAATTCACAACAACAGGCACGCTCTTGCTAAAATGAGATAATTTAATTAAGACCAGGGTGACATATGGCCTTTCTATAGTACACTGAGAGTAAGGAATGAAAAAAGGTTTCATTTATTTACAATGAAATGAATTTGTTTGAATCTTTTAAGAATTCTAAGTTACGCTGCTATGGAAAAGTTTTATAATTTCAATATTACCTGTATATTTCACGTAATGGATTACTTAGGCAAAGGTTTAAATACATCGATACACTGATAAATAGATTCATTTAGTTGATTTATTTTAGCGCGCAATTCCTAGAGATGTAGGTATGACATCATGAGTCCAATGAAATATCTAAAAGTTCTATAACTTGCACAGTTAGATATCGCCTCTGCGGAGGAGTGTTCCAGACACTTTTTACGAAAAGCTAATCAATTTCTAGGTACACCATGGTCTATCTTCGATTCACTAAAACTGAACATCGGATAGAATAGAGGTAAACTCTAGTTTAGTCACAAATTAATGAAAATAAAATCGTACATGAAAATCCGCGAAACAAAAGACAACTCGACATACTTTATAAGGTAAAGAAACCTGCATTATCCAATAAACGAATGTCCCGACCCGAGTGGTGGAATCTTTATACGAACAAGTTGACTGCTAAGCCAAACAAGGGTTATATACGAAATAGGATAAGCCAGATTTTACCAAAAACATCGGATTTATTGGTGGCGAGAGTAACTTCCGAAGTTCTGTCCTTTCAGTGAACTTTGTAATAGGATTAAACTGGAATTGAAAACAACAGCACCACTTTATGGACTAATTAAAAATACAAAGCTGAGTTTTGGCCTTTCTGAGTCCAATCTATAAGCAAAACTTCGTATAATTTTAGACCAGCCTAAGTAGGTTGATTAATTCAGTAATTATATATTCCTGTCGTTCTTTAGTGAATATATTATGCTCATCAATAACACAACACTATCCTAATAGAAGGGTGTTGTTGCGGAAACGGACGCAATCCTTTTGAACCCTAAACATTAGTGTAAAATGTTTGTCTAATCTTTATGTGGAGTGCCACCTTCAATCAGATGATGTTAGAGACGGACGTTTTACGCAACTCATTCTTGCTTCTTATTGTAAAAAGATTCCGTGACCTTTTCGAATTCAACGCTGCACGAAAATACAACATATTTTCTTTTTCATTAATTTTAACCACTCTTAGAGATTAGGACCTTTCGCTTTGATTACTTAAATTGATTATAAAAAGTGTGATGTCCCCTACGTACATATTTGAAATTACAGTGCCTACACGTGATTACTTTATTTAATTTGTAACATGCCGAAGTTCGCTCGGAAATGAATGAGTTTTAGGGGCTGAAACTGTACTATATTTTCATCACTTGGAATACCCTAGGACAACTGCTGGAAAAAGCCTCTTTTAGACTGAAAGTGCTTTTATCACCACACCCGAGTCGGTAATTGTTGAATGATGGTACGAACATAGACACTGCTGACCGTTCTATTATTTTTAAAGACCATCATCGGCTCTTACGATACAAGAGAAGAAATTGGGTTGTTACTGTAGGACGACATGATACGTATACGGACACTTATTACAAATTAAAATGTAACTTGTTTGTACGTAATTGGTGTTTAAGATAATGAAAGATAGACCAAACTCAACTTAATGCTTGAGGACACAAAGTTACAAATACTATCTCTACAATCTCACTGCTGATGGGAACCAGTGATTATCGAAACAATTCACGCACTACATGCTGCTAGTTTAGATAACTGGGTTATAAGGTCAGGTTATATAAGCAAACACCATTTGTGGGCTTTTAGAAAGTGTTCTTTTTTACTGCCTAATTTGGTTTTTAATACGTTTGCTTGTAATAACTGAAATGGTCAGACAAATGTACAAAGTATGTGTAGAATATGTATCGTGTTAGTTTAGACTATCTAAAATTCAAAAGCTTACACAGATGCAACCAAACTCTATGTAACTCTATCAATTATGCATCTCTGCGAGAGTTCCTGCACTGCGTCAGATTTTCCGTTAAATTACAAGAAACCCCGCTTTTTTGGATTTAATCCAATCTTCTTGACCTTGTAACGGTTACCTCGTGGTATAGGCCAAAAGCGAAAATTGCCAGTTGTATTGTGGCAATCGTTAGCCGTGACCCCATCCGTTCGCACATGCTGTATGTATCCCAAGAGTAAAGGAGATAAAATACGCGACAAATGTCCTTGCCGAGTGTTGCCAAAATGAGAGGAAACGCAGTTAAAGTTAAAAGACTGCCTCCTTTATTGCCTTTTTTATTTTCTTGTATGGCTGTGTCTATTGTTGGTTAATAGAGGCATCAATAAGCAGACGCAAATAAAGAAGCGAGATGACGTCTTCGGTATTCGGGAATTTTTATTTCTGAGACAAAGCTAACAGGAATGGGTACTAAATATTCTAAATGGCCATTTTTGCAAAACGTTGCTTGTTTTAATGTTTATTTCCTTCGTTGAGAATATCTACAATTGGTAAATAACAATATACTACAAAAAAAATATACTAATTTTAATGGGCAAAGGCGTTTGCAATAGTACCAATGAATTTACTGAATAGTGAACTTGGCTTCTTTTAGTTTCTACAGACGTAAAATTTACCATAATAATAATTTTGTTTGCTGATAATTATTACAGTTATCATTAATGCTTATGACAAAACATGAAGTGCCTTCATTACCTCAGAGCCACATTATAGCTTTTTAAAAAGTATCTAAATTACTAAAAATATGTCACGGGAAGGAGTTACCATGAAGTTTTTCATTGCGAGTTACAAAAATTCTTATTGACTTCATAACATATTAATAATCCACATTTAGTATAGCTTTTGTATGTATGGACGAGCCAGTTTAACAGAAACTTAGACTTGCACTACCCTAAGCGGTCAACCATCTTGTCAACCAAGCAAAGAGTCTTACTGAATAAACTTTAATGTTAAAAATACTTCCAAACACGCGTGCTTTATTATATTTAAACTTCAAATTTTGAAGGCCTTCGTGCTATATTAGAGAGCCTGGGAAACTTGGAGTCCCAACCGGGTTAATTCAGGACTCACTTTTGGTAATCTAGAGCGGGTTTCATTGTAGTCTTGTTGTTTCATATACCTTACTATTGCCTGCTGTTGTAACGATTGATTATAGGCAATCTTATTAAAATCGTATTTTACTTAATACTACCTATTTCTGCCTTGCACCACATAGATTAGTGGTAATTATTAGAAATTGACCGAGCATTGCTGACACTGATCGCGGTGGTCAGTCGAAGCCACAAACAAATAAACAAACAGATCTAATGTAACCAGTCGACGATCCACGACTATTTACCAATGAATTCATTACCATACTAATGAGAGTACAAATAAATAATTAATGAGCGTGTTGTAGGTTTCATTAAGTATAGGTAATTTAATCCAGGGTGAATCACCTGCCCGTACGAAGAACTCGAAAGGAGGGCTAATTAGCAATTATTTATGAAGCAGTACATAAAGTATTGAGAAGTTTGTAACTTTCTTGAGATTATTAGTTTCGAAAGTGTCGATCAATGAGATATTAAGGAACTGGCAGGGGAAATTACATGGCAGCATCTGCGGAATATAGCTGCTTCGAGGAAGCCCCATTGAAATCTATTTTTGTAACCCATGTATCGAACGTTATTTCATAAAAAAATGTGTTATGAATGGCAAGGTTGGTCTTATACGACTGTTTACTAAAAAAAATGGAAGTTTCAATTCGGACGCATCAAACCTATCTAGCCTGCTTAATGTCTATTTTATTTTGTAATCTCTGTTTAAGGTTTGATTTTTTTTTTGAAAATTAATGTCCGTTATATTCCTCATAGACACACCAATTTTTTTTTTCATCAGTGCAAACGTTTTGAATTTCGATTCAATTTGTTTGCGTAGATAGTAGAAATTAATTGAGATTTAGTGGATGATCGTTACAGTTGTCATAAAACTGAAGCTTATAAAGATCCGTAACCAATGATCATAAACCGATTACCTATCTTTAATTTTTTCAGCAGCGAGTATTGTGCTCTCTCATATTTGTAGTGTAGTGGACATTATAACTAAGTTTTAAGAGCTTATTACTTATTTAATGCATTGCAATCCTAATTTTAACTATAATATCTTAAGTTTAAACTTCGCATAATTCTTCATATTAAGTATTGATTGTAAATGAGTGTCATGCATGAGTGTATTTTTATTATATATTTTTTAAAGGGCACTATCCGCACGATTCGGGCCTGTTAAATTCGTGCGGATCGTTCACTAACTCGTAATTATACATTAAAAATTGCAACTAGATAATTCATGATGAACAAACAAATTTGGGTATAAAAAAATTACTGTTTTTAATGTTATACTCTATTACTTGACCGTTTATTGTTGCTTAAATTTTCAAAGGGCAACGAGTACAACAGTCATAAAATAGTGAAAACACTAGGAAAACGAACCACATACATAGGTAGGTCCTTAAAAATCATGAGCATGTTGACTCAATATAAAGTGATGGCGAAAACACAGTACCTATTCGTCCTTTAGGTCCGAAAAGTTGAATTCCCAAAAAGTTGAAATTACAAAATGTACAATTTCCCAGAATGTTGGGTTTTTATGGTTTCCCATGATGTTGAATTCTTATTAAGTTGAACTCTTAAGTCGTTGAATTCTTATAATGTTGACTATTTATTTTTATAAGGTCTTGTTACCTACCGTAGAAGACGTGTGATGATATGAGTATGATGAACTGCCCTCGAATGCCTTAAAACTAAAACGAATAACAACTCTTATTTTACACTATATTACGAAAAAGCAGTAACCCTGTCTTATCAAACATCAAAGTAAAATGGACACCGGCATCCAACGCTGCGGCCCAGACGTGTTGGCCTCGGCAATAATATCACACTGAATAATGCCGGTCCTCCGACAACCCTGGCTTGAATTATTAATAACAATCTACGTGAAAGCAGCCTAACGTTAAAAGCCAAAAGGTGATTTGTCATTTATAACTTACAAACTCAAATTTAGATAGGTACAAAGTTTTATTTATGAGACAGCTGAGACGAATAGACAAGACAGGGAATCGTTTTCGCAAAACTAATACTTTGACGGCTGTATGAAAAGAGACGGCCCTGTACAAAAGAGGCCCAGTATACACCACCGTAAGGTCATCGTTCTTGCAAAGTTCTTCCAATTTACAAAAGTCCTTTATAAAGAGTTGGAAAAAGTTCTTATTTTTATGTAGATATCCCGTGTCTTCGCAGCGTTCAGTTTGAAATTTTCGTTCAAGTAAATATCCATATCCATTTACGAGAGCTAGCATCACAAGCATACCAAGCTAGTATGAGATTGGCATCCTATAAACCATTTTCATAGCATTCCAGTACTGAGATGAACAGAACGCCTGTCCATTTTTGATGGCAGTGGGTGCACCACCCGCATACTAAGTGCAAGCGGTGTTGGCACGTGTGAATTCTTAACGCTAGTCGCTGGTGCAAGGATATCGAAGCCAGTGATGCGGATTTCTTTGAACGCAACTTCCGAGCGATGAACGATAACGTTAAGAGAACTAAATAAGAAGGAGCGCAACACTAGTTTGTCTTTTTTATTACTATAGGTACGTTTTTTACCCAAGTACTGGATTTTTTAACTAAAATTTATCAACATAGTTAATAGGGTCTAGTAATTCTAAAATAAATATTACTTCATTCTCCCAGAACACTGAGGCCAAAACTTATCCAGCGGTTAGGAGCAAATCGTTTTCAAGACATTACGTTCTGTTTTTTATTAGTTTCTGGATCAAAACTTTACATCCATGCTTAGCAAGACGACTACAAAGTAAAAAGTTTATACACCTTTCAGTAAAATATTAAATTACACCCAAAAGTTTTATATCCAAATGCACTACTAAGAACTTATTGATTCACCGTCGTATACGAGTATACTCTTGAAGAAATTCTTGGAATAAATATGAATAAATCAGATTCATATTCCTAGACAAGCAACTGATAGGCACGTTATACAAATTGTGATAAATTCACATTTTCCTTCTTCACGTAGCAACAAAAAGGATAAAGCCGCCTTATCATGTCGCTATAAGGATATACAAGACACAGAACAAAAGGATATCAATTTCAATACTTACAATGTTTGTAAATATTCATGTTGCATCCGTATCACTTTTAAATGGAATATTTTTACGATGGTAAACTGTTGTCCACTTGATCTACAAATATATGACTCATTTATTGCAAAACGGTTCTTTGATGTCTCTCCGAATACATTCGGTCAGCGAATTTATATTTTTATTTGTTTGGAACTAAAGTAGCATTAAATTTGTCGACGTTTGATGTAAAACGACGATACGGTGGAGCTGAAGCATGTGGGCTTAATAAAGCAGGTACTCACAAAACTCTAATTAAATAATATTTAAAAAAAAATAAAGCTATAATCCACTTACAAACTATTTAAAGAATTTTGAGGAAGTTTAGGCTGTAATTCACAAAGAAATTAATGGCTTCTGATAAAGACCACTGAATACAAGAATACAGCACACGGGACCGACAATTTTATACCATGATAATAAATATTTCCTTAAAACACCAAAATAAAACTAAGATATTATGCGACATCAGAACCCTATGAAATGAAATGAAATGTCTTTATTTGCCAGGAAATTGGTACATTTTAGGTCTTAAAAGTAAAGAAAGTTTCACAAGATCCTACCAACAGGTGTTGGTGTGCAAAATTTGGTGAAATACAATAATTTTTAAATGTCATATTAAATTCATATTATTAAATTGTCATATTAAATTCGTTCTGATGTCAAAAGAAAAGGTTACAATTAGAAACAATTTGATTTATGTAGCTTGAATGTCTATAAGCACTTGTCATTTAAAAAATCTGTAACATTGTAAAAAAGTTTGTATAGAAGTAAGTTAAAAATTCTTTTTTTAAATAAATTCATTGGTAAATTCTTAATATCTAGAGGGATTTTATTAAATATTTTTACCGCCATACAGACAATATTTTTTTGAAAAACGCATAGTCTCTGGGCTGGATTATAAAGCATTTCTGCATACCTACACAGCATACCTACGGCAGGCACCATTAAGAAAGCTCACGCTATTCAGGCTAGACATCTATATCCGTTAATAGATAGATATATCCATTTGTAATATCTATGGCACAAGGCTAACCACTAAACCGTCATGTTTAACATCGGCGGCTAAATCAATTGCAATACTATACAATGCTTGCTTTCTGTAATGTAGAGCAAATGGTTTTTATGTCTATAGACGTACCTAATACAAATTCTATTGGTGTCTTAGATTAAAGACTCGTCTAGTGGAGGTTGGGATAAATGTATATTTAGCGATCTCACAAAAATTTTTTTTTGGTTACCGCCGGGTAACGCACATAAGGTTATGTACGCGAGTAACACGAAAACCAAAAAAAGTTTTGACTGCGTAAATTTCCGTGTTGCAAGATTTTTTTGTTCAATGTAGCTTAAATCTTCCTCAAGAGTTTAGGCTATTAAATTCTGTATCTAATTGGTAATAAACTGGTAATTCCAGAACCTTTAAACAAACAGATAGATATACATTATGAGCTTGCTCAAGTCTACCAGCGGAGAAGATTATAAGTGACGATCGTTATAAATCAGAGCAAGCTTTTTTTTGTATGAAAAACAGCGTCAATCCCTGAACAAACTCTAAAGAATGCTCCACGAAGCAATTTCCCGCAAAATAATGGGTAACAAATTGAAAGCATAATAAGGATTTTTACATTCAACGTTGTAATCGGCACAGGTGTTTCATCTCAGTCGCCGCGTTGACAGCGTTACGGGATTATCATTGTTACGTAAAATTGTAATTTGTTATTTTTCTCATTTTCGTTCGCACCAGGGTGAGAAAATTTTCCTTTCAATAATAATGTGTGTAACATTTTGATAGGTGCAACGTCGTATAAACTGAATTGTTGCTTTATTTTGAACCTGATAACTTTGAGAAATATTTTGACGATGAAAAAATAGTTAAATAACGGCAATACATTGTTCTTTTAAAGTCATCAAATTATTTTCTAACAGCGTCGAAATAGAACACAGAGACAAACGTTCCAAATAGCAAAAAAATCTTCAATAAATTATCTCAAAAGGCATAGTATTTTATCACGTAAAAGTTTTTAAATACGACATACTCAATAACCATATACGGTAACCGAGTCGTAAAGTAAAATTAAGTGCTGGCCAGCTTTATAAGTAGACAAGTTACTCCACAAAACACCCACAACTTTGTTTTACTCAAACATACAACTCCGCTTATTATAGAACTAAGTAAATAATCACTACTGTGCCACATCGAGAAGTTAGTTAGGTAATTTTGATACTAACTTACTTAAACCGAAACTGTTCAACTGTTATTACTTACTATTATAAAGTCCCAATTGTTATTAATAACTAAGCTTTGCTTAGCCCTAAATCGTTGTTTTTCGTTTCATAAAAGCCCTAGGTAAAATCTTATCTTGGTAGTAGGACTTCTTTAGGATCTATCGAGTGACTGACCACACTTCATTAAGTTTTTTTTATCATCATTTCGGTGATGTCTACCAGTATTTTTTTTATGAAAATCCCTAATACCGCGTACTCTATTTACGCCCTTGTCGTTACTGATCATTCGGTCAAACACAAGCTTAGGTATGTCTGTTCTCTATCTCGGTAAGCTACCTGCGGGCAAGTTATTTTACAAACCTGCAAAGCGAATCTATGTCCAAAAATAAGAATTGTGATTGTCGGACGAAAAACGTATCCATCTCAAATAGCCTGAGCTTAACTATGCATACAAAACACAAATAAAATCTTATTAACCAAGTATAATCTAATATATAAAATTCTCGTGTCACAGTTTTCGTTGCCATACTCCTCCGAAACGGCTTGACCGATTTTGATGAAATTTTTTGTGCTTATCCGGTATCTATGAGAATCGGCCAACATCTATTTTTTTTTTATTTATATGGCAAAACAACGTTTGCCGGGTCAGCTAGTAATAATATAATTTCTGTAAAACTTATTGACGAAATTCTGAAATTTATTTATTCGCACCTAGTTTTTGTAATGGCGTTTTCAGTTTAATACAAACCAAAGGCCTTATCACGGATTAAACTAAAACCAAAACCTTAAAAATAAATTAAAACAACCGTATAATATATTCAGACTCGTTCCTACGTCGTCGCATCACACCACTTAAGAACACAAACCCTCTTAAAAGCAGTTGTGAATTAATTAACCGCAAGAGCTGTTTTTATAGGGCAGGCTCCCTTTCAGCGAGCATTTACGAAGACAGTTGCGCGGGTTATAAAGCCACCGTTTACTGGCGCTGCTGAAAACACGCGTGCATACCCGGCCCACTAGCGGGTGCTTTCCGAGATCATCTCGCCTCACAAATATCGGTCTCTCTTAAAAGGAAAATACAAGAGTGCACAAACACTCTGTGTGAAAAATTTGAGAGAAAAGAAGTCGAGTCGCTTTTCATTTTTACTCTCTTTTGTCTGCAGGTGCAGCTATTTAGTAATAGCATCATTTTGTACAGTGCAAATTTATTTCAGTGAGCATTTCAAGGTGTTTTTTTAAGTGGAGATACTTTGCTACAAGCAGCGTGTGTTTATTTTGTTTGGTACCAACATGAAGCGAATGTTTCTTTTACAATTATGTCAATATACCTACTTCTTCTTGTTGTGATCAGGGACCGGAAAACCCCTTTATTTGATTAAGTCTATTGATAGGGTAACCCTATCAAAATCTTACCATATGGAAGTGTAACCCTATTGATATGGTAAGCCTATCGACGTGGTAACACTTTGAATAAAGTTAACTACATTCGGATGTAAGCGCATCCTGTGATAGGGTTAGCCTATTTTTATCTCTTTCCGCGCATGCTGTTGAATTCGAAGTGCGAGATTGAATAGATGGTGATATTTTTGATAATTTGATATTCTTAGAGATTAAATTTGCCTGCAGGTTTTAAAACCCTATTGAATCGGTAACCTTCAATAGGGTTTTCGATAGGCTTACTGCTTACATGAAGCTAACTCTATTGATATGGTAAGCCTTAAATTAGGGTAAGTCTTCGATACGGTTACCAAATTGATAGGGTTTTTTAAAACAAGTCTATGAAAAACCCAATCAAAAACCTCTTTAAGGGTAAGCGGTTCCGGTCCCTGGTTGTGATTCCAGGCACTCATTCGTTAAGTGGGGACACAAGCTTCCCGTTAAGTTAAAATTTGACGTTTGCTGTAATATAATAAAATTGTAGTGTATATTTTGAAGTGGTACTGTATAATGTTAAAATTACATGTATGGTATAACGAGAGAGGAAGAAGGATAGAACATCAATGAGAATTCATTATTTTCCTGCCCAGCATGTTATAGAATTGACTGTAGGAAGTAGTATTTTTATTGTAGGAAATGAACTTAATGAGGGAACTTGGGGGCGCTTTGTAAAAACATAGTTATTTAAGTCATCATCATCCATCATCCACAACCTGCAGACGTCCACTGCTGGACATAGGCCTCCCCCAAGGTCTTCCACGTCGCTCGGTCCCGCGCCGCCCTCATTCAGCGTTTACCGGCGACTTTGACCAGGTCGTCGGTCCATCGTGCGGGAGGCCTGTCTACGCTGCGTCTCCCAGTACGTGGCCGCCACTCGAGAACTTTTCTGCCCCACCGGCCATCTGTTCTGCGAGCTATGTGCCCTGCCCATTGCCACTTCAGCTCTGCAATCCTTCTGGCTATGTCGGTGACATTGGTTCGCCTGCGAATCTCCTCATTCCTGATTAGATCCCGCAGGGAAACTCCGGGCATGGCCCTTTCCATTGCCCGCTGAGCGACTCTAAGCTTATTTATAAG
This sequence comes from Stenoptilia bipunctidactyla, assembly GCA_944452665.1. Lineage (NCBI taxonomy): Eukaryota > Metazoa > Arthropoda > Insecta > Lepidoptera > Pterophoridae > Stenoptilia > Stenoptilia bipunctidactyla. The sequence continues at coordinate 18,154,556 of OX101728.1, forward strand.
GCCCATAGTTAGCGACCATATTAAGTTGCATATTATTTAAGTCATGTTTTACTATAAGTGCCAACGCTGCGTCACGCGTCCGAACGCGCGTTTCATACAAAACTGCAACGTCCCTACCATACGCGCGTTCGATACGAACGTTCGGAATGCGCCAAGCGCCGCGTATGACACGCACGTACGATACGGACAATTTTATTAAAGTTTGTATGTTTGAATCTCTCTTAGTAGGTGGTATATAAATTTATGGGTAGGTGTGCCTATTTGAAGATACGGACGTACGGTACGCGTGGTTCGAACGCGTAGCGCAGCGTTGGCTGGCACTGACACTATTACTCTTCAGTTCGATATAGATTCCCAGAATGGCATCAAATAATTTCGCAAACAATGGGTCCAACTTTTATTAATAATAAGTCCTGTTTTGTATTATTAATCAAGTTTATTTTTAAATAATTTTGAATTTTGGTAGTTTCCGTTTCAGTTTGTAAATAATTATTTAAATTCTAGTACCCCCAATTACATACACAATCATATTCTCAGTCACAATTCAACTATATCGAATAGCTTTCATTCAACTTTAAAATAAACGTCTAGTTCAAATAATTCGTCAAGAAGATTATAATAGTAAAAGGAACATGGGTTGCCACTCAGCTAACATCGCTGTCAGCACGACGCGGCGCGACACAATGCGACGCGACGCGGTAAAATCCGATCAGCACGGATTTGTGAACCAACCACGATCGTCACTTAGAATTATGACAAACACTACAGGAACCAGACCTCTGTGCGATGCTTGAAGCTCTTGACTTGGTTAAATTGTTTGTTAATCTACATGGTTTTTAAAGCTTTCTTTTGAAGCGCTGTGCAGGTCTATGGATTTATTCTGAGATACGCCCCAGTTCTGCTGTGTGGTATCTCCATAACATAAACTTATGTGTGGGTATTCTACACATACATTCTATCTGCGTGTAAGTTCTCCTACACAAACTCTCGTACTTCAATACTAACTAATCAATACTAGGTGTCCTTACATATGAAATTGGCGTTTTGTATGGGAGGACTAAAAGCCCCTTTAATTTGGTAGCAGTGTGTTCTGCATTGTGATCTTGCGTTGTCCTGAAGCAGCAGTGGCCTTGGGCGATTGACCAGTCTCGGTTGTTTAGCGCCTAGTTGATCCATCATTATTTGGAGCTGACTACAGTAGATATCTGCAGTAATCGTCTGGCCAGATTTAAGGAAGCTGTAGTGCACTACACCGGCACTAGTCCACCAAACGCTGACCAATAACTTTTTCTAGTTAATTTTCTCTTGGGGCAGAATTTGGATGGTTCACCGGGGTTCAGCCACTGCAATCTGCGCTTCCTATTGTCGTAGAGTATCCACTTTTCATCACAGGTAATGATTCGATTTAAAATCCATTCATTATTGTGCCGGTTCAGTAATGTACGCAAACCGACGCACGTTTGTCGGTATGCTTCACTCAATTTATGAGGTACCCACCTTTCGAGCTTTCTTATCTTCTCAATTTGTTTCAAGTGGATTAAAACAGTTTTATCACTAACACCGCAGCCTGCAGCTAACTCGGACGTAGTTTGCGATGGATCCGCTTCCACAATAGCCTTCAATTCTCCATTGTCGACTTTGGTCTCTGGCCATCCACGGGGATTGTTCTGTAGGTTGAAATTTCCAGAACGAAAACGTTGGAACCAAAAACGCACTGTGGTTTCTCTAGCAACACCACTGCCATACATATAATTAATTCTTTGAGCCGTTTCTGCAGTACTGGTGCCACGGCGGAACTCATTCGTAAATAACGCGAAATTTTAAATTTTCCATTTTGTAAACTCAATGACGCACAGAAAAAACTAAAGGAAAAAAAAACAAAAGAAATTCGGTTTTCGAGACACAAATTGATGAGTAAATAGCTGTATGAATTTGAATTTGTAATTCTAAACCAAAGAGGAGATATTTAAGATTAAAGTGGCCAGTACGACAAAACACCAATTTCATATGTAAGGACCTTATATACGACAAGTCATTTAGAAACGAAAACCTCTTAGATAGGTACATCTCATTTATAGTTTCATCTTAAAACTTCTCACTCGGTGCATTTTCAAATACTTCTTATGTTCAAATATGTTTCTCAACACCTCGACTACTTAAATAAATACCATCTCTACTTATATCAGAGAATATGAGTGAAAGACATCGTTACTTAATGTTTATTTACTGAAACGGATGCTATAAACGAAAATGGTTTGAGGTAATCTCGGAGATTTAAGTAAAGAAGACATGTACATGGCGGCTGATTGCGGGGAAATTTAAGTCGACGTTTAACGAGAATTTTGTATGAAAACGTGGCATTAGTGCTTACATAACTTCAGACTTCCATAGTAGGTACAAGTATTTGAAGTATTAAATCTTGCTTAGGTGGTAGCTTTCAAAGTTAAAAAAAAATAGGTAATAGAAAAAAAATACAGGGTGTTCAATTGAAACGGAACAATTTTGTAAGGGACTTGTGAATCGTTTGCTCAAGTTCTACTCAAGAACTGATGTCCGAAAATTGTCCTGTTTGAGCACTTTAGTTGCATGAATTAATTTTCTGCACGTTTTCAGTCGTAGAAATTCTATCTGGGGACTGAGCAGACTAAGAGATAGGAACGCCTTCTTAATCCAGGCATTGTGAGATGTTCGGGTTATTGCTATAGACTATTTTGCTGCTTAAATAAATGAAAAATGTGATAAATAAAAATTACCCGACCAGGATTCGAACCTGGGACCTCTCGTTTGCCGGACGAGTGCTCTTCCAACTGAGCTACCGGGGCCTGGCGCTATGCCTCGAAATTACTTACCACATTTTTGTTTTTACGTTATATTCCTAACGTATTTAAATGCAAAAAACTTAAAAACATTATTAAAACATTGCAATGCTTCACTTTAACTGGGATTCACAATTTCTGTAAAGAAATTGATCTCGGGTGGTCTTAGCTGCAAAGCTTATACCATAAGATGGAGCTACGTTAGCAATATAACGTAAAAACAAAAATGTGGTAAGTAATTTCGAGGCATAGCGCCAGGCCCCGGTAGCTCAGTTGGAAGAGCACTCGTCCAGCAAACGAGAGGTCCTAGGTTCGAATCCTGGTCGGGTAATTTTTATTTATCACATTTTTCATTTATTTAAGAATAATTAAGCATTTTAAATGCAAAAAACTTAAAAATATTTTGCTGCTGTTCAAAAGATCAATCAAATGTTGATATTTCAGTTGGTAAAGAAATCAATTACGTCGTCTGTTAAACGAGTTCATAAATAAGAGTTCATAGAGATTGTCTGTCTGCGAAAAGTTTAAGTAAATAAAGTCGCGTGACACAAACCTGTGCTGTCTGCAACCTGACACTAAAAAATAAATACCAATAATTACATATTGAGTAATTTTCATGATATTGCTAGTGTCAAATGGCTAAAAAGCTAATCCAAAATAAATTTTGATAAAAAAGTAGTAGTTTTTTTTATTAATCTTTACTGAGTTTAATCGGAACTCTCGCAAGTAATATGGCATTTAATAAAAAAATGTTCATATGCCTGACACCCTGTATAAAAGTAGTAATATATAATATCCTATGGGTATCCAGGTAGGAGGGTTCACTTGGCTTGACTAGCTATGACTACTCAGTTCTATCGCCTTATCTCATTATCATTTCAGCAAAGAGACGGTTACTGCTGGCCATTGTATAGGAAATTCTTATTTGCAGGCGAAAGTGAAAAGCATTATTTTTGTGGTAGGTACAGAAAAAGCTTAAATTTTATTTAAAGAATGTATGCGATTAGTTTTCAGAGAACAAGAACGGAAGAGTGAATGAGCTTCAAAAAATATATAGGTAAATACCGTGTCAACGAAAGGATGCAAAACTACAGACGCAACTTATTTAGTCATATAAAAAAAAAACAATGAAAATTATTTATTATTTAAATTTTTTTGCATTTCATGCAAATAAAACGTCTATGGTAATAACGCGCGATTATTGACATAAGAACATTCCACTACAGTAGCTAGAGGTGTAGTTACTAGTACATTCAACTATAATAGTAAAATTATATAGATTTCAGTAAATTTGGGATGAGGTTCATAAAACCTTTTGTGACTAACTAAATAACCTATACGCATTGGTAATTAAATACTAACCGTATATTGCAGGTATTACAGTCGAATTAAGTACTTCTCTGCATTCAAATTCGATTCGTTATATAGATTTTGCTTTTAATAGGGAATGAAATGATTACTTTAATAAATATTAATGAGTATCGGAGCCACGCAAAACGTTCAGTGCCCGTATGAAACCGCAAATAAGCATTGTAAAATTTAATTTAATAGTAGGCAAAGGGTTGAATTCATAGTTAAACAAATTTCAGAGAGTTTATTTTGTTTGCGGGAAAATTTACTGTGTTTAATGGAAAGATTCATAAATTACTGCAAATTGGCGATATACATAATTTGGTCATACTTTTAATACTTGGGTGATTTGTTTCTTTATTTAGGAAGTGGAGTCACCTTTCAGCTCCACTGCCTTTTCCTCTGGATGAGCATGTCGTAGAAGGTGATGTATGTACGATAAGGTACACGTTGAACTTAAAAACTACTAGTACACACAACTTCACGCCTGTATCCCGTATGGGGTAGGCAGAACACCAGAGGTAATAAAACCATCTGATGTCACGTTTGACAAATTAGGAGGCATTATAATAGTGAAGAGAGACTATTGCAGTGACAGGGGGTCAGCCTATCGCCCACAAAAAAGCCTCCCATAACACCTCGGTCCCTTAACTGACTTTTACAGTATGCCCGGGAAGAGAAGCAGTTGGTACATTCTATGTTTTTCTTTCGCTCCCAGTCCAGCATAGAAGCAGCATAGAAGCAAAAACTACTAGTCTAACTATAAAATTGTCTGTTTATTGAGTATCGTTGTATACTGAACTAAAATGTCCTAGATTAGTACAATTGGCATGCGAGTCAACAAAACACAAAGTCATTTAAAAGCTGAACTTAGAAGAAATTAATATTAGCTTAAGTATCAAAAACCTGGAATGTAAATACTTTTATATAAATTACTAATATAAATGGTCTTGTTTCGAATGACCAGAAAATACCCCGAAAAAGACGAGCAAACAATGTTTATCCTTTAGTCGTGCCCACCTTAATTACCTACAATTTTAACCCTTTTGGGTCGGAAGGGTTCTACCTAAACAAATACTGAGTCGTTACATACAATATAGATATAAATTAAACCATTACGGCGATATGTAAATTATCATGTCATTTGGGATCATAGTTAGGAATCTACTTATTTTTGCCCGTAAACTTACTTAACTAAGACAAGTCCAATATTACTTCATTATCTACACCTATAATACTTTGAGGAATATTATTAAATTCTGATTTTTATTTCTTGACTGAAAGCCTTATAGTTTAAGGCCACTAAATTATAGTAATATTAGGGTAAAAAACAATTCCGACAACCGTTACCCTTAAGGCCGGTAGGCAATAGTTAAATTATTTACTTTCTGAGTTCGAGCCCCAGTCGGGGATAAACCTTATTTTGTATTTTTATCTATACAATAAATGGTAAATAAGGTTGAATTTATTATCCACAGAAAACTAATATTGTTAATGTGCATTACTAAAAGTAAGTATTAGTTTGTAGCATCTGAACTAAATAATAAAGAATGATTTTTAATAAGATTTAGACGAAGTATTCTTTCGAAGACCCTGTTTAGAAATATCAAATATCATATAAGATTTTTAGGTAATGTGTGGCATGTAAAATGTTCCTTGGGTGAAAATTCATATTCTTGCCTCAAATCTAGGTCCTTGGATTCTAAAAACTAAAATGCTCATCATTGGCCTTTTCAGAAAACCTTTTTCTACCTAAAAACCTGCCTTTTTATAGCAGGTTTTATAAAAACGTATGAAAAATAGAAAAAATCGACAAAAAGCTATAGGCCCTGAGGTATAAGAAATATTTCTAAATTGGCGGGCATGAGAGTTCATAGTAAGACCCCAGGGGACGAAAAGCAAAGCTGATAAAGCTCGGAGCAGCCAGGAATTTTTCTTTTGGGATTTTTTTAGTCGCTGAACCAAATATTGTTTGTGATATTTAACAAAGTATTTTTGAGCTGAGCTTAGTTCAACTCAAAAATATAATTGAAGATTTTGGAGATAGGTTTAATAAAGGATCTATATAAATAAAATGCTTTTAGTTGATAAGAGCATTACTTGAGGACGGATGGAGCAAGAAATATGGCTATTATTTGTTTTAAAATGCTCGCAGACCGAAATGACCTTTTTGTGAAACGAAAAATTGTTACCATTTACAATTTACTTACATTTTGGATAAATTGAATGTCTCGTTTTCTGTTGAATTTATTGAACCCCCGATATTAGTAAAATTATAGGTTTGTGGATTTTTGATTTTTGTGATGTGTTCATAAAAAAATAAATTAATCAACGTCTATGCCTAACCACACCCCAGAATCAAAATTTTTCATTGAAATACCTTTGAATCCAACATTGTACTTCTAAACGAAAAATGGAATATCAGGGAACGTCACAAGGAAAACTATTGTTTATCTTTACGTTCCTCTCTGTTGGTAGCTACACCGTTCGCAGTAACGCGCTTATCTTTGATTCACAGCTACGTAAGTTTTGGTGCGAAGAAGTGTGAGCAAGCTCCCCGAAATCAAGGGTGGACTTAAAGCTTCAACGACAACTTTAATTACTTACTTATTTCTGGGGAATTGTGGTGAGACGATCAACAAAAAAACTTGAGGAATTGTTGTGAGACCATCTTCAAAAAACTACGATTTTAATTACAAGTTATGACTAGGGTGAATATACCTATGTTTATTTTTTTTATTTTCGTCTAAAAACAGTAGGAAACCAATCTTAAACATGAATTATTAAGTTTTGCTCGTTCACTGTGACGGTGTTACAACAAGAAATGCCGACGATGATGGTTTAGTGGATAACAATACTTTCTTGGAAGAGCCTTATCTAGTGTTGGTAGAAATCAAGCATATGAACTTTGCTTAATATTTTTTAACACAAAATTTTACTTACTTTTTGATTAATTACATAAAAGAATTACAAAAATAGTATTATTTATTTAAGCTTATTATACGTCATTCTCGCCCACTTTCTTACTCTAACGCTGAGCTTAACAAAGAAATTACGAAGGCTTAATTTCTAAAATGACTCAGGAAAACCAAAGAAAAGAAAATCCAGACGTTGTTTTATTCGTGAAGCGTGATGCGATAATGTACGAGATATTTCTAAGCTGCAAAGCTACTGCCTTTGATTAAGGGGCTACCATATAAATGACGTACACTTGCAATTAAGCGTGTAGCCAGAACATCAATCAGACCACGATACGCACCGCCACTTTAAGATTTCTTCTCGAATCCTCCACCGGGTAAAATAGCCTGAGAGAAATTTAAACGAGTTTACTGTGAAGCGCAGTTTCGTGTTCTTTAAAACTAAAAACCTGACAACTAGTAAATACAATATCTCACTCACGGTGCGGTGCGCTGAAGTAACTGAAGTAAGAAAATTAGGTACTTGTTGGTAACTTTTCAAAGTACGGCCATGTAGATGTCTCATTATTTTTTATTCAAGAAATATTAAAGACGTGCACGGTTAAACCAAAATATGTCAGCTCCTTAAGAAACATTGACCCAATTGGATTATAGGAATCTTTAAGCGCCAGCAAAGACTGTTGTTAAATAATGAGTTGCTACTTCGCAAATTAGGGACTTTACTTTGGAAATTATTTTCCTTGAATCTCATTAACTATGACCAGCGAAGCCTGAATGACTTCTCTGAAAAGAACTTACAAAGGATAACCCTTTATCAATTTAGGTAAGTATCTGTTTCTGAGATGAAACAAAAAAGGTTGCCGTAATGAAGGCAACCTGTCCGTCTGTCTGCGACTCTCTATCCCTCGTCAGCCGGAACTAATGAACCGAAAAACTTATTACAGCAGTTAATAGAATTCTTGGTCACTAAACTGAGTTTTTGCTTGAGAAATGATAGTTTTTATTTATAAAATGTAATTGTTTTCTTGTTTCACATGAAGAACTAAACTAATAAATAGCAGAAATCGTATTGTTAAAGACGATGACAGGCATATTTAAAAATAGGCTTAGATAGAATTCCTGACAATCCAATATTTAAATTACATTTCTCCTTCAGTCATCACTTCTCAGATAATCGATAAACGGACCAGAAGCTTAGATGTGATTGAAAATCCTTCAAATAGGGGCGTGATGGGTGTAATAGGTAGGCGGTGTGGGCGAGCGTAAACATTCTAAGATTTATTTAACCTGTGGTAAATACGTCATTCATCACGCGCTTTGAATCGAGGGTAGACGTGTCAGCTTCACGCTTTCCAAAAGTATTGAAGAAAATGGAATGCTGCAGTTCTTGAAATGCGTGAAGAGGCATTTGTACCGCAATTAATCTGTTACTGTCGCCAGGCCACGATTTCACAACTTTGTTGGAGACAAAATCCGAAATTAGTTCATGGTGATACGAATGGGTTTTGAAAAGCTCTATTTTCGCTATTTATTGTCATGTATCTTCATAATATATTGTTACACATGCTGTATAAATCAAAAACTGCCGACTCCAAGCCACGTTAGTTTATCGCCGGTGAGCACTGTAAGCGAATATTTTCGCAACTCATATTTCCTGCAAACCAACTCCAAAATATGTTAAAAAGTAAGCAAGCATCACGCAAGGGTTGAAACCGCCGAGTCATCAGAAAATAAACCTTCAAATGAAACGCGTGCTTCAGTAATTTAATTGAAAAACAGATTTAGCGGAGTTGACGCTCGCGTGCAATAGGGAAACGAGTTATTAATGTACTTGTATGGTGCGTACAGATTGCTGTAATGGAACTTGTAATGTAACATTCTGCGCACCACACGTCCAAGCACGCAACGTGCGCAGAATGTTACATTACTAGCAATCTGTACGCACCATAAGGAAGTGCATGCTGCTCGGCGATGACAATTACTCTTTACCTATTTAATAATTATATTTAATAATAGTCTATAAACATAATAACACTGCCGTACATTCACTGAAGTAATATTTTATTCGACAATATCATCAACAGACGTTCTAATCACGACGTGAAAGTACTTTTAATCGATTGTTTGGTTTTTAATGAAGCAAGCTTTTTATGTTAATATGGTATAAAAATTGTATATTAGAGCGGTGTACGGTGAAAGATTTAAACGTTTTAAAAAAATATTTTTAGTTGTTTTTCTAATTACATCGATATAAGTATGTATATGCATTTGGAAGGCCTATTATATTCTAGTAAAGCAAGAAAGTGAAAATTTTGCCTAAAATTTTATTACACCTCAGGTTTTGATAAAACTTAGAAATGAAGTCGATTATAGGCCAAGAAAGAACTTATCTTGTTTCTTAAAGAACTATTTCATGAATAATTGAACAAAAGATAAACGATCATAAATCGTAAAACGGTTCAATCACATCATTAATATACACATAAGTCAGAAACACGCAAATAAGTCCGTTAAACCTATTTTTTACACTCCACCTACAGTATTTGTCGCTGAACCACAAAGACATACATAACTAATTCTTAACCACTACGTACAGTCATGTTGTAGTTGAAAAAAAGAACAAAATATACCGCCTTTAGATAATGACAGGGCATTGTTTTTCTAAACGTCAACCGGGTGATTGATTGATTGATGGCGAAACTCAGAGCTGCGCACGAATAGCGCAATGAAGCTAATTGCTGGATTTTTATGGAGATCAATTTGGTACAGAGAGTGATGAACTTTTTGGATAACCTACTGCTGTTCTGACTTAAAATTGTCTCATAATTAGTGTACCTTATGTCAAACTTCGATTTTGCAGTTCAGTATTACTTAGTATCTGTTGAACTCTATAATTAAGACGTAATCAAGGCACATAACTAGAGAATGCAGTGCAGAATTGATTCCAAATGTACTTCTAAAACATATGGTATTTCACAATAAAACCGTTAGGAACATTTCAAATAAAACCACTGTTAATTGCATATTTGGAATACAACTCCGAATTCTTAAGTTTCACTGATGTTTTACTAAATTCATTCAAAAAGAAGAAAAATAAAGTCAGTTAAGTATTGTATATTCTCAAAAATTCAAAAATTTGTTTGATCAGTCAACCTTTTGCATTTCAGCACACTTAATAATCTTTATAAAAAACCCATTTCAAAGAATCATTTCAAAGAATCCATTTCAACACAATATATCGTGACACAACTGTATAAAGCCTGCCCACGCATATACATACGGACACCCAGGCAACGCTAATGTAAGTGCTAAAAGATTTTAACTATTACAAATTATCCGTCAACTTTGATTGTGGATTATAGATTGTGGGTTCGACAACCGTAATCCAGGTATATTTGTTATGAGATTGAGGGCGTTTTTTATTAGTATTAATTATTCAAAAAAGTGCTGAAGTATTATTACATAGTACATTAAATACGAGTAAGTATCAATATCCGTCACTTAGTCACTTGTTCTTGATTGTATTCGCCCAAAAAATTGCCACCTTTATTGCGTTGTCGTTGGCCAGTGCAAAAGGTCCTAGATAGTGCAGCTTTCCGGGCACATAGGGCAGGACAATAGGTGCAACATAGTTCGTAGAGTCGCATCGCATTAGCAATGGTCGTCTCCTTCAGCGCCGAATCCCCATCAAACGAAGTTTTCTTTCAGATTGGCCAAGGCAAGTCTTGCCAGGAGGTGTTCAGACGGAGATATACCTAAGGGGTCGTGCGAATTGTCGTTTCCATAGGTCAACCCGGCTTGTATTTTATCTTCCTTATATTATCAATGTAAAAGTTTGAATGGGTGTATAGATGTTTGTTCCTCAATCTCATCAAACTTTAATAAAAAAAAAATCAAGTATCAGGTTTGTTTAATCCATGTATTTCGTACAATAGTAGGGGTTACCATGATGCTTTTTTTTTAATTTTTAATTTTTTTCCAGCCCTACTTTAATTAGCCTGGCTATAGTGATAATGCACAGTCAAGAATAGCACATTGGCTACTTTCTATCTCAATAAGGTTGTATTGACAAGTTCAGGAAACAAATAAAATCAATGCAGAAAAAGAAATAAAATCGACAAATCTTTAGGTTAATCTTTTAGGAGGTCAAGCAAAAGCTTGTAACCAATCCTGCTAAGTAAAGGACGGTAGTATTGTGACAGCGCTCCACGTGGGCGCGATGTTAACGACCAGCTGCGTGCGCGCATTGTACCTCCTACGCTTACTGGCCTTTGTACTATAACCCTTTGTTTCTCATTTCAAAGTCAAAACTGTTTTAAACTGTCACGGTTATTTTTTAATGAATTTACGGGATTCTTGCCACCGTTTGCGAGTTTTATCTCGTGCGTCATATATTTCGATATACAAGAACCATGACCGCGGACTAAAAGCATCGAAATGTCGGACGCGCGAGATAAAATCCGAAAATTGTTGTAAGCATCCCGTAAATTAAGTTATAGCAAATAGAAGTCAGCTTCGAATAGCCTACAAAAAATCAAATTGGAGTTATATCATAAATAATTACTTACGTTAAGTAATGTTTCAATGTCAACAACGTTACGCGTCATGCACAGGACATTAACAAATGAAAAAATATGTTAAAGAATTCTTGAAATTTATATATTTCTATTTAAATATAGCCAGTGCAACTTCCAGTATTCTTAGAAAGTTAGTTTTTGCTTCCGCGCCATCTAGCCTAGGGACGTAGAGTCCGCACTTACATTACACGAGTAACGACAATCAAAAAAACTTTGCGACAGACAAAAAATATAAGATACTTCACCCGCTTCATACTTTTTTGCACAAACTTATATGACCCTCATAAATATGAAGCGAAGTCGAGTATTCGCTGGAAAACGTTTTCCTAAATTTGCAGATGGGAAAAAACTTTTTTACTCAACCTCTCATTCATCGGTTTCAAGAGGAAGAAATATTTTATTAATATCATTTAGAAATCTTGTAGCTTGTTTATATGCTAATTAAGTTATTGTAAACATCAAATTATATCGTAACTATTATCATTCCTAAAAGTTCACCAAAAGTTCTCAGTATTATATGCATGCATGATACGTGCAGAAATATAACAAAATAATAAATAACGTAACTGCAAATATAAACTTTGATAACCATCATTTTGCCCGAATAGATTAAACAGTTTTCCGTTACTCATTCTTTCACGAAAGCCACTCAGAAGCTACATATAATTCTATTTAATGTTAAATATACTCGCATGACCGAATTTGCATACCTATTTATGAACCCGCTTCAGTTCAGCAATACTAGAACTCAATTTCCACCTAAAAATTCTTTCATAATGAAATAAAGGAGAAATGTGAGCGCAAACAGCAAATCAAGTTTATACCTACGAAATGTCGGGACACGAATTTCAATGTCTAATAAACAAAGCAGTAAAAGAATTGGAACAGAGGAGCGAGTATAGCTGGAGCCAGGGCCGCGAGGGAGGCAGTCCCGGTGTGTCCGAAATAATTCCCGCATCTGTCGACACCAGCATTAGCCGATATATCCAATATCTCGGTTCACACTCTACGTTTTATTGGATTTTTCACGGCACCCTCTTTGCCCCCACCGAAACACCTCATACAAATAATAATAACGAAATTCAGCACAATTTACATCTCGCACACCGTTTAAGTTCCGCTCCTTTTTTCTCTTCGAAAATAACGACGATAGCATCTTTCTGCGCGACAATCGTTTTTAAAAAAAAATCGAAACAATACCGCTGATGTAATAAAAATTTCGGTCGGATTCCGCGCCGACTGATCCTCAGGGAGTGCTTTCCAACATTAAAATGTAGAGCAGTGCGAGTATTAGTATGTTAATTGGCAAGTTTTATGCAGCAGACTGTGTCGGGGTATAGCGCGTGGCGGCCGCGGAGCTCCGGATCGTTTCATAAATTCCATTGAAAGTTGTATGAAAATATATTCCCATTAGCTACGAGAACATGGCGTGATTTATGCGCAGCGGGGTGTGTGACCTCAGATGAGACTTGACGTGCGAGTTAATTTGGCGTCGTGATTAGATCGCGGAGCGAGCTCGCCCCGGCGACACGGGACCGGACGCCGTCACACATGTAATCGGATGCCGACGACCACAACATCATTTAGTATCACTTCACCCTGCCTTCCTTCGCAGAAATGTAGCTCGTACGTGGCATACTAATGAACGACCATTTCGAAAGTCCTGGTTATTTTTATTTTGTACCTTGTGTCGAATGATATCGGTTTAAAGTTCGTTCACTTCTACAACAAGCTATTAAAAATATTGATGATGTCTGCATTTAGTGAGATTTGAAAAACATTGAATAACGTAATGAGGGGCATTCCGCTATTGTGTTGATGCAAATAGCGTGATGTGGGGTTCGGCGAACCGCGTCGTCACGGCACGGACGACCACCTTTGTCCGTGACGCGGCCCGCGAGCAATGCGCCCCAACTCCGCGAAAAGATCCTGCCTTTAAATTCTTGCTCCTTTAAATCAAATGTTCCGTTGTCACTCAAAAAAATTTTATTCACATAATAACAAATATTTTAAACGTTACTAATAAAAAAAACATAGCAAGATTAGCCGTATTTAAACTTTGGTAACCCGGTCAAAAGCTATTAAGAGCAAACTAATAATTCAAAAAGTTAATGACTTCAGTCCCCGTTTACAACGTCTGTTCTAAACTAAAGACCTATGAAGAAATATAGTTCTAGTGGAACCGACACTCTGTAAGTCCAGTAAGTAGCTGTAATAAACGCGAGGGTCGCCCGCGAGGTATACAAATTGCGTACCATTCACTCCGAGCTGAAAAATGTATGTTTTCAGAAAAAAGCTCCCCTAGAACGAAACGTTATTCCGTTGAAAGAGTAAAAAATGCGCACTCCGGGCATGTAAAGGAAATATGCACAATATGCGTTGACAAACGACTCTTCATTGAGCTCACAAGCCTCGCTCGCGTCTAGTTTGTGAGCGATGTACGTGCGTTCTCCGAGCTGGTTTTTATACACTTGCATTTCATTATAAATTCTCAAAATAAAAACTATGCTCGCTTTTTTCCATCTACAATTACTTTTTTACTTAACGCGTTACAGCTGAACTTTAAGCAGGCGAAGCTAACAGCATCATTGCGCATTAATATTTGATGGTAATAGTTTTATAGTTGAACGTACAAGTTCCCCAATTGATAAATGATAAGAAACAAAGTTTCTCTTAACGCCTCGATGTTCTTGAAGTATTTATGGGAGAAGAGAATTTTAAACCATTTCAGGATTCGATACGTTTGCGTTTAAAGTTGGGGTACTCTGTCTTCGGGGATAAATGGCATTTTCAAGTAATTTGGCGGGAACATTGCGCTATTGTATTCAAGCGACGTCGACGAACACAAATTGCAGCAGCCTTGTGTTACGAGTTACGACGTTCTTTGAAAAATGTCTTGGATTTTTAGTAGTTTTGTGAGAAAGTTAAAGCTAACCAGGTTGAGCTATTTAGATGCGCACAGAATGCAACAACAAGCTTTTTAATAAGGTTCGTCCATGTGCTTTCATGCAATGTTATGTGTATTAAGTAAAATATGTTTTTGAACCGAATTGTACCGGATTTAACTATATTATACATTTGAACTTGTCGTTCCTTTGTTGTCTATTACTTTAATTAATTATAATTGGAAAACAGTCAGGTTAAAACGTTTTTTATGTGAAAAAGGAGCCTTTTAAACTTAAAACCTTATCTACATGTGTCGGACCATAACGTTACTTAAGGTATCTCCAGTAACAATCTTTAGTGACTTTATCAGAAAAAGCTTATGATTGCTAAGTTCTTTACAATAAAGTTTAAACTTGAGTGCTGAGTAGAAACAACTCTTGTTAAGAGATACGTGATACTCAACAAATACTACAAATTGATATACTCGTATTATATTGCACTACAAATATTTTGCAAATTATGACGTATGTGCTTTAAATTGTTTTTTCTTTAATTGACGCCAAAATTCTGGCATTGTTTCAGCTGCCGGAGTTAAAATGGCAAAAACACGAAGTCACCTAGTTTCGTTTCATTATTTTTATAACTGTAACTGTAAGCTTCCTGAGGCTTTTATTTATGTGATCTGTGCTTTTCCTTAAACACTTATGCATAAATTTTCAGCGCTTAAATATTTAAACAGTCTCTGTGTAAGATGAAGGTGAAATAATAACCACGAAGCTCGGTACCTAGATCGCAAATAACCTCCTTCAACTTAGAAACTTAGGACAAGTTTCACGCAAAACTCCATTAACATTATATAATGTAGAAATACGTGAAGTTTAGCAGCCGCTGACAGACATGAGACTCGTATTAAAAGCATTTCAGAGTGCGTGGTGAACTTTCACTCTTTAGGTAAAGTTTGGGGAGTTTTGAGGTTTGTAGGGAAGCGAGTTATTTAAAATTCAGCATGTGAATGGTGGGTATCGATCGAGAGCGGTGGCAATCCGCCGGGGCCGGGAGCCGGGAGCGTAAACAACGCTTGCCCGCTGTTACCTCTGCGTGCCGCCGGCGGAGCCGCAGTGGCGCCCGGCGAGGGGCCACATATTGATGCGATTATGCCGACTTATTGACAAAGCACTGGCGATGTTTACCTGAAACAAAAATATACAAGGTTAAAACTACGTACAAGTAAATAATACAGTTGGCATGTTCTCGCGTTGAATTTTGCATAGCATGTATTATATTAATAGTAGACTTGGAAATAAACTTCATAAACTATTTTCTACTATTTGAGTTTTTATTTGATATACATAGTTGTTAATTTACACAATAACAAGTTGTTGAGGTTAAAACCGTGGAATGAACCAAACTTTTCCACGTTATTAAATACGTGAGGAACATAGTTTATGTACATATATAAATCTTGATTATACTAGATTTATTTAAATAATAAACAAATGCAACATACCGCTTTGAATGTAATTAGGAAAGGAAGTTCCGGATAAGCGTAACACGGTAGTGATTCTCACAGAAAATAATCATTTTAATTTATTCACAAAATACAATTTAAGGAGTAATTAAATGGCCATTATTATGTAAGATCAACAAAAAAAACTCTGGGTTTATTTCTAAATGGTGAACAAGAAACTTTACTTGACGAAGAATACAGATATCCCTACGACTTTTTAAAATTCGTATAGGCTTATTTTCGAGATGGGATTGACAGGCAAAATGAAGTACATTCAATAAAAATATTTTACCAATGTCATCGCTCTTAATCCTCATCTTCATATCATTATACTTTAAAGTATTCTTTATTATAATTATAATCCAAAGAGTTAACAAAACAAATTATCAAAATTGAGTTTATGGGTCTACACATAATTCCTCAGGAGCTCATTTCTGGGAACTGCTTATCGAAAATCCACGTATTGAGGTTCAAAGGTTTATATTAATAATCAAAGGGATCGAAAAAAGATATCTAATAATGTGTAATTTTTCGAGCGGGCGAATTCGAGCCAGCTTTTATATGACTTTACTAGAAAACCACACGATGTGGAAGTTTGATACGATACATTCTCTTGAGCTGGTATTCTGTTACAGAGCGAGAAAAAGAATGTGTATCCAATATGAGAGTCCTCAAAACTTCGACAGACAACGTGTTAAATGATTTCCTTTTATTGGCTTGACTCGTCAATTATTACTCTGATTAATTACGTTGTGAAACTTTTTAATTGGCTAGATATTCCCCCAAGATGAGTTACAGATGTAATATAAAGCTGTTGTGTTTTCGAATAAAAAAACACTTCGCTATAATGCTGGCATGTGGCGCATAGGGTTGCCAATTATACTGTTTTCAAATACTTATTTTTTACTACATTATACTGTTTACTGTTGAACAAAAATAAAATATAGACTTCAATTCATAATTTGTGCAAGAAGCTCTAAAAATATGTTTTTAAAAAAATTTATAAATTGAATACTGTTTATTTTTCCAAAATACTGTTTGATATTCTTTTCAGACTCAAATATACTTTATTTATAGAAAAAAAGTTGGCAACCCTAGTGGCGCAGTGCGTGAAAAGCTAATAAGCGAAAACCTAACCTTTTCATGAAATTTTTTGTCACCTAATTATATATGTCATGGTTGTTATTAAAAGAAGACGTTATCGTGATGTTCCCATATCACATTTTTTGGGCTACGTTTTTTTTTAAAGCAAAATTTGATCCTTCGAGTCTTGGATGATTACTTTGAAAGTCTGATGACAAAACATGAACAAAATTCGTTATTTTATATCATTGATTCACTTCTATATCTACCACCTCGCTCTATAGCGGCTTAGTATCTGCGACTACGAGCCCTTTGCGCCAGTTTACGCATCACCAGGGATCTGTGCCAGTGCGCGATTTACATTGCGTCCAACAGCCCTCGGCACGAACACGTACTCTCACTTCTAAAATTAAATATAAGAGCTCAGACTTTAGACTTTTACTGATATGCGACCTAGAAATAAATTGTTTTAGTTACGTTATAATGAATACTTAAGGAGACATTGTAAATACTCCTAACTTCTCTGAGCATGAAATTCTACTGGTTGTTTTCTTGAAATTTGAAAAACTGACGTTTATTTATCAAAACGATCTACTGAACTCGGAAATTTAAACTTTCTCGTTTGAGCTCAATTTCATAGATTCGGAAGGATCCGGGGGAGCATACGGGTATAAGAAGGAACTAGAAAATCGAAAATCATAGCCAGAACATAACATCACGGAAACTACATGAAAGGAAATCCTTCGCCGACCGGCTTTAAGCTATCTATATTAACTTGAACCCTTTTATGATAGACTTGGGTCGAAGAGAAGGTTTTGATAATTGATCACAAGGATATATGGATATATAGGTACCTATATCTACATAGTTTATTCCCAGACCTAGAAAGTTAACTAAGACCAAAAAGAAAATAAGCAGTTCACATCCACGGAAAGTAATTAACTAAGGAAAACCGCAGCAAACCTGAATATAAAAATAATTTTACATTTTTCGCTTGCAGGTTTTCTTTTCTTTGAGATTCAAAAAAGTATAGGTACATTTTACGAAATAAAAACACCAGGCTATTAATATCGTGCCTTCTTATTTTGTTGTAATTAGCTTTTCCGGAGTTTCGTTGGATTCGAGTAATTGCTACAGCAGAAACAATTTACAATATAAGATCGCTTCAGGCGCATATAATGTTTCCTAAAGTCGTAAAACTCGGAGTTTCGACGTGAGATCGAGTCGGAATACATTGTTTAATTTAATATTAGGTACGAGATGTTATGATAAAAGTAAGAAATTGGAGTTAGTATTGCGTACAATTCTATGAGTAATCATTATAATATCAATATATGTATGTATTCCGTTTATAAACGTATTTTCTGAAGACTTTGTACCGCTTTATAAATATTTGCCTAAATAGGAATAGTATTTATTCTATTTGGTACAAACATGACAAGCCAAAAGCTAATCCAGTCAAATATAAATAGAGCCACATCATGTTCGTAAATGTTTTATTTAAATTGTTAATGTTGGCTTTTGTTTTCAATGGAGTTCCCGGGAAGAGGTCGTCATGTGTGAAAAGGATACCGGAATTGTGTTGAGCTCATTTTATGTTCTAATGCTTTGTTAGATTTCTTGTTTTCTTATAGTTCATAAAAAATATAATTTTGTTACATGGAGATAGCGTTTACTGTTTGTTGATAAATATGTTATGTGTCATAGAGACAAGTAATTGACGGTTAGTTGCAAATCACTTTAATGGTCTTTATGTAGCGGCATAGGACTTAGTAGTATAAGACTTGAAATATATTAGTATAGTATCGTGAGCCACTTGAGGTAAATGAAGTATACAGAGATTATCTTATTGACGATATCCAAGCATCAATTTTCTAAAGTGAATATTACGTTGGACGCACTCAAGAATATTACAAGTTTTGTCGAATATAAATCCATTGTATACAAGAGCAGATCAAGCCTACTGTCTACCACTGGTTGAAGACGATATTTTTATTTAGAAAGAAGTAGTGATGCTGACAGATATAACGATTAAAAAACTAGAGATATTTAAAAAGACAGACTATTATGATCCATAAATAGCCCTTGCATAGTCCGTAAAATTGCATCCCGCTGAAAACTACACTACCTATAGCAATATTGGCAAAGACACACTTGCTGCAATGATATCGCGTGAAACATTCCTCGGATTGTTGCCGCGAGTGTTGTTTCGCTTTACGCGACATACCAGGCAACAAAATAAGCCGTTTACATGCCGCTAAAGTAGTTTAACTTCAAAACTATCTTAAAAGTATAGTTTTTGATATCAAACTCACTGTACGGCTTACTGTAAAGGCTCAGCACAAAGATCCTCGATTCGCTTCGTCTCGCACTTACAAAATTCAATATATTGTGTTCATTTGAACCGTTAGTAGTCAGCTAAATACAGCCAATTTCAACCAAATATAGTTAGTGAATATGCCAAGGAATCAAGAAAAACGCTTTGATAGTTGCTATTGGACACAAGTTATCAAGGTATGGAATGTACCACCTTATAACTTTCTCTATTTTTCAGGCCATCAGGTTCGGTTCTTCAAGTGCCGAGGGAATAGATATTTCATGGATAGTAGACGTCTGCATCGTCATTTACTACAAGAGACATGAAATATAAACGTCTCTATTTTTCGTACACTAATAGCAGATTAGTAGCCAAGGGCTGTAAGGCATCATTAGGTTCGCCTATAGTTCGAGGGAGCAATTGATACTTACACCAGAGCTAACTATTCTGCTTTACATCTCGATTATGAGGTAAGTAGAAAAAAACCGGCATTACAAGAATAGAACATTTTATTTGTTGAAATTTACAGTGAAATGAGAACAATTTTCAAATTTTAGGGCTTCCATTTTCATTGAATCGAGAGTGCAGCTTATATCTTCATCCAGTGAAGAAATCATGTTTTTTCCTAATTAGCGCGTAATTATAAAAAAAATCCAAAAACAACCAATATTTAAAGTTAAGGTTTTCTATTCCCGCCTTTTTTCATTAAAATCAAGTAAAGAACTTTTTTTTATCAAGATCGAAATTGAGCTTCTTCGCCGTTCGATATTTAAAATTGATGACTATTATACTCACACGAAGACAAGGCTGAATAGCAAAGCGACCTCTTTGGTCATTGGGCTGAATGCATAATGTCTATTGCCAGTATGATTGTTAGATGTACGCGAACTTTTTGAAAGAAAGAAGTGTTTTTTATTACTTACCGCCCTAGGGCTTTTCTAGCTAGATTATTACCCTAGAGCGCTAATTAGTCACCTACAAGCCCCATTTGGAGGTAATAAGAACCTACTTACCGAACATGAGAGATGTAAATTTAATTGCTAGCTATGCACTATGTTACTATACGCAAATAGGCAATACTAATATACTACCTAAATGAAATTATATAAGTGGCAATGGTTGTCTGTAAGCAGGCTTTGGTCGCTTAAACAGACAGACACTTGAGTGCGCATCTTAGCCTCGTAAAGCGTGGAACAATGTGCACGAAGATAAATAAACTTGTGCTTAGTATTATTGAACAAGATTGCTCACTGAATATTCTACAAACTTACTGCATTATTTAGTTTAATAAATATATGCCTAGAAAATAAATGTAATTCAACGTAGAGTGTTTTTAGTATAAGCCGGTTCCATTTTAGTTGCTTCTATTAGGTAATGATTTTTATAAATTATACCCTTTCTACCGTTGGCTCATTACAAAGAGTTGTGATGATAATGATTTAGTTTGTGACGATTTGACGACCACTTTGGCGAGGGGGTAACACTGTCTGCCTCAGTCGCAAGTTCGTCCCGCACGGAACAGAAAAAAATATGTTACTGGTCTGGGCGTTTATCTATACTATGTATTTATAGTCAGCTTCCCCCTAGTTTGCTACATGGTATCTCATATCACAAGCTCTGCTTAGTTTGGGACCATGTAGTTGGTGTGATTGTCTGGGGTTTTTATTTATTGTTATTTATTTAAATTTATAAGGACATTTGGAAAACCGTTCTTTATTTATTCATAATTTAAGTTGTACACCATTTACAACACTTACAAATAAAATAAATCACTGCATACGGTCGGTAAATCAGAAAACATACGAAACGAATAATATTGTACATATTCATAAGGTAATGTTATCAAAAGTTGAAAACTATTTCACTAAATTCACAAACATACAAAGCTCGCTGTGTTTTCCTACAAAGCATAAATCGTGTAGCAATTTTGCTTAATTTGCCACCCCATTTCACAAAACATAGGAATTCGTAGCTTTAGCAGCATTATTGTATGAGATGAGTCTTCCGTGGTCATGTTTGGTAGCGTAGTAGATTTACTTGTATAAACAGGGTGTACCGCCAGTACTTGCATAAAATTCCTTCGCAAACCAGAATACGTCTGAAAATAATAATAACCTGATAGATAATACACACATACGAAAACCCTTGCTTCATTTCGCCTAGTTATACTTAGATTTTTCTGGGAGAAACGGGTTATTTTTTAACCTTTTTTAGCGAACACCCTGTAAATTCCTAGCTTTTCAGATTTCGACGCTTTGAGAGCGCGCTGTAGAAAATAAAGCCCCGTCCGCGTGCAGCTGTAATTGTTTTAGCCGCTAGTGGAATTACGCTCCGCGTGGAACAGGTGTAGAACCGTTAAACTTATTTCCCGAGGCAATCGTGCTAATTGATTGAAAACCATAAAACATATTGTGTGCAACCGTTTTAAAATACGCTATTGCTATATGTAATTGATACAGGATTTTTTAAAAAGGTGACAAGATTTTACCATTTTATATCTCTTTTATCAACATCTTCGAAACTCCTAGGTCTTACTATATTACTATACTCCTAGTCTTCTCTTAGTAAACAACAAATAACATTGTCCGTTGTCGATACAAAGCGAAAACCTGCCATGTATCGAATCAATAAATAAAAGGAGACCGCAAAATCCATACAAATGCAGAAACCGTTCAACTCTCAAAAGAAAATAACTGAAATAATGGAAACAATATTCCAACAAAGGCACGCTGAACTAAATTGAATTAATTTCTGAACTGTATTTAAGTTGGACGCTTTTGTGTGAAGTTTCGATAATATCAGGTTATTTGAAAGTCACCGGCGTAAATATTGTTCTACGCTCTCTGTGGATGATTAAATTATATCATCGTCGTTATACCTTTCTTATGTATATTGTAACTTAGTATCGACGATGAAAGGTTTTCCAGGTTTCACACTTCGTTGCAAATATTGGAGCTGTTATTGCGAGGCGCATGTGTCACCTGTCAGGTGCCACAAGGAACAATGATGCCGGTATAATAAAAGTCAGGTCCGTTTGCACACGGCAGCCTTTTTGCAACGGATTTGAATTTGATTTTCTTTTTACGTGTGATTAAAACTATTAATTGATGAAAAAAATTGTTGAAAAATTAATTGTATTAAATATAATAAATATACTTTTAACTTTCTTTAACACGTTTAATTACCTACATTTTAACTCGACGTTTCAGTGTCACCATGTCACGAGTGACTGAGGTAGGTAATGGGCGTCAGGTTGACAATTAAAGAAAACAAGAGTTTCGTTCTCAATTCGTCTGTATGTTTTTTTTTTGTTTCTTTGTTACATGATATTGCGAACAATTATGAATGGATTTTGAAAATCCTTGTTTAATATGATAGAAGATACTTCATATGATATTTTAAAGTTTTTGCATTTAAAATTTTTAATTACTCTTAAATAAATGAAAAAATGTGTTAAATAAAAATCACCCGACCAGGTTTTATAAACACATTTTTTCATTTATTTAAGTGTAATTAAACATTGCAATGCTTCACTTTAACTGAGATTCAAAAATTCTGTAAAGAAATTGGTCTTGGGTGGTCTTGCTGCAAAGCTATACCATTAGCAATATAACGTAACAACAAAAATGTGTTAAGTTAAATTTCGGGGCGTACCGCCAAGCCCCGGTAGCTTAGTGGGAGAATCCGGCAAAGAAGTACCACGTTCGAGTCCTGGTCGGGTGATTTTTATTTAACACACATTTTTTCATTTATTTAACATACTTAGTAGTTAGTCCCATATACATTTCATTGAAATCGGTTGCTACTTCATTGAAAAATTCAAATTTTGAAAAAATATGTATGATTTCGGAGAATGTTTACGTTGACGACATTATAACTCAGCCAAAGTTTTGACGTGAAGTCGGTTTTTTTAATGTTCTGCATTCGTTAATTAATTAAATACGTACTAATAATAATTCAGGATGCTTCTTTTACGTCAACGGATCGTTAAGTGCTTTATGAACAAAGATGAATGAAATATATTTGGGTTGAAGGTCAAAAGATTACGACATTGTGGCCAATGGAAACCCACGTGCTGTCCTCTAAACAAACTTACAAACTCCGAGTAATTTCAATATCAAAGGTTTGTATAGATATATTTAGAGGCTTGTTAATATAACAGCTCGATTTCAATACAGATACATTTTTTTACAAAGACTATGTGTGCCGAAAAGGTATCTCATTAGAAATATTTACCTGATTGTCATATATGTGAATTATAAACAGATAAAGTAGAGGGTAAGAAAGAATGTTTATTAATGAACCAAAGAAGATGGCAAAATAATTATCTATACTAAAACTATAAATTTGAATAGCTTATTTGATTGAATACACAAATGGAGTGAAGTAATCAAATGAACCTTTTCATTTTTGTATTCAAAACACTTTTTGAATAAGTACATCAACAATCTAAATAAAGTCTAGACTTTCAAATTGCAGAAATGTTAGTATTTCTAAAGAAATTATTTTAATATAGGCTTCGTTAGTTTATTTGCGATTAGAACTTGAAAAGCTTTGAATATTTAAGCCTACCTTCATTAGCTTTCATAGCACCAATTCTATGCCCAGATTACGAATATGGTATATGTATACTTGAAAAGGCGTGATATATTGAGGTAAATTTTCTCTTTTTCATTGTTTCTTATTAATTTTCGTATTTGCGATCAATAAGCAGAGAAGGCGAAACATATGTGTAATATAAGATTAATTTCATGAACACTTTTGTATTCTGGTCCTTGCAAGCACAATCCTGTTAAACAGACCTTTTTGTCTTCATAAAATGCAGTAATAAGGATATTTTTATATCAAATCTCTCTAATTAAAATATACCCTGACCAGACCAAGATATGAAACCGTCTGCAATACGAAAATCTTACTTTTGTAGGTTTCTTTAATCTCTCATCCTGTATAAAGTCCGAAGAAAAATCTTATTCAGACATTGAAAGCGGCAAACATTAAAAAAAAACTCGTAAGGCGCACCTTTCATTAACTTGTAAAGTTTCCACTTCAAAGGTTTTAACTAATTAAGTCTGCGTCCACTTTTGTCTGCAGTTGACGATACGATTCCCGATATTTTCCCGGATTTCATGTTCGTCGTAATATGTAGTGTAATATGTATGTTTTGCTTTTTTATCAAAGGGTATTTTTTTATTTAGGTTTCAAAAAGCTTAATCTTTTTTGACAAAATATGCCTGTTGGATGCAGCTTCACAAACAGCATATGTGTAATGAAACCTAAACAGCACATGAAACACGCAAGAATATTTAGCTGTGACCGGTATTGTTTCTCCTATTTGCATACGTGTAACTCCGACAGGATTTATTAAGTTCATATAATATACGAGTATTATTAGCGAATTTTTGACTCGTATGAAACTTGTATGAACGTATGAACCTTGACTCGTATGAACCTATGATCATAAGCTAATAATATTACATTTTTTTACTCGTGTATGCATAGAGTAACTGTAATACCATAAATGAACTGCCGATCAATATTCGCAACGTTCGTTTTATGTAGCTTCCATAACATGAGCATTGTCTGCACAAAAAGAGCAATAAAACCTAATGAAAGTTCACATAAAAGTCCCGTACTAACGAATACCAGTATTATTATGAGCACTAACTTGGTTATTTAAAAGATATATCGCCTGTAGCTAACGGTATGAAAGGGTTAATGAAACATTTTTAAAGGGTATTGCTAATTGCAAGTATTTATATTGTTAATTACAATATTGCAGGTTAGAACAGGGATAACAGGGGATAACTGAGTAGGATAATACGCTTGCGCATAAGGAATTAAATATGAAATGGAAAATTGCTTCAAAACAAATATCAAATTTCATCTGTCATCTCAACCCCCTTTTTTAAAGCCCACTGCTAGGCTATGTGTCTCAATTCTCACTCCGAAGAGCTTTAGGCCGTCATGATGGGTCAATGCTGGTTGGTGGATGTCAGGATTTGCAGGTCTCCAAAATTGCTTGTGACAAACCCTAACGACTATTGGATTCAAGTATGGATAGAAAAGTCGCTGGTCACCCTTCCTTCTACCACCACCATTAAGCTGCAAAGGATATATATTACATAGGAGCCAGTACGCCACGACGTGACAACTTCTGAAAGGGTTTGAAAAAAAAGCTTATACACGTTATCGCGAGTGGATTATGGTATCTGCAGACCGCTGCAAACAATGGTCTTACGACATGAACGAAAATAAATTTGATAGTACGGTTTCTACTGCAAAACTTCTATAACTTCAGTCACGTCTAAGAAATGTATACACTTAGCAACTTGTTCCGTAGTAATAGGGTTCAAGTCAAATGAAAAGGTATACATATTATTAGATGTGACTGTACCTACTAGCAGCTTCACGCGTTTATACCAGGGACCGGAAAACCCCTTTATTTGATTAAGCCTATTGATAGGGTAACCCTATCAAAATCTTACCATATGGAAGTGTAACCCTATTGATATGGTAAGCCTATCGACGTGGTAACACTTTGAATAAAGTTAACTACTTTCGGATGCGCTTACCCTGTGATAGGGTTGCCTATTTCTATCTCTTTTCCGCGCATGCTGTTGAATTCGGAAGTATAATTTGAAGTGCGAGATTGAATAGATGGTGATATTTTTGATAATTTGATATTCTTAGAGATTAAATTTGCCTGCAGGTTTTAAAACCCTATTGAATCGGTAACCTTCAATAGGGTTTTCGATAGGCTTACTGCTTACATGAAGCTAACTCTATTGATATGGTAAGCCTTAAATTAGGGTAAGTCTTCGATACGGTTACCAAATTGATAGGGTTTTTTAAAACAAGTCTATGAAAAACCCAATCAAAAACCTCTTTAAGGGTAAGCGGTTCCGGTCCCTGGTTTATACCCGCATAACTTTCCACCCCGTGGGAATGACTGGATATGATAAAGCCTTCCTCGTCAGTAAGGCTATCAAATGTGAAATGATTTCACAAATGCGATGCTAACTTCTTAAATAGATGCGTTGAATTGATTTAACATCGCTGTAACAAGAATCGAATGCGCAGTTATTGCCCTTCATTTACAGGGTGACTGGTGGTTCAAATTCCAGGACGTGATAGTTTAATAAAGATCATACAAAAAGAGAAAAAATAAATTAAAAAATAAATATTAATTATTTACTGAGTAAACTTCTCCGAAAGTTAAAGAGTTCATTACTCAACGCATGGTTACATTAGCATAATACAATAAATACTTAGCGGGTGGTGGTGAGCGTGTGGTGGGAACATATCTGTGTGCGTGTTGACTGAGGCAGCGCGTCGGGAAAAGTGTAGTAAGGTCTCTTTATTTATTCATAGGGATTTCTGGTGAAAAATTAAGTACCTACTTTAATTACATAATTATGATCAGAATCGAGTCCAGAGTGCTCTCCTTCAGTATTGAGAATTTGTCACCAGTCACCCTGTATAATCTCTTCTTTTAATAAGCCTGAAAGATGACCTTATGTGGTATATGTAATATAAATATGTGGACAGGGTAAATAAAGGTCACGACGGATTTAATTAAGCATCAGAATGGCAGCCGAGCGTGACGACGGCTATATAGCGACCTTTTCAAGGTGCCTAGTCAAACGGTGATAATAGTTTTCTTCTTAGCTCTATAGGTTTTTATGTATAAACACACGCGTTTTTGTAAGGAAATAATTAACATTTAAGCAATTACAGATATTATCATTATGTTGTTTTTTTTCTGAATAAACATTGGCGAGCAAATTATCCATTAATTATGAAGTTTATAAACTAGGCGGGTCGCGGGGAAAAGGTTACTAAACATTTTATAATGTCTAAAGTTTTTTCGATTCCCAAAGTAATATTATAATCTGAAGAGTTCCTTTTTTTTTAACGCACTAATTCCTGAAAATGCAGTTGTTTTTATAAAAAAGATATTATTGTTTGATAGAACATTTAGGTATCAAGAATAAGTAGTTATAGGCTCCATCACACACTCGCACGGGATAAGAAGTTTCAACGGTGAAATTGCATCATATACCTACCTAGATTGATATTAAAGCGTTTAATTATCAATATTTAACTTGATATATCATGACCTATATCATACCTATACATATCAAGCCTTTCGTACGATTGACTAAATTGACTGTGTTTCCTACGCCAACGTCAACCCTTATAAGCCGAGCAGCTTGTCGGAGTTTATGTTTTAAACAATTTGACGACAGCTCCCAACCGTCTTCCCTATGAAATTTGACATGATTTTTAATCTCAATAACTTCCCTGATCATCATGCCTGTGAGTTTTCTCATAAATGTCAACCTGACATATTTCTGCTCAGACCACGGCGCGGCGCCTAAAAAAACACCTTAACGTCAACTTGAAACATAAATGACTTTATTAGAAGAAATTCGTTTAAGAATTAAGTTATAAAATAAACTTCATTTCGTGATTGCCTTTTGATCTTTTCTTCTTCGGCCCGACATTTACGCCTGTAAGCCGTCTTAAATATTACGTTAATGAAATTCGAAGTCCAATTAACTAAAACCAGTTCCAGAAACTCAAATAAACTTACAAATTAACTTATATGAATGGTAATAAACGCGGTTCCTTTGTCCCTACGCCTCTAAACAACTTTATGGGCCGTTTCACTCTACTCATAACACCCACTTACAAAAGAAATACCCGCAAACTGACAGATTACTAACTAGGTCATACTCTGTGTCGTTTATGACGTCCGTCCGCATAATTTTCACATTACTGCGGTCACAGGCAAAAGGCTGTAACTACACTACAGAAAACTCGTTAGCTGATCACATAATTATACCCTATAGACAGATATTATAATTCGTATTAACTACTCCTTGCAATTATCACGCTACAATAATCGATTAACAGGGCTAACTTAAGTCCATAGATTTAATAGTAGATGGTAACAAAATGAATTGTTAACATCCTACAAATACCATATAATATGTCAATGGCTAGATAGATAGACTATAGATCGATGTTTGTAATTTGTTCACGCTAAAACGGCTTGACAGATTGAGCTGAAGTTAAGCCCACATGTAGGGCATAGCCTGAAATAAAACTGTAGCGACATCTAGCGACGCTCCATAGAACGATGACGACACGACAGAATTCCTACATCGCGCTATCAAAGTTATTATTACAACTAGCGTATATACAACATCCCGACATCAACCGTCGGGCCGTGGGCCGCGGCCTGCCATCCCTTTTCTTGGGAGTAGGAACAAACAACCGTTCCTACAGTGGTGACCCCTAGCTGAACTACCTTCGCAGCCTTGAAAGAAGAGGACCAACATCTCGTCGTCGTCATCGTCTCCATCACTCTCCACCCACCAGCAGCGAGTACAACACGCCAGCCGCCGCCAGCACACTCCGGGCTACCATGGTGGACCACTAGCTTGTAGCGCTGCAAGCCTGGTCTGCCACCTCCAGCCTCCACCTGCAACTCGGCACAGCACCCTGCACTTCGGCCGGTCACAAGCAGAGTACCTACTCTCCTGCCCGAAGCAGCCGCCAGCCACCCCGACTCACTGGGGCTATTGCAGAGAAGAGCACTCCTGGACGCACTGAGGCACTCCGACTCACTGGAGCTTGTCCCGACTCACTGGGACCATTACCTCGACATTGTCCAGGACAGCACCGCATGCAGTCCCGACGCACCGCGAACTAATCATGCGGCATTCTCATCCGGTTCCGACTCACTGGGACCCCACTGGCACGCTGGCAAGCATCTCAAGACGCAAGACCGTTGACGGACCATGACCTTATCGACCTCCGGTCTCGGAGGGGAGTGATGTAGCGACATCTAGCGACGCTCCATAGAACGATGACGACACGACAGAATTCCTACATCGCGCTATCAAAGTTATTATTACAACTAGCGTATATACAACATCCCGACATCAACCGTCGGGCCGTGGGCCGCGGCCTGCCATCCCTTTTCTTGGGAGTAGGAACAAACAACCGTTCCTACAAAACAAAGGAAATCAGAATATCCTGCCATATCCTAAAACTCCTACGGCATACAAAATGAAAATTTCGTTAGGCATGAGGCAAAATTTCATCGATGCGAACTTAAAACGCATTTAGCTTTACGATCTTAACTAAACCTGATAGTAAGCGAAGATGAAGCCAAATATAGAGTAGGTAGTTATTCTTAAATGGAAGTGGTTCTTTATGTCAGTCTGCCACCAGCCGGAGCAAATCAACAACAAGCGAACATTATTAACGGTTTGTTTTGCAATAACGAATCATTCTTTAGCGCAGAGATAGGAAGGCCCAATTCTTATCTGGCTTAATATTTATAAGCATATCTTTATATTTATGAGATAGCTTCTGTTGCTCTTCGTAAAAATTCGTTGATGATTCGGTATTGATGTGATTGTATCAATTTTGGTAAAGGGAAACGACGCCGAAACATTTAAAAGCTTTTAGTATAAATACCGGTGACGATAATTTAGATAATTTTCCTTGTTGTCACGACTTTTTTTAGTTGAAGACGCAATAAAACAAATGTGCGTATTAAACCTATCATTATTACACATAAACATTCGAAACGAAATTATCGTAGTTGAGTTTTTAAACATTAGTGACATAAGAATAAAATTCAATGTCTTTCCCAACTGTCTGTTGTTTTTTGGTAGAGTTGGTTGGTAGTAAGAATGACGATGTAGAATGTTATGTAGGCGCTTCTTTTTGTTTCTGGTTTATGGGAATGAAAACTTTATATGTAAAATTCTGATAGCTCCACTTGCGATTTCAAGGTAGTAGGACTAAGTAGAAGGATAAAGCGCTTTTAACGACTCGCTTATCTAGAAGTGAAAGGATCGTTCTGAAGTTTATTAAATTTAGGTCGGGCTTGCATTTATAGAACATCTTGCGAGGGTTGATAATAGTTTGTGATACATAAAATCAACACCTGAACTGTATTGTATAGTAGAATAATCTTAGTTTGTAAGGAGATTAAAAGTTTTATATTGGACGGTTCCAGTTCGACTCTGAAGATACTCGTAAAACTAAATAATAAACTAACTTTAAAGTTTATTATTATGCATAAACATTTAATAGCAGCACTTGATTTCTTCGACTGCGACTAAGAGTCTCTATCAGAACATGTTTTTCGACTGGAACCAAATATAGTATACACAACGTAGCTATTGCGGAAATAAATCTCACTATCCTTCAATCAAGTTACGGTGCCTAAATAATGTAAAGGAAAATATTAACCGATAAAAAATATTTCATTTGTATGAATTTTACATAGGCACTCATTGATACTCACAACTCAAGAAAATTTGAATATAGAACGATTCCTTCCATCAAGGATCGTAAGATGAAGGCACCTACTGCGAGTACTCCATTCAAAACTTCTTACGATAAGTAGAATCGTTTAATAAATTTTCTGGAAATACTACAAGAATGCACCCAAACAGCTAAACCAAAAGTAGGAGCTTCGGCTTGTGCAAACATTATGAAGAAAGGCAACAGTAGAGTAGTTTGTAATTACTCATAACATCACGAATCATAAACGTGTAGAAGGCTTATGTGTAAAATCCATACGTATTCTTTACAGCAGTCTTAGATTTAGCATTTGCAAATTAAGCCCCGATTTCGCCGATTTCCTTCTGAGCCTAGATTAACAAAAATCGACTCTGACTCAAGAAAAATTGTAGGCGGAACTCGTTTTAACGCCGAGTTTAACTCGAATTGGTCGCGTTTTATTACACGGTGAAATAAGTATCGTAAAAAATAACAAAATTGGTACTGTCCTACTTTTTGATGAGAAATACATTATTAAAATGATAGGCAACTTGTATTAATCAGGTTTAAAAATAAAACAACAAAATACAATATGTTTTTTTAATTCATTGTAATCAAAATCTGAATCCAGCAATTCTATATGGAATGAATGGACAGAGTCACTGTATCGCTGTTACATTGATTATGAAACTATGTAAATTTTATTTTTTTTATTCATTTTCAAATATGTAATATTTTCAATTATAAAATTCTAAAATCTCAATGACCAAAACCACCAACAACCGTTCGATTAACAACAGTGACACCAGAAAAACGACTTTGACATTCATGCTAGTATTTCAAAATAAAAAAAATTGCAAAAATCCCCAGTGTCTACTTTTGTTAGCCAAACTCTAGTATGAACAGCCAGGGTTTTTCTTGGACAGATATCGTTAGACATTATCATGCGTTTTACGTGAGTCAATTGTGTTACCTAAGTGAAGACCTTTCGTATAACTAACATTTTTGTGCCAACGAATTATAATTAGCAAACCACCTACTTTGCATGTATTTTGTACCTACATCGATGTTTATCGCGTGTAACATTCTGTTCCGAGTAATGTCAAGTAAAATTGAAATGGTAATAAATTATATGTATACTGTGTAAACTATACAAAGCACTAAGAGTTAGGTTATATATTATATATATATATATATATATATATATTAGGTTTATATTAGTCGTCAAGTCATGGACGTTTATATGTTTATTTAAGTTTATTCTAATAAAAAAAATATCTATTTATTCAATATGTATGTTTATATATTTCTTAAGTATATCAGTTATCTAGTACCCATAACACAAGTTCTTTGAGAAACTTAATTTGGGCTAGATAATGTTGTGTGAGTGTCAGAAATATTTATTTATTATTTATTTTATTATTATTATATGAGTTTCATGATTTATTAAGTATAACTATTATAAATATATAAAACTTTTTGAATCGTACTTTGTCGCGTATCTGTCAAACGGCATACTTAACATTTTAAACGACTTTTAAGTTTCTTCACAGACACCATGTTCACTAGAGTCTGGCTAATGAAAGTAGACAATGGAGGTTTTTGCAAACTTTTTATATGGCAACTTATCCTGGTGTCACTGTTGTCAATCGAACGGTTGTTGTTGGTTTTGGTAATTGAGATTTTGGAATTTTCATATTTGAAAATGAATAAAAAAATAAAAAAGTTTTTAGTTTCATAAACAATGTTGGTAACAGCGATACCAGTGACTTTGAAGTTTCATTCCGTATAGAATTGCTGGATTCAGATTTTGATTACAATGAATAAAAATAATTATTGTGTATTATTGTTTTATTTTTAAGCCTGATTAATACTAGTTGCCTATAATTTCATCATTATATTATACTTCTCATCAAAAAGTAGGACAGGACGAATATTGTTACTTTTTACGATAATTTTATAAAAAAATTAATGAATGATGTTTGTTTCATCCGTATGTGTCATAGGTACTATAGTCGGGGTTACCATGATGGGATTTTTGTAAATTCGCCAGATTTTTTCATTCTCTACTTTCATTAGCCAGACTACAGAATACAAATCTCGGTTTTAAAGTATTTTATCAATTCCTAAAAATATATTGTACGCCAAAGTGAAAAATTAACCATCTTTAGGATTCGCCTCGTGACTTGACTGTCTCAAAGCTAAATCTCCATCTTTTCACTAGCTTGTAATAGTGAAAACAATATCAACTTGAAGCTTATTTAAATAAGAGCAATTGTGAAACAGAATCCCAGCCGGCAGCCTGAACGCAGGAACTTATAAAGTCCTTCTGTGATTCAGCAAATGAGGGCAAGTGGCTTATTACCTCCTAGACACAAAGCTAGGAAGCCGGGCTTTACCGACCTACGTATTTAAATAACACGTTATTAAACTATACAACGGCTGCGGGTATTCAAGAAATGTTTTGAGTAAGCGCTGGAATGTATATCTCTTTTATTGTATATTAGGGTCAGTGTTAAGGTTATTATAGGTGTAGCATATTCAATTATTTTATTGAATATTTTTGTGTTGTAACAGGCTTTACTCTAAAAGCTAATTTACCTATAGGTAGGCAAAACTTTAGCTCATTAGGCCCTGCCGTCTCAGAGTGAAAGAGTAACGAACATCCATCCATTATCACAAATTTTCTCGTTTGTAATATTAGTAAGTTTGTCTCTAGTTTGGTTTTTCGTAACAGTTATAGCGTTGAATCTAACACAAGTCAGTAGGCACGTGAATTCACGATATCCAGGTATTAACTAAGCGATAAATTTACAAAGCGTAGGTAATTCTAGAATAAGATATTAATATCCTCTAATATCAATAATCCTATTAGTACTGAGTACTACCTGAATCTAAGAGAGCAGCTAAATTACGTCTGGGATTTTGTTTTCCTAGTAAAAGATTGTATTCAAGCGGCTTTTTCTGACTGTCAGTCTAGTTTCGGATGCATAGTAAGTCCTCAGGGGTGAGTTTTTTAATACGATTCTAATCTATAATTTTAATATTTCTGGCTTGTAGGCCTCTTAAATTTCGCTTGGTGTATCGAGAAGGACTCAAGAACTAGGGACGAGGACCTGCTATATGATATTAAGTAAAAAAACAGCTTGTTTCACGGTTTGCATAACAATTAAAAAGTTTAGGCAAAATTCTAAAGAATATAGATAGATAAATTGCATTCTTTTTTTTTTTGAAACAAACGAAACCGCTTACTATTGACTTCGCTACAGTTATTGACGAACAAACGAATGCGGTCAAACTGTTTTGGTGAGATGCTATAGGTAGTCTACTTCCTACCGACTCAAATGCATCAACTTGTACAAAGTGTCTAAGGTAAAGGAGCAAAGGCTTTTGGAGTACGCATCGAGTGCTTTCCTAGCGAGTCTAGTGGTACATTGCGACTCACGTCAAGCTCATAATTTGATAGAACTCTTGATTGCTTGACCAAGAGTCGGATCCTTGAAACTATGCAAACTATCCATCAGTTATGTCTACGGCAAACCCCGAGGCACAAACGTGGATAATTTAATTTACCGCATTGCTTACATTACAAGTGATCTGATTGACAAAGGATCTTTGACAAATATCGTAGTCGGAGGTACTTGGCGAACGCTGGATTAAGACGGATCATAATTAAGAACAGTAAGTAAGTATGCTTGTAGAGTTTCGGAATCACAAGACAAACTTAATTGTGTTAACTTTGTTAATTGTGTAGATTACTTAGTAGTTTACTTTTATTTTAAGTCAGAGAGTTCTTCGTAGTTAAGGTGGCTCAATGTGAATCAAAATACCTAGTCTGTAACGTACAGTGGCTACTGACAGAGGCAACGAAATAGTTATTTCTTAAGTAATATTTGACAGGTAGACAAAATAACAAGCTTTTTGAATAACTGTAAATGGCCATAGATTTTTTAAAACTTCATTTATTTAATGGAAACTTTCATATATAACTTAGTGACATAGTTTATATTTAGTAGATACATATTTAAAAAATAGTCGCTCTGATATTTCGAAGATCATTTTAAAAAGTGATCAATAACAAATAATAATAAACAAGCTCACAGAGGTTATAACCTCCAAAGCAAGCTTAAAGCTTCTGTTGTATTGTAATTAGGCAAAACCGATCCATTTCGTTTCCCATATTGTTCCAGCTGGGATTCGAACACAGGGCCTACAATTCCAACGAATTAATTAGTGACATCGCATTTTGTGTAGGTATAAATAGGTCGCCGCTCCGCGTGCTCATTACAGCTTCGTCAAATTACTATTGGCTTTGATTGTCCAGGTCCAAGAAATAATGTTACTTGATAAACTAACATACTGGCGATACTAACATACTAGTTTTTGGAGCTGGTTTACAGCGACCCGTGCGGAGTTGCTGGTCTCCCATCGGGCGGGTCCCCGGGTGGCGGATAAAGGAATACCCTCCCAGATATGGGGGTACCGTTTCGACGCGCGGACGCGAATATGCTGCGGGGCCCTCGTCAGTTCCCAAAGGTTATCAGCAGCTCACTTTGGGGAACCAAAGCATGGTAGAGGGGAGCGCCGGTTTGAGCCACCACCTGCTCGGAGGGACGGCAAGTTTGGATTGCTTCGGCTTCCGAGCTGACGTCCAACCCGTAATCCTGGGCAGAAACAGGACCGGGGGACTAACGGCTGCGAGGAAGACAACCTCTGTAAAAAATTACCCCTATGGATGGCTGTTTTGGTCCGCAAAAGGGATTCGAAAGGGACATCGCCCTTTCGAATCCCTTGTGCGGACATCCGAATTTCGGGGATCTAACGCCTAGACGATTTCCCCGGATGATGGCAGGCCAGGACGCGATTACACCAGATTGAGGCGCGGCTGGGGGGATTACATTTTGGTGATTTAAAGCGACGCTATTTTACCGGTCCCTAACTCTTCCCAGCCATAGTGAAGTGCCTGGGCGGTGGATACGGGGGTATCTGCCGCCTCTGCTCAAGGGAATTCGCTGAGGTGCGGCGTGCCTGGTGTTCTCGGCACGCTGCATGTTGAGGGTTCCGCGCAAGCGGATGGCGCCAGCGGTTTCGCGGTTGAATGCGTCGGCTTGCCTATGATCCCGCGACTAGGCGCGGTGGAGGAACACCTTGGCGTTTTAGTCGGTTTAAGTCCAGACATAACGTTGTCGCTCCCCCGAGCGTCATCGTATCCATGGAGGATTTCCCCAAGTAAAAAAAAAGGGTTTACAGCGATTGCTGAGTGTGAAGTTCATCGAAATTGATTGAAAACTTCATGAAAAAGAGACCAACTCTGAAGTATTCTCTATCATATGAAATAAGAATTTTCAAAATCAATTCATAATTGTCCGGAATATCGTGTAACAAAGACACAAAAAAAACATACACACGAAATGAGAACCTCCTCCTTTTGGAAGTCGGTTGAAAATAGCGTAGTTCGTTTCAGTGTAACGATCCGAAACACAATGGATGCCCCCTCGATTATATTAGATCAATGCATTCAAAGTCTGAAATTGAAGTGTAAATTTTAGTATGGCTCTTATAGTAACAACCATAGTAGGTTATTATAAATTAATCTAAAAACCACTAAATTAAATAATTTAATAGTTATGTTACTCACGCATTAAATACTTGCAAATAAAATAAAAAATATTTTGTTCATATCATCAATTCACATGGCTTTACTCACGTAAATCCCATCGATCCGGTGGTCTAGGCTATCAGTGCGAAACAGTGTCAAACCTACCTACACATAGAGCCGTATTCAGCATTACGATCTCTGATTTTATCATAAAATTCTAAAAATATTTAAGGTTTACTCTCGATAGATTTAAGGATACGGTAAAACAAGTGTTATGTGAACAGGACTACTATAAGATATCCGGATGCAAGAAGATGGGATTCCCTGGCTGTAAACTGTTTTTTGTATTTTTAAAGATGGTTACTATTGAGTTTCTTGCCACTTCTTCGCAACAGATCACTTTCCGAAGTGGTGGTAGATTCAGTTCAATTTGTACATAATTTGACATATTTCACCTACGAAATAAAGATTTTTTTTACTTTGACTTTGAAGTTTCCTAATTTGACAAAAGAGACACCTGAAATAGGAGAGTGTAATGATCATTCAAACTTATGGTCTCTCTAATAATTACATTGGTAAACTGTAGTTGGATGTCCTATGCCTCGTTGGATATTTAATTAGCAATTCACATCCGAATGCCGAGCTGATCTCGTCGCCACAGCGTCATGCAAATTACGCAATTCGAACAAGTAGCTTCCGAGGTTTCGGCTCCGACGGAGAATCCTCTAATTGTGTTTATGCGCAATATGCATAAGCTAGTTATAAAGATGGATATTTTTAAAAATATCTTCAAAAATGTCCTTATTTTGAAGTTAGTAAAATTCTTCCATACTGGACTGGGAGCGAAATAAAATCATAGAATGTATCAGCTGCTTCTCTTCCGGGCATACTGTAAAAGTCAATTAAGGGACAGAAGTTTTATTGGCGTTTTTGTGGGCGATGGGCTGACCCCTTGTCACTGCAATAGTCTCTCTCCATCATTATAATACCCCCAAAGTCAAACGTGACATCAGATGGTTGTGATGTTATGTATGTATGTATAATTCATTTTTAAATGACTGAACTACTTCAAGGACAACAATGATCCATCCGCATAAAGATTCGCATTGACGTAATATAGTCTGTGAAAACAATAAAAAGGATCTTGTGCAAAACAGGAAAACCTGAAACAGCAATGTAACTCAAAAATTAAAGCTTGAATAGTGTTATGAAGACCACACAGCGGCACTAGGGGTTAACCTATTTAACACGCAGACCGGAGCCAGGTTAAACACATTATTTTTCATGCTGCGGCTGAGTATCAGAACCAGTGGCCAGTGGTGACTAAAGGTTTCGCTATATTTTTTAAAGTTAATTTATAAATAGATTTTTTAAGTATTTATTTATATGTTAAAAGTTATATCATACAGATAAGATAGGCGTTGTTGTTTTAAAAATTTTCACAGGCTTTTCTTTTATAGCTCCTGATATTTACGTGAAAACGTAGTTTTGTTTCGAATAAAGAAAACGGTCGGGCAATTAAATTTCAGGAACAATAAATCATCACCATCAATCAGGACCTTTCCAGTTAAAGATCTCAACTGATGTTTAAAAAAGTCAATTTGACTTTTATGTACCTATTATTTTTACTTTTTTTATGTTTATACAACTGAAAATCTTATTATCTATAGAGTAATTTTCAACTGGAGAAATTAATGTCAAATTCGGAATATCATGTTATGTTTCATCAGTCTCATTTCATTTAGTTACATTACACTTATTTGTACACAACAACTTAATAAAAATCTAAAAAATAATTTCCTTTCTTAAAACGAATAATAATTTTAAGACCTCTTGTCGAAGAAATTCCAGCCGCCAAATCCTCGCATTATCGGAAACTTCGCTAAGACAAAATGTCCTGCGACCTCGAAAAACAGGCTTTTCTCGAAAGTCTTTTACGAGGTCGCTTCAGCTACCCTATGCCCTAAAGCCGTGAAGGCACGCCTCCCAAATTATCTTTGGGACACCTCGGAAAGAGGTCGGCACCATGAATAGTTAAAGTTAATTGGTTAGATGTAGTCAACTTGTTTACGTAACTCTTTGTGGCACCCGCGAAATGAAGGCTCACGAGGTGCTTAAGTACTTTGCTTTAATCCCTGGGAACGAGTGAAATGTAATTAAAATGTTTATTGTTTACGGAGTACAAAAGTACGCCGGACTTTCTGGGGTCGAGTGACCAAGTCGCGTTTGCAAGCGTACTGCGCTCCGAGTTTTAAACGTTCGCTTGAAGTTATTTTCGTCTAAATTATGAAAAGAGCTCGTTGTGAGTAATTTTCTTTTGACTTAAAAGAAGAAAGGGTTAGGTAGATATAATAAAAAGAGCGTTGCACTTTGTTGAGGTGATTATTTCTTGGGCCTATGCTAATTAACTCCTTTATTCTCTGACCATACAAAGTCTGTAACACATTTTTTTAAACTTAGGACACAATTTTATCCTGCTTTTGTGGAGCAATGGTTGACCATTCACCGGTGCCACAGTTATTGAATTCTAAGTATCAGTCCTGCCAGTTTGTTAACCGACTTTTAAAGAAGGTAAGGCTATGTTTTCGTATTGGAGCCGGCGTGGCGAACCTTGGTCCGTATTTCTTGTAAATGTTATGAATTGTTATAATTCCAACGGAATCTCATTGTATTGGAATATAGCTACGTAAAATAAATAAATGCCATTTTTGGACGCCTCCAATACGATTCTAATGTAACGGTGACGGCACTACAAGGTTGTGTTGTGGAAATTACTGTCAGTGTCATAGGGATCAAAGTTCGCCGCGCTGGGTATAGTCTCGCTGTATAGTTTACAAAACAAAGGCTTTTTTTGAGGCTTTAAAATCAGTACTTGACTATTTATTATTATTAATAAATACATGGTCCTTTTTAACAACAATTTACAAATAAGACATGTTTCACCAGACGAGCAATCACAAAAGGGCACAAGCTAACGTTATTTCATTTCAAGTGAATTGCAAGACCGTCTTTATCTTATACGTTGACCCGGGACAGAGCAAATCGGTCCTATTCACTACAATGCTATCGTTACCAACGCAGACTATCTCGGCAAATTCTTCGCAATTATTATTAGCGAGATTTACCAGCCAGTCACGACTTCGTAATCACTTAATCGCCAATTAGTTTGCTAACATTTGGAGCCAGTTCGGGTTTGTCGAACGATTGCTCTGGAAATCCTCAATGGGCCAACTTTAGGATGCCTACATGTGCGAAATGGCTCTAGTTTCATTCACCACGTGGAAAATCGACTTGGTAGTTATTTTTTATATCTGTTTTTTTATAGATTTTAGAGTCAAAAGAGCTTGTGGGTTATCCGATGTTAAGCAAACTTCCACGCTTATGGACAAGATGCATTGCCCACTTTACAACAGTAAGTGGTACCGACCATCTACTGTCCTAGAGAGCCAGTAGTGATATGCCTACTTCGGCAAAAAGAAAAGGTGGTTGGCGATGGAAAAAATAAATAAATAAATAGCGCTGATATCTTCCTATGAAAACGGACAAACTTCACAAAGTATCCGATAAAATTAATACTTCAATATTTTTCAGTTTATCAAAAAAGTTTATTTAGAAACGGCCTTTGCGCATTCAAAATGTAACACTGCAAGCTCTCTTTAAAAATGTAAATGTTGTTAACTTTGTTAAATAGGCTATGAAAAAATATTTTTTATGAAACTAAATATTCAATATCTACGAGCTACACTATCTGTCTGTCAACAATATCAGTTACACAGAACTACATCGAGCAAACTAACACAGGGATTCTGGCAAATAATGATGTCAGTCAATAGTGTCTGAACTGAAACACGAATTGTCGCAAAGCCTGGCCGAGATCACTGAACCTCGAACGGGGAAAGTAGTTCACAAACATGACGTTTTTGTGCCAATTGTCTCCGTAACCTTGACAAACTACGCAAGAGAGGGAGAGAGATACTGCACAGTAACGTCGAATCAAAACGTATTTTGAATGTTCCGATGAAAATCGACTAGACGCCGCACATTCGAATATTTTCCTGTATTCCAATATCAAAGAAGGAAGTTAAGTTTGGCGTTCAAATATTAAATAAAATACGTTAATAATGTATTATA
The DNA here is from genome assembly GCA_944452665.1 of Stenoptilia bipunctidactyla. Classification (NCBI taxonomy): domain Eukaryota; kingdom Metazoa; phylum Arthropoda; class Insecta; order Lepidoptera; family Pterophoridae; genus Stenoptilia; species Stenoptilia bipunctidactyla. The sequence continues at coordinate 18,195,050 of OX101728.1, forward strand.
GGTACATTTTACTTTGTAAACTCGAAGTTTCGACGTGTCAAGATTCAAGGCGTCTAATTAACAGTAATAATAGCAATCGATCACCTACATCTGTTACCAGACAGACAAGTCAAAATGTAATTAGGTATAAGGCATAATTAAACGCGATACAATAGTTGTGTAAATCTATCTAAATTACGTACCTAAGAGTATTGAAGGAAGGTAAATATATTATACTAGCCACCGCGCGCGGTTTTACCCGCGTAACTTTTGATCCAGTGGGAATTTCAGGATAAAATATAGCCTATAACCTTCCTCAAGAGTTGGGCTATCAAATGCAAAAAGAATTTTTCAAATCCCACTTGTAGTTTCTGAGATTAGCGCGTTCAAACAAACAAACAAACTCTTCAGCTTTATATATTAGTATATAGATTTGACTACGGGAACTCGATCACAACTTTGTGTTTTATGATCAGAATACATAACATTTCGGTTGCTACCTATATCACATCACTATGTACATAAAAACAACGGAAATAAAAGTTCTTCCAGGTAACAAGCTATTTATGTTTCTAAACACAACTTTTTCTTAGTCATATGATTTGAACGAAAAAAGCAAAAACCGCTAGATTTTTATTACAGCTGTTAAATAATCTTACGAAGTACAATCAAACACACTTCTTTTGTTCAAGAAATCATAAACAGATTAAATATTCAGAAAAAAAACATGGTGAACTTACAAACACTACGTGAGAAACTAGGAAGTACAATTAATGTTCCATATTAACTAATCAAGCAAGTTCAAGTATTACTTCACTATAAAAAAACAAGTGAAAACTTAAAAACAATAGAGCTGAAGAAACGCCCTCCGATCAACTGGCTAGTATCCCATTCCCAAGGCACACTTAATCGGAACTTTTATAATTAAAACAGAAACCTCACACATGAATCAATTAAATATTTATCCTCATAAAAACAGATAGAAGCTTCGTTCGATTCATTCGTTTTTTTTTACAATTTCATGTGTAGATGAAGCAATTATATTGGCAAGCTAAACTAATGAAATTCGAACTTTTAGGAGCTGATACTTTAAGGCTCAATTTTACTCAAGCTCCTCAACATTTTATGTATAATAAATATAAGATATTGTGTGTTGATAATATTGTGAAAATATTTTAATTTGAACATAATCAAATAAAGATGACGACCACTTTTGCGGTGGGGTAAAGGTAAAACTGTCTGCTTCAGACGCCAGTCAGTGTTCGCAGGTTCGATTCCCACTCAAAGCAAAAAATCGTGTGCATATAAGATGTTTGTTTGCATTGATCGGAGTGTGTTATGTATGATATGTACCTATTTATTTGCGAAAAAAAAGTATAAGTCTGTTTATCCGTTGTTTAGTGCCTATAATAACACAAGCTACTTAAGAGCTAGATGGCGCTGTGTCAATATTATTATGTCCTACAATGTTGTTTGTGGCCTCTTTTTTATTTTTTTCCTAATACATTAAGAACATTATAAGCGGATTTACGAGGGTCATTTGAAAAGTTCCTAGCCTAACGTACTTAATGAAACCACATGATTTTGATTATATTTTTATTTTTCAACATACTCTCCCCCGAGCTCAATACACTTTTTCCATCGACCCGGTAAGGCTTCGATACCCATTTTAAAAAAATCTTCGTCTAACTCCTCAAAATAAGCGTCTACGGCGGCTATGACCTCTTCATTTGTAAAAAAATGTTTACCACCTAAAAATTTTTTCAGCTTTGGGAACAGGTAGAAGTCTGACGGTGCTAAATCCGGTGAATATGGGGGATGAGGTAACAATTCAAAGCCACACCGATGGATTTCTGCCATGGATTGCACAGAAGTGTGAACGCGTGCATTGTCCTGATGAAACAAGACCTTCTTCCTCAATAAACCTGGACGTTTTTCTTTGATTTTTTCTCTCAAAAGCCGCAGCAGGTTGCAGTAGTAATCAGAATTAATTGTTTCACCCTTTTTTAAATAATCCACCAGAATTATACCCTTTGCATCCCAAAAAACTGATGCCATGACTTTGCCAGCCGATAAAACCACTTTTGCCTTCTTTGGGGTGGGTGATCCTGCCCTTTTCCATTGTTTCGACTGTTCTTTTGTCTCAGGTGTATTGTGGTGAACCCAGGTTTCATCCATGGTTATAAATCTTTCAATAAATTCCTGTGGATCAGCTTCATATAACTCTAAACAGTCGCGGGAAGTTGTGAGTCGGTTGCGTTTTTGTTCCACTGAAAGCAGCCGCGGTACCCACCGCGCAGACACCTTAGAGAATCCAAGTTCAGAAGTAATTATATAATGTGTTCGCTCAGAAGAGATGCCTACAGTCTTAGCTATTTCCTCGACTGTCAATCTTCGGTCAGATAAAATTAAATCACAGATTTTTTCTTTGTTTTCATCAGTGGAAGCCGTCGAGGGCCGGCCACTACGGGGCTCATCTTGAATGGACTCACGACCACGTTTAAACTCTGCCACCCAATTTTTAACAGTCGCATACGAAGGAGCGGACTCACCTAAAGTGGCAGACATGTCTTCATGTATAGCTTTTGGAGTTAAACCTTTCAAATACAAGTATTTTATCACTGCACGATGTTCAATTTTATCCATTTTCAAAAATTGCTCTGACTTGACTTACGGTATCACGTGTAAACGAACAATTAATTATTGCAAATAAACTAAACTGTGCATACTTGTTGCTAAATAATGTAGCTATAAAATGAGGGTAGTTATAAAATATACCGACGAGTCTAACAATGTTAGGCTAAGAACTTTTCAAATGACCCTCGTAATATATACCGTGTTGACAAAATGCATAGCCAACTTATCTGACAACGGCTGAGTTCGACAAACAATGAGTAGTGAAGATGGCACTTTCAAAATTTTATATTTTTGAAGAATATGTTGAACTTTATTGAAATTTTATAATTTCAAGATAGGACTGGTTATTTTAAATCCTATTCTAGTATTTTACCAAAGTAAAACTGTACTTTTCAATTTTCGTAGAGTTTTGAATCTGAAAAAGGTAGGTACATATAATCAAAATCTCAATAAGTGACTGTGAAAACTCGGTGAAATTATATTGGATGTAGGATAATCGTACCTACTTTATAATTAACAAAAAATGTCGGTTTGAAAAAGTTTTGGGACTTACATTCTCTAGTTTCGAACTAAATAGGACAGGCAATACTGACCTTTATATTAACAAGACTTAGAACGAGGTTTAAATTAATCTTTTTTAGGAGGCCTCAGTAGCGCTCAGTTCCTTTATCTACTACAGTTTAGTGGCCTGTATGTTCCTTATTTTTTTACCTGAACTCAAATTGATATCAAAGACGATGTTTTTATTTAACTCATCATAAAGAATATTTTGTAAAATTTATTTATATAACTAGTAGCTTAGTGCAGATTTACTTGCGCTACCTTTCGTAGGGATTTTCTTGATCCTCAAGAGTGACTGGTGGTTTTAATGATTATTCACGATTAAACACGAAACTCTTCACCTAAATTATATTTGTATATGAAGGTGTTAACACTTATTCTAGCCGTCTTTGCTTAAACTTCTGAGTTACAGGTCGATAAAGCAACGGTTTAAGTTCCATCCACAGTACCTATTGTAAAATACGTTTCAAACTTCCAACCACGGTCGCGCTAAACCGCGAAAGTAAAGCGAAAGGTTGCAAACAGCCTTCTACACTGTTGTAAACTTGCAGTCACCTTGGTTTTAAGCTTGTTTTAAACAGTGTAGCCGGTCCTTAATCCTTACCAGTCATCAGCAAACATCGACCAATTCCAGCAACAGCCATCCTAAGTTATTGGGTAATTAGGCAGAATGCACGATCGTATTGGAAGCCTACGTGACACGAGACAAACGAGTATCCAGATATAAGCCCAGCCTATGTCTGTCCACGTCTCTCGGCTATAAAGCTGAATAAACGTGTGTAGAGAAATAGACGATTAGTCGATATCTATTAGATTTTATTACCTTTCGTGACCAAATAAGCTCTTGTGTTAAATAATAAATGAATAAAGTACCCAAATTGATACAGCATCGATGTGACCTTTAGACACCACACAGCTGAACCAGTGGTTATTCTAGTTTAGCCAGGCAGTAGCCAGTTTAGAAAAGATCGCTCACTTTTTGTAGACTAGCCTAACTGGGACTTCAACATAGGACCTCTTCCAACGCAGGCGAACACTCAATGCACGACGAAGGCCATCATTATCATGGATGAATTCCGTCAATATTATGGATTAATGCCGTCAATATTATGGATGAAGGCCGTCAATATTATGGATGAAGGCCGTGCTTCAGTGGGCCTATTATGGATCTCAAAACCATGCGACGATATCATGAAATGGTTTTGACGTAAAACATATCCTGCGATCATTATTCAGTTTTACTTCTCGGCGAAATCTCTTTGCTAAGTTCTTGCCATGTATACTGAATACAATAATCCCAATATATAATAATATAATATTTATTTATGAAAACATTCGAAACGGAAAAACACAAATGAAATCAACAAACAAACATTTCATAGAGGTGGGTTCACCGCGAGCTCACCTTTTTCAATTGACGTTTTTAAGTCATAGATGATATCATTGAAACTGTCATCGCAAAAGGATGTGCAGTGCAATGAATTGCACATAGAAATCTTAGAGAAATAATAAAGTATAATTATCACTCTAAGATAGAAATCTTGTCTATCATGTCAAGTCATGAAATAACCGTAGCAGGCCCACATAGCATTAAAAAACCGAATTCACGTCAAAACTTTGGCTGAGTACCTATAAGGTCGTCTTTTATTGAAGTCGGTTGAAAATAAATTATTTTAACTACATAGACACGCAACATATGAACAGTTTCAATCGCTTTATACCTATGGCAGTCATTAAACGCAGCTTTATGTCAAGCTTTGTATAATAACTGTCGGCAAATATAAATAAATCTAGTCTCCTATTTTCTCGTCAAAAGCGCAGTCTACTCTACATTCAGTTAAATGTAGGCGTTAATTTAATATGTTTGCGCTATCTGTAGCTACACCTACATGCAATTACTTTATGAGAGCTTGTATCAGCCAACTGCATTTTTCTCAATAATTCATTAAACCTTGTCTTTTTCAACTATAATTCAGTCTTATTTCTGTTAATAGATTTATGGAAGAAGAAAAACAGTTTTTTTTCTACCGTTGTCTCTTTTTTAGACCTATAAAGTAAAATAAATAATTTTATATAAATAACAACGTTTAAGTATACTGTGCTGTTATATTACGACTGGTTGTATCTTATTTGTACACCTATATAAACATCCTGTTTACACATAGCCGGAAGAACTACGCGAAACGAACACTTGGTATGTATACATAATAAATAAGGTTTAACGCAAGCACATAAGTTTACCTTATTCCATAAAATGTATTTTAAAAAGTTTTATAAACGAACGAAGTGGTCTTTTTAATATTGAAAATCTTATTTTCTGAAAAGAGACTATTTTGAACTTTTCAGTAAAGTCCATTTTCATAAAGGATCCGCGACCCAAAAGCCCGTTTGTATAATTAATGTCTATCAGCGCTACGGATTTACGTTACAGATAGCATTAGAGGCACTACGAACTGACTACGAAGTTCGTAGCTAACCTACATTTATTTATTTATTTATTTACACTTTATTGTATGCCATTAATAAGTACAAAAAAAAAGAAAATACATGATAACAATTTTGAGATACAATTGGCGGTCTTATCGCTGGAAAGCGATCTCTACCAGACAACCATGGATATAGAAAATAAGTATATGTAGCTTGGGGTTAAAGGCATACCTACTATATAGAATATACACTAAATAAAAACATACTTACATTAGGGATATATATACATAAAAAATACACACATAGATATAATAAATATGTCAATAAATATACATACATATATACATACATACCTACATATATATTTAAGTACAATATAAGGATCAGATTACTTCACAAGCTGACAAATAGTGGGACTTAAGCAGTTTTTTAAAGGATAGGAGTGATTTTGCGGATTTTACATCTACAGGAAGTTCATTCCACAAACTTACTGCTCGAACCATAAAAGACTTATGTAGGAAATCGGTAGAGTGAAGAGGTGTGCTGAGCAAGAGGTTGTCTGTCGATCGTAAATTACGCTCATGTTGGGAGTGCCGAAATTTAAAATACTCATGAAAATAATGCGGTGTGGTAGGATTGAACAGTAGACGATACAGTAGACAGAGAACATGGATATTCCGGCGAAGTCGAATGGGAAGCCACTTGAGCTTAGTGCGGTATTGAGACACATGATCATATTTGCGCAATCCAAATATAAATCTTATACAGAGATTTTGGAGGCGCTCAAGCTTATTAAGTTGGTCTTCGGTGACATCCAGATAGCATAAGTCTGCGTAGTCAAGAATAGGTAAAATGAGAGCGTGTGCAATCGATATCTTGGTGGAAAAAGGAAGGAGATTGCGAAGGCGCTTCAGCGAGTATGTGGCTGCAAACATCTTTCTACTCAACTCATCCATCTGTGGCTTCCAGGATAAGGTACAGTCTAAAATCAAACCAAGGTTTTTAACATATTTACTGTAAGCAATAACCTCCCCATTAAGTTGAATTTTAGGGCAGAGTGACCAGTCAATACGGTTTATGAGTTTATGGCTGCCAATTATTATCGCCTGGGTCTTCGACGGATTTACAGTAAGACCATGACCAGTACTCCATGTAAGTATTTTTGAAAGGTCTTGATTTAACGTATCGATACTAGCTGGCAAGTCTTCTAAGCTAGTCTGTAGATAAATTTGTACATCGTCTGCATACATATGGTAGGAAGAAGAAAGATCTTTAGAAATTGTATTTATAAAAATAGAAAAGAGGAGAGGAGACAACACGCCACCTTGAGGGACACCTGCCCGTATTTCGGCCCAAGATGAAACAGCATCGCCAATAACTGTACGCTGCTGGCGTCCACACAAGTAAGTTTGAAACCAGACAATCACCGATGGAGATATGTTAATCAAGCGCAATAGTTGTAATAAGATATCAAAATCAACAGTGTTGAACGCATTGCTAAAGTCTAACAACGTTAGAACAGTTAACTTTTTGTTCTCCATGCCGTTTCTAATATCATCGGTAATTTTTGCTAAAGTTGTGATGGTACTGTGGCCGGATCGAAAGCCAGATTGGTAATCGTTTAATATTTTATGTTTTTCTAGAAAATTACTAAGCTGTTTCTGGACGAGGCGCTCGAGAACTTTAGAGAGAAATGGGAGTACAGAAATGGGTCGAATATCTTTAAAGGAACTAGGTGAATTGTTTTTAGGTAAAGGAAATATCTCGGCGTTTTTCCATAAAGATGGAAACTTGTTTGAAGAAATTGATTTATTCAACATGTAAGTGATTAAAGGCAAAAGAAAGTCGAGAAGAAGAGTAATCATCTTACGACTTACGGAGTCTGACCCAATAGCGTTGGAGGTAATGGAATTTATAGCTTTCTTAACATCACATTCGGTGAATTGCTTAAAATTAAATGATTCATATTGAGGTGCGGGCAAAGAGGAAAGTAGATTTAATGTATGTGTTTTAGTGGCGTCATCTATAGAGCCAGAAGTTGAGAAATGCAGGTTAATTGAATTTAGATCGAAGTTATCGGGAAGAGATGTGTTTTTATTTTTGCCAACACCTAAAGTTTTAAGAAAACTCCAAACTTTTGCAGGAGTTCCCTTTGAGACAGAATCATGGATATGGCGTCGTTGTGCATTTCTACACATAGTATTGCAGCGATTACGTAAGTGTCGATACTTTTCAAAATTTGTCGAATTGGGTTCTTTCCGATATTTTAGCCGAGCGCGGTTGCGTTTGTTCATCATGGTTTTGATTTCTTCAGTAAGCCATGGAGCAGGTAGATGTTTGATCTTTACAGGTCGTACAGGGGCATGCCGATCGTAAAGCTGAATCAAAAGGGAATTGAATATGTCAATTTGATCATCGATATTATCAGCATTTACTACGGCATCCCAATGAACTTGCTGTGCATCGCGAAGTAAATGATCGAAGTTAATTCCACCAAAAGATCGTTGCAAAAGTGTCTTGGGCTTTGATTTAGGAGTTTTAATTGTATAGGATAAGTATATCAGATCATGATATGAGAATGCGTTGGCTTCAATTTGGCCATGGGTAGCAACGTGCTCTAAGGAAGACACAATCATGATATCTAAAAGTGAAGGCGTGGAGTTGGGGAAAAAATGTGTAGCACGAGATGGGAGGATATCCAAATTGCAGGCGTTGACTACGGACTTGAAATTAGCTGCACGACTATCGTTCTTCAACAGGCAGGTGTTGAAGTCGCCCATGATGATAGTATGATTGAACAAAGGGATCAACTCTTCCAACTTATTTTCCAAGGTAGAAAAGTAGTTTACGTTACTATTCGGACTGTAGACTACACCTAGAAGTAACTTTGTGGCACTGAGAGTAATTTCAGCAAAAATATATTCTAATGAGTTTGTAGACCCGGACGCAGTGGTAGAAGCACTCACTATCTTGTACGGTAAATGTGACCGCAAGTATATGGCTACACCGCCTCCGGTACGATTGATGCGGTCGTTGCGAAGCAAGACAAAGCCAGGTAACGCGTAAGAAGTCGATGGCAAGCAGGGCTTCATCCAGGTCTCGGAAACCAGAATTGCATGGATGTCTTTGCTCTCAAAAGTAGCAAGCATATCGGAATAATGTGCCGGAATACTTTGGGCGTTTATATGGACAACATTGAAATTTTTCAGTAAGTCTGAGAACTGTGAATTCAGGTATTGAGATAAAGAGATAGAAGTACTGTAATAGCTTTCGGAACTGTTCAATCCGTCGGATGAGCATGACACAAAATCAGGAAAAGGATCAGAATCGTTCATAACTGTAGAAGTATCCATAAAAAATATATTTATATAATAAATAACTATGTATATAAAAAAATAAATAAGTATACCTAATGCTAATGAAAATCTAAATAAATACTTTTCAATATGTATAATAAGGAGGCAAACTCTACCCACCAGCTATTACAAAATATTAACAAAATATACACATAAAAACAAATCAGAAGCAACTAAAAGAAAATATACTGTAAGGTTGATAAAATATAAGTAATATTTGAACTTTATACATTATGAAAGTAACTCGTAACTTAATTAAAAACAGGAAACATAACGTACCAATGACCTAATATTTAAAAAACAAAAAAACACACACTTGAATCAGACGGGAAAACAAAGAACTAAATTTGACAATAATAAATAAGACGTTTCAAGCTAGCTGTCACTGAGTAAATGTCAGTTCGTTAACGTCAAACAAAGTAGGAAATAAAAGTTAAGTTAAAAGTGGGTTGTCGAAAATAAATTATAATAGTACCGAGTTACTCAAGTGAAATAAGTATATAGTAAAAGGAGGATACCTATTATTATCTGAGCATGAATATTGCCTATTTCTTGACTGCCCGCCGCCTTGTTGGAGCAACGGTCTTGTTGTGCTTGTCCGGCCGAGATGCTTCCGACGCTAGAGGTGGTTTTTCTTCCGAGATGGCATCGAGATCTGATACAGATGAAATCTGCTGCCGTCTTCCATCAGGGCACTGTACGAAGACGCAACCAACGTTAGTCCAGCATTTAGTTACGCCAAAGCGTTGCCGCGCTGCTAAAAAGGCATCATGCCGCATTCGTTTCAAAAATTCAGAGAGGGTAATACCAGAGTTCTTCAGTGACGCCTTGCTGGACCAGATTTTGTCACGCGTTGCTAAAGAATTAAATTCAATCAACAAAGGCCTGGCTTTACTGTCCCTTGGCTGGCCTAACCGATGACTGCGCACAATATCACCTTCCTTGAACAAGCTGATTTTCATTTTATCTTGGAACACTTGAGCTGCTGTAGAAATAGTGTTTTCATTTCTAACTTCGGGTATCCCATGCAATAAGAGAATGTTTCTGCGACCTTGCATCTCCAAACGATCACAACTTCTGGCAAGATGATCAATTTGCCTTTGCAGTAGCATCAAGGTATTTTGAACGAAGACTTTGAAATCCAGAAATTCTTGAGGCAAATCAGATGGACTACAAGGAGATTTTTTCAGAAAGTCCTGCTCAAATTGTGTCATTCTGCTTGAAAACAAGTCTTGAATTTCACACAAATTTTGTTGAAGGGATGAAATCTCCATTGTGAATATATTACAATATTATGATTAATGTATATGTGCAGTGAAGTGAATGTAGAAGCTGGTAGGCCTAGTTTCTAGGTACACATTTAACTTATTTTAAGTTCTTAAATTTTAAGAAAAACTATTTAAATTGAAATAAATGCAGAGCTTGCACAAAAAAACATTTGCTTTATTCTAAGCCTACCCCAAACGGCAAAAGCAAACGCCTACCCCGGTTAATAGGTAAGTATAACATCGTCGGGTGTTATACTTACCTATTAAACAGTTAATGCATAAGAGATATTGAAAAGTAATAATATCCTGTTGCATGCATGAATGAACATACGCAATAATCCTGTTATCTCTACCTCCCACGACCTCTGCGCATTGATATATTTTTCAGACTACATCTGTCGCTTATTGATTTGCCAAATACATTACGTGTGCACTCATATAAAAAATGTAAGTCGATTTACTGTGATTTCAATACAATGATGTACTCTTTATGGATATTTAAAAAATATAAATAGAAAAAACATATATAAAGCGATTTTTACAAAACTCTATGGGATTTCTACAAAATTAAAAAAAATCCGAAGAGTTCGCCGACTATTGTGAGGTATTAAAAGCCAGGAAATAGAGTCCCATTTCAAATCATACTACTCCTATATACCTTAAAACTTCGCAGACTATTTAATAATATGACAAGTATAAAACTACTTTATTTAAAAACAGTTGTCATCATAATATTTTGCTTAAAAAACTGGATTGGAAGAAACACAAAAGATCCTTAATATTAAGCATTACGCGTCATTTGTATAACGGTTACGATAACCTTCTTTTAACCTTGACATAAGCTTTATAAACTCGATAATCGGCCCAGCAATCAAGGTTATTCTGATTTGGATCTATTTAACTTAATCACAAAGCTCGATTCCACTTAACATTCATTAATAAATTTACTTTGAAATATCAAAGCAAAAACATCTATAATGTTCAATGAAAAACAAATTAACTCGCTCCCATGGGTAAACACATATAATTTGTCTGACGAGAAGATAATTTTATAATTCAAGCCGAAGAGCCTATTTCCGATAAAAGTTCCGAAAAAATACGCACAACAATACTGAAAGCTGAGTCAAAACAAATACTTATAATAAATATCACATTTCTGGTCCAGTATGCTGATTCATTACCTACTAGGCCTGTAGATATAATTGAGTTTTTGGATCTCAATAATTCCTTACGAAAAATAAAAACATTTTTGTGATATTTGTGTTGAACCACGCGTACTTTAAATTACAGGAAACCTTTAACAAAGGTACGTCTGGTTATTTAACGGTAACATACATTTAGCAAATGATTTAACAGTTAAATAACAAATATATCAGAACGGAAAGGAATATACGAAGCCTGTAAGAACAATCTCTACTTAAAAATGAGAGGTTCTCCATTAAATAAATTTTACTACCTCCCTGACTGACTGCACTCCCGAGCTATAATTAAGGTAAGTACGGAAGGTAGTAAAACCTACCTTACGATATCTTCTAAAGTCAAGTACGCAAGTAGAATCCAAACAAGTAAGTTAAGTAATGAAGCTCATACAAGTCCCTCGACTCCGCCTTTAAGATAACTTGCACAAGTTGCTTGAACGATAGTGAGAGAAAATAGTTGAGCGCGGAGTTATCAATCACATCGTGACTGATCGAGTCACTAACCGTGTTATTATGTCTGAAAATACGATTGATTAATTGATAACGAATAGCTTAAACAAGATGTTTTCATTACAAAGTAGATAATAGTTATTACTTTCTAATGAATCTTACTTCGTGTACAAATGACCAGTATAACATGCATTAATGTTTTAAACATCGCAAGTTTAAATTGTAACCTTAGTTTATTACTTACATAATTTTCTGTCAGTTGAGCATAATATATGCCTTTCAAATGACTGATACTGATAGTCCATTAAACTAAGCGAACATAATAGGTACCTATATTATGTACATGTGGCATTGTATACATTGCACATCTAGCTAATCGAAATCACCCATCCTGCTCATAGCCCGACCTAGCTGTGGTTTCTGTATTTTCCCCAAAATCAAATATTTGATGAGTGGTTTCACTTTTGCCAACTCCGAAGAGGCAGTGATAGTGTTCAATCAGCACGTAAAAAACATGCTTTCAGATCTGTAGTCCTCCAGTTTAAAAAATGCTTCGATCGCATGAAAAAATCTAGAGTATTTTGAAAAGCAATAAACATAATATTTTGTTTAAAGCATGTTGTTTTTTAAGTTACGTAAAAAATTTAGTGTGATCTACGTAGCTATATGTACTTAGGGTGTTTCCACGGTCGACCGGCTGCGGATTTCTTCGATTAGTGTGGTAGGTAACACCCTTACTGATCTAGAGATATAATTTATTTGACTCGATTGGATTCTCGATATTTGGATTGATAAAATTAACAGCAACAAAACAAAGCATAACTTTTGTATACATTTCCTTATCCTGTTTACTCATACCTGTTTGAATTTAAAATTTATGAAATGGCAAAAGTTCGACATCTCCAAAATTGGCAGCGTCATCGCGTGGCGTGTCAACACTCTCGACAATGGAAGAGGAGGGCTTGTGTGCTCGTTAGCGCTCCGCTCGCTGCGCTGTTTGTATTGCTAGTTTCGTATCAAGTCTGTCGAGCATGTGGAGCCGGCGCAGATTTATTGTCGATCAGACTTATATACGAATGTTTGACAATTCTTTTTTTGAATACCTGCCCGCAAAGATATTTTAAATGTTGAAGTTAACTTCATTAAAGGCTTAAATGTATCCAACTATGAACAGATTAATAGTCCTTCACGTCTTCAAATTTCATAGACTAGATATACTTTATAGATGTTTAATAGTAAACGCCTTACACAGGTCGTTCTACACATAAGGGGTTATGGGTTTTTCGTTTTACTATTCGAATGACAGTTTTGTGTCAAACCTACATCATGTTGTCACATCCAGTAAACACTACCAACGTAAAAATGAGAAAAAAAGACTCCAAATACTATAATATTATTCTTCCTAAGCATAATAGGGATGAATACATACATTTAATCGATAATTATTCTATATTTCCAAAAGTCGTGATTTATATGAATGGAACTTATAATTTTGTGTCCCATGGAAAACTTCTGTAGCTCCACTACTTATTCTGTAAACTTCAACAAGAGTTATTTATTTTGTTTTCAAACGACACAAAGTCAGTTGCAAAGAAAATACTCATAAGCAAAATATGATCTTAAAAATATTAAATTTCTGCATTTGAAAAGTAAATTTAGCGTTGTAAAATACAACTTGGTAAGTAAATATAGTAATAAGTAAATAATAATGAAAAATAAACTGGATGCCTATTATTATTATCCGTGATCTTTCATCTTCGGCCTCATTGTCACTTACCACCTGAGGAAATTAGTTGGTGTAGAGTTCGTTTCAGTTCTACCACATTAACTACCCAGACATTGAACCTTAGATTTTCTTACAGAAACATAACATTTTTAAACCAGATCTGTAGTCCGAAAAATTTCGTTCGAACAAACCATCACAAGGGAACATTAAAATTACCATGAAGTTATTAAAATTTTGTTAATATTCACTTTGTCTGATTACTTCTCAGAAATGAGCTCAGCGTTTACGTCAATTGTCATCGGAGTTACTCAGCTAATTAATTTAAAATTAATTATATATACTTACGATGATTTTAAAATTCTTGGGGTTCGTTTAGTTACAAGACGTATGTTTGTTTAAAATGATAAAATAATTGAAAATAGAACTTTAAAAAATGCGCGTTAATTTAATTAAACGGTTTATTTCAAGTGCGATTTAACTGGAATAAACTGCTCTCTACAGAGACTTTCATACCTGATATAATAGATAATAGAGGAACAAACATCCAGACATGCACACATCCATTTATCCAAACTTTCAAATTTTATAATATACAAAATTTCAGTTTAATTTTATTCGATAGATGTCGCTGTACGTCGATTAAATAGCGCAAGAAGAGTTATAAATGACAGCCATATTTACTTAGTAGACTACTTTTATTCATCCTCACAATTATAATATTTGTACGATTATTGTATCATAGCACAAGCTACAATGGAATTATGCTTGCCGATTCTTTGTTTGTATATTTAAACAGGATTTTTCAATTTAAAATAATGGACGCGTGCTAATTGTAAAAGTACAAAGCTGGAGAATTTCGATTAAACTTTACGAAAAATAAATACAATCGTAATGTAATTTAAAACAAGAATCATTCCAGAAAATTCCTTTTGTTCTAAATGGGTATCTGTGAGATGCTTATTCTCCTTTCCAAAGTTATGTGTCTCCTGTGCGACAATGAAGCCATTGAAGAAAATGGAGCTTTAATTTTTTGATAGAGCACTGTAGAAAGACAGGTTTTGATGATATTTATTGACAGACTCTGTATGAAGGCGGATTTCTACAAGGCAAATGATGTATCTCTGAAACCGAGTCTACGTCATAAATTTCACAAAGTTCATACGTATGCAACTTACTAAGCAAACCAAAGAAGTGATCCATAACAATAGATTCTTAAGGTCTCGGGGAGGAAGTGAGGTAACCCGTCCCTCAAGATTAATATAATACAGTCCTCTTATTCAAAAAATTCCGATAACCTTTCCGATAAATGTATGTTGCTACATTTCAAAGTCGGAAGTAACAATATAGAACGAGACCCATATGTATATCACCTTATTCCATAAAAAGCAATGCTCTGAAATAAAAAAACATATTTACTTTTATTATGTTGGCTATGTCCAAACACAAATGATTGCATAGTGAACCAACTTGAATACAAAAGTTTTTTATCTCGTTACGGCAAGAGCTTGAATGTCGAATCTCGAGTGGCGAGGAATCAAAGCACTGCGTCATTACACGACCACTTTTACCGAACAAATTGAGTTAGGTTAGCGCATCAACCCTTTTGAGTACTCTTGTCTGTGTTTTGAGATGCACGTCGTATTATATAGGAACCACTCGATCCGAGCCGAGCTGATTAAATGTTTGGTTCGCTATTGAAGCGCAAGGATCGGATTTTAAATCGATGTTGTATGCAGATTTAAAATCACTGCAGCCATAATAGTGGTACAAAAGCTATGGTAGTAACTTTAAAAATAACAAAATCTTGCTTTTTTGTACTCCTTACCAGCTAAGGTATTATAGGTATCTATGGCCAAGATTGACTTACTATTGACCGTTAAGAGTTGTTAGACCTAGTGATTGAAACCAAAAAAGGGACAACAGAATTCTCCAGGCTTACGACCACCTTTCGTTCAATATCTTCATTGATTGAAAAGCCCCAATAAATTTGTCATCACCACCAACTTGACGCTGTGAAAAGTTCTACAGAGTTGATCTGGAGTTGCTTACATTCCTTAATTTAAATGCTTAAGAACAACAGATGCAAGAACAAGACTCCACAAACTCTAGCCATGATATTCAATCCCACCTGCTCCTTCAATCCAAACTTGTATCTAAAGGTTACCAATTCGACTAACAAAATCCCACTAAATCTGTATGCCGGCGGAGTAAAATGTGTGGGGGGAGGATTTATGCACGCCTTCTTCAAGGTTTCATTAAGTGGGGGCTTTACAGAGACAAAGCCGGGCTTTTAAACTCGACTGTAAGAAAACTGGAAATGGAGAATTAAATGGCAGTGAGGAGGCTACTCTTGTAATTAAATGTTGATATTTGCGAGCTTGTTCGCGAGATAGATTTTCACTAGAGCAATATTCCTTTTTTTGAGGCGCTTACTTCTGCAAATGTACAGCTTTGTTGTGTTCTAGATGGAAGGGCAACATAGGCTGTGTAACTATAAGATCTATATCATCACAACTCTTTGTAATGAGCCCACTGCAGGGCATGAGTCTCTCTTCTGGGTGACGAGGAGGTATAGGCCATAATCCACCAAGCTGGCCCAGTGCTGGGTGCCAGAATTTTCAAGGCGCAAAAATGGCTTCTGACAAACACTAACGACTACTGTCCGACTGCTTAACGTGCCCTCCGAGGCACGGAATATCTATATAATTTCGGCAAAATATATTTCTTTATGAGCAGTGGAAATTAAGGCTGCGCATTCCAATTTTTTTTCCATTCACACAGCCCTACAATTGCAGTACTTCGTATCAAAGATATGATAATGTATTTTCTCATCAATATTTATGAATATGAATAACATATTATAACATAACATGAATATTAGTACTATGTTTAGAAATTATAACCTTTATCTATTATCATTATGCACTCTAAGAAGAATGTGTCTTTTTTATCAAAATAATTACCTACATCTGCCATCTTACTGAGAAGTGTTGACAAGTATCCAATATAGTCCATTCGGCTAATTGTGGAGACAATTCTCAAACTGTGAATAGAACTAGCGTGCCTGGCTCATTCGTATCAATAACCATTCAAAGAGACCTTAATATGACAACAACAAGTCTGGCTCACACTAACGAGCACATAACTGTATTGTCACGTGGAGCACGTGGTCGGCCATTGTGCCTAAATGGAGCAACTCACTGACTCCACTGAACTGAGTTTTCAGTCATCTGTTTTAAAGTACCTTGCTCTATGTCATTCCCACTCGTATGATAAACGTGAAGTTTTGTTACGATGGAAAGATGTTAAATTCTCTAGGATGAAATTTTGAGAAAGTAGGTAGGTACAAAGGGTTTATGTTTGTTTGACTAACGTGAAAATTAAGTTCTGTCGTGCTGATTTTCTTGAAATCGAGCTATGTTCATAGATCATAAACAAGAATCGAACAGACTTTGGGTAGAGTACTATATTATAGGCTATACTTGGCTGTACACAGAATTTTAAACGAGCAAACACGGGCAACTCCTGGGTCGCAGGTTGTACAGGTTTTTGTGAACTTATCTTTAGTGATTTGCTTTCTTTTTACAGGAAAGCCACGAAATACAGGTTGTGAAAAGCGATTTTGAAATAGAGCAATTGAGGCTCTCTGCCAGGTGTGATAATAAAAACCAGTGCATAGCATTAACATCAGAGAAGTTATGCTCAATTATCGAGTAAGATAGTAAGATACTACCTGATCAAAAATTTGCCCCTGCAATAAAATTTGCCATTTTCCTCTAAAAACAATTTCTTGAGGGCTCACAAAATATGAGGATTTTATTTTTATGGAATAGAAACTTCGATATCCGGCCGGATTTCGTCTAAATGAATTCCAAATATTTACTCAATATAGGTTCGAAATTTTGTCAAGAAAGCCTTCCTATGTCAACTGTATTATGTGTAGGTCTTCTGACAAAAGGTGAAAGTTCAGAGCAGGCGAGCTACTTATTTATGAATGGTTAAATACTAAAGCCCTTACTTCAACCTGATACGATAACAGGTAAGTGCTAGTCATATTTTAATGGATGGAATAGAAGTAGGACAAGCTCAGCATCATCATCATCATCACAACTCCGTGTAATAGGCCCACTGCAGGGCATGAGTCTCTACTCTGGGTGACGAGGAGGTTTAGGCCATAATCCACCGAGCTGGCCCAGTGCTGGGTGGTGGATGTCAGAATTTTCAGGGTGCCGATATGGCTTCTGACAAACCCTAACGACTACTGTATACAAGTATACAGCACCCGGGACCGACAGCTTAACGTGCCCTCCGAAGCACGGAAGTCGCCGTGAGAAACGAATGGTCGGCGGTCACTCACCAGCATGGTACCTTACTACTTGGACTTAATAAAAAGTCAAGTTTTCCATTTTGCCACACTTAATAATTTTATATTCGTTTGAACTTTTGGCTTAAGTACAAAATTGCTTTTATTACAAATAATCCTAATTTTTTTCCCTTTTATTGATCCACACAAAAAAAACGGAAAAGCAGATATTTCCATTTCCCAAAATAAGGAAACAATAAATAATCGGCACCAACATATAATATTTTTATCTGCTTTATAAAGTAACACGAAAACTTTTCAACTACTCTTATGATAAATTAAAGAAAGATTTTTTTAGGTTTGCTTACATGCAAGTGTGACGCGCTAGTCTGCCAAAGTAGCACCGTCAGTTTATTTACTCCGAAAAAGAGCTGTGCTGTGTTCTGGAAAAAATGGCAAGACAGGCAGTGCGATAACTGGTCCCTATAACGGACATTATTACCCTAGAGTATAGAGTATAGATTTGTAAGATTTGTAAGAAAGAAAAAGACTTTATTTATTTACACAAGCTTCAAAATAAAATATTTACACAAATAGCAAAAATAAAATATTTACACATAAAAATGAAGACTCAAAAAGCAAAAGAAAGAAAGAAAAAATGTCACAAACAGGCCGCAACTCAGCACGTTGCTAGTTAACAAACTAGCGCTGATCTTCCGTTGCAACCGTGGAGTATCGTTTACGGCAGCATAGAGTAATTGTACACACAGAACAAACTTACATGGAACAATCAAACAAAATATATAATAAAATAACAAAATGAAAAACAGGAAATACAAAAAATTAAATGCCTCCAGCGTAATATCCGCACCAAACGGTGCATAATTCTAAATGCGAGGGCGTGGTCAATATTGAAAATATGTCTCACTCGAAAACCGAATTTTTCGCTTTTAAATATTATACTTGGTTCAGCAAAAAATTTAAATTATCGACCTATTTCCGAGATGCAGTGGTTAAATCTTAAATTGTTGTATTCATTAAGATACACGTCATAGCCAGTATTCTGAAA
Source organism: Stenoptilia bipunctidactyla (assembly GCA_944452665.1). Classification (NCBI taxonomy): domain Eukaryota; kingdom Metazoa; phylum Arthropoda; class Insecta; order Lepidoptera; family Pterophoridae; genus Stenoptilia; species Stenoptilia bipunctidactyla. The sequence goes on from OX101728.1 coordinate 18,214,025, forward strand.
TATCACATAGGTATATGAGTTCATCATGACTTAAGTTTCTTCTTATATATATTAGTTATTTGTCCATAGAGAACTGTTAAAAAATAATACGTACGTACTGAGTACGCTCTTAGAATACAAGCATGTGTGGTCTCGAAGTATACAGTTTTCAACAGCTTCTGTCGTAAAATGTTTAGAGGTAGTAAAGGTGAAACGATGCTAAGTCATAAAGATAACTTGAAAACAACCTTGTTGCCTCAGTACCAGAGAGCTGTGGGTAACTTTAGTCTGATTTGTTTTAGGGAGTTGGTAGCATTCTAGGTACCATCGCGCTTAGTAGACGCACACATGATGTAAGCTGCTAAAGAAAAATTAACACAAAACGACGACCTGCTGGTATTCATAATGTTTACTGAAAATCATTAAAATCGTCCCAATAAATCCATCACTACACATAATATAGAATATAGTTAAGTATACATAAAAAAATACGTTTAGGCATATTTCTTCTGATAAATTTCCTATCAAGTTTCCACACAGTCAACTTTAACATCACCTCCTTTTTTACATCATTCCGTTGTGTGTTAAATGACTCATGCAGTTTCTTTTCTATTTTTTTCCTTTCAGAGAAGCTGAACATATAACACTTATTATTTTATGGAAAAAAACTGTGTATTTTCAAGCCAGGCTTAAATAGCACCACCGTCCCACCCTAGGGATAAGCGTGTCGTGAAAGTTGCCTGATTCTAAGAACTCACTTAATTTCACCTAGCAGCCAATCTTCGCAATAAACAGAAAACTGTCAACTATCATTGCTTTGAATCACATATAATGGCAGAACAATTTGAAAATAGCATTTCGGGATTCGGACACGGCGGGAAATTGTTTGTTCAGGCAGAGTAGCATTTGAATAAATTATTAATCTGACTATTGTAACTTTGGACAAACGCTTTGTTGAATTATAAATAGGTTAATATGTAAATGTAAGCAAAAACAACTAAAACCTATTTATATGTATGTACCTATTTTGAAAATACGCATAACTTTAAAAAGTATTAATTATCTTTTTTGTTCCTGATAAGACTACACGCTTCGCTCGTCTTTTAACTTGTAAAATAAAGTAAAAATGAAAATATTTACGAATGCAAAGAATTGGAAAACCGGACTTTACGGACCTAATATTTCAGTTGAATCACGGTTGAGTCAAGAATTTATTAAAATTGAATCACGAATTGGCGATGATATCGCAACTCGCGAAATTTCAGACCCCATTTTTTCACCCTAAGGGAGGCATTTCTTCATTATATTATAAAGGGACCACTCTTACTCTACTCATGCATAAAATAAATCGTATGAGTTGATAATTAGAAGAGAAAAGAGGTTGTACAAAAATATAATAACCGATGGAAAATCGATTAAAATAGCACCCTAGACAGCATTTTTCCACGTACTAGTACATCTTTAAATTTAATTAAACAGTAAGAATCGTCAAGGACTCGTTTAGAAATAAAAAGTAACGCAGTTTCGTATTAAAACATAACGAGCAGACGTCTACGGAGAGTGGAATTTCTTTGAACACGCTGTATTACTACTTTTATATACAGGGTGGGGTTCGAGACGCCCCGTGTCGGTCGTCGTCGACTTGCTAAGCATCAAGGTCCTTTAAAATCTGTATAATTTATTTATTTTATTAGTTATTATTAGTCAGTTGTTAATTTCAATATCACCTTATATTTAGTGGTACGCAACGCGATTCTATTGCAGAACAGCTTGTCGTTATAAGTTATTGTAACACATCATCGCTGAAGCGATCAACTTTGTATGAATTGTGGTCGCTGGAACGGATAGACACCAACTGCCAAGCAGAGCTCACTCAGCTTATTCTTCTTATACGAAATGCTTACCCCGGGCCATTACGCCGATTCTTTGCCGAATGTACAGGCAAAACGTACCTGAGAAAAAAGGAAGCATTTTCAGTAAAATCTTTGAATACCTTCGGTTTTCTAATATAAAACACTGCAGTAATGGGAACTTACTTCAAGTAGGTGATAAGATTTAGCTACCCACAGTACAAGTGGTTTTTAGACAATAGTATAAAGTATTTAAATTATTAGATTTAGATTTAGCTCCGTATAAGTCAATCGCTTTAAGATCATAGATATTTCAATCGTTTCACAATAGATAGATACCTCATACTATGTTATGTGCAGAAAAGAAGTTGAAAATGTAATTTAGAACAAACATTGACTACCACGAATGGTTTATTCAGCATTCACAGCGCCCTGGCCACAAAGAGTCAACGACACGGGTTTTTTCGCGCTTAAACCCAAATGGGAGGTAGATGAACTTCCATATTTGGAAGAAGTACATATTACAGCTCCAACATGAAATATTGTGCAATTACATCCGTGGGCGGACTTGTTTTCTGTACTGTTATCGTTATTACTAATGAGCGATGATTCAGGGAAAATCACAGTTAAGATGATGCGAAGGAAAAAATTATCTTCTCGAATTTACGTATATGAATAGAAGGTTAAATGTTTTTATATATTGCAAGGCTAATGAGCAAGTGGATTTTCTGGTGATCACCACTGTGTATGCACACCTACATCTAAAGGTATCCTTTAGGTCCCTTTCTGACGCCGCAGCGGCCAAGGCATTAGGAGGTAAGTCTCGGAGTTAGTGATTCAATTTTTTTGAGAACGTTAATAATTTAATAGGAGCAATTTGTCGCGCAATCGAATATTTTGATTTCCGATTGTCGCCAGAGAGAACATTAATCTAAAGTCTAATATTTAAAAAAAATCACAAAAACCAATGCCATTTAAAAGCGTAACAGGTACACAAATAATCATCGTAAACAAAGCATAATAAAACGGCTATCTGATCTAAATCAAGCATACAATAACTTAATTCTAACACTGCTATTCCCATCGTTGTCTCTCTGCTCCAACATAAATGTTTCAAACAAAAGTGTGTGAAGAAGCAGCTGACAACAAAACCAGTTATGCAATAATAATAAAGGTGAGCTAAATTGTCAGTGCCACAGAAACAGAACAACTTGTCGCAGAGTTGAGCTAAACTTAGCTAAGTAGTGCATTTTGTTGTCCTACCTTGAGCTTCGGACGTAAATGAAAAAACCGTGTATCTTCAAGTAAGGTAACTTAACTTAAAGATTTTTACTATATCATATTTGGAGCAAAGATAGGTAGTTAAACAAAAACATATTTTGTTTATGGCCATAAGTAGTTTTAAGCAGTTTTTTTACACATACTTAACTGTAACTAAAAGTATGCTTGTACGACCTATTAACTTCAGCTCGTGGACATTACGTAAATAATGAAACAATTACTGTCCTGTCCTATCCGGGAAACTATATTTTAAGATCAAATGGTGGCTATTTATTATGTTTTACATAAAAGTTTTCAGTTTTGAGAAATATTTTTACTTTTAAATCGTTAAAACATCAAAAGATTCTTGACCAAATAGGCAAGTAAGCAGTAAGTTAGCATCTAAAATATTCGTGCGAAATATTTCGCTTCTAGACTCTACATTACAATCAGCTCCGTGGCAGTCACTCACGAGCGCGCAAAAACTCCGAACACATGCTCGCGGCAGGCGTAAGGTTAAACGTTGAACTACTTCAACGGCTGATTGGTTAGACATTCAATTGTCTCAGTTAATCTATGTTATTTAGGCGGCAATATTTATTCATCAAGTGGGAACTGGAAGCTTCACTCTATCGTTTTAACAAACCAGTTATTATTTACCGATTTAAATGTATTCTACTATAATACTATTCGCAGCCTTGTGACTCTAAGTAGTCAACTAGGTAATATTACAAGGTTTGCGTCACAAAGAATCCTTATAAATATTTAATCTTATAAACATTCTTTAGGTCGTGCTGTAGGTACAGGAGAGATATAAAGCGGTTATTGCAGATCATTGTGTAAACGATCGAACGTTGCAAAAACAACCGAATCTGCAGTTTTTATGACGTCATGCGAATTCTATAAATGAATGTTGGATGATCTCACCCGATTGACCCGCGAAACCTTTTCGTCGGTTCGATGAGAATCTATCTAAACTTTGCCATTAGGTAAAAGCCTCGAGGACAAAAGGTATACGACGAGACAGACAAATATTGCAACAGAACTTCGCAGTACACTATGGATATTGCCTGTTTAAAATGTATAGAAAACGCAGAGACGTGTGTTCCAAACAATAATTCTATTGAAGGTGTGTTTGTTTCGAGTTCAAAAATATAATAAAATAATCACGAGACAGTCTTTACACTGTGTATATACAGAATAAACTTTGAAACAGGAATGTTTGGCCGAAATATTGATATTGTCTTATTTTCATAAGTTTGAAATGCGAGGGCCCCGAAAGATTTTCGTTTACCGTCATTATTATTAATTAAGTTGCTCCTACGCACTAGGAAGAAAAGCCTCATTTGTGAAAAATAGAACAGTAATTTGTTAAAGTGAAGATCTCTCATCAAAATCAAGAAAACGGTGGTATTATAAACAGTAACCAAAATTAATCCAATTAAGCAACCTCAAGAGTCGAGCTAGCAACGCGGATGTTATTTAATAAACCTCAGTGTAATTATATTGAAAATCGATGACGAGAGCGCTCCCAAAAGGAACGTCTTTCAAACGCCGGAATAATTTCTATAATGCATCGACCGTGTCGAACCTCCGTCTCATCAAACTCAGCGAAATGGAAAAATATATATTCCATTTTTAAAATATCCATCTAAGAAACATGCCAATGCGTTCTAAAATATCTGTGATGACTTCATTAAAAGCGACGCCACAGCGGTTCCTATTGTTATCGCCATTATGACTTTGTACAGATTTAGTTGGTTTCCGGATCATGTAAAATAACTGAAAAACCTTTTGTTAAAATTTTTATTTAAGCTTTACGTAAAAACGGTCTGGGAATTAATTTTAAAAAAGGAACAAAGGACTACGAACCACGAATAAATAATAATTAGCACAAGAATGATGATTGTACTCGTAAACGTAATAGAGCGACTATATTATATCGTTATATCGTAGGTGTTGCTCTGAAATAAAGATAATCCAATTCCTGTAAAGAGCATTTAATGAAATTGAAGTCTTTATTTTAATTACTGCGGTATTCGAGCAAGTCACGCGCCTTTAATTGGCTTTATATGCCGCCTTAATTACATACATCCTCCTTGAACGAGGGCCTCCTGAAGTATGTTATTTCAAGAAAATGCACGTGTGCCATTGGCATCAAAGGAAATTTAGAAATAATATTTATTTCACATTTATTTAATTAGATACTAGCTGTTCTCAGCATCTCGTTATGTCAGGATGAAAGTATGTTGTATGTTTTTCCAGGCTATATACCCTACCTGTGATATTTTCAGTTTGAAAGAGAAAATACTTTCATCCATACACACACCAACCATATATTCCATGGACTTATCCAGACCAAACGTAAATGTAAAGATATTCTTACTAGGGAACGGAATTTGAAAGGGAAATTACAAAACGGTTTTTTGAATTACCCTTTTTACCACAACGACAGTGGATGCAGGGTTATGTTTTTCGAATGCGTGTATATGTTTCTCTCTTTTAAAAACCCAAAAGCCTAAATGGAAGGGCTGAATGGATGGGGTGTCATTTGAACCGTCTTAAGGCGGGGCGGGAGTAACGTAAGCTATAAAAGTAAATCAAGTGTATATATATACTTTTTATAATGGTACTAGTCAATCCTTAATCATCTCAACTTTAATCAGACTCGTGATATAGCTATCTCTGCATTAATTTAATTTCATTACTTACACGTATGTCATCTAAGAAGGCCCAAAAGCCTCTTCACTAAAAGGTAAAATACTCATGTATTCTACAATTTAACAAGAATTTTAAATATAAGATCTCTAAGTGTATATCATAGAGTTCATATTACTAGTCCGCGGCAGGTAAAGGGGAGACGGCTCCTGAATCTCAACACTGCGGGATCTGCTCAACAGGCATACCTGCTCCGCGACCTACATAGGTAATACAGGAATTACGTAGCCAACTTCACAATGGAATTCCCAGTCAATAGGAGTAACTTCACTCTGTGCAGAGAATACCAGTGCGAAGAATCCTATCGAATATTTGCCCTAATTTAGGTGGAATTCCTTAAATCTGAACTAGGAAAATAGTGCGATTTTTTTTTCAGCTATACCTTGCTACTGCAATGTATTTTATGGTTATGATTTATTGTAGGACAATTTAGAGGCTTTGTTCAAAGGTAACATGCTTTACGATAACGAGCAGAAGACGTTAGAATTTGATTTCATTTACTCATTTCTATTATTTTGAGCGTCACTATTTTTCATAGGAATTAATGGTGCTGTGGTAAAGAGGTTAAACCGGAGGCCCCGGGTACGAATCCAGGTGGACGGAATATTTCTATAATGAACACAGCTATTAGCTCTCAAGCAAATCAAGGAGTTACGTTTATTTCTACTGTTGATGAATGTAAAGCCTTTTTTGATCTTATTTTACTCACGGGTTTTTTTTCTTTCACTTACAAAATGTAAGAGTGCAAAATATTTTAGCATCATTATAAATATAATAAGTTCATCATACCTTTATCAAAAGAGGGTAATTTACTTTCTCAAATAGCTTACATTCTCGTATATAAAGCTGTAAATATAACTGAATTTGAGCTTAAACTGGTGTATATTCAGGGTACCGTACATCAAAAGAAAACATGGAGCCGTAACACATCACTTTATTTGTTTCTCTATTTAAATCCCTTTGCCACGAACGCGTACACGAAGCTAAAATTAATATCACATAATCAAATCTACAGTTCCTTAAAGCAGAAAAAAAGTTTATTCGTCTAAGTCAAAGTAATCAAAAATTACGGCCAGTTATGCTCCATTTATGACGCATATTTTTACGTTTGCAGGGTAATGAAAGCTTATAGGATGTTCGTGTTTATTAATAAAAATCATAGGACCCTCTGCTAGACCATGCTGGACTGGGAGTGAAAGAAAAACATAGAATGTGCCAGCTGCTTCTCTTCCCGGGCATACTGTAAAAGTTACTTAAGGGACAGAGGTTTTATTGGTATTTTTGTGGGCGATAGGCTGACCCCCTGTCACTGCAATAGCCTCTCGCAATCATTATAATACCTCATTAGTCAAACGTGACATCAGTTGGTCTTATAACCTCTGATGTTCTGCCTACCCCATAAGGGATACAGGCGTGAAGTTATGTATGTATGTAGGACCCTCTAAAGTAAATGTATGAAGATAGCAGTGTGTCATACAAAATATGTTGTAAAATATCGACTAGAGTTAGTGAAATCGGGCATGAATGGAGGTAACTGAATTTTCAGTCAGCGCCCAAATGCTGACTGAAATTCAGCGTTTTACTAGATCTTGTGGTCGCTGAGTAAGGCCCTGTTTATGACTGCAAAATATCTTCTATTTCACTGTGTCTTAGGATTTTGCTGATATTGCATTTTTGAATTCGGTAGCGAAATATTTCTAACTTAGGAATAAGTCATTTAAAGCCGGATTTGCGAGGGCTTATAGTAGATTTACTCAATCTAAAATTTTCATCAAAGATTTTCAACCGAAATAGGAATCTGGAATAGAAATCTCTAAAGAAGATTAAGATTTTATATTGTTATACTGTAGGAAAAATATGTCAACGGTGTCTGAAAAGGTAGGTAACGAAACATGGAGTTGTTCTAACTAACGGATGTAGAGCATTAAAAAATCAACTTCACCAACATTTTCCATTTTGATTAAATTTACATGGGACAGGAATTTACCTGTGAAGTATCTTCTATCAAAATCGATTCAACAATGACCACCGCGTAATAAACATACAAAAAAAACATACACACGATTTGATGGAGATTATCTTATGTATGTACGCTTGTAGGTATTTGCAATTAAAGATATTATTTATTTATATTTATTTATTTATTCATTTGGTCGAAAATATGCAATATAAGTAAAAGCCTTTACTTATAACAAAAAAAGTCTTTTACTAAATAAATCGTGAAAAAAGTTTGAGACAAACATAAAGTCCTTATTTTTAGACAAGAAAAAATTTAACACCGTTTGCGCAAGACTTAACGAGTCTTAAACAACGGGTTAGGAACGAAAATAGTTTTTTTTTTTTATATTTAAAAGAACAGCACGCAATGTTATGTCCATTCTAACAAAACCATTAACAGTGTGAATGAAACAATTAATTTTAACAATACTTTCATGTTGCGTTGCGGCTTTCGCTTCGTAAAAATGCTTGCGTAATGATGATGCTTGTTAAACAGAATACAACAAAAAAGGATTTATTTTATTTTAATTTAATAGCTCACCTAAGCTCTGCCTGGACATAATAACATAAAATAAATTGCATATTTATAGGAGAATACCTACAATATCGTGCGAAAACATTGTTGATTAAAAATATGGTTCAATCGTCGAGTGCAAGTTTAACACCAGCAGCTTGCTCGATAAAGGAATACGTCCGTCGGTGTTTAAATATTCATGAGGTTTTAGTATATTTTCTATTTACCTTTCCTGAAAACCTTGCTTTTGTTTTATATTTTTTTAAGATTTTAAAAGTTCTTAATTGAAATACTTATAATTAAAAAATGAAAGCGAGTTTAATCGAACATAATAGAGAAAAAAACGTTTTTTTTTCGGCTGATGAGCAAATGGCTGCGATTTCGATCCCTACTGCATGACTAACATTCATCCAGACAAACATTTAACGGTTTAGGCTAAATGGCACTGCGTGTAAATATGTCCAGCATTACTATAATAAAGAAGGGTTACGAAAAGCCACACAACAATACACGTGCAGTATCTGGTTACTCGGCGTCGTTAGCTCCCAGGCCTCAAGATTGAACAATACTCAAGATTGTCATTTGGCACAGAGCGGCCGCAATATTCACAGCATTGATTACTGTTTTGCAACACAATTGTATTATTTACCTACACTCTGGCTTGCAAGTGCTAGATTGACTCCCTTTGTTCAAGTTTTTGCTTCTTATGAAGAGAAGCAGATTCTTATAATTCTCTATGGAATTCTACGTTTAATGGCAAAGGTCATATTTGTTACACCTTTTTTCTGTGGTTATTTTAGCCTGATAAGTATAATAAAATCATAAGAAATTCGATGCGTGCAAGCGGCTTGCGAAATGAAATGGCAGTCACTATGATATATTAGGTGCATAGGACTATACATTTGCACGCATAAATCATAGACCAATGGCAAACAACAAGTCTATAACACTTCGGCGTTATTGTAAAACTAAGGATATTATAGATGGGATAGCTTTTACCCAGCCTGGCCGAGATTTAATATTTGGAATCTGCTCGTCATAGGTTTCGAAACTGTCATAGATTTCATTGGCCTTCATTCGTACTTCGTACGACAAATATGCGTAATACACGTACTTAGTTATCAGAACGATAAAATAAAAAATAAAATATTGCTTGTTAGATAAACTATTTTTTTACGTTGATTTACTTTCTAATCCTTGTACCTAATCTTGTGCCTCAATTTAAATATTGTCGAGGAGTAAAATTTGCATATTTTTTCTCCATCAGCAGCATTTCCCTTTAAAGCTCGCCCTTTTACAAACCAGCTACCGTCTACCGACCCGCAGACCTCGTTAGACCTACAAAGAAACACCAACATCAAACGATCAACTCCTTTACCCTAACTATTCATAACGAGACCTCAGAATTGGATTTCCATTTTATTGCTTCTTACGTCGATTGGTTCCTGAGTTTCCGCCCCGTGCCTCACTCATTATTCATCGTTAGTGTTTTATTTATTGAACCTCCAGGAGCAAGAATAAAGCTGATTGCGCGTCTCTGCTCAGCTTATTGACTATTGCGGCTTGGAAATTACAAAACTAAAGGTTCATTTATCAGTAAATAATAAAATTATGAGAAAATATATTGAAAGTAAAGTGAATAGTGAGCTCACATTTGTAATAATTCCTTACCTTGCAAGAACTACTTACGCATATCAAAAAATAATCAATTACAAAATGTAAGGCTCAGGTGTAACTTAAATATCACCCAAATTTTATAAATAATAAAGGTTTGTGTATGTTCAGTGATCAAAAGCTCAACGGGATTCAGTGTAATTCGAAATCACACCGAGGATTAACATAAATATTAATTGAACTCCGGTATTTAAATCTGATCCTCATTATTTTATTGTTTTATATGGATTTTAGCTAGGTTTATTATGGCACAGGTTTAATGAACTTAAAATCATCTGAAATATAAATTAGACATTGTTCCCATTTTCAAATTCACTGAAATGATGTTGTCTTACCTAATAAGTTGTATTATTTCAGCACCACCAAACCTTCTTACTCAGTCATCAGGGAAGACTAAGACGATTACGTAAATCCTACAATTCAGAACTCGAAGGTAAACTAACAGAGACGTGGAATGTACTTTGTATGTTTTTCCAACTGCAGAGTTATCAACCTTTGTCCAAGTTTGGATGGGTTTGATTGAAACGAGTTCTTGTAGGTGCTTTCAAGTTCTGTAAGCGCTCAGTAAAACGGCAAAAACGTTTGATATTTTACAAAGGAAAAATGTGGTAATTGTAGGATTGTTTCGACTAACTTAGCTGAATAAATATTTAGGCAACTGCATCGTAACACATCAAAGACTCCAATGATTCGAATTTTAAAAGGAGAATAATAATGTACTTGCGTACCTACATACATTTAAAATTATGCTAATTCAAATAAAACAAAACGTAAATGGGAAACATGATTACATTATTCAAGGAAAAATAAGCAAAATACAAACTAACAAAAGGTATCTTGATACACATCGTTATAAACAATTGTCTAGGTATACGATATCGCTGTGATCACGACCTTAGCACTTGGCTCGACCAGCCAGACTCGGCGATGTTAACCAGCCGATTCACAAGGGTAACAAGTAATGTGGGTGGGGGACCAGCCGTTTGCGGTGTAATACACCGAACGAACTTCTAAACATGTTCGACATACTATCTTTGGTACTATCGTACATGTCTTGAGCAATACTGTCCCTTTAACGGCTCTGTATCAAGCGAACCGTTTAAAAAACTAGTAATGTAAGATTAATTTAAGAAATAAAAGGCCTTCTTAGAAAACGTTCACTTTGTTCGCGTGATCAGTCACGGTCTCGCTCACGACTGTACGAACTGTATAAATCGTCGTGTTTAACTTTGCAACCTTCGTGATTAGTGGTGACGAAATCCGGAAATGGAAGCGTCGCTTGTGCTCCCCATGCGTTGGATGCAAATATTAATGTTAGTTAGTCGGAAGTGAAGCGTGATGGCGTATGGGAGGAGCGGTACCGGAGGTCCCCACAGCCCCGTTACCCGGATGCGCGATCATTTGTTATGCAATTGATGTACGAGTGATGTCGATGACGCGCCCGCGCCTCCCGTGCCGTTGCACTGGCAAGTTTTTGCTTAACAAACGATCGGAGTTGTAAAAAGACATTGCCCAATTGAGAGCGTTGATGCAGAGCCCAATACTGCACTTACGCAACTTTTAAAAAACTGTACAGATTTGGATTGGGATTGACTTTTCAATGAAAAATTTCATGTTATAATTTGTGGTACGTAAATACATTTATTACTCGTAACAACAGTGTCTAGACACCGAAACGTAAAATTATTAATAAGTATTTGAGGTATAATTAAGTAATAAACATTTTTGATTTTTAACATTTTAATTTGTTGCATTATTTTTTCCTTGTAGATTAGGTAGGTTAACTTACCTAGGCGATTCACCTACCTATTTGTCAAACATATTTCCTTATTCTAGGTACTAATTTCATTCCTTTTTTTAAAGCCAAAGAAGTAGGTATATTGAAGGATATTAGGCGATCATCATCTTCGTGAGCCGAGAGACGCACACTGCGGGACAGAGGCATCCCCCAAGATTCTCCACGTCGCGCAGCCCTCATGTACTGTTGACTTTCATTAAGCGTATTTTATACTCCTATAGTGAATAAAAACTTAGTTTTTTTTTAATATTCTTTAAAATATGCGACGAAATTCAACGACGCAATATATGGATCAACTAATCCAACTTTATAAGCTTAGAAAATTATTAAAGTACGGTTCCAGGATTCGAATTTCTCTACTGAATCACTTGAATGCAAAATAAAAACACACTGTTACAAATCGCCAGTAGCCTGACTAATCAGGCCTTGCAAAAACTTTATCGCAAAAAATGTTATCTCACTTTGGACAGGAACATCGATCTATTGCTACTTTTAACGTCCCAATAACCTAGCCTATCCAGGCAATTTTACCGCCGCACGTTATCAACGGGGGATCTATCTCGTGCCAGAGATGTGTTTTGTACGATTAGACAATATTTCTAATACGAGTAACACTTCGATTGGATTTGATACTTCACATGGAAAGTCTTCTGTTCGATGTTTTACTATGAAGTCGCAGCTATATTAATAGCTATGAAAGATTCGTATGACCGTAATTCCCTAGCATGAACTAGCATCGCTGTACCACTAAGATCGAACTTCTACGTTTAGCTTTCAACTTATCGACACACGTACAAAATAGCCCTAAGGGGAAAAGAACCTTTACTAACGTTCAATAAACGGTAATGAAAATAAGTTGCGAAAACATTTAAGTCGAAACATATAGAACAACTTGAAAACATGAATTAATTTCAAGATTAAAATTTTGATCGTTATGTCTCCTTCTCGGAGTCAAAATACAGGTAAATTTGAAAGACCGGTTGCAAAGTTCCAGCTTAAAGTTTTCTTAGAAGTCACAGTTTTATTTTGTTATGGGAAATGGGATGAGGCAGCGGTTTAATAAAGTTGGAATTACAGAGGGAAGGCAAGTATGGGAGATTCGTGGGACCGAGTATATTGGTTAGAATTAAGTCACATATTACATATATATAGACGACTTACGATTCGAACAATGGAATAAGAGGGGTTTGTTCCGCTTTTGTGTCTGCATTCTGAGATCTACGCTTATTCCTATATTGGTTTGAGATTCAGTTTTACATTTGGGGGCAAGTTATTCTTTGTTTCATTTCAGGGAAAAGTTATTATTTTACACAAATGAAAGACTGCATTACTCACACATGTGTCTTTCATTTGGATATAGGTCTTTTCAATTTAAAAGGGGTTCCTTTCATTCACATAAAAATAAACAAAACTTTTCCCAATGTCCACTAAAGGGTGCTTGACCTTTTCGACGGAGAAGTATATCTATGATTTACCATGCTCGCACCCTCGAAGGTAAAAGTTGAATTGCACCAGAGTGCCTAGTGCGAGTTTTTTAACTTTACCATCGCGTTAACGTTAACTTCGTTTTGTATGTGATCGATGCAGCGCCACCTAGTGACGAGAATGGAAAACAGAATTTGTAAGAACGTGATTGGTTGTTTCAAGTGGTTTGCTCGATTAACGCAATGGTAAAGTCATTCGAATAAACTCGAAATAGGCCCAATGATCTTCTACGCCTGCGAAAATCACTCGCACGACGGAAAATGAGACCACTTGGCTCCTTGAACCTCTTATTTGAATTTATAATTAGAAACAAACCTTTTTACATAAATCTGTCTACCGCTTAGGTACAGATAGGGAGGTGAGAACGACCGTAAACATCTTCCTATCTTATTAACACCGGGCCAACGTACAAAGAGACTAATTACAAACTACGAAGCGTTCAGATTTTCATGTCACATCAAAACATATTCAGCCTTTACTGGTGTCAGGAAGCGCTACCGGGATAATTGCGTTCTGATTACACAACTCTACTCATATATGAATAATAATTACTCAGAGTAATCCAATTTCTTAGGAGGAGTGTTAAGAAATAGGGAAAATTAGAGGAAAATTACTTTATAAACGTTTATCAGAAACACGGTCGTTTATAACATTCCGAACTTCCTACGATTTTCTTGTGAGCTGCGGCTTTTGTATAAGTAGACATCATAATTTTTCAATGACATCGTTTGGTGATCAGAAATTCCAATTTTCTTCAAAATTAATAATTAAGTATTACTAAGGGAGTCTAGCGGGCCCTTGTTATATAAAATAGAGTCCCGTTTGTGTTTTGTAAAGCTCTTTAAAGTTTCTAATTCTAGATCATAACCATTCCGTGTTGAACTATGAGTCATACATAGATCCCAAAACGAAAGATTGGCAAATTTTTGAAAAATCAAACTCTACATAACAAAAACAAAAGCAAACTTTTTAATTGACGTAGTCTCCTTTATTTTAATGACTGTAGTAAGAGACTTCGCCACACAAATTGGCCTAGTAGAGGCAGGTTTGAATATCAAAAAATATATTTTGTTTAGTATATTAAATTACCTACCTTTTCATTAATTTTAAGTGAGTCAAAACGAGTAAATACCTAGTGAAAGTTCCAAAATAGACTTGGAAGAACCAGAAACAGCGTAAAGTTTTGTTGAGGGCGCTGAACAGGTGGGCCCCTCTGCCCAACCGGCGACGGCTCGATATTTTCGAGATTATCGCTTCTGCCAGCAATTTGTAGGGATTTGTGGTCGACCTTTCGTCAAATAAAACGATAGGCCGCCCGGCCGTCTTTACTCTTGCTAATTTGCATTGGATACCATTCATACTTATTCCAAGAATTCCATAGTGGCTCAGTTCGGGTTGTAGCTTGGTTAAATATACATGGTAACAGAAATAGACATTAGGCTTTTAGGTACTTGATCAGCTTAATGATTCCGAGTAATAACGTATGATAATTGATAACATAACATCGAACATGTATATTATGCTATGGTAGTAACTAATTTTTTATTGCTTTTTTTGGAATTTTAGAAAAATACCCAAAATTTGTTACATACGAGATAATAGTGCCCGAACACGCGTTAGTTTGTAAACATTATCTTTTGTTTCCGATAGATTAATGTGTGTCGGACCAAATAAAACTACTTTTATGAGTATTTATTGCTTCTAAAACCAAATGGAGGTTTACAAAACTTAAAAAAAAACTAATTTTGATACGAGCATCATTTTAATGTGCCAAATCAGACCGGTAGTTCAGACAGGGCAATCAACCAAACTAACAAACAACTCTTCAGATTTATTATATTAATTTACTAGCTGTTTCACCTGCGGAATCCCGCGGGAATATCTGGATAAAAAGTAGCCTATGTGCTATTCCAGACTATACACTATTACCATTCTGCCGTGATTGAGGAACAAGCATCCATACATACTTACATCCAAGCTTTTAAATTCATAATATTATAAGATATAAGATAATTTTATCAAATGTGGCATACTATGGGGATGTTGGATAGTTGTTGGTTCCACTTCCAGCCTGAAACACCCTAACGGATTGAGAGAGAATTTTATCTGTTTGATAGATCAGGATATACGAAGCCGAGTTGAGAGAAACACTGTTTCGGTCTCCATACTCGCTTTTTAGCGGGCAATTAACAGTTGGCTTGCAGAACCCACATCGGAGAATGCCATTAAATTATATATTATGTGCGTGTATTTTCTGACATGGTTGCGGCCACCATATAAAAGTTTTGAAAGTTATTAGACTGAAAACTCCTATAAGGCTGGCATAGCCACATTAAGTGGCTGAAGCCTCAACAAAAATTAAAAAAAAAAGGATTTACCAAGGAACAGCTAATAGAACAAATGTTTAAGTTTGTGAGGATGTTTACATCACTCTATTATTCAACTATCAAACTTCTGATGTATTTAGTACACACAAAGGCTGTATCCTGGAATAACACATTAAATACTTTTTATACCTGTTTACAAGTAATATCCTCATGGGAATGGTGGCATAATTTTACAAGGTTGAAGCTGTTGGAAAAAAATATTAGTATGAACATCTATTTTATTACATGAATGTGGTATTAGTTTATTTTCTTAGGTTTGCTCTTCAGTATATCCTCTTCAAAAACAACTAGAAGAGACATTTTTTTATTTCTTCAGTTTCTCAATACCAAGAGGTCTGTAAAAACATAGAAATATTGAGTGAAAATGTAAAAGTTTGGAAGTTAAAGTCAACTAATCCTACATTGGAGATATCAAGATAGGTACAGTAGCAGTTAAAAAAAATATCTAAAAACTTGAATGCACGCGTTTATATGGACATAAAATATTCTTTCAATCATGCATATTTGAAGTTCTTTATACCTTACATATGTATAATGCAAACTTCATTTGTTCCAAATTTGCCACAAAAAAATATGTCAGACCTATTCACTAATGTTACTTTTATAAAAATGAGACTCATAAGGAATACTAAATGGTTAAATTATTACATACATACATAACTTCACTCCTGTATCCCATAAGGGTTAGGCAGAACACAAGAGGTTATAATACCATTTGATATATTTTACTATATTTGCAGGCATTATAATAATAAAGAGAGACTATTGCAGTGACGGGGGGTCAGCCTATCGCCCACAAAACAATAATTATGAAGTATTAATTATGTTTCTATACAGTGGAATCCATTTATAATGACATCGAAGGAAAATATGAAACAAGTCATACTAAACGGACATCATACAAAGCATAGGTACTGCAAGAATAAATTAACTGATTAAGTTAGTATGTGATTTATTTTAATAGAAAGGAATAAAATAGAGATAAATCAAAGTAGATATTAATAAGTAGATTCAATAAGTAAATCTACGCTCTGAGACTCAAATCCAAAAAGCCTTTCACATGCCGAAAGTCTTTGGGTATAACGTGACTCTCCCGAACACTGCCAAAGGTGTTAGAAATCATATGGTTGGTCACTATAAGCCGACAAAATTTGATAAAAAAGGGTCACAACAAGCAATATGTCACTATAGGCGAAGTCATTATATCCAACTTAGTTATATAATTTATATGAAAACGCGGAGTCATAATAATCAGATTCTACTGTATTTTAAAACTATATTGTTTTTTGAATATCATTAATAATTATAAACTTTATTCATGGCAACTCAAGAATTGTACAACATGTTGATTACTATGCTTAAAGCCCTTAAAAAACATATGCTTTTAAAACATATGCAATATATTCATTCATCATCATCACTTGCCCCACAGTTATTCACATACATTTTATTTATTATTTTTTTTATATTAAGAGTGTAAGTACACTGGCCATCTTATATTTATACTTCAACATAGTTTAAATTATAAATGAACTATAATTCTTAATGCTCAATGAAAGCCTTTTAGTTGTATGTATATTGTATACTGCTGACCATATATGGCATATTACTCTTATTTCACCAATGGGAAGATATAAATTGGTGTAATTTAATTAATGTTATAAGCATGTTATAATAGAAATACAAAAATTATAACCGAAAATTAAAACATAGAAGAAGTGTTACTAAGTTCAAATAATACAATGGGTACATTATTTGAACTAAGTAATTGAAGATTAAACTTAATCATGAAAGGAAACTGGATTATTATTTAAATAATTATATATATACCTATAAATAATAATCCAGTTTCCTATAAATAAATATTTTTTATAAAGTTTAATGTAATTATTGAGAATTTAGACAAACTAACAATAAAAATCACTGTAATAAAAACAATATTATGTTATGAGTCTTTAATTCATATAAGAATGACAAGTTGAAGGCTGTGGCAACTATTAAACCTTACCTGGCGGTCCTGTTGGTACGGACTCTAACGGAGTCGCGCTAGTCAGCTGCATCACCCCCCACAGCACACCCCACAGGTCCCACAACCACATCACAACACTCCACTATCTCATCGTTGGCACAACATTCACAAAACTTAACAAATACGAAGACCTAACTACGCTTTTTATTATTGGCACGATCATACTATACCACCTGTCCTTACATCTCGACGCATTATTACTCTGTTTTGATCTAAAGCGCTATCTTGTCGTACTCAGTATCAAATAGTTTCCGAAACAAAGAGAGATGCTGCACGTCATAACATTCCAGCGAAACTGCAATGCAAGCAAAGCAAAACGAACGGTACGATTACATTCACTTGTCATCTGTCAATGTTATTTACTGTCATTTGCAAAACTGTCATTGTCAATGTTAAGTCGTTCGTTCAGAAGGAAGCGTTCGAACCATGTCTGCTAGGGTGACATTAAGCTAGTTGTACACTCACAGTTTTTGTTGATGTATGTGGCAACGTGAGACAAAAAGTGTCTATGGTGGTTGCCTAGACTACGAGTTGTGTTGTTCGTTTTTTACTGTTATACGTTTTGTTTTTGGATATATTTATTTGTAAAAATAAAGTCTTCCTGAAAAATTCAAAGATTATGTACTCAATACAGAGTGGACTTCATATACAGAACCAAGTACGTTTAAGGAAGCTGTGCTAAGTCCTGAGAGTGAACTGTGGAAGAAAGCCATGACAAGTGAAATAAACTCTCTGAAGGAAAACAAAACGTGGGTTCTGGATAAACTTCCGAGCAGGAAGGCATTACCATGCAAATGGGTGTTTAAGGTTAAGCTGAATGCCGATGGTTCAGTTGACAAATATAAAGCCAGATTGGTAATAAAAGGCTTTAAGCAAAGAAAAGGCGTTGATTTTGATCAAACCTTCAGTCCAGTAGCTAAGATGGCAACTGTTAGAGCTGTTATCAGTATAGCTGCAAGCGAGGTTATGTGTTTGATGCAATTCGACGTTTCTACTGCTTTTCTCTATGGATCATTAGATAAAGAAATTTTTATGAGACAACCTGAAGGTTATGATGATGGATCAGGGCGAGTCTGCCTATTAAAGAAAAGTTTATATGGTCTGAAGCAAGCTCCAAGATGCTGGAACAGACGTATACTTGATTTCTTTAAAGAAACTGGTTTCAAAGTAAGTGATGCGGATCCTTGCTTATTCATAAGAAAAGATCAAGCTGGAAAGTTGATTGTGGCACTATATGTCGATGATGGCCTGATCGCAGGGTCAAATCAAAAGTTGATTGATGAGTTTCTTGACCAAATGAAATGTCATTTCAAAATTACCACAAAAACAGCCTCTTACTTTCTGGGTATTGAAATAGAAACCAGAGAAGACGGATTAAAGATTTGCCAGACATCCTATACTAAGAAAATGATCCAGAAATTTGGTATGCAGCATTGCAGACCAGTTACAACACCAATCGTAAAAGACAATGTGTGTCTAAATAATAACGAAATACCTGTAGACGGTATTATCAATAACTATCGACAGATTGTTGGAGCACTGGCATATTTGATGGTCGGAACAAGACCAGATATAGCCTACAGCGTTAGTGTTGTATCAAGGAGTTTAGAAAACCCAACGGTCAATGACTGCATTAGATTAAAACAGATTTTAAGATATCTACAGTATTGTCCCGATTATGGTATTCTATATAAGAAGAATTATAAGAAGGGTTTATTAGAATGCTTCAGTGATGCTGATCACGGTGGGGACATTGGCACTGGAAGATCTACTTCTGGAGTGTTATGTATGTATGCAGGTGGAGCTATTTCTTGGATGAGCCAAAGACAGCAAAGTGTAGCAATTTCTACGACGGAAGCTGAAATTGTGGCAGCCAGCGAAGGTGCTAGAGAGTGTATCTGGCTAACACGTCTCATGAAGGACATTTCTGAGATTAGAAGCCTACCAACGCTGCTATTAGATAACGAAGCTGCCATTCGTTTGGCTGAAAATCCAGAGTTCCATAGACGAACAAAGCACATAAGGATTCGACACTTCTTTGTGCGCGAGTTGGTAACAAGTGGTCAACTGAAGGTTGGAAAAGTTGCCAGTGACCTCCAGTTAGCGGATATATTTACCAAACCGTTAGCAAGACCTAGGCTGAGAAAATTATCGGAGCTTATTGGTCTACACGTTGAGAGAAGATGTTGATGTATGTGGCAACGTGAGACAAAAAGTGTCTATGGTGGTTGCCTAGACTACGAGTTGTGTTGTTCGT
Source organism: Stenoptilia bipunctidactyla (assembly GCA_944452665.1). Lineage (NCBI taxonomy): Eukaryota > Metazoa > Arthropoda > Insecta > Lepidoptera > Pterophoridae > Stenoptilia > Stenoptilia bipunctidactyla. The sequence goes on from OX101728.1 coordinate 18,233,974, forward strand.
TTTTTACTGTTATACGTTTTGTTTTTGGATATATTTATTTGTAAAAATAAAGTCTTTGTTATCTTGAAATATTTCCTGTGTTTACTCCTTATTCCACTACTGCACCACTCTACTACCCTTAAGAGTTTTTACAGATTTTTGACTATTTACAAACTATGTGGGTTAAGGCTAAGGAAGAATACAGTTGCTTATTTTACTTGTTCTAGTGCATTTAGAAAAGCCAGAAGTAAAAACAAAACACATTAAAGTATACATACTTAATAATACGTGTAAGCATATTTAAACAACGTGGTTATAAAAGGACTCGAAACCTGCAAAATGTTCGTATAGTATGTAGTCAGTTGCAAGTTGTAAGCAACATTGTAATTTATCCCTTTCACAGTTATTTAACAATACAACATGTTCACAAATATTCAAAATTAACAAGGCACACAATTATTTACATTTGTCATTGTATATTCCGTCCATTGATTGCATTGTAGCCCCCTTAATTAAGTATCTAATGCTCGATCGATATCTTGGCATTCTCGGCTACAAATCCAACCGAGAAACTTGTCTCGGTTCTCGGCTAATTATAGCCGAGATTCTTTGTCATGACCGAGATTGTAACTTTGGATCGGCAATCAAATTTTACCGCGTGTGGCCACAGCGCAAAGTTGGGTCAGATTGGGATCAGATTCTCGGGTGATGACATGGGCATCTTCAACTTTTTATGAGATACATGGCTGCAACAAATCAATCCAACTTTTGGGCAGCTTATGATTCGACACAGTTGAAAGAAGAACCAATGACGAATACAGTTCAAGCTCCAGTGCCAAGACTGCACAGAAATGCTAATATTTTTGAGTATTGGTTTTCGTCACCTTATAAGGTGCTTAAGCCTGCAGCAAATAGGTTTTTATCTTCGCCGCCTACTAGCGTAGCAAGTGAAGAAATGTTTATCAAACCTGGAAAATTGTATGACGAGAGGCGACACTCTATGAAAGGCGAAAATGCCAAAAAATATTTTTTAATGTTATAATATAATGTTATTTAACTTTGATTATTAAAACAGTTAATTTTGCTATCCTCGGTCTCGGCCGAGATATTATTTTATTCTCGGTCCCAGCCTCGGCCGAGAACGAAAAACCCATCTCGGTCGAGCCTTCTAAGTATTTTTTTATAGCGGCAACAGAAACAGGTACAGAAGCCAGCAGATCAAGCGCTACATTACCTCTCAAATTTCTCCAAACAATTTTAACTTAATGTCGAGGGCATAGAGTTCAGATTCAAGTAAAAAATTTTGACAGACTTGTAACGCTTGATGTGCTGGCTTCTGTACATTACCTATTTGGCTCGATTAAAACTGTCTACTGTGCATCAAATACAACCTGGTCACAGACGTACAGCGGAGTCTTAGTACGAGGGTGGATTGAAAAGTTCGCGGCCTAGTCAAGAAAACAGAATAAAGTACATACAAAAATATTTTTATTTTTCGACGTAATCTCCATTTAGCTCTATGCACTTCTTCCATCTGCTTTCCAGAGCTTCCATACCTGTTTTAAAAAAAGATTCCTCAAGGTCTTCAAAATACAGGTTAACAGCGGCTTCGACCTCTTCATTCGTTAAAAATTTCTGCCCACCGAGGTGTTTTTTCAGGTTTGGAAACAGATGAAAGTCCGAAGGTACCAAATCAGGAGAATAAGCTGGATGTGGCAACAATTCGAAACCACAATCACGAATTTGAGCCATAGACTCGACAGACGTGTGGACTCGGGCGTTGTCCTGGTGAAACAACACTTTCTTTCTCAGTAATCCTGGGCGTTTCTGTTTAATTTCTTCACGTAAACGGCGCAGAAGGGTGCTATAGTACGCAGAGTTTATTGTTTCGCCTTTTGGAAGGTAGTCCACCATAATGACACCCTTAGCATCCCAAAAAACCGATGCCATCACCTTGCCAGCCGACAGAATTGCCTTTGCTTTTTTCGGAGTTGGTTCACCTGATTTTTTCCATTGTTTGGATTGTTGTTTTAATTCTGGGGTATAGTGGTGAACCCATGTTTCATCCATTGTCACAAATCTGTCAAGAAAACCTTGTGGATCAGCCTCGAACATCTCCAAACAGTCGCGAGAAATCGTGAGTCGAATTCGCTTTTGCTCTACTGAAAGCAATCTGGGGACCCAACCTAGCCGAAACCTTAGAAAAGCCGAGTTCATGGACAATGATGTTTTGCGTTCGTTCATATGAGATGCCTATAGTGCCTGCAATTTCTCTGATAGTCAATCTACGGTCTTTCAATATGAGATCACACACTTTATTGATGTTTTCTTCGGTCGTAGACGTCATTGGCCTGCCGGAGCGAGGGTCATCTTCGATGTTCTCTCGTCCACGTTTAAATTCTGCAACCCATTTTTTCACAGTGGTATAAGACGGGGCAGATTCCCCTAATGTTGTTTGCATGTCATCATGGATCTCCTTTGGTGTTAATCTTTTTTTAAACAAATATTTAATCACAGCACGTTGTTCAAATTTCTCCATTAGTGAAAATTTGTTCTACACACGTATTTATATTGTTCGTAAAATTTTATTTAAACAAGATATCAAATTGAAAATTCGCGGGCTGACAATTGAATAATGACAGTTCAAAATGACGGCAGAAAAAATAACAAAATTTTTTTTTTATGGCCAGGCCGCGAACATTTCAACCAACGTAGTAATAGGGTCCCGTTTAACTCTTTGAGTATGGAACCTTAAAAACGGGAGAACTTTTTAGGAAAACTTCAAAATGAAAAATATTTTATAAATAATTAATACAAGTTTAATCTAGACCCTAACAAAATTATCAAAATACACAGTCAGATTATAAAAAGATATTATTTTAATTAATATGATCAGCATCAATACACCATGCGCCTTTATTTTTGTAACGTTTCATTTTACAAAAGCAAGGATAAAATGGAATAACCCTTGGTAATGATTTTGGGAGCATTTTCATAGTAAGGTTAGCAGATTCTTCCAAATACTTTATAGTCATATATGGGTCTTTAGGTAATAGGTAATCACTTGCTGGTTTCCATTCCCCATCAACTAAACGTGCAGGCTGGGAAAATATACCCTCAAAGGTTAATCCAAAGCTTCCTGAAAAGTAGTTAAAGATTTGTAGGTATATTCATCGTGGTGAGAGCACTGGTCAGGCTAGACCCTGCGTTACCGGGTCTAGCTGCTTCCAGGGTGCGCCACGGGGAGGCTTTCATGCACCCCCGAGCTGGATTATTCCTCGCACAAGCCACCCATTACGCCATAAAGGTGGCAAGTTTCTGGGAGGGCAAAATCAATATATATAAAACTGTTCCGTTACTGACTGAGTTACTGAGTGACTGACAGACAACGTACAGCTGTAACTACTGGGCGTAGAGAGCTGAAATTTGGAACATACATTCTTTAGGGGATGTAGGGGTGCACTAAGGAAGTAATTCCTAAAATTCCCACGGGAACGGGAAATATAGGACTTTTTAGTTTGTATGAAAAATTTTATTCCTTGAGTGCACGGATACGATACTTGGCATAAAGGTTCTTTAAACAGTGACTGGTTGTTTTATGAAAGGAATTCCCGAAATTCCCACGGGAACAGGAATTATATGATGTTTAATTTGTATTAAAAAACCTTATTCCTGGAGTGCATGGATGTGATACTTGGTAAAAAGGTTCCTTAATAAGTGTATGTTTGTATCATGGAAGGAATTCCTGAAATTCCCACGGGAACGAAAAATATAGGACTTTTGAGTTTATTCGTGTACGAAGTCGCGGGCAAACGCTCGTATAATATAATTTCATATTCATCGGCACGCTAAGAAGAAGTTAAAGATTTAGCATAACAACAGCTATTAAAACTTATTAGGCAACAAAGTCTCGAGAGCGAGGCAAAATTATATCAGGATTTTTTTTACATAACAATAAAAAAAATACTATGAGAATTTTAAAATTCTCAAACCTCTTCGGTTTATCCTCTTTTTAATGATATGCTCCACATTATTACAATCTTCAAAATTCACGTATTTTTTCAAAGTACTCCGATAGCTCCGAATTCTTAATAATGAATTATCGAGATGAAATGCACTCCGTTCATGCTTTTTATTCTATACTAGCTGTGCCCGCGGCTCCGCTCGCGATAATTTCGGGATAAAATTATCCTTTTTTACTTCTAGTACCTCTCATGATTCGTCGAGTAGTTTTTGCGTGAAAGCTGAACAAATAACCACGCTTTCATATTTATAATATTAGTAAGGATAAGGATTGAAATTTTATAATATTTGACAATTAATTGTTTAGATCACTTTCACATGAGGCTTAAGTATCTATGGAACGAAAATACTTCAGCACAAAGCTTCCGAGTAAACTATATTGAAAGTTGACCCGTCCGGCACGTGAACAAGAAGATTTCTAGAACTGCTAACCCGGGAAAGAGCGACATAAGTCGCGCGACGTATAACTGATCATGCGAGAAACAACTGACACCGAGAAATACTCCAGCAACACGAAAAGTCTGCCCTTGAGCCTTATTAATTGTCATTGCAAAACACACCGATACTGGGAATTGCGTTCTTTTAAATTGGAATGGAAAATTAAATAAATAATAATAAATAAATAAATATTTCTGACACTCACACAACATTATCTAGCCCAAATTAAGTTTCTTAAGAAATATAATTAATAAATATATAAACATACATATTGAATAAATACATATTTTTTATTAGAATAAACTTAAATAAACATATAAACATCCATGACTTGACGGCTAATATCTATGTTCATCAAACCGATATCCGCCGCCGCCGGGATTCAAACCCAGGACCTCTGGCATAGAAGGCAATGTATGTTACAACTACTCCAGCCGGTCGTCAAATTATTATTTGGTATTTTATTATTATTTGGTATTATGGGAATTCTGGGAATAAAGACGGTTTCTCCTGCACCGCAACCTGTTAAAATTTGAGATATCCAAATAGAATTATACCCAGAAATATGTACAACTTACAACAGAAAAAGAAATGAAAATAAAGCTGAAACGCCTGTGCAATGAATAGAATAGAATCCGTTTATTGCAATAAAACACACAAAAATTACAAGTAAAGTTTGAAAACCAATAAAAAAACATAAAAAAATAAAGAAACAATAATTTTGCATAAAACAGGACATCTAAATCGAATTAACTATACAGTGTGTCCGGTCACGACCTAGCGATAATTTAAGGTTACAAAATATGCCTAATTTCATCTACAAAAATACCCATATATGACTCACAAAAGGGTCATATTCAAACAGCCCTAACTCTCGAGTTATGCAATTAAAAACAATAATTTTAACGTCAATTTGTAAGTAATATCCTTGAGTATTGGCACAGTAGTAAAAAAATTAGTATCAATGTGCTAGTTTTTGAAATATATTAAGAAAAATATAAAAAACAGCCAATTTTTTTCACTTAAATTATCATTGTGAAGCTTTTAAGATATTTTGTAGGGAAATTTTCCATAATGTTTATTTTTATTTGATAGTTGCTATTTTTACCTTTAAAATAACATTTTTTTTACATCTGTAGGATCTTTCTGTCCAGAGATCGGCATCTTTCAGCAGAGGTATCAACAAGACTGAAAAAAAAATTAAATGACGGCCATTCCGACAGGAGGGGAGGTAGACCACCATATATGGGTGTTTTTGTCGATGAAATTAGGTATATTTTGTAACCTTAAATTATCGCTAGGTCGTGACCGGACACACTGTATAATAAAAAGGAAACTTAAAAATTAATGAGTGCAATGAAAATGATTAATATTTCATATTAACTAGTGTGTGTTATATTGCAAGAAGGTCATAGCTCAATGTTTATATTTGCTCAGCTGAGCAAATCATTGGTTTTCAGCTATTACCTAAGAAAAATAGGTAGGTAGAAGTAAATGCTATCTACCTACCTATTTTTCACTTTGAACTGCGTTAAAATACTTACCATCACACTTTACTCCTAGGGAAATAATGTTCTTAGGATCGGGCTCAAAAATCCATGAATTCACAAGTTTCAAAACGGCCATAACTTGTTTTAAATAAAATAGCTGATCGTTCATACTTGCCTGCAAACACAGATTTTTAAAGTAAACATTAAAAACTACAATTAAAAAGCTCAAACATAAAATGATATAAGTATTGCAATTTCGCCTTCATATTTCATATTCGCCAAATAAATGTTAAATCAGATTAAAGGTCTAAAATACTCAGATTCAAATAAAGTATGGGTATTTTACCAGATCTACCAAAAGTTTAATACGTTGCTTTGTTTTTGATGAATAAGAGATAAGTGAAACCTTGTTTTGAGACAGTCAAATTAACTTAACCTCATGTGCAATCTTTGGCTTTAAAGTCACCGATCATCAGACTGTTTATTATTAGTGGCACAGGCACTTTTCATTACATACTTAGATTGAGTTTTGGACCTGGCCATTAATTCAATGAAAAGATAGTCTTCTAAAACCGCGACATGAAGTTAAATAATCTACTATCTCTCACATAGAATAGACGACGATACCAAAACTTGTATAATCATTGTTGTATAACTAAAGACACTCCAAGACGTCTCCGTGGTGCAAAGCACATAACTCCGATTGATACACGTTTGATATGACTAATTGTGGGTTTCAACATTGTATGCTTATCCAAATCCTTCTTTGTAAACACTTAAAAGACAACCAAAATCCAGATTTGTTTTTGTACTTATGAAAATAAAAATGAATTTTAGATCGAGATTTGATACTTATATTGCGATACTGAATTATATTTTAGATGGTTTAGACTTGTAATGGGTCTGGAATGTTTTTCTATGCATTAGATAAGTAGGTATAAAACAATATTTCTTGTCCTTTATCTGAGTCCAGAGTATACTGTAACCAATTGTAGTGCATACGATTCACCAATTAGCAGCTTATCAGCCCTTATATATTATATAGGTAAAGATTAGTAATTATAGGTAACGGTAATTTATACCCGAAAGAAAGAATTTAAGTCACTGCATAGTTCAACACCTACTTATCACACAAAAGAGTAAAAATAATGTACTCCCAAACCACATACCTTGAACTCCGCTACTTTTCGCCATAATGTAGTATCTGAATACATTAGATATTCCATTTTCCGCAACTCAGGCGTTAGTGATCCAATAGTCAAAGATGAGTTTCTAACTTTAGTGAATCTTTTGTAAGGATCAAATGCATTATATTTGTGCACAGTAGTATTTATATCAACTAAATGATTAATGCCAACGAAGCCCCAAACTGGTGGGCAAAATATATTTTGGATGGGAACATGTGCAATTTCAGATACAACTGGTAATATTTCTAGTCCCAAACCAGATGTGGCAACGACAATGTTAGTGTAGTTGTTTTGCAAAAAATTCATCAAACATGTAGCATTGAAACAAGCTGGTCCCAAGTTTGGAAAAATTATGCAGATGCTTCTTAAGGCGGAAGAGTTTATCATCATTGCAAGATTCCTCATTTTTTTCTTGTTGATTTGTAACCAGTCTCCTATTGCCATTGATTCCCTAAACAGACCATTTAATTCCATTTAGACCAATGTTGTTTACTACGAATTTGTAATTTCATTGCTACCTATATTATTTTAATGTACTGGCAATGGCACATCAATGGTAACATAATATTACAATTTAGTCTCTACTTCCTAGAAAATAATAACGATTTAAAGTTACAATTGACTTTTAGTCTCTACGGTATGCATTATATGTAATTACTGACCTAAATGGTTCGTGGTCCAAAACTATAAGTAGATCGGCTTGTGTTAGGGCAAATCCAATTTTATCTACATATTTCACAACTTTAGAAGGAACCTCTGTGGGAACATAATTACATTCTTTTTCAACAGAGCGCATGAATTCAGGTTCACAGTCTTCATCAAAAATATATACTTTTACAATACATTTAGTATCAGAAGTCATATCTAGTAGCCCTGATATCAAATACATTGTGATTGGATTTCCAGCGCCAGATATACAAATGCGATACGAAGTCTTATCATAGCTTATATTAGATTCATCATCATCGTGTTCAGGGAATTCAATAGGTTTGGGAATGTCAAATTTGGATTTCTTCTTTAATTGACCGATGTGGTGAATTAACGACTCGTATTTGTCATTTGAAAGGAAAGAGTCAAATTTATAATATGAGTAACAATATTCCATAAACTCCGAGCTTCCTCCAATGTAAAATGGCTTGCTGCCCCGCAAAAGCAATTCTTTCCATAACAATGGGGATGATCTGTGGTGCCATTTATGCGCTTTATTTATTTTAACAAGCCATTCCTTTAAAAAACAATAAGTATTAAATCATGAATAAAGTATACAGGGTGTCCCAGAAATGACACGTTTCCGTGACACTGGAGATAGATGCACTTAAGGCCTATCAGATAACATCAAAACAGGTTAAGTAAAAGTTCTCTGGTTTTCGAGATATTACCACATTCGCGATTTTTGAAGAAATGTCCACTTTCTGGTCCTTTTATGCCTACAGCTGCAATAAATATTTGCTAACGCACGTTTCGTTCTTAGTACGTCTATTTTTATTAATCCAGCAATAATTTTGATAAATACTAGATGGAATAAATTATGAATATTTAACTCTATTTTTTAGCATAGGATAGAAAATTATAACTGGATTATCAAGTGACTAATAAAGAGAGACTTGTAAAAACAAAACGTGCGTTAGCAAATATTTATAGCAACTGTAGACAAAAAAGGACTAGAAAGTGGAAATTTCTTCAAAAATTACAAAAGTGGTACCTAATATCTCGAAAACCAGCAAAATTTTACTAAAACTGTTTTGATGCTATCTGATAAGCCTTAGGGCTATCTACCTCCTGTGTCACGGAATCGTGTCATTTATGGGCCACCCTATATACACATACCTTCACGCCTGTATCCCTTATGGGGTAGCCAGAACACCAGATGTATAAGATAAGACCATCTGATGTCACGTTTAACTTTGAAGGTATTATAATGATGGATTGAGACTATTGCAGTGACAGGGGGTCAGCCTATCGCCCACAAAAACGCCACTAAGAACAATGTCCCTTAACTTTTACAGTAGGTATGCCCGGGAAGAGAAGCAGGTGGTACATCTTTTTATCGGCTTACAGTCCAGCATGGAAGCTGTTTATTTAGTTTAAATAACTTATACAGGGTCTCCATATAATAGTGAAATATATTTTAATAGCAGATTAAGAAATATAATAGGAGAGAAAATGTAAAATAGTAGCGTTATAGGAAGCTCATCGTCATACTCCGCTATATTGATTGAGCGTACTTCAACATACCTACTAATGGCGGCTCGACGTGCCATATGTGAAGAGCTGAACTCAAGGTTATGGAACAACTCGCCTAGATTTTACTGTGCAAAATTTGACTAGAGCAAAGAACCGCTCATTTTTATTTAAGTATATGAATGTAGAATGGTGCGTAAAAATATCTACTTAGCGATATGTTTATGATATGATAATTTGCTGGATATTATGACGATTACAACACTGTCCTCGGCAGAAGTCTTTATTCGACTTACTTTATTTCGCTGTAAAATGAAAAAAATAATAGATTACAAACTATACATACCGGCCACTCAGCAATAGGTTTTTCAATTCGTTCATAGGTAAAACTTGGCAGGTTTTGAGATAGGAAATCAGCAATAAAACAAGCCTCTGCAAATTTGACACATTGAGATTCTCCAGCAATTACTATACGAATAGCCATTAAAGAAATTTATAACAAATTATGTTGTAAATATTTTCCAATATTGCATTGTTTTTGTTATCTTTAATGACAATGACGTTTTATAAAATAGCCACAAGTGACTTTGAGGTAAAGCATGTATGAATAGTACAGGCAAGGGCAGGTTTTAGCCAGTATTAATAATAATAATAATAATCTTGCCCTGATCCCCGACCTGGTCAAATTGTCGGGTCTTTCCGCCGAAAGGCGTGTAGCTGTAAGCATACGCAATAATAATAATAAAATAAAATAATAAAATCATTTATTTCAGGCAACTTAAGAATAGTACAGAATGTTAAATACTAAATCTAAGGCCCATAGAAAATATATACCTTAACCTAATATACATACAATATACTTAAAACTACACTTCACTAATTCCCACGTATGGGCTGCGACGGGGGACGCGACATCTTTGAAACGACGGAATACGACACCCTGCGGCCAGAACTCTTCCTTCATGTAGGTCGACAGATGTTCGGTCGGCATTCTCACCACAAAGGAGTTGAAACTCACTCTATGACGGGACTCCAACCGCTCGACCCTCATGTTGAGTCCAGTCTTCGCGTGCAGATACTCCACTACATCCTTCGCCGTGAAGGCGTGGTGCACGCGAGACACGTACAGCTGCGTGGTTGGCACCTCGGCGCGCAGCAGAAGGTTCTCTTTATTCGGTGCGGTGCCGCACTTGTTCTGACAGGAGGGCTTCTTCTTCTTTCGCTCCACCTTGATGAAACCCTCTCTGTCTTCCTGAACCTTCAAAGATTTGGTCTTCGGTGCTGTGTGGCTGGGCTTTGCAGGCTGCACTGCCGCTACTTCAGCGTATCCTCGTGGAGAAGAAGGACCCGTGACGCGGGGCGGCTTCTCTGCGTTGGGAGCTGCAGCAGTGGCACGGCGGCGGGGGGCTGCCGCGGGGGCTGCGGGGCGCGGGGTAGGCGATGCAAGCGGAGCGGGGCGCGGGGAGGGCAGTGCAGGGCGCGGTGACGCACTCGCTGCAGCACCGACGTCGGCGGCCGGTGACGCGATCGTGTCAGCAAATTCCGCCGAATCGAAACTGCCAACCGACGCGATATGCGCGCCACGACGAATATTAATATTGGAAGCCACGGGTGACCTACTTAGCGTACTAAGGCTACGCAATGATGATACTTCACTACGCAGCTCGCTGATTGTATTATCCGAAGCTTCCAATTTTAACACCACCTCGGCCAAGGTCGCTTTAAGGAAATTTATATCCTTAAGCAGCCTGGTGACGTCGACGTGGTCGAATCCCACCGGCGGGAGCTTATGCAGCTCCTTGGCGACGAAATCCGGGACGTCGTCGGGATCGGTCTCCTTGAACAGGGTGATGATGTCCTGGAGCGCGTCGTCAAGTTAATGGCGTCAAGTTAATGGCTCGCATATACCAATACGATTATTTTAAATGATGATGAAGATGATACATCTATGCAGGTATGTATAGGTGACTTATTTAACTACCTACTGCAACCATATTTTTGTCATACCTTTACTCGCATATCAAAAATCCTATTTCTCATAAACCAATGTGTAAATATTCCTATCTAAGGATTATTTCCGGGAATATTTCTATTCAATCCCCTTGCCAATTAGCGACGTGCATTGACAAATAAAGTCAATCACACTTTCAGTATTTTCAAAGAAAGTAGCAACTATACAGTGTCATTGGTAATTAGTGGCGGGGAGTCATAGTATAGGGTAATTCCAGCCGAAGTTATTATAGGGCCTACTATCCTAAAGTTAATCCTTTCGAAGATATACCTACTTATAGATTTTTGCAAAAAAATCCTGCTCAAAATCTTGAAATATTAATAAATTTTGAAGAGTATTTATCAATTTTGCTTTTGTTTGGGTACCTACAGAGATATTCTAAATAAATAATATTGATAGTTAGTTCATAAATTGTCGTTAACTTTTGCGAAAATCGTTAAAGAAAAACACAAAATGAAAAAAGTTACAGTGACAGCCTCTAAAACGTAGATTTACTCATAAAAATCACCTACAATAATTCCGTACATAATAATTTAAAAATATCTATGATACCTATTACCTTTCGAATAAGGTATTAAAATCTAAAATCGGTTGAGAAACCACGAAGTCATGACCAACGGAAAAACCAATGTAGAGCCGGAAAACAAAATACTTCCGAAAACAAAGGACTCGGTCGTAGGAGTGGTGGCCTTGTTTGCCCCTTTCTCAGTCCGCAGACGAATCTGACACTCAGTCAAACCGTAAGAAATCACTGAACACAGGGTCAAGCAAGAAATAAACACAAAAGTCCAGGAGAAAAAGCCAAGTCGTTAGAGAAAACGAATCTGTGAGCGAATAAGCTAATAAGCACACCCAAACACAGTAAACCGTAACCCTCTCATTAATAAACTCGAATAAAAGTTACGCCTACTTTTATATTTGAAATTTTGTATCAATAAACATGTATTAAGGAGGTATTAAGCTGTATCAATCTTAAACTCTGGCTATCACTTAGTTCTTGGCTGTGTATGGTTTAGCGAATGTTTGAAGTCAGTTTTTTTATTGCTCTGCATTCGTTGATTATTTAACCATCATTTTACTTCTCAAAACCTCAGCTATTTTATACAAAATGATGATAATAAATTTTTTGGAAAAATGGTAAGTTTATATATTTTGCTGGAAATTGTTCAAAAGGCTTCCTGCCCTAACTCGAGGCTGAAACAAATTGTATGGGATGTCCTCTCTATTCGTAGTACTATATCTCGATGGCTCTATCTAACGATATATAACTCATCGCTATTGAGCCGGGTACCAAAATTTGCGTCCTCCTTTAAAAATGTTCTACCTACCTTCGGTTTTGAGTACCTAGGTATATGGTTGGCGTTCCTTCCTTTGGAGATAGTAACCTAACCTACTTTCTCTATATTCATCGTTGGTTAAATTTAAAATAAATTTAAAAATGTTCTACCTACTTTCGGGTTTGAGTGCCTATATGGTGGGCGTTCCTTCCTTTGGAAGCTAACCTTTTTAATAGCGATATTTATCGTTCTTTTTTAAAGAGAGTTCTAGCATTATTAAGTGCTCAAATCAAGGACTCATTATGCATATAAGAAACGTGTTAACGTTGATTATTAACCTCTATATTTGTAGAAGTTATTACAAGTACACCTACCTACTTATTTAAGTAGCTATTTGTTGACTGTCGTTTATTCTAGTTTCCATGGGTGTACCCATATTGCGTCTAAGTGATTGGTTTATTGAGGCTCCCGTGTTCGAAGTAACAGCCGATGAGCTTGGTCTAACGTCTACAGACTGTCAAACTCAGCCCGAACCCGGGCCGATTGCACCAGTTTCAACACAGCCGGGTCCCAGTGCTTCATCGGCTCCTCCAGCAGGAATGCCCGACGAGCTCACCTTAGATAATGACGTACTACAAATTCTTGGTGACGATCCCTCTAACACCTTAAAGTATGGGCCAGATATTCGCAACGAACTCACTACGCGATTAATCCACGTAGCTACTGAGGGCCTTAATAAAGACCAGCGAAAGATCTTGCCTCTAAATTTTTGACCCCATCAAACTGTGTACAGATTAGTGCCCCGCTACTAAATTTTGAGATAAAAGCAGCCATTCTAGAATCTGCCGTGAAACGCGACAAAGGTATAATGCTTAAACAGAAAGACATAGCATGTGCCATATCTGGGTTAAGTGAGGTCATAAACACACTTATAATGTCCAATTCTAAAAACAACGATATCTTTATAAAACTAATGGATATATCCAAGATACTTTGTGATATCCAACATGCGGACTCAATGACCCGAATAAATTTTGTTTTATACGGTCTTAATTAATATGGTATTAAACAAGTCGAGTGCCGAACTAAAGTGAGGAGCAAGTAACACTTCTGCTCAAAAAAATCATAAACCAGTAGGTCAGACAGAAGCCTTTAAACTGGAATGCTCCGCCCCAAGCGCGCAGGCCACGGGGACAAGCGCCACCGTCACTGGTGCCTCAGAGCCATCTCAGAGCTGCGCGCCTGCAGCCCGGTATAAGCCTGCCCCACCGCCGCCCCTGCACGTGTGGACTGTGGAGGCAGTCTGCGCCGCCACCTCCGCCACAGGCTCATCACTGTCACCGATACTAAATGATACAGTTAAGTACGCCGCGCCGGTAGTTTGTCTTTATTTAAAAAACAGTGGGCCCTGATTACAAACGACACTGTCCTGTCGTGGATGGATGGTGATCGAATAAATTTTAAGGAACCTATATTTCAGCAGTGGTTGCCAGCAAAAGTCGCTTACACAGATAGATAGAAGATACATTACAATGACACCTAATCTCCTACTTATTATAGCAGCTATTTCCGAATGTAAAACATGTGTAGGCCAGGCCCTTTTCTAGCTTTTTTCTTGTGCCGAAAACAAATGGTAAAATGCGCTTTCTTTTAAACCTCAAACGTCTAAATGAATTTGTTTAAACCGATAATTTCAAGCTTTTTATTAAAAGCTTGAATTTTTATTTTAATAAATTCATTTATAAAATAAATTTATTAAAATAAAAAGCTTTAATAAAAATTCACAAGGATTCTAAAAAGTTCTTAAGATTTATTTATATTTGAAGATAAAATGTATCAGTGCTATTAATAAAAATCATCTAATTCAAGCTTAAACCGTGTCAAGTCTAGAATTAGTTAATCGGAGACAAACGAGGTATTAAGCTCTGTGTAAGTTTCTTATTAATATACAGGTTGTAACCTTGAATTAACAATACATTCTCTAGACCGTGTTTAACCCAAATAATATGGCAATTCTGAATAAAAAGAATGAGTTGGTGAACTATGATGCCGCCCAAAAACTGTCAAATCAACTGTCAAAAAAGTAAATTGTGTCGTGCCAAAAAGCATACAATCACTACGTTCTAGTGTCGTGCTCTAGTAGTGTTGAAATCTGCTATGTTCCAAACGCATGCTACAGACTATATGCTATATTTTTATAGCATGCTATTTTTGATGCTATAATATACTCGTAGCTGCTCAATGAAATACAGCAGATTGTCTCCGTGCATCATTATAGCAGGCCCGTGCGATACGCAAGTTTACGCTATACAAACAACTTTTAGTAGGTATGACAAAATATAGCATGTGATGTTAAATTATGTCAGTTAAAAAATAGTGATAAATTAAACAACTACTTTAGACAAATACAAAATGAAACAAAAAAAGTAAATACGACAATTGCGTGAGCAAGCCGCGTCAACGAGCAATCAACACAGAGAACACGTCATTCACACGCGATTAGAACGCGACTGAGGAAATAGCAAAATAGCAACATGCTTGAGTTGAGTGAGTGAGTATATAGCAAGCACGACGGTGCGTCGAGACACGAGTCGCACCGCGCTGTGATCAGTTCATTTTAGCATGTTGGTATATTTATCACTTGCTAGTTGCTATGTAATAGCATTGAAGTGAGAATGATATAGCATGCTAGTCGTGATATAAGTAAAAAGCATGCTATAAAATAATGCTATATGATATATCAACCACCACTATCGTGCTCATCGTGCTGTGATTCTTGAATCTTGATTGATGCGCCCACCATAATCTGAAATCTCTTGAGTATAGTGTTCCTTGGCCATAATAATCTTGAAACTTACTCGCGTTTTCATATATTTCATCTTATTATAAAGACCGGCGCATTTTCATTAAAATGACTGAGAAACGTAACCGTTCCTCTAACTGGGATGAGGAAGAAAAGGTAAATTATTTTAGTCTCTTTTAAAAAGTTGGGTGTTGGTTTTTGCTAGTTTCATGCATGTGGTTCCTATAGTTATTGTATGCTTTTTGGTTCCTATATTTTCTTCCTTTTTTAGCAATTGTTTCGCTGTGTGCTGAAGGAACATGCATGCACAATAGAAAATAAAAGCCTCAATACGAATACGAATAAATTAAAACTAAAAGCATGGGAGGAAGTACATCGCAAGTAAGATTACTTACCAATGTTTTGATCATAGATGCTTTTTTCCCGTATATCTTACATATGATAAAATTAATATGTGTTATCTATGATTCTTTTAGATTTAATCAGTTGAATAGCCGACCATGTGACCTCAACCAACTGAAAGTCCAGTGGAAGGCCATGAAGGTGCAGGCTCGAAAGTCGTGCAGCGGCTTCCGAAAAGAATTCTGCAAAACAGGCGGGGGACTACAAGTAAATACCTACTCCGAGTGATGCAGACGTGCAAACTAGAGATTTGCTTAACCCAGCGGAGTTGATGAGAGACGACAACATCTATGATTCAGATAGTGTTGTGGTCGAAATTAATATGGATACTGGGGAAGCATCTGTTAGTATCTACTTTAGTATGATCTCAATATTGTATACACATAAAGGACTTAAGTCCACTTGTTCTTTCATTTGGTTTCCACATCATGTGTTTTATAGTGAACATGACTTTGTATCCATAACATACATACTCGGCATTTGAAAGAGCTTGGACTTGAGTGTTCTGGAAAATTGAATAATCAACACACTTTTTGCAATTTCCAGAGTACACCTTTATTTACAACACAGAGTGAAGTTACCATTCCAGAATATAATTTATTACAGGTAAGCAAAATATATATTTTAGATATTGATTATATATATTGTAGATATTGGTGTGAGTTCGATTGAGAATATTTCATTATGAATAATATCTTACAGGTGCCTCAAGAAGATGCCATTGTAGCTCCGGATGTAAGTAAGAATACATTGGTAGCAAATTGTTATTAAATTATAAAAGTTGGCTATTAATAAATCGATTTAAAATATTAATTTTATGTTTTATGCAGGCGTCTGAAGATGAAGTTATTGGTGAAGTTGTTCCAAAACCTTTAGACAGAACAAACCTTACAATCACAGGTTTGGGTAAAAAGGTGAATGTTAGACCATTTTTTTTGTTTTTAGGCATATTGTAGTTTTGTTTAAAATACATAAAGGTAGCTTTAAAACAGATTGGGGCAGAGGCAAAATATATCATTTTTTTACCCCTTTCTTATCTCAGGTGCTAAAGGTTCGATACCCGCACAAATGCAAACATTTGAATGCATGGTTTGCATGTATCAAAAAAGAATTTAAGTATTTTATCCTTTAGGTATTCTCTATCATCATTGTATCCTTATCATCTGTTCCCACAGTGTCTTATTTTGGGGCTAGATCTAGTAGTTGTGTGAAATAATTATAGGGCCAGTATTATTTATTAAACCTTCAATTTAATTCCTTTTTAGGTGGTCAAACAAACACCAGCACTGCACAGTGCTTTGAAACCCAAAAAGGTAAAGTTTTGATGCTCTTTTTAAATTTTTTGGTTCAAGTAATAACTGTTTATCTCAAATATTTAAATTATTGTTTTATGTTAGGCCAAACAGGATTATGTAAAGGGCATGATAAGCCTCAGTGAAAAATTAAAAAATGAAGAGCACTGTAGGCGGATGCAAATGGCTGAAGAAGAACATCAAATAAAAATTACTCATTTGATGGATATACAAAAGGAGAAATTAAAGAGGGAGAAAAGGTTATTGGAAATGGAATGGAGTTTAATGTTTTGCCCTTGGATTGTCTATATGTCGTTTTGCCATTTGGTCTCAATACCGCACCTTACGTTTTTACAGAATTACTTAGCTAAACCGACTCTTACGATTAGCTGGGTTGCTTTCAACACAATATTTGCACGATTATACCTATTTTAATCGAAAACACATATCAAAATTGCTTGGAGAACATAAACATAACAAGAAAATTGTGTTCATGATTCATCAACTATTACGACAGGACGCTCTACTGAAAAAGTTTGGTTGCTTCATTACCATTATTTATATATAACAGGACGTTTTTTAGGTTAAGATACTTTGATTTGTATATTAATTTAGTCGCGACAGAACGTGTTATATATTTTGTGAGGTGTACTATGGTTTCTGTGTTGTGTGCAATTGTGTAAATACCTTTGCAACGTCTAATAAAAAAATAAATAAAAAATCTACACATGTTTTATTTACTCATGCATGTCCTAAAATTCAAGTCATTATGCCAAGCCCATTTTTTACTACTTGTCTTATTTGGCAAACAATTTGTTTATATCAAATATTAAAACAAACTAATATCTAGAGGATATTGTTAGTTTTGTAGAAAAGTAATAGTAGATTTAAGTAGGTATTTTGTTTATTAGTAAACTATTTTTAAGATTACCTACCTATTTGGTTTCACACATGATAAGTTGTTTGACAAATTTTAAAAAGTCGCACACCGTTTAGGAAAATTGGAAAAAGCTTTAATAGTAGGAAGGTATATAAATATACTTCTTAGAATGTTCCCGCCACAAATAGTTTACTTACACCCATATAATGCAGTGGCGCTAGTGATGTATATGAGTATAAGCTATGGTCGCATTTATTTCCTATTGACTTACCTACCATTCTTCTCTTTAGAGTATAATGTTCCTTGCTTACAATCCATTACCGGTGTTTTCACTCAGAATCTGGTCGCCAAACAAATCTATAGATGGCGTTGTTTGTAAAGTTACAATGTGTGAAAGAATTATCTTTTACTTTATTTATATTATTAATTTACATAAAATACATTTTTTTTGGTATAGAGAATTATTTAAACAAAGTCATTATAATTTAGAAAATAAGAGCATCTATCACAGAGTCTCATTCTATGGTTTAATCTTATTTTCAATCAATCACTGATTGATTCAATCACCTTACCAACACGTTCATTCCTGCCATTATATCATTCGTTTCTGCTTACGAGTTTCTGAATGTTGCTTTCGTCTTTTATGCCTTGGATTTCCATTTTTTACCCACAACCACCCGCTTCGACCTGGACCCTGCTGAACCCTCCTAACATATTGACGCGGCTAAGCTCTTGGACTTCGGAAACTGCGCTGCAATTAGACCCCTGCTTGTTATTTGGTTCTTCGACTTCGATGGCCGCGGAAAAATGTTGTGTGCCTCAATGCAATAGGACCCGTAAGTAGTGCTACACTATATTTACCGATATATTTACCAATTTTTGTGAAGCGATATAGAAGAAAATAATTTTTATCAAAAAATGTGATCTGAATATTATAAAACAAGAAATAAAAAAAATTCAAAGTGTGTGTTTGTTTAATTTTTATCTCACAGTAAAGACAACTTAGAGGTTCAGGAAAGTAATTAATTATAATTTAAATTAATTTTACTTAACAAAAGTATGAGCATGTATGAGCTTTATAAAGTTTGCATTTACTTTTACAGATATCGAAAATACCCCTGGCTGCTTGCCCTTGTAAAAGTTTTCCAAACAAATATGTAGATGGCGCTGAAGCCACATTTTAACTGATGTCTCTATCTCAGTTTATAAAAGTTACTTTGTGTCCACTACTAACTAAGGGATGTAAAGCAATGAGATAAAGGAGATATGTCGGTGACGTTAACGGTCAAAACACGTTTTTTTCTCAAAATTTCAATTTTTAATTATTAATCTATAATTAGCTTAAATTGTGTTGAATTTAGTGTAGTTTTAGTTAACACTAGGTAAGTGTATTTGGTTTCCTTTTTGTGGAAGATGGATTGTAATATCCCTCCTAAGCCCCCGGATCCTATCTCGCCTTGGGAGCAGGAGCTCTCACCTCAGGTATTCTCGCAATTCACACCTGCACAAACAAGAAAACGACCAAACGAAGAGGCACTTCCTTCTTCAGTCAAAAAAAATATTCTGGACCCAGAAAATGCTGCACCGTCAGTGCAAAACATTTATATTCACCCAACTTTAAATGAAAATAAAGTTTACTCTGAGGTAGACAATGGACCCTACATCGTCCATGTGTCCCGATCAGAGCCTCATCCTTCTGTAGGTACCTCTCTAAATCCGCTGGTCTTTGGCCGTTTTCTTTTTGTAAGCAATATTAAACATATTAAAACTGACGGAGTCAAAAGCGTGGGACGCAATAGAGTAAACGTCGAATTCATAAGTGCATCTGCAGCGAATAACTTTATTAAAAATCCATGCCTAGAAACCTTCAAATACTCCGCAATAATTCCCACGTATAATGTGACACGTATGGGCTTAGTTCGTGGCGTTCCAACTAGCTGGTCCATGGAGGAGGTAGCTGAAGCTATTTCCAGCTCCGATAACTGGATAGGTAATTAAGGCCAGACGTCTGAATAGAAAAACTGTGTCCGAGGCTGGCACCTCGTGGACTCCTACTGGCTCAGTAGTCTTAACCTTTGCCGGGCAGAAATTGCCAGAAAAAGCACTGCTCTTTAATTAATCTCTCCCTGTGGAAACATATGTCCTGCCGACTATTCAGTGCTTTAACTGCTGTAGATTTGGGCATGTTAAAACGTAATGCAGATCCCAACCGAGATGCTTTCGCTGCTCCCAATCCCACTCAGGTGACACGTGTAACGTCCCTCTCGATAAATCGTCGTGCATTTATTGCTCAGGCCCTCACCTAGCCAATGACAAGAGCTGCCCTGAGCAGTCGCGTCAGAAGGCCATCAAAATTTCTATGTCCCAAGACAATATCTCCTTTAAAGAAGCGTCTGCCCGATTCCCTCCTGTGCGCAAATCCTTTGCGGATTCCACGCAATCTCTGCACCCCCTAAAAAGTGACGTCGTTCATGGTACAACGTCGTATAAAAAAACTGTTGTATCGAATCCCAAAGCTAGAAAAACTTTGCAACCTGGATATGACGTGATCGCCCACCGAGCTCTCATTGCTGACCGTGACCCACCCTCTCCTACTCCCGGCTCTGCACTGTTCAACCCTCACTCTTCCTCTTCTAATGAAAATCTTCTAGATTTTATCATTTCGTTTCTCATGAACATTTTAAATAACTTTGGTGATTCGCCACTACCGTCCAACGTTGCTACCAAATTAAACTCTCTTCTTTCTAACCTCCTTTCTCATGGCCAACATTCTCCAATGGAACAGTAGGAGCTTACGTCCTAAAGGTCATGAGCTTAATATTCCTTATTAATATTATTATAATATATTAATAAGGAATATTAATATTTCATTATTAATATTCCTTCACTCTTGACTATTTCTAATCCCTGTACGCTCAAAATTTTGTGTAAATTCATCCACCAATTTAACATTAGGTTGTAAAGAGTAGTGCGTAGCTGTGTTGTCTATTAGTTTAAATTTTACTTTGTAATTTTATCAAATTATATGTAGAATGTTGTTTGGTAGATATTTTCTTATTCGCACTTTAAGCTAATTCAGTAATAAATCAATGCTTCCAATCAAACCGTGTTTTCTCCAATACGTGACACTGGCAGTAATAGTCTGTTGAGTAGTAACAACGGCTGGTTGCCATGAAAAAAAAAAAAAAAAAGCAATACAAAAAAAAACATAACCTAAAAATTGTAAATAACTTTCGAAAGTCGAAACATTGTCTACAGCTACGGTTTAAAGAGTGTGAAAATACAGTATATTATACATTTAAGTTATATTTAACATTTAAGTTCCTAAAAAAATAAGTTAAGTTATAAAATGCAAAAAAACTGGGGTTTCTGTGATTTATCTGTAGGTAAAACCTTATCTAGTGAAAAATTTGATGTATTTCGAAATTACGGGTATAATACGATTGCTATCAATACTTTGGTACAAGAAGAAGAATCTGATGAACCGAAAAAGAAAAAGAAAAAAGGTGAAGTCAAAGAAAAAAAGGATTTTGTACCAGAACCAGTAGCTATATCTAAAGAAATGACCAACACTGAACTTAACATTCTTCAAAGGGTTACATTTGAATTTTCAGATTCAAGTATTGCTCATAAAATTAATCAGTCAGAAAACTATAAAAAGTATGATTTAGTAGCTGTGATTCCTAAAACTCTTCAAGCTTTTCAATATGCATGCGGTACTCTGGATATTGATATCATAACATTTGATCCTCTAGGGAGAATTCCATTTAAGATAAGTCGAAAAATCTATAAACAGGCAGTCGATAGAGGAATATATTTTGAACTCATGTATGCACCAGCTATCAAAGACTCCACTTGTCGAAAAAACATTATCAGTACTGCCCACAATTACTTCACTGTTGGAAAATCAAAAAATATAGTTATTACTAGTAACGCTGAGAACTATATGCATGTTCGTGGATTTTATGATGTTATTAATTTGGGTTTTTTATTTGGTTTTAACAATAATGAAAGTCTAGAAACTATCAGATCCAATGCTCGTAGATTGATATTGAAAGGGGAAGCAAGAAGGCGGGGAAAATTCTTCATCGTGGTCCATGAAACTGTTGATAACTCAGAGAGAGAAAATAAATGAATTACCACCGTTCAAATTGTATTTTATTTCATAAAACTACCATCCTTAAACTTCATAGCAGAAAATATAGTGTAATATTAGATTACTATTGTAACACTTTAATGAACAAAACTACTAAATAGATGTCAAAACATGTAGTTCATAACACATATCAATCTTAAAATACACTGTCTAATATGACATACAGGGTTGTTTTTTTTGTTTTAAATGTTATTCAAGGAAAATAACATATTTATTTTATAGTGCGGCCGCTCAGAGAATGCGTTCCTGACACCTATCAGTTGGTCATGACTAGTGGTGGGCACAACATAACACTGAGTTCTTTACCGTTCCTCCAAAATGAAACGCCGGGTTATTTTTAAGATTATTTTCGTTTTAAATTGGCGGAATCATTTAAAATTTGTATTTTAGTAATTTAAGTGCAAACCAAGAAAAGGTAATATTAATATAATAAAATTGTTTTATTTATTTTTTGTTACAAAGTTACAATCTGTATTTCTATGCAATAAAGTATATTGAATTGAATGTGCGTACAGAATATTAATCAGACTCCGATTCGCTTGAGGAGGTAGTTTCTTCATCATCATCTTCGCCTACATGTATAATTATTTTATTATCAATAACAGTTTCAATCCTAATATCTCGGTCAAAATGTTCCATAATCAGGTTTTTATTCTTTCAACAACCTTTGTCCAGTCATCTCTAGTGACTTCCCCGCAGGCTTCTTTTAATTAGGTCAAAATCTTTTTCGTGCTGAATGGCGGGGAAGTATTGTGGCGGGCGGCGTAACCTTTTATTTGAGCCCAGATTAGCTCAATCGCGTTATATTGGCAATGATACGATGGAATTCTTAGAACGCGATGACCGTACTCCAGAGCCAGTTCATCGATTTCGTATCGCACATTTGCCGCTTTATTTTCTTTAACTAATTTAATTAGCTCTGCTTTTAGCATCTGCATATATGCCTTTTGCTTGTAACCAACTTTTTTTCGCGCATTCAGTTTGGTTTTAGTTTTATTTTTTAATTTAATAAAGTCCATTATTTTCAAATTCTTAAAAAGAAAAACGAAACGTATTATTTCATAAAGTATACCTACCTGTTTAAGAACAGATTACGATACTGTTATTATTAGCACAGCACTACAAATATAAAGCTTTGACATAACCTTGTAATAGCGCAGTATAGATTTTGAAAAATATTGTTTACCAAGTTATTGGACACTCAGTTTGGCACAAAATTATAAAATTAATTAATTATTGATATAATAATGTTGTTTTAATGCTCATAAATTTTTAAAACGGTAAACAACCAGCAAAAATATTTTTTATCGTAACTGCAACGCCATTACAAAGTTACGTCGTCAGTTCAATCGCGATGTGTCAGGAACGCATTCTCTGAACGGCCGAAGTATAGTATCGATAAGTACAGAAATATAAAAATATGGCACCGCAAACTATAGCACATAGTCGTCTTTATTTTAATGGTATTCCAATTTAATAATGATTTTTGAGTAAGTGTTTATAATGCGGCTTATACTCACATTTATTGTCGAAGGTATCTGTGAAGTTTCATTAATTCATAAATTTGAGTGACAATGCTTTGCTTCATATAAAATAAATAGCTAACGCAAATAACTTTATTTCCTTGTAAACAAAATACATACCTTTTTTCTGCAAAAATTGTTCCTATTATTGCGTAAAAAAAATTTGGCCGGTAACTAAAAACAACCCTGTATATTATTACACTGACATAGTGCATTATGTGAATGTTGCATGTGAAAACTTGAAATATTTTAATCAATGTGCAATTGTCTGACAATGTAGACAACTTAAAATAAGCCAATAACATAGGGATTAATCTACTATGATCACCTGGGTGATTGATATTATCATGGTTTGATATTGCAAAAAAAATAAAACCAAGGTAAAAAAGTGAACAGGTAACTTGATTTTACTAGTTTCTTTTTTTATTAATGTACAGAAGGGCGCAAATCAAGCATTCCTAACCTTTCAAAAAATTAAAGTTGAATCTCATCTCTTTGACCTTGACTTTACGTTAAAAATTAACCAATTTTTAATTTGACTGGTTTGTAACGCTTGAACTGCTGGCTTCTGTACAAAACCGTTTTGAATGGTCACCTGGTCCTGGGCCACATTGTATGGTTGAACTTGTTTGACCATTATTTTAAATTAAACAAGTAAAAAAACTATGTCATAAAAACTGTACCTACTTATAAAATTATCTTAAACATCACAGTTTATTTTGGTAAAATATGATTTAAACATAAAATAATAAATTAAATATATCCAAATATTAAATTATTTCTCAAAAGTCATGGACAGTACAACCCAACGCATACTTTTGTTGAATAATTAGCTTACATTATGCCTTGATAGCCACTTATCATGCTTAGGCTACACTACCGTGATATGCCAATAATTATTGCCATAACTTAAACAACACCTAGGTGTAACCACGATTTACTGCCATAATTTTACAATGCCAATCAATATGGCAAATGGCGGTAGGCAATAGCTCCGGCGGCGGTCTTTTTTCGCACATCAAAGAAGATTACCGCAGTAATTATTGCGTTTGTGGCCACACTACCGTTTGTCCAGCCAGTGTGCAATATGAGCTCACCGGCGACGCACGTATCGACCGACATGGAATGGTCAAATGAAAAAGCGCTCGAGTTTTTAGAATTATTCCAATCCGAACCGTCTCTTTGGGATACCCTTTTTTGTCTTCTTTTAGCTTTGTTGAAATTTAAAAGATTCATGTAAAAATAATTGGCACTCATAAAACACAACACCGCTGCAGCTTCGACCTCCATCTTGAAAAAGTGATATTTTCCGCCAAATTTAATGCCATATTTATTGCCGGTAGACGGTAAGGTAGTGTGGCCGTAGTATAACCACACCATTTCATGCAGTAATTTAAACGGTAATTTAATGCCATAATTATTGCGGTAACAGCCCGGTAGACGGTAAGGTAGTGTGGCCGTAGTATCACTGATGAAACGTGAAGTAGGTGGGTAGGGTTCTCAAAGTAAACTTTTAGATCAGTGTGCCTAGTGCGAGTTTTTTTAACTTCACCATCTCGTTTACGTAAACTTCGTTTTGTATGGGATCGAAACAACGCCAACTAGTGGCAAAAATGGGAAACCTAATTCCTGAGTGTGAGTTTTTACATCGTAAACAATCGACCCCTTCGCATTCGAAAGTGAGAACGATATTGCACGTGATTGGTAGTTTGAAATGTTTTGTGAGTGCGAGTTGTGTTTTTGACGTTTCGAATAGTAACGTAAACGTAAACGCTTTCGAAAACTTCTCACTTGTATTCTCGCAGTGAGATAGTCGTGAAAACATAAGTTTATTAGTTTTGTTTTGTGTGTTGTACTTATTTAATATGTTTAAGGACAAGATGAGTGCAATTATAATGAAAAATATTGGAAAAAGAGCTCACGCATTTTATAATCCATTGGTAGATTTAACCTAAATTACCTATTAGGCTCGATATCGTTTGTTCAAAAAGATGTTAAAATTTTTATTTTAGAACAAGTCTAAAATCGTCACGACGACGGGTTCCTTTGTATTTAATTAATAAAATTAATTAAATTTTTTATGAAAGTTAAACGTTTCTAGACCTTACTTGATATTTTTTCATTTATAGGACATGTCCTCATTTTAATATAAACATACATGGCTCACTGTAACCCATTCTTCAAAACTCATACATAACATAAACAATTTTGCTAACATAATCAAACTGCTATAACCCCAAAGATTTAAACAGATATTCGTATTCTATAAGACCCAATATGAGAAATAGTCTCCTAAAAATGGTCGGATTATTTCACGAAGCTTACGGACATCACTTTTCAAAGTGAGTAAACGCGATTCGATCGGTTAGCTTGTGTTGAAACTCACACTCGGAAGTTTTCGATAGTCGATACGTGTAAAGTAAGCTCGATTAACGCGATGGTAAAGTTATTCGCAAAACGTTTTGCAACTCGCACTAGGCACACAGAACACTGCCACACACTATGGATGTTATGTGTCGCAACTACGCGCGTAAATGCGAAAGTGGAGATCTGCAGCATTTTGCGGGCTTTTTAACGCACTTACGCGCGTAGTTGCATTTTGTGAATTCACGACTTCATTCAAGCCCTTACAAAATGACACAGAACTGCTGGACTCTGTCTGTGTGCCAAAGGAACCTTGCGTCTCAGGGTACTTAGGTAGATACAGAAACAAGTTTCCGGTACAGACAAATCTGTGCGGGTCAGTAGTTACGGATCAGAACAGGTATAATATTTCTGTTATCTTATGAGTTCACTTAAAGAGAAACAGCTTTAACCGATTCTTTGCAGCGGTCATTTTTACAAACTTCTGCCCGTTGCGGCCATACATTTTTGTTATGACGGTCCTAAGGCGACTCACGCAACGATATAAAGATACGCCTCTTAGCCGTCATTAGCAGCTCAAATTGGTGAAAACCAATTGAAGTAAGCCCAAAAATGTAAACAAATTTTTGGAGTCTTAATATACAATAAAGCAGACTTTTTTAAATCACCGACCATACAATGAAATGACAAAGAATTTTAGAGACCACGGCACCCAATATTTCTGTTCATTCTTTTAACTATTTATTATACTTCTCCTATTTCGAATTTAATAAACAAAAGCCACTAATTTTGGGTTCTTCATTTATAAAAGGCCTTCGCGCATATTGAGTGTGGCTTAAATAAAATAAATACAAAAACCTTTGCATAACACTTATCTAAGAAATTCATTGTAAAATTTCAGTCAGACTTGCCGCAAAATATGATTCGGAAAATTAAAGAAATGAAGTAATACTGAACTAAAAGTTCTACTATTTTATTGAATATGCGACACTTCATAAGCATGACCGAAAATGTACTCTATGGACGTTACTTGTGTTAAGTCATGTGTCAGCTAGGTAAGACAAGAAAACTAATTAAAAATCACGACATTTCGCTTGTTGATAGATATGTAACTAAAAACGTTATACATATTACTATTCTACTATATGCATTTACTATTACGACAATAATAATAGTCCAGATATTTCTTTGTTTTATATTAAGGAATATTACGAGCAATCTTTGTGAATTCACCTTTGATAATAATGGGGCATCATAAAATCTCAGAAATAAGAATTAAACGATTTGAATTACGATGACGCCGCTCGGCTGTCATCCGTAATACAGAAAAGAAATTAGTTCGTATTAATCAAAGGTTGTTAACTCCTGAAGTTTCTAAATTCACCCTGTATCCTGAATCGAACACTATAAGCATAACCTACATAAAAAATAACGATAGTCTTGTCGACAGAAACCTTTAAAATGTTGTTTTGAAAGAGTATTAAGCAATTGAAAAATGGCGGCTTTGGGGCGTCTCCCGCACCACACGAAAGAAATGCAAGACGCCCCTCGGCCGTCATCCGCAACGAATCTGTTAATATACGCAAATTACCCCTGGTACCGCACAGGTTTGTTTGTACCGGGAACCTGTTTATTTATGTAAGCTCCCTCACGATTGTGCATGTTTCTTAACTTGACCTGCATGAACACGAGTGGATGCATTTACTGTGATGATTGCGGGGTGCGGGGTGTGTGACACTGTGTTTTTCAATCAATCGCCTCAATGCAACGTTTCAGATCTGCCATTTTTGTACAACATTAAATAAGGCATGATTTTCATTGTTTTCCTTCTTTTTTGATTCTAATTGTTATTTATTACAAAGAATAGTGAATTTGTTGAAAACTTTTATGAGATTTGAAAAGTTTATAAGCTCACTAGTTTTATTTAGGTACAGTTATAATATACCTGAATAAATAGGTACAACTTAAATCAAAAATGTCTATTTTTAAGTTTACTCTGCCTTTTCTTTAGTTTCTTCATGTAGATTGTCTTTATTTTCCACATTTAAACTATTGAAGTTCAAATGTTGGTCAGTTGATGTTCTTTTCGCATGGAGTGTAGATGCAGGAGTTGTAGGTTGTTGATGCGGAGAAAAGAAATCGGCAACCCATTTGAACCTATGAATAAAGTAACATGGTGGGTAATAAAAGGGTGCTTTTCCGTTGGGGGTTCTGTATTTTCATTAGTAAGGTTTTTCTTGTTGTTAAGTTTACCTAATGAGACTGAAAAATTAAGGCTGAAAAGCAAAGCATATTTTAGTGTTTAAGATGAGTGTGTTTTAATGAAGGATGAATAATATGTTGGTTTGGGTATTTAGGAGCAGATCAGATGTTCAATAAAAGACAGTTTCTATTTTTATATTTATTTCAAAATGCAATCTCAATCTTTAATACATGAACAATACAAAATGTATAAAATCGCACACTACTATATGTTATATGGAACAGTTACTTATACACACACACACAAATGACTTAAAAAAATGATACCTATGTAAAAGTATCACTTTTGTAATACCTTTGTTCTATACAATATCTGTAATAATACATTGCTGGTAGCACCAATGGCATTCTCACCTACGCTACAAGCACAATTGTATGATTCATATAAGAGTAAATCTTAAAATTTAAAGTTAGCCCCAAGAAAGTAAGAACCTAAGAATACAAGTGTTGATTGAATTCAAGAATGTAAGTGCATTTTATGAGTGTTAATTACATATGAATTTTTGCTGCATATTAGTGATGCTAATTTTGTTATTAGAGTGTATTCAATACAGTCATTTATGAACTTGCAATGATCTGAGAGATCCATATAGACTAGACAAAGATATTTTTGAACCAATAGAACATTACAGATATAAAGAAAATCATTGCAAGTAATATTTGAGCAAACATATCAAGGAAACCAGTCTTGAAACTTTCAAATAATATACCATTTGTGGCATAATTTGTGTAAGACATAAAGACATAAACAATAATTTTATATTCTATAAGGACACCAAAAGTGCCATGGCAATTTACATCACAAACATAAAACACCACCAATTACAAAATATATTAAAAGTATGAAAATAAATAATCTCCAGACACTAAATAGTAACTATTTGATAAATTCAGTCTCATTAGTCATACAAAATAAAAATTAAATTATTATCTATAACATGTCTTTCCTCAACAACTACTATTATTATTCATTACAAGTCACTGATAAAATTAGCATGATAACAATTAATATTATGATAATAAATGCAAGATTTACCCAAATGCTTTTTGAGTTACAATTTGTTACATCATGTCTTTTACAATTTATATTTAAACATTCTACTCACATTAAACAACTAAAATTCAAAATTATAAATTGGGATAATTTAATTGGAAACACTTAATAGCTATCAACTTTAAAAAATATTGTTTTTTTCTTTATTATGTCTAAACTAAACATTTTTATAGATCGCCAAGTTTTGACGAAAATTCTTTAAAATTTACATTTTTTATTAACATTGTGCAAATATCAATAAGAAGTGAACATTACTTCACTTGTTGACATGTTAACAAAAAAGGCGTGCCGTACTGTCCCTAAAGATAAACGTCAATAAATTTAAAATCAAATTATACACAAAATTAATTCATAAATTATATCACAAATTTATCTTTAAAACCAAACTTAGCATCACAATAAAATAATTTACATTAAAAAAAAAACTATTTAGTTATCTTGAAATTCAGAACTCATAATATTCTGACAACTCCATGGCTACATGATCAGTCCTACGCATTACATTAGAAAAATCTCAATATCTACTTTAACAAGTTTACAAGTGGAGAAGGGTTCATGTATACATCCTGACTCAGAGTATGACAACACTTGGGCTAATTGTTGAGAAAAGACACGCAGTGCGCGACTGTATTAACGTTTTCTACCAACCTGTTGTAGAGTTCGCGGCGTACACTCGCGGTGAACTTGCTTACGAGGCACAGCGTGACTGTGGCCGCGAATATTGCGTTGTATAGGAGGACTAGCTTGAAATTGCCGAGCCATTCAATGCGGCCGAACTCGCCGAGCAAGTCGAAATTTGTTATACCTGTGGATTAGATAGAGTTACTAAAGAGGTCAATTTTCATATAGAAGTTTAAGTATGGTTTTATTTAATTCACTAGATTTGCCAAGGACTGAGAAACAGTGTACATCATTTGATATAGTAGATTATGCAACGTTCGGCGCTGTAGTATCATAAATTTATTGTGACGACTTTTATGCTTCGGAGGGCCCGATGAGTCTCTGGTGCTATATACTTGAAAACAGTCCCTAGTCGATAACATTTTGTCTCTTTGCTGCGAGAGTAGTGATAATGATAATGGTGATATCTGTTACAGTATGATATGGGAACAGACACAAGACTAACACTCGTAAATCCATTTTTTTCTAAAACAAAGTTGATGTAACCTTATTATTGTTTAAGTCCTTGCGTCTCACGTAACGTTGACCCTAAGATGTTTCTCTATGTATGATAATTTACTATAATAACCGCATTAATCCTTACCTAAAATCTTGACCAACAGCGGCTGTGCCGTGGAATGCGCAAGTAACAACCCGCACAGGGATATAATCCTCGTGAGTGGCGTCCGCCGAACCCGCGGCAGTAGTCTAAGCGCCCTCATCGGAGCACTGAGGCCCGTGAGCGAAGCGGCGTGCAGGTATAGTATTAGGAAGGCTTCGAGCGTCGCGCCCGCCCATCCTAGTTTTGACAGCGATGCTATGCCCAGGGTGAATTGCTGTAAAGCAAAAAAAGAAAATATGTTAATAAATGTGGGCTATATCCTCGATAAAAAAAAAAAAACAAAATCCAAAAATAAATTGTTTTGTTTCTTTCACACCTTTGCAAAATGAAATAGTGCAAATATATTTTGCAGTATTTTATATAAACTTAGTATCGGGGAATTATGAATGAGAAAGTTAGGTATATAATTTTAAGGGATTTGTATATTTAAAAGTGTAGACTGTAAAAAATCGCTTGTTAGTGATAAGGCAGATAAATAGACCATTTTTACATACATACATAACCTCACGCCCTTTGGAATTTCCGGGAGACACCCTTTGGAATTTCCATTTTTCTTTGGAATAATCATATTAATTATTATTATCATGTAAGTGACAATAAAGCCCGATTAATTTTTTTCTTCTTAAATCACGATAAAATATTCTAATATTTTTAAATAACGGAAAAAATATGTTAAGTGAAAATCACCCGACCAGGACTCGAACCTAGGACCTCTCGTTTGCCGGACGAGTGCTCTTCCACTGAGCTACAGGGGCCTGGCGGTAGGCCTTGAAATTACTTAACACATTTTTGTTTTACGTTATATAGGGTCTTTTTTATGAAGATCTAAACATTTAAGGAGAAGGTTACATTTTAAGAGAAGATTAAGAATAATATGTGGATACAATTTACGAAAAAAAATTTTTTTTTTTTTATGTAAATTGATAAAATTTATAATTCGCTTAAGTTAACAACATTTTAGTTTAATCTATTATTTACGACTAAATAGCAAGAAATAAAAGCGTTTTTGCAACTATATCTATTAAGAAATACGTTAAGCCCCGATTTTTCAACAGTCAGAAAAAAATTATCGCTTAAAAGAATTGTTGAATTTCAATTAAAAAAAATGTATATAATTTTTTTTGTCATAAATTGAAACCACATATTATTCTTAATCTTCTCTTAAAATGTTTTCATCTTCAAAAAAATGCTGCCTCTAATGGTATAGCTTTGCAGCTAAGACCACCCGCGACCAATTTCTTTTCAGATATTGTAAATCTCAGTCAAAGTGAAGCATATGCAATGTTTAATAATATTTTAAAGTTTTGCAATGCTTAATTACTCTTAAATAACGGAAAAAATGTGTTAAGTAAAAATCACCCGACCCGGACTCGAACCTGGGACCTCTCGTTTGCCGGACGAGTGCTCTAACACTGCGCTACCGGGGCCTGGCGGTACGCCTTGAAATTACTGAACACATTTTTGTTTTACGTTATATTGCTAACGTAGCTCCATCTAATGGTATAGCTTTGCCGCTAAGACCACCCGCAACCAATTTCTTTTCAGATATTGTAAATCTCAATTAAAGTGAAGCATTGCAATGTTTAATAATATTTTAAAGTTTTTGCATTTAAAAATGCTTAATTATGGTCGGGTGATTTTTACTTAACACATTTTTTTTCCGTTATTTAAGACTAATTAAGCATTTTAAATGCTAAATCTTCAAAATATTATTCTTATATTTGTTAGTAACAATTCAAATGTTTAAACCGCATTATTTTTCTTTGGCGACTACGAAAAGATTGGCGCCAATTTCATATTCCATACTTTTTAAACGATCTGAAAAGTGTACAATTTTAATTTACTGGTTTGATTGGTAATTATTTAAATTTAAAGTACCTATAAAAGTAGATATGATGAAACATAAATAACAACTTCGTTTCATTCTTGTAAGAGATACGTACTAAATTGATTGCTCAGTAAGTACACAATAAGCGATCTTTGTTTTCTCGAATCGCTACGCTTAAGTTGTTCGTATAATGACGTCAATGATAAGAAGGTAAACACTAACAATTGATGGAATAGTAGGTTTGAATAAAGTAGCACTGAAATCTTGGTTGCCATTTCGTCCAAAAATTGGATTGAATTGAACTTTTTTTTTTTTAAACTGCGAGTACAATAAAACTTTGTCGTAGTAATCATTCGTATTATCATATCGGTCATGTAGGGTCGACTTAGAATAGCCATGCCGCCCTTTTATAAGTGTGTCGTAAAAGATAAATAAACTGAGCGACTTCGCTTGAACCCACTTACTATCAGGTGACATTGAGACCAAACGCTATGCGGTTAAACTGCTACATTTCATCCACCAACTCCGACGATAGCTAAAAGTAACGCGGGTACAACCTTGCAAAGCTGCAAGTTTGATATAATTTCCTTACCCTAGTGCTAAGCGGCACAGCCTTGATTCCTATAAGTAGTTCTAGAGTATTCTGCAGCACCATGAGCACTGTGACCGTGGTTAACGCTAGCAGCAGTAGCATAGCCAGCGGGTATACCACGTTTCTCTGAAGGGAAGATGTCTTGCGCTGGTTTTCTACCTCCTAGAATTAAAAGCAAAAGCGAGGGTTAATAATTTAAATAGAAAACTATTAAGGATTTTCTAGTCTTAAACGCGCCAATTTCAAACGCATATTTTTAAATGTTTTTCTGGGAGACAGGCTGACACCCTATAATACTGTGCCTACTGTCGACACAGCTTTGTTATATTTGTCCATCTCCTAATTGTATAATATGTAATTGATAAAAATACGGCAGAGATTTAATAGCGTTTATTGTTATCACATATTAAATGGTTAAGTGATACAATCGTTAGCGACAATGTTCGGAGAGCGACTGTCTTCTAGTACATATTAAATATTGATTATGTTACAATTACAAATTAGGAGATGGACTAATATAACAAAGATCGACAGTAGGCACCATACCTTAAAATTTTGTCAAACGTGACATCAGATGGTTTTAAAGCCTGTGGTGTGGCCTACCCAATGAAGGACACAGGCGTAGAGTTGTTTAAGTATATGTGTATGCGTATTTTTAAATATATGCATTATCGTTAGGTAGTCGGTAGGGTTTGTCAGAAATCACTTCGGCACTTAAAAAATTCTGACATTTGGTAACCTCAACTGAGCCAATGTCACAGCTGGACAGAGAAAGAAAAAATTTTGTGATGAAAACAGGTATTTGCTCTCAAGTCATAAAGTATTTTTTAAAAGCTTTTATTTAACTTGCAATGTATGATTCTTCTTATTTATTATTTAATTAGGGATATTTATTTATTTACAGAGTTCTTTATAACACAAGTCTTTATTGAAACCTAATCTAGGCTAAATAATGTAGTTTATTTATTGTAATCGTCACGGTAGGTGAGCAGTTGGACGAAAGCAATATGGTGTACATCTCCACAGGAGGTCGATGCTATGCATACTCTGTTTGAACATCACTTAACTCTTACGACACAGCATGAAACTTTGTCGAATCAATAAACTTTTATCTAACTTAGCTCAGATAGTATTCATCGATCTTGAAACGATTCACATAGATAAAATGTTATTGCACCGTTATATTCAGATTTCATTGTTTTATCGACAGGTGCTCACATAAAAGGTGACAGGGAAGACAAATGACCCATCCATCCTAAACAAAAATAAGCTAAATTGAAGAATTTTATCGTCATTGAGTGATATATCGAACCTCGTATGTCAACCCTACAGTTTATTTATAGATGATGCAATACGGATACAATTTTTCATTTATCGCCTCACGCTTAGAAATGTTAGCTATTATTGCAAGTATAAATAAAGGATTCGTAATGCTCAAAACCATTACGGAATTAAATTCGCTTCATTGACTGTTTAAGATATATACAGAGGCGATTATAGTTTCTATTCAGATAAAATTATATTGATCTTATTTCTTTAAATATATCTCGGATAATAATTTAAGCCAATATGATCATAGACATTTATACTTAATACTTAAGATTGATTGTGTCCAAAATATGATTTAATATTCAATGAAATCCTGAAGTTTTGCAATATTATAAGGAACACAGCCTCCAAACAATAATAATTATTTATTTTAGTAATAAGCTGTAAAAATTCAGTTTGTTAAACCTAGAGTTAACAATAGAAGGTGACTCCAAAGTCTCTCTCTGAGACAGGGTAAAGTCCTACATATGACATTAGGATGAGTAGTGCTCAGTCTTCATTAGTTCTTAGAAACCAGGTTTCTTCGAACCTTACAACTTATTTTAAAAGTAGTTGTTTCAGTGAAACAGTGCAGGATAACAAATATTTGGGACGAAATTTCTAATGATTTTGTTAAGAAACTACTTGTTTTATCATCTTTTAACCCTCAAATACTATAACTATTCATTATCTACTGCCTTAATTCAGAATATCATTGTTTTATCTCCGACAGTAAAGCGCTTTTACCCTCTACTTCGACCCCTTCCAGTTTTTTTCGCAATAAGTCAAGCTACAGTTTATGTAGTACCTACTAAATTTCACTATCGGCTCAGTGGTTTAGGGGTGAAAGATAACTACTAACGAGTTACTTTTGCATTTATACTACACGTAAGGATTTTCAAACATAAACGCAAAACCGTATTTAATTCATTCAATCTGTACGAACCTGTCGTTTCTGTACTATCCTATGCAGCCTCTCATTGAGGCCAGCCTGCAGCGCGCCGTTCCTTAGCCTCAAAAGCGGCGTGTCTTTGCCGCACGGTGTCGACGCGTTGCTGGCTTTCGACATCGTCGACGCATCTGCGTCGACAGGCGCCGAAATGTCGCCGTGGTCGGCGTACATCGGCTCTGGAGATATGTAGCCTCCTCCTGGAACAGAAATTGATTGAATATAAACAAATGTAAACGAAAGAAATAAAACGTATGTTCGCTGGTCAAATCTTTATAGGTAGGTTCATCTAATAGCTAGGAGATGTAGGTACGAGTACAGCACGGATGTAGTTTGTTTCGTTAATATATATATGATTTACATGGTACGTTATGTTTTTAACTGGAATTACCGGAGATTTATTTCAATAAATATAGAACGTTTCGTTGACTTTCAAACTTGTGGTAAAATCTGTTCTGTAATGAATACTACGTAATATAAAAAGAACCCGGAAGTTTTGTAGACCAAACGGGAAAACACAAATATTATCTATTTGGCGTACCTACACACGCAAGAACAGTAAATACAAAGTCTGAGTCAATTTTATCTGCGTAATATTTCCTAATAGGTACATCAAAAATTAAAACTTGAGATCGAATAAAATTTAAATTGAAATTTAAATATGTATATTTATCTATTATTTGAATGGTTAAAAATCATATTTTTGATCTTAGAACATATAATGTCAGAGACACTAGGTTCATACACGTCATTTAATTTTATTGTTTAACAAAAATAAACATAATTTCGCGCCATGTCATCGATCTAAAACAATACAACGGAAAGCAAGATTTTACAACAATGGATATGAACACCTGGAAGGTTATTTTTTAACAATAAGTTGATATTGAGGTCAAACATCAGTTGAGCCACCAATCAAAAGGCATTGCATCAATATTAACTTAGCTGTTTGGATGATGTTTAGGGAAAGCGTAATATTCCATTTTATAACCGACCCTATTACCGTTATAATATAATATATATCACAACCAGTATCGCGAGGTTTCACCAGCTTAGTTTCTGAGCTTGTGGGCATTTCTTGATAAAATACTTATGGCCTTACTCCTGCCTGATTAACATAGCTTTCTCCAAGTAAACTAAGTATTTAAAAATTGGTCTAGTATTTTTTGTGATTATGATTTATATTAATTTAGATAAGGGAATACAAAGGTAGGGTTATATTAGTGCATTTATGGCAGGTTTCAATATTCAACTGACTGGTATGAGTAACCGATACAGGTACAAAACTGGTAGAAAAAAAATAGCGTTTCACAATATCTATTAGCTACGAGCTGTAAGTTCTCAAATTTGGCACAGACCCTCTTTACATGACGTTCTTCCAAGAAACTAGGCGATACGTAATTTATATAGAATCACGCATCCGCAAATTATTTGTATGATATTTGCACTAAATAAATGTATAAACTTATTCAATCTCTTCTTGATATGTTTTGGTATTCGATAAATTCTTTATAGTATATTTTTAGAGCTTTTGTTAATAATTGCGTTTAATTCCTTACGTAAAACGAAACGCCAATCCTTTGACTTATGTTGCCATTGGTTAAATCACATTTTTATGACGTCAAAGTAAATATTTAAAGAATAAATTATGTCATTCAATAATACTCGTCCTTTTTTTCAAGAACTGTTATAGATAAGTTAGAAAGAGATAACTGGATTATTGATATGTTGACAGATATTTGATAGGATATTTAGTTAAATTCATAAATTGTTACGTCGTCGTTGGCTAGATAAAACTAATTATCCTGTAATTGGTCATCAGTAATGAAAACATAACTCGCTATTGGCCGCAGAAGACCATTGCCTCATTGGTTAAATTAGTGCCACCTTTACCTCATTGGTTAAATTAGTAACTTGTTACGTCGTCGTTGGCTAGATAAAATGACTTATTTTGTAAATGGTCAAATGTAACCTAGCAACCCATTAAAATCAAACAGTTCATAAGCAGTGGTTGAGATGTCAAGATTTTGAATATAGAAAGGCATTTTGGTAGTGAATTCTATTGTTCGTAGGCAAAACGAACAGTTTTCATGATATTGAAACCCGCCAGTGTTAGTGTAAAATTTACTTCGCCGTTAATTTAACATACTTACTCATACAGTTAAATATACAATAGTTAAAACTATGCTGAATGGGGCCAAAATTTCACTATCAGTGAAACTAATGACATACTTAATGAGCCACAAAAGGTACAAATACCTTCCATGTACTTGTCACATAATGAGAAATACAGATAAAGGCTCAGTTTGTCTTTTGCATCACTAAACTATGATTAGCGCAGTTTTACTCACAGAAGTCTACTGTGAGTAAAATGCTATTTGTCTGACACAAATAAAAATGTTACTCTTCATTGTCAACGGAATCAGAAACAAGTTTTTTCTTGTTTCTGATTAAGTCTTTGTTTTTATTGTGAAGTTTTATACATGGCTAAAACCACGATAAAAAAAACCTACACAACGATACTAAAATTATGTATTTTCCTTCATTAAGTAGCTTAAAAATGACGAAAATCTGTTGAGTAGGCATTTAGGCATTTTTCTCAAATCTGTGCTTTAATTATACAGTGTTTGGCTTTGACACGACAGAGTAGCTCTAGGTTAAATACTAAGTATCTCTGACCTATCTGTATGTATTATTTGACTTGCTATACCCGTATCAACATTAATTTAGTAGAGCTCAATAGTTTAAATATTTATTTGAAGTGCTTATCTCTTTCACAAACAGTACCTATTGTTAAATTTATAATACCTACTCTGCATTTGATAACCTAGATCTAGAAGTAAATTGAGCGGGTAAACTGCTACTTATGATGATGATTCGATGTTTTTAAGCAGATTAAACCGATATTCATTATTATCTTCATAGACACTAGGCATTAGGTTGACAGCAATTATTAGTCAGGATTAACACAAAATGAGCTGACTTTGTCTTGATTTGATTTTTCTTGCAGCATGTTGCGTTTACTCGAAATAGAGTATAACATAAAGCAAAGTATTCAATCAGATACTTTTTTAATTCAGAGTGCCTTTGTGCTCTTTGTCTTGAAAAGTTACTTCTTCTTGTTGTGAGACAAATTCAAATTCTAACCGTCCAAAATAACTAAAAGTCACTTGAGTCATAAAGCTTTGTTCGAAAAGGTTGCGGGAGATTATACTTTAAGCCGACTTCGATATTTTTGTCACTACGGACATTTTATGTTTCCAATATGGTCGTGCTTCTTTTCGATACAGTTAACTCATAATAAACATATTTACAATCTTGATAAATAACACAAAAAAATTAGAACAAATAGATACGTGGCATACCTACGCTTAGAGTTAATAGAGTTACGTCTCTAAACAGAGGCTATAATATTTTTTGTATGGGAAAAACTATTAATTTTAAAAAGTTGTAGAACAAATGTTGTTGGGATTAATGTGGAGAGGCTGCCCGCAAGAGGTGATGCGTTAATTGAAATTAACCATGTATATTAAAAATATAAGAACAAAAAAAAGACGTGTGGCACTCGGAGACTGCCGCGGTAAAGCTATTGCATAGCATTTTTTATCAACTTATGCAATTATAATTATTTATTTATTTTATTAATGCAGTAATGTTTGATCTAATATGAAGTTCCACAAGTTCCTAGTAGATGGCGCTGATTGTTTATTAAAGCTCGCATGTAAAGTTATGAAATCAAAGTATCACCGCTGTGCCCGGTCGGAGTGGGGGTGTTAGGTTTTTTTCGTTACGGAATTTCTGGATTCGGTCCCCACGCTCAAGGCCCGCGATAGAAGCTATGCAATAGCTTAAAAAACATTAATTGCACTTTGTGACCATATCTGTAATGCACTAAAGAGACTAATGCACTAAATTTCACTCCTTTGTTTAAGTTTAGGTATACACCATTTTTTCATAGACAAGGCAACTCCTTTAGTTCTTGTCTCGTGGATTTCATGTCACTAACAGTTATGTTATAAATAAATCAGTCATGAAAACAGGTAAACAATACTAATTTGTATTACTTACAGCTTACCTTTCACTAGACATATTAACTAAAAATAACTCTGCTGTCAAAATACATAATTTATGCATAAATTAACTTTTTTTTTATTTTGACTGCACGTTATCCAACCTAGATAAACTCTTAATAATATAATCGAAGAAAAACAATAACTTTTTGAAGTCAAAATTTGAGGGTATATTTAAGCGAATTTGAGCGGCGTTATAACACCTGCAGGGCTAGCATGCAACCATCGATAAATAGTCGAATGGACAAGATAAATATTATTTTGTTATTTTATCCTATTATGTAAGCTTATATGCGCACCATAATAGATAGAGTTACTCGATTTGATACCATGATTAAGACCACAGAACCAAATATGTCATAATCTTAATAAATTACATACACTAAATACCAATAAAAGTCGATAAAAGGCCCAATTTATCGTTGTCAACGGTAGCATGCTAGCCCCGCTGGTCGGGTAATCTGGGTTAATAAAACAAAACGCTATGTACAATGCTGATCCTATTTAGTTCAAAAGAAAACAGAAACACAAATTGGAAAATATATATTCAACTACGCGAAAGTTACGACTACAAGAGTTAATCTCAACACCAACTAACTATTTGTTTAGCACCTTTAAGCGCCCACAAGTTTTCAATACATAAAACATCCAGTACAGCTAACCACAATCCTTTCTAAAGGCCTACATCGTATTTGCATTGCAAAACTTTTCCCTCAGTTGCTAAGGAACTAAGTAACTTCCCACCTACGCAATAGTGCTCAAAATTATGCATGACTTAGTGTAATTAGCATGCTACAAAACAAAGACGTAGCGTATTTCATGCGCCTACGCACTGTAATACCTAATTCAACAGATACAGCCTAGCTTTGTTGTTGAATACTAATATATCTATTTGTAAATTAAATGATTAGTGTTATTTCAATGATGACACATACTACATATATATAATATATACACATTTTATTGCATACCTCTATGTTAGTTAAGATGCGGACAAAGATAGTATAGCTAATGAGCTATTAAAATAAATTGAATTTTTGAAATTTTGGCAAACATATTAAATAACCGATGATAAATGTACCTTAATTAAATACATAACACCGACAGGTGAAGCGGTTCATTATCTGTAAGTCACATTGTATATTATTACAAATTTAAATTAGCTTTAGAAATAAAACTTTCGTAATGCTCTTTATTTAATTTCAGTACTCGGTATTTCAGAACTGATACAAGCTGCTACAATGATGATGATAATACAGTGTCCATGCTATTTATAAACTTGAAAAGTTTCAAGTTCAACATATTCGCCAGTAGGTATATCTTTTTAGTCGTCGTGGCGCCGTGGTTACTGTGCATAATATCAACGATATCGCAGGTTAAGTGCGCTCGGTGCGGCCGGTATTAGGATGGGTGACCGCCGACCATTCATTTCTCACAACGACTTCCGTGCTTCGGAGGGCACGCTAATCAGTCGGTCCCGGGTGCTGTATACTTGTATACAGTAGTCGTTAGGGTTTGTCAGAAGCCATTTCGGCACCCTGAAATATCTGACATCCACCAACCAGCACCGGGCCAGCTTGGTGGATTACGGCCTAAACCTCCTCGTCAACCAGAGGAGAGACTCATAGTCCTGCAGTGGGCTCATTACATTGTGATGATGATGATATCTTTT
This sequence comes from Stenoptilia bipunctidactyla, assembly GCA_944452665.1. Lineage (NCBI taxonomy): Eukaryota > Metazoa > Arthropoda > Insecta > Lepidoptera > Pterophoridae > Stenoptilia > Stenoptilia bipunctidactyla. The sequence goes on from OX101728.1 coordinate 18,274,997, forward strand.
TATAATTTTTGTACCTACTATTCATTATTATTATTGGGGGTTACAGGACTGTTTGAGAAGTATTGTCCGCTCGTCACTCTGCGTCCTAAAAAGATCTATTGAGTGAGTCCTCATCTACAACTCGCCGTACAATCCAAGGGACTAAGCCCTTGTTTAACCTCAATTACACCTGATGGTAAGTGAAGATGAGGTCGAAGATAAAAGCACGTGGGCTTAGGAAAGAACTGGCTCTTCATTAAATATTTCTGGAACACATCACCGGTAAAATTTGGCGACAGATTTGATAAAAAGGGTGGTCGCTAGCCAGTCGGACTGAGATGGGACCCTACCACCAAGCGGGGGTCACTCGAATTAGTCGCCTTTTTTCTTTATCAACTCAAGCACACCTACCTGTAGCAATGGCATTGGCCATCCGCCGCCTGATGGTTTCTTCTTCGAACGAGTACACATAGTACTCCTCATTCAGGTCTCTTAGAAATTGGGGCTTCACCAGCACTCCGCCAACAACGCCAAAAAGACGCACGAAGCCAAGGGGCGTAAATACTGTAACAAATTAATACATATGGTCAATACATACACACTAGTAAATACCAACATAAGTTCACGCCTGCATCCCTTACGGGGTACACAAAACACCAGAGGTTATAAAACCATCTGATGTCACGTTTGAATTTGGAGGCATTATAATGATGGAGATAGACTATTACAATGACAGGGCTTTAGCCTATCGCCCACAAAAAACCTCCGACAAAACCTCTGTCCCTTAACTGACTTTTACAATGAGCCCGGGAAGAGAAGCAGCTGGCGCATTCTATGTTTTTCCTTTGCTCCCATACCAGCATGCTCAATATCTTTATATTTTTTCATTTTATAATTTCGGAGCTTATTCAAATTGCCACAAAGAAAGCTTCTTTATTGGTATATGTAGGTATGTGTTTGCGTTATGAAGATCACACAACGAAACGAGGGTGTACCTTTACTTACTAGGGTATAAACCAGAATCGAGACAATTTTCATAGTTCGTTTCAAAAACCGACCCGACTACTGGAAAATCTTTCCACTTCTTTCCCAAGCCCGAGTGCTTTCATCTTTGACCTCACCGTTACTAACCTTCAGGTGCGGTTGGGGTGCGGGGCTTAGTCTGAAAAGACTGCTTAAACTTGAACTCAAGTTTGTCAACGTACGATTTTCGTGGTTTTCTATGGAGAATTGACAGCGAATATGATTAATTTATGATTTCTCTTTAAAGCGGATTTTTATAGTAAATAGGCTATCTAATTTATAGACTAAATTAATTTAATTTTTGCGAAAGTATAATTTTAATCTTCTCACTATCTTACTAATAGGTATTATAAGTGTGTTTTGGATGGATGTATGGGTGTTTGTTTCTTAACCGCGGCAGTACGGCTTACCAGGTTTGGTTGAAAGATTAGAAATTGCGCGGGAAAATCGCGTGAAACAGCTTGTTTAATATAAATTACAATATTTCTTGAAACCGCCTTTATCCTAAATGCACATAACGAATGTAACACATAATCATTATTTTTATCGATAAATATTATTCAGTGAAAATTTTTACCGCGCAAAAGTTTTTAGAACACAGCAAGTGATTGTGATGAAATAACTGTCCATTCATTTAATTCCTCATATTTGTCATACACCGCGTTTGTTTGATATGATTTACTGCTTATCTTGCTATATGCCTTTGCATTGACTAACTGATCAAAAGTATACAGTAAAACAACAAATATGAGTCTATTTTTAACCGACTTCCAAAAAAGGAGGAGGTTCTCAATTCGTCTGTATGTTTTTTTTTGTGTCTTTGTTACACGATATTTCGGACAAGTATAGATCAATTTTGAAAATTCTTGTTTCATATGATAGAGGAGACTTTATAGTTGGTCCTCACTCAACCGATTTCCTTTCATCGAAATCGGTTGAGTACTTCCTTGAAAATTTCATTTGAAGTACTCAACCGATTTCGATGTTTACGTTGTCAGTCAAACTCAGCCAAAGTTATGACGTGAAGTCGGTTGTTTTAATGCTCTGCATTCGTTTATTATTTTATATGTTAAGGATGGGACGATTGTCTTCCATACCACGTGTTGGAAAGTGAATATAAAGACTAAGGTGGCACACGTCTGCCTACGAAAAACCTATTCAGTCGTTATTCACTGTTATTTAATCGTAGAGTTCGAATCTTAAGCTATTTCTTTTACTCTAATAAAATGTTTAAGTCGATTACAAAAAAAGGTAGATTTATATTTTATGGATTGTTTAAGACTTATTCTTAATTTATAGGAAAATTGTAGAAATGTGAAAGTCAGTGAAAATGACGCCATAAACCACTCATCCACCGCAACCTAGTAGTGTGGTTCCAGTGGCCTAGTGTATTAATAGTTTTGCCTAGTACGAGACGGCTTAAACGCAGGTTTCGAATGCCGTCGTTGCTAGAAATTATTCCATTATCATACAACTTAAAACTCACGGCATCGTTGAAAGCTGAAAGACTATTATGATATGGTACTTTTCGAACATGAAGGTATCAAGTCTTATGCATAAGCGAAAAATCAAGCCAGTTTTCACATTTAGATGTGAAACAGATGTCAAGAACAGCATAACTACAATCAATCCAACCGCTCTACTTACGAAGAGCAGTTGCAGAACATTTATAAAATTATAATTCATTTAATTCGGCAAACATAAATATTTCTGACACTCACACAACATTATCTAGCCCAAATTAAGTTTCTTAAAGAACTTGTGTTATGGATACTAGATAACTGATATACTTAAGATATATATATAAACATAACATATTGAATAGATACATATTTTTTATTAGAATAAACTTAAATAAACATCCATGACTTGACGACTAATATCTGTGTTCATCACACAAATATCCGCCACCGCCGGGATTCGAACCCAGGACCTCTGGCATAGAAGGCAATGTATGTTACCGCTACACCAGCCATTCGAATAACATCAAAATAATCAGTTTTTATGTAATTCGAAACCAAACTGTAAAACAGCTTTATATTATTGCAATTGCAAATAAACGCAAAGCACTGGTCGCATAGAAACGCAAAACTGCCAACTGTAACTCTGACAACCGTTGCCACGCAAGTCATTAAATCAATTTGACATGAGCCAGAAAACAACGCGCCGATCGTTTAGTTTCATAAATATTTGAAATACCGCAATTGAAATTCATTAAAATGGCTTCTAGGAGTATCTTAACCAATCCCGCTCTCAAAGACCACGCTAGTATAGCGATGAGTGAAGAGTGGATTAACTTTTCCAACAGAATTGGTGAGGTTTCCAGCTTGGTGAAGGACCTATCAAGCGGAGACAAGGCTAAATCTGATGCTGCACAGATTCTAGCCGACAAGTACTTATCCGGGAAAGTTATAATAGATGATAACATAGAAATGAAAGTCAAAGATAATCGTACCGTTATAAATAAGAACGCTTTCCGTGAAGTTGAAAAGGATGTGAGTTTCTCTATCTCATTTGATATGAAATGTTTATTATTCATTGCTATTTAGTCCTACAATATTAATAATTTTGGTGCTGTGTAAAGGTTTAACCATCTAAAACATGCACACATTTAGAATGAATTTCTACGTTTATATCTGCTACTCTGATTATATCTTTTCATAAATAATAACCTACTATCAATCTAAAGTCATTTACACGGACTATTTAAATATAGGTCAATACATCAATCGTCAATGACATCGCTAATGAAATGAACGTTCTTATCTCCAATAATAGAATACAAGACCTTCGTTTAGGGCGTCTGCTATCTGACACATGTGTACACAAAACATACACCTGTAATACAGTACCTGGTATATTCATAGGCATAGACAAACGTGATTAAAATCTCGTTCTAGCTATTAGAAACCCGCAAGAATAAGACAAATAGTAACGTACAGGCGCGCATGATTATCTGATGTTATTATTTTAGCAGTGAAAGCAATTTGGCATGCACACCTATGATTACATTTGCGATCATAGCTTCTTCTTATGTACTGTAAATGAGTAATTAACGAGGTCTGCATATTAATAGAATATAGACAGTGGGGCTTTGTTTACAGTATGTTGCTATTTTAAGAATAGCTTATCGCTTTTACAAATAATGCGAAGATAAAAACAAACAAATCGCTACTTTGTGAGCTTCTAAATAATGACTATGAGGAATGTTTTAAGAGCTCGGTCCTGTTGCCAATTAAAAGTTAACTGGTGTTGATTGGCCGAATGAATGAGACCTGATTCTTTGTTAATTAACATAACTTATCATTCTATTCTAAATTTAAAATTATGATACGTTATGTGGATGTACGGATGTTTGATTGTTTATTACCTGCAACACGCAAACTGAATGTTTACTCAAACTTGACAGTATTTTGAACAACAATGTTGCGTCCGTATATCTCTAAAACAATATATTAAACTAAACTGAAATATTACGTCGGACATATTTAAAGGTACGAGTAATACCAAGTTTAGTTTATAGAACAGATGCTTAGACAGAGAAAGTTGACAAACATGTTCTAAAAACAATTTTAATGGACAGCGTTTCTAACGCCTCAGCTATGTAAGTGAGAATTTAAATAGTGACGTAACTGAGGTTCAATTGCAAACTGCAGAAAAATGTCATGATGCAACCCTAATCCAGTTCGGATTTCAGCACCTACTTGCATACATACCTTCTTCTAGAAAATCTATTACCTCATTTAAAAGCATTTTATTTACGCAAATGTCACTTACATATTCATTTACTTTTTATATAATTAAACATTATGGTTATTTATTAGATAACAGAATATAAAGTGTTAGGTACATAGTTATTTTATCCAAGTCATTAAATATTTATTTAAGTACGTATATTATTTATTTACTATTAATTATATGGTATAAATATATTTTGTTAGAAGTGTGATGTCACTTCTTCATACACGTTTACCATAAATATGATTTGAAACTAGTTTAAAACAACTTCATGACCCCAAGTAAGCATAGCTTGTGTTATGGGATACCATGTAGCGAACTAGAGGGAATCTAGAATAAATACATAAATAGATAAACACCCAGACACGGAACATTTTTTCTTGTTCCGTGCGGGAATCGAACCCGCAACCACCGGCGTCTGAGGCAGACTGGTTTACCTCATCGCCAAAGTGGTCGTCCACTTTGGCGATGGGGTAATGGATAGGATGGATGGGATTACCTGGAAGAAATCGCTTCCAGTGTTTTTTGAATGACAATAATTAATAGTCATCATAATAATAATAGCCTAATCATTATGAATGGATTTATCATACTTTTTTATACTTTGTTATATTGAAAATTGAAGTAAAATATATCTACACAAAGACGCCATACATATGTAACAGTCTGTACATCTCGACGCATTTTAAATGCGGAATATTTATAGAACGGATTTTTTCAGGGTCAAGTAGACAAAAACGCTTGGATGGCAGAGGTCAGCAAAGACGCAGATCGACGTGCGCAAGATAGAAAAATTCGCAAGGAACGCGCCGAAACGTTTAACACACGGGCAATCAAAGCGTTTCGCAGAGGAGAGTATGAAAAGGCCCTTTCTTGCTACGACAAAGCTATTGAACAAATCAGGGACAACCCAATGTTGTACTGCGATCGCGCTCTCACAAACATTAAAATGGGGAACTTTGAGAAGGTAAGAATATGAGCAAGAATCTTTTGTTGGAATCCAATTTTGAATCTTTATATTCTTAACAATGATAAACCATAAAAGTTTCTTCAAAAAGTCTGTATTGCACGAAAGGGGAATATACTTTTTATTTTTCGATAACATCGATCAGTTATACGGTCATTATCACGCGAAAGGTAGTAGCAGTCTTGAAAAGGCAGTCGAGTGACTAATTCGTTAACGGTATCCGCGTGCGCTCAATGTTCGATGCACTTCGATTTTTAGTCGCTTTCAATTTTGTTTTTGTTTTAACAACTTTCTTTCTTAAGTTATCAGCACCAAATGCGTGCAGTTTTTATCACTTATATACGATAAGAGGATAAAAATCGACGCAATGTCCGGAACATTTTAGTTTTTGATCGCAATCGGCTGAGCGTGAATTACAAGAATTATGCTTATAATAACAAGAAATGATCAAGATATATTGTAATGAGTTTCTATAACAATAAAAAACCGTCGCGACTCGTGACTACTAGAGCGTATTGGCAAAGAAAGTGATTTATTAGTAAATTTTTAAACACACATTATTTACACCTAATGTAATTCTTAAGTCTTTAGTTAGTACAAATATATTGACGACCGGCTGGTGTAGTGGTAACATACATTGCCTTCTATGCCAGAGGTCCTGGGTTCGAATCCCGGCGGCGGCGGCGGATATTTGTGTGATGAACACAGATATTAGCCGTCAAGTCATGGATGTTTATATGTTGTTTAGTCTAATAAAAAATATGTTTTTATTCAATATGTATGTTTATATATTTCTTAAGTACCTACCTATATCAGTTATCTAGTATCCATAACACAAGTTCTTTAAGAAACTTAATTTGGACTAGATAATGTTGTGTGAGTGTCAGAAATATTTATTATTATTATTATATGAACTTTTCAAAATCGTGTTCAACTTAATCAGCCTTCAAATTAACCGAAATTGAAGTAGTTAAATTACAGATTAAAAACGGTAATAAAGATAGTGGCGCGTTAAAACATGATATCTAAATCCTTAACATCGTTTCAATATGATGTAAGTTGATAAATAGATAACATTCATACCTACATAGGTTGCAATGAAAGCTATTTTACATAAAATCATGTTTCCAGGTATTAGAGGACTGTGATTTGGCCATTCGTCTGTACGAGAATAGTTTCAAAGCACGATTGTACAGAGCCAAAGCTTACAAAGAGCTGGAAGACCATAAAAAACTAGAGGAGTGCCGAAAAGAACTCAAGGAAATGTTTCCTCAACATGAGGAACTTATCAAATATTTTCTTGATAAGAAGCAAGGTTATGGAGATGATGAAGATGAAGACGAACAGAAAGATGAACAGGATGATAAACAGGAAAATAACTGAATATTTTTTACAAAATATTCAAGTCAAAGCTGTTTCGTCCCATTAATTTCGATATATTTCCCTATTTGTACTATTCATGTCACATGGTTTTTCCAACTCAATGTGGAAACTTACGGAATTCTTGTATCTAGAATTGGTATTGTGAATGAAAAAACGACGATGTATTTATGTATTCCGGTCTGTAGATAATTTGCCATGTTTGGCGTTCTTTACGTTTCGGTTAGTTCCACATATTTCTTGAACGTAGTGTTTTTTTTTTGTTGATCTAACTTGCTTGTGCAATGTAATTTAAACTATCTATTTACATAATGAAAAGCCAGATAGCACGTGGCAATGACATCTGGTACTGAATAAAGTAAATTGAAGTAATTTGTAATTTTATTATCTAATCTCAAGGTAAACGTATAATTTTGCGCTGTTGATATTAAGTAAAATGTATCACAATTGCAATACATTAAATTCGAAAGTAGTTAACTTTTACATGTCGGTTGCATAGGGTTCAACAAGCTGTATATGAACAAGCAAAAGTATACTTCTGATAGTTTTAAATAAGAGTAATAAGATAACAGAACTACAACGTTAAAATAGCTCACAGCAGTGGACTACGAGTTCAAGTCTAGCTCACGTTTACACTTCTAAAATATTTTAATAAAAACATAATTGAAATGACAACAAAAACCAGTTTCCCTGCAATCCGACTTGATTCGTACCTACTGCATGTGATTCTGCAATGATTACACGGGAGAATAAGAAAAAACTGGCTTTAGATCATAAACGATCTATTTCTACTGAAAAATATAAACACAGCTTGAGACCCTTTAGGTATTTTACATTTCTTATTCTATATGATCAATCTTATGGAACATATAAATTTCCGATACCGAGCTTGGGGGTTCAACGCAAGTGGGTCACCAAAACAGAACAAAAATTGCTTCTACATTACAAAAGCATCACCTTAGTCTACGTTTGGGAATGAAGCATTGTTAACCATAACCATCAGTGGGTTAGCCACAACCAAGTATAGGCCAAGGCATGCTTAGGTAAAGATAGTGTCGCACGATATTGTCATTCACGTGAGCGTCATTTAAAACAAAGTTCGGGTTGTACTGCCCTACATAATGTAAACTCTTTGTACATAATGTAAGTAACCGGGACAAACTAACCAGCCGTTAAGATCAATAAACTAGCAGGTGACGTGACACTGTCACCGGTATTGTTTAGTGTTGTTTTTTAATACCAAAACAAATGACGGTCAACGCCCTAGTCGCAAACTGCAGATACCAAGAACCTGTCTCATTCGCCGACTTAACAGTAAATTACAATGATTTTACCTCTGATTCGCTTTTGGCAAGGTTTAATCACAACGGCACTAAACGTTCAATCTATAAATATAGAATAATTGGGTGGCAGTAACATTGACCTGAGAAATCTTTGGACTTTGACGTAGATAAGCAAATACACAATAGAAAAAACATACATCATTATTATTTATATAAGAATTGGTTGTTAGAACTTTTACCATCGCAAATATTGACACTAAAATGACAATCGTGTGCTACTTTCATTCGCTATTTGAGTTTTGCATGCACGTCACACGGGCACGAGCGTAAATCAGTTGCTGATAACTTTACAACTAAATCATTTCCCAGGGTAGCATTGTCGATAATACTAAAGAATAATAGCTATTCAAATACGATTTCACACTTGTGTAATAATGGAAATTAGCTACTGTATTTTTTATTTGTAACTGAACCTGCGTTTGACCTCAATACCTGCCATCTGATGATTTAGTAACGGTTAGTTCATTTTGTCATTCGCCAGGTGGATTCTAAAGAGATCTGGCCACCAAGCAAACGACTTATAGACGTATGATGTACTTAAACTGGGAACCAACCATTTGTCGATTCAATATGTTATTTTCATTTCACATAAAGTTATTCGAAGACCTCTATTCTACATGTGACACTTATTAGAATTTTGCACAGTTATGTAAAAAAAAAAATTTCATTGAGTTTCATTTCCTAATCGTATCGATTTTTCTCCCATACCTTGGTTTCCACGTTTGTTTCAGTTGGCAGAATTGTTTGTAGATCAATTTCATGAAGCTGTTTAGCATCAAAAATACATTTGTCATTACATTAGGTGCGACGTGCAGCAATTCAGTGCTGTTAGATTGCATGTAGACAACAAGCGCGCGAGCCGAGCGAGCGAAACGAACGTGTATAACCGTAACTCTTCACATTTTATTACTAATAGTTATTATTTTAAAATATATAATTTATAGTATCTTTATCTATATTTATCTTTAATTTATAGTATCTTTATTTTCTTAAACATTATCTATAATATTTTGCCACGGTTTTTTAAAATGACAACATAGTATTTGAATCATTATTTTAGGAATCAAATTGGGTGAGAAAAAAATAGTTTTTCGATGAGATTTTATTTGGATCGTATGTCATGTTGTTGAAATGTAAATTTTTAAATACAAAACAAACTGGATTGAGAATTGTGGAATAGATTTTAGTTTTCAGTTAAATAAAATCCGATGAGAATATTTATCTCTAAGTGATACATCGTCAATTTTTTCATGCCATTCTAAGGAAGTTTCCGTTGATAATGTCTTTACCATATTAAATTTGTAACGATAGAAAAACTTGTACTCTAAAAAAAGTTGAATGATACCTCTGGCAAGTCTGCAAACCTGTATTCAATATACATTTATTCACTTAAGAACTAACTTATGATAAAGTGAACTGAATGTTGTACAAGTTTAAATTAAGAAGTACTTACCTAATAACATCAAAACACCGACGAATGACACACAAGAATACAGGAACGGTAGGTAAGTCCATAGATCTGTGAACAAAAATAATTGATTAGAAACAAATAGGTACAACCGACACTCAAGAAACAATAATAATATTTTTATTTGTCACGATTCTGTATAATATTTTTTTTCTTTTTGTTTTGTGTCTTTTTTACACGATATTTCGGACAATTATAAATTGATTTTGAAATTTGTTGTTTCATATAATCTCATAGTTGGTCCCATTTAAATTTCATCGAAATCGGTGGAGTACTTCATTGCAATTTTCTAACTTTAGAAAAAATATGTATGATTTCGGAGAATGTTTACGTTGCTAACCTTCTCAACTCAGCCAAAGTTTTGACGTGAAGTCGGTTTTTCGTTTTTGCATTCGTTGATTATCTTAGTTCTAAAATCGAAGGCATGGTTCCTAAGAATTGATCTTAATGGTCCACCCTGTATGGTGGATATACCAAAAAATCGAATAAAGCGCTTCGACAGTTCAATTTTGCGTACGGGTTGCCAAGGTGTGGGGAACGAATTGCCTGCGTTTGTTTTTTCAGACTACTGCAGTCCTGAAGCGGTCAGGAAACAGTACTTTTAAGTGTCGATTGAAGTGAGGTTTCTCTTATGAAAAGACGTGTATCGCCTTAGTCGTCGTGTTTACTTTCCACTAGTCTACAATCCTCATTAGGTTAAGAGTTTTTTTTTAAGTTCTTAATAGCACAAACGTAAAGCTAAAAATTACTCATACCGTTATCTTAAGGTCACTCAACGGACAAAACATTTTACCAAACACGCTAAGCATTGACAGGCCTTAGACGCTGCCTTAGTAACTACACAAAGTCGGCGATGCATAAAGCATCTTTTTCACTCAGCTGTTCAAAAAATCAAAACCCCAGTTCCTAGAACAAAGGAATGACAACGAGTCTGGATATTTTTTACAACTTGTGAAACGAAATATTGTACTCAGGAAAGTATCTTACTTAGGCGCTACTTTATTTTACAGAGGAGATGTTAAGGAAATCAGGTTTGTTTATTTTACATTTTCGGTCATTGATCGTAACTGTACTATTTTAGGACTTTGTTTATATGACATGTTCCCACTTTCCAGAATAAATAAACTTATCGTTTACTACGACTTATCAGACAATTAAAGAACGGGGTCACACTCGTGACCATGACACCGCAGCGTGCACGATACTATTTGCGTTTTTTTTTTTAATACAATCTTGTGATATAGCGATGGCTAAATTAGTAAAGATGCGTGACCAGACTTAGCTTTAGTAAGAAGTGGCTGTTTCTGGAATATCCTGCATAAATAAATAAATGTTTATTAACAAAGAACTGTAGTATCACGTCAGAAGCTTCGATAAACACCACTAAAGATATAAAATATTTATAAGGCGTATCGTTTTTTTCAAATGCGTAGTAAAAAATCAAGTAATTCAATGAAGTATGGAACAATAAGAAAAGCTTCTAATCAAAAATACAATACATATGTAGCGAGATCGTGGATTAAGAGATAGTGGATTTCAACAGTTTGATCAAAAGGTTGATAGAAAGATTGCAACAAAGTAAATAGCCAACGAAGAAGCACAATTTTCAATGGCAATTCGTAAGCTGTGATATGCCGCAAAAAAATACCATGCATGACACAAGTTTCGAAAAAGGTTTTAAGCGTTGTATTACATAAAATAACTCTTATTTATTGAGAAAATCAAAGAAAAAAAATGTAATAATCCTCTAGCTCGCGCTCGCTAATTCAGTAAGTACCCGCAGACTTCCTGCCGTGATGGAAACCAGGGCGCGTCCACGCATTGTCCCGGTGTCTGTTAGCGCGTGATAAATGTGTAAGGTCAACAAAACAAACTGTAACTAATCAATATATGAAATTCTGTTATTTTGGGTTACTTTTTTTATTTGTGACTAAGCCCGAGTTTGTCCTCAATCTCACCTGATGGTAAGTGAGGATGAGGTCGAAGATGACAGCACACCGGTTTTGGAAGGACCTGGCTCTTCATGAAATATTGCCGGAATACATCACCGCTGGATCAGTGATATTTGGTGGCAGATTTTATATGAAGGGTGGTCACAGACAGACCCTGAACTACCAAGCGAGGGTCATGCGGATTAGTTGCCCTTGACGACACGCTTATCCAAGGATGGTAGGGTATTCTAAGTTGAACATATGTGGCCAAAAACTACAGCATGAGCCACGGTTTAACGGGCAGAGTTTGCATTGTTCAGTGGCCTTCTGTGCCGGTACTTTTATCCTTCCTATTAGAACCGTCATTATAGCTACTATGTGTAGTTGTTTCATTTGGTAAGTGCATTACTTCCTATTTTTAAATTCAATAATAGCTGTAGTAGTGACGTGCTCGTCTGGGTCGATATTTAATTCCTTGCTATGCTAGCGCACTAATAGTTAATTGCAGGTAAGTGTAGTTGAGTTTCCCTTGCTAAGACCAAGTACGACATTCTTTACTATTTCAGTGTTTTTCTGTTAGGTAAATTTATACATATAGTAAATTTTAGGTATTATTTAAGTCCTTACTTTTAGGTATAAACTGTAGTAATAGCATGTAAGCAAATACAATTACTAGCATAGTGGACAAGTCAATCAATTCTTTTCGCCTCGTGAGTTCGAATTGCGGTCGTTTTTAGTATAATAGTGTTTACGGTCAATACAGAAAAATAAATAACAATGTACCTACTTATTCAACACACACTTAAAAATTATAGTGTTTTCCTAGTGTCTGTACCAAAATAAGTAAGAATTATTTAGCATTTATTATTTGAAAACATAAAATTGCAATTTGAAAGCTGATTTTGGTATCGTTACTAATCTCTGATGTACAAAGCAACCGATCAAAAGCAAAAAACACATTTGGGCTCGATCATAGTGCCTTTTGTCAGTGGTCCAAACTATTTGATGGCAAAAACACGACCTTGACTAACAAGCCAAGGTCACGTGGATTACCAAGGTCGTGCGATAAGCATGTCCATAGGGGCATTAATACCAGCGACACCTAAATGTTCGTGTGAATTATAAATAGTTAGAGTTTAAGTTGACAATGCTAACAGTGGCATAGAGACAATGCCACGAAACCCCGACACGGACAATTACACGCGGATAAATGGTTAGTTAAAAGCGGAAGTTAACGTCAAACAAAAGAACAGATTCAACATAGATTAACGTATTAATATTATGTTTAATATATAGAATTTTGATGGAACTAGCACGGTTCATGATATACAGGCTGGTGGCAGACGGACAAATGGTCAACCAAATCTTAGTAATAGTAGAAACCCGTGTTTCCTTTTGGGTATGGAACCCTAGAAAGAAGCACTTGAATCTGTGGCTTTATAATGTTATTGAATCTTTTTGTGACGAACGGTTCAAGTACTAGCATTCAGCGCCTAAAGTTCATTCATGCTGGCTCAATTCTGGTCATACATCCTCGCTATTTCCCTTAGTCAGTAAACCTGCGGTGTCCTCAATCTCACCTCAATATCATCAAAGTGATGACGAGTTTAAAGGCTGGTAGGAAAGCTCGTCAAAAAAACATTTCCAAAACACATAATTTATACAATGTTTACTAGTTTAGTTACGCGGTTCGCTACTAATAGGTATATTAGAACGACACAACAATGGAGTCAATCAACAAACTGATTTAAGTCTGCCAAGTTTTGATATAGGAATTACATTTGATTGTAATAGTATTTGCATAAGCGATCACCGCTTGAATATGAATAATTACTTTTGATAAGAAACAAACGGTCTGGCTAATTTGTCCATAGAAATATAAGAAAGTTTTTATATAATCAGGACGCAATGAAGTTTATAATATAAAAGTCCGTTGGGAGGAAGTCTGTTTTTCTTAACGCGATAACTCAAAAAGGTTTTCCATTTTCAACAATGAAAGCAGTGATTCATTTGCAAGATTAGTGAAATGTTTATTTTCATCAGAGACTTCTTAAAATGGGCTTTATAAATAAAAAGAAATAATAAATAAATAAATATTTTCTGACACTCACACAACATTATCAAGCCCAAATTAAGATTCTTAAAGAACTTGTGTTATGGATACTAGATAACTGATATACTTAGGAAATATGTAAACATACATATTTTTATTAGAATAAACTTAAATAAACTACGTAGCTCACTAACCAATAGTTGATATTGGTTATTTAGCTACATAATTAGGCGCATTCTTGTTTCTGTAGTTTTTCATTAAGTACTGATTCAAAACTATTTTTTAATAAAATGGGTAAACACCGTAAAAACTTTGAAATATAAGAAACAAAATGATTAGTTTAAATAACTAGAAAGTCAATATTAAGTTTAGTCTTTGACATTTTAACTCGAATTTTCAGGCTTTCACCGTCAGTTACTCTTGAACAGTAAAACGCAATAACACCGACTTTCGTTAAATATAATGAAACGAGAAAACTTAATTTATTTATTGGTTAAAATAAGCTACAGTCTGATGCTTTCTCTTTTCCTCACGCTAAGAAATAGACATCATTGCCGAGGCGAAGGGGCGTGGCTGGTCTTCGTATAGGCACTTAAACTAAATTGTAACCCAGTTATTTCTACATGTAGGGTCAGCAAAGAATAGCCCTGTTGCCATCTAAACGTGCCGGAGTTATAATTCCATATAGTTTTATTTGCTTGGTGGTAGGATCCCTCCTGGGTCCGCCTGGCTAGCGACCACCCTTTATATAAAATCTGCCGCCAAATGTTACCGCTCCGGCGGTAATGTGTTCCGGCAATATTGTATAAAGAGCCAGTTCCTTCCTAAACCCGTGTGCTTTCTTCGACCTCATCGTCACTTACCATCAGGTGACATTGAGGTCAAATGCGGATTTAGTCACTTATTAAAAAAAGAAAGAAAAAAAGTTACTACAATTTCTTCCATGCTGCAAAAGAATAACAAATAATGTACCAGCTGCGTCTCTTCCCGGGCATACTGTAAAATTCTGTTAAGGGACAGCATTTTATTGGCGTTTTTTGGCCATAGGCTGACCCCTGTCACTGAAATAGCCCCTCTCCATCATTATAATACCTCTGGGTATACAGGGCCTCTGGTGTTCTACCTACCCCATAATGGATACATGCATGAAGTTATGTATGTAGTATTTCGTAATAATTAACCCGAGCAACAAAGCTTGGTGGTAGAGCATCTTGGAAATGGTAGAAACAGTAAGGTGAACAACGGATCAAACTTAGCTGCATTTATCAATAAAAATTGATAAATGCAGTTTGATAATTGTTTGATTGCAAGATATCAATTACGGTCACATACTGTTAGTGACTACTTTTCTATAATAGTGGCAAAGTTTAATAGATACATAACATAAAGATGTAAAATACATAGGACAGGCACTATTGCGAAAAATAATTCGATAATAGTTTAGATAAGATAAATAACCGGTGCACTGATAAAATATATTAAGTGACATACTTCTTCAAATGCATTTAGTGTCTTTATTCAATTTAATTTGAAAAAAGATAATTACGGAAAATGTCAATGAACATTTAAATATAAGTACCTTATTAAATTTGAGATGGATAAAAAAATGTGTAGTTACAAAGTTATGGGACCTTGACTGCGAGGTCATACAAGTTTGTTTCCGTCTAGGTATTATGTGCAAATATAACAAAAAACGGATTATATTGTATTAAAGCTCATAATCGCTATCGGGCGAACATCAGAACGTTTTTTGAGGCGGTCAACTTTTTCTAAGACCACATTTAAAAAGTTGCATTACCAGAATAAGACTTAATTTGTTAGAACGTGGTACCACACCACCATCTAGCTTACTTATACATTGTACTATTTATCACATAATACCATTACTGTGGTAACTAGGCCCATTTGTTATTTACTTTTAAACTATCTTGTTAATCTTTTTACTCATAATCTTTAAAGTGACGTCATATTCTTACCAGCGCAGCGCAGCGGTGCGAACACAGTAACTTTGTCGACTCGTATGTTTACGAATGTTCGTATAGTATGGAGTCGGTTGCAAGTTTTTAGTAACATTGTAATTTTTTATTTCACAGTTATACATATAAGATTACAACATGTTTACAAACATTCAAAATTAACAAGGCACACATTTATTTAAGCTGGCCGTGCGGCGATGGATAGATTTCAATTACCTATTACTTATAAACCGTCTCCATACTATACGAACATTCGTAAACATACGAGTCGATAAACTTCTGTGCTCGTACTGCAGTTTTGTGAATTAAATAATAATAATAAAAAAATACCAATAGATACAGAAGGCAGCACATCAAGCGTTACTAATCTGTCAAAACAATTTACTTGAATCTGAACTCTATGCCTTGGACATTAAGTTGAAATTGGTTGGAGAAATTTGACAGGTAATGTTACGCTTGATCTGCTGCCTTCTGTACCTTAATTAATAGGTTTTTTTTAATATGCTAGATATACATATAGCTTTTCTGTGACTGTAAAACCGCGCATGAGTATTAAACTATATTTAAGCAAAACATACTTACTAAAAGTATGAACATGGAATTGTTGATTTCGTTACAGAAAATTACAAAAAAATCTTTAATGTTCTTTAAATGGCCGGGCGTTGCATTTCAATCGATATGACATTGTGTTTATCTGTTTGTAATTTAAAAAACACAAAAATACGGAAATTTTGTAAACACAAGAGAACACGTTTAGTTGCTTATTGACGAGTCAATGTGTATTTAACAACGGAACCAAGGTAGTTTCAGATAATATTACAAAAAAATAAGCCACACGATTCAAAAAAAGAACTCGATCATTGTCTTCAGTTTTTACGATTAATTTTCAGTACTACTCTGCAGGGCATCAAGGCGAAGTAGGTACCTTAAATATTTAATATAGGATAATTTGCTGAAAGAAGACTTTATTTGATTTTTATATGTTATAAATTCTGCAAAACCACTCCTATTTTTAAGATGCCACTCCTATTTTAAAAAAAAATAAAAAGTTATAATTCTCCTCAAGTAATATAGTATTTTAAAAGGAAAGGAACAACTTGAAATTAATCATTTTAATCAAATCAAAAACATACATAGAAGAACTGCTGAAGTAAAAAAAGTGGAAATTCACATGAAATCGTTAAACGCAGAATAACTAATAATTAAAAATCATATAAAGTCTTCTTTCAGAACAATACCCTATCTACGGTATTTGAGATACATTCCCTTTATGTCCCATAGTCTTAGGATATCCCATACTAATTTTTCGCAACTGAACCAACGCTATCATAAATTGGCCACAAAAAGACACTCACTTAGCAAAGCATCAATACTGGACCGGTCTACCTTCAACCACGCCAATAGCCCATGTACCACGAAGGTGTCATACACGCGTATAAACCCATTACAATACCTATACCCGTGTGCATATTTACTATGGCAGGGATCATTCTGGAATACCTAATCCCCAGTATACTTAACCTAACAAATAATCAAACATTGTCCGTGTAGGTACGTCTTAGAATAGCCCTCTACCCTGGATAAACATGTAGTAAAAGGCGATTAATCCGAGCGACTCCCGCATGGTGGTAGGATTCCGTGAGGATCCGACTGGCTAGCGACCACCTTTCATATAAAACTGCCGCTACAAATTACCGCTCCGACGGCGGTTTTCAGGCAATATACTTATTATGAAGAGCCATCTCTATTCTAGGCCCGTGTGCTTTCATCTTCAGCCTCATCTTCAAAAAGGCCAAACTTAGTCAGCAAAGCATCAATACTGGACCGGTCTTAACCTAACCTATAATCAAAAAGAGACTCACTCAGCAAAGCATCAATACTGGAGCGGTCTCCCTCCAGCCAGGCCGATATGACATACGCCAGTCCCAGCATGGCCACGCCCAGCAGCCCCAACACTACGAAGGTCTCGTACACGCGGCCCCGGAGACCGCGGCATCCCGGGAATCCGGATGACTCGGAGAACAAGTACGCGAAGGGTAGGAACACGAAGAGTGATAAGTTAGAGAACAGGAACACGTGGTTCCATAGGCCTGGGAAAAGAAAATTGTATGTTAAATTAAATCTAAAATTAAAATAATAAACTTGGAGAGTTTGTGGTCCTTTTAAAATATCACTAAAACAACAGTCCGATTAGAAATTCATGTTTGCATTTGATAGCTTTTTTCTTGGCTATCTCATGTATATCAAGAAATTTATATGGGGTCAAAAGTTGCTGAAATGTTGACTTAAAATGTATCAAATGCTTTAAATCAAACCTACTACCGATACTGCTCCAAATATTGTCCCTAAAGAACGCTTCACTTAGCTTCTGTTAAAAAACCATACAAATGAACTAGGGGATATCATTGCATATACAGTATTAAAAATCTAGTCGGTAATCGAACGCCACAAGCCTTCCGGTGGAACAAGCCACTAATTATATCATTGCGCCACCGAGACCTTATAATAATAATCCTGCTCGATATAAACGTCGAAAGGATCAATTTCAAACACATAGTCAGCTGGATTTCAGCCTTGGCTACTATCACATGAAATTACAAAGAACCCGTATAAATGGATAAAATGACAGCTTGATCAGTGGACAAATAAACACTCACACGCCTTTGACTTTTTAAATACTTATTAGAATAATAAAGCCATATCCAAAGTTTTAACTCGATATTAAAATGTTGAAATCGATCAATCGCTACATTGATAGTTATTTTTATTTATTTTATCTTTACAGCCTTTCCGATGTAATATAATGTATTTAATAGTGATGGATTTAATTTGATATTGCAGACAGCCTTGGGGTAGATAACTCACGCAAGACATTTCTTACGGACATAGAGTTAGGTAGGTACAGCAAAGAATTAGGACAAGAATATCAGCAGCTAGGTCAAACAATCATTTAGGTTTTAAATATCACATACTAACAGTTCACGCGGCTTCATCTAAGTTTTTACACATGACTTAAAAAATACCCTATATGTTATTTCTGTCTTTGGCCTTCCTGTATGCGAAATTTCAGCGTAATCCACTCAGTAGCTTGAAAGAGCAACAATCATCCAACCATAGTCACAAACTTTACTTTTAAATCGGTAGAAATTAATTAAATTGCAGATAAACATGTGAAACCATTACCTTGCTGCTTTATAGAAATTATACTAAAACTCAAGTGCGAACGAACGAATAAATAATCTTTGCACTCCAAGTATTTACAAATAACTTTATGACTACAACACAATAAAGTTTAACGTTTATTACACGAGTTAAAAACAGCATGTTGTATCAAAATCTGCAGCACGTCACCTAAATAAATATTAAAACAATACACTAATTTATAATATTGTTGTACGAAAACATTATCTACTACTTATCCTTTTTTTTTTAACTAGCTGTTGCGCGCGGTTTTACCCGCGCAATTTCGAATCCCGCGGGAATATCGGGATAAAAAGCCTATGTGCCTAATGTGCTATTCCAGACTGTACACTATCCCTATGTGAAATTTCATCCAAATCCGTTGAGCCGTTTACCCGTGATTGATGAACAAACATCCATACATCCAAACTTTCACATTTATAATATTAGTAAGATACAATAGATACAAATCTTCAATTGAGGTCTGATTTTTCAATCGTCCAATATTTTTTTATTTTGGGACTTTGTTCCTTTGTTTCTTCTCACATTATAGACGTGCTTTTTGCGTGTTACTCTATCTTGCAGCAGTTGTCACACGAAATTGAACTTATTCGATACTAAGCAGACAGTATTAGAAATAACAGCAAATATAAACAAAAACGTAAAAATGTATTCACTGTTTATTTACACCTAAATACCGTTTGATTAATTAATTCTATTTCAGCTTAAAAGAGGTGGTATGGGTAGAACGTGGGAAAAATGTCTCGAAACTTAATCCTAACAAATAGGACACTTTTAATAGGCTGACGAAGTACTCTGACGATATAAAAATTGGCGTTGTGTGTGCGTGGACAATTTGTCTTCATAAATTAGCACACAATATGTTCAGATACTAATCTTATCAAGGCTTTTTCTGCTGGATATACAGTTCACGTTTTTTGGTTGCCATATTATGTATTCTAGGAATGGAAGGAACAATAATTAAAGTCACCGAAAAATTCTATGATTGGGTAATGCCATGTTATGTAGATTTAAAAAAAATTATAACTTACCTTGTATCAATGAACTGTTTAACCATTTTACGTAATAACTGTTAGGATACAGTATCAGCACTTCATTACTGACAATGGAAACGGGCAGCAAGAGTGCAGAGCCTAATGCCACGGCCAGTGCGAACGTGCACAGCCATAGGCTGATTCGGTACACCTTGACTTCATCTTCATCCGCGGTGAAGTAATCTTCACTGTCCCTTCTTCTGTACTTCTCGATTAGCATAAAGGACAGTAAGTACAGGAGAATGAACAGCAGCAAGAAGATCTGAAACAATACATTTCTGTCTTGTAATTTATCATAGAAAACATCAAAACTTTGAGAAGATGGCAAGTCAACTGTAACTGCAAAAATATCATAGTTGGAAGACTTATGAAATAAGCACCCTAAATAGAAACTCATTTTAGATGTCAAACAGAAAAGATATTGTATGATTAAGTACAGATTTAGATTTACTATTGTTGTCACCCACGGTTAGGTAGATCAATTATGAAGGAAAGACATTTTTGTATGTCTGTATTTTCAGGATAATCCCTGGAACTACGGAACAGATTTTAATATGGTTTGCATGTTTTTCTTTTAGCTTATTAAAAATCACGATACGAATCACCTACGATCCGACGGTTTAGAGAAAGTCGGTGATGATATCGATTTTGAAAACACTGGGTTTTTGGCTGCATAATTTTGTACTTTTAATAACTTATACCGACACTTTTTAAATCATAACAATCGATTAAAAGTGATTAGGTACCTAATCAATGAATGAGTGTTCTAATTATCAATTAATTAAGTAATACGTTAGGCAATTGCACATTATGAGACATTGAAATTTAATACTCTATATTTAGTTTAGAGATTTTAATAGATAACTAACATACAAAACACCTCTATTTATCTATTGCGTAACTTTGTTAATTATTATAAGATTAAACAGTATCTAATTTCTCAGTAATTAATGGGTAGGTCTGGCCTTCTGCCCCACATACCCCGTCGCTCCCACTTGGGCGGTCGGGGACGTGAAAGCACGGTTTCCTTAAGTAAAAAAAAAGGCAGATGCAGGTTGCCTAAAGTAATCCTAAGGGACCCCAAAGCTGAAAAAAGGCGATCAATTTCCGTGTCACCTTCGATTTCGATTAAGCCCCAACATAAACTAAATAGCTGGAGGCATAATATACACATAGAGGCATAGTAGACATAGGATATATCATACCGATGCAAATCAAACTTTTAAAACATTATTTGGATATTTGGCATGTTTATACGCGCGTATATTACCAGCCGCATTTGGTGTTAAATAAACGACTGAATTATTATTTTTTTATATCGGTGAATAAACCTGTGTTTGACCTCATTTTCACCGGCCTTTCATAAAATTTTATAAAGGGCCGTATATTTGGCGGCAGACTTTAAATGAAGGGTGGTCGCTAGCCAGGCAAACCCTGAAAAGATCCTACCACCAAATGTGGATCTTTCGGTCGGATTTTACAACACCCTTATCCAGACGCTCTTAGCTGACCCTACTCAAAGTAAATTAATAAATGGAAGAAAAGATTTTCAGGAACATCAGACACTTAGGTGGCACTATTGTACTTTATTAGTATATTTTTTTTTTATATGTTTTACAATGTGTAACAAAATGGAGTGTTGTTTTTGTTGTTGTGTTGATTTTTCAAAAAATGCCTATTTTTTTCCAATATAATAGGAATATCAACAATTTCTTTACATTTATTTATTTTTTGTTTTATCACTATCAATAAGAAGAAAAAGTAATATTGTTAAAAA
The DNA here is from genome assembly GCA_944452665.1 of Stenoptilia bipunctidactyla. Taxonomy (NCBI): domain Eukaryota; kingdom Metazoa; phylum Arthropoda; class Insecta; order Lepidoptera; family Pterophoridae; genus Stenoptilia; species Stenoptilia bipunctidactyla. The sequence continues at coordinate 18,296,867 of OX101728.1, forward strand.
AGGCTTGGGACAGTTTTGTAGTCAAAATTGCCCAGTTTACAGAGAAGCGCCCAGATAAATGATATAGAATCTACATAATATGTAAGTACTTTTCTTTAATCTCTCAAAAATGTTTTTGGATTCATAGCCTTGGGAAAGGTTGTATTAAATCTAAAGTAATGCAAGTGCTACCATACAACACTTCTGGTATATTTATGTATAGGTTCCTCCCATAGAACAGTGTTAGGTCAGAACTAATTCTTCAGCTGCGTAACCTCTATTATCACCATCATATTGCCCTTAATGTGTATAAAGAAATTGTAAAATGTTTTATTTTTGTGTTTTAATTTTAATTCTAATGACATGTTATTGAAATTGCTACATTTTAAAATTACTATATACCATTTAACTCATTTTTTTTTTCTTATAAATATTTCGTTATCTATGTTTGAATGATGTGGCTACCTTAATCAGAGGTTGCATTTTGCATTTTTTTCTGTGTCAATTAATTAGATTTAAGATATAATGTAACTTTTACTGGTGGTCCTAATAAATAAATAAAAATAAATAAATAATTGTAGTCAAAAAGTTACTATATACAGTCACATATAATAAAAGGTACACACTTAGCAACTTATTCAGTTGTAATAAGGTTCGAAGTCCAATGAAAATGTGTACATATTGTTAGATGTGACTGTACATGGTAGCATTAAGAATAATTTTAGGTTACTGTTGGCGGTAGATTTTGATAATTTGTTTGTAATAAATAAATAAATATTTCTGACACTCACACTACATTATCAAATTAACTTTCTTAAAGTATCTTAAGGTTCAAAAAGCATGGGCCTAATGAAGCCTACTGAGCTGCAGACATTGAGAAAATTGCTTTATTTTTAAGCCTAAATATGCCAACAAATGGAATTGACCACAAAGAGTTGCAGTGAGATGCGCATTGACTGACTCAGATACTGAATCAATCCCAAAAAATAATATAATATATTTAGGCACACTGTTTTCCACAGTAGTGACGACCGGCTGGTGTAGTGGTAAAATACATTGCCTTCTATGCCAGAGGTCCTGGGTTCGAATCCCGGCGGCGGCGGATATCGGTGTGATGAAGACAGATATTAGTCGTCAAGTCATGGATGTTTATATGTTTATTTAAGTTTATTCTAATAAAAAATATTTATTTATTCAATATGTATGTTTATATATTTCTTAATTATATCAGTTATCTAGTATCCATAGCACAAGTTCTTTAAGAAACTTAATTTGGGCTAGATAATGTTGTGTGAGTGTCAGAAAATATTTATTATTATTATTTAGTTATAATTTAACTAAAACTTTGAAGATTATAGGTAATTTGACATGAAATTAAAGGCAGTAGGTACTTCAAAGACTGCTTACTTAGTATGTTGAGAATTGAAAAAGATAAAGTTTTTTTTTTAAAGTAGGTATTACTTCTGTGCTCATTAGTAAAATTTTCTTAATGAAATGGTGATCAATGGGTATTTTCTTACTGAAATTATCAATTTGAGTCTTTTTTCTTTCTACCTTGTAAATGAATAATAATAATAATAAATATTCTTTATAGCCACTGAACTTAAAACAATATAAAAACAAGCACAAAATTGACAATGTGCCTCATTGCTTAGTGATTTCTTCCAGGCACCCTGGAATTTACAGAATTTATTTCTAAAGATTAAGTAAATATGTACTGTTGAAATATTTCCTTTTAAAAGAGCTTGCAATATACTTTTTGTATTTTAAATTAACTGTAGATTAAATTAACAAACACTGTTATAATCATTCACAAGCAAATTGATTTTAATAAAAAATGGACATTTTTATAAATACTTAATGTACATTATACGTAGCCAGCCAGATTAATGACAAATATATGCAGAAATCACAATATTTCTCATGCATAGGGGATCTAATTTAAAACCTCCAACTATTAGTAAGTATGGGTTGCCTGAAGGTCGCTTAAAGCAATATTGAAACCGCAATTGTTGAAATTATGTTTAAATTAGTTATCTTGATTTTTTCATCATAAAGAGACGGGCTGATTCACAATACTAGTAATGTGCTGAAGAAATAAACTTTAAGAATAATTTCTGATGTTATGAATGCTCAGGATGTTAAGATTAGTGTGCTATCTATTTGGTATGAAGCATATATTATGAATAAAATAGGGTTGAAAAATAATTGTTATATTTAGTTTTCTGGCCCTGCTCAGCAAACAGTATCATTCAATTTCACTTTAGGAAGGATAGTAATGAGTTTATAATAATAATAATAAACTCTTTATTGTATGAAAGCCAGTTGAACTACTACTGCAAAACAACCTGCTGAATATACTTTGTTCAACACTTTGTTTCTTCTCAAGTACAAACAGAAGTGGTGCAGTGCAATAGTAGAGTTTGTCATATTTTACTTATAAAATAGAAAATTTATGGAGATGAGGAGATACCAAAAGGTCTTGTTTCCTATTTAAGCTAGCTACTAATGTGACAAGAACAGCAAGACAATAAAAATATATAAATCAAACATCAATAACAGGGGATTATTAAATACTCACTTTTTAATTAAACACTATTTAACCGGATTTATCGCGTATATTTACATTTTAAATTTTCGCTCGTGACCACGGGGTTCGCAAAAACACCGAAACGTCGAGTTAAAATTTAAAATGTAAATATATGGTATTAATCCGGTTAAAAAGTGTTTTATTTAATAGTATGAATCGCGAGAATTTAAGACGATTTTACTCACAATTTGTTCTCGCACGTTATTGTGAAATATCTGCTCGCGCAAGTCAGCTTCTTCATCCTCCATCATCAAAACAATGCACCTATCTTTTTATTGATATTTCACAAATAAATTCCCAATTAAGGATCATCATTTTCACATTACATTTTCTTCTACGAACTTGGCAAAATGTAAACAATGTTCACACAAGCACATTACCATATTGAAAAACACATGTTTACCAGTGGTCCAAGCACAAAATTTTACTTTTAACACTATAGGAGAGCGAAACGATTTACAAATTCACATTCGATTTCCACGGTATCTAAAACTAACTGATTTTTTTTGGTATAGGAATGAATGATTAAACATTTACAAACATAGTGATTTTATGACTCTTCTCGCTCAACTTCAACTGCTGACTGACAAAAGTGACAAATTTTTCACTCATCTTTTTTGCAGTCTTGTCAATAGTCAGTGACAGTCAGAAATGGTGCGTACAGTTATTACCGTACGAAAAAAATCTCACTCAATATTTTAATAAGTACAGAACAATAATACAGGGTTATTGGTAATTAGACCGGATCCTTTTTAGGGGTGGTAGAGGATGTCATTTGCAACAATTTGACTATACATTGTGATATCCGGAAATGGCTCATTTTTTTTATATTATTTTTTTTAATTTTTTTTTAGGATATCCAGTTTTCCTACTTAAAAATTCAATAAAAAAAAAAGTAATAAACCGATTTCAATTCTGTTTGCAGTTTTAGAGAGACCTTGTTACAGCTCTTAATAATAAATAACAATATCATACTAATGTGGACCCATCCAGAAACTTGAGGCTGTTTCATAAAAAAATAATAATATTTTTTATAAAATTGTTTGCAAAAACAATTATTATCTCCACAAAAACGCTAGTAAATTCAGTCTGCATTTTATTTAAAAAACATGTACAGTTTGTGTGCTATCCAACGAGGTAAAAAAGTTGGTGGTTTATTACACAGTTGCAGAAATAATGCGATAACAAAAGACTTAGGTAGAGACATTCCGAGAAAGGGTTTTAGACTAAGGTATCCATGTTGAATGCGCCGTCTCGCTCTTGCTTGTGTTTGTTGCACGAACAATGTGAACCCAGTTTGCTCAGGCACTTCGTACTGTTTAGACGCTCTTTTCAACCCTTTATCACGATAAAACTTCGACCTTGCTAACGTTATTGGACTTGTGTAACTTCTTTTTCTGTGATTCGGCTAGTGAACTGGACTCTGTGATTGATTGCTTACCCGACGACTTGGCTTATACTAAAGGACCTGATCATGGCTGCGGAGCCCCGCGACCACCTACCTCGTGTTCGAGAGTTCACAAACGAAGAGTATGCGGACATACTCTTTTGCTATGGTTTTGCCAATGGCGTCAGTACACATGCTCGAACGGAATATCAGTCTCGATTTCCAGAGCGCCGTTTACCCCATATGAGTGTGTTTGACGGAGTTTACCGGCGAGTACGAGAAACTGGTCGTGTTCAAAGACGACAAAGCGATGCTGGACGACCTCGTATTTATCAATCGGAGGAAGAGGAACAGATAATTCGCATGTTTGAGCAAGATCCGACGACCTCAACAAACGTCATTGCACGACGTCTTGGCATGTCGCAATGGAAAATATGGAACACAATGCACGGGTCAAGACTCTACCCGTATCATTTGACTCCGGTACAAGTTATACAAGACGGAGATCCTGCACGTAGAGTCGAATTTTGCAGATTCATGTTGAATACAGACATGGAAGATGCCAATTTTTTATTAAAAATTTTATGGACCGACGAGTCCAAATTCGATCAAGATGGATTAACGAATTACCATAATATTCATTATTGGGCCCCAAAAGAAGACGGTAACCCAAACAAGAAAAGATTAAAAGGATCACAAAGAAGGTTTTCCCTTAATGTGTGGATGGGCATTATTAAGGATGAATTGATCGGCCCTTTTTTCCTGCCCAACAACCTCAATGGAGAAGCATATGAAGTTTTTTTGCGAAACGAACTTTATGAGTTACTCAGTCATGTACCTCTTGAAACCCGAAGGAACATGATTTACCAGCATGATGGTTGCCCCGCACATTTTAGTTTAAGCGTCCGTGAGTGGCTAAATCGTCAGTTTCCCAATAAGTGGATTGGCAGAGGAGGACCCATTCCGTGGCCGGCCAGGAGTCCCGACTTGACTCCTGTCGACTACTACGTATGGGGTCACATGAAAAGCTTGGTGTACGACGAGACTCCTGGACCTGTGGCAACCATCGAAGAATTAAAACAGCGCATAATAAATGCAGCAGAAAAAATTAAAATGAACTTAAAGACAAGTGTCGTTAAAAGTAATTTACGCAAACGTATGCGTCTCTGCATTCAAAATAGGGGCTCACATTTTGAGAATGTACTGTAAAAATCATAAATACACAATAATTACAAAATCATAATCTTTTATTTCTTCAAAATAAATTAAGTTAAATTAAGAAAGTATTTCTTCCATAACTACTTCTCATGGATACCGTCTAAAACCCTTTCTCGGAATGTCTCTACCTGAGTCTTTTGTAATCGCATTATTTCTGCAACTGTGTAATAAAGCACCAACTTTTTAACCTCGTTGGATAGCTAACAAAGTGTAGATGTTTTTTAAATAAAATGCAGACGGAATTTACTAGCGTTTTTGTGGAGAAAATAATTGTTTTTGTAAACAATGTTATAAAAATAATTTAAAAAATTTTATGAAACAGCCTCTAGTTTCTGGATGGGTCCACATTAGTATGATATTGTTATTTATTATTAAGAGCTGTAACAAGGTCTCTCTAAAACTGCAAACAGAATTGAAATCGGTTTATTACTTTTTTTTTTATTGAATTTTTAAGTAGGAAAACTGGATATCCTAAAAAAAATTAAAAAAAAATAATATAAAAAAAATGAGCCATTTCCGGATATCACAATGTATAGTCAAATTGTTGCAAATGACATCCTCTACCACCCCTAAAAAGGATCCGGTCTAATTACCAATAACCCTGTATTTTTAAATGCAAAAACTTAAAAATATTATTAAATACTGCAATGAATCACTCTAACTGAGATTTACAATTTCTGAAAAGAAATTGGTCTCGGGTGGTCTTATCTGCAGAGCTATATCATTAGATGCAGCTACGTTAGAAATATTCGTAAAAACAAGAATGTGCTAAGTAATTTCGATGGCGGCGTACCGCTAGGCCCATTTTTTCAGTTATTTAAGAACAGAAGAAATTCAGACCCCAGTTTCTAATGCTTGATAGAAGTTAGACAGGTTTTATAAACAGAAGTAGGAATGGTCAAGAAAATAAAATCACAATTTGTCAATCAAAAGAAAACAAATCAAAGAAAGTAGTACCTACGTAACGCTTTATTTTCTTAAAATCTATATAGTCTATATATATATGTCGGAGCTAACGATAAGTTGGCGATATTAAGATGTTAGTATGACTTCATGGTAACGGAAGTATGTTGGTAGCACTGTTAAAGAGGGCGCTAAATGCAATGACTGACTGACATTCGATTGCAGCGCCATAGGTTATATCTTGAAGTAGGATGATGGCAAGTGACGCAGATACGGTTAGGACGGCTAGGTGCGCTGACGTATCTCGGACTGACGGTCGATAGTAGCTCGGTATTAATTGAGTTGGCATTGTAACTGACGGAACGGACTCGCGAATAAAGATTTTGTTGTGACTAAGCCAGGGTTATACCCAAGCCCACAGACTCGGTACTAAGTAACTGTCCAGTGATTAATTCTATCGCATTTTGAGAGTAACGCTTCTTTTTACGTTTTGTTTGTTTGTTTTCCGACATCAGAAGTGGGATGAGCCCATGCATAATTAGTGTTTCGGTTCATTTTGCGAATAGACTTCCGGGATCTGACCAAGCTTAACTTTCGTTTGTGATTAGAGTAAATTCACGTGTCTTGGAGAGTTCACCATTTTGTGTAAAAATATTTGCCATGTGTTGTTAATTAAATTCGTGATGACTTAGTGTGTGATTTAAAGGGATCCAATACGTTAATTTTGTTATTTTCATAACGTGTTTTTACTTGGTTCATTTCTATTGCGTGCGAGTTTTTGGAACATGGCAACTAAATTTCAATCGATTTATTTTGCGTTAATTTTGTATAGCTTGCGCTGCTGTGGCTTAATGCGTTTCTTTTTGAACCTTTAGTACCTACTTGGTAGATAGTAATGATATCACGGTTGAGCGGGTGAAATTTTGTGGTTAAGCGGCCTTCATAATGCCTTTTTAAATAGGTAGTCTGAATATTGAAGTTGTAGATTTTCTTTCTGATTATCGTGTATCCGTGACTCGGTAGAAATCGCTTTGTATCTTGCCGATCTTCGATTATTTTGCTGCGATTCTTAGGAGACACGTTTTCTTATGTTTTGGTAACAGTAAACTTGTTATTATTTTGGCAATTGAAACGTGATATTACGATAGTGTACGCAGATAGGTTATAACGTCGAGATTGAAAATGCGTTTAAATAATACTTTGAATTCGTTGCGATTGACAAAACAGCTGGATTTTACTGTCGAACTGTTTGCGGTTGTCGAACAATTTTAATACTTTGTTGTTGTGAATTATGCAGTACAATGCAATGACTAGCCTGTGTGGCAATGACAGCCTGTGTGGCGAAATCTGGCCTGTGTGGCAATTACTAGCCTGTGTGGCAATGACAGCCTGTGTGGCAATGACTAGCCTGTGTGGCATTGAGTAGCCTGTGTGGCAATGATAGCCTGTGTGGCAATGACTGGCCTGTGTGGCAATGACTAGCCTGTGTGGCAATGACAGCCTGTGTGGCAATGACTAGCCTGTGTGGCATTGAGTAGCCTGTGTGGCATTGAGTAGCCTGTGTGGCAGCAAATGGCCTGTGTGTCATTGACTGACTTTTGTGACGGGACGGACGTCACTGCAGGGGAGCTTTGCATTGTTTGCTAATTGATTGGGTTGTTATAGCAGCTTATGCTTGCTTTGTTTATTGTTCGTTCGCTGTCAAATTGTTTGATGTTACATTCAAAGTAAATTTCATTGTTTAATGTGCGGTTTTCTTATCGAAAGTATTGTAGTTCGTACAATGCGGTGACGTTAGCCGATTCCTACTGAGTTTCTTGCTGGTTCTTCTCAGTAGATGGATCTTCCGAACCAGTGGTAGCTTTACGTAAATTGTTAAATCGTGGATTTAGAATTTTGATGGAAATATTAAATTGAAGTAAAATTTTAAAAAAATCTGTAGCGGTTAAAGTTTTGAATTTGCCAAAAGTACAAGTATCCATTGTAGTTGTAAAGAAAGATGTTATTTTTGGTGTTTGGAAGAGATTTAATGTGTTGTGGATACAGGTTCTCGTTCGCTGGTTTTGTGACTACGCCAGAAGGATTCTGGGTAGTGTGTTGAAGGAGTCATTGGTTGACTCAGGTTTCCCGTGGGGAAATGGTGTAATTGCTGTTAACCACGAACGATGTACCTTGTTGTTAATAATGAAAATAATGGATTTCAATGTTTGATTTGGAGATAATTGTTACTCATTGGTGCTTGGAACTTGGTTAACTGAAACGGTATTTACAGTTATTAAAAATTCAAACTTGTGTGTTTTCTTTTCAGAATTTGCCTGACTTCATTGTCGGGAGTGGCCGAGCCGCCACTTTGGTATGATTGTTTCAGAATATCACACGAGGACGTGCTCCATCGCAGGATGGCCGTGTCGGAGCTAACGATAAGTTGGCGATATTAAGATGTTAGTATGACTTCATGGTAACGGAAGTATGTTGGTAGCACTGTTAAAGAGGGCGCTAAATGCAATGACTGACTGACATTCGATTGCAGCGCCATAGGTTATATCTTGAAGTAGGATGATGGCAAGTGACGCAGATACGGTTAGGACGGCTAGGTGCGCTGACGTATCTCGGACTGACGGTCGATAGTAGCTCGGTATTAATTGAGTTGGCATTGTAACTGACGGAACGGACTCGCGAATAAAGATTTTGTTGTGACTAAGCCAGGGTTATACCCAAGCCCACAGACTCGGTACTAAGTAACTGTCCAGTGATTAATTCTATCGCGTTTTATGAGTAACGCTTTTTTTACGTTTTGTTTGTTTTCCGACATATAAATCTATATAGGTTTAAGAAGTTAGTTTTACCTACTAACTAAGTAACTGAAATCTTCGTTTAGGATAAAGAAAAATTAGCAGCGTTTATCCAATGTATAACCCAGGTTAAACAGTTACTGAATTTTATGGAGTGATGACCGACTACAGAAAGAAAACATGATTATTAAGAATATTCTATTTTATTTTATATTGAAGCATTATGTATCAATCACCTTAGAACTTTTGAAGTATTACTTGTGACTACATGTGATGCTTTCGAACTCTACAAAAAAAACAGAAACATAATCTTTGATAGTTTAAAAACTTTATCGGTTTCTTAACTACATTTTCTTGATTACCTACCAAAATAAAAAATCCTAAATTTAACCAAATTACTTAACAACTAAAAAATATCATCTTACCTACGATAATACCTTCGTGTATGAAAATGTGATATGATGATATGCAAAGGGTCTCGAACTCGATCAAAAATTGTCAACACACAACAAAGAGTAGTAGATAGTAAACTAAAATATGTAAGTATAGGTAATCAGAAAAATTAATATGAACAATATGTGTTTAAAGAGATTTATGAGACAATTTCTACAGTTCACGAAGCCTAACGTGACCTCCGAGTCTCAAAAGCTGTCGTGCATACGTAGCTACTTATGTCATTACCACTAAATAACTTGGCCTTAATTATTACTAGTTATGAGACATTCTGTATACTTGCTGCTCCAAAATCTAAGTCCAAAATATATGTTCATTGCTTACTATCTATTTCCGAAAACATAAAATGCCAACTAATAATTTCAAATTAAAACAATCGTGTTGTGTTTTCAGAACGTAATTTATTCGATTGAGTTTCACTTTTAGTCAGTCAATAAGTCTATGTCAAGTGTCAAAACAAGTGTCATTCAGCAACAACAACAAGTGCTTCAAAAGTACTTTACGAACAAGTTTAGCCTTAGATTTAAAATATTTTCCAAAACTTTTTAAGTAGGTATGTGAATGGAATTTGTTAACGACATACATTAACATTATGTCGCAATCATGTGGGGTTCTACGTAAGTAAATAAATAGATAACTTTCAACAGGACAGTTAACATAGTCGTATTAAAAAAATATTAAATATTTTTCAAACTTTGTTTGCATCCTTATCTCTTGCAACCTTCTCTAGTTTTGGCATTTTGTATCATATCGGAATTAGTAAAGTTTCAACTGTAATTATTCCAACTTATTTTTTTTTATTTTAGCTGGCTTTTCGGTTCGTATTGTTGTATGCGATAACTATCTAACTAAACCAATACCTGGGCTGGATGTAATTTATTCTGAATTTAGAGGAACAGATATAAAACAAGTAAGTTTTTATTTTAGGATTATATTTGTAGGTATATTTATTTAATGAAAGTTTACTGCTATTTTTGGTAGCCTTTGGTTGGAAAATACAGCCATAAGATCTATTACTCCTAAAAACTCCTCGGCTTTAAATCTTAGTTGCTAACAGCTGAAGAATGATTTGCTTATACCATATTTTTATGTAGCTGCAACAATATGCATTGTGAGATATTGATGATTGGTTGAATAGATATAATTACTGTCCTCCTCTGTTCTAACTATATTTATTTTTGTATATAATAGGGCTGTAAATCTATTCAGTAGTGATACTAAAATGGCTATTGCAGTATTCAATAAAGCTAATATGCTTCTTTCAGGTTCCAATACTAAGGATATTTGGCACTTGTCCAGATGGCCGTAAAGCGTGTCTTCATGTGCATGGAGTATTCCCATATTTCTATATTCCATGTCCTACGTCAAATCCAGAACCACAATTTTTATATCAGGTGTGTAACTTTTTTATTATGTTGGTATGAGTACAAAATAAAAATCCACTACTGATGTGATTCGCAGATTTTATTTTGATGCTGCATTCAACATAAAAGTAACAAGTGAGTGATGATTTTTTTTGTAATTATTTTTCATTGAAATAAACTGTAAAATGAGCACAGAAAGATGTGCTCATTTTACAGTTTAGACTTTGAACTTATGGAATTAAGACCTAAAATTTAGTTTCAGTTTAAGTGTTGGAGCTTTTTATACAGCAAACTTACTACTTTTAATGGGGAGTACTCACAGAGTGTGGAAAGTGAGAGCACTCACACTCACAGAGTTGTGAGTGCTCTCACTTTATTTGTGTATGGAGAATTCTAGTGAACAATTAAGTACCTACTTTTATTACATAATTATGATCAGAATTGAGTACAGAGTGCTCTCCTTCAATATCCAAAATTTGTCACCAGTCTATACAGGATTATTTTTTATTAGACCCGTTGAAATAAATATTAAGTTGTTTTTATTTCATATTTATTTATTTATTCATAAGTTTCTACAAAATTTATAGGAATGCCTAATTACTATGTTAAAATCTATATTAGATTTGTCTAGACAGTATTATCTCGGTAAAAATATAATTACAATACTAACAAACAGCAAACAAACCATTTTAAAATTACTTATAACTTGGTTTAAAGATAAAGAAGCCTACTAGTAAAAAATTCCTTAATATTAGGTTAATAACATTTTTTTATATCCATCAATAGCAGGAGTATATTTCGCACCTTCAGAATTGTATAGATCCAATTCAAAACACTATCATATCATGAATCATTTACATGATAATGCCAAAAAAATATTTTTGATAGTTGAGGTTTCTACTGTAAATCCTACAAAGTGAAAGACTCAAACACAGTAAATTTTTGAAGGGGTGGTTCTGTAGTAAAAATTTTTTGTACTGACCTACCCTATAAACCTGACAAATGCCCAGATGCTCCAATAAAAAACAACCCTATATAGTTTAAGTAGATTGTTTTTCTCAAGTGTAATTTTAATGCAAGGATATTTGAAAACTCCTGCTCTTTATTACACAACAGTGGGTTCAAAATAGCTCTAGTATTATTTTTTGTTTCAAATGAGTTAATTAAAAGATGAGAACAATGAAATGAAAACCTAGTATTTAACATGCAAAAAAAGCAAGCATACAAATAAATACAATGAGTTCTTATTATTAAATAATTGTAAACTAATCTTAGTTATGATTTTGAAAGTATCTTGAATAACTTACATTTGTAAACCCATAAATTTCGGATATAGTATCACATAGCAAAGTAAGTTGCTTTTGACCTGATCCACAATCTCTTAACATACCTATAAAAGATAATGAGTCCCCCTGTATAAAATACATTAAGTATGTTAGGAAATGTATGAATTATATTTATTTATTTATATTTGCTTCTTTGCTCTTGCTCTTTTAAAATAGCTTCTTTTGACAGATAGCAGCAAGTTTGGATAAGGCTCTTAATATTGCTCTTAAACAAGCAACTTCAGCTAATCAACATGTTTACAAGATATCTCTGGTTAAAGGACTGTAAGTGTTTAGCTCATATTTTTCCGCAAATTAATAGATAATATAGTTAAAACATAAACAGTTAAAACTACTTGTAACAATATGTATAATGTTCTTTTATTAACAGGCCATTTTATGGGTTTCATGACAAGGATCATCTTTATCTCAAAGTGTTTCTATACAACCCTGGACTAATTAAACAAGCAGTAGAACTATGCAGCAATGGAGCTATCCTGGGACAAACATTCCAACCTCACGAATCTCATCTAAACTTCACATTGCAGTTCTTCATTGATTTCAATTTATTTGGCATGAGTAACATAGATTTACAGTGTGTAAAATTCAGAAAATCTGGATTATCCCAAAGTAGTAACGAAGTTCTAGAAAACTCCGACCATTGCTTTTTAAAGCCTGAAAGTATATGTTATTATGAAGGTGACTGTATGGCATCACACATCATTAACAGACAACGAATCGGTAAAGGAGACGGTATTGAAAACCCAGGCTTAGAGGAAGTATGGCAGCAAGAAAAAGAAAGAAGAAAACAGCTGAACATTTCCATGTCAAAAACACTGTCACAGGGAAGAGGCCAGGATGAACAAACTGAATCACATAAAAAATTCGAACAAATGTTTAATAACAAAATGTCTAATATACTTGAAAACCCTCTTGAAGTAAATGTTAGCACAAGTACAAATGAAATAGATCATTATCCGGCTGAAAGTTTAATAGGGTCGCAACTATTTAATGCAATAGATGTAAGTATGCATCTGCCCGAAACCTCAATGAGTGCTACTTTAAATGAAACTTCTCAGTATATCATGGATAGTACACTCATAGACGCAGACGAAACACTTGTTGATGAAAGTGTTGCTCTAAATAGTAGCCTTTCTTTGCACTATAGTCAAGTGTTGTGTAGGTAACATCATTTTTTGTATTGACATTTTAACTAAATCTGTTTTTTACAAATTACAATTCTATTTTTATCTTTTTAGTGGATAGTGAAGATTTGGAGCTAGTTGATATTTTGCAAGAGATGGATGAAGGCGAAGGTGAAGAAGACAGTGTTTTGAACACACCAGCCGAAGTTACAAAAGAAGCTGATGGTGATGAAGATGATGCTGAATATTCACAAGCTTTCCATGATGATACAATTTTGATAGACCAAGATGAGTAAGGAATAAACTTTTCATTCACAAAACTGTTAAATATTTCTTTAGAATAATTTTTAATAAAGTATTAACATAATTTTTATCTTTATAACATTGCAGTGAAAATGTTAATGATTCCTTATCTTGGAATGACTCATTTTGGAGCTCAGTAAATATACCTCAATTGGATGGAACCTGCGATGATGACCGTAAGTTATCCTCGAGTTCTTATAATTATATTAGTAGAAGCAAAAAATATTTACTTATGTATACTAATTTTTCTTTCTTTAGATGTTAAGAAAGTACGAAAAAGAAAAATGAGAGCCTTTAAATTAGGCTTGACAAGGCCAAAAAACAAGAAAGAGTCATCTGTAAAGAAAGAACCTACAAAATCGGATTTGAGTGATTCAGACGAAATAAATGTTTCTCGCGAAACTGTTGATGATATTTCTGATTTGCATTTAAGAAGGCGGGTCAAGCCGGAACCTGAAAGTTTTTGTAAAGAAATTGAATGCACAGTTGAAGATTTAACTGAAAATATAAAGACTGAAGATATTACTGTTACTAACCTTGTTAATGAACAATGCAAAATAGATGCTGCATTAGTGTATGATAAAACAAATAAATATGTACCTCTCGCCGGCCCATCTAATAGCATTAACGCTATTGGACCGAAAAATACGTTTAAAAGTGAAAAGGGCTTTAGCGATACATCAGATTCATCTCCTGAAGACTTGGGTATAATGAGTTTTTATAATAACTCTAAAGTTTTTAATATGTCCATTGAAGAACCAATAACTGAATATCATTTATCTGCAAAAGATGACTGTGGTTGTGATGAAACAAATGGTTTTGATAAGTCAAGTTCAAATATAACTGCTTTAGAAATATTGGAAACTAAAAGTGTAAATGGCAAAACAATTTTAACGCCAAAAATAAGACCTCCGACTAGAAGTGATATAATGAATTGTCTTCAAAAGTACAATATTCCAAAAACTAAAAATCCCATACCATTTTATTCAAACCCGAAAGATGTTGGAGATAAAATAGAAATCGGACAAATGCTGTTGAAGCTACACAGTAAGTGTGCCCAAGATCAGAAACCTTACGAGAAAGTAAAAGGAACGACAAGTATAGAAGAATGGCGACAGCTTTTGTTTTTACAAACTAACGATACTTCTGGTGAAGCAACTAAACTAGAACACTTGAAATTACTTTTAGCGGGAAACAAGCAATGTATTCTAAAACCCGTTAAAAACCCACCTAGATACCGTGAAGTGGAACGGTGGTTAGAAAAACAGAAATTAGAAAAGAAAGAGTGCACACAACAGTTCGAAATAACCAAAAATATAGATGATGATTTAGAAAACTCGCAGTTTATTGGCTTAAATGATGAGAAAATAAACACTGATTTAAGTTTAAATAGTCAAGAAAACGTAAGCTATAGTAATATTGTTATCAGTACACAGCAGACCTTAAATTGTAGAAACTAAATCATATTTTTATTTTTCAGAGTACTAAGGATAATCCACTACAAATAACTATTCAGGGGGATGGATCGTTTCTTTGCTTTGGGAGTAATAAAACTTTAACTGACAGTAAATCTCCATCTGACGCTCCATTACTGGAAGTAAGTAAAATTAAGGCAATATATTCACGTATTTATCCTATGTATTCGTTTTCAATGGTATTTTGTTTTTCAGTTGGACTACCTTACCTTAATGGTTATCGAAGTTCACACGTCAATCAGAGGAGATCTACATCCAGACCCGCGTTTTGATCCCATTCTAGCTGTATTTGTTACTGTCACAAATGATTGCCCACAAAATCATTTTCTGCAAAATACTATCTCACAGATTATTGTTGTGGACTCCAATGAAACAAATAAACACTTAGATAGGTGCCTGCTAAAAGAACAAGTTTCTTATGTAAATAACGAAAATGAAATAATAGAAAAGATTATAGAATTAGTAAGAACTCACGATCCTGATATTATGTGCGGATATGAAATGGAAATGAATTCGTGGGGTTATTTATTAGAAAGAGCACAAATTCTTGGTGTAGAAATAGTAAAAGAGTTATCTAGAATTACCGCAAGTAATCGCCAAAAACGTTGGGGGAATGATGCTAACAATTTTGAAGGTAAAATTCTCGGACGCATAACTTTTAACGTGTGGCGGCTATTTCGCCATGAGCTTGCGTTATCAAGTTATAGTTTTGAAAACTGTATGTATGAGATACTGAAGGAGAGAGTTCCTACGTTTAATCACGTAGAATTGTCAAAATGGTGGAAAGATGCCTCGAAAATTATGAGATGGATCCCTGTAGAATATTACTTAACCAGACTGTCCGGTACTATAAGGATGTTGGAAAAATTGGACATTATTAGTAAGTATAGTTTGTTAAAACTGTAAAAACTCTACTGAATTAATATCATTTGTTCAAATGCAGTATTCGAAGGTAGTTTTTTTAACTCTGTAATTTAAATGTGACACTAATGTGGAGTTCACCAGCGAAATAGCTCTATCTAATGAAGAAGAATAAAACACATCAGATATAATATAATTATTTTGTTTGGTCATTGTCTCCCTACAGTACCCTTATAAAACTTATACAATAAATTTTCTGTCTTATTTTTTCTATGATGCTCGTTGAAAACCTTCCTCTTGAAGTCAGCTCTGCCAAACAGTTTCAAATACTCTGACATAACTAGTTGTGTGACGAAGTGTGCCGTTAACTTGTTTCGGAATTGCTTATTTTTGTACTTACCAATCTTCTTGCGTAAGTCGTAACTTAATTAGCTTATGAATAGGCAAGAGGCATCTAAATTAAGAAAGACTATTGTTTTTTTTTCAGATCGTACATCAGAACTAGCTCGTCTCTTTGGTCTCCAATGGTGGGAAGTATTGTCAAGAGGATCACAATTCCGCGTAGAGTCATTAATGTTACGTGCGGCAAGACCACTGAATCTTGTGGCTTTGTCACCCACAGTTAAGCAGAGGGCAGCGATGAAAGCCCCGGAATGTTTGCCGCTTATTTTTGAACCAGGTTTGTTACTTAAATGATCAGTCATTTCTAGAAGGATTAAGATTGATCATGATTCTTCAGGCCCTTAGTTTCATGTATTTAATAATAATAAACTCTTTTTTGTACAACTCAACTATGAAGGTATAACTTGGTTCAATAAAGAAAGGAATCTTAAATGGTGGCCTGTTCATACGTTGACAGATAGTACAGTTAGCAAAAAAATATTTTTTCAATTCAATAATAATATGAAATAGATAATTACATAAATTAAAAAAAGAGTGCGGAATCACGTAAGTTTCAACTAAAAAGCACATAAGTCTTTCGGAGCTTTTAAATAATATTTTTAATAAAAAAAATGGTATAAAGTATTAAACTGTATATTTTGTGATTCTTTGCTAATATAATGCTTACATACGTAGGTCACACAATTTTTTTTGCGTAACTTCAAAAAACAACATGTTATAACCAAAATATTATGATTATTAATAAACGACAAAATGTGTTAATTAAATCACCCGACCAGGACTCGAACCTGGGACCTCTCGTTTGCCGGACGAGTGCTCTCCCACTGAGTACGCCTCGAAATTACTTAACACCTTTTTTGTTTTTACGTTATATTGCTAACGTAGCTCGCTCTAATGGTATAGCTTTGCAGCTAAGACCACCCGAGACCAATTTCTTTACAGAAATTGTAAATCCCAGTTAATGTGAAACATTACAATGTTTTAAAATTTAAAATGCTTAATTACTCATAAATAAACGAAAAAATGTGTTAATTAAAAATTATTAGTTTATTTATGAGTAATTAAGCATTATAAATGCAAAAACTATAAAATATTATATTATGATAATTGCTTTTCAAAATACTCTCCTTTATATTTTAAACATTTTTCATGCGATCGAACCATTTTTTTAAACAAGAAGACTATAGATCTGAGTGCATGTTTTCTAAGTGATGATGGATCGCTATCACTATCAACCTCTTCGGATTCGGTAAAAGTGAAACCTCTCATCAAATCTTTTATTTTGGGGAAAATACTCAAATCACAGGGTGCTAGGTCGGGACTATGTGCAGGATGGACGACTAGTTGTACTTTTTCGGAAGCTTAAAATGACTTTGTTTTGTTGTTCGTGTATATTCATATAATGAAGAAGCGTTGCCATGTTGAGTTATTTTCAGTTTTAGTAAAAATAAAAAGAAGATCTTTTATATATAACTAGCTGCTGCCCGCGACGTCGTCTGCGTGAACGCTATGCAGCACCAAACGCACCTACGATTATAACACTGCTAGCGTGATAATATGTAGCCTATATGTTGACCCGACTTCTTAACTATCTTGTGGGGGATAGCTCCAGTGGACTGTATAGTCTATGAATCCGATTACGATTAGTCAAATGATGCGCTATCCACCCACTCTATTAGCTGGAATCGATGCGAGGGGCAAAAGGAAAATGCGAATTCACCACTTAACACGGTCGTGAAAGTCCAGCCGCGCGGCACTATATCACTCGCGAATACGCCACAAGCACACTCTATTTCCCGCGCTCTTCTGTTACTGTATTCTGCCTTCAGTCTTCTGTATTCTGTCTTCTATATTGACTTCAGGCTTCTATATGAGTCTTCGGGCTTGAGATTCACTGTACTGTTGCTTGAGGCTTCTTTCGGAGGCTTCTTTCTTCCGGAGATCTTCTCTCTTCGGGATCTTTTCGGCGAATCCGGCGCTAGCGGAGTGTGGCGCATCCTTAAGTGATTTGGTGCAGGCGCGCAAGGGTACCGCACAAGAGAGAGTAATGCAAGCGTGCGAGCGGGACACACATATGTCTGTCTCGCTCGAATCTAATTCGAACTTTCTAGATTTTTCTAATAAGATTCTGACTAGATTCGATTATTCTTATTAGATCTTTACTATATTCTAATAGGAAAACTATTTATGAAATCTATTTAGATCTCTCTCTATGTGCGGAAATGACAAGACTTTCAAAACCATTTCTTTATTTCCAAATCAACCCTAATACATATCGAGCTATTTTAAGCTATAATCACGTAAGTTTCATTTCATTGTTAGCTGTTAGCTATGCGTAAATTCATTATCATAGCGGTTATTAATTAATCAAATTCCAATCAAATTACAAAGAATCAAACGATTAAGCAAACACTTTCTCAAGCTAATAAATACTGTTATGAACTTCTTACAAACTAACACTTATATGGGACACTTATTCACTATAAACACTATAAAAACACTATGAAACACTATTTTAAACGTTCTTAGCTCTTTAAGAGTCTTATAAAACACTATAACACTATCTATATACACTGTTTTTAAGTTTATATAACTGTCTTTTACGTTTTGTTGTCACTGTCCTGCACATCACTCCCGCCGTGCGTTGTCACCGCCGTTGACGACGCATCTTCCTCGGTGCAGGCTGGTGACCCGGAGATCAGCACGACGAGTTTCTTCACCGGTCTTCGCAGGATCCCTCCTTTGGTTTTGACGTCGACTGCCCTGGTGACACCGTCAGGGCCTGGGTAGGTAGCCGCGACGAGCCCCCGCGGCCAGGTATTGCGCGGCAGGTTCCCGTCGGCTACCAGGACGACGTCTCCCGGCTGCACTGCGGGGCCGCGCCCGTGCGGCTCCCGCCGGTTTTGGAGGTCCGGCAGGTACTCCCGGAGCCACCTGGCCCAGAAGTGGTTGGCCAGCTGCTGTGAGGCGCGCCAGCTGCTGCGCCCGATCAGGTCCCGGTCGGCAAGCGGGACCGCGGCCGGCGCGTACAAGGCCGGCCCGCCCAGCACGAAGTGGTTCGGAGTCAGCGCCTCGTCATCCTCATGGTTGACGGACACATGTGTTAGGGGTCGACTGTTGACTGTGAATTCGACCTCCGCCAGCAGGGTTTGTAGGACTTCTTCGGTAGGGTGCCGCTGATGCAGGACTGCGGCTAGGGCTGTTTTCACGCTGCGGACGAGGCGCTCCCATGCTCCACCCATGAACGGCGCTGATGGGGGGATGAAGCGCCAGGATATGAGCTTCTTCGCGGCTTCGTGCTGTGTGGCTTCATCTATCTTCTGTCGGAGTTCCTTGGCGGCACCCTGTAGGTTGGTGCCGTTATCCGACCATATCTCGGCCGGGCAGCCGCGCCGTGCTATTAGTCGCCGCACTGCCATCACCGCCGAGTCCGTTGTTAACGAAGCTGCCATCTCCAAGTGCACTGCGCGCGTGGTAAGACACGTAAATAGAGCTACGTATCTTTTCTGCAAAGTTCTTCCCACGGTGACCTGAAGGGGTCCGAAGTAGTCCACCCCGGTGTAGGTGAAGGCACGCTGATGATGGGCCAGTCTTGAGTACGGATGATTCCCTGTAGGTGGCGCTGGCGGCTGTTGTTTTCGAATTCGACACTGTAGGCATTGTTTTAACACGGTTTTCACCGTCGGTCTTGCTCGTACGATCCAATAGTGCTGTCGGCATTCGTTAAGGGTGGTTTCTACCCCTGCGTGATGAAGTCTTCTATGCACGTAGTCTATGTATAGGCGCGTACTGTGTAAGTCCCCGTCTATTATAGCTGGCCTCTTCGTGTTTTCGGAAATCTGTTCGGCGGCGCTTATTCTGGTTGCTATTGTTAGGGCGCCGTTGTATATTTCGACCGCTAGGGGGCGCAAGCGGCTATTATTAGCCGGCGCGCCGCCTCGCGATATATCTTTTCTTTCTTGACTGAAGACTGTTTCTTGACTTGCTATTATTATCAACTTTTCTGCTCGACGTAGAGTTTCTGTTTCTAACTGTATGTAATTCACGGTAGAGGCTGTTTCGACTGCAATTTTCTTCTGTGGAGTTTTCTTATTTTGAATTACGCGCCAAGTCGGGTCCTTTTCTATTTTCTTGGTTCGTTTGTAATTGACCTTGTCCTGTTTTCTTCGGCATAGTTCGATAAACTGTAGGATTCTTGCGGCGGTTCGAACTAAGCGTTCCCATCTTGAAAATCTGTTAGGGTCGGGAAGGGCTTCCTTTAGGGACGGTGTAGGTACGGCGCGCGACTTTTCACATACTGTATTTACTTTTTCTTCGCCGGTGACTATTTCTGTTTTGGTAGGGATGTCGCACGTCGGCCACGTCGAACTGTCTTCTCGGAGGAACTCTGGGCCCTGGAACCATCGATGTGAGGCCTTGAAGTTCCCCGGCACGTCCCTGGTCGCGTCGTCAGCCACGTTCAGCTTGGTTGGTACCCAGCGCCACTCGTTAACTGTGCTGTTGTCCTCGATGGCGGCGATACGATGGGCTACGTAGGGCTTGAAGCTGCGGGCGCCTGTCTTCAGCCAGGCGAGTACTGTCTTGCTGTCTGTCCAGAATACTCGCGCGTCGGGCTTGAAGTCATGTTCTTCGATGACGGCGGCAGCCATCCTGCTCCCCATCACCGCGGCTTGCAGTTCCAGGCGTGGGATGGATGTGAGTTTCAGTGGCGCCACCCGCGCCTTTGCTGTTATGAGTGCTGTAGTGACTTCTCCGCCGGCGCTCGTACTCCTCCAGTAGAGTACTGCGGCGTAGGCGGCTTCGCTGGCGTCGACGAAGACGTGAAGTTCCCTCTTCACCGCTTCACTGTAGCCTGCGAGCTGTCGCGGCACTGTCACGCCGCGCAGAGCCCGCAGTTGAACCAGCCAGTCTTCCCATTGCTGTCCTAGGTCTTCATCTATGTTTTCATCCCAGTTGGTGCCTCGGCGCCACGTTTCTTGTAATATCTGTTTGGCCCGCGCGGTTACTGGCGATGCGAAGCCTAGTGGGTCGAACATTGACATGATAACTTTCAGCATCTCTCTCTTCGTAGGTTTTCTTTTCGTAACTATGTCTTCAGGTAACCTAGCTAGGTCTAGATTGAAAGCTAGGTCGTCTTGATGCGGCTTCCATACTAGGCCGAGTACGCGTTCTGTTTGCCCGCCGTCCTTGAAGTCTAGTGGCTTGTTCGACGTCCCAGGGTCCCCGAGCGCCTCTAGGACTCGTTTAGAGTTCGACGTCCATTGTCGCAGTTCGTAGTGGGCTTCTCTGTGTATGTTGCGGACGTCCGTAGCGACTTCTATGGCTTCCTGTTCGGTCTTGAAGCTCTGTAAATAATCGTCCACGTAATGGTTTCGAACTATGGCTTCGACGGCGGGTTTGTTCGTGTCTTGATACCGCTGAGCGTTCATGTTCTTCACGTAGATCGCCGTGGCTGGAGATGAGGTCGCGCCGAAGATCAGAGAGGTCATTCTGTACTCTTCTGGAGGCTGATCATCTCGCCGGTCCCCCCGCCACAGGTATCGTAGCGCGTCGCGGTCTTCCGATCTGATTTTCACCTGCATGAACATCTCAGCGATGTCAGATGTGACGGCGATGGCGTGCTGTCTGAAGCGCATCAAGACCCCCGGCAGCGACTGAAGAAGGTCTGGACCTGTAAAAAGGCAATCATTGAGAGAGATGCCCTTAGTTTTCGCTGCGGCGTCGTGTACCACGCGCACCTTCCCCGGTTTAAATATATTAATGACCGGGAAGTGCGGCAGGTACCAGGTTCGATTCTCGGTTATTCCTGTCGGCGCGCGTTCTGCGTACCCCTTATCTATAAGCGCGTTCATCTGTTCTATATACTTCATCTTGAGTTGGGGGTCGCGGTCTATTTTCTTCTCTGTATTACGCAGGCGACTGTATGCATTTTCGTAATTATTCGGTATTACTATATTTTCTGTCTTCCACAGCAGCCCGGCTTCGTATCTTCCATCTTCGCGACGTGTAGTTTTTTCTTTCAGTAGATCAAGTGCGCGCTGTTCTGGGTCGTTCCTGGGTGTCCTCGGTGTGATGAGAAGGCTTTCTATGGCGAAATGTTGCTTCAACTGTTCATCCATGGCCGCATCCACTTCTACTATGTGATTTACGTAGTGAACACGCTGTCCGATGATTCGAGTTCGAGTCCCGTGCAGTACCCAGCCCAATGGAGTGAGAGAGGCGACCGGTTGATCGCGCCGTCCCTTTCTCATTGTAGATGCGACGAGTAGATGCCAGTTATCTTGTCCGATGAGTAACTTCGGCTCGGCGTCTTCATATTGCAGGCACGTGGCTATGTCCTTAATATGTTCACAGTCGGCGAGATCTTCTCGAGTGACGCGCTGCGCGGATAACTTCAAACTATTGAATGTTCGTGCTTGAATCTTGTGGCGCCCTCCCGCGGATTGTAGCGTAACGGCGACTTTGCGTGACTGCTCGGACTCGAATTCGGTGCTGGCGATGGCTTCGATGTGTAGTGGGTCCACGGGTCCCCTGGCGCCTACCCGCTGTGCTAACTCGGCGTCTATTAGCGTGACTGTCGAGCCGTCGTCGAGTAGCGCGTGAGTCTTGATGCTGCCTTGCGGGCCCGTGACTTCTATGGGGACGATCTTGAGATAAGCTTGAGTGTTCACTGACGTCCACGTAGATGCGACGACCTCTGTCCTTTGTTCTGTTTCTTCGGGCTGTTCGACGATCACACGCCTCTTGTAGTGAAGGAGAGGATGATGCAGTCTCGTGCACCCTTCTGTAGCGCAGGCCTTCCCCTTGCACGTGTGATTCCTCGCCCGATGACGTAGACATCTGAAACATAAAGATTTATTCTTCGCAAGGTCCCATCTTCTATTTTCGTCCGCTTCTAGGAAACGCTTGCAGTTGCTTGTGTAGTGGCCCTTCTTCTCACATATGGGACACCCAGGTTCTGTGACTGTGCATGTTCTCTGCGGGACTCTTCTGTTTTGATCTTGACCAAATCTCCTGTTCGCCGCCAGGTGGTCTTCCGCGACGCGCTCCGGTTGCGCGTAGGGTCCGCAGCGATCCGCTTCTCTCTGTAAAAAGTTAGCAAGCTTTAGTAAGTCTGCTTCGTCTTGAGGGTTCTCGGCAGCGTAGTCAAACCAGCGATATCGCATAGCCGGCGTGAGCTTCTCTGTTGTGATCTTCGTGACTTCCGGGTTGTACAGGTAGTGAATCTTCCCCAGGGCGCGCAGCGTTGTCACGATGTTGCAGACCCGCGTCGCGAATACGCACAGGTCTCTGGGCGCGTCCGTAGGCTTCTGTAGTCCCCGTAGTCGCTCTAACTCAGCGAGGGCGATAGCGTCGGGCCGTCCGAAGCGTGACTCGAGGGCTCGCAGGATTTCTTCGGGCTTCGCGTTGTAGAGGAGAAGCCCTTCGACGACCTCCCGAGCTCTTGAACGCAGGCTTCGTCGTAGACGCGCTGTGTTTTCTATGTCGCTGTAATATCCCGCTGTTTCTTGATACGCTGCCTTAAACATGAGCCATTCTTGGTATGACCCGCTGTACGGAGGGAGTTCTGCATGGATTCAAGGCGGCGGCGGCTGCGGACCCGTCCTGGCGGCGAGTGCGATGGCTGAGGCCAACTCGCTGAGGTCGATCTTCTGTTGCGGCACGGCGACTGTGTCCCCTCCCGCCGGTACTGGATCCGGGGGGGGATGAAGCTCGCCGGTGCCGGGAGCGCCGCAGGACGCGTCGGTTCTTCAGTCTGTTGCGGTTGCTGTGGAGGCTCTTCAATTTCGCCCTGGCCCTGGATTGCCAGCGGCGAGTCTGTCGGATTATTTTCCAGCCATACGGACACTCTCTTCGTGGTGTCTTCAATGGAGGGTGCTTCAGATTCCTCTTCTAAGTCTGTTTCATCGTCTTCGAGAGCGGCGACTTCGGCGGCGGCGAGTTCGACTTGTAAACGTAATAACTTCAACTTCGCCTTCGTTATTTTCGAGGATTTCTTCGATTTCGAGACTTGGGATCTCTGTGGAGCTCGCTGTGGCTGCGTAGCTTCGATTTGACGGGTGGTCTTCGTAGTTTCTGTAGCTGTGGCACCCGTCGTCGCTGTGGTTTCTGTCGGCGTCGTCGTTTCTGTAGCCGACGTCGTTGGCGTCGTCGTTTCTGTGGTTTCTGTCGGCGACGTCGTATTCTTGCTCTTCACGGCTTGAGCTTGAGACTGTTCTTGAGCGGGCCCTGTCGAGGCGGCCCGCTCCCCGCGGCCTGACTGCGACCGTGTAAGAGGCATCGCTGTCTCCCAATTGCCCTCTCAAAGATCCGGCTCTCGAAGGACCAAAATGTGGGGGATAGCTCCAGTGGACTGTATAGTCTATGAATCCGATTACGATTAGTCAAATGATGCGCTATCCACCCACTCTATTAGCTGGAATCGATGCGAGGGGCAAAAGGAAAATGCGAATTCACCACTTAACACGGTCGTGAAAGTCCAGCCGCGCGGCACTATATCACTCGCGAATACGCCACAAGCACACTCTATTTCCCGCGCTCTTCTGTTACTGTATTCTGCCTTCAGTCTTCTGTATTCTGTCTTCTATATTGACTTCAGGCTTCTATATGAGTCTTCGGGCTTGAGATTCACTGTACTGTTGCTTGAGGCTTCTTTCGGAGGCTTCTTTCTTCCGGAGATCTTCTCTCTTCGGGATCTTTTCGGCGAATCCGGCGCTAGCGGAGTGTGGCGCATCCTTAAGTGATTTGGTGCAGGCGCGCAAGGGTACCGCACAAGAGAGAGTAATGCAAGCGTGCGAGCGGGACACACATATGTCTGTCTCGCTCGAATCTAATTCGAACTTTCTAGATTTTTCTAATAAGATTCTGACTAGATTCGATTATTCTTATTAGATCTTTACTATATTCTAATAGGAAAACTATTTATGAAATCTATTTAGATCTCTCTCTATGTGCGGAAATGACAAGACTTTCAAAACCATTTCTTTATTTCCAAATCAACCCTAATACATATCGAGCTATTTTAAGCTATAATCACGTAAGTTTCATTTCATTGTTAGCTGTTAGCTATGCGTAAATTCATTATCATAGCGGTTATTAATTAATCAAATTCCAATCAAATTACAAAGAATCAAACGATTAAGCAAACACTTTCTCAAGCTAATAAATACTGTTATGAACTTCTTACAAACTAACACTTATATGGGACACTTATTCACTATAAACACTATAAAAACACTATGAAACACTATTTTAAACGTTCTTAGCTCTTTAAGAGTCTTATAAAACACTATAACACTATCTATATACACTGTTTTTAAGTTTATATAACTGTCTTTTACGTTTTGTTGTCACTGTCCTGCACATATCTTCATGCCAAATTTGAAGTAAATCCATGCAGTACTTTTTGAGTTTATCCCGGAAAGACAAACAGACAAAAATTCTAAAAACTATATTTTTTGTTTCTGTTTCGATTGTAGATCATACCCCAAGTATTCTTTTAAAAAAATATTCAATGTACAGTTTTGACTTTCCTACCATTTTATTATATGTATAGATTTTTAAATGCATTAACAAATCAAAGAGCAACGAAATAGCAGCATAAAATAAAAGATTGATATCAAATCTCTTTCTGTTGCGTGTAGGTATGCCATTAATTCGATGTGCAACGACTTCATTCCATGCAACGATGCAACACAACGTTTTTACAAAAGTTCACCGTTTAAAACGCTTATTTAACATTAACATTTGTTAATGTTAAACATTAATGGCAAACAACGATGTCAACATCGGATGTTGGTTGAGAAAAAACGATAAACATCGATACCGAAAAATATTGACAACGACCATATCTAATAAAATAATTAGTAAGTAATAAAAATATATGTTAAAAAATATATTATAACAATTTATTAAACTAAAATATTTTTGTTTTAAACTATCGTGGTTATTTTCACTATGATTTAATGTATTTAATGGCAGATGTAGGTAGGTGGCGATGACAGTTAGAGGCAGATAACGCCATTCATCGCCACCTACCTACATCTGCCAGTCCGCGATCATGGTGCTTGTAACAGCATCGAAATATCGGACGTGCGAAAATAAAATTAAAAATCGTGGTAAGAATCCCGTAAATACATTAAATCATAGTAAAATATTTTTTACTGACCGTACGTGCGAGAGTGAGTATAGACGGCACTTGTGTGTTTCCTTTCTTTAATGAACCATGTTATAACAAGCCTTTATAAATAATGTCATGTTAAAAAAAGGTGGATGAACAACCTTAAATGTGTAATGTTAAGGATTCCATAAACTACAGTTTTAACTGTTTCATCTTTTATAAAATCTAATGCAGAACTGAAGACAAAATCTCACATAAAAGATAGTAATATCAATCACTTCTGAGAAAATGTAATGAGTAATATTTACAACAATTGTTTTCATCATCATCATCATCACAACTCTTTGTAATGAGCCCACTGCAGGGCATGAGTCTCTCCCCTGGGTGAAGAGGAGGTATAGGCCATAATCCACCAAGCTGGCCCAGTGCTGGGTGGTGGATGCCAGAACTTTTAGGGCGCCTAGATGGCTTCTGACAATCCCTCACGACTACTGTATACAAGTATACAGCACCCGGGACCGACTGCTTTACGTGCCCTCCGAAGCACGGAAGTCGTCGTGAGATATGAATGGTCGGCGGTCACCCATCCAAGTACCGACCGCGCCGAACGTTGCTTAACCTGTGATATCGTATGATACACACAGTAACCACGGCGCCACGACGACTTCTAATAGCAATTGTTTTATGCAGCTTTTTTTTTTTTAACTTTACCGCATCTTGGGCTCTCGTTTTCTATACGTAGGTATATTGTTTTGACCTATCGACTGAATTTAGCTTCTATTTTCTATAAGATTATTATGTATGACTACTTATCTGTTTTTTGCAGAGTCTCGCTTCTATTCTGACCCAGTCATAGTATTAGATTTTCAAAGTTTGTATCCATCGATGATGATTGCCTATAACTACTGCTTCTCAACCTGCGTCGGAAGAGTACAAAATATAAGCAGGTAAATGATGTTCATACACCTAACGCTTTAAAGTTGACAATATATTGAAATGTAATAAAACAGTGGCTTATTAAAAAAATACTGAATTACCTACTACAAAATACGCTTAATAAAGACTGATATCATCTAGATATACAAAAATATTGTTTCCACTAGATCTCATTTTTGGAATACAATATTCCTAACAAAAGAGCAGCATCCGTATCAAACAGTTTTAATACTTTATCTTTTTATTATTTTATTTACATATTTGTATAACCCTACATAAATTATAGCATTACTTCCATGCTGGACTGAGAGCGAAAGAAAAACATAGAATGTGCTAGCGGCTTCTCTTCCCGGGCATACCGTAAAAGTCAGTTAAGGGACAGCGGTTTTGTAAGCATTTTACAGGTGATAGGCTGACTCCCTGTCTATCTATCATTATAATACCTCCAAATTAGTCAAACGTGACATCAGATGGTTTGATAGCCTCTGGTGTTCTACCTACCTCATAAGGGATACAGGCGTGAAGTTATTTATATAGGTATGTATGTAAATTATAGCAAATCAACTCTCTCTTAATTTATTCTTAAAGGATTCTTGTTAATTTACTATTTTCCTTATTTCTTTCATGACTTTTCTAAATTACATTTTAATATTTCCTAACTATTCGTGCTAGTTATAAGTCTATTAATTGCGACTCAATCAAACACATTTTTTACTATCCTCTACAGTGACACAGCCTACGAATTCGGTGCTTGGCGTCTCCGTATTCCAAAATCAAAATTAGAAACTCTCTCAAAGAACAAGCTCATCCATTGGTCGCCCGTAGGCGTTGGCTTCGTCAAGCCCTCCGTGCGACGAGGCGTGCTACCAGCGCTGTTGCGCAGGATTCTCGCTGCGAGACAAGCGGTGAAGAAAGGCATGAAGCTGCAGACTGATGAAGGGGTTAAGAAGGCTATGCATTCGAGGCAGTTGGGTAAGTGTGATTTGGTATTAGTGGTCGGTTAAATGATTGTCTGTACTTGTGTTAGCTTGGAATTTAGACATTACTACCAGTCGTGTCGTAAGCGCAGTCGCGTACGCATCATTTCTGTGTGTCTTTTTTTGTGTGAGTCACGATTGTCATGAATATCGAGGATAATGACATCATAATAATGTATAAAACATTAGAGCTCATTGATAACAATATTCAATGAGCTCTAATGTTTTATACAAAACAAAGTGGATGTAAGGACCGAGGACGGCATTATGAGACTGTGTATACCATTATTCACAGCTGAACAAATTGTGCCTGGATTGAGCGTTTTTTTAAAGCTTTAATTGATTGATGACTGTTTATAAATAAAATAACTTATTTCTTTTAAATCTTAGTCTAATACAATGTAATTGGGGTCCCAATTAAGCAAGTAATGTCTGTATTTGAAAATGCTGCTCTTCCTTAACTTTACAATTTATTTTAACTATTCTTATTACAATCTCTACTCTTAATTTAAGAGGTCGCTAACAATTTTTCAGAAAAGAGTTTATAGGAAAGAAGATTCTTTATTGTTTTCAATACTAGACTATAGAGTTCTTTAACATAATATAATATAACAGAAGCTAAAAATGTGTAGTTAAAATATCATATTTCGCGGTATAATGAAACTTACAACTTTATTTCCAAAATGTATACTAATTTTTTTCATTAATTTAAGGTTTAAAGCTAATAGCGAACGTAACGTACGGGTACACGGCAGCCAACTTCAGCGGAAGAATGCCCTGCGTCGAAGTAGGCGATAGTGTCGTGGCCAAAGGAAGGGAGACCTTAGAACGCGCGATCAAGTTGGTGCAAGATAATAAGGACTGGAATGTTCGGGTAGGTTCTAAAATTATATTTCTGCGGTAAAAAATATCTTAATAATAAATAAATAGGTAAATATTTCTTACTAACATTCTTTATTCTCGAATGAAATTTTATGAGGAAACAAGTCTTCGTAGTGCAGTGGTCGACTGATGTGTGAAGTGTGAGATGTCCTGGGTTCGAGTCCCAGCTAGGCTAGTTTAGAAAATGAACCCGACTCGGGTCTGAGTTTATACTTATACAGGGTGACTGGTGGGTCATTCTCGAAATTCGAGGACGTGATAGTTTGAGAACATACATGAACAGAAAAAATAAACATTAATTATTTACTGAGTAAACCTAACCTAAAGTTAAAGAATTCATTACACAGCACATGGTTACATTGGTACGGACGTAAACACGGCGCTATAAACACAGAATAGGTAGGTAGGTATAGACGGCTTTACGAGCGGTCGTCGCCTGGTAAAACTATCTATTTATTTATTGGGAATTCTGCTGAAAAATTAAGTACCTACTTTTATTATAATGATCAGAATCGAGTACCTACAGAGTGTTCTCCTTCAATATCTAAAATTTGTCACCAAACAGTAAACGTAACGTCGGCCGCTGACTGAGCGCGCGTAACGCAGTTCATCGCTTCTCCATATCCACGATCCCCAAAAGTTCAATAATAACGATCCCCATAATCAATAATAATTTGTGTAACCTTGAAGGTTAACGCTGCGTTACGCGGGCGCAGGTTGCAAATAAGAGATATTTACTACGTCCTTGCATTTGACCTGCAGGTGATATATGGCGACACTGACTCCATGTTCGTACTCTGCCCCGGAGTGTCTCGCGCTGAAGCCTTCGACATCGGAAGACAGATAGCTGATGCAGTCACCGCCGACAATCCGGCACCTGTGGCGCTTAAACTTGAGAAGGTAAGTGATGGTATCTAGACTGCCGTCAAAATTAATGAATACACTCTTCATTGCTGCTTTAAAAAATGAATAATGTTAACCCAAAATTTTTGATTTTATAAAACAAAAATATAAATTAAAAATACTTGATAACATTGACCTAATTTAAAGTGACACAAGGTGCATCGCTTCGTTCAAAAAACATATAATTAGAGGGAACGGTTTCTACGTATACCAATGTATCGTTCGTGTGTTGCTTTTAATTCCGGAACCCCCCTGGTATTCTGATTTATATGAATTCTAATAAATATGTTATACTCGTAAGAGCAATTATTTGCATGCCTGAGTAAACGTAGGTTTATAAAATACATAATTGTCGTCTTTCATGTTGCTGATGCGCTTGGTGAAACACGTGCTATAAGGCCCGGGGTTAAAAGGTGCGACAAACAAAGAAGGAGTGTCATTGACACCTACCTGTACATTTTGAAAATATAAAGTTGTGAACAGATGTGACTTTGGTGCCGACAACTGAGCATTTCATAATTTTTCTTTACATTCAGTAATAGTTTATAATAAATTACTAATTCTAGGTATATCAGCCATGTATTCTGCAAACGAAGAAGCGCTACGTGGGTTTCATGTATGAGAGCGCAGATCAGGAGCACCCTGTGTACGAGGCGAAAGGGATAGAAACTGTCAGGAGGGACGGCTGCCCCGCCGGAGTCAAAGTATGTTCTAGTCAAACCACAGGATAAGTAATAGTACCGGGGGTACATCAGAATTACTCCGCAAGAAGATCTAAATAAATGCGAGTCTTGCTACGACGCGATACGGTGGAATTCAGCTCGCACAGCATTACGTACCTGCAAATTTATATACGTAGAAGTTTTGTCTCTTTCTATCGCATGCCTCTTATCTTTTCTTACGCTGTTAGGGTTGCTGCCTAGTGAAGAATAATTAATCTCCTTATTTGTAATTAAGTATCTACCGATGTAGGTTATTCTACCTTTGAATAAAAATATTATTTCAACTTACCTAAAGTACAAAATGAAAAAAAGTTACGACGAATAATTAGTAATACTACTACCTATGTTTTGTTTACTAAATTGAACATAATCAAATCTAAACATAATCTAATTGAATATTTGTTTCTTTTTATGTCCATTTTTAAATACTATTTGCGACTTGATCATAGAATTACTGTGAGTGCTATTAGGTAGGTAGGTATCTATCAACACGTCCCGACGGGCGCGGATGTACGGATGTACCGCGCGGAGTCAGCCAGGCCTGGTCAAACTAGTTTATTAAAGTTTGTGTTAAGATTTATTGAAGTCTTCTTGGCGTAATGGATATCTATCTATATAGTATATCATCCGATAATGCAAGGTGGCAACGTTCGGCTCGGTCGATACAAAGATCGCCGCTATGAACTCCGGTTAAAAACTCTTTCATTTTTTTTTAATTAAAGTCTAAACCCACGTTTGATCTCAATCTCACCTGATGGTAAGTGAAGATGACGTTGAAGATGAAAGCACAAGGGCTTGAGAAAGAACTAGCTCTTCATAAAAGATTGCCGAAACACATCCCCGCCGCGCCGGAGCGGTAATATTTGAGGCCAGATTTGAAGGGATATGAAGGGTGTTCGCTAGCTATTCGGACCTTGACGGGATCTTACCGCCAAGTGGGGGTCACTCGGATTAGTCGCCTTTTACGACAAGCTTATCCAGGGCCGGTAGGGCTATTCTAAACCGACCCTACATGGACCAATATTCAAGGAGAATAAGGAATATAATTACTTGCACTACGACTTAATGTCTAGAGTTTGTTACGCACCGGCTATTTCCAACAAAGTCACAGTAGTCCCAGGTTGGTAGTGATTACCTGGCATCATATTACCCACATTGTCCTGTTTTTTTTTTTTAATAAAAATGAATGGGACCTTTGTCTTCCATGACACCTGATCTTAAGAGAACATGAAGACTAAGGTGGTACACGTCCATCCACGAGAAACCTATTCACTCGACGCTTAAAAGTACTAGGACTATACTGGTCAGGGAAAATAGACGCAGGCAGTTCATTCCAAACCTTGGCGACCCGTATCAAAAAGGAACTGTCAAAGCGCTTAGTTCGACTTTTCGGAATATCTACCACATACGGGTGGAAATTCTGTCTGCGTCTAGTAGTCCGATGGCAAACGGGTGAGGGTTCAATTTGTTCAAACAGAGCACTCGCGCACTCACCAAAATGTATCCTGTAGTACACGGTTAGACACGCAACCTTACGACGATGCTCTAAGGTCTGCAGTTTTTTGGTCGTAAGGTCGAAGTTGTTAATTAGTTTACGGGCTCTTCGGTCAACGGAGTCCAGCGCTTATTATTTATTAGTCATTAGCCTCCTATCCTATCGTAAAAAAATAACCTGATGTATTTAATCTTCCTTCCAGCTCCTACAACAATCGCTATGCGAAGTATTTACAACACAAGACATGTCCCGCGTGAAAGCCCACGTGACAAAATGTCTGCAGCGACTAATGTCCGGGTCGCTTCCAGTTCACGAATTGTTCTTTACTCGGGAATACCACGGACCTAATGGATATAGGCCGGGAGCCGCGGCGCCACCTAAAGAAATCGCAAAGTAAGTAATTATGATGATTTAATTGGTGAGTCTGTTTATTTTATTTACAGGGATCTCAAATCGTCTGTATGAGTATTTTTAATGTTATTTGGTTTATAATCAATTTTGATGGTTCTTGTTTCATTTAACAACAACCAAGACATTCAATAACAATAAAGAAATTTATTATTATTTTTTTTTTTTATAAGTTACTAAACCCGCGTTTGACCTCAATCTCACCTGACGGTAAGTGACGATGAGGTCGAAGATGAAAGCACACGGGTTTAGGAAGGAACTGGCTCTTTATACAATATTGCCGGAACACATTACCGCCGGAGCGGTAACATTTGGCGGCAGACTTTATATAAAGGGTGGTCGCTAGCCAGGCGGACCCAGAAGGGATCCTACCACCAAGCAAATTTTTATTATTATTATTTTTTATTATTATTATTATTTAGTAAGGATGTTTAAGAGTTGGTCCCATATAAATTGCATCAAAATCGATTTAGTGCTTCTAAAAAAATTGCATCCAAATTTTTGGTAAGGACTTAAAAATGTGGTTAAAGTCTGTTTTTTTAATGCACTGCATTCGTTAATTCAATTTGTTTACGGGTACTAAATTATACATATTACAGTACACTATTATTTTTACATACATGAATGGAGTCTTTGTTTCTAGCCACTTGTGCCCGCATAGAGTACATAAAGCCAAGAAAGAGGCCCAAGAATTTTCCGCCCGCTTTTGTCTTCTCGGGTCACTTTTTATTCAAAGTTGAATTAGTTTTTTATATATGAGGGTGTATATTTTAAGGTTAAAAAAGTGTATTTTATACACACCATCATCTCAAATGTTTTTATAAGCCCATTGCAGGGTCCGTCCGTAGTCCGTAAATCACCAAGCTAGCCCAGTTCTGGCGTTCTAAAAAGCCGTAAATTACACAGCAATTGACTGCTTGACGTGCCCTTTCAAAGCATGGAAGTTATCGAAGTAAATAAATGGCCTGCGTAAATCACAAACCCGGGTAAGCTTTACCTGCTATAATGAATGATATGTGCAGGAGTCGTTAGGTACGGGATACAGCGAATATACTATCATGTATAGATCTTACAATCTATAAGCGTGGTTGTCCTTTACTTGTAATTGTGATTGCAAATACAAATTTTCGTTAGGTTGCGTGTCCGACGAAGCGGCCAGTAAAGTGCGAGCCATCACTTGAGCGAGCGAGATAACGAATACAGATTGGTCACTCACACAACTAAGGGCGGCGCGCGCTTGTAGTTTGCAAGACTTACAATGAATAAGTTTGGATTTTGTTTCAGCCGCCTCTGCCGCCAGGATGTTCGCGCGGGGCCACGGGCGGGCGAGCGCGTCGCGTGGTTAGTATCCGCTGGACCGCCGGCCGCGACGCTCGTCTCTCTCGCGCGTACGCCGCTCGAGCTGCTCAAACACGAGCGCCCGCCGCTGCTGGGGTATTACGTCACGAGGGTACTGCTGCCGCCGCTGCAAAGGTGCCTGTCACTGCTCGGTGCGGATGTTTTTAAGTGGTGAGTTTTGCTTAGATTAAGCTAGCGGCCGGCCTCCACAACCTAAAATTTGTGAATGCAATGTTAAAATTTGACACAAGATAATTGCTATAGTAATTTCTATATTTACTTTTTTTGGTGAATTATTGAAACCAACTACAATTAATATCCAAATGAGACTTTTATCTACAGACATTTGCAAAAAACCCGATCGGTGTGCTGAAAGCTTACTTCGGTATTCAAGTACCTACCTTAGGGATCTATTCTCTCTGCAACTTTATTCTTGCTGCACATAATTACCTCCTAACACCACGCACGCTGATAACAGCCCTGTTGTAGATATACAGTCATAACCAAAACGAAATACTGGTTTTGAGAAATTCCATAATTGAGCGGGTTAATAGGGCCTTGCGAAAATTAAGGTGTCCAATTAAGGCGTGGCCATTTTGGTCAAATTTATGCCGTCCAAAACGCAGGCGTATCTATTTTCCGCTAATAAGAGGACCTTCGCCATGACACCCACGTTTCAAAATGTCTCCCTATTACCGGCCGCCTAAGGATTTTGGGTACGTCACCTTTAAGATATTTCTGCCAAATAAGCTGGACTTTGTTTACCGAAGAGCCCGTAAGCTCAGTAGCAACTATGAGCTTACAAATAAAAAATATTTCAAATAGTTGAACTACGACGTAGTTCTACAAGATGGTTTGTAGTAGCGCGTAGTCGTTTTTATTTTGATGGTATTCATTCATTATTTAGAGTTAATATGTCAGTGACTATATCAATTTCCATGTAAAAAAATACATTCCTTTTTTTTGCAAAAATCGTTTCTATAAGTGATACTTACCTATTGTGTAAAAAAAAATGGCCGGTGATTAAAAACAACCCTGTACAGCACCTTTGTCTTCATGATAACTTTCCGCTAGGTGAAATAGAAGACAAACGTTACAAACACTTAGATTGTCCTCTTTGCGCTAGCTTTTCTCATGCTTAACCAACCTTGATGGTTTGGAGGTGAACTATTTCATAACTTTAACGGTGAAAAAACACACGTTCGCCCTCAATCTTACTAGATGAAAAATTAAGATGTCGACAGCACACGGTATCAGGTACTACTCTGTAGAGTAGGCTGGTATCTTATTAATAATTAAGTTGCTTTTTTCTACTTTCATTTCGAATCAGAATTCTATACCAATTAAACTTTTGTTACAAAATAATATTACGGTCATATTTTTTTACTTCTTTCTTATACAGGTGGAACGATTTAGGGTACAGTCGGGAAGCGAACCAACGCGCGGTGCATGGTGGCATAGCGCGGTACATGTGGCGAGATCGATGTTTGGTCTGCAACGCGAAGGGCACCCGAGCCCTTTGTCCTAACTGCGCTAAGGGACACAAATCCCTAGCTTTGATAGCGGCGCGCTTCAATGTAGCACAGACCGATTTGAAAAACTGTGATATGGTGAGTTTTGTACATGGTCAAGTTGTGCCTAAGAGATATAAAGAAAAGGAAGCATTTTTTAATATACAGAAAGTTATTATTTTTATTACAGCAGAAATAAAAATAATACGTAACACCCTTATTTCCTGTATTTCTCAGTCGTATAAATAGTTTACCAATCACATATTATTTTTATATTTTTCAGATATGTGAATCATGCTGCGGTCATTCCCAGTTCAACAGCTGTGAAAATACCGAGTGCCCCGTTCTGTGGCGCAGACAAACTGCGAAACAAAAACTACACCAATTAAGAGACGTCATCACAAACCTACCTACCCAGTTTACAAGAGAAAGCCTAGATTTTTAAGGAAACAATAAAATTATGGCAGAATATTTCAAATGATCTGTAAAATATTGCAAATAAAATATATTTATGTAACTCTTTCTGTTTTCTTGCGTAAAGTTAAACAAAAAATATGCCCTTTCTTCCCATCATTTGAGCTCGCCACAGTGTATGGCACCAAAAGGTGGCGTTTGCCACCCCGGTGATCAATGGTATTGATTTAGTTTCCTTTATTCCCAACTGCCCTACGAAATTATACTATAAGAGCTCATTCACACGAAGACGAATCGTGATTTTTCACGAATCGTGTTTTTTCACGATTCGTTATTTTTTTTGACGGGAGCAATGCTTTTTATATACCCATGTTCACACGCTTCACGAATCGTGAAAAAAGACGTAGACGGATACGTCGGTCACTACGGTCATTAGAATGAACCGAAATATACCGAATCGTCAAAGACGTATCCCGTGTGAATGCGCCCTAAGGGTGTATTGACATTTCGTACTGCACATTATTAATGGAAATTTAAATAAAAGAACTGCTGGAAGAAAAAGTACATAAATAAGCGGTACTTGAAAGAGTCCCGATTTGAATTATTTATTCTTGGACAGCTCATGTATTAAGATGTCCATATATGCTTTTTTTTTTTTAAATGAGCCTTTTTTGAAAGTATTGGCGAAATTAGCGTGCACTTTTTTAAAAAACATCTACAACACTTTGGTTACCTTACGAAGTAAATTAATGAGTACCTATTTAATTGCACAACTGTCGCAGAAAAGGGAAAACAACATTGGAGAATTAAAACCTAAAGTTATGAGTGGGCTTAATCATGGTATCGAATCAAGTAATTCTACCTAATATGGTGCGCATATTAGCGAAGATGATAGGATAAAATTATTCGATAATATTTATCTTGTCGATTAGAGTCTATATCGATGGTCGCATGCTAGCCCTACAGGACATGGATTTGCTACCACTGACAAGATGACGGTGAGTTTATTCTGATTTCTGATGCAGAGCATTAAAAAACCAACTTCACTAGCATTTCACAAACCTTGTCAAAAGTTTGGCTGAAGTATTCCTATATATCCTTCATCAAAATTTGTATACCTACTCCGTTTTCATACACAGTTTTTTCGATTTTTTTTTCAAAAAGTACTCAATCGATTTCGATTTTTGCCTGGTATGCCTAAATTACTGAGAATTTCAATCAATTGTGTGTGAGGGATTAACATTATCAAACGCACCATTAACATCGAGAAATGCACAAGCTGTATATTAATGGTTATGAAAGGGTTTTTTTATATCTGAAATGAGAGACATGAAGCTAACATGGGCACTTTTGCCTCTACGGAAACCAAACTGCTGTTCAGGTAAAATGTTATTTCTTTCACTATAATATTCTAATCTAAATTTTAACATGGATTCAAAAAGTTTACCAATAGGTACATGAAGAAAGTGATATTGGCCTGTAAGAATTACAATCATTTACATCTTTGTCAGGTTTGAGTATTGGAATTACACATTGTGTTTTCCAACTTTCGGGTATGGTTTCTGATAACCATAACAGGTTATATATTTTTAACAAAATACTCTGAGCTCTAGGATGAAGGTTCTGAATTAATTTATAGGTTATGTCATCAAGCTTAGTGTCTTTTATAGGTTTAAGAGCCATTTTAAGTTCATTCATAGTAAATGGTTCAGAGAGAAAGCAACTATTTGTGTTTCCAGTCAGTTGAAAAATTTCATTTAATTGAGCTGTAGGTATCTATTTCTTTTTCAGGAGGAGGGATAGGTGCATATTTGTCAAGGAATGAGGGAATCCATTCATCATTTTTTGAAGCTTTCCTACATGTTATGCGTTTGAATCTGCGAATGTAGTTCCAAATCATGCTTACAGGTGTGTATCTGTTAAATGAACCACACAATTTTGTCCAAGATTGTTTCTTTTTGTCAGAAATTAACCTCTTTTTAATTGCATCAGTCTTTTTGTATTCAATGTAGTTTTCTACTGTAGGGTATAATCTATAGTGTTTGATAGCAGATTTACTATTGTTAACTGTTGTAGAGCATTCATTATCCCACCAATGAACTGGCTTTTTCATTTTAAATGGAGTTTTATTAACTTTTTTTGGTATACATTTAAGCTTTAAATTATTCAGAATATCACAAAAAATGTCATATATATTTTGGGAGTTTTCAGAATCAAAATTTAAATTGTTGAATATGTGCTTACTTTCAGAATGATACTGGGACCAGTTTGCTCTGCTATATATTAAACGCTCAGAGGAAGGAGCTGTCACATATTTTTCAATAGACACCTGAATATTTATTATAATGGGGAAATGATAACTGCCCGTAGGATCATCATGTACTTTCCATTCACAAAGTGGAGCTACATTGGGACTGATGCATGATATGTGTATAGCTGAAGGATTATGATGAGCTGTTCCTACAGTTGTTAGGGATCCAGTATTAAACAAATCACATTCATCTAGCAAGTTTTTTTTTTTTATATTTCTGACACTTACACAACATTATCTAGCCCAAATTAAGTTACTTAAAGAACTTGTGTTATAGATACTAGATAACTGATATACCTACTTAAGAAATATATAAACATACATATTGAATAAATACATATTTTTTATTAGAATAAACTTAAATAAACATATAAACATCCACGAATTGACGACTAATATCTGTGTTCATCACACAAATATCCGCCGCCGCCGGGATTCGTACCCAGGACCTCTGGCATAGAAGGCAATGTATGTTACCGCTACACCAGCCGGTCGTCATACCTATACATCATTACCTCTGGAATTGGTTGATAGACAGCCGAATGCAACATGATGTGCATTTTTGGTTTGGGTAATTTGTCAATGATTTGCTTCAGTTTCCTAGTTTTAAATCGGCCACCTCTAGGGGGACTATAAACACATAATATAAATAAAATTCCCATATTAGTTTGAACAGTGACTGCAGCTGTTTGCATAAAGTCATAGTACATAGTCTTAACTACTTTGAATTTAAATATATTTTTGATCAAGATAGCTACACCTCCATGGCCTTTGGGACCATTTTGTTTTATAATGTCAAAACCTGGAACATTAAAGTTGCTTGTCTGTTTGAAAAAAGTTTCATTCAATAAACAAATATCAATATCATTATTAAAAATAAAATCTACTAATAGGGGTTTTTTTTTATTGACACTTTGGATGTTGAATTGTGCTATAGTTAAGTATGTCTTGGCGTCGGTATCTAATGATTGTATGGGAATGTTATAATCCATGTTATGTTAGATTAGAAAGAAAAACATCTTTAATCCTGTTAGTAGTTATAGGTTCATTACCAGAGTTGGCTAAAAATAGTAAAATTTGACTATTGCATTTATAATAATATCATTATTGGCAATTTCTTTCAAATTTACTTTTTTGTTAGTTATATTTACAGGTTTATTTACAGAAGAAACTACAGGAGACTTTGTAGTTTGTTTGTTATATACATTATTTTAATTTTGTGTATTTTTGTGAGGAAAATCATTCTTATTAATCAGTTGGGGAAATTCATTCATAGTTGTTTTGCTGATATCAGCATAAGTAATTTTATTTTTCTTTTCTAGTATCTTTTTAACTTTAATTGGACATAACTTTGAAATTGCAAGGTGTGGACTGCCACTATATATACAATTAAATGAATTAGTTTTGTCACATTCTTTAAATAAATGCTCACCAGCACATATAGAGCATATTTGTTTATTATTACAATTTTTTTGCAGAGTGATTGAATTTAAAACATTGTAGAAGTGGAGGTATCTATTCAAATACTCTATATGAAAATAAGTCATATTGTACATCATCAGGCCAATTGTTAGATAGAAATGTTATTATACCAACTGTCTGTAAGGCCACTCGTTCATTACCAATTCTTTTAGTAAATCTTCTTATGGCTATAAGAAGATTTACTAATGTACGAAATTGGATGAAAGTTAATTGTAGAGATCCTTATTTGATATATTTGTGGGCACTGATTATTCCGGTTTTTTTCAATTTCTTTAGCTGGGATGTACGCTTTCATATTATACTTTTCAAAAAGGTGGTGTTAAGAAGACATTTTTTTGCATAGTTGAGTTGGTTGAATAGAACAGAAATTTTAGTAGCATTCACTCTATGTAGACTATGTATTCCTTTTATTTAATTTGAAAATATATGATTTAAATAAATTGGACTTTTGTTCCCTAACTTTTCTTCGACATTTTGGCTTTCCACAAATACTTGGAAGCTAGTATGCAGAGAGTTGTCTGGGTATTATAGTCTTTGATAACCCTTTTTCAGAAATGGTATATGTGGATCCTCCTCATTGGAGATCGTTTCTATTATCTTTCGCTTAGGCGGGGGCCCGGTGCCATTAGGGCCCGGGTCCTCATCCCCGTCCATAATGTAGGTAAAAACTCACTCAATTGCTTGAATTCTGTCGTATTCGGCGAAAATAAAAATTAACTTTCAAGAAAATTTAAAAAAAACGTCTCGTCGTTTTAAGAGTTCCCGCCAGAATCTCTTGGTGTGTCTCTTTCGCACAATTGCCATGTAAAATATTATTGATATAATGGTAGTAAATTCAAGGAAAGTTCTTTCGCAGAAAAAAAAATCATTTTGTATATGAATAATACGTGCGGCATGTTTGTAATTATACTAATCAAAAATGCAATATTTTGTAGGTTTAGATAACTCTTTTTTTATATCACGACGACATTTCAATATTATAGGAGAGTTTTATAACTTTTACGTTAGGCAAAACTTGGTTAAATGGTAGTATCTGTGTGGCACGACAAAAACAATATGGCGTTTTCTTTGTTTTCGTATTGATTTTTTGCTTTCTGCGATAAATACAGTGCTGAAAATAGTATACTTATTGGATTGTGGTTGGTGAACAATATTATGTGCTATGAGTGGGTGTGGGAAAGAATCGTATCCTAGCTGTGGATTATCTTTTCACAGGTAAGTTTGACATAGATGGGAACTAGGGTGACTACACTTTACGCGTAGAGACGTATATTTATCCCTTTCATTTCCAAATGATGTAAGGTACCGGATTTAAGCTTGTTATATCACTAAATAATTTGGAAATTCACTATTTACTAGTCACCAGTGCATTATGACTACATAAAACGTTAAATGATCTATATGAAAAATACGTTAATCAACGTTTCGTAGTCCCCTGATTTAAAGTAGGTACCTACTTAAGACGAGGATTCTCGAGCGCAGTAGGCATTAACGCTATATGGGACTGCGTGACGGGCAGTCGCGTAAATGAACACGACAGCGCACAGAATTGTCACAGTATAATTAATAGTAGTAATGGACCTACCTACAGTGTGTCTTGTTATACGAAATTGATTTCTTTCCTGAGTCAGCATAATCTATACCAACTAGTTCAAGAACCAACGAGAATTACTAATAACTCGGCGTCACTATTGGATCTTATAATTACGAATAATAAGGATATCTGCAGATCTATCACTGTAAATCACAACCCTATATTGAGTGATCATGGTTTAGTTTTGGGCGAATTCAACATCAAGAGACCAGTTTTCGCACCGTATTATGTGTGGACTAGGTCCATTCATAAAATGGACGAAGAGTTGTTTATAAAAGACCTAAAAGAAATTAATTGGAACAACATTTTCAGCTACGAGTTCATTAATCAGGTAATAGAGGAATTTAATAACAATATAAACAGACTATTTTGTAAACATGCCCCGTTTCGAAAAGTAAAAATAAAAGAATCTCCTTGCCCGTGGCTAACTGACAACATCAAATTTATGATGTCTTTACGTGATAAAGCTCTACGTAGAGCTCGCTCTACCAAAGTTGAATCACATATGAGATACTATAAAGATCTGAGAAACTTGGTTACCAGTGCACTCAAAAGAGAAAAAGAAGCTTTCTATACATTTTATATAAATAAAAACAAAAATAATCCTCGTTCAATGTGGAAGTACTTTAAAAAAACATCAGTCCAAGGAAATAAACGCGTAGATTCACTGCCTGAGCATTTAAGTGATCCTGATAAAATAAATAACTATTTCCTCGATATCCCCGACGATTTAAATGTGGATAGTGATTTAATAAACTCTTTTAAGCATAGTACATACAGGGACAAAGGCAATTTATTCAAAATCAAAACGGCGACCCAAGCTGACATCTTAAAAATTATAAATACAATAGAATCAAATGCAGCCGGTCATGATACCGTTACAATACAAATGATCCGAATGACCTTACCTATTACTCTCCCAATAATTACTTACATCATAAATAAGTCCATTAGCGAAGGTGTATTCCCTGAAGCATGGAAACTCGCCAAGATAAAACCTATTCCAAAGCCATCTTCAGTTGAACACTACAGAGACCTTCGAGGTATTAGCATCTTGCCAGTTTTATCGAAAATCACGGAAAGGGTAGTTTGTTCACAACTGACAAAATATTTAGAAAAGGAGGATATACTACCGGTCATGCAGTCAGGTTTCCGCAGTCATCATGGAACCGCGACTGCCTTGGCTCAAGTAACAGATGACATACTTGCGGCAGCAGATCATGGGATGGGCAGTATTCTTGTGCTCTTGGATTTTTCTAGGGCATTCGACTGCATTAATATAGAGTTGCTGCTCGCTAAAATGTTATATTATGGTGTGACTGAGGAGGCCTGTAAATGATTTGAATCGTATCTTACCAATTGACGACAGTTCGTATACACAGAAGATGGTCAGGGCAACCATGCAACATCTGAAACCAAGACCCTCACTAGAGGTTGCCCGCAGGGCTCTATTCTTTCACCTGTCCTATTTATACTATATACTGCCGACCTCATTAAAAACATTAAACACTGCAGGGTTCACCTTTACGCCGACGACACACAGCTTTATGCCTCCTTCAAGCACGATAGGATTAAAGAGGCAATACAACAAATAAATGAAGACTTAGACAACATCTTTAAATGGGCAAAAATAAACACATTGGTACTCAACCCGTCTAAGTCGAAATGTATGATGTTGGGGACAAAAAATCAAATCCAACATATTATTGACTTCTCCCCGGAACTCAAAATAAATGGTGTCCAAGTGGAGCGAGTGACGTCGGCTATGAACCTTGGTCTGAGGATGGACAGTCAACTTCGCTTTGTTGATTATATTGACTCGCGAATCAGAACTGCATTCTATCGGCTTAAGGTATTGTATAGGATCAGAGAATTCCTTAGCGAGAAGGTTAGAATTGATCTCGCAGAAGCCCTGGTCCTCTCAGTGTTAAATTATTGCGATGTTGTCTACGGCCCAAGACTCTATGAGAAAACTAGCCGTGCTATCCAACGAGTACAGAATGCTTGCACCAGATTCTGCTTTAAAATCCCAAAACGCTCACACATAACACCGTACCTAAACAAATACTCAATTCTCAAAATGGATGGCAGAAGATATCTTCACATAGCAGGCTTAATACATAAAGTCGTCCATTCTGGTAAACCTATATATTTATATGAGAAACTAGACTGGCTCGGAAAAGCTCACAATAGACATACCCGCAGTAAAAACCTACAAATCATGGCAACTTTTAAACACTACACAGCCAACTTTGGAAGCAGTTTTAGGTTTGCGGCATCCAAAATTTGGAACGATCTCCCTCCACCTCTAAAAAAAAACATATCTTCGGTTACATTTAAAAGAAAACTTAAATGTATTCTTTTACAAAAACAAATTACTGCCGCAAAGCATGTGTTCAGGATATAAGCATTGATAGAAAGATATGCATGCATATTATTATACCTACACTATTTCTTACATTTTTGTCTTCAAAATGCATTAATTTTAAACCTTAAATTTCCCAACACTTTCTTAGCTCACCTACACAAATTCTTAAGCAACGTGCCTTCACAATTAAACAATAGCACTACACAGATAAAATACATCAATTTTAAAACATAACTTATCTACACAAATCCTACACTAACATTCCTACACGAATAAAAACATAACACTATACAAATACAATACCTTGAGTTATATAAGTGCTTTAGAAAAATATATTATTTTGAAGTGTACCTAATGATATTTTTTATGAATTGCGCCTTGTGCACCTTTTTTTATGTTTGAGCACCTTAAAGTAATGGCCCATGCTGAAAACCAGCGTCATTTAGTCTAACTAAATGTTATTATTATTATTTATTTATTTTTTCTTTTATTTATTACTTAGTTATACAATGAACATTTTT
Source organism: Stenoptilia bipunctidactyla (assembly GCA_944452665.1). Classification (NCBI taxonomy): domain Eukaryota; kingdom Metazoa; phylum Arthropoda; class Insecta; order Lepidoptera; family Pterophoridae; genus Stenoptilia; species Stenoptilia bipunctidactyla. The sequence goes on from OX101728.1 coordinate 18,341,046, forward strand.
TATGTACATACCTACTACCTAAGCTATTACTGCTGTATATTTAATTTTTTTTTTCTTTTCTCAATTTTTTTTTTGTGTTCAGTGGTATATTGTTATGTATTCTGATTGGTCTTGTATATATATCTATTTTTTTTGGCAATAAATGAGTTTTCTTTCTTTTCTTTCTTTCAAATTCGTTTCTACGATAACTAAAACTTATGTCAAGGATGATATAATATAATCTATATTTTTTATTTATGTGGATTTAGTATTGCGATACCTTTTATAGATTTAATCTTTTTAAATGTATATGCTTACTGAATTCTGTTGTAAAAATCGTGCTATTTTGACTTGAAAGTATATCGTGATGTTAATTTATAACTTTAATAACTTATTTGTTCCCATATTCATTAAAATCAGATAAGTAGGTAGTTGAGATCTTTTACATAAACTTTTATCTCTTTTTTCAATCCTATAGGGGCTGGTGTTTGAAAAAAAGGAGGGTTTGGGAGCTATTTTCATTACTAATTTTCTACAAATCGGTCGGATGGTTTAGCGGAAATAAAGGAACAGAAAGATAGACTTTTGTAATTTTAAAATAAGTAATTTTTTTATGAAATGAAATTCAATCCATCCCTCCGGAATGTGCGCCTGTTTACACGAAGTAGTAAATTTTTTGTAGTTAAGTATTAATATCTAAAAAATAGTTATGTATGATTATATTCTTAAATTTCTATGTGTCATCATAATCTATAAAGCCGAAGGGTTTGTCTGTTTGAACTTTGAACTAGATTATTCGTGGAAGAACCGATCAGATATAATTTAATGTTATTAAAGTTGATCTATAAAGGTCCAAAACACTATATTTTTGAAAAACATAGCATATGAAAGTTCAACCACAAAATACATAAAAGGTGACCAATTTAAACTAACGTTTAACACTGTGAAATTATAACTATCTGGAATCATAATTTTAACACACTGGAAAATTGGTGGTAGATGCCATCTATCTCCCTTTTTATTTATTAATAACTAGGTACATCAAAAGAATTGTAGGTGCCAGCATTACTCAAAAACATATTTGTTGAAATTATAAAGATACCAAACTAATTTGATACGAGGGTGGATTGAAAAGTTCGCGGCCTAGTCAAGAAAACAGAATAAAGTACATACAAAAATATTTTTATTTTTCGACGTAATCTCCATTTAGCTCTATGCACTTCTTCCATCTGCTTTCCAGAGCTTCCATACCTGTTTTAAAAAAAGATTCCTCAAGGTCTTCAAAATACAGGTTAACAGCGGCTTCGACCTCTTCATTCGTTAAAAAATTCTGCCCACCGAGGTGTTTTTTCAGGTTTGGAAACAGATGAAAGTCCGAAGGTGCCAAATCAGGAGAATAAGCTGGATGTGGCAACAATTCGAAACCACAATCACGAATTTGAGCCATAGACTCGACAGACGTGTGGACTCGGGCGTTGTCCTGGTGAAACAACACTTTCTTTCTCAGTAATCCTGGGCGTTTCTGTTTAATTTCTTCACGTAAACGGCGCAGAAGGGTGCTATAGTACGCAGAGTTTATTGTTTCGCCTTTCGGAAGGTAGTCCACCATAATGACACCCTTAGCATCCCAAAAAACCGATGCCATCACCTTGCCAGCTGACAGAATTGCCTTTGCTTTTTTCGGAGTTGGTTCACCTGATTTTTTCCATTGTTTGGATTGTTGTTTTGATTCTGGGGTATAGTGGTGAACCCAGGTTTCATCCATTGTCACAAAACTGTCAAGAAAACCTTGTGGATCAGCCTCGAACATCTCCAAACAGTCGCGAGAAATCGTGAGTCGAATTCGCTTTTGCTCTACTGAAAGCAATCTGGGGACCCACCTAGCCGAAACCTTAGAAAAGCTGAGTTCATGGACAATGATGTTTTGCGTTCGTTCATATGAGATGCCTATAGTGTCTGCAATTTCTCTGATAGTCAATCTACGGTCTTTCAATATGAGATCACACACTTTATTGATGTTTTCTTCGGTCGTAGACGTCATTGACCTGCCGGAGCGAGGGTCATCTTTGATGTTCTCTCGTCCACGTTTAAATTCTGCAACCCAATTTTTTCACAGTGGTATAAGACGGGGCAGATTCCCCTAATGTTGTTTGCATGTCATCATGGATCTCCTTTGGTGTTAATCTTTTTTTAAACAAATATTTAATCACAGCACGTTGTTCAAATTTCTCCATTAGTGAAAATTTGTTCTACACACGTATTTATATTGTTCGTAAAATTTTATTTAAACAAGATATCAAATTGAAAATTCGCGGGCTGACAATTGAATAATGACAGTTCAAAATGACGGCAGAAAAAATAACAAAAGTTTTTTTTTAATGGCCAGGCCGCGAACTTTTCAACCAATGTAGTATCTGGAACTTTTGAGATAGAGTCTATTTTACTCGTGGCGAAAATAAATACAAGAAGGTATTTTAACGGACAGACATTTTCAATCCATTATTTTATTTGACGTTAAAGTACAGGCAAAGCAATATTATTTTACCCATTCAAATAAATTAACTAACAAATTAAATTATATTCGTTTCTTTATTAATAACTAATACCCATCAGCACCTCACCATCAATGCTAATGTCTTATCAGCACCCATCAGTACCTATCAATACCCATTAGTACCTATCAGTAGTTACCCATCTGCACCCATCAACACCTATGAGAAGCCATCAGCACCTATCAGTACTCATTGGAACCCAATAGCACCTCTTAGCATCCTTCATTACCCATCAGCACCTATCAGCACTTCGAGCACCCAACCTATCAGTACCCAACAGCATCTATCAGCAACCATCATTATCCATCAGCATCTGTCAGCATCCATCAGTTACAATAGTCACCTATCAGTAACTATCAGCACCCATCAGCATCTATCAGCACACATCAAAAAGCACCTATATAATATATACTTTGCATAGGTGTTCTTTAATACTTATATAATATATCCCATAAATTTGAGGTTTTGTTCCTTACTTAAAAAATAATACTTTTTGCCCAAGAATACGTGGTTCAAAAGTGCATACTTTCCAAGATATCCTCGGTCTTAATATAATGAGTTCATAAAATATCACCCATGTAAAATCTCATCCACTCAATAGACGCGTGTCACTGAAGTCATACAATAAACAACAAAAACATTTTAAACGTTGAGGAATGTTGCATACAATGTAGACCGCAAAACGTCGCAAACTGTACCTAACTGTGCATAGCGATAAAAAAGGAGTAGAAAAAGTCATGTTATTTGATTCTGTTACATGGCCCCACAAATACCTATGGGAGAGTTAGAAGTTAAGAGCTTAAGTTAGAGCTAGAGTTATGGGAAATCAAGCAGAACACCTTGTACATATATACAGGGCAGATATATTATTAATGTCACTTGGAGGTAAAGTTCTCTTAATAATAGAGATAGCAAATTCTACTCCTTAAAACATTCCTTTATTTTAGGAAAAAAATAAAACTGTATTCAGAGAGTTTTCAAAATCTTGCTTCTTCACCCAGGAATCGAACCGACTTAAATCTAAAAATGAAGATTTCATGGTTTTCCTTTCATTAAATTAACCAAGTATGTTAGAGAGATTTTATTCTTGTGTGGTTCGTTAGAATAAAATCTATCAAAATTACAGGGTGTCATTTTTACAGATTTTAGTCGGTTTGACTTCCAGGTGACACGAGCGAATTCTTAAAAATCTTTGAATGCGGTTTTATTTCTGTTCAATAATAAAGAACAGTTTCTTTGGAGTAAATTTTGCTATCTCTATTATTTAGAGTACTTTCCCTCCAGATGGCATTACAAAATTCCACCCTGTATATTAATCGATAAGCACTTATCAGTATCTCTACGTTGGAATTGATGTGGAGAGGCAGCCCGCAAGAGGTGATGCGTTAATATTAACCCTGTATACTTACGTATAGAATAATAATCCTCCTTTTGGTTTCGTCGGGTAATTACGTAAGAAAAGATTTATCGCAAAAAAATTAATATGCTTTTTTTGCACTTGTTGTCTAATAAACTTAAAAAAAAAGAAATAAATATCAGAAACAAGTTTTTAGCTCTATATTCATCAGTGATAATTGTTTATAATACTCCTTTAATTTATCAATCAAAATATAAAATGTGACTTAACAAAAATTTAATAATTAAATTGTCGTACTGTTATGTGTACGCTATGGTCAATACGACGATAAATTACGCGGGAAAATTAGACACAGGTCCTACCTCCATGACGCCTCGCGTGGTACTGAATTGTATCGCGCCGCCGTCTTTATTATATTATATTATATTAGAAAAAATAGAACGGGTTAAGAAAAAAATTATCCAGATAAATTAATTTTATGCTACATTACCAATATTTTGACAAGTTTTTGTAAGTAGGTATAAGTTTGATATTCTCTTAGAATATCGGAAAAACACTTAAAATTTTCATCTTTTTCGTAATTTTTTATGATCGAGTAAAGTTTTCAGTATCGTGTTTTGAACTACAAATTTATAAAATATATTAAACAAACTTCAACATATATTTTTATCCGATCCAAACAAACAATATTGGCCGGTTGTAATGAATTTGAAAACGCATAGATTTCGCGAATGGGGCCCTTAAATAGACAACACTGCATCCTAATAAAATACTTACTGAACATGCTGAACATCGAATGGTATTATTACTTATTTTTATGTACCTAGTTTCATTACAGATTTTTTGAAATAAATAATGAGTTAAGCATTATACGTCTGTCTACTTTAGAAAACGAAGCACCTGGATCCTCTAAAAGTCCTCCATGAAAGAAGATAAATCTTGACATTACTGCACAGACATCAATATACCTGCAAATAAGGAAGCACAAGGAAGCAAGCAAACAAGGAACTGAAAAATCTAAAGCAGAAATCAAAAGAAGAGAGACAAAGATTAATAATTTAATGTCACTTTAAGCAATTTCTCGTAGTACCTTCCGCCGGCCGCTGCTGTCACAGATTACATAGAGATGCACTCGACCTCGAATCTCACGTTCCTCTCCATTCGGAATTTACTGTTCGCGCGCACACCCTGTATTGCTCATTATGATCCGTGAACCTATGAGTACTTGCGTATGATCCTTAAGTGATAAAAACTTTCTACTGTTTTCATTAGTGCACTTCTAATTGTCTTTAGACCCTGCTTTATATTTCTCCTTCTCTATACAATCTTTGTGACTTAAAATAAACTGTGTGCCTAACAGTTATTTGTTTTCATTGGAAAGGAAACACATATCACCACAGATTAGAAAGTATTATGCACAAGTACAGATAGGACACATCAATATTATAGGGAGTTTGGAATGCAAGCCTTTTGCCGCTTGGCGGCGCTTGTGTGCTTGAGTTTTTTTGAATGGACTATGCACTAAAGTGGTTTTTTATTATTATGCTTGATAAATATTGTTTTTCATATGTGAAAGGAAGGGTGCTAATTTAACAGTACAATGGCAACGAACTAACGAACCACTAACTAAAATAATCAAACACTGTTGGTGTTGATTAGCATGTTTGATAGTTATAAAGTTATTCGTCGAAATATGTGAATCATGAAGTCTATCAAGCATCGCAACAATTGAGTTACATAAATGATAAACTTAAGTTCACTTGACGCTACTTCTGAGTTTGCAGGAAAACACAGCAGATATGTGCAGTTTACAACAGATTTGCATAGGACTTTCACAAGCCGGCAGCGTTTTGTGATCAAATGGCGAATGATTTTCTATCACTCACTCAATTCACTCATATTAAGTTGTTATTGCCAGTAATAAGTGGCGCCACCAAACTTTAAAACGCTGCTATGGCCAAACTCTTGAAATTGAATAAAATGCTTGGATTGTCAATGCCGTGCATATCACAATGGCTGATTTGCCTTACCTAGTCATTTATTATTATTAAATTTATTCGTAGGCATTGAGCGATTTTCTTTAAATATGCAATGTATGTATGTATACAGGTAAGAATGGTTACATTAGATAGAAAGAGATGAACCAAGATTTATGACCTCTCACTCGGTTCTTAGACGCACAGTAAGCCTTCCAGTTGTACGTAGTACTTATTAATTCCATGCACCAAGCTAACTATTACTCTGGTAAATATTTCAATGCAGTAAACTGACAGATCGAAATGTCAAAAAGAAAAATAATGATACGAGTTAAAAACTTCGTAGTGTACTTAAGTACTGAATGAGAATGTTGAAAACAAATAAGTATTTATCATTCGTTTTGCATAAAATTTTAAAGAATAGTATATTATGTAACAAGTGAGCTAAGTTGCTAATTACAGTCGAGGCTTAATAATGAGCCGAGACTGTAATTAGCAACGCTCACGAGTTACATACGACGTTTTTCAACACACTTGTGAGTAAAAGACAGACATACGTAGTCATAAAATAACAAACACACTTGATAACAAAGCTGTGAATTGTGATTGAAAAATTGACACATTTTTTTTCCGCCAAATGTGTCAATGTCTGTATAGCATATACAGCCTATTTTAAGTGAAAATGTTTAATTTGGAGTGGTAAATGCAAATATTTTAATATTTTATAACAAATTATTGTAAATTGTGAATAATTTGTTTGATATACAATTTTTTTTTACTAATATAAGGCGCAAAAACTTAAAAATGTATATGGATTTGAAGTGGTATAAAATCTCTTTGTTGTTTCTGAAAATATTTAATGTATAACCCGGACCAATAAAATATGCTCTGTTTACTCGCATGTAATTTGCACAAAGGCACAACTCAACTTTGTAAGATTCATTATATTATGAACTAGGGTATAATATATTATGCACGCGTGACTTATAGCCCAGTTTATAGTTCTAAATTCAATAGAATAACGCTCACTTTACGAGCAACTGTGTTGAAAATTTATAAATAATTGAATTTGAGGTGTGCACTATATCTTTAAAGTAACTTTAATGAAAATAATTAATTACCAAACATGCCTTGTGGTTTAAAACGGTTACAGTAGAAGTAAAATCGACTTTATAACTTCTTGCTTTTTAAATTCGTTTTGTTGTTAAAAATGAAATTCAAAGAGAGATGACCTTTGCTAATAGCACCATATAAAAAGAAAAATTTTGTGGGCCAAAATATTTTATTTTCCATACATTACGATATTATTATTTAAAAATAATTACATTCATTCACTTAAACCACATCACTATTTTTTTTCTTCCTGAAAGTGGGCACACTGGAACTGTCATTTTACTGCATCCATTGAATGAATTATTTGCCAAAGTTAGGTAAATAGGTATTTGTTTTGTTATTAAAAAACTTTTTCTTCGAGTGCACTTTCAACACCGTATTTTCATTTTCCTTTAAATCTATTTAAAATAATTCGTTGGAAAGAAAATAAAAAAAAATTACTGGTAAAAGCCATGATTCATGTGAGATAATTAAAGTATAGTTAAACTTTTGCCTTAACTAGAATTTTAAATGTATGTTTTATAAACATGTACTACAACGTCGAATTACGTAAACTACCAGCTGGAGCTCTATGTAGTGTTGTCAATATATTAGAAATTAACGATGACTGGAAAAAAGTTTTGGCCCTAATACCAAAAAACTTGCAAAGTGGATCAATTGAGCCCAAATATAATAATGAACATATACGGTAAGTTTTTCTTTTTTGTTATTTATTTACTTATGTTGTTTATACACGAACTGTTCTTTTATAAACATATGTTACGTCTGAATACCCTTCCAGTTTTGCTTTGTCTACCATTTATTTGTAAATTCTATACATCCTAAGTTAGTTCCAAACTTTTTTGCTACTTAACATAAGTTCACAAGGCTCCTCAACTAGCGGTTAAATGAATTGGGCTATTTTGCATAGATGTGTTACCTGATAAATGTTTACAAATCTGCTCCTTCATAGTTTTCAGATACCAAAGACCTTGTTAACCCTCTACCTGCCAGACTCTATATCAATTGTCGTGCTCCCAGCGCCAAGCACAGTAAATCTAAAAATAAATACATACAACAAATAGGGATGTTCAATGGTAGATCGATATACCAGTACCAGCTTCGCACGCTTCAAATTCAATCTTAATATTGGGTTGGGGAAAAAGTTTCTTCGCATTTTTTAAGAATATTCAAAACATTTTTTAATATAGTTTATTGACATTTACCTAAAGTATGTATGTACCATTTTGTTCGATAACCTTTTGCCAGCTTGTAGGTAGGGACATGATCCCATTGCTATGAAAAATTTGGGACCTCTCATCAAAATACCGCAACAAGTGGATTTGGCAGTCCTCTCGTGATGTTAACATAACACTGCCTAAAGAATTCTGAAGAGACCGGAACAGGTGGAAATCTGGAGGTGCAAGGTCAGGACTATACGGCGTATGCATTAACACCTCCCAGCCAAACTCTCGTAATTTTTGCTGGGTGGCTGTAGATGTGTTAGGTCTAGCGTTATCATGATAAAACACCACACCCCTTCTGTTGATCAATTCCGGCCGCTTTCTCTCAACTTCTTGTTTTAATCTCATAAGTTGTTCGCAGTAGAGTTCAGAATCGATAGTCCTGCCTGGTGGTAACAGCTCATAATGAATAATGCCCTACCAATCCCACCACACACACAACATCACCTTATTGCGAGTTAATCCGGGTTTCGCCACAGTCTGTGAAGCCTGACCGGCCTTTGACCACGACCTTTTTTGCACGTTCTTGTCTTACGTGACCCACTTTTCATCACCAGTTATCAGCTTCTTCAAAAATGATTCGGTTTCGTTACGTCGTAATAAAGAACCACAAATGAGTACACAGTTCATTAGGTTTCTTTCAGTGAGCTCGTGAGGTACCCAAATATCAAGCTTTTTTGTGTACCCAGCTTTTTTCAAATGCGCCAAAACTGTTTTGTGGTCAATTCCCAGTTCTTCAGCTACGTCGTTACTACTGATATGTCGATCTTGCTCCAATTTTTCAAAAATGGCATCCATTTTATCCGTAATAGGGCGACCAGAGCGAGGTGCATCTTTGACATCAAAATTTCCGGATTGAAAACGCTTAAACCAAATTTGTGCTACTCTCACAGACACTGCACTAGGTCCATAAACATCGCAAAGTTTTTTCGCGGATTGCGTTGCATTATACCTTTTTTGTAGTAAAATTTTAAAATGTATCGAATTTCTTTATTAGATTCACTCATCTTGACAGTACGAAAAACAAATGAAAATCACACATTTTCCTAATTTGAATTTGGAATAATGTTCTTTAAAATTTTAACTGTCAGTGATACCAAAACCAGCCAGATTCAAATACTATAGCCAAAGAGATTTTATTACAAGTTCATACATACTATAATGCGAAAAGACTTTTTCTCCAACCTATTAGTTTCAGCTGTTTAAGCATGAAGAGGTAACAGAAAAATAGATAGAAAGAGGAACTTTGATATTAAATTTCTAATAATATGTATTTCGGTAACTAAATGAAACAAAAATCATTTAAAAGATTTTGAAAGATTTATTGATTTCCGCACAATATATTAGGCCAAAGATGAATATTTTTATGACTTTATACTGTGATGAAGTTTACATCTTTTAATGTAGTTAAATCACATTTATCGATAACATGAACATTATAACTAATGCGTAAGCACAACACTAATGGAAAATTCCACAAGACGGCACTCGCTTATGACGTCAGAAGCCGTCGTCTAATTCCGACCATGGCGCTGGGTGTATTAGCAAAATTCGTTTATGCACGCTAGGGATCATCAACTCAGTCACAGACATTTATATACTTATTTTCAAAGAAATTAAACATATTTATTTCTATAGTAACAATTTCTTTAATGGTTTTAATTTATTTGTTAAATAGTCAGTTTAAACAGAAATATTTTTACTTAAGTGAATTTTCGTTACAGTTAATCTTTGCTTATGTCCCATGGTCGGCTATATCCGACAATGGCGCTGGACATCAATGCAATTTTCTTATAATAAAATAAGTAATTTATGTAACTTCTGACATATTTTTAAGGTTTTCTAATTAAGAGACTTAAGTGTACTTAATTGTAAATGATTACTTGATTATAATAATAATAATAATAAGCCGGTTTCTGTCTCTCTTGCCCTGATCCCCGACTGTCGGGTCTTTCCCGCCGAAAGGCGTGTAGCTGTAAGCATACATAATAATAATAATAAAGCTTTTTATTCAGAACAACATAGTAATTTATAATGTTACAGAATATCTCTTTGTTCTGTGTGCCTCTTGGCATAGGCCTCCTCCGACCTCTTCTATTGAGCTCTGTCTCTTGCCATTCTTCTCCTCCCATCTCATCTGTTGTCGTCCTTTACAGCGTTTGCCATCCCTTGGGTACCACTCTGATACCGCTCTGCTCCATTTATTTTGTGCATCTCTCATCATGTGCCCTGTCCATCGCCATTTTTGCTGGTCTATCCGTTCGGCTATGTCTTTTACTCCAGTTTTTTCTCTTATTTCTGAGCATTTGATCCTGTCCTGCTTTTTTACTCCTAAAATACTTCTCTCCATAGCTCTTTGGCAACGTTCTAATTTAGCTCTGTGGTGTTTAGTAGGTGACCATGTTTCACATCCATAGGTGAACTGGAAGGACACAGGTATCAAAAGCTTTTCTTTTTATTGGTAGACCCAGCTCCTTAGTTTTAAAAATTTCTTTCAGCGACCAGTATTTCCTCCACCCGTTTATGATTCTTTTGTTGATTTCTTTTGTCGTCTGGTCATTAAAAGATATTATCTGTCCTAGGTACACATATTCTTGGGCGTATTCGAGAGCATAATAGGATCCAGTTATCGTTTGCCCTTTTCATTTCATTTCATTTCATTTATTGCATGTTACATTACAGTATAGATGGAACATTTTAAGGTAGGTATACATGTAACGCCCTGCAAGGGCATAGCAATATTTGAGGGATTCAGATATTAAATAATAATAATTCTAATTCTTATTTCACTCTAAATACAATTTTTTTTTTTTTTTTTTTTAATTTATGATAATAAAGTCTTAATTTTATTTAGGACCTTGACCTATTTCGTAGTATAACAAAATATTAGAGACAAACATTAATTTATAGAAGCCTATCTAAATGTGATTAACATTTAATCACATTTAGAATTCTTATAAGTACTTACTAGAATTCTAAATGTGATTAAATGTTAATCACATTTAGATAGGCTTCTATAAATTAATGTTTGTCTCTAATACTTTTGGCAAGTAATCAATAAAAAGGATTCATTCACTGTCCCAGAATACCGAGGCCATAACTTTGCCAGCGGAAGGGTGGTGAGGATGGTCGTTACCAAGACATGCTTTGTCTTTCCGTTTCCGGGTCGAAATGGTGGACCCATGTTTCGTCCATGGTTACAACACGACGGCAAAATTGATCTGAATCACGTTGGAACATTGAGATTACGCTTAAAAATTTTCAAACGTCGGTTTTTGTTTTCTTCGGTTAACATTCGTGGCACCCATCTTGCTGACACTTTTTTGAACCCCAGTGAATCGGTTAAAATTGACTGAATGCTACCAAACGATATCTTAAGGATCTTAGCTAAATATTTTATTGTAATTCTTCTGTCGTCTAAAACCAATTTTTCCACTTTTTTGGTATTTTCTTCGGTGATGGAGGTTGAAGGTCGTCCAGAACGTGGGTCATCTTACCAATAACCCAATAAGCCACAGTGGAATAGGGTAAAGCATCATTCCCTAATGTCTGTTGAATGTCCGAAAAAATCTCTTTCGTTGACATTTTTTTCAGGAACAGATACTTTATTACCGCGCGTAACTCGTTTTTCTCCATAGTTTCGTTTTTTTATCAGAACACTCAACAATAAAATTAATATTTTGCGAACGATCTATCGAAAACAATTGAAAGTCTGGATAAATAATATTTAATTGTCAATCTTTAAAAAAAATATCGAACTGCCTCCAAAAAGGTTAAATACATATAAGTTTCTAAGAACTTTTTGATTCACCCTAGTAGTTTCATGCTTTTTCTTCGTAGGATTACTTTAGAAAATATCTTGTAGATGTTGGATATCAAACTTATGGGTCTGTAGTTCTCTATGTCTTCTTTTTGCCCTTTCTTATATATGAGAATAATGTGTGATGTTTTCCACTGCATGTGGATTATGCCAGTCTCCAAAATCTCGTTAAAATGGATGTAAGTATGGGTAGGTAGTCTTCAACGGTGCCCTTGAGAAGTTCATTTATAATTTTGTCTGGGCCTGGTGCTTTATCTGATTTTTGGCTGAGACTAGCTTTTTCGACCTCGCAGGGCAGTGTTTTTGGTTCTGGTTCTTTTTTATTAATATCAGTCACTTGTCCGTGTCTCTGATTTTAAACTTTGGAAGAGTATAGGTCCTGGTAGAATTTTGTAGCTATTTCATAATATTTTTTCTTTTTGTAGTACTACTACTACTATAAACAGATTAGTTGATTACTATTCACCATAAGATATTATTAAATAAAAAAAGCATATGAAACGAATGGTGGTTGTTTGTCGTATATATATGACGTTGGCGGAATGGACTCGAAAATATTTGTCGGTTATATCCGACCGTGGCGGTTAAAGGGTTAAATTTGTAAAATTTTATCTTTAGGTGGGTAAACATTTATGATTATGGTCTAATTTTAAATTAGTACCTACATTAATCAAGCATTAAAATTACATATCTTTATAGGTTAATAGTTTACAACTGGGTTTTTAATAACTGTTAAAATCAATATAATCACCTCATCATACATGTAAAATTCTTTTCAGGCTGATTACAGATCATGCCAAAGCAAGTAATCGAAAATGTACAGAGATCTTATTCGATGAGTGGGGTACCTCCGGCAAAATAAGGCCTACTCTTAATACTTTAAAAGATATTGTTCTAAAGGCAAAGATATACAGAGCAGCTGATGAGATTGCAACATTATTGGGAGGTAATTTTTTGCAGTCATGATAATTATATTTTTATGTCTATATAATGAAATTTCCAAGAACTAAATATTATGTTAAATTTATTTTAGAATCTCCACCAACAAGGCCAGGACAAGGGCCTGAGGCTGCAGTTGATACTAATGTTACATTATTACTCAATGATGAAGCAATGGTAGAGAAAAGAAAGGTATCCAATAGTTCAGATAAACAACTATCAAGTCAGAACCAAGCAATTTTCAATCGGACAACGGAAAGAATAAAATCAGAACTAGATTCTCAAGGGTCTTATAATATACCTAAGTTGAGTGAAATGTTGACTGATTCAACTGGTGAACATCATTCTAAATCAACGCAATTGACAGAACTTCCTGAATCAGAACCCTCAACTCAAGTTGTTGATTCACCTAATCCTTATCAAATGTCTCTACCAAATATAACTTTCACTAGTGAAATAGATAGTGCCATTCTTGATGATTCTAACTTAATACATTTTAATTATAAGCAACTACAAACTATAACAAACAATTTTAATGAAAAAGCAGTCAAAGGAGATAATGGTCTCGTAGGAAGGATAGGATCTGGTGGTTTTGGAGATGTTTTTGTTGGAAAACATCCAAAATATGGATATTTAGCAATCAAAAAAGTTAACAAAAAATTTACATCTGATTACAAGCCTGAATTAGCTGTCAAATTATTTAATGCGGAAGTGAAATTTCTTTCTCAGTTTAGACATGAAAATATTGTGCCAATATTAGGATTCTCTAAAGATGGACCGTCTCTTTGTATTGTTTGTGAATATATTGAAGGTGGCTCCCTAGAATGGAAGTTAGCTGCTAAAGTGCTTACTGAGGCGCAGAGATATAAAATTATCAGAGGTACTGCTGAAGGCCTAAAATATTTACATACAAGTGAAAAAGCACCTGAAAATGAAGATTTGCTCAAGGAAGTTTTCAATATGTCCAGCACACATAAAGAACCTACAAAAAATTATTTTGTGCATGGAGATGTTAAAAGTGCTAACATTCTCTTGACTAAAGATTGTATCCCAAAAGTATGTTAATATTATATATGTAAGTAAATAATTAATATTATATTCTTTCATGCAGATATTAATAACTTATTTATGTTTCTTGCAGCTTTGTGATTTTGGGTTAGCAAAACAATCTGAATCAACATTTATTATGTCCCAACCACTGGGAACCCAAGGTTATATGGCAATTGAAGGATATTATGGAACAATTTCACAAAAGATTGATATTTATGCATATGGCATTGTAATGCTTGAGTTGTTAACAGGCCTACGGGCTATGTGGTCTTTGGGCAAAATGGAAACTATCTCACTCAAAGATTATGTTCAAGAAAAATGTGTAGATGATGATATAACTTATGTCTTAGATTCCAATGTAAATAACTGGACCAAATCAAAAGCTCAAGCTATTTATTTACTAGCCAAAAAATGTGTAGATAATGAAAGAAAGAATAGACCGTCTATAGTGGAGATATGTGAAGTTTTAGATGACCTGATTACAAAATAAATCAACTGGTATTTTTTACAATTATTTATATTTAATAAAATAATATTTTTACTTATTCAAACTGTTTTTTTATAATTTCTAAACTCTGCAGGTTAATATTTGAAGACTCTAGCATTGTGGATGCATCTGCTAAATCTTTGGCTATTTTATCCCGTTCTTTCTCTGGGCATAAAAACACAAGAGTTGTTATCAACTTCGCACTTAGTTCTAAATACTTTTCATTTTTTTCTATAAGAAAAACTTTCATAAATGTAGAAAGTATTTTGTGATCAAAAGTCCATAAACACCAACACTGTGTTATCCATTCTTGCAAAAACTGAAAATAAGCAAAAACATTTAAATAACAAATAAGTAATTCCATGCAACTAAGAAATTTTGTATTTTATGGTGTTACCTCTAGAGCATTAGGTAAAAGAATTTCAGCAACCCTTTCACTTGTGCATGTTTCCAGAGTATCTATCAGAATGGTCATAAATTTCTTTTTATGTTTGATACTTTCAATACCTAACAATTTTATGAAGTCTTTGGCTATATTCAAAAGCATTGCTTTTCTGAATAAATTTGACTCAGTGTGAAGGTCAGTTAAAATATTTCCTAATAAGTCATGACATTTTATATTCTGAAACATTACAACATTTTAAACAGCGGTTTTAGATAACATTTCAATAAGTTGATGATTAATACTTTGCCAAGCATACTTTTACAGAAGGAGGTAAGGCATTTAGTAATTTAGTTAGGCATTCCAAGATAGTTTTTGTGATATCTAAATCTTTCTCAGTTATATTCTTTTTTAGATGTCTATATATTACTTCATAGTAGTTTCCACCATCATATATGTAGTCTTTCTGTAAAATAGAATAAAAAGCTGTCATAAGATTGGCAATGGAGGGTAAATTATATGATTGTAGAAGATAACTTAATTTAAATATTTAGGTGCTATTTCATACAGATTAACAATTCAACACTGAATAATATTTTATTAAATGAACCAAATTACTTAAGGTGTACAATTTAAAAGATTCAGATAGGTAACAAGTTTCAAAATAAGAATAAATGAAAATATAATTTGCAAGTGATTTGAGTATTGACACTATATCATAAAAAAATAGAAACTTTTATATGAGAAAATAAATCAGCACACTTACACAGTAGTCTAAAATTTCAGCACAACATTGTAATCCTTTAAGTTTAAATTCTTTCATACCATCTTCACTGAGGACTAGAGCCACGGGCAACACTTTTTGAGGACTAACATGTACTGGAAATAACTGGAAAACTCATATTATAAATCATATGAATTATATTAATCAAAACAAATGAAAAATTGGAACATGTGATGCTTACTCTGCAATTGAAAATCATGTAAATGTAGACATAAACTTGAGCAGGAAATCTTTTGAAATCTTCGATGGTGAGATTGTGATGTAATTTTATCATGCATAAGTCAAAAACTTCTTGCTTCTTATTGTAAGTGTGACTAGTAAATAGATCATCTAATGATTCATTACAAACTTCTTTAAAAGATTGATTCAGTTTCACTGAACACCTGTGGGAATCGTCGATAGTCCATGGACCTTTGGAGCTAAGCTCTCTATAAAGTAAAAACAGTGAAGAAACTATAAGAGCAGTCGGTGTAAAGCTCTCATTTTTAATCAATGTTAGGAGTTCTTCGAAATAGGTATCTATACACTTTTTATAAAGGTTTTTATTCACATTAAAATGGTCATCTAAACGAGGCAAAAGACAGAAATTAATGAGAGGAATGCATTGATTTTCAATTTTTGAATTCATTATGTTTATTTAAATTGACTTGAATGCTATTTTTGTTTCAAAACAAACACGCATAAACTCAGGTTGAACTCAGGAATTGTCAGGAATTAAATGGCATAGACGGACGCACAGACTACATAGAGATACTACGTGGACGGACGATACAGTTAATATGAGATAGTGCGCAACTTGTTTTTCTGGGCTAAAAAGAATAATTACCCAAACCATAGATGGCGCTCGCTAGTAACCTCATTTAATTCCTAAAAAGACCGCTAGATTCCCTCACTGAATAAATCTTTCTTATAATAAAAGTAAAGGGTAAAAAATATCTAATCCTGTATTTAACATTTAATGTGATGTATTAAATAAAACTCCTCAGCACTGTTCAACAGTTTATTGGCTGACTTTTGCCTTACAGTTCAATACAAAATGAATACAAATTATTCCAATACACTTTAAAGCAATCAACATCATGACCACTCGCTCGTAAGCCTCTAGTCAGAATACCCAAATTCTCAATGGGGAGTTTTCTGACAGCTCATAAAAATTAGTTCAAAAAACCTCTATAGATGTCATTTTTAAAAAGCCGAAGGCGTTAAGTCTGTAAACTATAATGTAGGTAAGTGGTATCTACCATCTATGGTTATTTATACGTTCAATTTCTGATACAGACGTCAATTAATTTATTTTACTTTTAAAAACGCAGTGTGGAATAAAACTTCGCCTTCGCATTTTGCAAAGCGCCATCTATCGAAGCCTTTTGTACCAATTTTGTACAGTTTTGTTTTTTTAATGAGCTGTCAGAAAACTCCCCATTATCCCTCCTCTCCAAACCATAGTGCAAAAGATCCCAAATCCTTCAACCATTCGCTTGACAATCATGACAGTTACATATTTTGACATAAGAAAGTAATTTATTTATGGTGTCGCTTTTTATCACAGGAGAATTAATTTGTAGATAATTGATTCAGGTGACGTTAACTGTCAAAACACGTTTTTTCTCAAAATTTCAATTTTTAATAGGCATATAGAAGCAAAAACCGCAAACTCCATATTTTTTCTGAACTGAGCTAGTAATGTCAAAAAATTTTAGAGATACATGGCGCTGTACTCAAAGTTTAAAACTCTTGCAAAATCCACAACATCCAATAGAAAAATCGATTTAAAAATGTTTGTTATGTCAAAAACCGCAAACTCCAACTTTCGTATAGCAAAAACCACAAAATCCATATCAACCAATAGGAAGTCAGCATTCATAACGCTCTTTCGCTCGTCGAGGCGTGAACAAGTGCTGTAATTTTTATTGAATATTTTGTTAATAAAGCCATTATAATTGTCGTGTTTTTGGAAAATAAGACACATGGATATTCGCGCTATTGAAGAAACATCGAGTTCAGCTCGTAAAAAGAAAGCTCAACCAGAAAAATGGAAACGAAATCAGGCCAAAGAACGAAGGTGAGTTATAGTGTGACTAGCGGTTTTGATACTTACAGTATAGATAGAAAATAATAAATTGATGTCATTTTTTAAATCTATTTATTAAAGAGGGTTTTTTCAGTACTGAACATGTCACCTTCATAGGTACAAATCTTATACTAACTACGTATATAAATTGATGAATGGTGCATAATGGTGTGATTTATAACTTATCTCATTAAATTGAATGTTCTTATTGAAAGGAGCACATACCAGAGTTTTAGTTAAAAATACCTTTTGGTGACCAAAGTTAGCTCTTCGCAAATTAATGGTATTTTTGTTTTGTTTTTGATGGCTAGAGTTTGGCTTGACATATTTATAGTATCGTTAGATTCATTTTTATTATACTGGCTATAAAACTAATATCGAGTTATGAATTTTACTGTATAAAAAATTGGGTTTATGTAATAAATGTATAGCTCACACAAAATATTTTGTTACCTTTCAGATATAAATCGAAAGAATTACCACGCATACCACTATGCAAACACAATACGGCTCGATTTCAATGCGACATTTTGTCAATGACTGACATTCGGCGCTTTCATGAAAGATATTTTGTTGTACCATCAAAAATACATCAAGATTCATTCATATTAAAACACTGTACTACAACTATTGTAAAACGAAGACGTCCGACAAATAATGCACATAAAAACAAAGACTATATCATTAAATATCATATTTATAGCGTAAATAAAAAGAAAATGTTACCGGTATGCCAAAGCACATTTTTAAAAATTTTGAATATAAAGCGGTACAGAGTTGAAGGAATAATGAAAAACTTTCATTCAACTGGAAAACTGCCGAAAGAAAACAGGGGTGGCGATAGAGTTTCCCATAAGTTTGAAGCTAAAAGAACTTCGGTCAAAAATTTTATTAAAAGGTTGAAGTGCATTGAATCTCATTATTGTAGGAGCAAAACACAAAGATTATATTTGTCAGCGGACTTAAATATAAACAAACTTTACAAAATGTATAACGAAGATGCAGAGGATAATTTGAAGGTTAAAGTAGCATTTTTTAGATCTGTGTTTAATAACAATTTTAATATTGGTTTTGGAAGCCCTCGCACCGACGTATGCTCAGTTTGTCTTGAGCTAGATGAAAAATTAAAATCGTCAAAGGACCCAGTGGATAAGATTAATATAATGACTACAAAAAGAGTACACAAACTGAAGGCCAAAGCATTTTATAATCTTTTACGAGATGAGACACCTGGATTAAAAATATTTAGCTTTGACTGCCAGAAAAATTGGCCATGTCCTAAATTGCCAGACCAGAGTACATATTACTCTAGGCAAATTTATCTTTATAACTTCACGATTGTGGAAGGGACTTCCAAAACCCATCTCAATGCAAACAATGTTTTCTCCTACTGTTGGACTGAAAATGAGTTAGCTAAATCGTCTAATGAAATCTCTTCGGCCGTCTATCATCGACTCCAAAATACGGACTTTACTAACGTTGAAGTGGTCCGCCTCATTGCTGATGGGTGCGGTGGACAAAACAAAAATACTAGCATGATTGCTATGTGCTCGAAATGGCTAAGTGAAACTACATCCACGGTCAAGAGATTGGAATTAGTTTTCCCTATTGTGGGTCATTCTTTTATACCGCCTGACCGCGTCTTTGGGGTTATAGAAAAAGAAATTAGAAGAAAAGAAGTAATAGCGAATCCATCAGAATACCTAAATGTGATACAACGTAACAGTAGTGTTATAAAGTTAGGACAAGACTGTAATGTGCAAGATTGGACGGAGGCTGCGAAAAAAATATATAAGCCGACGGGCTCATGGCATTTTGGGTTTCAGCGAAGCAAGCGCTTCTATCTTAGAAAGAAATCAAATGGCCATGTAGTCGTAAAAGGGGAAGAAAATTATAATGTAAGTAATGGAGCATACCGCTCTATTACTCGCAAAGGGAAATTAGCTATTCAGGTTAGCCCTAATAATATTCCAATCGGCCAACAAGTCAATCCGGCGAAATTGAGAGACTTAATTAAATTATTAAGAACACATTACGGAGATCGATGGCGGGAACTTCCGGAATTGGAATTTTACAATATAATATTGCCGGAACAGATACCTGACGATGAAGATTTTCCCGAAGAAATTGAACATTTGTGTGAGCCTCAGGAAATGTCCGCTAGCATATCTATTTAATTATATTAAACATAGTTTTATAATATGATAATAGTTGTCTATAATTCACTAAGCATAACTACCAATTAGTATTGATAAAATTTTCTTATCTAATGGGCTGAATGTTTGGTTGAATAGATCAAAATATGTGAAAGGAGTTTCCATCAGAAAAGAAAATTTTATAAGTACTAGGTATATCCTAAACGTATCATAGTCAGATTATATAATTTCCTCACTAAATAATGTAATAAATTACTATCTTTTCCTTCAGTTGCGTTTACTGCTGCTAATGACTATACCTAATAATTAACATCCTTATAAAGTTTTATTAAAATCGGGTTAGTAAATTCATCATCTTGTTTCTTTCAATCATCTGAAAGAAACAAACAAATAGACAAACGAACTCACTAAAAATATTAAACGTATTTATATTACTACTGTCTCTGATAATTATGATTCAAACTTATTACACCCAAACTGCTAAGGATCAAGATGGTTGGAGTAATAATAATGCCTTTCAAAATGGCTGTGTATTGTGTCAAAAACAGCAATATCAACACACTGTTGTAGCAAAATCCACAAGATGCATTGGTTGGTGGCAAAAACAGCAATATACATCAAACTTATTAAAATTATAGCCTATGTACTAACAGTTTAGATGAATTTTTGTACTACATAGCTTAAGATGATACACTTTTAACTACTTAAAACATCAGCGGATTTAAAAGAGATACTATACATTTTTTATGTAAAATTTTCATTTTTTGAGAAAGCTCGCGTATTGGAGTTTGCGGTTTTTGTTTCTATATGCTTAAGCTATAATTAGCTTAAATTGTGTTGAATTTAGTGTAGTTTTAGTTTTAGTTAACACTAGGTAAGTGTATTTGGTTTCCTTTTTGTGGAAGATGGATTGTAATATCCCTCCTAAGCCCCCGGATCCTATCACGCCTTGGGCGCAGGAGCTCTCACCTCAGGTGTTCTCGCAATTCACACCTGCACAAACAAGAAAACGACCAAACGAAGAGGCACTTCCTTCTTCAGTCAAAAAAAATATTCTGGACCCAGAAAATGCTGCACCGTCAGTGCAAAACATTTATATTCACCCAACTTTAAATGAAAATAAAGTTTACTCTGAGGTAGACAATGGACCCTACATCGTCCATGTGTCCCGATCAGAGCCTCATCCTTCTGTAGGTACCTCTCTAAATCCGCTGGTCTTTGGCCGTTTTCTTTTTGTAAGCAATATTAAACATATTAAAACTGACGGAGTCAAAAGCGTGGGACGCAATAGAGTAAGCGTCGAATTCATAAGTGCATCTGCAGCGAATAACTTTATTAAAAATCCATGCCTAGAAACCTTCAAATACTCCGCAATAATTCCCACGTGTAATGTGACACGTATGGGCTTAGTTCGTGGCGTTCCAATCCAACTAGCTGGTCCATGGAGGAGGTAGCTGAAGCTATTTCCAGCTCCGATAACTGTGGATAGGTAATTAAGGCCAGACGTCTGAATAGAAAAACTGTGTCCGAGGCTGGCACCTCATGGACTCCTACTGGCTCAGTAGTCTTAACCTTTGCCGGGCAGAAATTGCCAGAAAAAGCACTGCTCTTTAATTAATCTCTCCCTGTGGAAACATATGTCCTGCCGACTATTCAGTGCTTTAACTGCTGTAGATTTGGGCATGTTAAAACGCAATGCAGATCCCAACCGAGATGCTTTCGCTGCTCCCAATCCCACTCAGGTGACACGTGTAACGTCCCTCTCGATAAATCGTCGTGCATTTATTGCTCAGGCCCTCACCTAGCCAATGACAAGAGCTGCCCTGAGCAGTCGCGTCAGAAGGCCATCAAAATTTCTATGTCCCAAGACAATATCTCCTTTAAAGAAGCGTCTGCCCGATTCCCTCCTGTGCGCTAATCCTTTGCGGATTCCACGAAATCTCTGCACCCCCTAAAAAGTGACGTCGTTCATGGTACAACGTCTTATAAAAAAACTGTTGTATCGAATCCCAAAGCTAGAAAAACTTTGCAACCAGGCTATGACGTGATCGCCCACCGAGCTCTCATTGCTGACCGTGACCCACCCTCTCCTACTCCCGGCTCTGCACTGTTCAACCGTCACTCTTCCTCTTCTAATGAAAATCTTCTAGATTTTATCATTTCGTTTCTCATGAACATTTTAAATAACTTTGGTGATTCGCCACTACCGTCCAACGTTGCTACCAAATTAAACTCTCTTATTTCTAACCTCCTTTCTCATGGCCAACATTCTCCAATGGAACAGTAGGAGCTTACGTCCTAAAGGTCATGAGCTCTCCCATCTCGTGCGTTGCCATAGTCCTCTTGCCATCGCCATCTCTGAGACGTGGTTTACTCCTGGCAGCCGCTATCGGCTTCCTGGCTATGCCTGTCTTAGGGATGACAGGTCAGATGGCTATGGTGGCGTCGCATTATTTGTGAAAAATTCAATACCTTACTCTATCATTCCAACCCCCTCCCACTCTTTTGAAATCAATATTATTATTATTAAAATCTTTAACTTTACTCTTCTCTCAGTCTACATTTCAGACCCCTCTGTATCTCTCCTTAACGAATTTGAGCATCCCTGTACGCTCAAAATTTTGTGTAAATTCATCCACCAATTTAACATTAGGTTGTAAAGAGTAGTGCGTAGCTGTGTTGCCTATTAGTTTAAATTTTACTTTGTAATTTTATCAAATTATATGTAGAATGTTGTTTGGTAGATATTTTCTTATTCGCACTTTAAGCTAATTCAGTAATAAATCAATGCTTCCAATCAAACCGTGTTTTCTCCAATACGTGACACTGGCAGTTATAGTCTGTTGAGTAGTAACAACGGCTGGTTGCCATAAAAAACAAAAAAAAAAAGAAATTAATTTATTTATTACGAAAGTTACTGACTTTTGAACTTAACGTTACAGTAAGTTTTATAATTTTTATTGCGATACTGCTTTAAAAATACGTCCGGACAGACGAGGCATTCAATAATCGGCTATCCCAGCGCTACCTAGTTAACAACAAGAGAATGAAATACCAAAAAGTTCGTTCTCCTCTCCCTAGATGGTGCAGATTTCAATTTGTTTGACACTAGAGTGGCATAGACCTGTTAAATGGTACGAAAACAGAACGTAATGAATTTCTTCACACCTCCACAGACTACATAGAGATACTACGTAACAGACGGCAATCTAGGGAACTAAAATGTTCAGTATTAGTGAGCTGGATACGAGTAAATAAAAGAAGGGATACTATACTACGTATACATGTTAATAATATCTACCATCAATTCAATACGTGTAAATACTCGACACTTTCCGTTATGTCGATTCTTCGAAATTAAGTATCGATCGGTGGTCGGCAGTCTTATATACAGGGTGACCCGCCACAGGAACAGAGCGTGTGCGTAGATGGTCATGGTGAGCATTTGCAAGTATTTAAAGAGCCTACTTTCTGTGGGTTAAGTCTTCTATAGAATCACGCCGACGGCTGCATCTAGCTTCGTTGATGTTTGTCATTATTCATTTAAAAAATCCCGAGTATTTACTTGACAAACTTAAATTTCCTAATCTTAATTCACAACGTGACTTTAAACCTAGATCTTTACGAGCCCCCTTAAGGATGCAACACCACCGAACCGTAGCGTTTACTGGCAGCTTTCGATACTGCGCAGCAAAGTGTTGGAACAACATTCTACCACCCATTAGAATGTTCCAAAGTAAGTACAGTTTTAAGACTAAATTATAGACTCTCCTTATGGATATACAAAAACTGAAAGTTCCAAACCACTTTGCAAGTAGCTAATATTTAATTCTATATTATATAATTTTAAAACATCATTTTGGACTTCATTATTTTTATTCTTACTTATTGGATTTAATTTAATTTATTGCTAACCAAATATATTCTGACATGTTTTAATAATTATTTATTATGTACTTTCAATTCATATAGGTACCTACTATAATTTCTAGCATGAAATTTCACTAATAAATACTGTGACTTTATACATATTCTATTACTAACATGTACTAATTCAATTTCATATACAGTGTGTCCGGTCACAACCTAGTGATAATTTAAGGTTACAAAATATACCTAATTTCATCGACAAAAACACCCTTATATGGGGGTCTACCTCCACTCCTGTTGGAATGGCCGCCATTTAATTTTTTTTAAATTCTTGTAGATACTTCTGCTGAAAGATGCCGATTTCTCTGGACAGAAAGGTCCTACAGATGTAAAAAAAATGTTATATTAAAGGTAGAAATAGCAACTATTAAATAAAAATAAACATTATGGAAAATTGTCCCTACAAAATATCTTAAAACATTTACAATGCTAATTCAAGTGAAAAAAGTTGACTGTTTTTTTATTTTTCTTTACATATTTCAAAAACTAGCACGTTAATACTAACTTTTTTAATACTGTCCTAATACTAAAGGATATTACCTACAAATTGACGTTAAAATTATTGCTATTTATTACATAACTCGGGAGTTAGGGCTGTTTGAACATGACCCTTTTGCGAGGATCATGAATGTAGAGCGCTATTAATTTTCGATAATGGATAAAATAAAAATATACTATAACTTTTAAAAAACTTTTAATGGCATTACATATTATTATTAACTTAAAAATTGTACAAAATATCCACCTCTATTCTGTATACACTTCACTGACCTTACAGCCATTTGTTGTGTGGCCCTTGATATTAAGGCTGTGTCGGATCTTATGTCATCTGCAAAGAAATAACATGATTTTTGGTCCTACTTATTCACATAATACAAATCATTTTCCGTCCATGTTACATAAACTCTATTCAATGTATCAGGTAGCTCTACATGGGTTTGGAACCCTCACAAAAGGGTCATATTCAAACAGCCCTAACTCTCGAGTTATGCAATTAACAACAATAATTTTAACGTCAATTTTTAAGTAATATCCTTAAGTATTAGGGCAGTATTAAAAAAGTTAGTATCAATGTGCTAGTTTTTGAAATATGTTAAGAAAAAGAAAAAAAACAGTCAACTTTTTTCAATTGAATTAGCATTGTAAATGTTTTAAGATATTTTGTAGGGACAATTTTCCATAATGTTTATTTTTATTTGATAGTTACTATTTCTACCTTTAATATAACATTTTTTTTACATCTGTAGGACCTTTCTGTCCAGAGAAATCGGCATCTTTCAGCAGAGGTATCTACAAGAATTAAAAAAAAAAATGGCGGCCATTCCGACAGGAGTGGAGGTAGACCCCCATATATGGGTGTTTTTGTTGATGAAATTAGGTAGGTATATTTTGTAACCTTAAACTATCGCTAGGTCGTGACCGGACACACTGTATATTTAGTATTAACTTCAAATCGGACATATTCTTATTATAATCATTGCACAATTGTACAAATCTAACCAAATAATGCTTTATTTAAAGTTATAACTTAACCTCTTTAAGCTGTAGCAGAATATCAGCGTATTGCTTTTAAGCAAATACGGACGCTGAGCTATGGCTTTTTGCTATAACACTGATTTTGATTAAGTATTTTTAAGAATTGTTTTAATATTAAGTTTATAAGTGTGTGATTTTAGTAATAATAAACGTTTTTATCTGTCTATCTAGTTCTGGAGAAGACATAATTTTGTACTTCTTTGTTTTTTTTTCGTTCTTATTTTTGTACACATTATGTTAAAGTTACAATGGTTTTTGCCAGGAATAAAAGTGAAAGTGACATGACGCGCTGACGCAAGGATTACGTTGTTTGACATAACACAGGGTGACTGGTACATGAACAGCCATAGGAACAGAGCGTGTTGATGGTAAAATTTGCAAGTATTTAATGCCTGCTTTCTATGAGTTAAGTCTTATACTTTTGGAGAAAGGCATAATTTTGTAATTTATTGTTTTTATTTTCAAAAGTTTGCCTTTGCACTCGCTCATCTTTTTCTCCGATCTTTATTTTTCAATCAATTATCATTAATGAGTAACTTACAGAAGTTACAGAAGGCAGCAGATTAAGCGTTACATTACCTGATAAATTTCCCCAACCAACTTTAACTTAATATCAAGGGCATAGAGTTATTCAAGTGAAATTTTATGACAGATTTGTAACGCTTGATTTGATCTGCAGCATACTGTACATAAGTTTTTTTTGGAAATAAATTCTCAGAAAAAAGATGTTGACCTGAAAACTCACAAAATGTGAAAAAAATCTCGAACACTCAACACATTACAAAAAACCGGCATGGTTTTGTAAATTTAATTTGCTTTAACAAAGGGTAAAAAAACTATTGGATGAGTAATTGTTTAGTAATTTTTTTATCAATTCAATCAATTTCTTCATCTCTGTCTTCAGCTTATGTAGCGCCGATAGAAGAGCCACACACAAGCTATCACTTCTATGTCCATTTTCTAACGGAGCCAAAATGAAATGCAGACCCTACTAACGCTAGCCGAACGCCGTCGCCGCCCAGCCAGTGTATGTGTACAATAGTGACGCGCACTCAACGCAGCCAAAGTGTACCCATTCTTAAAAAATCATAATAAAAGACATAAGATAAGACATCTCCGCATCCTAGTATTTGGTGGGGGGTTCGGGAGAGCCCCCCCTACCAACCTTATCCCCCTCAATCCTTAGTTACGGATATGTTTTTCTAATCAACCCGGACTAATGTCCGGGTTGATTTTTTAATTATAAAAAAGGTTGAAACAAAAAAAGACGTGTGGCACTCGGAGACTGCCGCGGTAAAGCTATTGCATGCATATAATTTTTTATCAACTTAAACAATTATAATTATTTATTTATTTTATTAATGCAGTAATGTTTGATCTAATATGAAGTTCCACAAGTTCCTAGTAGATGGCGCTGATTGTTTATTAAAGCCCGTATGTAAAGTTAAGAAATCAAAATATCACCGCGCTGTGCCGGTCGGAGTGGGGCATGTTAGGTTTTTTTCGTTACGGAATTTCTGGATTCGGTCCCCACGCTCAAGGCCCGCGATAGAAGCTATGCAATAGCTTAAAAATGTCTTAAAGTTTAACGTTAAGAACACCTAAAAAATGTAGGTACCTATTTGAATTAAATGTAACAAGTCTTATTTTGAAAACTGATAAAAAGTGATTAAGTAATTATTTTAAAACGTAATTTAACGCTTATTGCCAATACTTTATATATTTTGCTTATGTAAGCTAATTTATCAAAGCCTGAGCTCTCTAAATATTAGGTCTAGTGTATTGTCTACGTCAATAGTCGTCGGATTTAAAAAACCTAAATTCACATGTGCCGTTCCGTTAGTGAACTTGATAATGAAATAACTTCCAAACTTCTAAAGCCATCTGTCATATTTTCATTATAACTTATATTTATTATATACAGGGTGTATGTACAATCCAAATGGGGCAGCATGGAGAAGTTAGAAACTATGAGAGATAGCGAAATCTATTAATAGGAACCATGGCGTCGATTTTAGATTTAATAATAATCACATTTAAACTATTTTCTGATAATAAAAAAAAATACATAACCGGAATATTGACGGATATTCCGGATCAACTCTAGTTAGTTAGTTAACAACGGGTTATCCACGGGACCGACAGACCCTGTACATTTTCCTTTTTGAGCCATACCTTGTCAATCAGTTAGTTACCCGGAAACAAAAATACAGACTCACTCGCTCATCAATTTATCGTACATACATACATATTACATAAATAATTACATACCTACCTAAATAGTGATGATTTGTTAGCATAAGTTTGAAGAGAAGAAGACTCAATATTTAATTATATAACGTTTATGGCTACAGCCATTTTTCTAAAATGTTGAAGTAAGACATTAATCAGAGTAAAATATACCTAAATATTGATAAGATAACCTATACTTAGTTCATTATTATTGTTTTAGATTCGGAGTTAAGTCAGCAATTTTCGGATCTGCTATTTATTATACGGTAGAAAAAGGTGTTTGGAGAGACAGCTCAACCACAACAGCTCTGTATGAAGAACTAGAAAAGGGAATGTCTCCATATGTTGGTGATCTAAAGGAACAAATTCCATATGAGGTAACAATAGTTAGGACTATTTTCGTTGAAAAAATGTTAAATGTTAGCTTAACCCGTAACATTATTCGGTTTCAGCTACCACCGCTTCCTTCAAATGATAGAGTGTCCTATCTGTTCAAATATTATTGGAACAATGCAGTAAAAGCCTCATTTAGGCTGTTGGTTGATTTACCAACTCACACAACAAATGCAGCTTTAAAATCATATGAATTCATTTCTTCATCATTAGACAGTAACTCTAACGAAACCAAACTACAGCAAGAAGAAAAAGTCAAATGAATTATATGTTGAATAATTTAATATTCCAAAAAATGCTTTTTGTCTTACTGATGATAATTATTTATTATTTAAAAAATAGATTTTGTGTTAAAGAATAAATACTTATTGATTTATTTTAATTAGTCTCATTTCATATAGCTTATATTATTTAAATTCAATAATAATAATGAAATTAAATTGTAATAGTTACCTATGTATATTTCCTAGAACTGCCCTTGATACAAATAAATAAAATCGTACCAGAATTCACAGGGTTAGAAATTTTGAATGTCATGGGACATACTTTCTTAAGACCCTGCAATATTAAACTTTAACAATATTTATAATATGTTTGAAATTAGGTTTTATTTTGTTAATTTTTTAACAGAAAAATATAAGTTTAACATTAGAACAAATCATAATAACATTAACATATTTGCAGTGCTTTTAACATTTATATACAATAGGCATCATAAACAATTTGATGGGTCCTTTTAGTAAAATGAATAGATCATAGTGGTAAGAACTATTAAAACCTTAAAATTCTTATTTAATGTACAGTATAAGAACTTTGAAATTGGTCACATTCAGCTTGCATTCGCCTACTGGCATTTGATCTGACTTGGGTTATTTTTTCTATGTTTTGCTATACAAACATACAATATCAACAATCGAAATCACCTCAACAGAGAGTGGCATAACCTCTCACTGCTAGAGAGGAGGATGATTTAGAAATCTCATTTCCCCCAAACTCAAACTCAAATATTCTTTATTTCGTAAGTATTTAAATACATTTGAAATAAGTCAAACAATTACAAATTGAACTGAATCTACCACCACTTCGGAAAGTCGATCTGTTGAGAAGAAGTGGCAAGAAACTCAACAGCAATAATTTTTTTTAAATACACAATAACAATTTACAATCAAGGAATCCCTACCCTTGCATCCGGATATCTTATAGTAAACCTTTTCACATAACACTTATCCTTAAATCTATCGAAGGGTTAATCTAAAATATTTTGGAATTTTATTATAAAAGCAGTACACATTGACCCATGAACGAGTTGGTGATCTTCTGGGGTGTACTATTATATTTATACATTTGGCAATTAAGTACTAGACTTAAACATAGACAAAGATATAGAGGTAATGATAGAAGCAGAGTTAGACATAGGATAGCGGTGAGAGAGAATACAGATAATGTGGATGGAGATGAGGATAGTCGTGGACACAGACACGGACGTGGACATGGAGATGGGGAAGTCAGAGTCAAATTCAAAAAAGTAATATAGTCATCAGCAAAACGACCTGGCACCACTAGCAGCACCCATTCACGAGTATAACGCAAGCACCAGCCATCACCTCCTCAACCATATTTTAGGGAAGAGGATGACCTGACACCCGACGCTACCGCTAGTCATACAGCCTGAGGGAGCATGACGTTCTTGTTGTTGTATGGACAAGGAGATGGAGATGGCGTTGGATAAGAAGGAGATGGATATGGTGTTGGAGTTGGAGATGGATATGGTGTTGGAGTTGGAGATGGACATTGACATCTTTTGAAAAACAATTTACAAACAAGGACTTTTATCTTTCATATACATATATATAAAAATTCCAATATTTCGTGTTCCCAGGGGAACGTGGGGACTTTCTTTCACGAAGATATCTATACATATAATAAAATGGTAGGAAAGTCAAAACTGTACATTGAATATTTTTTTAAAAGAATACTTGGGGTATGATCTACAATCGAAACAGAAACAAAAAATATAGTTTTTAGAATTTTTGTCTGTTTGTCTGTTTGTCTTTCCGGGATAAACTCAAAAAGTACTGCATGGATTTACTTCAAATTTGGCATGAAGATAGTTAAGAAGTCGGGTCAACATATAGGCTACATATTATCACGCTAGCAGTGTTATAATCGTAGGTGCGTTTGGTGCTGCATAGCGTTCACGCAGACGACGTCGCGGGCAGCAGCTAGTTGAAAATAATGTGGAAAAGCACAATTTTTGTTTAATAGTTTCTTTAAATTTATCAAGTGGGAAATTTAAAGAAACTATTAAAGAAATCTTGAATATTTGTGGGAACCTTATTATAAAAACGTATGCATTGTCCCATAAATTAGTCCAATAATTCCCGTTCCTGTGGGAATTCCTTCCTTAGTGCTCCCCCACAACTTCTAAAGAAATTTCAGTTCTCTACAGCCAGTAGTTTTGGCTGTACGTTGTCTATCAGTCACTTAGTCAGTAATGTAAGAGTTTTATATATTAAGAAAGAAGATATTGTAGAAAAGCCTTTGCTACACAATTTTTGTTTAATAGTTTCTTTAAATTTATCAAGTGGTAAGGTTTGAATATTTGTGGGAATCTTATTATAAAAACGTATGCATTGATCCATAAATGAGTTAGTGACTTCATGAAGTCTACTATCATAGCCGGCTAGCTTATACTTATTTCTATGATTAACATTATGTAAGTTACATTTTCTATGGAACATGTTTAAGTTCTTTTTTACAAACATAAGATTTTCAAAGATATATTGTGAGGCAAACGTAAGAATACCTATTTATTTCTTCAAATTTATTTCTAAGTGTCGCTCTGGAATTAAGTTTGTAGATTGCACGAATAGCCCGTTTCTGCGGCACAAAGACGGTTTGAATATCGGCGGAATTTCCCTACAGGAGAATGCCCTATGTCATTAAGCTCTGAAAATAACCAAAATAAACCATTCGCGCAGTAGCTTCATTAGAGATATTTCGCATCTTTTCGACGGCATATATCTGTAGGTACCGTAACATACTGCTTGAGCGCGCCTTATATTGAGAAATAAAGGCGGCTATGGCGCGAACTGACAGTATGTCATGTTTTTATTTTAATTTGAAATATTTTCGTTCTGACGAAAAACGCTTTAGTTTTGTTAGAGATTCTCGCCCCAACCTTCAGAAAGGGCTGATCAATGTTTATTTCAGAGAAAATCTCTGAATTCTATAATCCGCGAATCGTACCGCTCCACCATATTTAAATAAAAGTATTCCAAGTGTTAACCATTTTATTGTTTCTGTATAAAAAAAGTGCTATTTCGATTAATAAACATAATTTACTGATAACTAAATCTTTAACTTCTCACGATCCCCCGTTGTATGGTGGAGGCGCCGGGTATGGTTTTAGGTAGGGCGTACTAATATTATTTTTGTTTCTATTTACCCCTACCGATTGAAGGAAGAGTTCGCCCAAGGAAGGGCAACAAGAAGAGTAAAAAAAAACGTACACCTCTCGCAGCCAAGCAGTAACGCCCAATAATTGCTAAAAGAGACCGAAAAGGAAAACACTGAACATGGAGAAATTTAGCGGTCATAAGGTTGTATGCGTTTCTGAGTTTTTTAATCAATATAATCTTATCGCCGTCGTGAACCGATATGATGATGCGGCGAAGAAGATCGTCATGCAAACGTATTTAGAGGGCCCGGCCCTACATTTCTACAGGTCCGTCATCGATTCGTGCCAGAGCTTCGAGGAATTAAAAGAAAAATTTATTGCAGAATTTTCTAAAGACGTTGACTACGTGGCAGAATTTTATTTGAGGAAACAGCAAGCAGGGGAAGACCTCGTCACCTTTTATTATGCCCTAGATGCCTGCGCAGTCAAAGCTGGTCCGATCATCACGGACGGTATTTTCGTAAAACACTACCTGAAAAATGTATCCTATACGAATAAATGTAGACTCGCCACCAGAGTCTACGAAAATAAAAAAGATTTGAAAGACACGATAGTGCAAATGCAGGAGCTCTTCGGGGGAGGAGCAGAGATGGAACTCAACCTACCGATCCACGTTAATTCAGGTTCGACATCGGTGGACCAGCCTACGCCACGTACCCCAATGCAAAATATGCAAACGGCATCGACAGCGGAAAAAAGGGACCGTTTTTATACACCGATGGGAGGAAATAATGGGAACGCCAGGGGAAGAGTTAACCCGAACATTTATAAACGCGAACCTTATTCTTTCAGAAACAGACGACATGATACGGGTGATGCACCTCACCCAAATGTTAAATGAGAGTCTCATGTTTGTTTTATTTTTTAATATTCAATCATTTGTAATTGTAGATTTCTGAACGCAACACTAAACTTATATTTTTGTATTCTGTGAACGCAACCTTTGCATAGATCTCTCTAGAAAAATAAAAATGTCGTGCACATGTCGTATTGTAAAAACGTAATAAAAACGTGATTCTGCATATTAAAACCTCTTTAAATCATCTCCATGAAAACCTTTCATGGTAGCAGAGGTCCGTGGTTCGTTTGATACGCGTAAAAACAGTAAAACCAGTAAAACAACAGTGACATACCATACGTGTCGAAGAAAACTAAAATACGCAAAACAATGGAGATACCAATAACGGCGGCAGAGTTAGCGAACATTCAACGCCTGGAAGACGCAGAATCGTTCCCAATATGGAAATTTCAGATTGAAATATTATTCAAAAGTTATGGTTTGTACGACATTGTGTATGGAGCAATAAACACCATCGAAATTGCTGGCTCATCCAAACAACCTCAACAAAACCTGAAAGATGCTCAAGCTCAACGCATTATAATGCAAACCATTGATAAAAAACACCTAACCTTAATAATGACGTGTGAAAGTGCCTTCCATATGTACAAGAAACTATGTTTTTTATTTGAAAAAACAGATGAACAACAAAAGTGCAAATTAATGCAGGATCTAATAACAAAAAACGTAAAGCTAAACGACTACAAAACGACGGCACAACAAAATACGCGGCTAATAGGGAAATCAAAATTATCAAAAGAAAACGACTAAGACGTGTCCGCCCCTAACGCTACAATAGCACCGAAAACTGGAACTTAGAAGAATTTCACGAAAAAAAAACATCGCCGTTTACCCGAATTTTTTATTACTTATTTGGATGGTGGCTACGATTAGAAACAGTTTATGTCATTTCAAGATTTTCGCTAGAACTCACCATCACCGAGTTACAGCGATTTTAAGTTTGCCGGTTGTCACCTTTCCACTCGATTTCCTCGAAAACCAGCGATCCCACAAACAAACCTCTAATAACAAAAAACGTAAAGCTAAACGACTACAAAACGATGGCACAACAAAATACGCGGCTAATAGGGAAATCAAAATTATCAAAAGAAAACGACTAAGACGTGTCCGCCCCTAACGCTACAATAGCACCGAAAACTGGAACTTAGAAGAATTTCACGAAAAAAAAAAACATCGCCGTTTACCCGAATTTTTTATTACTTATTTGGATGGTGGCTACGATTAGAAACAGTTTCCAGATTTAGATCCAGCTTCTTAAAAGAAGGGGATCTATACATCGCTAATATCGCAACTTTATTTTTGTTTTCATCGAGTTTTATTACCAAACCGCGGCATTCCCTAACAATAGAGTCCTCGACTGTGATATTCAGGGTGTTTCGAGCGTATACTACCACACCATAATTTTGGTTGTTAACTGTTTTACTACTATACACATCGTAACCTGTCATCTGTGGAAGTTCATAATTATTGGAAAGCCAACATTCAGTTAGTACAATTAGATCGCAGTTAACATTTAGCCTCTGAAGAAAAATATTAAAATTATCAAAGTTTTTATAGATACTCCTAATATTTTTTGTTAGTATGGTTATCGAGTTGTCGCACAGAGGTAGATACTGTTTGCAATCTTCAACATTACAGGGCGTTGCTTCCGAAACAGAGATACTATCTAACTCGTTAATGATATGATGAGTCATATATTATTAAAATATTAACAATTAAGAATTAAAATATTATAAAGATATAAAAATTTAAAACGAGTATGGGTATTTCTCAAAAAAGTGTCCCGTCATGAAATTGTCAAGAAATCAGTTTGTCAAGAAACGTCAAGAAATTATCGTCACTTAGGACGACATCATACCACCTGTTATAGGAATCAAGTAACTCAAAATTAAACACGTACTGGTCATATTAATTAAATTTTTTTTTATTAATAACTGGACACACAATATATTATATGAATTCTTTCAGAAGACAGGGCAACAAATTTAAATTTCTTTTACATTTATGTCAGTAGAAAAAACGTAGTAGTTCCCTTCTTTTGTCGTCGGGTAGTCTCCCTTCTTCTTCATCAGTCTTTATTTCAAGCATTTTTCCCTTTTCAATTGTTTCAGTTTGTTCTTTTCTTTGGTGTAATTTACTTTTGAGTTTTGTTATTGTTGTAGTTTTCAACTTTTGTACTGGAATAGCAGTCTGTTGATGTCATTTTCCAGATAAAAGTACCTGTTTTGTCATCTAAGATCTGAAGTGTAAAACAATACCACCACAATTTACTAAGCGGCCTTTATTATCTACCTAGTAGGTATACTGCATGAAACATCCAAAATTTCTTGACGTCAGGAAATTGTCACGAAATTTTGTGAGGAAAATCTAACATGCAATCGTATTTTTGTAATAACATCGAAATTATCTATTGGATCTAACAGCAAAGGGTTTCCGTCTATTAAGCACTATACTCTTAAAATTTTGCATGTATATGATAATAATATAACTTACTTTTTGGGTCCGTATAACGTCAGGAAATATTTTATAAATGAAATCCACTTCAAACGCTCCGACTGTTTGGCTAACTGACAGCTAAACACAGAATAGAGGAACGATTTCCTGATTGTCTATGAAATCAAACAGGGCTGCCATCCGCAAAAAACAACTTCAAACTTCGGGAAATGTTTTGGTGGTGTTAAATAACGTCAAGAAATGTGTCACGAAATTCATAAAAAAATTGTGAGACATATAATATTTTTGAATTTTAAATAATACAAAAGACAATTAGAAGCTCAGGTGTGTTTTTAAATTGTGCCAGATATTATTTAAATGTAGAAAAAAGAAACCCCATTTTGATTTTTTTCAAATATAAGTTTTTTGAAGACTTTTTACCTCTTGAGAAAGAGGGGGACATTTTTTTTTTATATGGCGGGCTAATTTACTGTCCCAAACAAATTAATTTTTTTTATTTGTTTTTACTTTAATGGGTGTAAATATGACCTTATTAAAATAGTATTTAACCGCACAACAATTTAAGGAAAACAATTTCTAAAAAGAAACTTCATATCATAAAAAAAATACGTTTTTCATCAGTGGACAATTAAAATTTCTAAAAGTGGACAACTTTTTGAGAAATAGTCGTATAAAAAGAGACATATATAATAAGGCAAAAAATTAATTTACTAAAAACGGCGCTCTTAGGCGCCTTCATAATTAATTGAGTTTATGTACCTTTGTTCGGCAATTTTCTTGGCGGGGCAATCAGTTTCACCTGTTTTGTGATTATTAGGCTTATTGAAACGGGAACATGTTGCACACTTAGGTTCCTCTGCCTTTTTCTGGCACTCGTTTGATGAGTGGCCTAGAACTCCACAGTGTCCACAGGTACTAGTTTCTGCTCGGCATGACTTCGCTGCATGTCCATACTGCTGGCATTTAAAACACCTAGTAACTAAAGTAAAGTCCCTCACCGGACAGGACGACCAGTTAACAAAGACTCTTTCTTGAGAAATAAGGGCTTTTCTTATTAGGGCAGGAACTTCGATTACATAGTTACAGGTCTCTGCTTCTTTCTTTCCAGACTTATGGCTAAGTTTAATGGAGGACAGGATTTTTTCACGACTATCACTAAGTTTGTTCGAAAGATTTTGCTCGTATATGCACTTAAAAACTTCTTGTTCCTGCATTGATGTGGGCACCCCAATTATGACAATTCTAGGGTTTCGCTTGCTTGGTTCATCTACGGTAAGGCCACAGGATGACAGCTGGACTGACTGCTTCAGTTTTTCGACATCGCCTTTCGAGTCAGTGCTAATAATAACCCCACCATTTTTTGTTTTGCGGAGTCCTCTAACCTGCAGCTTCATTTCACCAGGGCTAATAATCTGCTGTACAAGTGATTTAGTGGCCTCGCTAGTCTTTAATTTGTCCTTGGGGTAAATTGCTACCGAGCTTACATTTGCAGGTTTAATGAAACTATTCTTGGTCTTAATCATATCTGCGTAAGTAACTTTTGCCAAACTTGGCTTAGCAGACTCCAGGATTTCTTCTTTAAGGTCTTGAAATTGGTTAGACAGCTCTTGTTTTTCTTTAAGCGCTTGTATTAACGTGCGGCCTTGAACTGCTTTCTGCTTGAGGGATTGGTATGTGATAGCCAGTTGAGATGCACCATGGCCGATCTTTCGACAGAGAGAGCTGATCCGAAGTTTTTGCTCGGTATTCATTTTTCCTTCACCAGAAATTGCGCAAACTTCATTGAGGCAAGCTTCAATGGATGACATCCAATTTTGAATTTCGGGCGTTGAAATTACTTCCATGTCGTCTTCGTCTGGTACTGGAGGTGGTTTTGAAGAGGGCGTTGGAGGTGGGCTGCGGCAAGTTTTACCACTTCGATTGAAGGGGCTGCTATCCATTTTTTTTTGTATTTAATTAAAACGTATCATTTCAAAAACACAAATATTTGCATTAATTATTATAACAAGAATAAATTTGCGCTGATTCAAATCTAGGTCGTGTACTATCTGCTTTAATTTAAAATTGTATAAAATAAACTAAAAACACGTCCGATCCATTTGGCGATTGAATTAAATGTCCTACTTAATAAAGAAAATAGGTACCTACTTAATATAGATCTCAAAAAAAAATAGGTACCTACTTAATAAAGATCTCAGGTTCAATTATCGAATTTATAACACAAGTTCGTGATGAAACTTAGCTTGAGCTAGATAATTTGATGTGAATGTTGAAAACTATAGTACCAATTGACGTGTAATGTTACCTAGGTTACAGTTTACGAGTCAAAAAGGATTGCCGAACTGGCGAACTTAAAATCGCTGTAACTCGGTGAAACTGTTTCTAATCGTGGCCACCATCCAAATAAGTAATAAAAAATTCGGGTAAACGGCGATGTTTTTTTTTTCGTGAAATTCTTCTAAGTTCCAGTTTTCGGTGCTATTGTAGCGTTAGGGGCGGAAACGTCTTAGTCGTTTTCTTTTGATAATTTTGATTTCCCTATTAGCCGCGTATTTTGTTGTGCCATCGTTTTGTAGTCGTTTAGCTTTACGTTTTTTGTTATTAGAGGTTTGTTTGTGGGATCGCTGGTTTTCGAGGAAATCGAGTGGAAAGGTGACAACCGGCAAACTTAAAATCGCTGTAACTCGGTGATGGTGAGTTCTAGCGAAAATCTTGAAATGACATAAACTGTTTCTAATCGTAGCCACCATCCAAATAAGTAATAAAAAATTCGGGTAAACGGCGATGTTTTTTTTTTCGTGAAATTCTTCTAAGTCTTTTTTCATACAGCGCTGAAAGATATCAAATGGAGGTAACTCGAAAACGGTGCAGCCTAGGAAAAAAGTTATAATCACTTTACTTGTTCCTCAATATGCCTGTAATCCAACGGAGTAATAAAAAAAGAGGTTACAGGAGGTAGAAATTTTTTATGAAAAAATTTTCTAAGTCTTTTTTTCATAGTGCCCCTAAGGATACACCCCAACCAGGATTTTTTCCAATTTAAATACAAAAAGGGTACAACTATGACAGAACATTTAGGAAGCATAGAAAATCTTGCATACAAGCTACGAGGACTCGGTGAAAAAATTGAAGACAAGATGATAACCGCAAAAATAATATCAAGTTTACCTCCTGAGTATAACAATTTAATAACTGTGTGGGAAAGTACTTCTTTTAGTGACAAAACTCTTGAAAACCTACAAGCCAGAATACTGAGTGAAGAAAAGAGACAATCCAAAAGTGAAGTTGATTCTACATCATGTGAAAAAGTTGCATTCAAAGCATTTAAAAACAAAAACAAAGCTTGTAAAATCTGTAAAAAGAAAAATCATCTAGAAAAAGACTGTTTTTTCAAAAAGAAATGCAACATCTGTAATAAAACCAACCATGAAGAAAAAGATTGTTTCTTTAAGAAGAACAAGACGAACAACAAATTAGCTTTCCTAACAACATCTAATAAAACAAATCTAGATTCTGAAGAGTTCATAGTTGATTCAGCCTGTACCTCACACATGACTAAAAACAAAACCATCTTATCTGAAATTCAAAAAGAAAACACAAGCATCCAAATCGCCAAGAAAAACGAGAAGATAATATCCACTGAAAAAGGAATTATTGAAACTGAAAATGTTAACCTGACCGAAGTACTATATGTTCCTGAACTACCTAAAAATCTGATGTCTGTGAATGAAATCACTGAAAAAAATGGACAAGTCCTGTTCACTAAAAACAAGGTAATAATTTCTAAAAATAATGAAGAAGTTCTAACTGGAAAAAAAAATGAAAATGGCCTGTACTCTATAAAACTACAACCGTTACAAGAAGAGACAGCCTTATTGACAACTAAAAACGATACAGCATTAAACTGGCATGTAAAACTAGGCCATGCGGGTAAAGAAACAATGAAAAAACTGCTAGACAAAGTAGATGGCATTAATATAACTAAAAAAGACATAGATCAACTCACAGAATGTAAAGTTTGCCTAGAAGCCAAACAAGTACGTTTACCTTTTAATACCCAGAGAAAAAAAGCTGAAAAAATATTGGAAATTATACATACAGATATATGTGGTCCGATAACACCTAATACTTGGGATGAAAATAAATATATACTTACCGTGATAGATGACTATAGCCACTTTCTAAGATTATACCTGCTGAAAAATAAAAATGAAGCATTTGAATACCTGAAAGAATATATACAAGAAGCCGAAAGAAAACACAATGAGAAAGTAAAAATAATCAGATGTGATAATGGAGGTGAATACACTTCTAATAATATGAAAAAATTGTGCAAACAAAAGGGAATAATACTAGATTACACAATCCCATATTCTCCTCAACTTAATGGAAAGAGTGAGAGAATGAATCGCACAGTTCTAGAAAAAACAAGAGCATTGCTATATGAGAATAATGTACCCAATTATCTATGGGGTGAAGCAGCAAGAACCGCTGCATACATAATCAACAGACTACCTACAGATGGAAAAGAGATAACACCCTCAGAGCTATGGTACGGCAAAAGACCAGACCTGAAGAATTTGAGCTATTTCGGAAGTCAAGCTCACAGTAAAAAGCTTGGTAATCTGAGCAAACTAGAAAAAAGATCTGAAAAATTCTTTATGGTCGGATACTCCCCTACAGGATACCGTCTTTGGGACGAAGAAAAACGACGTATCATCGAGCGAAGAGATGTGACTTTCTCAAATACAATACAAAGATCTCTCAAACCAGAAAATATAAAACAAAAATCTGTGGTAGAACTGGAAGTAATAAATCTGAAAAAAGGAAGCGAAGAAGCAAGAAGAAATGATACTCTAAACAAAGAAGAAAGAAAAGAAGAAACCCTAGTCCAAGAAGAAAGAAGAGAAGAAACTCTGAATCGAGAGGAAACCCTAAACCAAGAAGAAAGAAAAGAAGAAACCCTAAACCAAGAAGAAAGAAGAGAAGAAACTCTAAACCAAGCAGTGATAAGAGAAGAAACGTCAAACCAAGAACAAAGAAACAAAACTCCAAACCAACAAAAAAGAGAAGAACCATTAGTCCAAGAAGAAACAAGTGAAAGAATTCGAAGACCTACAAGAATAAAAAAACAGCCAGAAAAACTAAAAGACTATGTCACTTACATCACCTACAGCGAAGCCACAACCGGTCCTGAAAAAGAAAAATGGACAGAAGCCATCAACTCAGAAAAACAATCACTGAAAGACAACGAAGTATGGGAACTCGTTGATAGAGCTGAAGCGGGAACAAGAAAAATCTTAAGCAACAGATGGGTCCTGAAACAGAAGAGTGATGGAAAGTACAAAGCTCGATTGGTGGTGAGAGGATGTGAACAAAAACCTGGTATTGACTATTCAGAAACATTCAGTCCTGTGATTAATAACAGTTCGATCAGAACTATGCTAGCTATTGCTGCAAATAAACAATATCACATCATAAAACTAGATATAAAGACTGCATTCCTCTATGGAGAAATAACTGAAGACCTGTACATGCAGATACCTGAAGGATATGTAAAAGAAGAAGGTAAGATATGTAAACTAAAAAAGAGTCTATATGGACTAAAGCAATCTCCTCTGAAGTGGAACCAAAAATTTACAATGACACTAAAGAAGAAAGGATTATGCCCACTTAAAACAGAACCCTGTATTTTCAAAACAGAAAATGGAGATATTATTCTTGGGATATATGTCGACGACGGATTGCTTATAGGAGAAAATAAAGAAAACATGCTCTCATTGTTAAAGAAACTTGAAGAAGATTTTGAAATGACTTATATAGAAGATCCTACATCTTTTCTGGGATTGGAGATAGTAAGAACAGAAGAACAAATAAGAATTGGACAAGAAGAATATGCCAAATGCATTCTGGAAAAATTCAATATGGAAAACTCCAAGCCATGTCCAACACCATTAGTGAAAGATCAGAAGGAAAAAGACAAAGAAGATACAGAAGATGTGAGATTTCCCTACCGAGAAGCCATTGGTTCTTTAATGTACCTAAGCAGCAAGACTCGACCAGATCTGGCATTCTCTGTTAACTTTGAAAGTCGTAATATGGAAAACCCTACCAGCACTGATGTGAAGAATGTAAAAAGAACCCTGAGATACATACAAGGAAGTAAGAATATAGACATTGGCTATAATACAAATTCTGATCTTACAAAATTAGAAGCCTACAGCGACTCAGACTTTGCTGGAGACCTGGAAACCAGAAGAAGCACTACCGGATACATCATTATGTATTGCGGAGGTCCACTGCAGTGGTGTGCAAGAAAACAGTCCATA
Organism: Stenoptilia bipunctidactyla; assembly: GCA_944452665.1. Lineage (NCBI taxonomy): Eukaryota > Metazoa > Arthropoda > Insecta > Lepidoptera > Pterophoridae > Stenoptilia > Stenoptilia bipunctidactyla. The sequence goes on from OX101728.1 coordinate 18,382,128, forward strand.
GTCGCACTGTCCAGCTGTGAAGCAGAATACATTGCTGCTGCAGAATGTTGCAAAGAAGTGTTGTACTTGAAGGGACTTATTGAGGAACTACTGCAAATAAAAGTGCAAGTGAGCTTAAAAGTAGACAATCAAAGTGCAATAAGACTAATAGAGAATGGTGTGCTAAATAGACGTTCGAAACATATCGACGTTCGCTATAAATTTATTAATGAAAATGTTGTGAAAGGAGACTTATGTGTAGAATATGTACCTACCTCTTATAATTTAGCAGACATTCTCACAAAACCTTTAGAACCTGTAAAATTTAAAACTGCTTGTTTTCTACAATTAAGGGGGAATGTTAAATGAGAGTCTCATGTTTGTTTTATTTTTTAATATTCAATCATTTGTAATTGTAGATTTCTGAACGCAACACTAAACTTATATTTTTGTATTCTGTGAACGCAACCTTTGCATAGATCTCTCTAGAAAAATAAAAATGTCGTGCACATGTCGTATTGTAAAAACGTAATAAAAACGTGATTCTGCATATTAAAACCTCTTTAAATCATCTCCATGAAAACCTTTCACCAAACGCCAACCGGCGTCAGTAAATAATATGGAGTCTTCACTGATGCCGGACGAAAATAAAAGAACTCCATACAAGGTTAGCCCATTAATTAAATTAAAATTAGCTAATTTAGAAATTTGTGCTTTAATTGACACAGGTGCATCAATTTCCGTGATTTCTGAGCAACTATGTGTAAAACTCAATTTAACAACACATAACGCTGATGGGATTATAGTCAGAGCCATTAATGGAAATAGAATGAACGCCTCTGGGAAAGTCACAACTTGTCTACTTATCGAACAGATGATATTTATGCAAGATTGTTTCGTGGTCCCCAATATAGAAAGAGACTTAGTCCTCGGGCAAGACTTTCTTCAAAAGTTTGGTGCTATAATAGACTTTCAAAACAACTGTGTCCATTTAAGTAAAGTTGTATGTAATTTTATCTCTGTTTCTAACGAGTGTAATGTTATTAATAATTTTCAAAATACTTTAGATATTATACAGGTTACCCAACGACTAGGTAAAGAGGAATATTTATATTTTTCGAATTTAGTAGATTCGAATGAAGATAGGTTATGGAACATGGTGGTAGCCAATTATTGAATATACATATTTAATGTGATATTCAGACCTATTTATGAGTATACTTGTTAGGAAAGCAAGACTGGCTATAAATAGAACTGTTGTCATGTCAGTTTTAATATGTTTAGATAGCAACCGTTCTATGTCTTATTCTTTTACAAATATTATTGTGTCACTTGATCATAAGCTTCTTCAATGTAAAAACAAATTTTAATAAAACCCTTCTACGATATACCTGGATTTATCTGTGCTGAAATCTCTGCTTAGTATATAATTTAATAGGGCTAAAAGTTTAGCCCCAACAGTGGTTATAGTCCCTAGCATAACGATCCAGGTAAAATTTTAACGTAAAGGGAAGAAATTTGTGGCTATAATGAGTACTGCGAAGATTGACCTTCTCAATCAAAATAATTATGAGACCTGGAAAATCCAAGTGGAAGCCGTTTTAATAAAAAACGATGCCTGGGGATACGTCAATGGAAGTATCACAAAACCAGTCGAACCTGCCGAAGCAGCCAAATGGGATATTGGAGACTCGAAAGCTAAGTCTGATCTCATTTTGTCGATTATCCCGAGCGAACTAAGACATCTGCGAGGATGTAAAACGTCGCGGGATGTATGGGTGAAATTGCATAACATTCACGCATCGAAGGGACCTGCAAAGAAGGCGACTTTATTGAAACAACTGTTGCTTCACAAATTGGAGGAAGGTGGAGACATTAGGGAACATGTCATGAGATTTTTTGAGGTGAAAAGTCAGTTAGCTGACATGGACATCGAAATGCATGACGATCTAACTTCGATAATGCTTTTGTACAGCTTACCATCCAGCTTTGAGAATTTCAGGTGTGCTATAGAATCTCGAGATTCATTGCCAGATCCAGAGACACTAAAGATTAAAATTTTAGAAGAGGAACATTCCAGAAATCGAAAAGAAAGTGTAGATAAGGCACTTTTAGTTAAAGGAAAGAAATCTTTTAAATTAAAGAATGGTACAGAGCAAGGAAATTCGAAATTTAGATACAAATGTTTCAAATGTCACCAGTATGGTCATAAATCTTCTGAATGTACGAAGAAATACAAGGAACAGCGTAGTGATACTGTGAAGTATGTGTCGAATGATTGTGAATTACCAAATATCGATTCCAATTTTGTAACATTTAATTGTGTTTCAGATGTTAATGCTGTATGCAACGAGAATGGAAATTGGATCCTCGATAGCGGATGTACTTCGCATCTTTGTAATGATGCAAGAAAATTTGACAAAACACTGTTACCTTTGTCCGGTAAGCTAAATTTAGCAACAAATTCAAGCACAAAAGTACAAGGTAAGGGGACGATAAAGTTATTTACATGTGATGATAATGGTTCTAAAACTATAGTTCAATTGCCCAATACCCTATTTGTTCCGGATTTACGATGTGGCTTGATTTCAGTAGCAAAAATTACTGATCAAGGGTTTAGTGTAACGTTTAATGGTAACATAGCTAGTGTCAAAGATAGTTATGGTAATACTAAACTGGTTGCCAAGCGTAAAGGTAATTTATTTTACGTTGAAGAACAATGTGACAGAGTGTCAGCGATTAGTGAACGAAAGGTTGACGCGTGGTTGTGGCATGAACGTTTAGGTCACCTGAATGCTAAGGATCTCGTTGGAGTCTTAAATAAATGTGGCTTGAACGTTAAGATGTCAGATGTAAACAGGTTACATGATTGTGACATTTGTGTGAAAGGAAAAATGAGTATGTTACCTTTTCCTAGTTCAAGTGGGCCTTGTAATGAAAAGTTGAGAATAGTGCATTCTGACGTAGTCGGACCCATGAAACATACGTCAATAAATGGAGCTAATTATTTTGTGACATTTATCGATGATAGCACAAGATGGTGTGAAGTATATTTTCTTAGCAAAAAGAGTGAAGTTTTTACCACATTTAAGGTTTACAAAAATCACGTCGAGAACTTATTAGGACGAAAAATAACATATCTTCATACGGATAACGGAGGTGAATACTGCAATCGAGAGTTTGAGAGTTTTTTTGGGGTGGATGTTTGATTGATAGACGATCTTATTCTGGTTATGTTTTCGTGCTAGGTGGTGGATGCGTATCTTGGAAGTCACAAAAACAAAAATGCATATCGACTTCTTCATGTCAATCGGAATATGTGAGCTTGGCATCATCAATGAAGGAGGCAATGTATTTAAACAGTTTACTCACGGAAATTGGGCTACATAAGTTTGCACCATTATCTTTGCATGTAGATAATCAGGGAGCGATTTGCCTTGCGAATGATCCAATGTTCCATTCTCGGAGTAAACACATCGACATAAGGTATCACTTTATAAGGGATGTATTAAAGAACAATACGAGCATTGAGTTAAAGTATACACCGACCGACTCAATGCTTGCCGACATTTTAACGAAGGCGTTGCCTAGAGTTAAGCACTATAAGTGCATGTGTGGTTTAGGCATAGCTTGTTAATTTTTTTATTTTCTATTTGTATTCATTGTTCTTTGATATAGGTTTCTTATTCATTTGTTTTATTGTATTGTGGTTTATTTAGAATATGCACATTAAGGGGGCGTATTGAATATACATATTTAATGTGATATTCAGACCTATTTATGAGTATACTTGTTAGGAAAGCAAGACTGGCTATAAATAGAACTGTTGTCATGTCAGTTTTAATATGTTTAGATAGCAACCGTTCTATGTCTTATTCTTTTACAAATATTATTGTGTCACTTGATCATAAGCTTCTTCAATGTAAAAACAAATTTTAATAAAACCCTTCTACGATATACCTGGATTTATCTGTGCTGAAATCTCTGCTTAGTATATAATTTAATAGGGCTAAAAGTTTAGCCCCAACACCAATAACAATAAAAATGACTTTAATTTGTCCCCAACTTTATTAGAATCGGAACACAATGACTTTGATAAGTAAATATCAGAAAGCCTTCGCGTTAGATAAAAAAAGCCTAGGTAAATGCAATCTAACTAAAGTGACGATTGATACAGTTGATGAAGTTCCGGTACACAGAGCGCCTTACCTATCGAATATCAAACGAGCAACATAACGTCATTCGTGATCAAGTTGCGGAGATGCTCGAATGTAATGTTATCCGTAAGTCACGAAGTCCATATGCGTCACCTGTGGTTTTAGTAAAAAAACCAGATAATAGTTGGAGATTTTGCGTAGATTATAGGAAATTAAATAAGAAGGTGGTTAGTGACTCTTACCCACTACCTATAATTGAAGATGTGATTTCACAATTGAACGGCACTAATTATTATGCCGATTTAGACTTAAATTCAGCTTATTGGCAATTGGAAATTTTGGAAAAGGATAAACATAAGACGGCATTCGTTACCCCGTCAGGTTTATACGAATTTAATGTCTTACCTTTTGGATTGAAAACTAGCGGAGCATTTTTCCAAAGAACCATGGACGAAGTGTTAGCTGGCCTTAAATATAATAACGTCATCGTTTTTATAGACAATATCATTGTCTACGGAAAGACGTTTAATGATTTTTTAGATGCTCTCGAAAGAGTTTTTCAACGTTTAATTGCGGCGAACCTTACGCTTAAACCTTCTAAATGTAGTTTTGGTTACAAAGAAATCACCGTTTTGGGACATACCATCTCTGGAAAAGGTATACTGCCTGACCCCAAAAATATCGAAAAAGTAAAGAAGGTTAAAATACCAAAGAACGTAAAAGAGTTAAAATCGATTCCGCGGATCACGTATTTTGATTTTTGGTCTTTGACACTAATCAGTATTACCGAAGCCCTACGAAAAAATTTTCTTATAAAGGCTATGTCTCGTTCAAGTGATTACACGAGGGGTCAAGGCCACGCCCATTGAATCTCCATCAGAGAGAGGGTGATAGCTGTTTCGGCTATACGGCGGAGATTCGCATGTAGTTACGAGTGCGGGATGAAGTTATCTATCAGAACATTAGGTTCTGGGCGATAACGAACTTCTTGTAGGTAAGTTCACCGCGAACTTAGTGTAGGCAGGTAAAATCTCATTTAGGTAGGTAAATATTTTGGTCTAACTTGTGATTATTGTAATGTCATATGTCTCACTTTGATATAGGTGGATTCGACAGACCTCCACAACATATGATATAATGGATACTGGCCAATGTCATTCCGCCCAGGTTGATCCATTTTGTATTCTTACAACCACGATTAAGTCTTTTGTTTTGTATCTATAGCTTGTATGATATTCTAGCGTTTGTCACTTTATTGTATTTTGGACTGTAGAGTCAATCTGAATTCACTTTACAACGTCGATAATATTGTAACGACGTTTTTTGATTAAAGCTTAGCTAGACGGGATCTTGTCTTATTTTTCTTGGTTTTTTTAGGCAAGGCTCTACTGACAGAGATTTGAGTTGACTGTATAATATTTTGGTTATTAAGTTGAAACAGTCGCACTTGAAACTCTAGCGGTAGGGGGCTCATCTATAAGTACTCCCGTACAAACTGTATATTCCCAAAATAGGTAGATTCCAACCGTAGAATTAAGGTGACTATGTAATTAAAATTTATTTAACCGACTTCATCGGATTAAATAAATTTAAACGTGAGGGGGCGGTCGTAACATACTGCTTGAGCGCACCTTATATTGAGAAATAAAGGCGGCTATGGCGCGAACTGACAGTATGTCATGTTTTTATTTTAATTTGAAATATTTTCGTTCTGACGAAAAACGCTTTAGTTGTGTTAGAGATTCTCGCCCCAACCTTCAGAAAGGGCTGATCAATGTTTATTTCAGAGAAAATCTCTGAATTCTATAATCCGCGAATCGTACCGTTCCACCATATTTAAATAAAAGTATTCCAAGTGTTAACCATTTTATTGTTTCTGTATAAAAAAGTGCTATTTCGATTAATAAACATAATTTACTGATAACTAAATCTTTAACTTCTCACGATCCCCCGTTGTAGTACCTAGATAGAAATATGTCACCGATTTATATGTGAATAAAAATGTCACTTTAAACTTTACGAATTGTTCGAACTTTTCCATTAATTTTAAATAAATATTTAAGAAAAATGATTTTTTTTACTTTCCTTACATTCGAAATGAAAAGTAGTAGAGTGTTCCCCGCGGGTGGATGACATCAATTCATACTCGGATTATATCTAACACCTCGTATGGGAATTGATGTCATCCGACCCTAGTTTAACAATCTTCTATTACCAAAAACCAATAATTTATACGGTCAAAGAATATTAGAGTTCATGCTTCCAAACCTTCTAAATAAACTGCCAAGTCAGGAATTCAAAGTATATATTTCAAACACAAAAGTAATGCAAAAATTTAAAGAATAAGTACTTCTACCAATCAAAAATGTAAGCGGTGTGCCTACAATAAGAATAATCTTGTTTAATTTAATTATTTTTAATATTAAATATTAAACGGTATAAATGTGCGGCCCGCTGACACACATAAGAGACAAGCTTACGTGACAGCTAGGTATATAGTTTTTATATTAATGTTAAATTGTTATCTTGGATAAATGAATAAAAAAGGCTACAAAAATCCCTATAACTTTATTCAATCACTTAATGCTTCTTAGATATAAGACATCACAAAAGATAATTGTTTTAGGGGATATTAATATTGAAACACATGAAAATAATACTGACAATTTCTCCAGACCCAACTTAGGGCTGTATTTTAAAACGATACTTAAAACTAAAACTAGTTTTAAACAAAGTTTAAATCGTTGAGCATATTATCAAACTTAACTTAAAACTGCGAAAACCAAACGAATATCAGTGGAACAAACATTAGTTTAATCACAGTTTAGCTTTATTTTAAAACTCTATTTGCGTTTGCTTATTATTGAAAGAATATTAACTGCCAAACTATACTTAATCATCATTTTGAACACAGTTTACGCGTTTTGGTAGGTTTGGTCATACCCACACTTAAGTAGCGAAATTTACATACTTTTTGGCTCCTTGTAATATAATAATATTCTATTCTGTGAATTGAATTTCAGCGATTGCTCCGCTCACTATTTAGACTAGATAAACACACACAAGTTGCAAAAAGGTTAAAAGAAATGGACCCCTTTGAATCTATAGATTATTATAATAATTTGTTTCATGACATTCGAATACCAAGAACTTCATTAAGGGTCGTATTATAGAACAAAACTTAAGAGCAGTTTAATATGAGGTTAGATGATCAGAGTTTAAACAACGATTCCAGTTTTAAGTACGATGCGCAAGATCCGCACGCAATTTCAGCAAATGAGTTCAAAAAGAGATACCGTTTTTCACAGGCAACAGTGAAAGATTTTATATTGCCATTGCTTAGTGTGAGTTTGTCTAAGCCTGACCACAGAGGATGCCCCATATCACCGGAACTACAAATATTAGTGTGTTGGCGGTTTTAAGCTACAGCGTCATTTCAGGTACCTACGTATCTACTAAATTGGCCGTTTTGCGCAATTTCATGTGTGTGCGTAACTCCCGATCCCATGGGAACTTCAGGATAAAATATATAGCATTTCTCCATCACCGCGGACATCTAGAGTAAAGAAATAGTTTTGAAATTCGACTTGTATTTCCAGCGAATAGCGGTTTACAAAAAAACTTCAGCTTTTTTTTTAGATAGGGGAATTGTGCTTAAGATGACATACTTTTTCTTTCAAGACAAATATTTAAAATAAATATAGTCATGTGAGATCAGCATATTGCGTATATTATTAAATGTATCATAATCAACAAAATATTTTAGTTTTAGAACAATCAACGTAACATAAAATTAGAAAACAAACATAAATGGCACTTAGGTCGACATGTGTAAGACGACATACCTATAGGGTAAAATGACATAGTATGTCATCTTAGACTTTAAAGGTATGTCGTCTTATACCATCCTTATTTTATGAGCATGGTTCACAAATAAATTGTTTCTTCTTTTCTGGTAAGTCTGCACATAGAGTATGGCACCAGCTAGAACACAAAAAAGTACTGTGTGATGAAAGTAGGTTTATAACGACCAAGATTTAGTGGAGTACTATAAATATGAAGACGAAGGGTTGCTTGTTGTACGTTAAAATATTTATATGCTAAAAGCCAACCCATCCTCTTCTCCTTTACAGCTTGAATAGCCACATCCATGTCTTTTTGTGACCAACTTTTCAGCGTCGATGTTCGTTTGTAATTAAGTAGGTAAAGTAGTTTGTATTCTGTAGGTAAAGCAGAAAAATAAATAAATACAACGGTCCTATTTACAAGGGTAAGATGACACAGTATGCCATCTTATACTCACGCTTTCTATGTCATCTTACCCAATTGATTTGTGAATTTAGTTGTAACCGTTGTAACAAAAGTTTATAGGTTAGAACGCGCTTTTAGCGTTAATTGCGTCATATAATAATCCTATTTTATATTTCAAATTAGTACAAATAAAAAATCCTTACCTTACGTGTATTTTCACCACCAAGCAAATGCGAAAGCAAATTTTTTTGTATTTTAGAATCATGAAAACATGAACTACCTGCCAATCTGCGTTCACTTTCCGCCACACTGAATTTGAACATTAGCGACACCTACAGACACTCTCTAAAACGTCACAAGATCGCACTAAGTGCGAATATTTAAATCAATATAGGTAGTGTGTCATCTTATCTTGGTATGCCATCTTAAGCACAATTCATGTACATCCGGATGGCTGGACCATTTGGCGTATAAAGCTGGCTCTTACATAGATCGATAAACAATCGTAGGTGACTGCAATCTGCCTACATTTTATCGTTTGTGACTGGTTAGTTTATTCAAAAAATCAAAAAAATGGTGTCCAGCCAGCCAGAATTTCGTAATTATGAGCATCTCGGATCTCAGCCCCAAGACGGTTTTGAGAACCCAGTTCTTATTAAAAGTATAGTGACTGGATATGTGACTGCAACCAAAGTTGCCAGCCAGCCATAATCCGGTCGGCTGGACCATTTTGTTTTTGTCGATATATCAATAATTATAACACTGAAAGCAGCTAATTTAGAAAAAATCCTTAGTGACTGGATATGTGACTAACATTATATAGCTATAAATATGAATGATTCGTGCATTTATGAGTTATTGGCAAAAAGATTTTGTTGACACCTGTCAAACTTCCGGCTGGCTGGACCACCCATTCCAGCACTTCTGAAAGGCCTTCGCAGTTGGAATCTTATAAAACGGTTAGTGACTGGGACGAAGAACACAAATCTTCGTTTGTGACTACTCTAAATGCAGTCAATCAAAATATATAAGCAATTGTTTTTTTGACATGTTTTGTTGAATTAGGGTGACCAAATTTTAGAATACTTTTTTTAGAATTCCTTTATTAATTTAATTTTAATTGTTGAAGTTTGGGAAATTATTCTTAACACAGCTTGGTTAGTATATTGTATAAGTGAGTATGTATAGGGTTCAGAAATAATAGTGTAAAATATTTTAAGGGGTCATTAAGAAATGTGTAGACACGATTTACGTACAAAAAATTTTTTTTTTTTTCATTTCAAAATTCTGCTAAGTACCTTGACGCGAGGTCACTCCCGGTCACGACCGAGCGGGCGAAACAGCTGTTATACGTCATAGGCGTGTAGTTACCGTGCCACGTAAAATGGTAGGTACTTTGTTATTTAATATTGTTTTACGTTTTTATTATTTGCTAGTAGTCGTATATTACAAATTAAACTTAAATTTTGTTAAGGTAGGTCCCTACTACCTACTTAGTAAAATTTTTAAATGTTTTTTTTTTACATAAATCGAATCTATACCCTGTTCCTAATACCCTGTATAATATTTATTTTATTTTGTTGCATTACATACATTTTACAACTTTTAATACTAAAAGTACTCGAATATCATTATTAAACACGTTTAATCCCTGTTTCAACCAAAAATTATGGTCACCCTCAGTTACATAGTATGGCATAAAAATAATTGCTTATATATTTTGATTGACTGCATTTAGAGTAGTCACAAACGAAGATTTGTGTTCTTCGCCCCAGTCACTAACCGTTTTATAAGATTCCGACTGCGAAGGCCTTTCAGAAGTGCTGGAATGGGTGGTCCAGCCAGCCGGAAGTTTGACAGGTGTCAACAAAATCTTTTTGCCAATAACTCATAAATGCACGAATCATTCATATTTATAGCTATATAATGTTAGTCACATATCCAGTCACTAAGGATTTTTTCTAAATTAGCTGCTTTCAGTGTTATAATTATTGATATATCGACAAAAACAAAATGGTCCAGCCGACCGGATTATGGCTGGCTGGACAGTTTGTTTTTGTGATTTCTCGAAAAGTATCGTATCAAATTGAATGAAACAACTTTGGTTGCAGTCACATATCCAGTCACTATACTTTTAATAAGAACTGGGTTCTCAAAACCGTCTTGGGGCTGAGATCCGAGATGCTCATAACTACGAAATTCTGGCTGGCTGGACACCATTTTTTTGATTTTTTGAATAAACTAACCAGTCACAAACGATAAAATGTAGGCAGATTGCAGTCACCTACGATTGTTTATCGATCTATGTAAGAGCCAGCTTTATACGCCAAATGGTCCAGCCATCCGGATGTACATCACAATTCCCCTACCTAATACTCATACCTGCCTACTTCACATTGCTTTCACTGAAAAAAATTACAAACTTACCCATTGATCATTTATTTTAATTTCAGATAGTTTGTGCTGATTTGTTCAAAATATCACAACCAGCTGTGTCGAATATTGTAAGAAATGTCTCCCATCTACTAGCTGAACTCTGCGAGCAATTCATCAGGTATCCACAGGATACACAAAGTCACCGTCTTAAATTTAATCAATTGGGTCAGATTGGAAACTTGCCAGGACTTCCAAACATTGATGGTGCAATTGACTGTGTGCACATTAAAATTGTTCACACTCCAGGGGTTCAGCATCATGAAGCTTAGGTACCGAAATAGAAAATCTTTCTTTTCAATCAATGTGCAAGTATGTGTTTAGTTTTAGACATTTACCTACTTTCTATTGTCTAGCAAGTAAATGCTAGACTCATTCACACTTATCATCACTTAATTAATAACAGGCAGTTGCTGGACCCCGGGCAGAATTTTTGAACATTGTTGCAAGATGGGCTGGGAGCACCCACGACAGTAGCATATTTCAGTTAGAGAAGTATAGAGAAGGTCATCATATTGGTCTTCTTGTCGGTGACAATGGCTATCCTTCATTAAGATACTTATTAACCCCTATAAATTCTCCCACAAATCCTGCCGAGCAAAATTATAACAAAGTTCACGTCAAAACCAGAAATGTTTCGGAGCGCATGTTTGGCATGTGGAAAAGAAGGTTTCCCTGTAAAAATTGCACTATTACAAGAACACAACGGGATGATGTATATATATACATATAACGATTAATATTGATATTTTAAAACTATTCGGATTATCAAGCTTAGAGGAGGCTATTTTCTTTTTTGATGAACCAACAGGTATAAATTGCGAAAGTTGTTTTACGCAATTACATAGCGAATTTAAGTTTGGCGAAATCATAACATTTGATTTAAATGGGCACAGAAGCTGTATTACTTAGTGTATTGCCAATTACAATTAATATCAAGGATCACTTTTATCGTATAGTTGGAGCAATTGAGTTTATTACAGGTGCAACAATAGGCCACTATAAGTGTCACTTTTTTTCAAACAATAAATTATTATTGTTACGACGATAATGCAGTGAAAATGGAAATTAGTACCAGTAAGAAGATCTGTCTACACGCCGTTTCATATACTAAAACTACGTAAATGAAAATTTATTAAATGTTGATCGTATATTTTTTGTTTCACGTTGATTTTTCAGATTATTAAAATAAATATTAAGTTGGTTGTAAATAATAAATGTTTAGATGATTATTAAAATTATGTGTTGATCAATATTTGACTTTTATTTATTATAATCTTATGAATTCGGACTTATTTGCTCATTTTGGACAAGAGGGTTATAACATCCGTATTATCCGTATATTTTCATGAAACTACAGGTTTAGTCACATTTTACTTAATCTTATAGCTAATAGTTTCCTACAAGGACGTTTTTGCACACAACATAAAAATATCCTCCCATCATGGAATTAATAGGTACTACCAGGCCTGGCTCACTCCGCGCGGTACATCCGTTATTTACCTACAGCGAAGCGCTCCGCCGGCGCAACTCGAATGGGTCGTGTATCACGCGCGCGCTCATCGGGACGTTGTAGATACCTACCTACCTAATAGCACTCACAGTAATTCTATGATCGAGGTCGCAAATAGTATTTAAAAATGGACATAAAAAGAAACAAATATTCAATTAGATTATGTTTGGATTTGATTATGTTCAATTTAGCAAACAAAACATATGTAGTATTACTAATTATTCGTCGTCGCTTTTTTTTCATTTTGTACTGTAGGTAAGTTTAAACAATATTTTTTACAAAGGTAGAATAACAGTAATACCTACATCGGTAGATACTTAATTACAAATAAGGAGATTTATTATTCTTCACTAGGCAGCAACCCTAACAGCGTAAGAAAAGATAAGAGGCATGCGATAGAAAGAGACAAAACTTCTAGGTATATAAATTTGCAGGTACGTAATGCTGTGCGAGCTGAATTCCACCGTATCGCGTCGTAGCAAGACTCGAATTTATTTAGATCTTCTTGCGGAGTAATTCTTCTGTACCAACTATTACTTATTCTGTGGTACTACGTAGTACTAATTCCATGCCTGACGACCGGTTGACGACCGGCTGGTGTAGCGGTTACATACATTGCCTTCTATGCCAGAGGTCCTGGGTTCGAATCCCGGCGGCGGCGGATATTTGTGTGATGAACACAGATATTAGTCGTCAAGTCATGGATGTTTATATGTTTATTTAAGTTTATTCTAATAAAAAATATGTATTTATTTAATATGTATGTTCATATATTTCTTAAGTATGTCAGTTATCTAGTATCCATAACACAAGTTCTTTAAGAAACTTAATTTGGGCTAGATAATGTTGTGTGAGTGTCAGAAATATTTATTTATTATTTATTTATTTATTATTATTTATTTATAAATATTTATTTATTTATGCCTCCCATCTACTTCATTCTCTCACGCACAGGGACGCGAACATGCTAGTTTGTCTTCCCTACAAATACCAAAATTCTATTACTACTAGCGCTACGTGCCGGGCACTACTGGAACTTTTTGTATTTTTTGCTGCGTTCGATATCGATAATATATCTATAGTACCAAGTAGCGTATCTATAGTATGGTATTCAACCAATCAAGTGTTTGCGATCATTGCATTTGCTTATTTTTCTGTGGTTTTTTGTCGCTTAATTCTTTTGTTAGTGTTTTCTACAAAGTACGTTGAGTAGAGTGTTCACTCCTCGCGTTCTTACGATCTCGAATTGAAGATTTTACTTTTGTGAAGTGATATTTTAACGTAGGATACTGACTTTCTAGTGAGATAAGAAAAGGAATTGTATTGATTTTTAATGACTGGTGCAAGGAGGTGAACAATTTGTGTAGCAAAAGCATTGAGTTTGACGAAGACAACCCGAACAAATCTATGGCCTACAATTATTATATCAAACACAAATATAAAAATTAAAAAAAATAATTAAGAATAAATAAATAATTGTCTGAGATGCATATTTTTTATTACTCCCAATTCCCATAGCATCATGCTTTGTGCAGTTTATTTCAACTTATTAGTACTGCGCAGTTTAAATTTGACTCATTACTCGAATCAAATTATAATTGCGCAATAGTAATAACTTCTACTACGAATTTCTGAAAATATGAAAGCGGCGCAGTACGGCCGGGCTGCATTCTAGGGTTGCTTTGGTCAAAAAGGTTCCTAGAGTGGATACTGTATGGCGCTAAAGTGCAAAAACCGCGAGACGGTCATCTATACTTTAGTACTTATATTCATCTATGGACGCGAACTCCATAGCATCTGACTTTGTCTGACGCGACCTTCTCGGTCGCTCGGCTACTGCGCCGGAGAGTAAACACTATTTTAAAGATTGATTTATTTATAGTATGATTTTTGTCTGTGGAAATAGGAGGGTCTATAGACGTAACAAGAAAGTTGAAATCTTTGAACAAATACTAGGTGTAAAGTCAGTTAAATAAGTTATAAGGTAGGTATTTAATTTAAATAACTTGTTTGAAATTACGTTTTTTTTATTTAATTACTGTTATTTTAAATAGTAAAGTTAAATTGCATTATGTATTTAGCTACTTTTACTTAACAATTTTTCACATCTTTTGATTATAATATTTAATGCGTGGTCACCCTACTTGCATACAAATTTGTACTGTGACTATAAAGTAATATTTTCGAAACCGTACTCCCTATAAGTATTTTTGATATACTTATAAAATGCAAGTAGAGTATAATACCAGTTCATTGATGCATAATTCATGTTTGTAAGTGCTTTTGATAAAGAAATAACAGTAGTTGTCTCGTGCGCAATGTGCGGTTCGAACGGCCAACTGTATTTGATAATGACTCGTTATTTGTCCAACTTTTTACCTTTTTCTTCCTTTTATTTGCACCTACAAACTAGCTACTAATTACCTGTACATGTTAACAAACATAAAATAGTCATAAATCAACAAATAAATATAAAAACCTCTAAAAAGATTAGTGCTTCATAACTTTATTATTCTTCAATTATTTATCAGATGGCTTATCTAAAACAACCTACAAATTACGACATTTCTTTTGATATATTACACTCTAGTGTTCCTCTTTGGTTAGTTAGTAATCAAAGGTAAACGCTACCGCAAGTGGCGGTTCGAGCAGCCAACTTATTTGGGTTTTATTTCAATCATTCTTGTTCCTACAAATTTCAGAAAAGAGATATGATTTTCTCACAAATAGCTACTAATTCCTGGTAAATTTTCATAGCATTTTAACTATGTGGCCGCGCGGTTGAAATGTAGATAATTTTAGGACATTTGTTTTTTGGAATTTACCCTGAGGAGTGTGAATTTAAGGTAACAGATCAAAATAACCGAATATAAGCAGTGACAGTCATGAAGTGTGCGAGTGTGACATTTTCCCAAGACGGTGGTTAGTGTTAAAATTTTTGCCATGCGAAAAAAAGTTATCTCCAATGCATCATGTTATGATGTGCAAAAAAGTATTCTTTCCAAGTCCAATCACTGTCTAATCAAGCTTTGCTTTTTTAAGAGCAAATGTGAGCTGTATCAAACATAATATAAGGTAGATTTAATATGTTTGGTTTGAAGAATTAAAAAGAAACTTGTATAAAACAGTCCACTCATGTGGTACAGGTTGATTTATTTATTTTTCACAATGTCATAATATACAACTTTTACAGTCTGATAGCCAGTCAGCTCTGTGAACACCTAGATATATAAAATGCAATATTATAACAAAAATTTACATATTGCACTTGATCAACAATGTTTTTGTACAAAAGCAGTAGTTTCGTCATATAAAAATGGAAATTCTACAGAGCTGTCAGTTTACAAGTCCTGTTTGAATTAGAACTACTGACAAGGGTTTTTTGTTACAAGAAATTATCAAGAATACTTCTTTATTCATGAATAATAATCATTGTGTTTTAGTTAATATCCAATTTGTGCACATAATTTTGTCTTCGCCAAGGAATGATATTAAAAGAATAACAAGCTACAAAAGAAATACAAAAATTATGCTTGTGTTATTATTGAATAAAAGATATGCTCTTGAAGTAAATCAATATGTACATTTTTTTGAATCTTTTTGTTTTTATCTTGGTATAAAAACTTAATGAATTCTAATGTTATTTTAACTAAAAAGAGAAAAAGCAGGCTGACATGAATTGTCTGATAAATCTTCAAAACATTAACAATTAATTTAGTAATGGTTGAACAATTGTGGTATCTAAAATGTGTGTATTTCTAGATACCATCTACTATTAACACTTAAATTTTAATTCCATTGCAGAGTTGTGTTTCACATATTTTTAGTCCATGGTTGAATAGATTTACGTCCAAGGTACGGTTTCCGGAAAGTTGTAGAGTTCAAACTTTTGTCCTCAGAATCATGAAAACTTTTTTGCTAGGCAACAACTTCTAATTCCATTGGTTCTTCGGCACCAGTCTTCTTTTTCTTTTTTTTGTTCGTCTTGGCAGATGAGTTGAGAAGTGCCTGGCAAAGGCAATTTAAAATATTTCATTAATAACAGTAGTATTTCATTATTGTTATGAAAAGAATTAACAGTGATATGGTAATATTGTAACATTATAATAAGATGTTATCTTTGATTAGAGAAAGCATATGATGTCATGAGAGAGCTAGAGTCTTATTTATTTAAAGGTTTCTTGAAATTCATGATTTCTTTGTTTTTTCAAAAGATTGTAGTAATGGTTCAAACCAAAGTGCCAAGTAGACAAATTAGCTCAAAAACATTTCATTATTCTACCCTGCGCTTGTTCAAAACTATTCATGTAAGAATTGTTCCGAAAGATAACAGGGATAAGCTTTCTAAAGAAATATTAATATTCCATATCACACTTGTTATATGGCCATTACTATTTTATTACAATTACTTACAATAAGTTCAGGATCCTTGATGGACCGCTCACTTTTGCATTGGCTTTTGTCAAATGGCAGTCCAGTAATACGATGCGTACCACTGGGAAGCAATAGAACTGTAAATTTGAATTGTGCCACCAGTTCTCCTGGACGCTCATAGAGTACCTGATAACAGAAAAATCAGCAGAATTAGTAAAAATTTTGCAAACTTGGCAATATATTAAGATTTTGATTACATGAAATAAATATTATCAAAAATGTCAGTATTTAAAAACCAAAATACCAAAGAGTATTTTAGTAAAGAAAATACTTTTTCTATTCCCTGATTACTGCCGAACAGATTATTACAAAACTTTGCTCGGAAAGAATTCAGGGCATTATTTCTAAATATTTTTAAAATAGGGGCCTGTTTCAACACTGGCTGTTTAGTAAATATACAAATTAAGGTAAAACTTAAATAAAGTAATATGTAAATTATAACTAGTATCTTACCTGGAAAGGCTCAATTAGCTTGTGGTTCACACACTCAACAACACCAAGTCTTACACTTGTCTCCTTGTCGAAGTGGCGCAAGTTAAATGGCATAGATCCATGTTTATTTCGCACCTAAAACACAGATACCATACAATAGAAAAAAATATATGAAAAAATAAAAATAATTTTCTTAACAATTAAGGAACTATGTTCTAAGTAAGGAAACCATGGATAAGTTATTTTTTTATATATGTTCACCAATGCATGAGTAATTATTTGTCTAAAAATTAACTCTAAGTACCACATTTTCTACAAAAAAGTATTAGAAATTATTAAATTTTCAAATTTAAACTTAGATATTGAGGTAAAAAGTAGGCAATCTTTTTTTTATTTAATCCAACTTTATTTTCTAAAATAGCAATAAATGCATAAAACAAAATAGTAGAGACCTTGTGTATTGTATTGTGTATTGACTAATAATTAAATTATATCTCTGACAGGTTACTTTCATGATTTCAAATTCAAGCTAGTTTTAACATTGGTTATTTGGCAAGGTTTGCTTAAACTAAATCTTATTAGGATCTTATAAGAAATTTAATGTTGATAATTAAATTCTGCTAGAACAGAACAGTATCTCTCTTATTACAAATAGAGATACTACTAATACTAACCTCACTGTAGAACATCCTTGAGGCTTTTAATTTCAACTGATATACCTCATCAGTTTTTTTGTATATTGTACATCTTGTGTCCATTTCTTTGCCCTGAAATGAATGGGAACAGTTATTTTAGGGGTGTTCATGTATTTTTTTGCACTTTTACCTATTTTATACTCATAAGCATTTAGCTGCAACATTATCAATATATATAAAATACAATTAGAATAAAACAACCATAATATTTTACTTACCACACCCTCTCCAGTAGAGATAAGGACATCCATGGCATAAACTTCATAAGTTTCAAGAGTTGCCTTTTCATGTTCTTTCCGTTGTGCTTCTGATGGATTTTGAATGATACTCTTTTCACCATCTATGCGGAATTGTTTTAGTTGATGGGAAAGCATTCCTTCAACAGGCTTACATCCATATTCAGCACTGATTTTTTGGATAACATCTGTTATAGCATAGTTCTGAAAAGTAAATATTATAAAATACACAAATCCTAAATACTGGTTATGAAAATTTTTATTATTACATAAATTATGTTACACTTGTAGTAGGTAACATTTACACTTGTAAATAAATTTCACAAATGTTCAAGTAGTTATTACAATAATATACCCTGGGCTTGTACCAATATTTTTACAGAAAAGAATTGGAAAGATACAGGGTCTTTATATAGTCGTAAAGTTTAAGACAAGTACCTCCTTACTAGGTCTCAATAGCCTCAAAGCAGCTTCACTTGCATGGTGCGCTGCTAGAAGGACGTCAGCGGCACGACCAGTAACTTCATTTACTCCAACAGCAACTGTGTGTGCAGCTACAGCAATGAATCCCTCAATATGTGCGCCTAAGTCACTAAAAAGTATCGTGAATCATTACGAATCTTATTACCTATTGAGTAAGTTGTAAATTTAGGTTATTTTATTCTTACATTTTAGCTAGATCTCCTTGCTTTAGAATATAATCAGATTCACTTGGGATTGGTGAAAAATGACATATGCAATTATTCACGGAGACACATGTTGAGAAGGCAATTCCTTTCTTTGCGTCCTTTTCTTTTTTAAAAACTTTGGATGTTTCTTCAAGTATCTCTTTGTCTCCAAATTCACAAAGTTCCCGCACAGATGCGTCAGGAACGCATTTGGCGATTAATTGTTCAAGGACACCTGAAAAAATGTTTATAATCTGCTATGAAAACTAAGTTTATACACTTTGTATTAGTACTACTTGGCTGGCAGGCACAATTATTGGCTCTAGCGGCACCACTATGCCCGCATGGCGATGACACGCGTCCACCAAAAAAAAGATATTAAAACATACCACAAGCCTGTTACGTTGAAAAACAAAAACATAAAAAACTTCACAACGAACTTACGATTCACTATTTGACCAGCTAATTTGTACTTGGTAACAACCAAGTCTTCAGCAATCGTTTTTTCCACATCTTTATCGTCAGCCATTTCTCAAAATTGTGGTTAGTTTGTACTTTTTTCTGATTGGCGTGTATAGCGTTCAGGCAAGACGAACGCGTATCCGTTATCCGTGTCATAGTGATGAGCGTATTTGAATGATTTGTTCGAACAACCATTCAAATGCATGGCCATTCGAACTGTTCGATTACAGGAAAACTATTCGAACGACATCACGTCATGAAGTCACATCAACTGTATATTATTCAACATAAAATAAGTCTTCTTATAAAAATACAACAATAAATGATTAAAGATTTAAAAACAAACAGAATATAACTATATTGTATATGTATATATAAAATAAGGTAGCAAAAAACTATTAAAAAATTTTATTTCTCAAATTATGTTAACTTTATTAGTTACAGCCCGTTCACACATGGTCCGTTTTACAGGAAAAAAAACTTAATCACTAAAACTTCATTCTCGGACAGAAATTAAAGTTCTTTTTAATACAGTTGCTCAAAAAGTGGCGTATTGCAGGGACGTTTAGCGTTCGGGATGTGGGCTATTACCATGGAATTAATATAAAAATTTTACCTGAAAATAAAATTTGTATTATGTTTCCTGATACGCTCGAAGTCCAATTATGAGAGAGTACATCGCATTTCCTTTGCATTCCGATAGATGTCACTGCTTTCTACGTCACGCAACTAGCGCCACTCGCGCCAAAGTAGTTAAATCTGGAACTAATTTTATGAAGCAACAGCAAGCCGCCAAAACTTATGTCATTGTTCGAATCATAATGATATAATGATGATTGAAACACCAGGAAGACATTATTATGGACTTCGAGCGTATCAGGAAACATAATACAAATTTTATTTTCAGGTAAAATTTTTATATTATGTGTTCCGTTCTACGCTCGAAGTCCAATTATGAGAGATCTGTTTGTTATCTCCTGGTGGCTTGCTATAATAAAACGCAACAATGTGATTAAATTATGTTTATAAAGTTTTGATTAGAAAAGACATATTTATTAAACACATTTTTATATTAAATACAAACATTATTAAAATCAATAATAGAATGATTTATCAATTTCAAATTACATAATCGAAATTACAAATCCTTTGATTGGAATAGCTCAGAGAGAGATTTTTCGGGCTGTGAATCGTCAGCACAATTATTTCTTTCTATTTCTTTATGGTAAAATTTTTTGAAAGTTTGTTCATGACGCCAATTTGCTTTAGACAAAATCTCATTTATGGGATATTTTTCTAAAAAGTTTAGTGAAGAGACAGCAGATCTACAACTTCCTGGGGAGGCTTTTATGCCAGCGTCCAACAGAGTTTGCCTCACCCAGCCACCAATAATAATAGGAGAAGCAGGTTTAGTTGGTCCTCGAGTAGTTAAAAATAAATTTGTAAAGCTTTCTCTTTTATTTTCAAAATATTTCACTAACGCTCTGATCCAGAACAACGGGTCAGTATTTCTATCAGGCGAAGAAAAAAGAGTCCAGTTAGATTGCTGGTAAGAATGACAATCAGTTTTAGAACCAAAAACAGGGTAGAAAGTAACTGAATTTCCATTATCTATAAAATGTCTTGAATCACAATGTAAAAGGGTCAAGTCATGTACCCTTCGCCCGGAAGCTAAAAGGAGAATTGTAGCTGTTCGTCTGGAAATTTCGTATGCACTATTTAAGTCGGGTTCTACGTTCTTAAGATATTTAATGACAATTCGAGCATCCCATATGGGCAATTTAGGTGGAGGAAGCTTTGATAAAGAAATGGCTTTGAGAATATGTTTTACGAGGTTGTTTCCAGAAATGTTTATATTGGATAATGTCTCACATACTGATGATATTACTGATTTATGAACAAGAATTGTACGGTATGCTAATCTTTGTGATAAAAACAAATAGGCTAAATATCGAGCTACATTAACTGGATTTGGATTATGAGAATCCAAACGTTTATCCTTACACCACGATAGCCATTTCTTCCATATGGGTGCGTAAGTTTTAATCGTTGATTTTCTCCAACATGATGATAAAAGCTGTTGTTCATCGGGTGTCCAGTCATTTACTATACTGTCCCAGCCGAAATAAGCCAAGCTTCCAATTTCAGGCTGGACAACTGAGGGGGAGGGCGACCCTTTGCTGTGTCGACCAATGCTATTTCGAGGTTCCGAATTTTCACTGGTCGGCCCAAGGCTCGACTCTTGAGATCCGGTCGCCAAAAAGGCTTGCGCCATTTGGGCACTACCATGATATATTTCCCTTTCGACGAGTTTAGATGACTCAGCACGCGGGGTATTAACGATGGTGGAGGAAAGATCCATGCGAGACGGTAATGCCAAAATCTGCTGAACGCGTCGTGAAAGCAAGCGTTCGAGTCTGACAAGTCTATTGAAACATATCGTGATACGACGTGAGCGGTTTTTGACGCGAACAGATCTATATCTGGGGTTCCCCACAGGCTGAACACCTTTGAGGTTGCCTCGTCTAGAAGGTGCCATTCGGTGCCGGAACGGTTTCGTGAAAGCTGGTCGGCTTCGAGATTGTACAGTCCCGGAAGATGGTATGGGACTAGTACAATGTTCAAGCTGTCTGTCAATGCTAATAGTTGTGCTGTTAGCTGTAGAAGTCTGCTTGATCTCGTCCCACCTTCGTTTCTGATGTACGATACCACAGTTTTGTTGTCGCTTTGCAATATTATCTTGGAATGTCTTAGTAATATTGCTTTTGCTGAGATGGCAGCAATCACAGCATACATTTCTTTTAGGTTGCAATGCCATTTTCTTTGCTGTTGACTCCAAGTACCTGTCAGGGCTTTGTTGTTCACCACAGCTCCCCATTGAATATCTGATGCATCTGTGACGATGTAGTTTACGGGCAGTTTCAATGGGTGGATCAGCGATTTTTTGTGAATATTCTGGAGCCACCAGTCCAGTTCTTCCTTTACTTCTTTGGCAAATAAGATTGAACGACGGGGCACATCCGTAGGTGGTTGCTGTGTCGCTGGAGAGCCCGGCAATGCAGCCTTCCCCGGGGGGTGATGAAGGTTGCAAAGTTGAGATGCCCTAAGAGGCGTTGCGCCTGCTTGAGGGTCCAACTGCCGTCTCTCAGCCGTAGTAATAAGCACCGACTTACTTTGGTGATTTTGTCGTCGGGAAGGAACTTGGAGTTGTTTTCCGTGTCCCAGACAATTCCCAAGAACTCTAGAGTCCGTGATGGGATAAGTTTCGATTTCTCGAAATTTATGTTCCAGCCCAGAGTTGAAAGAAATTCTGTTGCTATTCGAACATGAGTCTTTAATATCTCCTTGTTTTGATGCACTATCATGTAATCGTCGAGAAACACCACTATGCGAAGACCCTTGTTTCGCAACACTTCTGCCATCCAGTTCGTAACAGATGCGAACATTCTGGGTGCCGAAGCCAGGCCGAAAGGTAGACAGGTCATTTGAAGCAATTGGCCCTGGTAGCTGATGCGTAAAAAGCGGCGATGCTCTTGTGCAATTGGCAAATGATAATAGGCTTGGCTTAAATCTAGCTTGACCATCCAATCTTTGGCTTGTAAAAATTTTGGCATCTGATGATGACTGAACAGATGGAAATGTTTGGGCCGTATAAATTGATTTAGAGCCTTCAAATTGAAAATCACTCGACTTTTGCCATTGTTTTTCGATATTATAAAAAGGGGGGAAATGAACGACGGTGCTACTGTCGCGTGTTCCAAAATATGATTTTGAAGCATGCTTTTTATTTCTAAAGTCATGAGTGGCGAACTCGGTGTTTGAAATTTTGACAGTATTTCGGATGTTGGTAAAATAAGCGGTGGAAATTGGCTGAAAGGTATGCGGGCTGATGTTATGAGTTTTAAAATTGTTTTGGGTGCATCTAATTTCACCCAAGTCTCGCGATAGTTTTGTAGACAACCGCCGAAAAACTCTATCGAGTCACTTTTGTCTATTTTTATTGAATTGGTCTCTTCTCGCCCCCCTCCTCTTTTTGTCGTGTTCATCAAAATTCGCTTTTCGACCTCTAGCTTGTTTTTGTTTGTTTTGAAATCGAAATGGAACTTCACGGGATGTCGACGGCATCGGTACTGGAGATCTTGCTCGGGAAGGTGATTTCGGGCGCTTACGATTTTTAGAATTTAAATTGCTATTTTCTTTTTCTATTTTATCAATACCACCGACTTTTTGCAAATACGTTGCTAAGCTCAAGGGATCGAATATATATTCACAAGACGGAGGGATCTTTGCTATATCCTCCCTCAAATATTTTCCTTTTAAAGTTTTGAGAAGGGCTTTACGTCTAAGTTCTAGAGCTTCAGCGCGTTTACCACAGACAATTTGTAAAATGTCATGTGACACACTTTTGAACGCAGACTCAGCTCCAAATAATTCTTTTAATTTGTTGTGTATTGAAGAAGAATTTAATTGAACGCTAGGCTGAGCAGACCAAACAATAAAATTTTGTAAAGCTGAATTAATTGTTTCATTTTGAGCTAACAAGGCATTAGATAAAGCTGCAAAGCTTCGTTCCATCTGATTTGATTTACTGGTAAAAGGGTCCTCAAAACGTCTAAATTCCTCATTTATGTTTAATTCGGTGAAAGCAGGAAAAGCTAAATATTTTTTCTGGGTATCTGTATACCGTACCGAATTCCAGTCAGATGTATTAAATCGTTGCATTTCTGATAATTTAGCCACCCTCTCTGTATTTGCTTTAGGGATAGCAGGTTCTTTGACACAAACGTTTAAATCGGCAATATCTTTAGAAGAGAAAGTTGGATGCATAAATGGATCTTCTAACACGAAACCAGATGTACTAGGCCTTTCCATGGAATTCAGTGGAACGCTTGTCGGCATAGCAGCGTAATTAGCAGCGAACAAATTATTTATGTGACTTACCATTTGCTGGGATAATAAATCAAACCTTCGGTCCATTTCTCGTTTGGAGTCACGCGATCTAGACCGCGTGTGACGGCGTCTTTTTTGCGGTGGCTCAGCCATGCAGTCAGACGACGACTTGTCAGCCATCGTCGAATTTGATGAAGAGCTGGTGCTTGATGATACCGAAACCGAACGACGCCGATGCGATTTGCGAGATTCTATAACTTCCTTGGTAAAGGGTACCTCTGGATTTCTTGGCGCATTCGCAATATTCTGTGGCGTATACGCCAAATCATTATCGTTATCATTCATTTTAATAACTTGCCACTAACACAGATTTTGTTTGAAACACAAAAACGGTTCTAAATTTCGAACACGTGCGTGACGTAGTAATTCTCCAAAAAACACACTTTTCAACTTTTTACTTCAATCTCAAAAGTTGTGCACAGTTCACACTATCACTTATTCGATTTTGAAGTGAATTTAAGCAATTTGTGCAGAAAAAATTAATAATAATCTATCGACCATGCGGAAAGTTTGAAAAACGACGCAACAATGACATAAGTTTTGGCGGCTTGCTGTTGCTTCATAAAATTAGTTCCAGATTTAACTACTTTGGCGCGAGTGGCGCTAGTTGCGTGACGTAGAAAGCAGTGACATCTATCGGAATGCAAAGGAAATGCGATGTACTCTCTCATAATTGGACTTCGAGCGTAGAACGGAACACATAATAAGTACTACGTACAACTGGAAGACTTACTATGCATCTAAGCATGTGCCGAGAGAGAGGTCATTAATCTTGGTTCATCTCTTTCTAACCAGTGAAACTTGTATACATTAATGTCAAACTTTGAAACTTCAAAATCAATTTTGGTAACCGTTTTTGAATTTGAAGTCTCTTAATTTAACATTAGAGATTGTGCGAAGGAGACACACCAAGAAAAAGTATTCTCACTTGAGCTCATTTCTCTTAGTAGATATAGGTTATTAAAAAAATACTTTATTTGTATTGGCTTATGGTTCATTTTGATATGTTGAAACTTTGCGAGTAAGCCTTCCAGATGTACGTAGTACCTATTAATTCCATGGCTATTACACACTTGTGCTTTTTCTTTACCTTTTCCGCACTCGTGCGTTCTCTTTCCCAAATGTCAAAATAATGTCTATTAAAAAGAAAAAATCAACCACGAAGTTTTTACTAAAAAAAAATTCATAGAAGTTTTTACGATTCATGCAAATATTTCTGAAAAGAAGCTACTAACTTGTTTCAATATCAGGTAAAATGATTTGATGCAATGAGTTAGGTTAGGTTTCATTTCATTTTATCTCATTGAATTCATTTTCATTTCATGTCAATGCAAAAAATCTAGTAAAGACTTGGCTGTATGGGCATAGTTCCCTTTGCCTACCCAGAACGGGTAAACAAAACAAAAAAAAATCTCTGTTTATAATCTTTCACGGCTGGCGCCATTTTGTATATTTTATAAAATTGCTTAATTTTTTCGCAACTGTATTAAAAATAGTCGTTCAGTACACGTGCGGAACCGTCATTGCAACTTGCTTTCCGCACTCGTAATGAAATATACTATTCTCGCTCAGCATTATTCTGTGAAACGAGCCACGTAAAATTTCTTCCCTAAAGTTGGCTTGGCACACTGGAACCTTGAGTATAGAACACTCTTGAGTATAGTGTTCCTTGACTGGAACTGTCATTTTACTGCATTGAAAACAAGGACCCTTTGTTACTAAACACTGGCAAATAAATTCAATGCAGTAAAATGATAGTTCCAGTGTGCCCACTTTCGGGAAGAAAAAAATTGTGATGTGATTTAATTGAATGAATGTATAGTGGAGTCATTTTAATAGGTCACATTTGACAAGTGTCAGTCTTATACATTTTCTTACAACACAACCAAAAATGAACTTTATCTGGCTGACATAAGAAACGTCAAATGTGACCTCTTAACATGGCCCTACTTTAATTATTTTTTAAGCTATTACTAGGGACACGATTTTTTATTTGATAGTTTTTGGTATCGAGTACTTTTGTTTCGATACCGATACTTTTATACTCGATACTTTTACTCATTAAGTACTTTTTAGAAAGTATCGTATCGAATAAATCTGACTAAGCTAAGACGATTTTTAACTACCAGTCCTAGTATCGCCAGCGAACCTGATAGTGATGAATCTCTAGAGACAACATATGACTTCTAGAGTCACCGTAAGAAGTTGGCTCATACGAAACAGAACAATAATACTAATTCTTCATTACACAAGGAAAATAAGGATGAAGGAAGCCATTACTTCATACTATTGCACAGGTGTCACCTCTCTCAAACGATCCATTAAAGCAATGGGAAGACATGAAGGTGGTTTTTTCCAAGTTATTCAAGCTAGCCCACGAGTACTAACCAATACCAGCAACATCGGTCCCCTCCGAACGTTTATTTTCGAAGGCGGGCAGTACAATTACAAAAATACGAAATCGATTAGCGCCAAAACGCCTGGATAAACTACTATTTTTAAGTGATTGCACAGAGGAGGAGTGGGCAATTTAATACAGCGAAAATAAAAATTTATAAATGCTTTTACTTTATTTTTAATGTGATAAAGTGATAAGTCAAACAAAACCTACCATTTTTTTGACCATATACAAAGTCCATGTTAAAATCAAAAGACGCAAAGTTCCTAAGAAAAGTATCGATACTTTGGGGTATCGATACTTTTCTTTCGATACTTTTACGAGTACGATACTTTTTTTTCGATACTACTCATGAGTACAGTATCGATACTTTCTATTCGATATCGTGTCCCTAGCTAAAACATAGCGTCTATCGCGGGCCTTGAGCGTGGGGACCGAATCCAGAAATTCCGTAACGAAAAAAACCTAACACCCTCCCCTCCGGCACAGCGGTGATACTTTGATTTCATAACTTTACATGCGGGCTTAATAAACAATCAGCGCCATCTACTAGGAAATTGTGGAACTTCATATTAGATCAAACATTACTGCATTAATAAAATAAATAAATAATTATAATTGCATAAGTTGATAAAAAATGCTATGCAATAGCTTTACCGCGGCAGTCTCCGAGTGCCACACGTATTTTTTTTTTATGAAAAAAAAAAAACAAAATAAAAATTAAAAACCCACGACGCGACATTTAAAAAGTAATTGAAAAAGAATAAAATAATTTAAAATCGCCCGACTGAAATGATTTATGTGACGAGAGATAATTAACGTGAAAAGCTTTTTTAAAAGTTCACTTGATCTCACACAGAGTCGGTCATATTATGAACAACATACTATTCGTTTTCATAGCACTTCCCTACGCTTACCTATTCGGTTCTCGAAGATGTAGATGTCGCAATAACATAGGTATTCAACTCCCTATGAACTTTATAAGAAGAGCAAGAAAATCCGTCTGGGGCTGTTTTGTAGTTTTATATTGAAATTTAAAATATTGATAACGGTAACATTGGCTTTTACAAACAAATGTTTACTGCAGCGCCCCCTGGTGAGTTGTTACTGCTATCTAAAAACATGCACCAATCAAATCCAAAGCGATTACTGAAAACCGCACTAAAATCGGACCAGTGGTTCTGGAGATAAATGGTAACATTGGTTTGCACAAACAAACACCCTCTCACCCCAAACGCATATTATACCGTCTCCGTTCCGTCGTGGGTAAAATCACGTGATAGGTAATAACGTCGAGATTGAAAAGATTGAAAATTGAAAATGCGTTGAACTTGTTGCGATTGACAAAAGAGCTGGATTTTACTGTCGAATTGTTTGCTAATTAATTGGGTTATTCTAGCAGCTTATGCTTGCTTTTGTAACGGAAGTAGTGGATAGATGGCGTTTGTTGCGATGAGAGGTGAGCCGAGGTGTGGTAAGCCGAGGTGTGCTGAGGCGAGGTGAGGAGAGGTGAGGAGAGGAGAGGAGAGGTGAGGAGAGGAGAGGAGAGGAGAGGTGCGAAAGTTGAGGATGGGGAGAGGGGAGAAACATATAAATGTGTGGGCTCTTATTAATATTTCTGTAATTGAGTATCACATTAAAATATAGTAATCTGAAAAGTTTGCATTTATTTAAGACCACTCCCTTATAATCAGAAGTGGCATTTTTATTAACCTACGCTTCAAGATGAAGAGAAATTGTAATGGCGGTAACCCGAGAAGATTTATTTTCAAGAAAAGGAAGTTTCCAGGCTAAACTAGTAATTATGAAAATTCTGATTCAACATCAAATAATTCATTGTCTAGCATATTGGAGCAAGTGGACAAAAGAATATCGGATTTAATGAATATCAAAGATGCTAAATCTACTGTGTCGTTACGCAATACTGAAAAATTGATTCCTGATTTCGATCCGTACAATAACGACGTAAATGTAAAAAGTTGGATCAAGAAAATCGAACAATTAAGCAATATATACAACTGCTCAGATGAAGTAAAATCTTTTAAGATGTAGGTAATCCAAATTACCAGGACAGGCTAGAGTGTGGTTATAAATATTCAGAATGTTGCTGGTAAATACAGAGTCCCGGAAGTTCTTGTAAGAAGCAGTTTGGTGCGCGTCACTTCCAACGATGCTTCTGTAGAAAGCTATGTACAAAACAACGTCGATACAGCATGGGCGGTTTATCATACGCAATATCAAGCTCGATGCTTCATGATTGAGTTGGATATGTCCGTGTATGCAATATTAGCAACAATCCAAAGTTCTGGAAGAAGGGCGAATCTGTTGGAGAGATTACTGCGAATTTATCACCTTTGAGGAACAAAGAGTTAAGTAGAGAATTAAATAATACTATCGTTATGTAAAATATTCGGAAATTATTTTAAATTAACAAATGTTGGCGATAACGATGAGTTTGCGATATTAAGATGTTTGTATGACTTCATGGTAACGGAAGTATGTTGGTAGCACTGTTAAAGAGGGCGCTAAATGCAATGAATGACGTGACATTCGATTGGAGCGCCATAAGTCATATCTTGAAGTAGGATGATGGCAAGTGACAGAGATACGGTTAGGACGGCTAGGTGCGTTGACGTATCTCAGACGGACGGTCGATAGTAGCTCGGTATTAATTGAGTTGGCATTGTAACTGACGGAACGGACTCGCGAATAAAGATTTTGTTGTGACTAAGCCAGGGTTATACCCAAACCCACAGACTCGGTACTAAGTAACTGTCCAGTGATTAATTCTATCGTGTTTTATGAGTAACGCTTCTTTTCGTTTTGTTCGTTTTTCCGACACAAAACAGTTATTCGGTTTATTAGAACGATACTCTGACTGTTTTTCTGGTGTCTGGGCGAAATAGACTTAATAATTAGGGAAAGATGCGTATTAAGCTTAATGGTGATAAACCTATAAATAGGGAACCATATTGTTTGCCGTATGCTGAAAGGGAAGTCGGAATAAAAGGTGCAAGAATTATTAGATCTTAAAATAATACGAGAGCCCGATTAAAACTATGCGTCCCTCGTAACATCAGTAAAAATAAAAATTGAGAACTAGGTATCTAACGTCTTGTAAGCCGTAATAGTGTGTTTGTGCAAAAAAATGTTCTTAACGTGCTGTGGATAAAATTCGTGATAAATTATTGTGTGACTTTAAAAGATCCAATACGTTAATGTTGTTATTTTCATTACGCGTTTTAATGGATTCGTTTCTATTTCGTGCGAGTTTTCGAAACATGGCATCAAAATAAGATTAATCAATATATTTTGCGGTAGTTTCGTTATGACTTGCGCTGCTGTGGCAAAGTAAAATTGTTTTAAAATACCGTACGGTTTGTTGAATAGCAAATGGTTTATCGGATCAGCCCAGGTTTAAAACTGATTTGTGTTTCGATTTATCTTGTTATAATTTATGTTAAAAATAAGGTTTAGCTATTTTGAAATAAGAATCACAGTATGGTGTTACTTAGTAAAAATCTTCTAGGATCGGATTTGATTTCAAATTAATTGAGGTTCGTAATTATTTTTTAAAAAATAAGTACCTACGATTAGAATACGGTGAATTACGTTGCAATTGTTTTCTTACCATTTTGTTTCGTGCGAGGTAATCTAGATGAAATGGTGTTTTGTTCGGATTTGATATTGTTATAACTTATCGTCTATTCAACGTTGTAAAAACTGTGAGTTACGAGTGAGTTTATTCTGCGGACATATTGAAAAACTATAGAGATTATTTTACGGACGGACTATGATAATTTGTGCTATGAGAATTGCTTATGAATTTCGTTATTATTATTTTGATCAAATAGATTTTGAGGAATTAAATTCTCGTTTTGCGTCACAATTTTTGCTGTGGTTTGTTTGTTTGGTTCGGTAGTATACAATTCGCGCAGATTGTTACACCCTCAGTGCATTCGTAGACGTAGGTGTCAAATTGGCTGCCTTATCACGTAAATATTAGCGATCAGATATAATGGCGCAGTCATCACGCCATGGACGCGCGATCCATTCCTTATATCGTATTATGTAAGCGATATCTGTTCAATCATTCGTTGATCGCAGAATGCATTTATTGCTACGATACTAGTGCCAAAAACAATTTAGTAGCTAAAAAAGAAACTAATCAAATGTGAAACAGATGTTTGCTTTCAAAATTTCGCAGAAAAGTACATGAAAAGTACGAAAGTCAAAGGGATTATATGCACTTTTAGTACATCAATTGTACGATAGAGGCAGCACAGTCGTCGGATTGCTATAGCTTTGTTTTTGCTGTAACGTCATTCGAATTGGTTCTTTTTTAGCAAATCTTGCGCAATTCATGCCATCGCTTTGCTCTTGCAAGTTACCTGATAAGGCAGCGGGCTTCATTTTGCGTCTCAGTGAGGCCACGATTGTGAGTGGCGTGCATCCTTGTGTGTTAGAATATTGTGTACCTACTGCGCGATCTTGATGCGTTAGTTGCGGATTAATGGGTTTTGTCAAATCTACAGTATGTACCTACTTGGTGGATAGTAATGATATCACGGTGGAGCGGATGAAATTTTGTTGTTAAGCGGCCTACATATTGCTTTTTTTAAATAGTCTGAATATTGAAGTTTTAGGTTTTCTTTCTGATAATCGTGTATCCGTGACTCGGTAGAATTCGCCTTGTATCTTGCCGATCTTCGATTATTTTGCTGAGATTCTTAGAAGACACGTTTTTTTTTCTGTTTAGGTAATAATAAGCTTGTTATTATTTTGGCAATTGAAACGTAACATGACGACAGTGTGTGTGAACCACGGAGATAGCTAATGGCGTCGAGAAGTAACTAGATTATTGAAAATGCGTTTTAATATCTAAAGCCAATGCGTTTAAATAATACCTTGAATTTGTTGCGATTAACAGAAAAAGCTGGATTTTACTGTCAAAAAAAAATTGTAATACCTACTTTGTTGTTGTGAATTATGTGGTGCATCGATGGCTGGTTGCCACTCAACGAAATATTGATTGATTGATTGATGTGGTGCAATGCGGTGCTCTTATTGGTGTGATAATCGCTATAACCGGAGAGAGGTTATGAGTGTGAGGATATGAAAGTAATGGAGGTTGCATTACGTTTTGTGACGAGCTTTGCATTGTTTGTTAATTAATTGAGTTATTATAGTAGCTTATGATTGCTTTGTTTGTATTGTTCGACCGCTGTCAAATTATTTGTTGTTACATTCAAAGTAAATTTCATTGTCATTGGGGTTTTCTTATCGCAAGTACTTATTGCGAATCGTACAATGCACTGACGTTAGCCGATTCCTACTGAGTTTCTTTCCGGTTTTTCTTATTAAATGGATCTTCCAAACCAGTGGTAGCTTTGTGTAAATTGTTAAATCTTGGATTTAAAATTTTGATGGCAATATTAAATGGAAGCAACATTCAAAATATGTGGCGGTTACAGTTATGAAGTTGCCGAAAGTACAAGTATCCATTGAAGTTGTAAAGAAAGTTTTTGTTGTGGAAAGAGATTTAATGTGTTTTAGATGCAGGTTCTTGTTTGTTGGTTGGGTGACTACGCCAGAGTGATTCTGGGTAGTGTGTTGAAGGGGTCATTGGTTGAAAGATTTTATTGCAATTATGATTGCTGTAAACCACTAACGAACCTTGTTGTTAATGATTACATTAATGGATTTGAATGGTTGTTTAATTTGGAGATAATTGTCACTCAATGGTGCTTGGAACTTGGTTAACTAAAACGATATTTTTATTTATTTAACGTTCAAACATGTGAGGTTCATACTGATGTGTGAAAATTTTATTTCCTGAAATTAACGGGGATAGTGACCGCCGATGCCTTAAGATCATATGGTAGTACCCCATCATATAGCGAAACAGTAGCGACAAAGATATCGTTACAAGAGATGACTTAATGGACTTGCTGAAGAGTTCAATTAACATATTTTTTGCGCCAATTGCGGCGCAATTGTTTCAGGACGGCCGAATGTAACGGAAGTAGTGGATAGATGGCGTTTGTTGCGATGAGAGGTGAGCCGAGGTGTGGTAAGCCGAGGTGTGCTGAGGCGAGGTGAGGAGAGGTGAGGAGAGGAGAGGAGAGGTGAGGAGAGGAGAGGAGAGGAGAGGTGCGAAAGTTGAGGATGGGGAGAGGGGAGAAACATATAAATGTGTGGGCTCTTATTAATATTTCTGTAATTGAGTATCACATTAAAATATAGTAATCTGAAAAGTTTGCATTTATTTAAGACCACTCCCTTATACTTTGTTTATTGTTCGACCGCTGTCAAATTGTTTGATGTTACATTCAAAGTAAATTTCATTGTTTAATGTGCGGTTTTCTTATCGAAAGTATTGTGGTTCGTACAATGCGTTGACGTTAGCCGATTCCTACTGAGTTTCTTGCTGGTTCTTCTCAGTAGATGGATCTTCCGAACCAGTGGTAGCTTTACGTGAATTGTTAAATCGTGGATTTAGAATTTTGATGGAAATATTAAATTGAAGTAAAATTAAAAAAAATCTGTAGCGGTTAAAGTTTTGAAGTTGCCAAAAGTACAAGTATCCATTGCAGTTGTAAAGAAAGATGTAATTTCTGGTTTTGGAAGAGATTTAATGTGTTGTGGATACAGGTTCTCGTTCGTTGGTTTTGTGACTACGCCAGAATGATTCTGGGTAGTGTGTTGAAGGAGTCATTGGTTGACTCAGGTTTTCCGTGGGGAAATGATGTAATTGCTGTTAACCACGAACGATATACCTTGTTGTTAATAATGAAATTAATGGATTTCAATGTTTGATTTGGAGATAATTGTTACTCAATGGTGCTTGAAACTTGGTTAACTAAAACGGTATTTTTGTTGTTGAGTATTCTAAAAGATTTATAATGTAAAGAATTCAAACTTGTGTTTTTTCTTTTGAGAATTAGCTTGACTTCATTGTCAGGAGTGGCCAAGCCGCCACTTTGGTATGATTGTTTCAGATTAACACACGAGGACGTGTGTCATCGCAGGATGGCCGTGTTGGCGATAACGATGAGTTTGCGATATTAAGATGTTTGTATGACTTCATGGTAGCGGAAGTATGTTGGTTGGTAGTACTGTTAAAGAGGGCGCTAAATGCAATGAATGACTGACATTCGATTGCAGCGCCATAAGTCTTATCTTGAAGTAGGATGATGGCAAGTGACACAGATACGGTTAGGACGGCTAGGGGCTAGGTGCGCAGACGTATCTCTGACTGACGATCGATAGTAGCTCGGTATTAATTGAGTTGGCCTTGTAACTGTAAAGTAACTGACGGAACGGACTCGCGAATTAAGATTTTGTTGTGATTAAGCCAAGCCCACAGACTCGGTACTAAGTAACTGTCCAGGGATTAAATCTATCGTGTTTTGCGAGTAACGCTTCTTTTCGTTTTGTTTGTTTCCCGACAGAGGGTGGATTGAAAAGTTCGCGGCCTAGTCAAGAAAACAGAATAAAGTACATACAAAAATATTTTTATTTTTCGACGTAATCTCCATTTAGCTCTATGCACTTCTTCCATCTGCTTTCCAGAGCTTCCATACCTGTTTTAAAAAAAGATTCCTCAAGGTCCTCAAAATACAGGTTAACAGCGGCTTCGACATCTTCATTCGTTAAAAATTTCTGCCCACCGAGGTGTTTTTTCAGGTTTGGAAACAGATGAAAGTCCGAAGGTGCAAATCAGGAGAATAAGCTGGATGTGGCAACAATTTGAAACCACAATCACGAATTTGAGCCATAGACTCGACAGACGTGTGGACTCGGGCGTTGTCCTGTTGAAACAACACTTTCTTTCTCAGTAATCCTGGGCGTTTCTGTTTAATTTCTTCACGTAAACGGCGCAGAAGGGTGCTATAGTACGCAGACTTTATTGTTTCGCCTTTGGAAGTTAGTCCACCATAATGACACCCTTAGCATCCCAAAAAACCGATGCCATCACCTTGCCAGCCGACAGAATTGCCTTTGCTTTTTTCGGAGTTGGTTCACCTGATTTTTTCCATTGTTTGGATTGTTGTTTTGATTCTGGAGTATAGTGGTGAACCCAGGTTTCATCCATTGTCACAAATCTGTCAAGAAAACCTTGTGGATCAGCCTCGAACATCTCCAAACAGTCGCGAGAAATCGTGAGTCGAATTCGCTTTTGCTCTACTGAAAGCAATCTGGGGACCCACCTAGCCGAAACCTTAGAAAAGCCGAGTTCATGGACAATTATGTTTTGCGTTCGTTCATATGAGATGCCTATAGTGTCTGCAATTTCTCTGATAGTCAATCTACGGTCTTTCAATATGAGATCACACACTTTATTAATGTTTTCTTCGGTCGTAGACGTCATTGGCCTGCCGGAGCGAGGGTCATCTTCGATATTCTCTCGTCCACGTTTAAATTCTGCAACCCATTTTTTCACAGTGGTATAAGACGGGGCAGATTCCCCTAATGTTGTTTGCATGTTATCATGGATCTCCTTTGGTATTAATCTTTTTTTAAACAAATTTTAATCACAGCACGTTGTTCAAATTTCTCCATTAGTGAAAATTTGTTCTACACACGTATTTATATTGTTCGTAAAATTTTATTTAAACAAGATATCAAATTGAAAATTCGCGGGCTGACAATTGAATAATGACAGTTCAAAATGACAGCAGAAAAAATAACAAAAGTTTTTTTTTTAATGGCCAGGCCGCGAACTTTTTAGCCAATGTAGTATATATATTTCTTGAGAAACAAAATTGATAAACTTCTTTATTTAAAATGAATGAAGCGTAATAATAAGTTACCTAAATAAACAAATACCTAAAAGTTTTTAATATTTTGATATTGAACAAATAACTTCAAAAATATTTAAGTGATTTCACGATTGAAAACTAAACTACTAAGATTATCGTATCGCTATACGGAAGAATCCTAATTTTTTTAGGTAGGTACTAGAACTGTTTGATTCGGTTATTAGTAAAAATTAATAATAATGTATTTGTTTAAATTTGTTTCCGTGCTTTCATGTCCGTTTTGAAGTGTGAACGTCTGTTATCGCCATTTTTTCGAAGTATTTTTAAAATGTCTAGACTTGAAAGTATTGGAGGTAATGCACGACGACATGTGTAGACTATTCAAACAACAAATATTACGATATGATGCTGTATGTTGGAGCCCCTAGTAACCACAGACTCAACGAAGCTCGAAGGCTTTACAAGCAGCAGTTTGAGGGGTGCAGGCTGGCAGCTGAACAGCGCCACTTACCCGGCTATGGCGTGTTTCGAAGCATGTGTCTGCGGCTGCAGCGTACCGGTTCCTTTCACGCGAATCCCAGCGCGGCCACCTTCGCGTTCCAAGAACTAAGAAGAGCAAGTCTTGGATCATTTCGAGGAGGATCCGAGGAGCAGCACTCGACGAGTCAGCGCTCTTTTGGATGTCAATCACATGGTGATATGGAGCACGCTTAGTGATGATGGCCAACATCCTTATCATTCCCGACGGACGCAAGAGCTGATATGATACCAGCGGATTTCTTACCTCCTCGGTTATTCTTTTGTCGGTGGAACAGACGTCACGTGGATGTGTGTGTATTGAAAAAGAAGGCAGACATTTTAAGCCGTTTTTGAAATCCTGTGTGTGGGAAACCATAGATACAGTTGTGAGTGTTGTTTTTACGCAAAGTGAACTGAATATGTCGATTGAAATAAGTGCGATACTTGCCATAAGAGTTTGTCAAGGCAACCCCATTTCTTCCGGGCAACCCGTTATAATCTAATGTTTCATGTTTTTATTATAATTAAATAGTAACTTGACAGTTGTACTAACATGTTGTTTTATTTGTTTTCATTAGGTAGGTAGTGTGATAAAAATTGTGTCATTCAATGTGCCAAACGATAGGTAAGTAACAATCAGCTGCGCTGGTTGCCGCGCTACTCGCAGTGGGCGGCCGCGGCGTATCGCTCGCTATTCATCCGGTGCGGGAAAGGTCATAAGGTCACTGACTGCAAGTCTATTTTTAGCTTATTAAGTTGACTAGGGTTGTCAAAATAATTAAATAAAGTATGAAAGTCTATACCAGCACTGATCATGCTAATTTTTTTACTGTATATTCTATGTATGGTATAGAAGCGAACCCTAAAGTTTTATCTCTCCATTTTGTTACAAGTTGTATAAGAAGAACTTTATAGGATAAATAAAAATAAAGTTTAGCGATATTTCCAAAAATAATATTAAGTTCTTACAACTTAAACAAAAAGACATAATATAAAAAAATTAACCCCTGCATTAACCCCAACAAAACGATTGAAAAAAAAACTTGATAACATACTTATTTTATGCACTTTGCCGAATTTCATATCGCTTATTTTACCGTTATAATTGTGCCGTATCATTTCACTTTAGCTCCATCACGTCAGCACCGTTCCGGTTCTCCAGAGCCGTCCTAACACGATCAGCACAATCCCGACTCGTACAACTCCCAGAGCCCAAAGTTCTTCCTCTGCGCTGTCGCACATCTGCTCATCATAACTCTTTTCATCTTTCCTTCTAGAAATTATAGCGTATAACCACAAAGTACACCGCACACCGCCTTCTTCAACATCCAGTTATCATGTTATTCAGTTTTTTTTATAATTACAGTTAACTTACTTTTTCTTACTCTTAGGGATTCCTAGATTTTTAGATATTTTCCGCACTCATTTTCATAAAGTAGGTAACTATTAATTTTTTTATATAAAAAGTAAAAAAGTATTTCATTTTCACTTTTTCTTTTTTTATTTTCTTTTTCATTTTTTTTCTTACATAAAATTTTAGTATTAATCATAAAATTTCTTGAATATTATTCCAATTTATGTGGTCCCATCCGCGCAGCGCTGCCGCAAGGCAGCAAGAATGTATGAGGGAGTTCTATAGGACACGTGTGTGTTGGATGAAAGTACACAGTATATTTGAATATTACATAATTCTAATGGTCTTATTAGAACGTAGTGATTGTATGCTTTTTGATTCTTATTGTTTATTTTTGTATCTTGTTTGTTACCTGTGATATTATATATAATAATACTGGGTAGACAACTGCCTACTTATTCCACTAGAGGCACTGGTTACGCTTGACCTATAACTACTGTCAAATACTAGCAAAAGTTAATTTTGCAGTGATTTTTATAAAAAAATTAGAAATGCATCGTTTCGTAGTCATACCTTTTATAGAAAATAGATACCACAGTTTTTTTAGGATATATACATGTGGAAGTTGTGAATGTCTGCAATAGAATACCATCTTGGACGCGCGTATGCATACTGTATGTGTGTGGGAGACTGGGTGGTATATAGGTACATTATTCTGTTGCAGACTGTACTTTATTTAAACTTATGGGGAAATTTAATGGTCCAAATCTTCCATAATTTACAGAAAAATGAATTATTATATAGATTAACCGTAAAAAAGAACACTGAACGAGGAATTTCGATATCAACTTGTTCATTTGACAGTTTGAATGTCAATCGTATGAAGCGACCATGGAATTAATAAGTACTACGGTTGTACGTAGTACCTATTAATTCCATGGAAGCGACATCTATTTAGAACTTTCCGTTTTCTTCTCCATTGATTGAAATAAATGATTTGAATTGTTTTTGTCTCGGATTTTTTCTTGTCATCATGACCATGTCAGCAGTAGCTGTATGACAGGGGCCAAGCCATCATATTACTGAATACCTATTTATATTCTATGAAATTTTTGTTACAAACAAAACAAAACAAGTAGTAAATATTTTTCTATAATATTGAGTGCGTGCGTGTGGTGTGTATTGTTCAATGGATAATTCTGAGCACATTGAATGTTTATCGATGTTAGAAGAGAATTTAGAATTTGCAAGTAATCTTATTATTAAACTACAGAAAATTATAGATGTTGAAGGAGTTACCAAATTACAACGAAAAATACATCAAGAATTAGAGTTTTTAAAAAAGGTGATATGAATCACGTATCTAAAATTTTATAAAAATAAATTTAGGTACTGTAGATGCCTTTGTTCTAAGTGTGAATAAAGTTAGGTACTTTTTCATTACTCATGATTATTTTACCTATCGCATCTTTTACTGTTTTTTCCTTGCAATAACCTAGGTACGTAATTTGTTGAAATTTGCTTCTATTTTAGCTTAAAAATAACAAGAAAATTATAAGAAATGATTTGATGTGTTCTAACTTAAGGCACTTAGGAGCTATGGTTGAATTTGCATTAAAAGAAGATGTTACATCAGTATGCAAAGTGTTTCACATTGATGAAAACAGAAAATTATCCATAGATATTATTAGTGATGGAGGTAAAATTTGGACTAAAGGTAAGAGAGTTGGAGTGATTTCAATCAAAAGATCATATAAGTAATATGTTGTTTATTTTTTTAATATATGTTATTTTAAAATTGCTTCAAAAAGTTGTTATAAGTAATAATGTATTATTTTAGTAATTGCAAGAAATCCGAAGAGTTTGGATGCTCAGAGATCCAACATAATGTTATATGGAAAGCGGACTATAGTAGACCAGGCTATAGATTACCTTCAGTGTGCCCAGCTATACCCACACATGTATCAATCACCCAAAGTAAGTGAGAAATTCAAAACTGATTAAAAATAATTATAAAGTGAGCTATAAATGAGCTTGTCATACAGAGACTATGAATATCAAGATGGTGGATGTATGTCTCAGATTAGCCTAAATATATTTCAGTTATTTGGTACCTTCTCTGTACTTTTACATACCTCTCCTGTAAATCTATGTACAGTAATGTGCAATAAGATGTAAATACTTGGCAACTTATTTCATTGTAATAAGGCTTAAAGTCCAATGTATACATATTATTACATGTGACTGTACCTACGTCTGCTTTGGAATTTGGAATATTAGGTACACCCTGACATCAGAAATGCAGGTGTACCGTTAAACAGTGTAAAGTCCTGGATACAAGTTCTGTTATAATTACTTTTATTTGAATAAAGATCTAGTGCTAGTACTTAACTGTTTAATTATCTGAACCACAAAATGTGTAGTTTTTATTTAAGTAAGTAACAATTTAAGTTGCAAGATCTCGCAGAAACTTCAATTTCATTTTAATAAATGCAAATTATCATGTTCCACACTAAATATAGGTAACAAATAAGGCATAATACTATTTTTTACTTGATTTGACCTATATGTATAAGAAGATATTTTAACAAACAGAATATTAGTGTTTTAAAAAACAGTTTAAAATGGGTTACCAAAACGAAAAAAAAAAAATTATTTTTGACGGTCTCCATAGTGCTGTCACACCAAAACGTGAGGTTGCGGGAACGATTCCCGCACGAAACAAGAAATACAATCTGAAGGGTCTGTGTGATAAATATACAAATATATTCTATATTTATATATTTTATATTCTATATATTTATCTATAAATATATAGAATATTACAGAATATATTTATGATAAATATATAATAATATATAATATTTATCATAAATATATTCTATAATCTAGATTGCCCCCTAGGTTGCTGCATGATATCTCATAACACAAGCTTTGCTTAATTAATTAGAGGCTAATGTAGTTGGTATGATTTTCTTGTTTTTTTTTTTTCATTTTTCATTTCCTATTTTTTCAAAGCACGTT
Organism: Stenoptilia bipunctidactyla; assembly: GCA_944452665.1. NCBI lineage: Eukaryota > Metazoa > Arthropoda > Insecta > Lepidoptera > Pterophoridae > Stenoptilia > Stenoptilia bipunctidactyla. Next base: position 18,422,398 of record OX101728.1, read on the forward strand.
GTCCTTGTGACTAGCGTGAAGATTTATTGTGGTTTCATGTCTCGCCCAGACCAAATACCATATTATGTTGCACACATGTGCACAACAGCCTAATGTTCTACGGCCAACCAAGCAATTATAATAATAGTGAAGAACCTATTTGTTCTTTTAAATATAAAAAATACTATAAGTACCTTGTAAGTTATAGCTTATATGTGTACTTTTGATGTTACATCTTAGTAACTGAATATTGGCAGCCAAAGAAAATCCAAGTACCTAGTAGGTTGATGCCACTGCATATTTCTATAAGTTGTAGGTTATGGTACCATTTAACCTCACAATTTCATCAAAATATGAATGGGCCTGTTTTATTTGATAGGTTCCACAGCAATCAGTATTAAGTAATTGATTCTATTTTTAGTTGAGGGAAAGATATATCACTGCCTTACTTAGAAACAAAGTAAACTCTGCTTCTATTGAAATTATTTTCCACAACATAGGCTCCCAAGTTTTAGGAATGCATTTGCTATTGAATTCTTTTATGTTCAATTATGTTGGCTGCATCATTTCGGTCACTCTACCTTTTGTTAAACTTATTTACTGATGAACCGGGCAACCGGCATTTGAAATTGCGCGTGTAAATCCTCGCGAAACAGCTAGTCATTAATATTTCTTAATCCCGAACCCAAGTCACTTTTATTAAGATATGGTACATAACATTGAACGTACAAAAGACCTACATTTACTCAATATTCTGTTAATCAAAATAGTTTAATTAGTTTAGCGGCAGCCCGCCATTATGATATGAATGGCGGCTCACGTGCGTTTTACAATATCAAGTATAGCATTTGAGAAGTTTTTAAATAGTGTTTCTTTATGAACAATTGACATACATTTTTTTTCTAATCTCAAATTTGAAATAAGTTCGTTGGAATAGAATCAGGATCTGACATCAGGATGGCGGCTCACCTTAAAATAACGACCGCTACGCCTAGGAAAACGTATATTTGCCCAGATTCTAGTACAAAAACGCATGGAACCCTATTTTTTTTAAATTTCTTAGAAAGTATACAGTATTTTATTTGATTAATACTTGGTTCATGATGTAACATGGTTCACTATTTAACAGTACACCCGCGGTTCTGACGTCAGGATGGCGGTTGTACCTAATATTCCAAATATCATTGTTCGGACGTAGGTACACAGAAGGTACCTATCAAATAACTGTATTATATTTAGGCTAATCTGAGAAATACACCCGCCGCCGTCCTGATAGACCTGACAGATCCTGAGAGATCACACAGTGAAGCTCGGAGTATCCTATTTGTACACCTAGACCTAGCAATAATAATAAATACATTCCGGCCTTACCAATTATAACAATAAGGCAATTTAATACCTGGACTCAACTTCTAGAGACATTAAAAAGAACAGCGAGGCCAAATTGGCATACAGTCTCAGTTTCTACTACTAAAGGTATTATTGATGGCATAATGTCAGACCGCTGCAGGTCAGGTTGCAGCACAGAAGTCCGGTTAAATCACTCTTAAGCCAGCATATATTGCACTGCAATGTGGCTCGCTCCGCTGCTGCAACCACCAATCCACCAAGGATTCTTTCTTTGATGGACCTTGCTGCAGTATTATTTTTTTACTAAACACATCCATGATATTGTTAGTCTAGATAATTAGCATGCAAGCAAGCCTGAATGAAACTTTAATGGAAAGTTGGTTGCGATTATTATGCTAATTGGAAAAAAATAATGTTGCATAGAATTTTTTCAGGTTGTGTTTGAATTCACAAGAGGTGTTGAATCTGTTGTTGCTCAAAAACTGACAGCACTTGGCGTGATTGTTAATGGAGAAGTTTTTACAGAGGACACAACTGAAAATTGCGGCAATAGTGACTCTGATTGGAGCGAAGAAGATTCGATTTGGTAAGTATTTGTAGCTGCTTTGAAAATTTAACTTGCTTCATCACCCTTCAACCATCAAAATAGTAACTGTATTTATTGTGCATTGCCAAAACACAAAGTTTTATTCTCCCACATTGACGAACATCCACACAAACTCTAATCCCATTTTTTATTTTCTATCTTCAAAGCCTTTATGCCCCTTGTTTACAACACCTATACCTGTTCCTAATTTTTAATCAAAACCTTACTGAGTTACTTTGTAAATTATAATATTACTAGAAATTTTATCGACAAATATTGATTCAAAATATGTCAGTAAATTATATCAAACATTAGGGTTTCTCGCAAGGAATATCGTCTGAAGAAAATGAATTAAATTCATTCTACACAGCTTTACCTTGCGTCGTGTATCCTCTATGCTGAGGATCGAGACTTTTGAGAACTATCTTGCGCCTTTGTGTCTTTTTTGGCAGCGTAAATAACACACACTGTAATGTGTAGAGTGGTCTGGTGGTCTGATCTGACCAACGCAATCTGGGATCTATCTCTGGGTCGCTTGCCATCTACTTTGCATGTCAGGAACAGCTTCTCTAAAATGTAACTTCGCTTTCTGGTTTTTAACCTACACAGTTAGACTCAGTTGTTTCCATTTTTATATTTTATCATATGTTATTTACAGTGATCCAATTATCTTGCCACAACTTAATAACACTCAAGAGAATGAGATCAGCGTCCTTAATTTAGATGTGACTGCGATGATGGCTTATATCAGCAACATGACCAATGGCCATTGTGATTATGTATTTAAACAGGATGTTCTCACACAACAATCTCAATGGGAAGCTGAAAGACCAGTCAAACCTATTCTGGAAAAGCTTTTTAAAGGTTTGCAAAATTTTTATTTTTACCCGTCTATGGCAAAAAGGATGTTTATGATTTTGAACTGTATGTATTTATGTATGTAGGTGGGTATGCTGTTCATCTGTTCCCTCAGAACTTCTAAACTAGTAATCATAATTGGAGCATTTTAAATGCAAAAAAACTTAAAAACATTATTAAAAAACATTGCAATGCTTCACTTTAACTGAGATTCACGATTTCTGTAAAGAAATTGATCTCGGGTGGTCTTAGCTGCAAAGCTTATACCATAAGATGGAGCTACGTTAGCAATATAACGTAAAAACAAAAATGTGGTAAGTAATTTCGAGGCGTAGCGCCAGGCCCCGGTAGCTCAGTGGGAAGAGCACTCGTCCGGCAAACGAGAGGTCCCAGGTTCGAATCCTGGTCGGGTAATTTTTATTTATCACATTTTTCATTTATTTAAGAATAATTGAGCATTTTAAATGCCAAAAAACTTTTTTGTTTTCTATAAAAGAACTTTGTTAGCACATTTCGCATATGTGCTAACAAAGTTAGCACACTAACTAACACAAACTAACTTTACTCTAAAATAAATAAAAAAAAAAGTTCAAAGTTTAAAAACTAGAACCCGATTACTGACACGCTCTAAAAATACGAAACAAGAAAATAGTCTCCGCTGAAATATTTATGTATTTCATCATATTGACAGATATATGTGTAAAGGATGGCGGTGGTCGTATGCCACCTATTATTCAATATACATACATACATACATAACGTCACGCCTGTATCCCTTATGGGGTAGGCAGAACACCAGAGGTTACAAGACCATCTGATGTCACGTTTGACAAATTTGAAGGAGAGAGATGATGGAGAAGATGGAGAGAGACTATTGTAGTGACAGGAGGTCAGCCTATCGCCCACAAAAACGCCTTAAAAACCTCTTTCCCTTAACTGACTTTTACAGTATGCCCGGGAAGAAAAGCAGCTGGCACATTCTACGTTTTTCTTTAGCTTCCATGCTGGACTGGGAGCAAAAGAAAAACCTATTCAATATAATCTATACTTATACTTATAATAAATCTGTAGAAGTAAAAAATCTGTACATTGAAAATATCAAAAAAATTATTGGCAGGGGGGGTAACACCTACTCAACACTCAACCCAAAAATGTGATATAAAAATTTTTGTCTGTCTGTCTGTTTGTTTAGGCATCACGCAAAAACTACCAGTTCGATTACGATGAAACTTGGTATTATTATTCTTTAATATCCTGGCCACCATACTGGGTACTTTTTTTTACCCGGAAACGTATATACAATAAAAAACAAACTAAATTTTGCGGTTCGATTCCTCGACCCGATTACTGTACCAACCGCAAATAATAAGTTTGTTGTCACACGCAGCTGAAGGTTGAATTTGGCTTACACCGTTCGCAACCCGCGTGTGGTGCGCGGCCGCCACGGATCGCAAACTCTTAACTAACTTTTACCGTATAGGTAGTATGTATAAGGACGGTTTTTTGAAATTTGATTTGAACGTGTCAAGTGATTGGCATTACATGATTCAAGTCAAGTGGCGAGCGTTTGTTGTTTAGCATTCTATAAATTGTATGTTATTTAGTTTTATTTCTATAAGTCGTAGGTATAGATTTTAATTTAAAAGTATAGGTAGTATATGTGATATTGTTCCTAATGACTGTAGGTTATTTTATAATAGGTAGGTACTGTTAGGTAAGATTAGTCATTCGTATAGGCATAAGTTTTTAGGGATTTTGCTTATTTATTGAGTTTAGATTAGTTATCATCAGAAATAGGTTTATTTAGGTAAGTAGGTAGGTAGGTATTGTATTTTCTGTTATTGAGTTTATTTTTTTAAATTAGGTAGATACTTAGGTTTACTTTTAAAAGGCGTAGACCGTATAGATTTATGTTTGAGCTTAGCCGTAAATTAGTGTTGATACTCGTAGCTATTCGAACGTATTAATAAGGAATACGCTGCAGAAACTAACTATAATCTTGCAGAACTATTAGAAACTTTGGAAAACAGAGTTTCAAATATGATATCCGAGCAAAAAATGTTATTTGAGTGTGTCTGCCTTATTGTTAAATATACTTTGGGAGAAATTCTATTAGGATTAGCAGGAATACCAGGAGGAAAAACAGCTCATTGGTACTATGTATCAAATACATATAGATCATGATCGCACAGAAAATCCGGTATGTGGCATTACTAGGAATAGTGATAAAGCGCAGATTATTCGCGAGTGTTCACATAATGAAGGCAGAAATTTTAACCGGTTTATGACTGGGGAAAGTGTTTTGATTCCTAGAATTCATTTGATTCCGAACAATTTCCCATTTCGGTTTATGTTTATGTTACGCTATGAAAATAAATAAGGCACAAGGTCAGACTCTGGCGTTGTTGGCGTCGATCTTAGTTGTTTAGTTGTGAGTTGTTTTTCACATGGTTAGCTTTAGCGTGAGTAGTCCAAGGTACCTGTTTATATTCCGGACGGGCTCACTGATAATGTCGTGTATGCTGAAGCTCTCAATTGATGTCGTACGGCGACTATCTGTTGTTACCATTATCTTTTAGCATTCGATACTATGAACGTCAGCTTCACTATCGGTTATCTTGCTAAACAGGTACCAAAGTAGAAATCTAACACAAAAAACTTACAGAACGCGAGCGATGCCGCGAACAAAGATATCATATACCCTCTTAATCACCGCTTATGAGACACAATTTATTGGTTTTCTATTGTAACTAGCCACAAAGGGCCCGCGCCGGGACAGAAGTGTTAATACTGATATGCTAATTAAATTACGTTCTACAAAAATAGCACTGTACACAAAAAACTCTTTTCTTGTTTCGTTCTTTTTAGAGCGTGTTTTCAGTAGTTTCAGTATGGTTTTAGCTTTAAACTTTAGGTATTTTAAATTTGTATCATCATCACAACCTTTTGTCACTCGGCCACTACAGGGCCATGAGTCTCCCCTGGGTGACGAGAAGTTTACGCGTTAATCCCTTGGGCTGTCCCAGTGCTGGTTAATGTATATTAGAATTTTCATGTGACAAACCTACTGGTTTCTGTATACAACGTGCAACAAAATGGAGAGATAAAACTTAAGGGCTAACTTCTATACCGTACGTAGAATATACAGTAAAAGAATAAGCATTATCAGTGCTGGTATTTTATACTTTATTTAATTATTGTACAACAAAATATTTTGACAACCCTAGTCAATCTAATAAGCTAAAATCGCAGTCCGTGACCTTATGACCTTTCCCGCACCGGCTGAACTTTGTAGTATCTGTCTTAGTTACCCATCACTTAATCTTTGACCTTGTTTTTCGGCCGAACTTTAAGGATAACAAATCTATGTTACTGTTACTTATAAAATACATCATCAAACATACAATCCCTTTAAGTATTATCTCTTCATTATGTTACACGTTGTATAAGAGAACAACACACGGGACTAACAGGATTTAAAAAAAAATATTGTTTTGGAATCAATGTTTTTCCTTTACTTGTAAACACCATGCAGATCATTAATTAATTATCCTGTCACACTTCTGCAAATGTGTGTTATTGTGGTTACTTTAGGTTCTATTAAGTAAAAACCCTACCGCTCTTTAATGAGTGTAATTGTAAAGCCTTAGACAAATTCGAGTGCCCCTGCATTGTTTTTAGGAGCTCGTCAGAGTTTCCTTGTAGGTAGCGACCACCCTTCATATAAATAAATATCGCCGCTCTTCCTTTGTCTCTGTTGACAGCCGTCTTTAAACTCACAGGATCATTTAGATATAGGAAACAAACATCTCATAGTCGTCTTAAAGGCTATAATAACAAAAGTTTCAGCCCGCATATCTACAGAAGGCAAATCAAATCAAAATCAATTTATTTGCAAAATATGGTCGATACAATAGGTGTTATAATTTATTAAGTACATCATATTTAACCGTGTCAAACGGTGTGCAAATCTTTGCGGCGTCATAAAATCAGATCTTAATCTAATTAAATTATCAAATTATAAATTTTAAAATGTCAACATTTACTACAAAATACATATAAAAATTATATATTAAAGCATTTAAATCTATAATAAATATTCACTTATTGAGTAGTAGCACTTATCTAATAAATAATTAAATAAGTTTATTTTAAATTGTCTACATGTTATATTTTTTATATTATCTGGTAGCAGATCAAGCAGATCAAGTGTTACAAATCTGTCAATTTTCTCCAAACAATTTTTAACTTAGGTAATGTCGAGTTCAGTCTGATTCACTTACAATTTTTTGTCAGGTTTGCAACGCTTGATATGCTGCCTTCTGTACCTTCTGTGCCTTCTGTCATAACTCTATATTTTATTTTAATTTTAGGAAAATCCCTTGTGTGCTGTAAAACAGCTTGGGATGATTTTGAGAAGATAGTCAACATTTTAGGTGGTCCTAAAGAAAAGCAAAGAGCTGAAGAGTTGAAGAAAATTATTAAAGTTTTTCCTGATGACCACGGAGGTAATAATATACAGGGTGGCTGGTGACAAATTTTAGATACTGAAGGAGAGCACTCTGTACTCGATTCTGATCATAATTATGTAATAAAAATAAGTACTCAACTTTTCAGTAGAATTCCCCCCAAATAAATTCTACTAAGTTACTATTTACTTTACATACAAATGAGTCAATCGCGGCAAGTGACCTGGCACGCGGATAGCTGCCAATGCTAGCCTAACCATGCGTTGCGTAATCACTTTCTTCTTTAACTTTAGGTTAAGTTTACTTAGTAAACAATTAATATTTATTTTTTATAATATTTTTTCTCTTCATATATGACCTCAAACTATCACGTCCTTGAATTTCAAAATTGACCCACCAGTCACCAGTATAGTCAGTTTTATCACAAATATATGCCCTTGTAATAATTTTCATAGTAAAATAAAGTTAGTATTAATGTTTAATATTCTAGGTGAAGATGATTATCCACGAAAAGTTTTGAAAGTAAGAGGTAATGTGCGATTAAGGTCAAAACTAGTATTTAATTTTGGCCACCGAATAAAAGCCCTGACAGTGTCCGCGAATGAAGGGTTCATGAGAGCAGCGCATCAGCAGGTGAGAAACATACCTATATTATACAAATATATTACTATACAGTGCTTTTTTAGTCCCCAGCCTTTACAAGCTATTTTCTTTATTAAGATGTTATCGTACCTGCATATTTATTTTATGATCGCTCAGTAGAAAAAAATAAAGATATGTCACCATAAACTTTTTTACTAATAGTCGCTGTTGATAAACACTTCTACTGCGACGCGACATTTAATTAATTATACTACGACGTAGTAATACAACATGTTTTATAGTAGCGCGTAGTCGTCTTTATTTTTATGGTATTCCTTCATAACTTAGAATGACCATGCCATGGTTAATATGTCAGTGACTATATTAATTTCCTTCTGATAAAAAGACATAACCATTTTTTTTTTGGTAAAAATCTTTAGCTTAAATAGTTTAAAAATTTGGCCGCTGACTAAAAAGCAGCCCTGTATAAAGCAAAAAACTTTCTTAGTTTGATAATAATAAATAAATTACCTATACAAACTGACACAACAACAAGCTGACCCACAGACATACATCAAATAGACAACGCAAGTGTCACGATTTGTATGGAAACCAAGCGTGCCAACTTTTTAACACTTTGTGACGTCACAGCTGATATTTATTGCTGGGAAATACAAACCGATTCAAAAACAACAATGCCGCCGATTGAAATCAACTATTAAAAAGAATATCGATATTGTGAAATCGAATTTCTAACAGACATACTACGCGGGGACTGAATCTAGCGGCGTCCAACCTTGACGCTTGGTCGGGGTTCGACACGCGAAGTACATACATTTGCGTTGTCTATGTAGATGTATGTCTGTGAGCTGACCTCAAAGTAAGCTTTTATATGTATGAGCTTGTGTTATGTAGACCATTCATCATGTAGCGGAACTAGGGATATCCTAGTATACACCCAGACCCGAGCCAGGTTAAGAGTTCGTGTCCTAAACTGGTCCGGCTGGGACTTGAACATGGGACCTCTCACGCCGCAGTTATTGAAAATAACTGGCAGGCGGCCCCTGCCGGTGTCCTACCACCAAGCGGCGGTCACTCTGATTAGGCGCCTGTTACAACACACTTATCCATGGGTTCTCTAAGCATTATACCAAAAAAATACGTTTTAGATATTTATCAAGAAATTCTTGCGGGAGCATAAGGTTGGCAAAGCATTTCCCTATCACACTTTCATAAGCGTGTCGCAAAGACTACAAATCCAAACGAACCCCCCTGGTTGGGTATTTTCGTCTAAAACTGTTTATTTATTTGTACTTTATAACACTACGTAAATGCCTTTTACACGGCGGAATTTCGTTAACTTTGAAATGCCATGTTTCGTTTTGTTAAAACGTTGTTTGATTCGAGACGAGGAGTTATTTTGTATGGCCTTGCAAATAGAGTAGGTAGTACTTGAGTTGAAAATGGTTCTTAAGATTTCAGTGTTGCTATACCATTATAGTTTGCTTAAACACATTATAAGAATGGCCTGCGATAGCTTGTATGCGTATACACATTATAAATAAAGGAATATAGGAAATAAATATAAGTGAACGACTGATCATGACGTGATAGTCATGATATGGTGAACTTTTTTACATAATTTTCTTTTATTACAGGGTGTAACTTACACAGCATTTATCCATGAATCTCGTGCACTTACTGAGGGCAAAGAAGCCACTGCCACTAAATCTATATTATGATGAAAACAGATTTGCTGTAGCCACATTGCATCAAATAATTTACTTAAATACAGCCTGACTGGAAATTCGATATATTCTTTCAAAGGGAGATTCTATGAGAGGCTCATACTAAACCCTCTAACAGGGGGAAAACACTATGAAGCCAAAAAGGATCACTTCCTTTTTTGTAGAAAAGCTCTGGATTGTATCCTTAATAATGTGATTTTTATTGAACTGTGTATATCTATATATATTTTTTAAATAGTTAATCTTTACTGATATAGTAAACCTGAAGAGCTGTATGTTTATTTTTTGGAACTCATTATTGTTTAAAACTAACAGGTTTGAATAAAATACACACTTTCACATGACACTGATATTGCTAGACAACTTTAAGATACATTAAAGATTTTCATTAAATTAAAAAGTAATTTTCGGCTACATATTACATCACTAAAGATAATCGAATTTGAAGTCATACTGTATATCTCTATATTTTATTTATTTACGTTTGTAAGCAATTGTTTGTACCTACTGCCTATTATAGCGTGAACCAAACGCTAAAAATGTGATGTATGGAGTGATATTTATTTACACAGTAAATTTAGTACCTATTTACACACCTTGTGTTTTATTTTTTCTCCTGAAACAAGTCTTAATCTAACAAAGAAAGATAGAAACCACTTTACGGGGGTTTGAAGCAGCGACCGGAAAACCCCTTTATTTGATTAAGCCTATTGATAGGGTAACCGTATCAAAATCTTACCATATGGAAGTGTAACCCTATTGATATGGTAAGCCTATCGACGTGGTAACACTTTGAATAAAGTTAACTACTTTCGGATGCGCTTACCCTGTGATAGGGTTTGCCTATTTCTATCTCTTTTCCGCGCATGCTGTTGAATTCGGAAGTATAATTCGAAGTGCGAGATCGAATAGATGGTGATATTTTTGATATTTGATAGTCTTAGAGATTAAATTTGCCTGCAGGTTTTAAAACCCTATTGAATCGGTAACCTTCAATAGGGTTTTCGATAGGCTTACTGCTTACATGAAGCTAACTCTATTGATATGGTAAGCCTTAAATTAGGGTAAGTCTTGGATACGGTTACCAAATTGATAGGGTTTTTTAAAACAAGTCTATGAAAAACCCAATCAAAAACCTCTTTAAGGGTAAGCGGTTCCGGTCCCTGGTTTGAAGGAGGATCATGTCTACGAAGTGAGAGACCTCACAAACAAAATAGCGACTCCAGCGACTTGCTGCTGCTCCTGTGTTCTTAAGTTAAGTGGGTCTAAGTTTGAGTAGAAGGAATTTCACATCAAATTACTATAACACCGACTTTTTAATAGTTGGCCTTCCAATGAGCATGTCCTTCCATGGTGCACCCACCTTACTTGTATAAAAAAAAATTGGCCGGTGACCAAAAACCAGCCCTGTATTCACTGCCTATATTCCAGAAGTCAAATTATGATCGCATCTCACTTTCAACGTGCTGAAAATCCCCCCAACGAACTTGTTAGGGAGACAGTCTCTTATACTGTCAACCCTCCAACCAGGCACTCCCACAAACCGAGAGACGTACTCTCAGACCCTCCCTACCAGCAGACCTTTACAACCTACTGGCTTCCCAGTCCTTTTCCAGCATGTTTTCAAAAAAGGCAAGCATATTTTGCTGTAGCTCATTTCGCGACCAAACTTTAGTGGTTAGAGTAGTTAGAGTGGTGTTTAGCCAGCATGCTCAGTGTAACTGCGCAAAATTATTACATTTTTAAAACTCACTTGCGCCAAATCAATACTTATCTATCAATATTTTTTTTTTTTAAATGTTATGTACAGTCACGTGCATTAATATGTACACATTTCGCAACTTGTTCGGTTGTGATAAGGTTCAAATTCCAATGGAAATGTATAAATCTTATTAGATGTGTCTGTACAGGGTGACTGGTGGGTCCCGTTTGAAATTCAAGGACGTGATAGTTTGAGATCATACATGAAGAGAAAAAATATAATAATAAATAAATAGGTATTAGTTATTTACTGAGTAAACTCAACTGAAACTCTAGTGAAAAATTAAGTACCTACTTTTTTACATAATTATGATCAGAATCGAGTACAGAGTGCTCTCCTTCAGTATCTATTTGTCACCAGTCACACTGTATATCACGTTTACTACCTATAAGTTTGGATCTGTCGTTCATATAATAAGTAATTATTATGATATATTTTTGAAACTTAAAATACTTTTAGGTAAGCAGTATTACTTTTGATAAATAAATAATTGGAATAATACAAAAAAGACCGGACTCAGCGATATACAGACCGTTACATTTAAGTGAAGTCCAAACTATTATTTTATTAAATGTCTGTAGATTAATTAATGAAAGCTTATTTTAAATACCTATAAAAAAGAAAAAAAACTCAATGACACTAACCTCACCATTTTCTTGAATCTCACTCACCAAATAGTAAATGACGATGGGGTCGAAGATGAAATGAAAAGTCAATTAAAACTCAACATTAATGTTGGCGGCAGACGGGTGAGGGGTGGTCGCTAGCCTGGCGGATTCTGAAGAGGTTCTACAGTTAAGTATGGTCCACACTGATTAGTCTTCTTTTAGGACAATTATTGACGAAGACGAAGTAAATTAATTAACAACGTCGACCTTACGACCAAAAAACTACAGACCCTAGAGCATCGTCGTAAGGTTGCCTGTTTAACCGTGTACTACAGGATACATTTTGGTGAGTGCGCGAGTGCTCTGTTTGAGCAAATTGAACCCTCACCCTTTTACCATCGGACTACTAGACGCAGACAGAACTTCCATCCGTATGTGGTTGATATTCCGAAAAGTCGAACTAAGCGCTTTGACAGTTCCTTTTTGATACGGGTCGCCAAGGTTTGGAATGAACTGCCTGCGTCTATTTTCCCTGACCAGTATAGTCCTAGTACTTTTAAGCGTCGAGTGAATAGGTTTCTCGTGGATGGACGTGTACCACCTTAGTCTTCATGTTCACTTAACATCAGGTGTCATGGAAGACAAACGTCCCATCCATATTTTATAAAAAAAAAAAAAAAACATTAATTAGGTGATCTTGTACCTAGCTAAAAGCAATTTCTTTAAGACGAACAGACTAAGTTTTTTAAATTTCGTAAATTTATTTTAACCAAAGAAATTTTAAGTATGGTTTAATTCTAGCTACCCAACATCCCCCACTTATGTTTATTTTTAGTTTTCATTTACCTACAGGTTTCATTATTAATAGTTACTCATTTTATTAAAACTAAGATAGTTAACTTAAATTAATGAATTGAACTACTTCAATAATGTATATACGAAGTCGTCGTGGTGCCGTGGTTACTGTGTGTATCATACGATATCACAGGTAAAGCAACGTTCGGCGCTGTCGGTACTTGGATGGGTAACCGCCGACCGTTCATTTTCTCACGGCGACTTCCGTGCTTCGGAGGGCACGTTAAGCAGTCAGTCCCGGGTATACTTGTATACAGTAGTCGTTAGGGTTTGTTAGAAGACATTACGGCGCCCTGAAAATTCTCACATCCACCACCCATCACTGGGCCAGCTTGGTGGATTATGGCCTATACCTCCTCGTCACCCAGGGGAGAGACTCATAGCCCTGCAGTGGGCTCATTACAAAGAGTTGTGGTGATGATGGTGATGACTTCAATAATAGTTACAATCAGCGCAAGATGGAGGTACTTACCATTTTATTGTCAAATTACACAAATTCATTTACAACATCATTTAATTTTGGAAAAACGCATAAGTAGGTACCTACCTAGCTAGAATATGTTTCTCCTTGCTCATTTCTTTAATAGTCAGCGGTGCCTAGATAAAATAAAAAAAAAAAAAACCCCAGACAATCACACCAACTAAATGGCCCCAAAGTAAGCATAGCTTGTGTTATGGGATACCATGTAGCGAACTAGGGGGGAACCTAGAATATAAATACATAAATAGATAAACACCCAGACACGGAACTTTTTTTTTCTTTTTCCGTACGGGAATCGAACCCGCAACCACTACTGGCGTCTGAGGCAGATAGGTTTACCCCATCGCCAAAGTGGTCGTCGAAAAGACTGATAAGACGAACTTTTATCAGCTGTTCGATGACAGATCCCGTATGTTTTGACATGACTGACAGTGGCAATTGGCATATTTTGCCGGTGGTGCTATGCTATTTGTTTGTTGTGATAAAATAAGATTGTAAAAGCCCAAAGAATACAATCGAAGATTGTAAAAATTGTCGCAGTTTCTTTCTGTACTTACTAATAATATTAGATACCTACTCTATATGTTTTTATAATTAAAAGTCATGAAAGAACATGTAGATACACAATTCATTGCGGAGAATGTGGGATTTCTAGACGATTGTTTTGATAATTCGTTTGTTTTACAAAGTTCCTTAGTTGCTGTTCAAGAATATGTTGCCCAGGTGGATAATACAGTGTTCAAAGAACCTAGCGCGCCTAGAAAAAAGGCTCGTGCTTCTATGCACAATCTATCAAGTACTTTGAATACAACTTCTAAAAAGTTACAACTAACGCAATGTTCTGAGAAAGATACAGCTCTTCAAAAGAAGTTGAAGAATTGGGGTCTTCCTTCTGAAATAACTAATAAATATGAACAAAAAGGAATCACTGAAATGTTTGAATGGCAAGTAAATTGCTTAGCGAATCCTAAGGTTCTGTTAGATTGTTGTAATTTAGTTTATTCCGCACCTACATCAGCAGGGAAAACATTAGTAGCCGAAATAATTACAATAAAGACTGTCTTGGAACGACAAAAAAAAGTGATTGTGATTTTGCCATTTGTTTCAATTGTTAGAGAGAAAATGTTTTATTTACAAGATATATTGTCATCATCTGGTGTGAGAGTAGAAGGTTTTGTTGGATCACAAACACCACCTGGTGGACTGCAGGCTGTGCACATAGCTATATGTACAATTGAAAAAGCAAATAGTCTCATTAATCGGATGCTTGATGACGGTAATATTGCAGAACTTGGAGCTGTTATTGTAGATGAACTGCATCTGCTTGGTGATCCCCATAGAGGATACATCCTTGAACTGCTACTAACAAAAATAAAATATGTGACAGCAAATCAAGAAGACACACAAATACAAATTGTTGGTATGTCTGCAACATTGCCTAATCTCGAAGTATTAGCAAGTTGGCTGGAGGCAGAATTATATGTTACAGATTTTAGACCAATTCCATTGAATGAATATTGCTTAGTTGGTAATAATTATTTTAGTAAAGAAGGGAAATGTGTTAGAGTTGCTGCGCAATTTAAGATAAACTATAAAGATAGCATAGAGAATGATAATGTATTAAAAATTTGTCTGAGTACAATTCAGGAGGGATGTTCCATTTTAATATTTTGCATGACAAAGAATAGATGTGAAGCATTGGCACAAAGCATTGCTTCTTCATTTTTTCGACTGGGTTCTTCAGAACATGAAGTTGGTTTAGTTTTAAGAGAACAACTTAAAACAGAATCTATCTTAGAGGTGCTAGAACAACTTAAAAATTGCCCTGTTGGTCTTGATAAAGTTTTGAAAAATACAATCTCATTTGGTGTTGCCTACCACCACGCTGGTCTCACATTTGATGAAAGAGACATAATTGAGGGAGCCTTCAAGTCAGGTGCACTTAGAGTATTGATTGCAACTTCTACACTTAGTTCAGGTGTTAATTTGCCTGCTAGAAGGGTTATTATTAGAACACCAGTTTTTCAAAGACAGCCAATAAATATTTTAACTTATAAACAGATGATTGGTAGAGCAGGTCGTATGGGAAAAGATACTAAAGGAGAAAGTGTATTAATTTGTACAGAAGGTGAAAAAAAGATGGGCTTTGATTTAATGATGGGTGCTTTGGATCCAGTTCATAGTTGCATTGAAAGTGAGGATAAATATATGAGAGCTATACTTGAAATGATAGCCAGCCAAGATGTTTGCACTAAAGTGCATTTAGAAACATACTCAAAGTGTACACTTTTATATGCACAACAGAAGGAAACAAATGTAAACAGTGATTTAGTTATGAAAACTGTAGACAGTTTGATTAAATTTGAACTTGTTAGAAGGCAGGATGATGAAAAAGAAATACAATATGTCGCCACGCACTTAGGTAAAGCGTGTTTATCGTCGTCTATGGCCCCTAATGATGGAATATCTTTATTTTGTGAGTTACAAAAGGCACGACAATGTTTGGTTCTAGAGACCGATCTTCACCTCATATATTTAGTGACACCCTATAGTGTCAGCAGTCAATGGTCAGACATAGATTGGTTACATTTACTAATTCTTTGGGGATCATTGACTAAAGCTATGAAGAAAGTAGGAGAGCTGGTTGGAGTTGAAGAAAGTTTTATCATAAGAAGTGTGCGAAGGAAACCAAACACTATTGAATCTGCTAGTAAACTCAACAATCATAAAAGGTAAGATTTTCCTAGTAGTATTATGGCATAACTATGTCCAAATATCTCTGTAAATTTTACGAACTTCTATTTCCGATTAATACTCCTTTCCATAATACTAGAATGGGGCAGTGTCATATTTTAATTTGAATTCAATTGCATTTTAATTATACCATACATTGACTTTTCACTGTCTCTTGAGATGATACAATTGATCAATACAAAAATCTGCAGTTATTTGGGAATATAACTCTTGTACAGTCACGTCTAATAAGATGTATACATTTTCTTTGGAATTTGAACCTTATCACAAGGGAATAAGGTGCAAAGTGTATACATATTATTACACGTGACTGTACCGTCTTGTACAGAAGGCAGCACATCAAGCGTTACAAATCTGTCAAAAAAATTTACTTGAATCAGAACTCTATACCCTCGAAATTAAGTTAAAATTGGTTGGGGAAATTTGACAGGTAATGTAACGCTTGATCTGCTGGCTTCTGTTTCTAAGTATGTAATTGATTTTGTAAACTTTATCGACATGGATGAACTAGCTTATACATAAGTTGCGAACAAAGCGGTAGACGCTCGAGCAGCTTACAGCGCTCGGCTATGAGGCAATCTTCCAACCAAGTTCTACTGTAAAATCATCGCCATTGGATCCTGCCTCATAGTATAAGAAGTTTGCTAAAAGCAAAAATGTTGTTCGGAGGCTTTCGGTTCCGCTCCATCTGATACTGACAGTTTTCTTACATAACAAGCCATATCTAATAGATACGCGAAAGAGGATGCACTGCTGGTAGAAAGGCGATTGGAGAACTGGTACCTACCCAGTTATACGTTATTATTTAAAAAAAATGTGAAAGTATCAAAACTTGGTTTTATCTAGTTAATGGGTCAATATTGGGCACTTATTTTCGCAGCCTAAGATTAGTGATGGTTATTGGGAATACCTTACCTATACCAGTAAAGTAACGTGCTTATTGTCCAACCCCAGAGTAACACAGTCGAAAAAATAATGTATACAGGGTGACTGGTGACAAATTTTAGATATTGAAGGAGAGCACTTAGTACTCGATTCTAATCAGCAGTGCTAGCACGGATCTTTTGTCGATCGTAAGTTTACGAATGCTCGTATAGTATGGAGACGGTTTTGCAAGCAATAATTGAAATCTATCCATTGCCGCACGGTCAGCTTGAATAAATGTGTTCCTTGTTAATTTTGAATGTTTGTTAACAGGTTCTACTCTTAAATAACTGTAAAATAAAAAATTACATTGTTACTAAAAACTTGCAACCGACTCCATACTATACGAGCATTCGTAAACTTACGATCGACAAAAGATCCGTGCTAGCACTGCAGAATTGTGTAATAAAAGAATTTAGATACTTAATTTTTTAACTAGAATTCCATACTTACATAACTTCATCCCTGTACCCCTTAGGTATGGGGTAGGCAGAACACCAGAGCCTTTTCAGGTAGGCAGAAACCATCTGGTGTCACGTTTGACACGTTTAGAAGAATTTTAAAGATGGAGAGAGAATATTGTAGTGACAGAAGGTCAGCCTATCGCCCACACAAAAACGCCAATAAAACCTCTGTCCCTTAACTGACTTTTACAGTACCTACGCCCGGGCATAGAAGCAGCTGGTACATTCTATGTTTTTCTTTAGCTCCCAGCCCAGAATTCGCTATAAATAAATAAAGAGTTTTACTATTTACTTTACTTATACTTTTCACGACATACACCACCTGCTAGGTATCTATTGTAATTTGTATCTATCATTCGGTCGCGCCGCGTGACTTTGTTTGTGTTTGAGCGATAGGTGTAAGTGCAAGCATCGACAGTTCCGGATGTCCTGAATTACCGCTTACCCTCCCGTCCTGCGCTTTCTTTTAGCGTAATCCGTCGTCGTGTGTGAATGAAGTACTATGTCTGTTAAAAGCAAACGCAGATTTCGTAAATATGGTACGTATAACACGGTCAAATTATCTGTGCACCTGGCGTCAATGACGTCATCTTTGCGCGCTGGTATGGTTGACAAAAAAAATGCATCGCTAGAAATGTGAATGAACTACTTTTTATTTTGATTTACAACAATGGAATTAATTATTTTTGTTCAGAGTTGAATGTTAATGCATTTTAAATGAATAATTTGCGAAGGCCTCTTTTCAATTGTCGAATTAAAGTTAAAGTTATCTGACTCAGCGGAAAAAAAATGTTTTATGATGTTTTATAATTGTATGAAATAGATAAATAGGTAAAGTTGTTTTACAATGTTTTATAATTGTAACAATAAACTTGAGACGAACTTAAAGACTGTCGAATATTACTGTATTCATTAGATAACTTTTATCTGACCATTGAAAAATCTGGCCTGAATGAATTAAATAAAACAATAAATCGTGTTAAACAAATAAATCATTTTTAATGAGTGAAAAAATTGTTTAATTATCACTGTCACTATAAAGTATTGGTTGAATCCACTGCATCAAATCTTCGACAACAAAGATGCTGACCATACTGAGCATGAAGGGCGAGCGCGGGGAAATGAAAGGGGTAGAGGGAGGGGCTCCGCATTCCAGCGAGGTGCACAGATAATGTGTAATGTGTTGTACGTATGTGCTTACTAACAATAGTTTAGCAGGTGTCGTTAATCTGTACCTACAAGTAAATATTTCACAACAAGTTTCCTTAATGCTAATCAAAGGTTAAGAGACTTCTCACAACTTTAAGTTAAATAAGATTTGTCTCGCGCTCGCGTGGAAGGAAGATTTTGTTTTTGAATGTCACTCTTTTGTGATTTACAAGCAGTGCATTGCGCAAGTGAATGTAGTAAAAATTAACAAGGCTCCTTAAAAAAAATGTTGTACATATAACACGAGTGAATTTTGCAAGAATAAATTAAATCCCTATTTAATTCCCTATTATTTAACTTTACACTAATACACTAATAACAGATTTCAATGAACTGTGTATTACTTATTGTGTATTTTTAAAAGATGATTGCTGTTGAGTTTCTTGCCACTTCTTCTCAACAGATCGACTTTCTGAAGAGGTGGTAGATTCAATCACAGAATAAGTAATAGTTGGTACAGAAGAATTACTCCGCAAGAAGATCTAAGTAAATTTGAGTCTTGCTACGACGCGATACGGTGGAATTCAGCTCGCACAGCATTACGTACCTGCAAATTTATATACCCAGAAGTTTTGTCTCTTTCTATCGCATGCCTCTTATCTTTTCTTACGCTGTTAGGGTTGCTGCCTAGTGAAGAATAATTAATCTCCTTATTTGTAATTAAGTATCTACCGATGTAGGTATTACTGTTATTCTACCTTTGTAAAAAATATTGTTTAAACTTACCTAAAGCACAAAATGAAAAAGAAGTTACGACGAATAATTAGTAATACTACCTATGTTTTGTTTGCTAAATTGAACATAATCAAATCTAAACATAATCTAATTGAATATTTGTTTCTTTTTATGTCCATTTTTAAATACTATTTGCGACCTCGATCATAGAATTACTGTGAGTGCTATTAGGTAGGTAGGTATCTACAACATCCGGGCGCGCGCGTGATACACGACCCATTCGAGATGCGCCGGCGGAGCGCTTCGCTGTAGGTAAATAACGGATGTACCGCGCGGAGTGAGCCAGGCCTGATTCAATTCAGTTTGTAAATAGTATGACTTGTTTCAAGCGTATTTAAATACCTACGAAATAAAAAAAAAATTGACTTTGACTTCGACTAACTCCCCGAAGAGTTAAAGTAAAAGTAAATATAAAATAGGATTTTCTATCTTTACTGTTACTTTAACTATTTGTTAAGTTATTGAAACGTACTTTCATGATCGACTGGAAGCGAAAGAAAAGCATAGAATGTGCCAGCTGCTTCTACGCCGCGCCAGTGTAACCATGCGTTGCTTAATTAATTCTTTAACTTTCGGTTAAGTTTGCTCAGTAAATAATTAATAGGTATTTATTTTTTATTTTATTTTTCTCTTCTTGATGATATTTAACTATCCCGTCCTCTAATTTCGAAAGTGGAGGTCAACTTAGTTGATCAAGGTTTCAAAATGGTCAACAGTGTGAAAAAATTCCGATTAACCATCAGTTGGCTGGTAGGCCTATTTGCCTCGTAATTTTTTTAAAAAGTATTTCGATGCGTTTTAACATAATATTTTATTCTTTTAAGGTTTTATACAGCATTAGCACTGCAAGATTTGGTTAACGAGGTTCCCTTAGCAGAAGTGGCTCACAAGTTTAAATGTGCTCGAGGTTTTTTACAAAGTCTACAGCAGGCTTCAGCAACTTTTGCAGGTGATTCTCAATATACCATTGAATAGGGTAATATAATAAAACTATCTTTTTGCCGCGTCTAGTCCGTTTTGTATCCATTATCGTCAAACTATGTTCGAGGGCTGAATGTGCGTGACATTGTTTTGACTTCTATAAGGACTTTTTCCCCTATTACTCTTTCAAATAATTTTTCGTAATTAATGTGTCCTTTCGTAAGCTCTAGTCGATACCTGTCAAATTTAATCAATCTCGATTTAGTGGTTTGGTCGTGAAGACGTTACAAACAGGCAGCAGCAAGGCAGAGTTATATTAGCATTTATAACACAGACATACATTTAAATAGACAACGCAAATGCATGTATTTCGTGTATCCGAACCAAGCGTCAAGGTTGGTCACCGCTAGATTCAGTTCCCGCGTAGTGTGTCTGTTAGATAATCGATTTCACAATATCGATATCATTCTTATTAATCAATTTCAATCGGCGGCATCAGTGTCGTTGAAATGTTTGTATTTCCCAGCAATAAATATCAGCTGTGACGTTACAAAAGGTGTTAAAAAGTCGGCACGCTTGGTTTCAATACAACTCGTGACACTTGCGTCATCTATTTAGATATATGTCTGTGATTTATAATATTTAAAAAATAGTGGGGAAAATGGGTGCAAAGTGCTATATAACTTAGTATGTGGCCAAACTTGAGTTGATAAAATTTATCTTCTTAAACAAACTCTAAGAATTGAACCCAAAACCAGTGATAGTGTAGAGGAACATTAAATCTTTGCGCTACTGCAGACGTCTGGCGATGTAAGCTTCTTTTTGCTAGGTCTTTGTAGTTTATTTTTTAATTATAGGTATGGTTACTGCTTTCTGTCGTCAATTGGGTTGGAAAAATATGGAAATGCTTATTTCACAATTTCAAGACAGGCTGCATTTTGGCATTCACTCTGAGTTACTGGAGTTATTGAAACTCCCGTCTCTAAATGGCCATAGAGCTAGAGCGTTATACGATCTGGGATTCGAAACTGTTTTTAGTATAGCTTCTGCCGATGTATTTGCTATAGAAAATGCTCTTCAAAAAGCAATACCTTTTCAGAGCGAAAAAGAAAGAGATGACGATGACGCGGATGATATAAGGAAAAGAAATAAAATTAAAAATATCTGGATAACAGGATTTTGTGGTATAACTACCAAAGAAGCGGCCTATAATTTAATTATGGAAGCAAGGAAATGCTTGGAATATGAACTTGGAGCAACTGAAATAAAATGGAATTCTATAGTAAATGAAAATAATGATAGCGATGCCAATATAGTTAACATTAAAGAGGAGAATGTTCAGGTGCTTAAAGACGATGAAAAAACGCAAATCAATTATGATAATGACATTGACAAGAATGTAAGTATAGAAGTTGCTTTACCAAACTCCGAAACTCGCGTAGTATCACTGAATATTGCAAATGTAACCAATGATTTATGTTCAAAAAACGTAATAAAGTCGGAAAATAATATTATAGATGATAAACAATTTCAAAACACCTCAAAAAGTAACACAAATATAGAAATAGTTCCTGTGGATGTATTTCTTGGAATCAATGATAATGCTAAAACAAACCATACGATAATATCAGAGCCATTAGAAGTAAAAAATGAAGTGAATGAATGGGAGTCCCTGAATTTTACTGAAGCTATAATCGAAAATATAACCAAATCGCGCGTCTCTGATAATATTTTTTCCCCTGATGTAAGCATACACGATGAGGATGAATTTGCTACTAATGTTAATTCTCATTTGTCTAAAAATAATAGTGCCAAAGATGTAAGTTTATTTTCGTCCGAAGCAGATAGCATGTTTGAAGAAAGTTTTCCTGTGGACCAGATATCCAGCAAATTATTGGATGACAAGGACAATAAAACTGTAAATAATGCTCAAACCTCGGAAATTATTCAAATATCCGATAGTTCCGACGAGGAAGACATGAAATTAATATATGATGACGATAATAAACACTCGGAAAATGAATTAGAGACTGGTTTTAATATATCTGATGATATTGATGAAATATGCACGCAAAATGATAACACTACGCCTTTGAAGAGCAGTTTTGTTAGTCCTTTTAAAAGATCTGCTAGTTTTGATCAGAAGAGTTTTGCATCGCCAGCTAAGAAAGTAAAAGTGAGTTTAATGCAAATTGACCTTTCCAAATTTAACAGCAAAACATGCAAAATAGTTGTTAAAAATAGTGAATTACATTATTGTGTTCTGGGAAATAAAAATCTTTTCGAACACTTACCTAAACTGAGCGGTATCAAGGAAGCCTCAATATTTATACACTGTAATAACACACCGGGTGTTTTTGAAAAAAGACAAAGAAGTATTTTTGGCCCTACTACGACTAATGCATATGATGCCACCAAAATGTACCTCGGAAAGGTGAAATATATAGCAGTATTTACATCTGATTGCACGTGCTTGGTGTTAGACGTTGAGTCAAACTATGATAATCAATTATTGAAAGATAGTCTTTCTAGATGGATCACGAATAATTCAGTTAACCTTAAAGTTATATCTTTGAAAACGAATTTAATAGTATTGAAGCGTTGGCTCGACATTGAGTTGAATTGTGAAGATATTTACATTACGGAATGGCTTCTAGATAGCGATGATAGGATGCCAAACATTTCTTATTTGGTAAGTGTCTTGTTGAAAATAAACGATTATGCATGATTTACATAAATAATAAATATCCATTTAATACCTAAGCGCAGTTTCCTCAAAATATCCTAGCAATATAGTAGGTAGGTACTCATGTTCTTAAGAATTTAATTAATTGAAATTTCATTACAAACTTTGAAATTTTGAACTTGACTACAATTTATGGTCATTAATTAAATATGACTATTTTCATTTTTGTTTCTTTTCTTACTGAATATTTATGTGCGACGAATACAACCTACTGCCAAAGTCATCTAGACAGATGATATTATCCAAGTGAATGAGATCTTACAGCCCGTTCACACATGATACGTTTTACTGCATACCTTTTTTGTATTGAAAGTACGTATACTGAATACTGTGCCATATGTGAAGTCGCCCACACAACTCCATGCGCCATTGATTAAAAAAAACGTATCCGGTAAAACGTATCCAGTAAAACGTACCATGTGTGAACGGGGGGTAGATTTAAGAACGGGGGCTCTATTTCTAAAATATTTTCGGTAGGTTCAAAAGGCTCCCGATTCACTTTTGCAATTATGTTAAAAACATTTTATTGAATCTGAACTCTATGCCCTCGACATTAAGTTAAAAATTGGTTGAGGAAATTTGACATATTTGTAACGCGTGATCTGCGGCCTTCTGTACAAACATATTACGGCCGAGATGAAGAAATACTTTACGCGAAAGATAATTGCATGCCGGTACAACCCAAAAAATCAGAATAGCAGTCGGTAACCATTGATCGATTCGACATTACACTTAGGGTTTACTTTTTTTCTAGAAATAAAGTATATTTAGGTCTGAAAAGATTATTAGACAGTATTTTGTAAATATAAAGAGTATTAAAATTTATTTAATACTGTTTTTTTTTCTGCCATAAACATATTTTTAGAGCTTCTCGAACAACTTATTAATTTAAGTCTAGCACAAAAAGTCTTTAGCAGTTTATGCTGAAAATAGTATTTTGTATGCTTCATTTTTTACCCGACTACGGCGAGTTAAAGGAGGGTTATGATTTTGATCTGTAAGTACCTATGTATGTATGTATGTATGCATGTGGGAATGGATGTTCATCTGTTCCCTCAGAACTTCTAAATCAGTATTCATAATTCGACAAATGAGGTGTCGTTAGAAGCCCCTTTACTGTCCGCTGGTTATAGGCTATAGGTATCGACTTACGTTAAATTACTACAGTGCCCTCTAGGTACTCCTCTAGGTGCCCTCTAGTAGGTCTAAATTTTTTTTTCTTTTGTAGTTTGTTGTGGGCTACCAAATGAAAGAGCTATGTGAGTACAGCTCAAATATGTAAAAAATATTAGGTACTTACTCGAAAATAAGTAAAATAATACCCAGTAAAGAATGTTTCGCGTGGAGTACCATATAAAAGAACTTCGTTAGCACATTTCAAAACACCAAAATAATTAAAAAAAAATTAAAAACTAAAACCCGACTACTAAAACACGCTCTAAAAAGTATGAAACAAGAAAATAGTCTCCTCTGAAATATTTATGTATTTACGTCATATTGATAGAGATATGTTCAAAGGATAGCCGTGGTCGTATGCCACCTTTTATAGCAAAACAGATTCATTTTAATTATAAATTTTATCAAAGTTACATACGATCACGGTATCCTTTGAACATATATCTAACAATATGACGTAAATACATAAATATTTCAGAGGAGACTATTTTCGTGTTTCATACTTTTTAGAGCGCGTTTTAGTAAGCGGGTTTAGTTTTTGAACTTTTTTTTTTGTTCAACAATAAAAAGTATAACTTAGTGAAAAACTTATACATTTCTGTTTTTAACAGTACCTATGGTTGGCAACTCTAATCACACTGTCTAACTTTAGGTCTCTCTTATATCGGGAGTTACGGGAATGATGGGACTTGGAACTCAACAGTTGCAAACCAAAACTGATTTTGCTGTCTCTAAGTTTGACAATACTTAAAATTAGAGTACCTACCTATTGAAAAGGCGAATAGAGTCCGCTTTGTACAATTATAAACTAAATTGCCCGTTTTGAACAAACTAAAAGTTTTCTTTTTGTACGAATAATGTTTTTGTTAAATATTCTCAGATGAAAAGATATTGCGACATAGAACTTTCGTCCGTACCGATAATTGTGAACAACAAAGTAAGACAATTTAATAAACTGAACAATATTGAAACTGCTTGCATTAAAGCATGGTCTATAGGGATGGTTGCTGAAAAACTTAAGTTGAAGCTCGCGAACCAGGGTAGGATAATTTCACATAATTTGGGTACGTATGTAATCAGGTAACATGTTGATTATTTAATGATTATTTTCTGAAAAGTCTAAAAGTGACCATGCGCTTTGTTACGGCCTTTCGGCTGTTAAAATATAAAACTTTATAAGACTGTGGTAAACTCATCATAAAGCCTTTCTGAATAAACCTTCGTCACACTTAATTAATATACCTACACTAAATCAGTAAAATATCTTAAATATTTAATTGCAACTTTTAGAAAAACCATTAAAATTCCTAAAACCTAAATATTTCTATTTTAGAAGTCGAAACGCATGTGCTTCGTATTTTAGCACTTAGCGAATATTACGGATTAACTGTAGACAAAGAACTTGCTTCAAAACTTTTGACTGATGTAAAGAATTCTCAAGAAATTTTGCAGAAGAAAGCTTACAAAATTTGCGGGTATCACTTCAGCTTCAACTCCTCACAAGCAGTCGCTAAAGTGAGTTCTGAAATATTCTATCCATATAAATATGTGATTAATTAAACACTATTCCAGTTGAATAAAGAACTTTTGATAGTCTGTCAATTGAAAATGACGTAGTTTATATAGATGAGATCGAATCGAAAAAATTCATTCAATTTTAACTTTACGATATTATGTTATTGTTTTCATTCAATATTTTTTAGGTGCTGGGAATGTACAAAGGTAAAAGGGTGAGCACTAAAAAGAGTGTTTTAACTTGTCATAATAGCCCCATATCGAGCATCATCATATACTGGAGGAAGCTGAATACAATTTTAACCAAAACTTTGTACCCTCTCGCCGAAAAAGCATATCACTATAGTGAAGGAGATAGGTATTTATTTTCACAAATTCCACAGCCCTTAAAGTCATACACAATGAAATTAAAAGTAACACTTACAGCCAATTATGGCAATTGGATTATTCATGTTTTGCTTAATTTATGTACATAATCCAACAAATTAATACATTCCTGACGGGCTATAAAGTTTTTTTTAAAATTAACTACTCATCAAATAAAAACTCATTAAAGTAACATGGCCATTGTTTCAGGATAAATCCTTCATATACAATGTACACGTGCACAGGGCGGATAAGCATGCACGAACCGAACTTGCAAAACGTGCCTCGTACGTTTTCAATTCCCTACTCATATCTCTCGCCAGACGATAGTGACCCTTGTGACGACGTGATAGAGTTTAACTGCAGGAACATTTTCAAAGCTTCCGCTGGTTGTGTATTGGTGTCGGCGGACTATTGTCAGTTGGAGATGAGAATACTGACTCATTACAGCGGGGACCCGGTTTTGTCGCGGATAATGACGACTAATGAGGATGTCTTTAAATCCATCGCTGCGAGCTGGAGTGGAGTGCCGCAAGATCAGGTAATTAATTTCAATGACTTAGGTACGGAGAAAATATTTTAAGAAGAAGGTATTTATTTTAATTTTCCGCCATTATAAAAGTTGAGATATTATCCCTACACAAGTTTGAAAAATAGTGTTCGAAGACAAACGAGCGAATTGAACAACCGTTAAAAATAAATATACTGTACTTGTAATAATTTTACCATAAAGATAGTAGTTTCGTAAAAAAAGTAATAAAAATTTTTCAACTTTATCAATTTTATATTACGTATATTGCATAGAGTCTAACTGACGAAAAGTTATCCAATCTTTGAATATTCAGATGTGTATTAATTCTAGATATTCAGACACATAATATAAATTATTAAATAGGTAGGTAATCAGTGTTTCCTTTTGATAAAAATAAAATAATGCGAGAAAAAGAGAAGACCGTGGCCTTATTCATTCACAAATTTTTTATTCCAAATCAAGGTAGACGATGACCTGCGTCAAAAGGCGAAGCAGCTCTGTTACGGGATCCTCTACGGCATGGGTACCAAGACCCTCAGCCAGCAGTTGGATGTCACCGAAAGCGCGGCCATTTCCTTCATTGAGTCTTTCTACCATACCTTCCCTCATGTGAGGGTCTTCACTCAAGGCGTCGTTAAAGAGTGCCGAGAGCGAGGCTACGTGGAAACCCTGATGATGAGGAGGCGGTACCTGCCTGATATTAACAGCAATCTGCCGAGTAAGAAAGGTAAAGTTTCCACTGTTTTTGTTTATGAGTTCATCGATGCGTTTTTATTTCCATGTGGATAGTTGGCGAGTTACATTCGTGTCACGCACGTTACCTACAAGATATCCGTTAGAAAATAAGTAAATAGATAAAAAAGGTTTAGAAACAACAAAAAGTAATCTAGAAAATATGGTGTGAGTTTTATAACGTTATAAGGAATTGAGCCGGTTTAATTTTACTGATTAATTAATACAAGATAATTAGGAATAACATCAATGTACCTATAATATGATAAAATAGGATTTTTTTAAGGACCTAAGTGTCTCATTTATATTTCTGGTCCGATATTAGCCCGCTTAGCTACATAATATCTTGTCGCAGTAAAGCTGGTCTCCTGTTTGTCAGGTTTCCTGTTATGAATTATAAAAACAATTAAAAAAATATAAAAACGAAATTGTGAACTTTATGGCGTACAAGGTAATTTTAGTCGACATAGTACGAAGCTTTACACTAATTTATTATTATTTTAAGCAGTGATTCCCTGAGACGTCTACGTAGCAAAAACTAACGATTATTCCCGCTGCAAATTCTAATTTTAACTTTAGAAGATTTGTTTTAATTTTTTAGTTATTTACTCCCGTGAAAAATTAATAATAAAACATTCCCTGTCAAAGTCAAAATATTCTTTATTACGTAAGTATTTAAATACATTTGAAATAAGTCAATCAATTTACAAATTTTACTGTATCTACCATTACTTTGGATAGTCGATCTGTTGAGAAGAAGTGTCAAGAAACTCAACAGCTATCATTTTTAAAAAATACACAATAACAATTTATAGCTAAGGAATCCCACCTTCTTGCATCCGGATATCTTATAGTAAAACTTTTCACATTTTCAAATCTATCGAAGTGCACCTGACAACCTTCTGGTAATATTGTCTTAAGTTCGCGATTCATACTATTAAATAAAACTGGACACGAGCGACAGTCGCTCGGGGTCTGCAAAGGCACCAAACGTCGAGTTAAAATTTAATTATACGCGATAAATCCGGTTAAAAAGTGTTCTATTCAACCTTCTGGTTTTTTAAAAATTCGGCAGTGCAATTGTAGATCATTAGGCCTAAATATTTCATTTTAATGAATATTTTTTTCAAATTTACACACCAAAGCCTCAAAGTAAGCTATATGTATATGCTATATACATAGCATGCGTTATAGAGACCACACTATATTCCTATATCCTATATTCCGACCACCGAAAAGAATTAATAGGGAAGAAAATGCTACGACGCCTGATTGGTTTTACATCAACACTTAGGCTGCATATACAATGTTAGGATTTTTTCTGTTTCTTGCTACCCGTACTGTTCAGAAGCGCTCGCCATGCTAGTGCAACCATTTATTTTATTCTGTGGGCCTGGCTTGTTATTTGGACTCGTGATATAATTTCGTGTGATTCGACTTAATTGTTGATTGATTGTATGCCTGACGACTTGGAACTTCATTAAGGGACTATTTGATTTAATAAATATAAATAAATCCCTAGAAAATCACAGCACAGATACCATATAGCGAACTAGGGGGAACCTAGAATATAAATACATAAATAGATAAAAACCCAGACACGGTTTTTTTTTTCTTTTTCCGTGCGGGAATCGAACCCGCAACCACTGGCGTCTGTGACACATAGGTGTACCCCATCGCCAAAGTGGTCGTCACGATTATCTAATCGGTTTTGTAATATGATGGCCGAAATATAAATTCTGTGGAAAAAAGATTGCGACGAGCCTTCAGAGCCTTCAAAATCATAAGGAACATGTATTAATCTATAAGGAGTTCAATGGGATCTCCTTCACACAATGATGTCATAAAAGCCTCATCTATGGGTATCCATTGGATGTCCATCTATAGAGTTCTTAATTCAAAATTTAATGAAGTGATACTAACAGCAGTGATACGTCGGAGTAATAGTAATTATTAATAATTATTTTATCACTCTGGAAAATTAAGATTGTCTTTTATATTTTTTTCATACATTTCTATATCATTGTATTATCTATATATATATATATAAAAGAAAGTCGTGTTTGTTACAACACTTATAACTCGAGAACGGCTGGACCGATTGCCATGGTTTTTAATTTGTTGGATTTGTTTCCGTCCCGAATAGCAGAATACATCTTAAAAACAATGAAAACTCGATATGTGTAATGAATACTTAATCATTTCAATTACTACCTACCATGATTTCAATAGATGCTTTGTTTATTACATGTGAAACATTTGTTGTCCAATCCTGTCAAATAGAGTAACAACTATTTTTTTTGGAGCTTATGGCCTGGTTTCTGAGACCTTTAAGCCACAGCTTTATTTTTTTCTGAAGACATCATGTGTGCGTCCAGAAATTTATTTTTTGTAAAATGTCTACAAAGTTCAGGTACTGTTATATTTGTTTGTTTAAGACATTAAATTTCGAAAATTATTTTTTAATTATTTCATTTTCAATTCCCGAAAATAATACCTAAGATTTATTCTACAGTAAAAACATAAAATCATAATAAAGTTTTAATTTAAAACATTGTCTTTTTTTTATTTAAGTTCACTTTCTTTCACTTTTTTTGTGAACTTGAATAAAAAAAGACAATGCATATAAACACAACTTTACTTTTCTATCACTAAGTTGACTCCCACTGACCGTATTCTGTCTTTTGTATGTAATTTGTGACAGAGACAATGCTCTATTAACTCGTTTCGGTGGATAGGATATAGTATGCTCCCCGACTCTCAGAACGCTGCTGGCGAACACTCATCTAATGCAGTATGGAAACCGTCAATGGACTCGCTACGCAATATTTAATTAAACGGAAATGTTATAACAAGTATAAGCATGTTCATATAGTGTCCCAATTAATTATGTTCGTTAAACCGCAAATAAATTATACGATCCGTTTTTTAACCGAATTAATCGCGTTTAATTATAGTAGAGACAGTCCAGTTCATCTGTCTGCGCGATGCTATGTGTGGGTAAACCTTTAAAAGACACAGTGACTACGTGCGCGTGACAAGAGGTATAGTCTAGATAATAGAATGGGTGTAGAAATAATTCAATTCTTATGTAATCTTTACATATTTATAGAGAACACCGTGATTACCAGTGACTGGGACAACAGGCAACTGGACGCCATTAAATCCGTTTAAAATTACATACATAACTTCACGCCTGTATCCCTTACGGGGTAGGCAGAACACCAGAGGCTATGAAACCATCTAAGGTCTCGTTTGACAAATTTAGAGGTATTATAATTATGGAGAGAGACTATTGCAGTGACAGGGGGTCAGCCTATCGCCCGCAAAACTGTCAATTAAACCTCTGTCCCTTAACTGACTTTTACAGTATGCCCGGGAAGAGAAGCAGCTGGCACATTCTATGATTTTCTTTCACTCCCAGTCCAGCAGGGAAGATCCGTTTAAAATTATATTTAATTTAATGAATCATGCTGGACTGCGAACAAAGGATTAACGTAGAATTTGCCAGCTGCTTCTCTTCCCAGGCATACTGGAAAGTCAGTTAAGGGACAGAGGTTTATTGGAGGGTTTTTTGACCCCCTGTCACTGCAATAGTCTCCCTCCACCATTACAATGCCTCCAAATTTGTCAAACGTGACATCAGATGGTTTTATAACCTCTGGTGCCTACCCCATAAGGGATACAGGTGTGAAGTTATGTCTGTCTGTATGTATGTTTGTTTAATGAATCTTGAAAACTTAAAAGGCAATACTAAAACAGTATTTGCCTGTTTTATTTACGGCGCGGATGTGCAGTGTGCCACTTTTTCTATCTCTATATCCGTTTTCCATGATCACACATTTAAACTGCAATTTTGCGTCAGTAGTCAGAAATTATATAAACGCATAAGCTATCATCAAACTATCATCGATTCTAAGTAAAGTGGCTTTAGATTTACTTTTTAAACATATCGAATACAAGTTTAAGTAAGTATAATATTCATACTGATTTGAATGAACTTACCAAAAAGTTATTTTGGAATTTTG
The DNA here is from genome assembly GCA_944452665.1 of Stenoptilia bipunctidactyla. Classification (NCBI taxonomy): domain Eukaryota; kingdom Metazoa; phylum Arthropoda; class Insecta; order Lepidoptera; family Pterophoridae; genus Stenoptilia; species Stenoptilia bipunctidactyla. The sequence continues at coordinate 18,453,778 of OX101728.1, forward strand.
CCAACGAAATTGTGTGCTGAAAAAATAATGACCTTCACACAATTTGATTTGTATTGCAGTAAACTATGCAGGGGCTGTTTACTCTGTTGCAATACGACTAAGTTAATAATTTATCAATACATAATAATATGTCGAGAACAAAGATAATCTATATAACAATCTATAACACTTCTTCGAGAGTTGGGCTATCAAATCATCAATATTTTTAGTTGTTTCTTGTGAAGTTGTGTCTTAGATTTTTGGTAAGTGCGTATCACCTTCCGTCGCCTATACACATACGTCGTTAATCTTCCAGCTAAGCGTGGCTTCCACTTACGTGCGCTGTTTAAAAATGCATTTTAGTGAAATTATGGAAAATAGTTCGAAAGCTCTAAATGTAATGTTAGTAAAGGGCAGGTTATGCGAGATATGAATGCGGTAAACAAATGCCATTTAATATTGTCTTAAGTTTTCGCGATTCATACTATTAAATAAAACACTTTTTAACCGGATTTATCGCGTATATTCGAGCGCTCGTGACCACGGGGTCTGCAAAGACACCGAAACGTCGAGTCAAAATTTAAAATGTAAATATACGCGATAAATCCGGTTAAAAAGTGTTTTATTTAAATGCCATTTACCTAAGTTACGCTCGATCGGTATGTTCATCTGTACTGACTCGACTCACTCACTGAAATATTCTTTACTTCGTAAGTATTTAAATACATTTGAAATAAGTCAAACAATTTACAAATTTTACTGTATCTACCATTACTTTGGATAGTCGATCTGTTGAGAAGAAGTGGCAAGAAACTCAACAGCTATCATTTTTTTAAAATACACAATAACAATTTATAGCCAAGGAATCCCACCTTCTTGCATCCGGATATCTTATAGTAAAACTTTTCACATTTTCAAATCTATCGAAGTGCACCTGACAACCTTCTGGAAATATTGTCTTAAGTTCGCGATTAATGCTATTAAATAAAACTGGTCACGAGCGACAGTCGCTAGGGGTCTGCAAAGGCACCAAACGTCGAGTTAAAATTTAATTATACGCAATAAATCCAATCCGGTTAAAAAGTGTTTTATTCAAACTTCTGGTATTTTTTATTCGGCAGTGCAATTGTAGATCATTAGGCCTAAATATTTCATTTTAATGAATATTTTTTTCAAATTTACACACCAAAGCCTCAAAGTAAGCTATATGTATATGCTATATACATAGCATGCGTTATAGAGACCACACTATATTCCTATATCCTATATTCCGACCACCGAAAAGAATTAATAGGGAAGAAAATGCTACGACGCCTGATTGGTAAAACCAATTACTGCGTATATTCGAGCGCTCGTGACCACGGGGTCTGCAAAGACACCGAAACGTCGAGTCAAAATTTAAAATGTAAATATACGCGATAAATCCGGTTAAAAAGTGTTTTATTTAAATGCCATTTACCTAAGTTACGCTCGATCGGTATGTTCCTCTGTACTGACTCGACTCACTCACTGAAATGGCGGAAACAGCTTCATTTTAGGATTCTTGATGCAGAGAAGCTGTGCGTTTATGAAATTCGTTTATGAATTCGTTTTTTTTTTCATTCATGTTTATGACGTTAATGAAAATTCGGCGTTAGCACAATTATGAGTACCTGCTCTTTCCAAATATATTTTCTCAATGTTACTTTAATATTTAAAAAAAATCTCTAAAATCCTAATAAAACACCAACTACATGGCCTATATACGGGGTGATTTGACTATCAATATTATGTATTTAGAATATCTTTGTACCCAAACAAAAGCAGAATTGATAAGAAATACCAATCTTTAAGATTTATTAATATTTCAAGATTTTGAGTAGGATATTTTTGTAAAAATCTTTATTTAGGTATATCTTGGAAAGGATTAACTTTAGGACAGTGAGTACTATAACAATTTCGACTGAATTAGCCTATACTATCACTTCTTAACGGCTCCGCCACTAATTACCAATCACCCTGTATTTACAGTGTGTCTGGTCACCAGTGTCCGACCCGTGATGACGAAGTAATATGATAAATTTTATCGACAAAACCACAGTAAAAAAAAAGGCATTTTGCCCCTACTGTTTAGAAACGGCGGCCATTTTATTTTTTTCTTTACTGAGTTCGGATGAGTTTATTTATTTAGCAATATTGACCGATGTAAAGGTCCTACAGACATAAAAGTAATTTTGTGTAACATCTAAAAAAGTTGGCAATAAAAGATAACACTAAAAAAAATATCAAAAACTTACATTAAAACCTTTAAGAAATAGTTGAGACGTAAAAAGGGTAAAAAATTTGGTTGTTTTTTACTGTTTACATGTTTTGAAAAAATTCAGACCATTACCATACCTCTGACATCTGCGGACATTTTATTAGATTGTTAGGTTTTGTTATAGAAGATTGAATAATAAAAAATAATCAAAGCACTGAACACAGAATTTATACGTAATTTTTTGTTCATACGAAACCTAGCCCACGGGTCAAATATTTTCGTGCAAAGAATCGGTATACACAAATGTCATAATATTATCATAAAAACTCACCAATTTTTCAGACTGCAAAAGTTTTGACGTTTTGAGTTTTGACGCGCGAGCGAAGTCACCCGCGCGGCCGCAAGGCACGGCGCGAGCGCGCAGCATTCATTGATAAGTGATAACGCGAAGTTTGCTAATGACGTAGTAATTTTCCATTACACTTGCAGGCTTTGGACTGTCACGTTGGTAAATTGAAGAAATGTTTCTTTCATAAAAATACTTGATAAGCCATTTTTCATAACTTACGTTGACTTTGAAGATTTAAAATTCACATCACGGTAATTAATAGGTATTTAAATTAGTTTCAAACTAAGATGTTTGAAGTCATTGGTTTCAAATCAACAATTTACCACCTTGGCGTGTTTAAAAATTTAATCATCACTATTTACAATAATTAGGAAATGTCAACGATCACTATTTACAGATAATTAAGTAGGTACTCATGCGAAGTATCACTCAATCACAAATAAGGTAATAATCGTCCACCATTTAAGTTAATACACAAACAGACCCGTTTTCTTAAGTTTTTTTTTAGATTTTGTAAAATTAATTGATAGTTTTTTACAATTTCAAAGGCAAACTCAATTTTTGATTTAAGGTCACTTTCACTTCGAGGCTCCGATTGATACACTAGGTCTTTGACGTGACCCCAAGATAAAAATTTAGAGACGTAAGGTCTGGCGACCTTGCCGGCCAGTGTACTGGTCCGCCTCGAACGATCCAGCGTCCGCCATACTCTGTATTTAAAAAATCTCTCACTTCACGAGTAAAGTGTGGCAGGGGCTCCGTCATGCTGGTAATAAAGCCCGCCTCGGTTGCACTCAGCATGGTATTCCAGGACACGTGAACACCAAACTGCTCCTGGTAGCTCTGCACTGCCGCGGACACATTGTCACACCTTAGAGCTAGTGTTCGCACCATTTCGGTGTATTGCACGTTTGAGTAACGATAACTCATATTGTTTAAAATTTACGTAAACACGAGACAGCGAAGTCGTTGTGGCGCCGTGGTTACTGTGTGTATCATACGATATCACAGGTTAAGCAACGTTCGGCGCGGTCGGTACTTGGATGGGTGACCGCCGACCATTCATATCTCACGACGACTTCCGTGCTTCGGAGGGCACGTTAAGCAGTCGGTCCCGGGTGCTGTACACTTGTATACAGTAGTCGTTAGGGTTTGTCAGAAGCCATCTAGGCGCCCTAAAAATTCTGGCATCCACCACCCAGCACTGGGCCAGCTTGGTGGATTATGGCCTATACCTCCTCTTCACCCAGGGGAGAGACTCATGCCCTGCAGTGGGCTCATTACAAAGAGTGGTGATGATGATGATGATGATGATGAGACAGCGTAAAAGGTGGTCTGCGGAGGCGCATGCGGAAGCGACGCACTGGCATGTGCATCCAAGTTAATAGGTCCAACTGACTGGCTGGACGCCGGGGAGTTCGGGGTCGGGAGCGCGGGGCAAGCGAGTATCGGTACTATCGGTGCGGCCCCGGCCGCGGCGCCTCCGCATGATAGGTAATAGGCATGGGCTTGCTCGCAACACGTTTATATATGCAAGCAACAGCGTAGGTACATTCTGTGATCGCGAGTTATAACAATTAAGTTGGTAGTGTAAGGTATACGCGCGCAGTAGATTTGTATGAACATTATTAAAGATTATTTAGAGATTATTGAGTTAATTTGACATGGTATAAAAACTATTGGAATCGATTCTATTGCAGATTCTGAGCAAACTGTTCTCAGGTTTCGTATGTAGGTACAAAAAATAACGTTGTATAGGCACGCACGACTAACTTAATTCACGTGGTGGCATAGCTTCTAAGGTAACTTTTTATATTTATCGGCTGCACAAATTTGTTTCAAAATATCGCTGTGCAAATATTTCCAATGCGAAAAATACATTTTGAAGTATCGTTAGGTCTGTTTTGAAAGCGGGACTATTTCGGCCTTGCTGGGGACACCGGGACAGACTCCCTGAAAGCGGGACTGTCGCGCCAAAACGGGACGTATGGTCACGTTGGTCATACATCACACTTTAGATTAATTTTACATAATAAATAATATTAATATTAATTAAATAATATTTTCTTAAAGGCCAAAATTTATGGGCCTTTGTCGTATTGATCAATATTGAACATAATCAGTAATCTCTATTCTATTTATGGGTTAGTAAGAAAACTTGTTTTAAAGAGAAACTTGTAACTCATACTCAACTTCTCAATATTTTTCTACTTTCAGGAGCGGCCGAGCGTAAAGCAGTCAACACCACAATCCAGGGTTCAGCGGCAGACATAGCCAAGGCAGCAATGTGCGCCATAGACAATAAAACAGCTGGCAACCCTAACAAACCTCGCTTGATCCTACAAATGCACGATGAACTTATTTATGACGTCCCTGAGGAAAACAAAAAGGATTTCATAAAGATTTTGAAAAGGGCAATGGAAAACACAGTTCAACTGAAAGTGCCTTTACCTGTTAAAGTCAAGTCGGGTTTGACTTGGGGAACGATGGAAGAAATAAAAATTTGATTTGTCATACATTATTCTTTAGGTACTTTAAATATAGGTAGATACTAATATAGGTAATACGTATTTTTTCAAGACTGATTATGTATTTCGATTCTAAGTTTATTTACAATTAAATAATAATGATGTTTTAATTTGTTGGTTTAGGGTCTTTACAACTTGTTTATGAAAAATAATTAAACATGAACCATGAACCGATTTTTTTAACTTTATTTGCTGATCGTATTTTAAATTGAATAAACATAAGTATATCATGTAATCCATCACTAGCTTATGTTTTTTATTATTGCCTGAAAAACTTAAATTTAATAAAACTATTTTCAAACAATACGCAAGTACTTTTATTTCAATCTCCTGCTAACATTTCTAATAAAGTACAAAGCAAAAATAAACGTGACGTTAAAAACAATTATATACCAAGAAAACATCATGCTTAGATTTTCGTTCAAAACTTTGTGTCGTCAAATAGAGAAGTGCGTGTTTTCCGCGCGGTTTTCCCGCGCTGTGCGCGACGCAAGATGGCGCCACGGCCCGCGCAATCAATACCTGCGCGCCAACCAGCCCGCTGTCACCCTTGCCTTGTCAAGCAATGGACGCGGTCGCGAAACCTCCATGTCGCTAACATGAAAACCCTTAAAAATAAAACTCAAATACTGCCAAAAATAGTGAACTTGATTACCTAATGTAAAGTTTTAGTGCTAAATAAAGCGGATTTTTGTTAAAATGCATTTACATTTTGAGAGAAATGTGAACGCGAAATGCGACTGCACGATTTTGTCGTTATCATGGATGGGCAAAGTACCGGACGAACTTCCGGAGGTAAGAATTTTTATTGTTACCTGACCACGTAATCTTTGTAATACTCGTAAATTTGTGTCACCGTAAAGTTACGTGCTCATTACATTATCAGAAATCTTCTGTTTTTTTTTTTTTTTCTTTTCTGCTATTCTCTATTTAAAAATTTCAATTTATAATGTAGCTCATTAAAAATTTAATGAAAAGTAATTGGTTTAGCGAAACACGACACCTGGTTATCTTGGTCAAACATAATTCGAATAGCCATAGGAATTCAATAAACATAAATATATTTGGTTTAATATTATTTTATGAGTTGCTTTTATTATTCAAGATAATAATTAAATTTAAGCTTAAATTATATATTCCCGTCTAAATTACATTTTAAGGCTTATTTAAAATGGAAGGGTTTTAAGCGATATTAATACATTGAAAGAATATTAATTCAAAATCATAAAGGAAAGCAAATTTTCACCAATATACAGAAGGAATTTTTTATTAACTTTGTAATAAAAAATTCAGGGAGTCTTTGAGTCAACATATAAAACTCGAGTGGACCATATTTTTATATTCGTTAGCCGCCATTATAGCTTTGGTTACATATAGGTAAAACATTTAAGTTATACTTATGTTTACACCTGTTGGCAAAAGATGATGAAGGCTATGAAGTCCAATTTTGAAAGGTTAAAATGACTTCATGATTGTGTTAATCGTCCTCTATAAGTAAAGTTTTAGGACCGGTTATAAATTTGACTGGGTGCAGTAAAAACTAAACTAAATATAAGTTATACTTAGTACCAACCAAAGTTTGACTATTTCTTAATTCATTTTGATTTAAGTATGTACCGACTAGGCAATTTTAAAATTGTTTGATAGAGTTTCTCGAATAAAGACAGTTGTATGCATCTGTGTGTGCGTGATCTTGTAAACATGGAGTCTCTAATGAACCACCGGCAACGCCTAGTTAACATAACTGTTAAATAATGACTAACTTTGAGTAACTAATGGCTTTTAAACGGAAGCCTGAAAATAAAAATAAAATTGTAAAGATCAATAATATGATTTAATTAATTAGAGATTTTTCTTGCGCAAAAGCTTTCCTAATTATAATAAGCGAAGTTAGATAAAACATAAACAAATCATTTCATCTAATCTCACCATGATTTCGCCTCATTTTATTTTAGTGTTTTTGTGTTTATCGCGTTCAGATACCTCGACAAATAGACGCGGTGGGAGACAGTTTATTAATATATAGTGAAGTCACAGTTCTTATATCTTAGGTAAATTAAAAATGCACTCTTACAAAGTCTCAATTGAACAAATTGCTAAGATTTACTACAGCCGTCGTGGGTCGAATGCTAAAAAAACTTAGATAAAGAATGATTAGAAATAATGATTAATGATTAGAATGATAATGATTAGAAAATTGATTATGAAAAAATATAGGTTATAATAAAACACTCATTTGACCCGTTTTCGCGTATAGTTTATATTTCATATCAATTTTCGACAATTCGGTCGAGTTAGGGTGTTAACTTCCGTGCTTCGGAGGGCACGTTAAGCAGTCGGTCCCGGGTGCTGTATACTTGTATACAGTAGTCGTTAGGGTTTGTCAAAAGCCATCTAGGCGCCCTAAAAATTCTGGCATCCACCACCCAGCACTGGGCCAGCTTGGTGGATTATGGCCTATACCTCCTCTTCACCCAGGGGAGAGACTCTTGCCCTGCAGTGGGCTCATTACAAAGAGTTGTGATGATGATGATGATGAGGGTGGTTACAATCTATCGACCGTCGATCTATGGTAGTATGGATTAGTCGACATCGATCAATTGTTTTTTCTATGCCAAAAAACCGATTAACGTTGATCGACGCCCAGTCGGTGGACCGTCGATCGATTGGTGTGGTAACATTGCACACCCCGTGGTCAAGAGCGTAGTCACGAGTGACTGTTTTAGTTTATACAGGGTCTGTCGTAATGAATGGATAACCCGTTTTCTGGAGTTGGTCCGGATGGAAGACTGTAAGAAAATTTTGGCTATTTATCGGAATACTCAGCCATATAAAAATGGAAGAGACTTTTATACTTTTTTCTTAAATTTCCCGAATTCTTTCATTCATTTAGCTGCCATTTCATCAAATTTGAGTATTTTTGTTTAATTTGTACTGAATTATAATCCTAAAAAAGTGTTCTACTTAGATTTTATAAAAAAAATTAATTTAATGTTTTTCACTTTTTAACATTTTCGAAAATGTCGTTTTACGGCAAATTTTTTTCAACATCTTTATAGTGTAAACTTTGATCATCTATTGTGACAAGAAAAATTTAGAGCCATAGCTGCCCATAATATTAAAAAGTTGTCTTGTGAGTGTAGATTCTAAAAAGGTATGACAATGTGTGGTTTACAAGCAACATTAAATTACAGGAGCAAGACCACTGATCAAGGTCAGAATTTTCCTTTTTCAAGTAACGTTACAATTGTTGCAAAACTTGGTCGTAATCTTTGTATTATATCAAGATACTTCACATAAGCACTATTCGGCCACTAATAAGGATATTCAAAAGAAAACCAGGCTGATTTATGGAATAAAAATAACGCAACCCCACGATAATAATGTAATGAAAGTAAACGAATTTAAAATTGTCAGGCTCTAACCCGGGCGCCAGACTTAGCTTCAAAGATTTGCACAAATCTTTGAAGACTTTGCAAAGTCATTTGAACACATATTGACGTAACCTGCCAGACTTGCTTCGCAAACACTTTTCTCCACAGTATGCTAGTAGACAACAAACAAGATGGACAACGATTTTGTAGACTCAGTTAGCCTGTATTATTTGTATATATGTAATTATATTTTTTTTATTTGTTATTTTTCGGGTTCCATGTACATAGTTGCCCCTGTAACAACTCTACAAATTCCAGAACGCACTCGCTGCCCCATTCCATTATATGGCCGCATGCAGTGTAACATGCACACAACCGTCCCGCTCAACAACGCTCGAGCAACTGGACACTGAACAAGTGTGGCAGGCCACGCAAACATTTGCACACATTCAACTTTGAACGCTTTGATGTGTGGAAAAAGACCGACACCGGATGGCAAAGTGCAAAGCTTTGTGCAAACGTTGAATACATATGCAAAGTCCAGCGCCACACATAGCACTCAAACATTTGTTCAAACATTTGAAGCTAAGTCTGGCGCCGGCCTGATAGTTTCATACGAAAAACATGTTGCGAAATGTTATTATAGAATCGAAAATGATCATGAGGTAAAAAACGGTAAAAATGGAAATAGGATCATACTCCCTGCGTTAAAAGGACGGTTGATGGTTACCTACTGTTATAGGCATATGCAAATTGTTCCTTTCACTTGACGACGTGTTAAAATGTTAGCATTTTATTCTATCACTTTATTATTTTATTCTAATACTATCAAGACACATACAAAAATATTCAAAAGAAAACAAGGTAAAACATGTTCACCGTATTAGTGGCCGAATAGTGCTTATGTAAAGTATCTTGATATAATACAGCGATTACGACCAAGTTTTGCAACAATTGTAACATTACTTGAAAAATGAAAATTTTGACCTTGATCAGTGGTCTTGCTCCTGTAACTTAATGTTGCTTGTAAAAAACACATTACTATACCTTTTTAGAATCTACACATATTAGACAAGTTTTTAAGATTATGCGCAGCTAGCTCCATACTTTTTATTGTCACAGTAAATAATCAAAGTTTACACTGTGAAAAAATTTGAAAAAAAATTGCATTAAAACGACAATTTTGAAAATGTTAAAGGTTAAAAACATCTAAAATGTATAAAAATTAAGTAAAACAATTCTTTAGGAATACCTATAATTCAGTAAAAATTAAACAATTTTACTTGAATTTGATGAAATGGCAGCTAAATGAATGAAAGAATTCGGGAAATTTATGAAAAAGTATACCTAAAAGTCTCTACCATTTTTATATGGCTGAGTATTCCGCCAAAAAGATACCATTTTCTTACAGTCTTACATTTGTATCAACTCCAGATAACGGGTTATCCATTCATTACAACAGACCCTGTATAATGAATCGTGACAAGTTAAAACAAATAAATATGGATAAATTTTCGATTATTAATAATTAGTGTAGGTATAATCGCGGCGATATCTACCTACTGAGCGATATCCATCTCAACATCTTTATAGGAATACTAGCCACCGCGCGCGGTTTTACCCGCGTAACTTTTGATCCCGTGGGAATTTCGGGATAAAATATAGCCTATAACCTTCCACAAGAGTTGGGCTATAAAATGCAGAATTTTTCAAATGCCTCTTGTAGTTTCTAAGATTAGCGCGTTCAAACAAACAAACAAAAAAACAAACTCTTCAGCTTTATGTATTAGTATAGATATGCCTAGCTTACAACTGTTAGAAAATCCCCTTTGTCTTTTGTTTTGAGACTTGAAGACGTACAATACAGATTTATTTATGAGTAGGTGTAGTAGTTTGCTTGTCTTTGCTGTGGCTAGTTTTTTTAAATCGACATTTTAACCGACTTCGTTGACAAAAACCGTGACAACTCATGGGAAACGCATCGTGATTTTAAATGAGGTTACTACTACGTATTAATACAGTTTTACAAAATAATAAAGGTTCACATAAAATTTCACTTGATTTATTGTGCCTGGGCAGCACCGTCTGACCTGTGCAGCATTATTTATTTAAGTATGTTAAAGTAAAGCACAAAGAAAACATACTTAATTTTATTATTCAAATGTGGTTGACAAATTGCGTGTCTGGAGTAACCTAATTTACAAAGATTTTTAAATTCTTTTAACGTGATATGACCTTGTTATATTTATTGCTTTTTAGGAAGATTGTGATTTCGTTGACGGTAGCCTAGTGATGTTTTTTAAGGCTTCCGCTTAGCCGAAACTTTGCTTCGCTAAAAATTTTGGTAACTTAATTAAAAATGTCCCTCAAAATAAGTACATATTAATTCATACCATTCTTAAAAGAAATGATATAAAGCGATTTCTTCAATTAAGGATAGGTAGTGTAGGTACTTCAATGTTAATATTGTCTTAAGTTTTCGCGATTCATACTATTAAATAAAACACTTTTTAACCGGATTTATCGCGTATATTTACATTTTAAATTTTGACTCGACGTTTCGGTGTCTTTGCAGACCCCGTGGTCACGAGCAGCGAGCACGTTAGCGAGCGAGTAAATATACGCGATAAATCCGGTTAAAAAGTGTTGTATTTAATACTTCAATGTTTTTAAAAAACATCAACGGGTTTTACAAAACATATCCACAATAATTGAGACTATTTGTTGTATTACACACGTCGTCGCGTCGGCGGTAGCGTCGTTTGCGGAGATCATTAAGTAAACTTTGCCTATATGTAAGTAGAACTAGCTTTTACTCCTGGACCCGCGTAAAAGCCGACGCCGGACATTGAGATACAAATCCTATGCTTTATTGTAGGGCAACCTGTATTTTAAATTTCAATAAGACACTTCTGCGCGATAGAGTGATAAACAGCCAAACTATCGCATTTATAAGTTTGCAGTTCAATTCGTCACTACATTTTCTAATTTCAGGCCTATCTTGTGTCTAATTACTCGAAAATCGACAGTTTTTTGAAGCCTCTTAAGTTTGACATTAGAGAGGCTTTATATAAGAGTGTAATGTGGAATACGGCCTAAAAATACTTCTAAAAAATAGAACAGCAAGTCACATTCTTTTAATTATTTCTATACCTAATCACTGCAATGTATGTATAGTCTATAAGTAACCTTGTTTGGTGTTTAAATACTAAGAAAAAATCACACAGAGTAGGTAGGTACGTATCATTATTTTATGGAGGAAAACTACTTAGCAACAACGATTAGTTACCTACCTGAAAGCTAGTGGCATCATTAACAATGTTTAAATCTAGGGAAGGGACTTAGTAACAGAACACTGTTGTGGTTTACACGTGTATAAAATGAAATTGAAAAAAGTATTAGTTCCCTATCATTTTTAAAAGCATCAATATGCCGCCTAGTTATCAAAGTAGCAGAGACTTTCTAGTACATTGACGACATACTCAAGTCAAAAGCCTACGCTAAAACTACTCCCGATACACATTTCAGTTTGCGAATTTCCGCTACAAACTACGAACAGAAGCCCTTATTTCACGGTCCTACTCGTGTAGATCTCTCGACAACGGCGCACATCGACACACTATTGGCTTTCATGGAGCTACTTCTGTGTTCAAGTAGTCGTCGGGAGTCAACTCTTCGTTAAGATACAGTGATGCCGAGGATTTGCGTAGGGAGACGAGTCGCAAACATTTATGCTCGCTAATGAAACAAACTGCACCTTAGCTCAACTCTATTGATTTGAGCAGTGTAAATTGACTGATTTAGCTAGGGAAATTCATTGTGTAAAGTAAAACTTTTAAGCATCCGTAAAAAAGGTTGTCGACGGAACTGCGTTGACCTCAAAGTAAATAAATAAAAGGATATTATTGCCCTATATTTAGATCCGGATTTAATTTCGTGGTCAACAAAACTTTTAAGTTTGCGAAAGGCATAAATTCGGCCAAAAACTTCGTGTTTTTCGTGTTAACATAATCTGATAAACTAATTTAAAATAGCATGAAACTGAATATTTTTAAATTTATATTACTTATAACCTGTTAACGTTTTTTTTATAATGTAAAGAACTTATGAAATCACGTACAGACACACACCTATTTATATTATCAGAATAAAAAAATCTGTCTTCATAATAAACAGATACTTAATAATATAATATATACATAATTGTAGATAAAATGTCAATAATAGTGCCCTAAACCAATTACAAGGGCAATAAGAATTAAGTTACCTACTAACGCCTTGTTAATAACTTAATTCAGGCACATCTGAAGACAGTAAGGTCACAAAGTAAGGTCGTATTAGCCACGGTCAGCAAGCTTTTAGTTTAAACGCATATTCAGCTAAAACCCTTCATGGTATGAGTGATGTCACATGTTGTTGTACGTTGTTGTTGTCTGTGTGTACTTCTAATCTTATTTACGTCGTCAGAGTGGCAATACCAGCTGAAGTGGAGAAGGCAGCCCGCATGCAATTAACCTTGCGTCTCGGCTGCGGCTTTTGACCCATTTACTGCTTTTCCGTTCAACGCTTTCCAAGCACTATTGTTATCCACGACTGAGCTTCAACACCGTAAAATATTCACCAACATTGTTTGATTCTCATAAATATTTTTATACGACATTGTTCCTGAAACGACTCAGAAGCTTTGCTTGCTTTAGTTATTAATTATTCATCATGAGCTCTGCGGTCGCGGAAAACCTGATTTAACAGAAGTATTTTTGGACGTGAAATTTCTCGCTCGATAACAGAATATTTTTATTACAGTAGTTGTTTATGTTACAAAATTAGTGCTTTTTGTCTACGAAAATATCAATACTGTGTAATTTTATTTGTTTTCATTAGGAAATTGTATTCGTAAGGTTTACTTATCATGATGTATAAAGTTCAAGATGATTCTTACTTATCAATACCTAATCAGAAACATCATTGTTGATGAAAACTTTCAAATTCACTTACCCTTTGTTTTCGCCAGACCCTGAAAGTTAAAACAATAATAATAAAAAGCTAAAGTATCAGGGCTGATCGTATGATTTCTGTTTCCTTGAAAGTGAAACCAAGGTGTATACATAAGGAAAACAAGAACAAAATACAAACTAAAACGAGTTCCGCAGTGTATTTTGTATTTTAAAGTTAGGTTAAGCGATTTTCAAACTTCGACTACAATGGAGTTTTAAGGACTTTTTAAGTGTCTATTTGGTTATATTAAAAGCTTATCTGCAGTGACATAATCTTGGCATTTTCATGATCATATTGTCTAAACGGATAAATTTTACCCTTTGAATTATTTTTTTGTTTTCACGTTTTCGCGTTACGATTTTTTTTTAATATTCCCGTAGGGGTGACCCGTAGGTTTGACAACTTAGGTATATCAACTGCATTTGCATCAAACTTGAAATACTACGAAATACTTGTATAATTTGTATGCGACGGTATTTTATGGTTCATGAAGAATAATATTATTTTGAGTATCTTGCGGAAACTCTTGCACGACCGTCAAAGCTACTTAAAACAAAGTTAAAACAAAGCTTAAAACCAGTCAATTATAGGTGGTCCAAAATCTTTTCTGTGGAAGGGCAGCTAACGCGCCCTAGTACGTGCGAAATTTTTTTTTTTTTTTTTTTATTTTTTTATAAGTGACTAAACCCGCGTTTGACCTCAATCTCACCTGATGGTAAGTGACGATGAGGTCGAAGATGAAAGCACACGGGTTTAGGAAGGAACTGGCTCTTTATACAATATTGCCGGAACACATTACCGCCGGAGCGGTAACATTTGGCGGCAGACTTTATATAAAGGGTGGTCGCTAGCCAGGCGGACCCAGAAGGGATCCTACCACCAAAAAATACGGACCTGCACAGGGACCTGGAGCTCCCTTCAATTCAACAGCACCTGAAAGTCCTGGCAACAGGTCACTTTCAACGTGCTGAGTCCCACCCTAACAATCTTGTTACAGTCTCCTATACTGCCAACCCTCCCACGCGGCACTCCTGCCGCAGACCGAGAGACGTGCTCTCGGACCCCCCTAACCAGTTTACCGCGGACCTGGTCAACCTTGTGGGCTCCTAGCCCTAGTCATTCCCTACACTTGCCATTGAGCTTTACAGTGTCTTACTAGGGTCATCCGTCAGGATGCCTGATGCGCGCCCCGGACCCACGGGGTTGTAGCTCATTACACGGTCTAGGAATAGTTTTTGAGTTAGGGATCGGAGAAGGTGGTGTTTAGTGGGTAAAGCTCCGCAGTAGGATCGCTCACTGCGGGGAATCCCACACTGTCTGGATATACGGTGGCATTCCATCGGCGAGCGGTTGTCACTGTCGGCGGGGATTTATTCCCGTGCAGGGTGTAGTTCGTACTAGGAGTATTCACCCTCCCCTATCTGTGATCGCCCACTGGGGCGTCACAGTAGGGTGGCATTCTTCGGCAGGAAAAAAAAAACAAAGCTTAAAACAAAGTTGAAATGCTTACCTAAAGCCTGTGATTTTTACGTCATTCAACAGCTTTATTTTAGTGTAAAAATGTATACCTTATAGCAATTTTTCATAATTAGTGACGGTCAGATGGACGCGTTGTCCTCGCGTCTGTTTCATTGTAGATACCACAGCGTGCTCGTTGGGGCAGCTAATTGCTTGAAATTGCTCGTTTATATTATATTATGCAGAGTATTGCATTTTCATATTTCGTGTGGCTGCTGCTGTAGCGAGTAATGATTTATTAATTTGAGTTAAATTTCAGTGCTATGTTTACAGATTTTGTTGATAGATCCTTACAATAAAAAGTTACTTTCGGTCACCTATATAATTTTATGTCTGCCGTTGACTTAATCTACTATACCTATATTTTATTATCTAACTTCAGATACACGATTACTGGAATGGCTCAAGATTTTGATGTAGATTTAGTTAGGGCGGGACCAGATGCGCAAGAAAGACCCCTTTTTAAATTGCTTGATATAAACCACTCATATCTTGATGTAAATCAAGATATAAACCACTGTCATGGGCAAAAACCACGCTTCGATTTCACTGAAAGCCGAGAATATTTATTACGAGAATATCTGCTACTCCCTAGGTGGAAAGGTTTTATAATAATTAATTGTGACAAGCCCACAAGGGCAAAGGCACACATTAAAGAATATTGCACCAGTTCCTATAGCTGTTTACTAGTAATATCTCTAACTAAGCTCTCTAATACTAGATATTATCCTGGGACAGCATACATTTTTGGAGTAAAACAGTAATTGTGTAAGTATAGTTACTGTAATGGGTAAATAATTGAGTGGTGGTTTGAAAATATGTCGAGGCGTTCGCAGACACGCGAACTTAGACCTTATCACGCATATTGCGAAATTATATACAACGACTCTAAAAGGCTTGTGAAATGCTGTGAAGCGCAAATCACCCTCGAGTTATTATTCATAAAGCCTCAATCCATTACTCATTACAACCTTAAAGTTTTTTATGTTGTGGAAACTCGTATTTTCAGAGTTTCGTTCCAAATGTGAAATTTTGTTGCTCATAAGATGGACTCAGTTTCCCGACCTTTTAAGAAGCAGAGTAAGCAGACTTACTTAATGGGTTATAGAAATTAAAATTATCTTGTTATTAATAAGTGAATATTTGAATATTTGAATAAATAATAAAAGAAAAATAACTGAGATAAGTATTCTGCTTAAATAAAATGAAAAAAATACATTTTATTTAAGAATAATTGAGCATTTTAAATGGAAAAAACTTAAAAACATTATTAAAACATTGCAATGCTTCACTTTAATTGGGATTCACAATTTCTGTAAAGAAATTGGTCTCGGGTGGTCTTAGCTGCAAAGCTATACCATAAGATGGAGCTACGTTAGCAATATAACGTAAAACAAAAATGTGGTAAGTAACATCGAGGCGTACCGCCAGGCCCCAGTAGCTCAGTGGAAAAGCACTCGTCCGGCAAACGAGAGGTCCCAGGTTCGAATCCTGGAAATTTTTATTTATCACAGTTTTCATTTTATTTAAGAATAATTGAGCATTTTAAATGGAAAAACATTATTATTAAAGTATTCCACTTACTTATGCTTTAAACGCTGCCGTTCACAAAATCTCATATCTCCGTTCATAAAATACTGGCGCCTGACTTTGTGCGGATCCTAAAGTCAATGAAGGAAGCTTAATATAAATTGAACCGCCTCTACAAAACGCTTATCGAAGGGAGGTAGGTCTATTCCATGGTGACCCTTCACGGGTCGGTTAAATCAACTAGACTTATGTGAAAGGTACGAAGCTTCGAAGCGCGAATTACTTGACCCGTTTTTTATTATTTCCGAATACATTCAATCATCCTAAAGCTTAGTCACGATTAGGCCGAAGATGTTACAAAAGCTTTTCATAGATTACTGTCGGACTAACAGCGAATTGAAGATATTTGATGAATTAGTTTGCAGACTTTATTTTATCGCTAAGATGTACAATGAGAGATTTTCTGACAGCTCATTAAAAAAATAAAAACGGTACAAAAATGATACAAAAGGCTTCGATAAGCCCGATAGATGGCGCTTTACAAAAGGCGAAGTCTTGTCTGTCATATAGCCATTTATTCCACAGTGCTTTTTTAAAAGTAAAATAAGTTAATTGACGTCTGTATCAGATATTGAACTTATAAATAACGATAGATGATAGATACCACTTATCTACATTATAGTATACAGACTTAACGCCTTCGGCTTTTTAAAAGTGCCATCTATAGAGGTTTTTTGAATTAATCTTTATGAGCTGTCAGAAAATCCCTCATTTAGTAAAAACACTTAGTTTTTTATTTATACTTCACTGTACATAATAATTAAAGGGAAAAACTACAATTTAGAAAGACACAACAGATGGCCTTATCACTGTAAAGGGATTTCCTCTAAAAAACCTTACGGTTATTTGTAAGGGTAATTTATGTATAAAAAAAACTACGCATCGTAATTACATAGGTAACATATGTTGTAATTTTAATTTTAAGACATGTTTGTTAACAGAAAAAAATATTAAAAAATTAAGATTAATAGTTGTATATTGATTTATCTATACGCTAAAAAATAAATAAAAAATCAATAAATAACATAATACATATCACTAGGGATTTTGATGTGCAAATGTTTTTGAAAACACTATCCTTCAGTCCGTTGCAGCTGAATTTTTAAAGGGCTTTTTAGAGTTACTACGTGTAAAAGATAAGCTTAGCTAACTTAACGTGCATTACAGATTTATAAGATGCTGGTGCGCCGTAGAGTCGTTTTAGATAACGGTATTGTATTCATAACACAGCTTCTTGTATATACTTTGTATCTTTCTTAAAGGCCAAGTTGGGAGAATCTCTGAATGATTAGAAATTGGGGGATATTTTATGTTAGGAATATATTTTGATAAAACCCATTTTTTTATTATAATTGTGGAACAATCGTGAGATACCCATAAAATTAAATTTATGTGTTAGTTTTATCTGTTACTAATCGCGCTTTTGACCACCCAGAATGTAACTGCAGATGAGGTCGAAGATAACAGAACACGGGTTTAGTAAACATGATGTATATGCTTATCGAATCAACTTCCGGTAAATATTACAAGTGACTAAAAATGATTATATAATTAAACCGTCACAATTAATTTATCATTTAAATTGAGTTGATCTAATGCTAAACTTCATCAAACTAACGGCATAACGAATTAATTTTTTTATAAGAGATACAGAGAAAGTTACTGTAAACACTGTATTCTATACGTGTTGATGTTTTAGCGTGAAATATCTGGCTGGAATGAGATTTATTGACGTTGTAATACCGCATCTCATAAAAAGGTAGGTAGGCACATAGTAACTAAACTTTATGAGGCAGGCTCACTGAGAATACACCTGTTAATACTACAAATATTAAATAAAACACTTTTTGACCGGATTTTTCGCGTATATTTACATTTAAAATTTTTGTCGCTCGTGACCACGGGGTCTGCAAAGATACCGAAACGTCGAGTTGAAATTTCAAATGTAAATATACGTGATAAATCTGGTTAAAAAGTGTTTTATTTAATAGTTTGAATCGCGAAAACTTAAGACATTACTACAAATATTTATTTTTTATTTATTTATTTAACAATTTTTGTACACAGGATAAAAGACAATTGAAAATAAACATAGAATAAAGTTACAAGGGTCAGCTTATTTCTAAAGAAATTTCTTCCAGCAGACCTGAGACTGGAGAGTTTGGTTAAAATGCAATAATAGTGTGTACGTATAAATATAAATCGAACAAATTACTTATACTATTAAAATATATATTTAAAAACCTACATAACAAATTTTAAATACAAATACATACATAAGATATATAATATATACCTACATTTATATCATACATAAAAATACACACAAAATACATACTTTTAGCATAGAGAAAGGTAGTGATCGCTTAGTTTTTTCTTGAAAATAGATATAGATTTAGACTCCCGTATAATGTGAGGTAGTGAATTCCACAATCTGACTGCATGAACCGAGAAAGAGTAGGAAAAATAGTCAGTTTTATGAATGGGCATGTGTAGAAGAGTGCGCACATGTGCTCTACATTGTCGAAATTCAGAGTCAAAGTAAGCAAAAAATATTCAAAACGTTTGTGAAAAAATCTTTAGTCGCTTTGAAATTAACGAATATAAGTCAAAGTCGTACCTGGATAAGATATTTAAACTTACAATAGCTTTTCATAAAAAAAATGGCCAAGTACAAAGGAAGATGTTTTATAAAAAGCTCCTTAGAGTGACCGAACTTACTCAGGTACGCAAAACTCAAGTTACTATTTTTAGAAATTCATTTTATAGTACGTAAGCCAACCTACCTATCAAGCATTTCAATGTTACTCTCAAACCTTTGCATATGAAATTAATTTGTTCAACTTAACTAGCCCATATTTGTTCTCCGTTTACACGAAGACTATCAATATCATTGTTTATATCTAATCGGTCCCCTCAACTATAAAGGCAACCTTTACGCAGTTTCGGTCGCTCCCTTTGTTTACTGACTGAGCTGCCGAAACTTCGCGTATCGGGTGTTGGCGCTGTCGAGGGGCGAGAGGTCATGAAGCCGACTAATTGGCAATAGACGGTTGATCTCCGGCTGGCCCGGCCCGGCCGAACCGGCCACGTTCCTGCCGTCGGTTATTAATTGCATTGACTTCCGCACGGTGATTGCGAAGCTCACCTAGCACCCTATGTTTTGATTTAAACTTCGAATCTATATTTAGAACAGTTTGATGAACTGCAGAAGGCTTTTTACAGTGGTACCTTGTATTCGCTTTTTAAAAACGTAAATTAAAAAACTGCAGCAAAATGTGGGGTTTCATTTCTTTCTTACTCAAAGTCAAAACGTTTAATTAAAATTTCAAGCTACAGAAAAATATCTCCCCTTATTCATTTCAAGCATTTTAAAGAGAATTTTCTCACATACGTGCACTCACAGGCATGCGATTACATTTAGGAATTTCGAGGTGAATGTAATTAAAAAGGGTTTGAATAATTTGTACGTGCCGCGTGCAAGACTGCAATTCTATTGCATCGGATTTGCAGAGCCGTGGTAGCGAACTCGGTTTCAAGGACAGAACGAGCATAGGAACAACTAATGGTTTTAGTGATTTGGTTTTAATCTGATGGAATTTAAATGCAAATCGTAAATATTTTCAACCATTTAATAAAGTAGGCTCGAGGAAATTTTACTACATAGTACTCGTAAATTGTCTACGTCGTAGACGTCAGTCTACGAATCGTCGTAGTTCGTAGTTCACGTATTTTCATTCCATCAGAATAAACGTGTTCCATGCATAGGTTTGCTTTTTTAACATTTCTAACGTCGTCTACCCGAAAAATATCTTAAATCGTTAAAAGCAAGAATAACCATTATCTTGTCTTCTCACGATTCATAATTTAAATAAAACAACTTTTTAACCGGATTAATCGCGTATAATTTATATTTTACATTTTAACTCGACGTTTCGGTGTCTTTGCACGTGGTCCCGAGCGACTGTTATCTTGCTCGACCATTATCCATATTGATTACGTTTCAAAGAAAATATTTAATTATAACAATATATGATATAAAGTGGTAAGTGTGTGTAGGTAATCATCATAAAAAAAATGGAAAGAATATATTATGTAATCGTTAACAGTTGTTTCGAATAAAATACAGATAATAAAACATAAAAAATGGCCAAAAAAATAAACAATTAACTTATTTACAAAAACATATCCGTCACTAAGTAGGTACACATAGTGATTCAGATAGCAAACATAAGCCGCCTAAAAACCTATCTGCGAGAGTAATTTTACATTCCTTACTTACAGGTTTTAAGTTAGGTAACAGCGGCATTTCTTTTTATAGATTTCCACATGTAACTCGCTAACTGGCTTAATTGTATTCTAGAGGCATTAATATTAGATAACTTCGTATACTTGGCTATTCTCTAAGGTAGTTGCTGGATTGTACTTAAGTATTGCATTAAACGAAATTGATTTTTTGCCGTCGGATAGTTAACTTCAACTATATTTTCGTTAAGGCGTCGGTTCCGAGTGCTGTATACTTTTATTCAGTAGTCGTAAGGGTTTCTAAGAAGACATTTCGGTGACCTAAAAAATCTGACATCCAACAGAGATGAGTAAAATCTACTTTAATGGTCTAAGTATCTAGCAATCACCACTAGGCGAGCTTGATAATTTACGACCTACACCTCCTCGTTAACCAGGGGAGAGACTAAAAAGAGCTGTGATGATGGTATTATCTTTCATCATCATCATAACTCATTGTAATGAGCCTACTGCGGGGTAATGAGTCTCTGCCCTTAAATAGATGGTTACATACATACATTCATAACTTCACGCCTGTTTCCCGTATGGGGTCTACCGGCAGAACACCAGAGGCTACTAAATCATCCGATGTTACATTTGACTAAAGAGATATTATAACGATGGAGAGAGGCTATTGCAGTGACAGGGGGTCAGCCTGTCGCCCACAAAACTGCCAATAAAACTGACTTTTACAGTATGCCCGAGAAGAGAAGCAGCTGGCACATTCTATTTTTTCCATTCGCTCCTAGTCCAGCATGGATAATGTTTCTATAAGCCATGATTAGTGTGGATTAATCAACTAAACTGTCACTCGTAACTACAGGATCTGTAAATAGTAAACGTCGAGTTAAGATTTAAATTTAATGAAAAATTATCCGTGATTTTTCCGGTTAAAAAGTGTATTATTTAAGTGGTTTAATTTCTATAACTTACAATAATGGTTTTACATTGAACCTTATTTGTATAGCATTTAAATAATTGAAAAAATATGCTAAATAAAATCATCAACCGACCAGGACTCGCACTAGGAATAAGACAATGCTATAAAATAATAAAATGCTATGCCTGAACCATGTGTAGCATTGTCTTATATTAAGGTTAAACTGCAGTTTAACATGAGAATAGCATACCAGCAGTACATTGGCTGATGTGTTCAATCTCAAACTTGGTAGCAACAATTAATAGAAATTAGAAGAACAAAAAACAAATGTAGATTCGACACATATTTAAGCATCTTGCGTAAAACTCGAGCAACCGATCAACTGTTCGTGCATTTAGCTTCAATGTTTAGCTAAAGCTAAAAGTGTTTTACTTTTGATGACATTCTGACACGCAATCCCGTATTCTCGAAGACAGCAAGAAGAGGGTAATCTATGCAAAAACTTTTTTGATGGCATTCAATCTTTGTTCTTGTAAGAATCAAATACTTTTATGGGGTATGTTAAAGTTGTTTGAATGTCTAAAATGCTATAAAAAAATATATTTATAACGTCAGGAAGTTTTTGGTAAACAAGTTAAAACAAAACAAGTATGTCGAGAAAGAGAAAATAAAAATTTACGTAATATGAAATGTTTTAAAAAAACGAAAGCATACATTAACAAATTGAAAAAACGCATCAAGTCATAATTGTAACAGCTAATAATGAGAATAACGCTTGACATGCTTATCGTAGCGCAGTATGTTACTTTGTAAGTATATTCTTTTGGGTGAAATTGAAACCAAACGCCGGCTTAATTTCCAATATAAGAAACAAAACCAAAGCTCTATGGATAACCTATTCATAATTAACAAATTTAACTCTAATTACACCACCACAAAGATAAAAAATAAATAAAAATGTTTATTAATTTCAGAAAAGCATAAATTACAAATATTGGCTTAAATATACAAGGAAGGATAGAACATTGGTGCCTGAACTAGGATAATTTATTTATTTATTTATTTATTTACACTTTATTGTATGCCATTATAAGTACAAAAAAAGGAAATACATGCTAACAATTTTGAGATACAATTGGCGGTCTTATCGCTGGAAAGCGATCTCTACCAGACAACCATGGATGTAGAAAATTAGTATATGTAGCTTGGGGTTAAAGGCATACCTACTATATAGAATATAAACTAAATAAAAATATACTTACATTACAGATACAGATACATAAAAAATACACACATAGATATAATAAATATGTCAATAAATATACATACATATATATTTAAGTACAATATTAGGATCAGATTACTTCACAAGCTGACAAATAGTGGGACTTAAGCAGTTTTTTAAAGGATAGGAGTGATTTTGCGGATTTTACATTTACAGATAATCCAGTTTTTCAGGCTGGAGCGTGCTAAAATAACATTTAAAAGTTATTCAAATTAAATATAACTCCAATAAAATAAAATATGGATCTTATACTTATACAAACATAGTAGAATCTATTTAACTATTCTTAAGAAATAAAAATAAAATAGGAAATTGTGACAATTTTAAATTTAAGAGATTTACCTACATAAATTATTTCATTTATTAAACCTAATTACACATTTATGCAAACATTATCAAAAATTAACTTATAACAGTCAGTAGCATCTCGGTTTCATCGTACGACAATTCCTGGAGAACTGTTTTTAAAGCCCTTTTACAATTTCTTACGTTTAAGGGATATATGCACACTTTGGCGTTTATTTTGTTATACAATAATGGCCCTAGGAATTTATAAAATCGTGTAGTCAAAGTGTATTTTACCTGCGTGCGATTTGAGCGTACAATATGCGTCTTTTGTTAGTAGAACTGGTGCTGTATTGAAGTGCTGTGTGCTGTTTAAGTACTGTATTAGTTATAAATAATTGTCGGACTGTTAGTACATTGCATGATTTATATAAAAGGTTAGTAGGGTAGAGGTATGGCCTAAAAGAAGCTACCTTAAGAATTGCTCTTTGAGCTCTTTCTACAATAAGTAGAGAGGTTTTAGGAGCTCCGCCCCAGATCGTAATATGTAAATATCATGTAGACTATAGTTAATGCCGAATTTAAAACAAATGAAAATCCACTGTATTTCAAAGAAACTTGTACTCTCTCCCACAGGAAGAAGGTTGGAAGTTGAACCGCAACAACTACTACCAGGAGGGCTGGCTGGCGACGGGCAATGTGCGCGGCGTGGTGGGCGTCACGTTCACGTCGTCGCACGCGCGCCGCCCGCACGAGCTGCCGCCGCGGACCAACTACAACCTGCGCGGACATCGATCTGATGTGAGTCTATGTATATCTCATATCACTGGTCACATCAGCACTAATTTTATAACTCTGTCCCTTAATAGGTATAGGGATTATTTCTATCACTAGAACGATTTCGAAGTTAAGTTAGAAGTTAGTTTGAGCCGCTTAGGGTCGAGTAGTATAGCTCTTCCTGTGGATAAGTGTTGAGGGTGTCACGTACACGTCGTCGCACGCGCGCCGCCCGCACGAGCTGCCGCCGCGGACTAACTACAACCTGCGCGGGCATCGATCTGATGTGAGCATATTTATGTTGTGACCAAATTATAAAATTGGCTACATCGTGAATTCGTTTTATACCTATGCCATATATCGTTTTCTATCACCAAAACGATCCTGAAGTTAGGTTAGAAGTTAGTTTTAGCCGCGTAGAACTGCCCGACCACCATACGTTTGTCGTAAACGGCAGGACCCGCTTGGCAGCAGGACGTCTTCAAAGTATGCCTACCTAGCAACCCCTTCACATACATTTTGCCGCCAAATATCACTGCAACATGTATTCTGGTAATGTTTTGTTAAGAATCAGTTCCTTTTTAAGCTCGCTTACCCATTTGCTCATCATCTTTAAGCTCATCTTCGTGTTACATCAGGTGAGATTGAGGTAAAAACTACCTTAGTCGCCGTTAAAGAATTCTCGGCAATTTGCCTTTACACTTTCAATAACAGGCCTTTGTGATGCATCGGCTGGAAAGTCGACTAAGATGAAAGAGGCTCTAATTAAATTCGATTTATTTGCTATTCAACGCAAATTACCAACAGCTTTACATTAAAGATTACCTTAATAATAAATAGGAACTTATTTAACAGACAAAAGCTGGATTGTCACATGAAATGTATTCTAAGGTAAAAAGTATCATATATAAAACACATATTCTCAAAATGCAAGACCAACTACAGTAGGCATGGTACTAAGGGCGCAAATCACAATCACGAGACAGCTTATGTTCAGGCTTGTACGAGTACAAGCTTTACGCGTTAAGACGTGACAACGCCATGTCAAGACTCACTGAGCAGAGGAGCTTTTCTCTGAGTGAGACGAGCGAGACGTATTGATTCGGTCTCACGTTTTTATGTGTCAACAAAGCTTTTTTTTACAAGGCTGGTTTCCTTAGAAAATATTTGTCTGACTGTTCTGATTCCTATTTCCAAAATATTTACAGTTGAAAGTAATATCGAATAGATATGAGGGAGATAAATATAAAATTCAACTGTTGAGTAAATAATCAAAGATACTTTTGATAGGTATACCTGCCGGAAAAACATTGTTGTTAGTAGAATACTGTGCTAGTCTGAAGCGAGTAATAGTCCTGTTCAAGAAATGAAACTTTTCCCTAGCGATTTAATAAATAAGGTGAGGTAGGTATGAGTTTTTTTAAGCAGAAAATTCACAACCACGTTTCCTTATTTGACATTTCCCGTAGTGCGAGTACAAATGAAATTGGGAAACCTAGCTAACGAACAGACGTAGTTGATTAGACGACTTGTTCAATGCCAAAGGCTCGTTGGCAGAGGCATTCAGAACTCCTTGTTCAAAATATAAGCGTGGTGTATTTTTCAACCGACTTCAAAAAAAGGAGGAGGTTCTCAATTCGTCGTGTATGTTTTTTATGTTTGTTACCGTAACCTTACCATAACTTCTGAATGGTTGATTTTGGGAAATTTGGTCCCATATAATTTATCGAAATCGATTGAGTACTTCATGTTTTTTTTTAATATGTATGAATTCGGAGATCGATTACCATGATGACCTTCTACTTCAGCCATAGTTTTGACGTGAAGTCGGTTTTTCAATGCTCTGCATTCGTTGATTATACAGGAAACCAAATCGACGATGTATACTTGAAATCATTTTATAAATCAAATAGAAAGAAAACTAAATCTCTAGCGAGGTGTAATTGTAAAAAAAAAAAACAATTTTCATCATCCTTAAAAGGAGAGTAATAAGTATAAGTAGCAAAAACGTTCAACATTGGCGAGATATTGTTGAGAACTAATGACTCGAATTAATCGAAGAATAAGCTCCATTCAGGTTACCTTAGAGCGAATAAAAGCGTCGGTAATTAAACTCTACAATCTTGTTCAGTGAGCGCAATCGTATACAATCGGCTACAGTATTTATTTATTTATTTATTTATTTATTTACTCTTCATTGTACAAACACAAAATAGAAAATAAAGGACAATAAAAAAAAGAAAACACAATCGGCGGCCTTATCGCTAGAAAGCGATCTCTACCAGGCAACCAAAATAACATGATAAAGTAATTTAGAACAAAATGGGGTTTACTTACAAAACAAAAAAGAACTAAAAAAAAATAACAAAAAAAAAACCAAAAACATGTCAACTATTTGTTACAGACATTTAGACATTCTTAATTTATAGGTATATAAACATACATACATACGAATACAAGATATACATACATATACTACACATTGACTTCTTCAGTTAAGGATAAGTAGTGTTTTTTTAAAAGCTTTTTAAATGTGACGATGGTCTTAGCTGACTTAATACAAAGTGGTAACTGATTCCATAAGGATACTGCGCGAATTTTAAATGCATCGCCGAAAAGATCGGTTGAATGAGCCGGTGTACTGAGCATTAAATTGTCAGAAGATCGTAGATCACGACTATGTTGCTCATGACGATAGCTAAAGTAATTTTGAAAATAGCTAGGGACAGTAGGATTGAACAGTATTCGGTACAGTAGACAAAGAACGTGAATATTCCGGCGAAAGCGAATTGGAAGCCACTTGAGCTTAGTGCGATACTCAGAGATATGATCATATTTCCGCAAACCATATATAAATCGTATGCAGAGATTTTGGAGGCGCTCAAGTTTATTAAGTTGGTCAACAGTGATATCCAAATAGCACGCATCCGCATAATCAAGTAATGGGAGAAAGAGAGAATGGGCAATGGAAATTTTGGTAGGCAAAGGCAATAGATTGCGCAAGCGTTTTAGAGAATTTGTAGCGGCAAACATCTTCCTGCTCACTTCATCAATTTGTGGCTTCCAGCTAAAAGTGCGGTCGAAAATGACACCGAGATTTTTAACAGTCTCCCGGAGTTGTATTTTGACACCGTCGAAAGTTAAATTTGGAAGATTAGTCAGTTCAATTCTGTTAATCATTGTTGTGCTACCAATAATAATGCCTTGTGTTTTGGCCGGGTTGACAAGTAGACCGTGACTTTTGCTCCAATCGAGTATTTTAGACAAGTCGCTGTTAACTACGTCAATGGTCTTTGCTAAATCTTCCAGCCTACATTGAGAGAAAATTTGCAAGTCATCTGCGTACATATGGTAGGAAGAAGATAAATCACGAGATATAGTATTGATAAAAATCGAAAACAGTAGAGGGGACAACACGCCACCTTGCGGGACGCCAGCTTTGATATCAGCCCAGGTTGAGGTGGAACCATCCAGGATTATGCGCTGCCGGCGACCGTACAAGTAACTTTGAAACCAGTCAACCACTGATGGAGATATGTTAAGAGAGCTGAGGAGTTGTAGGAGAATATCAAAATCTACGGTATTGAAGGCGTTACTAAAATCAAGTAATATCAGGATGGTAAGTTGTTTATTTTCCATGCCCATTCTAATACTATCAGTAATGTTGACCAATGCAGTGACGGTACTATGTCCGGGTCGAAAACCTGATTGATATGGATTGAGTATATTGTTTTTGTGGAGAAATTCGCTAAGTTGTTGTTGGACAAGACGCTCGAGAGTTTTAGACATGAAAGGGAGAATAGAAATGGGTCGGATATCTTTGAAAGAAGCAGGTGTTTTGGTTTTTGGCAACGGAATAACCTCGGCATCCTTCCATAAAGTTGGAAACTTTTTAGAACTTATTGAATTATTAAGAATAATAGTGATTAAAGGGAGAAGGAAATCAAGGAGAATTAAAATCATTTTCCGACTTACGTAATCCGTTCCGATAGCATTAGAGGCAATGGATTCAATTGCTTTCTTAACACCACATTCAGTGAATTGACTAAAAGTGAACGATTCATACGTAGGTGTAGGCAAAGAAGAAACTTGTTTAATCGTCTTGGATTTAATTGAAGCTTCGAGTGAGCTTGATGTAGAGAAATGGAGATTCATCTGATGAATGTCGAAGGTATCTTTTGGAAAATTACTTTTGTTTTTGCCCACACCTAAAGTTTTTAGGAAATTCCACACTTTAGCGGGATTCCCATTTGTGACTGAGTTATGGATATGGCGTCGTTGTGCATCCCTACACATAGTACTGCAGCGATTGCGAAGTTGGCGATATCTCTCAAGGTTTTCTGTATTAGGCAATTTTCTATACTTAACTCGTGCCCTATTTCTTTTTCTCATAACAGCTTTAATTTCTTCGGTGAGCCATGGAGCTGGAAGATGTTTGATTTTAACTGGTCGAACTGGGGCGTGACGGTCATATAGCTGAATCAGCAAGGAGTTAAAAATGGAAATCTGTTCGTCAACGTCATCAGTATCTATAACCGCAGACCAGTCAACCTCACGCGCGTCTTTAAGTAGGTTGTTAAAGTTAATGCTACCAAAATTTCGTTGCAGAAGTGTTTTTGGCTTAATTTTAGGAATTTTTAACTTGTAGGACAAGTAGATCAGATTGTGATACGAAAAAGCCTCTGCTTCGACTTGTCCATGTGTGGCAACGTGATCTAGGGAGGACACAATCTTAAGATCTAAGAGAGAAGGAACAGAATCGGGGAAATAATGAGTGGCGCCAGATGGAAGTAAATTCAGGTTGCAACTCTTAATAATGGACGTTAGTTTGTAAGCACGTGTGTCATTTTTTATCAAACATGTGTTAAAATCACCCATAACCACCGTGTGTTCGTACACCGGTACCATTTCATCGAGTATGCTTTCAAGGGTTTCGAAATAGTTGACGGTACAATGTGGACTATATAATACTCCTAAGAGGAGCTTGGTGTGTGCTAATGAAGCCTCGATAAAAATATACTCAGCAGCATTTGAATTTGGCGTTGAATTCGAAGTCTTTAATATTTTATACGGTATGTGTGATCGAAGATAGATTGCAACTCCACCTCCAGTGCGATTTACGCGGTCATTGCGAAGCAGATTGAACCCAGGTAGGGAATAGGAGAGTGATGGAAGACATGGTTTAAACCAAGTTTCGGACACAAGAATTGCGTGAACTTTATTACATTCAAAGGATGCTAGCAAATCAGGATAGTGGGCCGGAATACTTTGGGCATTTATGTGAACAACATTAAAATTTTTCAGATAGCCTGAGAATAGTGAATCAAGTTGCTTCGATATAGGAAGAAGGGTACTGTTATAACTACCAGAACTGTTCAATCCATCTGAAGAACAAGACAGAAAATCTAAAGAGTCAGAGTTATCAGAATCGTCTGAAGAAGTCATATTATATATAATAAGATAGATATGTGATATACAGTAATAATATTTATAAAGTTCAAGTTTAAAACAAAACAAAACGCATTACGTTACCTACCAGAATAAACAAAAACAAAAAAATACACTCGATTAAAATATTAAAAATAAAATTTTAGAACGAAGCCAGAATATCTTTGACAGATTGTTGATTGAACAGGCTGACGTTTGACTAAATGTAAGTGACAGTGACATGCAAAACAAAAATTGTCATTGTCGAACAGTCAATACAAAAATTATGTAATAAAGAAAATTAACAACCCTCAAAATGCAAGCAAGTTAAAGAAAGTGTCATCATGGCTTCTTCGCAACGCGCCTTTTAGATGCCACACTTGGCTTGGCCTGTTGCTTGGACGGCGGCGATGGTGCAGAATCAGCTGATGTGATTGTTGCGGGATCCGGTATAGAATGCAAATCCGCTGCTGTACAAACTTGGTGCTTGATGTCGTTAGGCCCCAGGACATATACGCAGCCACCTCGAGTCCAGCACTTCGCAATGCCAAAGCGTGTTCTGGCCGCAATAAAGGTGTCGTGTCGCATTTTAGTAAGGAACTCGGATAGCGTAATACCAGATTTTTTGAGAGAAGTTTTACTGGACCATATGCTATCCCGCACGACAAGTTCGCGAAATTCGACGAGCAAAGGCCTTGATTTGCCCTCCCTGATGTTACCCAAGCGATGACTACGCTTTATATCAGAGTTGGAGAAAGTGTCAATCTTCATTCTATTTATAAATACCTGGGCAGCCAGCGAATGTGTGTCCTCCGTCTTAGATTCGGGTAGTCCATGGATCAATAGGATTTTTCTACGCCCCTGCATTTCCAGGCGATCACATTCCTTACTTAAGTGATCCAACTGTCGCTGGAGGAGACTTAAAGTATTGAATATAAAGGATTTAAATTCAGCAAATTCTTGTGCTAGATTAGGAGGAGTACTTGCACACTTGCCCATTTGGTCTTCAAAATTGGCCATTCTACTGGTGAATGAAGCTTGCAGTTGGCTAAATGATTCTTTCACAGCCTCCATATTTATAGTTGAATTAAGAGTGTATTTAGTGCTGTGCAGTGAAGTGAAAGGATTATAAACTGGTAGATTTAGTGACTATTGACACATTTAAGGTATTATTTGAAATATTTGATCAGAATTACTATTTTTAACAATAAATAAAGCAGCAGTAAATCCGTATTTTGTTTTAATTGTTAAACCAAGCAAAGTAGAACTTTATAAAATCAATCAGGTAAAACAAACGGCTGGTCACAACGTATAAATTGATCTGAGAGAGTTAGCCGATTTTTGTATAAAATTTTTGATAAGTAACAGTTTTTTTTATTAAGATCTGAAACAAGATACGGTTTCCTTGAAGCATACAGTCTTATAATGGCATGTTATTAGTGAATGTTTCATTTTAAATTATGTTTTTACTCAGATACTAAAAACTACTGCTTTATTGTTGCTACAATATTATAGAACGGAATATAATTGAAATTGAACAAATGCTTGTCAAAGCTTGCACTGCATGTAGTATTTGATTCGTTAGCGAAATGTAGAACTCAATTACACAGTTATATTGTTTGTAAAGCAGCATACCTACGTGTAGCAGCGAGAATAAAGAATAACCTTTCAACTACTGCTCATTCAAAATAATTACGTCAAACACAATATCATTTTGAATATGCAGGCTACCTTGTATAAGATTAAATTATTTATCAAGTTAATGTGTCAAATTGGTAAGCGAACAAATGGCGCGCTCTCCACTTATCGAACGCTACAAACGATAATTGAAAATTAATTTGTAGTAATAAATGTGAGACTTATTTTAAGGTATTATTAGGCTGAACAATAAAATTGAATTAATAAATTGTTCAGAAATGAGTCTACATGTCTACGGACTACGATCCGATAGTTCGTAGCCCGTAGCTACTTGGTGCGAAGGTTTAACTTATTTGAAAAAAAAAAAATATATAGGTCTAATACATTTTTAAATGTATTATATATTAGACAAGTTCAGTGGATATCCACAACGAATCCTATAAATCACTTACCTCGTAAATCCATTTGCTCAGCTGTATATTGTTTAAAGCCAACACGCGATTAATCCAATTTTATTTATGGTACCGTCGATATGGTGAAATTGCAAGAATTGAAGGTAACATATAAATAGGTGTTCACAGCGGTACATTTACGCTGAATTTGACGTTTGTTGGCACATAGTAAAAAATACATTGAGCGGTAAATTTACAAAAAATAATAAACGCGGAAAAGAAATTTATATTCATGGTTCACTGACAAAATTGCAAAGGAACCACATATAGAAAAGGCATAATGAAACCAACCTTGAGGAATATCGCCAACTTCGCTATAGCCGCAATATGTGAGGATTATAACCACGGCTTATCCAGAACTCCTGGCAAATCACGGAACTTCATAAAATGATAAAAAGAAAATCACAAAATAAACTTTCACAGACTTACAAATTAAAGTCTTTTTATATCCTTTAGTTCCCTTTGAGTTTAATTCTGGACGCAATATTTTGATGTGGTACCTACTCAATTATCTTATATAGTCTATCATATTCACAACTGAGAAATGTAATACTCTATAAAAAATAGCAAATCGATAATATCTACTACGCAAGAAAGTTATAAAAATATTGTAATAAGCCATAATTTGTTTATCCGCAAACCTGAGACTGATACTCGTATCAATTTAGGAATGTACTTTCTACTCGCGCTTTCGAAAGATTTTAAAAATCGCTTCACTTATTCCGAGTATCAAATAAATATTTATAAGTATCTGTAACTCTTGAAACATATAACTTCACTTATTTGAATGTCTTCTCGTCAGACTCGTATTTTATGAAGGTACCTAAAGTGTTCGAATAAATAAAGGAAAAACTCTATTTTGATATGGAGATATTATATTGCCTTACCCTATCATTTATCATTATTAGACCCTCGGTCCTTAAGCTTCAGGAAGTACCATAACAAAATATCATTTTAGTGTACATCGCAATATTTTATAAAATAAAATTGTTGTGTAAGGGAAATTATAATGTGATGTAATGTATAAAACATACTTAATTTAGAATTCTACTTATGCGGAGGTATGTTTGTTACTGTTTGAAAGTGTAGAACATATTGAGCAGAAACTTGTACTCACACAGTTCTAGGCTTAGTGATAGTGTAGAGTCTGGAATAGTACATAGGCTTTTTATACCGATATTCCCACGGGTTTTATTGGAGGCTTTTTGTGGGCGATAGGCTGATCCCCTGTCACTGCAATAGTCTCTATCCATCATTAAAATACCTCAAAATTTGTCTAACGTGACATCAGATGGTTTTATAACCTCTGTTGTTCTGCCTACCCCATAAGAGATACAGGCGTGAAGTTATGTATGTATGTATGTATTCCCACGGGATTCGAAATAGCTCGGGTAAAACCGCGCCAAACAGCTAGTGCACAATAAATTATAGTAGTGAGCATAAATTATAAATCATAAATTATGAAATTGTCAATGTTTTATTTTTATCAAAACATGGATCGTAACAATACTATGAATACGGGTTTCTATTTTATAACATGAGCCCAAAATTGACTTTTGTATTTTCAAAAATAACAAAAATTTAAATTTGAAAATTGTTATTTCCGTTTTTTTTCTTCTAATCCTTCGCTTGACCAAACACTGCATCAAAAACTCTTTAAATTATTGTACTAAGTCATCTATAAACGTACCCTCAGTTTACAGTAATGGGATCTCATAAAGCACGGGGGTGTTTCCCTTGAGATCTGCGGTTAACTATCTGCAGGGCGTGGGGTATGTTGTGAAGGCACTTCGTTACTTTCACCATCTGCTCAGTCTCCTGGGTGCCTGGTACTTTGATAGTGAATCTTTTATGTAAACAATTAAGGGTCATTAAAAGTTAATGAGCGTGCCATTATGGTTTCATTTCCTTTTTTTACATTTGGTGAAAATATCACTTGTGTCGTTATTTAATTTATTTCAATTTAAATGTTTATACAATTTTTGTTATAATGTTTTAGTCTGTTTTGTTGTACTGCTGGCGTAAATTATCCAATCTGTCGATCTTCTGAAGCATAACTTTGCAGTCTCACTCTAAAGTTCGAATCTCCAATACAGAATAAATATCTAATTTTATTCGATTCCCTATTTCACAGAAATCATAACAGTATCAGAATAAAAATGACATTGGAATTGGATCGCCATCAAAACGTTGTTAGGTACAATGTTTTGCGAAAGAGAAATGGCAATTTTATGAAAGCAATTGTTTTTGCCAATCTGTTGCCGCGGACTTGTAAAAACAATATGTGCCGTCATTTATCACAAGCGATCCCAAGTGGTCGCTTGTACAGCTCGCGGATTTAAGAGTATTTTGTATTTGGAACTTCAATTTGATCATCTTACAATATTTCTTTTAAATAAGCTAAACAATGATTAAATAAAGACAAGCATTATGTTACACAATAATGTTTTTTACATTTTGTAATGGTTTTAAAGTGAGTTATGTTCAGTAAACAAATAACGCGGTCTGCTACTGGCCAGATTTGTCAGTTCACGAAAAAAATTTTGTACACTTTGCTAGCATAATAGAGAGCGTTGAAAAATAAAAATTATAATGTCACTTAACATGTTTTAAAAAAATCAAGTTGTTCTATACAAACTTTACACATACCCTAAAAAGGTTTACACATTTCACTCTCGTCTCATTTCTTTCAAAAGGATCCCAAGCTACATGAGTTTAGACGAAGTTAGATTAAAATAACAAGCATGCCAAAGCAAACTTTTCTCTATATAGCAAACATAAAGAACCCTTCTATCTACAGGGTGCTCTGGGTCGGAGCAATAAATTCGTTCGTGTCGCCCGACATCGCAATGTTCGTCGCACGATATCGTCGCGAGCACTCACCGAGTCGCTCGTGACGTGACTCGTGACTGACGGAGTAATGCGGACATTACTGACATCATTTGCTCCTTTCAATCAGTCTGAGACTTTAAAAGATAATAAAAAATTAGAAAGGATCGTTATTTAATTGAATTAAATGAATAATAATAATAAATAATAAATAAATATTTCTGACACTCACACAACATTATCTAGCCCAAATTAAGTTTCTTAAAGAACTTGTGTTATGGATACTAGAAAACTGATATACTTAAGAAATATATAAACATACATATTGAATTTATACATATTTTTTATTAGAATAAACTTAAATAAACATATAAACATCCATGACTTGCCGGCTAATATCTGTGTTCATCACACCGATACCCGCCGCCGCCGGGATTCGTACCCAGGACCTCTGGCATAGAAGGCAATGTATGTTACCACTACACCAGCCGATCGTCAAATAAAGTTTTCTTTATTATTCTTTTACCAATCTTTGCCCTATGAGTCCAAACGTAAATCCAATGGAAAGCGAAATGTGGAGCTCATAGGTTCTATCTTACTATTCTTACTCTTACTAATATAATAAATGTGAATGTTTGGATGTATGGATGTTTGTTCCTCAAACACGACAGAACGGCTCAACGGATTTGGATAAATTTTGGCGTACTGATAGTGTCCTGTTTGTAAGTTGCGCTAAGGTAAATTGGGCGGTTAAAACCGCGTGAAAGAGCTAATTAATATTATACGTCATCTTCAACCTCATCTTCCCTTACCATCAGGTGAGATTGAGGTTAAACGAGGGCATAGTCTATGTAAAAGTTTGTGAGCACGAATGGATGTACTATCGAACCAATTGAGTCGTGCGTGACCCACTGTGCTGAAAATTCGTTTGAAACTGTCAAACTTGTAAGGTCTATCGCGTATAATGCACTTAGGACATTTTAGATACAGTAAGAATTCTTTACTTAGTAAATGTCAGTGACAAATGAAATGATAACATGTCCGTCACCAAGGAAACCTATCTTCTAGCGAATTTCGGCCTACTAGCATTTAGACGTTTTGCCAAAATGAGCTTGTTGTGGGCCATGATTCATTTGGTTCGATGGTAGATACTTATGTTGCTTTTCTACGTTTAATAACTTGGCTGGCACAAAGAGCTAAAATTTTGCATATGGCCTTTCAATTAGCTGAATACCAATGTTAATTTTTCAACCGACTTCCAAAAAAGGAAGAAGTTCTCAATACGTCTGTATTTTTTTTGGTGTCTTTGTTACACGATATTTCAGAAAATTATCAATTGATTTTGAAAATTCTTATTTCATATGATAGAGGATACTTCATAGTTGGTCCCATATAAATTTCATAGAAATCGGTTGGGTACTTCATTGAAAATTTCAAACTTTTGAAAAAATATGAATGATTTCGGACAATGTTTACGTTGATGACATTCTCAACTCAGCCAAAGTTTTGACGTGAAGTCGGTTTTTTTAATGCTCTGCATTCGTTGATTATTATTGGCTATTGTTTACTGGTAAGTGCAGATCAGGTCGGATTTAGGAAAGAACTGGCTCTTCATGATACATTGCCGGAACACATCATCTGGAGCTATATTAAGGGTGGTCGCTAGCCAGGTGAACCCTGGAAGGCTCCTACCACCAAGCAGAGGTCGTGCGGATAAGTCGCCTTCTAATTACAAAACACTTATAAATAGGCGAAAGGGCCATTCAAACTGACCCTACGCCTTTTTGGTAGTACCTTACTCTAGTTTTCTGTATCCAATTTAGAAAGAACACAAAATAAAAGACGGGTTTCAATATGAATAATGTAAAAATAATACCATTGTTTGTTAAAAGAAAAGGTTTTCTAAGCTACTTATTACAATTCATATTTCCCTGTTATACAATGTTGTTTCAGCGATATTTTTAGCTATTCTCGAAAGGAGTTGAGTTCTTTTTGCGGATTCAGTTTTCATTGAAAATTTTATTATTTCTTTTATTTTGTACCTTCAGTTTTATTGTAATACTTACATCTTTAGTTTATAGGTTTTTTCAATAAACACGATGAGCTTTAGATCGAAATATTGGAACAACTTTGAAAAAGGAAACTATACCTACCCTTGTTTACCATTTGAAATATATCCTCCGTTTAAGCATTACTTATTTACATAGATGCTAAGTAATATACCGAACATCGAGCAATTTGACATTTAAAAAAATCCAATTCATATTAGAGCAAAACAACTACAGTAGAATTACATGTTGTTCTGAATTTAATATTTCTGTTTTTAATAATTTACCTTGTCCCATAAAACGCCTTCACGAAGCATAAAACAAAAGTTAATTTGGCTTGTAAAACTCATTAAAGGGTATATTACTATTCCCTTTGAACAGTTTAAACGGAGTGTTCGCTTTAATTACGGACGTAAAAAAACGCTGAGACCTCGCGAAGTACTTAGTTACGCACATAATTTACTGCTCGCTCTTACACAAGCATTATCTGGAGGAATCTCTATGAGTCGAAATGTGTAATACTCAGCGTTTGGAGAACCAATTTATATCAGAAAAAATGTATGAAGTTGAAATCAAATTTACTTTTTATTGTCTCAAGTTTTCAGTTTTAAGGTTTCACACTATTACACACAGTCAAAGTTTTCAAAAGGCAAAGAACGCTTCGACTCGATCGTGAAATGAGGCAATTAACTATTTTAATTTTAATTTTGTGATAAATCTGGTTTAAACGTATGTTTTTCTTGTTTATGTTTGCTTTAAAAGTAAAGAAAAGCTTTCAAGCTTTATTTATTATAGGACTGAACGGCAATTCACCCAGTTAAAAGCACATCATACGACGTATTTCAAAAAGATAATATCGAAAGTAATATTTTCCCTTTATTGATCGTGATAAAATATTTATGTTCCGTCTTGTAGGTTGTGACGTTAGGCAAGTGTTTGCATACAGTCCGATCGCACCCTCGCTCGCTTCGCCCCACGCAAACATCCATCGCTTCACATCACAACAGGCGCTACCAGACTTGAGTCGTGACGACTGCACACTTGTAGGATTATTCGCTAACTGCTTTGCATGTTTAATCGCGCGAATGTACCTTTAAGCTTTCTAATAATGACCGACATATTTGTATATTATACATAATATAGTCTTAAGTTTTCACGATTCGTTTGAATTATAATTCACGAGGGTATTGTAGAGTAAATAAAAAATGATGAAAATGAAAAAGTTTTTCTTCACAAATCAAATAAGCAATACAAATAAGCAGTTTAATAATGTTGTAAGTATAAGTAGTTCCTCTTCGGTAGACTATGTCTGTTTTTCCTAACTGCTATAATCCTGGAAATTGTAAGCGTCGAGTACTTAATTAGGATTTTCATACACAAACTTAAGTAATTAAACTATAAATACCTATAGTAATTAGTCTACATGGTCACTTTCCAGACTTAAAAATGGCGATAAAATTCGTTTCGGTCTTTTATTAAAATGTAAAGTAAATTTTATCAACAACATTTACTGTGGCGACTACAGCAAAAAATATAAAAAGTCAGCGTACAATAGTACCTACTTACAATTTAGAATGACCTCGCGTTCTATAAGAACTCTAGACAGATTACAGGCAGTCGGGTGACACGACACGTGCCCACGATACGACCGCGTTACGTACAATTTTGTGAATTGTACAGCTGTAGATTTCTCGGAATAAGTCGTTTTCTTAACTTGATTAGTAACCTTTATATAGAGACGTCTTTCGGAGTTTTTGACAAACTACGAAGTTTCTTATTTAGAGTGATGTCCTTAGTAAATATTCTTATTGAGAGTTCGAAAAACTTTTTTATATTTTATTCAGTACAAGTGAAGTGCTAGATAAAAAGAATAGCTTTCAATATTTCAAATGTTTTTTGTAAATAGATACTTATGTGTCAAACTATTTTAACGTATAATGGTAAAAACATTTAGCATTCAAACATAGACTGCCTATTTTACGAGTTTTGTGAGCTTTTTCAAAAGGGACAGATCATAAATAAATTACTTTCCGACGATTTCTTACAACAAAGGAACTATCGCAACAAATAAATATCTCAAAGGGCCGATTCGTTCAATCATCTCAAACGAGCAAGTTGACAAGGGACACAGAAATGCTTTACCATTCCCCCGCTCCAATACATTGCTTATTCGAATAAATCTTTTTAAATGGAACCGCCCCGCCGCCGCCTTCGTGGCGCAGTGTTCGAGTGCGGCGTGAGAGCTCTTGCCTCGGTTCGAGTCCCACCCGGGCTAGTTAGGGAAACCATTTTATACTGACGACCACTTTGGCGAAGTATAAAAAAAAATGTTCCGGGTCTGGGTGTTTATCTATATATGTATTTATATTCTAGGTTCCCCCCTAGTTCGCTACATGGTATCTCATAACACAAGCTTCGCTTACTTTGAGGCCACGTAGTTGGTGTGATTGTCTGGGGATATTATTTATTTATTATTAACTAGCTCGTGCCTGGGTGTATAGTAGGAGACTCCTAGTTCCGCTGTATGGTCTCCACAACACTAGCTATTATACAAGGTGACAAATAGATATTGAAGGAGAGCACTCTGCACTCGATTCTGGTCATAATTATGTAATAAAAGAAGGTACTTAATTTTTCAGCATAGTTTACTAAATAAATTTACAGTTTTACTAGGTCGACGACCGTTCGTGAAACCACATATACCTACCTACCTATTCTGTGTTGATAGCGCCGTGCGTAAGTAGTCACCAGTGTAACCATGCGTTGCGTAATGAATTCTTTAACTCTCGCTTAAGTTTACACAGTAAATAATTCATATTTATTTTTTAATTCAAATAATTTTTTTTCTTCATGAATGATCTCAAACTATCACGTCTTCGAATTTCGAAAGTGGCCCACCAGTCACCCTGTATACGGTCTCAAACATTAATGTGTTTCTTAGGTACTGTTTAACTTTGGCAAAAATATGCAAATATTCTTTGAAAGTCAAATCTAAAAAAAAATTAAAGGAAACCATAAGGTTGGTGTTTTTGATTTTTAAAATTATTATACAAAATATTAATGGTGGTAATCTTTGGTGGTTGTGGCCTGGTTTCTTCCTGATCCGCGTCTTCTAACAACACTACCAGTCTCCTGGTAGCGAGCCCAAACGTTTCGGATAGCTCGCCGCGATACACCTAGGCGTAGAGCTACTGGTCGTAGAGATCCTCCCTCTTGCAGCAATACTAATGCTCTAGAAGCTGTTTCTACGCTCATATGGTGCCGAATACGTGGCATTGTAATGAGTTCTAATGATAAAACTCAAACAAGTGGTGAAACAAATCGAGAAACGTTCGTAACGATAGTGTAAACACAAGTGAATGAGAAATTGTGATTAGGGTCGTTTTAACTTGATTTGTTTATGTCTTTCCACTTGAGGGTAAAGATTAAAAAACTTTGTTCAGAATAATGTTAAGAATACATAAACATATCAATTTTATGCAAAGACACTTAGACTAGCTTAAAATTAAGTTTAAAGTGTCATACAATCGTTTTTTTGTGAAAAAAACGAGGTGGCCCCTATTTTGTTTTGAGTAGTATATCTATATCATTTAATTTAATTTGCTTCCATGATGGACTGGGAGCGAAAGAAAAACATAGATTGTACCAGCTGCTTCTCTTCCCGGGCAATTGTGGGCGATAGGCTCATCCCCTGTCACTGCAATAGCCTCTCTCCGTCATTATAATACCTCATTTGTCAAACGTGACATCAGATGGTCCTATAACCTCTGGTGTTTTGCCGACCCCATAAGGGATACAGGCGTGAAGTTATGTATGTATGTATAATTTGATTGTTTGCTTCTAGAGTAAAAAGATTACTTATTTGCCTTTAAGTACTATTATAGAAACGACAAAATGTGTTTACGATTTATGTTTCACACAGTATATAAAAGCTTCCTTTATATACCGGCAATATTTAATGAAAAGTCAGTTCTTACAGACCCGTGTGCTATCATCTTCGACCTCATCTTCACTTACCATCAGGTGACATTGAGGTCAAAAGAAGGATTTCTCAGGGCCCACATAGTTGGTGCAGTACTTTGATTTATTTATTTATTTAAATATCCGTTTTAACAGGTGATCCTCGTGAAGTGGAACGAGCCGTACCAGAAGTTGGCGTCCTGCGACAGTTCGGGAGTGATCTTTGTATGGATCAAGTACGAGGGAAGATGGAGCATAGAGCTGATCAACGACAGGAGTACTCCCGTCACGCATTTCTCGTGGTCACATGATGGACGCATGGCTCTTATATGTTATCAGGTAAGTTCAGTTTTTTAACGATACTTTGAATCTTGTTTTAAGGTTGCCCATTGCATTACTTTTTCCATACAGACAGACTACGGAGACCTATTTGGTGTTATTTGATGCTATCCTTACCATATAATAATATAGCATTCAGAAAACCTTGTTTATGAGTCAAATAAGTTTATTTTTTGATAAGTTTATGTTTTCGACGTATTTATCTTAGAAGAATGATGACTCTACATAGTCAAATGTGTTATACCGACTTACACCATACAAAATCTATCCTGAATAAAAACAGTTTCATAAATAGAAGTTATTATTTCTAGCTGCAGCTTCGTTAAAACGTCTGTACATAAAACAAAAAACAATTTAAGACTTCGTAAGAGCAGTATCTAAAATATTCAGACTGTATTTCAGTAGCTGCCTGAAATTATAAGATAACAAACTCAAAGCAGGATTTCAATTGCGTTCGAGACAATGCCTATTCATAACCTACATTTCTTGCAGTCTCCTGCCCGCCTGGTTATTGTACCGCAGATTTATTGTTGCGTAGCTATTTAGCTATTAAATAATTATATGGTCAGCACTTGTGTGATGCGGGACACGTCGGTTTATCTTATTTACGTTATGTAATTTGACAGACACTGAAGGATTTAGTTGAATTAGGCCTGCAATGGATAACATTAGTTTGTGTATTAGATTTTGTAACGGTTAAGGTATTTAAACTTTAAAAAAATCTATTGTATCAGAATTTATAGGTACTTAAAGTATACAATAACTTGCATCTTTTTTAAATCATACCTAAACATAATAGTACCTAATTATGTTGCAGCAAGATGACATTATCTGCCAATGTGTGTGATATTATTGCTATAGAAGAAAAAAAAGATTTTATGTGTAACAAGTTAATAAAGGAAACTGTTTTTCTTTAAACTACTTTATTCAGGATTAGGTATCATTTACCAAATCTTATTCCAAATCTGAGAATGCGGTTCAATAATATATTCATGCCTAGTAAGCTTTAATACTTACTAGATAGGTACATTATACAACAACGCAATGTTGTACATTATTATCAAGTAACATATACCTTAGTCAAAATATAATATTAGCATTACAAGCCTGCTTCAGGATTTGCCTCTTAAAAATAATATCGTAGAAAAGAGAATGCAAGAAAGGTATTATAGACATTATAGTAGTTCAATATTCAATCCTAAAAAGTTCATACAAAACAAGAAACTGCTAAGGCAACAGTCTGGCATAAATAATAGGTAATAACTATAACTACAAACACGCTTTATTGCTTAGACTGAAGAAATAAAATAATTACACCCAGAAATTAAAACCGACTTCACGTCAAAACTTTACCTGAAGTATAAGTTCGTCGAGGTAAGTTTTTTCCGTACTCATACATATTTTTTCAAAAAAAATAAATTTTTCATGAAGTTCTCAATCGATTTCGATGAAATTTATTTGGAACCTTTTAAGTATCTTTCATCAAATGAAACAGGAATATTTAAAATCGATTCATAATTGTCCAAAAAATCGTATAACAAAGACACAAAAAAAACATACACACGAATTGAGCACCTCCTCCTTTTGGAAGT
Source organism: Stenoptilia bipunctidactyla (assembly GCA_944452665.1). Classification (NCBI taxonomy): domain Eukaryota; kingdom Metazoa; phylum Arthropoda; class Insecta; order Lepidoptera; family Pterophoridae; genus Stenoptilia; species Stenoptilia bipunctidactyla. Next base: position 18,496,146 of record OX101728.1, read on the forward strand.
CGATTGAAAAAGAGAGCTTACATTTACAGTGACGAAAATTTCAAAGCAAACAAGATGCATTTTTAACTCCAGTACTTACAGACTTTTTTGATGTAGCGAAGAGTTAGTATATTATATTTTGTTAAGGCAACAAAAAATCGATATAAATCATATTTTTATTTACATGATAACACTAAATAAAAGAAAACAGTTTTAGCTAAATATAGCAGTACTTCGAGGTGGAATTGCTTCGAATCCCTACTGACTTTCCCGCTAGGCAAAAATACATATATATGCAAGAATTCTAAAAGATTATTTTTCTGGAAGAAATACGTTTATATTTCTTATACTTTATTTTTTCTTTTATTTTACAAGTTTTCCTTTTTCCTCGACTCCATTTATGATTATGAATATAAATAATATGAATATAAAATTCGTAGTAGAGCCTAAAAAAAAAATTCTGTACGCGTTTAAATCCGTAAAGTTGCAAAAACTAAAGAAGCCGCGAAAACTGAAAGCTGGCCCGGTAAAGGTCGGCTAAAATAACATGTGAATAAATCTGTCCATTTTTGAAGTGCTTGCGTGCTTTTTTCTCATTTGTCTATTTCTTTATAAAAGTCCTATTTAAAATTTTTACTCATGAGTTATTTTCAATGTTTGTAACAAATTACACATTGTTTATTTGTTTTCCCATTAGCTTGATCAATAGAAGTTTATTTGAATATCATAAAACTAATGACGAAAATAGTTACTAAAAAGCTCAACCCTTTTGGTTACACAGACAAAAACTATTTCAAATGTCCACGTCTCTCATCGAACTTTTAAGCTCACGTATCCAAGTATCCCCTTTCACGAGAACACCTACTTGTTCCGTGACCCACTCAACTCAGACGTACAGAGTATCGTCACGGTACAGATTCTCAGAAAATGTCACCCCAATTTCGCTAAAAGGTGTCTTGGTGAATCAGAGCGAGATTGCGATCACGACATGAAACCAAACGAAGCTGCCTCGACACGAGCTAAGTCACATCGATTATAGTACGTCCTTAATAAATGCTTTCGAGTCAAAGGATGCTGTTTTAGAGTAAAGTAGCACGGAATTTGATACGGTTGATCAAATCCTGTTTGTGTTGTTGTTTTCAGGAAGCTATGTCTACTAATTTTTTTGAACGCACTAAACTCTGGAACTAAAAGCTGGGTTTGACTAAAAAAAAATTCTTTTGATCTCTTGAGCCCTTAGGGGAAGGTTATGTTTTATCATAAAATTCCTACGAGATACGCGGATAAAACCGCGAAGTATGTTTCTTTACATGCGCTAATTTCTGAAATTACCGTTCTGATATTATGAGAAATTATTTTACCATCTTGCAAGTTTGACAAGGAGTTTCGGGATCACATATGAGTTACGCGGATTAAACCACGCGAAGCTGCTAGAGGTTCAATTTAAGTAAAGATACTTAATTAAATGTTATAATTTTACAGTACTTACAGTTGGGTACATTAATGACTTGCTCGTTCCTATCGGTGCTTTCTTTAAATGTAGAGTGGTTTAGCATATGAAGAATTACAACATTTATAGTTATTCATTTTACTTTAAAGTAAAAAGTCTATTTATAAATCATTCCATATTGTAAAAAGACATATGGAATGATTTATAAATAGACTCTAAATCTGACTCTAGGTTGCACGTTAAAAAATAATAAGGTAAATACGTACTGATCAAATGACCATAATTTTCAGAATACATTACTTAATTCATTGCAGTGTTAATTAAAGGATGATGCATAATTTTGGTACCCACCTCCAATAGCCATGTAGGATAAGCCGTTGGATAGGTCTTAGTAACCTGAATCAAAGTTACAATTGCACCAAGTTTCGATCGTTAGTCCGTTCAGAATCAAAATCGCAGACGGGTCACCTATAGCATATCTGTTGATCTATAGATTCTGTTGCACACATGAATTTTTTTTTTTTAATTTGCGGTCGGAGGTTTTGATTATTTAATATTTGGTTGGTTATCAGCTTGAACTCAGAACCAAGACAGACGCCATAGCAATTCTGGTCCTAGAAGATGAACTCTTTTCAACGATATATCACACATGTCTATTGAAGCGGGTACCAGATCTTATACAAAGTTATGCATGGACTATTTATAAAAATATTTACCGACAGACTACATACGATTTTTTGCGTTCTTAAAAATATCGATATTATTTTGGCAGTTTATTATAATAGCCCTTTATTTATTAAAAGCCCAACAGCCCTTGATGCGCTTGTAGTAGAACGCGTATAACCCAAATGTCCACCGCTTTGTGGTTGGATCACTCTAGGGTCTGCCTCACTAAGGACACACACATATAAACTATATCGCTAAATATTATCGCGTTAGCGATGGTGTATTTTGTCTGGCAGTGTTCTAATCGAGTTCACTTTAGAACCTTGTACCATCTTCGGCTTCATCGTCTCTTGACATTAATTGAGGTTAATATATAAGATCCAACGCGCCTGTTGTTAAATACAAAGTTTAAGTTAAAACAGCCGTCGCCGTTTCTCAATCTTCAAGCTCGCCAGGTCGAAGTAAATAAAGACCATAATTAAAATTATATTATCCCTATAAAGTTGTTTACTTTTAATCAACTGATGTCTGGCAAATAAAGCCTTGTTTACTGTTTCGCTAAACAGCTCGAGGTGAGAATTCGCTTCTCCGATCAATACGCCGAGTAATAGCAGGGCTTAATGTAGACTCAAATTGGATTATGAATCCGGAGCCAGCCACAAGCGACGGTAGTAACAAGATATTATTTTGCTTTGATTAACTTCAGCAAAGTATGTTGAGCTTATATTGTGGTTGATTATCGAGGAGTAGAATAATTGGATAGCTTTTTTAAGTTGATTAATTAGCTTTTCTGAACGTGGAACGTTTTGCTAACGGCTGGATGCAACAATAGTTTGTGAGAAATTTAGTCATCAAGTTTCCAATTTTTTTATTTTTAATTAAAGGTGTTTTGTGAAGCTGAGCGTAACGTAATAAATATTAACAAAAAGTGTATTTAAGTGATCTTTATTTACTTACCATGGTCTAGTATTCCGTGGTTCGGAGCTGAATTGCGCAATGTGAAAAGTATGTCCATTGCAGCGTGTTTATTAAGGTTGAAGCTTGTCTTAGACTGAATGTCATATTAAGAGAATGTCTTCCCAGTTATTGACGTATCTACGAATAAAAAATAGGTATATGTACCTATACTTTAAGTAAGTAAGTTAAACTGCAGCTCCACTTGCATTAAATTAATAACCTTAATAAATTATCCTTATCCTAAAGGCCTGCCCGCCATCAAGTAAGAGTCTCTTGAGTTAGTCTTCTCTTTAAAGTCTATACGGATTGTAACGTTTTTAAATTTCACTGAGCTCGGTGGTTGAGCGCGCCCAGCAAAGACTGAGATCTACGTTCAATTATTTAGATTACCTTATTATCTTATTACCATATTATCCCAAGGATTACCTTATTATCTACCCAATTCGACTTAAGATCATTGGATATTTAGCTACCTTACATTCATTCAGCCGCCACTCAGAAGTTAGGCGAACAAGAACTAACTTGATCCGATTCTCGTTGATACACAAACACAAATTACCATTTTGATGACACCCATATAGCATTGATACGTCTTGCCAGTGATGACGTGTAGCACTAATACGTGGTCGCGAAATATGGGCCTTAATAAAGTAACTCAAATTCGCTAGATGGGCAACGACAAGCTGCTCAGAAAAACTCGAGTCATAAATTACTTTTCAATATTTTAAGAACAATTAAGCATGCAAAAATAACTTAAAATATTAGAAATTAGAAGGGGTCATAGGCAAACAAACGTCACCGAAAAAGCTAGGCGGATCGCAAAGTGAAATGGCAATAGACAGGGAACATAATTTGCATAACAGACGGTCGTTAGGGAAGTAAGGTTCTCCAGTAGTGACCACGTATTAGCCGACACAGCGAACTCTATCTAGTAAAAAGTAAGTCGCCCGTAAATGCTAGTTGTAGTTAGTGCAGGCCTGAGTGACGTGAAAAACCTTGGATGAGGCCTGATAATGATGGTAAATTGTATTGTATTGATGTTAATAATAAAATTTTGTTCACAGGATGGTTTTGTTCTCGTGGGCTCAGTAGCAGGGCAACGCTACTGGTCTTCAATGCTTACATTGGACGCTCGGATCACCAGTGGATGTTGGACTCCGGACGACATGCAGGTCTACCTCGGCACGGCTTCAGCTCAACTGGTTGTAATGGACGTACACGGCGCTATGGTGTCACAGGTAATTAATAAGCCTGCGGCTATATTCAAACATGGAGGTAGCAAATAGTAATAACAGCTTGTTATTCCGGTAATTACCTACTCTTGCTTTGTATTTCTATAATAAAGTAGGCCCTTTTAAAACACCGCGCTGAAAGTAATTACTTCGCCTCCTACGTAAACATTATATCACATTTATTAGTATATGAATAACAACTCGGCCACAGAAATTGTTCAAAGAATTTGTGTAGTGAATAAAACATAAGGAACGTTTAAAGTACTGCGAACTATAAAGCAAGAAGAAAATTAAAAAGTTTTGCGGGTTCATTCGGAGCTACGGGATGCTGTGTAATTTATCTCTCCGTGGAGGTAAAGTGGCTTTGTTTTACCGAGATAAATCTGCGCTGTCCTTAGCAAGTGACCTCTTGTTCCCTTAAAGCAATATGTGCTTAGATTAACAACACAACCACAGTGCAGTCTAAATAAACCAATTAATCTAACGGAGCTTGGTCGTTACGAATATTTTATCACTACATCCTCTGATTTGCGTCCAAACTCACCGAGACACATTGTACACAGAATATTTCATGTTTTGGCGAAAAGTAGTCGAAGAAACTTTGAAATTTTGATGATTCTTATTGAACAACATGTTATTTACGGTTTCGTATCGTATCTATAGGCAAAATTGCCTAAATACTTTTACTACTAATAAACACTGTTTACTTTTGTATAAATTTATGTTATTAGGTTTAGTCCAAGACAATATTTTATATACAGATTTGAGGCTATTACATTGGATAAACAAATTAAAAAAGCCACCGCTGAGTCACCCCCGCAATAAAAACGGCCTTACAAGGCCCTTTTTTGCACTCGTTTCCTTACAATAATAAATAAAATAAATTGATTCAAGAAGGTCATCGTTCATAACATGCTTGCGAATATTCTATCACAAAATTGCTTCATAAAAAGGCACTTTAATCAAATCAGTTACTACTTAACATAATAAACCTCTACATTCATGAATACGTTTAATATTTTGTAGGACTGCTGTAAATTAAATAATGTTCATTCCAAAGGTGACACAACCTTGGCCTCAGTCTAGAATGTAATACCTACTGTAAGGTGTGGTCAATTTTGGTGAATTTGAGGTTATTTTTTCGTATTATGGACAATGATCTAGGTTTAACGATCACTTTAGAGATGGAGTTAACCTGTCTGCCTCAGACGCGAGTGGTTGCGCGATCGATTCCCGCACAGAGCAAAGAAAAAAAAAAGTTCCATGTCTGGGTGCTTATCTATTTATGTATTTATATTCTAGGTTCCCCCCTAGTTCGCGACATGGTATCCCATAAAACAAGCTATGCTTACTTAGGGTCCATGTAGGGGGTGTGATTGTCTTGGGATTTCAATTTTATTTAATTTTAATATTATTTATTTTCACTAAAATAGAAATAACTAAAAAAAAATAGATGAAACTTTAAATAGCATTACCACAATGTTTATATTTTATTGAATAGTACAAAATAATTTCATCATAAAATTGTGCATTGAAACCTAAATTACCTCGGTCAGTAAACCGATTCAAATCCTGTCTTTGTCACTTTTGTTTCACCAAAATAATATGGTAAAATAAACGTGATCCAAATTGTTCTTGACCAGGCACTAGAGTTTAGGCACTCTGGCATCTGGTCTCATATCGAAGTAAGATTCATCAAGTTAGAACACTCGACGAACGAGCTCTTAAATAAACTGTACCACATTTTCAGGGTAGGTCGTACTTGGCACTCTCAAACGCTTCCGCGAGTGGAGATCCACTTCACGCAAACGATTTGTAAATGTTTCTTCGCTTTCTCAATAGTCTTAAAAGCTTTGAACCGATCCAGTCATCGTGTGTAGTCGGCAGTGATTTAGATGTAACGATCGTGAAAACTTGACTCATTAGGTACAATTGCCTTTACTTTGTTGAAGTAGATCAGTGATGAGGCAATTGTAAAAAAATAAAAGTTTTATAAAATAATTAAAGTCACTGAAAAGTAACTCATTGTAATAAACTTCAATAATTTATCAAGTAATTTTCAACACTTAATTTGATTAATTTCATAAGTTCTAATTTTTTTTGCACGAACGCCCAAAGCCAATGTTCGACAATAAAATTTGGTAGTAGTGGGCCAAATGTAGATATTATTAAAAAATAGCACTTATCACAAACACTGTAAGTTTGTAATTTAGGTTAGTCGTAGTTCTCCTTTCTAAACCACGCAAAATATTTACAGGTGCAACTAGTGGCTGAAGGAGGCATAACATCAATGGCGTGGTCATGCGAAAAATTCAAAATGGAGGAAGGCGAAGAAGGAGTAGAGCCAAGTGGGGCTCATGTCCTGGCCGTGGCTTTAGGCAATGGGGAGATCCTGCTGCTGCGGGGCCATGATGATGTGAGCCCCGTGAAGATCAGCACGGGCATGGAAGGCAGCACCCTGGCTATGGAGTGGGCCAACTCAAAAGAACTTCTAGCTGTCGCAGGGACAATGCAATCGGGTGAGTTTAGTTCAATAAAAGTCTGTTGTTAAGCGTGCATTATATTAATTAGATGTTTAATATAAAGGTGGACCCAAGAAAAAAATTTGCTTAAATAAATGAAAAAAAGGGGTTAATCTGGGACCTCTCGTTTGCCGGACGAGTGAGCTATCGGGGGCTGGCGGTACGCCTCGAAATTACTTAACACATTTTTGTTTTTACGTTATATTGCTAACGTAGCTCCATCTAATGGTATAGCTTTGCAGCTAAGACCACCCGAGACAGAAATTGTGAATCCCAGTTAAAGTGAAGCATTGTAATGTGTAATGATATTTTAAAAGCATTTGGGAAACCAATTTTATTAGTCATTCGGGTCAATCCGGTCCTCAAAGGACCTCGTTTTATACCAGGAGTTGTAACTTCTATCGCGTAAATCATACACTTAAGCAAAGTTTCTTGTTCAGGTTAGTTAGATAGATCTAATATATCGTAGACTTTACAGTTTTTTTTAATTTGATTCAATAAAGAAACATTTTCTGAAATACCTACTCTATCTAATTACCCTTTATTTCAAGTTTAAAAAACATTGGCCGTACACCAAAACTTACTTTCTGCCTCTAATTGTTTCCTTACGTTTTTTAGATCCAATTGCATATTCATGGCTTTCAGTCAGACCTTTAAAATTGCACGCCACTTTATACGACGACGCCGAGTCAAAACTGAGTTTTGTAAATAAATATTTCTAAATTTCATCTTTATTATCTAGCCCAAACAATATGTAGCAGTGCCTTATAGGACTTATGTTATAAGCTAATGAATAAATAATTTTAAGAAATATTAAATAAATGAATATTAAATATAAAATCCATGACTTGTCTGTTGTTATCTGTGTGATGAACACCCCAATCTGCTCTAACCGAAATGTGAACTAGGAGCTTTGGAATAAAGGCAATATTTTTACCAGTTCACCATCCAGCCGTTCAAGTCTAAGATACTCATATCGCCCATGTTATCGGCTTGTGATTTCGATACATGATTCGTTATGCAGCCTAGTCAGTGTGAATTTCCACCAATATTGAATATTGAAAAGCGAATGAAAATGAGCCGATTTGGCACGCCATACAAATACAGATACAAAAATTTTGATTGAAAATCATGATTGTTTACTAGATACTTTGTAAACAATTTTACATAACATGAAATCGATTCTGTCCTAATAACAACTTTATGTCCTGACTGTAAAACCTTGACTACCGTTGGCAATAATATTGTGTTAGTATGTGTTATTATGATTCGTGTGATAAAAAAATTCGCTGAAGCTTTGTAGTTAAGGTAAATAAACATTCATGGTTTTCACTGTTTTGGATATCTCTTTCATTATTACTTTTACATATATCGAGCACATAAATGCCATCCAATCTTCAATGCTTAAATTTTTCGAATTAATTCACAAACATTATCATTACCTAGTTAGAATAATTAGAACCTTTATTCGAAACTAGCTGTATCCGCGGCTTCGTTCGCGTGGACGACTAAACTTATCGATTAGTTTTCTGTGTAAAGTGCTATTTGTGTAGAAAGTAGGTAATCTATCGACCATACCGGTATTAATACTTCTGTCCCGGCGCGGGCCCTTTGTGGCTAATTACAATAGAAAGCCAATTGTGTCTCATTAGAGGTGATTAAGTAGATATATATAGTCTTTTCTCGCGACACCGCTTGCGTTCTGTAAGTTTTTTGTAGTAGAATTCTACTTTGTAACCTGTTAAGCAGGATAACCCATAGCGAAGCTGACGTTCATTGCAACGAATGCTCACAAAGATAATGGTTACGACAGATAGTCCCCGTACGACATCAATTGGGAGCTTAAGCATACACTTCACTATCAGTGAGCCCTTCCGGACTATGAACATAAAGGTTCCTTTGACTACTCATGCTAAAGCTGACCATGTGAAAAGCAACTCACGCTACGATCGACGCCAGCAACGCCTAGAGTCTGACCTTGTGCCTTATTTATTGTCATAGCGTAACATTAAGCTACTGCAAACTGTACCTACTCTCTTAACCTGAAATGGGAAATTGTTCGGAATCAAATGAATTCTAGGAATCAAAACACTTTCCCCAGCACCAAAACCGGTTAAAATGTCTGCTTTTATTATGTGAACACTAACGAAAGTCTGCGCTTTATCACTATGCCTAGTAATTCCACATACGTGATTTTCTGTGCGATCAAGATCGATAAGTATTTTATAGAATAGAAAATCTTTATTGTTTTTTAAACTTACAAATAACTTATGACTAAACAGTGCATACTTATACAAACATAAATATCTTACCTAAAAACAAAAGGCGACGACTCAGCCTAATGCTTTGCTAGGAAGCTAGCAAAGCGCTGATTTTCAGCCGCTGCCTGGGAGTAGGTAGATACAGACTCATTCTTATACATATGTTCTTAATTAATGCTCATAAATAAGAGTAGGCAAAAACGCGACATACACATTAAGAAGCCAACAGAGTAATTTAAAATGTAAATATATATATACAGAAACAACCAAGCAATAAAACATAAGCATAAAAGAAAAGCCCGCAAATAATGGAATGAATAAATGTAACAGGATTTTCATTTGAAACTAATAATAAATAATTACTAATAATAAAAAGTATTGACTTTAGATTTAAACAACAGATATAACAGATATAAGTTTTAAATATAAGTTTTATGTGTTTATTCATTGAGTTGATGTTTAAGACGACATCAAACATGAGACAAGCCAGAAGAAGTTGTTGACGAGCCCTCATTTTGAGAATATTGTGGCTATCAAGGTATGGTGTTACATGTGTTCTAGGTGGAATATTGAAACAGTAACGCGCACATGCATTTTGGATCCTTTGTATAAGTTTTTGAGATCGTTCCAGTATGCAAGGACTATATAAAGTCATGCAGTAATTTAATTTAGATAGAACAAGGCTTTCACATAACTTAATTCGCAATTCTGTTGTAACATAGCTCCGTATCCCATAAAGCAACTTGAGACGATAAAAGCATGTGCGTGCACATTCAACTATATATTTATCGAAATGTAGCGACTCATTAAACACAATACCCAAGTTGCGTGCCTCAGTCACTCCTTCGATTTCTGTCCCGGTTAGTTCAATTTTAAAATTTATGTCATTTAACTTTATAAGTTAACTTTTTAACTTTGCTTTTTAAACATAGTATGAGCTATTTTTCCTCCAGATGTCGCTGTTATTCCTGATAAGTAAGTATTCCTAATAGAATTTTTCCCAAAGTATTATTAGCATTAAAGCAGACACGGTCAAATAAATTTTTTTGCTTGGATTTCATATTATAGTATTATAGTTAGTTTCTGCAGCGTACTGCCTATTAATACGTTCGAATAGCTATCAACACTGATTTACGGCTAAGCTCAAATATTAAAATATATCTATAATATCTAATAATGTTTTTAAGTTTTTGCATTTAAAATCCTCAATTATTCTTAAATAAATGAAAAATGTGATAAATAAAAATTACCCGACCAGGATTCGAACCTGGGACCTCTCGTTTGCCGTAGCTCAGTGGAAGAGCACTCGTCACTGAGCTACTGGGCGTACCGCCAGGTCCCGGTAGCTCAGTGGAAGAGCACTCACTATAATATCTATTTGCAACTGCAGCAAAAGAAATGTATTTTCAAGCCTTTAATAACTGTTTTGTGAAATATGCGCATTCTTATTTCCCTCCCCAAACAGCTTTTTTGCATTACGGATAGAAACGTCAGGCAGTGTAATTACTAGAATTTAACATATCTAATGTCCCAGATTCGGCAAGGTACCCCTTTTTTTTACTGGAGGAAAACGTGCGATCACGTCCCCGACCACCCAAGGGGAGCGGCGGGGTATGTGGGGATGATCCGGCAGATGGCCGGACCCACCCACTAAAAACCTCCAGGTGTACCTCATCCGCCATAAGTGGAGCTCACGGTACCACCATTGGCATTACCCGTGAGCCCCGGCGGGTTGCACTCAGCCTCAGCCGAGCGCCCTCCGACGACGGAAATGGTCCAGTACACAAGACCATTTCCCCACCATAGCCCTAGTAGCCGTATCAGGTCCCCTCACCTGCTACGGCTGGCTATCGGGAGGGAGAAGGTGAGCGTATCTCCTTCTCCGTCCCCCCCTCCGCCTACGGCGGATCGGTGCCGGGGAGGCGTCATCCTCCCGGTATCGCTCCGCTGCCTCCTTCTGCGACATTACGTCCTCGCAGAAGGAGGTCATGGCCGCCCAAGCCTCTCGACTCCCCAACATGGCCTTTACCAGGCTGGGAAGCGAGAGGTCCCCTCCGACGACAGACGTCAAATCGTGCCGCTGCCGACCCCACGCTGGACACAACGTCGGCCGCCCCACAATGGTGACACTCTGTCGTCACCTCCCTCCGGGCGACCGCAGGTAGTGACCGAAACAACTATGTCCGGTCAATACCCGGCAAGGCACCCCTAATTACCCTTGAGTTGCAAGTGTCTATCGGCGGTAGTAATTTAGCTTCGGATAACTTGGGAAAATACATATAAATAGATGAAAATATGAAAATGTGTTTAATTGTTGTATTTTTTTCTTTAACTGATGTCGATGTTTCTTATTAATTAACTCAATATTTGGGTTTGACAAGAGCTCGCTGAGGATACTTTCATCGTTCCTTGACTGTTACGTGTGTGTGTATTCCGATTTTTTTTTTATGAATTCGAAACAGTTTATATGTACTTATAGTTATTTTGTGTTCCATAAACGATAATGAGTGCATTCGTTATTTTATTTTGTAGTTTTTTATGTTTGTCTCACCATATCTTTGTAGCACATCCTGATAATTGGATCTGGTGAAAGATGTTGTTTTACAGTCGCATTCTAAATTGTAGACCGTTATTTAATATTATTCGTATTCGTTTGTTTATTCGAAAACCAATACCTACTACACAATTTATGGTTTCGTTCAATTGCTTACGTATTCATGTACATGCATAAAGCAATGTGTTGCCAAATCCTTAACTATTAGAATAGCGATAAATTGTGTGAGTTCTTATTTGTTTGATGTTTGAGAAAACAGAAACGATATATTGAGATTAACAGTTTGTTCTATGTGAAAATTTTATGTTGGTAATGGCAGCATCGTTAATCTAACTTCCATGGCCGAGACGATTTTTTTTATTATTATGAGCCAATATGTTTCGTCTCTACGACTTATCTACGGAAAACGTCTATTTGTATTCGGGCTAATATTCAAATCTACTGAACAAATTTTGATCCGCTTTATACCTACCATTCTCAAGGGTAGTTTTAATAGTCTTTACGGTGTTACCAAACCAATGGTACGGTTTTTTCTGCCTCGTAAAAACTATCAATCGACGTCGATTCGTCCATTCTACCATCGATCGACGGTCGATCGATTGGTGTTGAACCCTTCGTAGGTTCTATTAAAATCACCAACGAGCGGAGTTATGAAACCATTTTATGTCAACAAATTCGGTGAAATATAGATTTGAAAATACTAAAATTGAGATTGCACCAGAGCGGAGCAGTTAGTTTAGAATAAATATAAATTGCAATTATCAACTCTACAGAATTTAAATTCTTATTTTCTCAAAAAGTTTACTCATAACTTCTTTATTAACGTAGGTATAATATCATCATAAAATACACGTTATTCAAATACAATACGTAATTCCACCTACCTCCTATCTAGTATTGTTGTTTGCATGAAAAATGGATGCGTTGAAAGCCCGCATTCAATTCCATTTGATAAATGACCCTATTCAGTGTTACCGAGAGACGCTTTTGAATTCGTTTACCCAATTTACGGGAGATGCAAAAGCTGGTTTGAACCCCTTTAGCCTTGGAACGTGTTCGACTTACAAAGAAAACTAATCCACGGTATTCAAAGTTACTCTGAAATAATATTCACATTTTAAATAGTCTTAATTTTGTAAGTCTGTTATCAATATTGGTTCTATATACAATCTAATAAGCTTATATAAATAAGCTTCAAATTTGCTTCACTTGTCCAATAGGTATGTCTTTAAATTAATAGATGTAACCAGATATAGGAACGTTTCATTTCCCGGTATTAACAGAAATCATAGGCCGAATATAGGCCGAATGAAGTCTCTTACTTCAAAAGACAATATTAAAACATTAGGTATTTAAATTAAATAGCTGGTTAAATTATTTTTGTCTCCGTCTTATTTCAACATGGTAGGTACCAAAATTTTCTGACTGTAATATAACTTTAACTATCAACCATTATAGGGTCTAAAAAGTAAAAATAAGGGTATAAATACGGCAAGCCGACATGCTAACCTTCAGTTAGTTTGGACGATGATGGTGTTTGTAAAGACGCCGTAACGTCGAGTAACAATAAAAAAATAAAAGAAAGGCGATAAAATCAGGTGAATTTACCTTTAAGACAATATTAGGACAAATTCGGTAAGAAAGACAAGAGAATATTCTATTCTAAATAGAAGATGAAAAATAAAACGGAAAATGAAGTCGCTCTAGATAGTTTTCCACTTGTTTATTTGCTATATATTTTTGTGTTCCTGCACCTTTATGAGCAGTTTACCAGATTCTCAATTTACCAGATTCTTAATTAACCAGATTCTCAGCTTACCAGATTCGCAACTAACCAGATTTTGTACTATCAAGCAGGAAATGCGTATCCCGGTGATAAGCAACAATATACAAAAGCAGTGCTAATGTAAAGTCGTAATTTAGGCATCATTTTGATGAACTTTATGACATTATTTATTTATCTGGCTAATGGCAACGAGTGGTTGTAAATCTCATAAGATATATATACCTAACCGGATTATGTGGGTACCCTTGGGTACTTGGACTACTACAACTTTTAACTTTAAGCAATAACTTTTTAGTAATTGTTATTTTTTAAATAACAATAGCAATAAGACTTTAGGAGCAGTACCTTTACACATTTTCACTGACAAAGATACCTACCCAATATGGTGGATCAATTCCGGAACCTTGCCATTCTGTAGCAACTTTTAGTTTTACTTTCGCAGAATTCACCTTAATTTGTAAAACCACGGCTGTTTAAGTTATAGGCCTTGTAGGGGCTCAATAGTTAAGTAATTTGAAAGGCAAATGTGTAAATTAACAATTCACATTTAAAAAATTAACAAGCAACTGATTTTATGGTAATTGCTGAAGGGATAAAGTTTATCTCTTGAAGTATTTAAGGCGCGGTCTATTCTAAAATTTTGCGGAAAAAATATCGTTCAACCATCTTTTTTTATATTTGCGTTGTTTAACAAAGTGATATAAAAATCATTTCTTTCGGTCTTACGGTTTAGGAGCTATAGTTGTTCAAAAAGACCCCTTTGCTCGCGTTGGCAAAATTCACCATAATTTGAATATTGTAATAATAAATCGTAATAATAAATTGAATTAACGATTCCATACTTTACCATACTCCATACTTTACCATACTCCATACTTTTCGACGACCGGCTGGTGTAGCGGTAACATACATTGCCTTCTATGCCAGAGGTCCTGGGTTCGAATCCCGGCGGCGGCAAACGACTAATATCTGTGATGAACTCAGATATTAGTCGTCAAGTCATGGATGTTTATATGTTTATTTAAGTTTATTCTAATAAAAAATATATATTTATTCAATATGTATGTTTATATATTTCTTAAGTATATCAGTTATCTAGTATCCATAACACAAGTTCTTTAAGAAACTTAATTTGGGCTAGATAATGTTGTGTGAGTGTCAGAAATATTTATTTATTTATTTATTTATACTAGTTTTATTTTACAGACATGGGTGTAACGTAAATTGTAACATTAAAAAGTTAGGAAATAACTTTTTAAATACTAATTGCCGAAGGGAAAAAATTGTTGTTTTAAAGTTTTTAAGGGCATCCCTGATGCTGACGCTTTATTATATTTTTTTTTTTTCGAAAACTACATCGTCACTATTACAATATTTGAGTTGTTAGGCAAATTGATATAAAAAACACTACTCTCGGTCTTACAGTTTAAAGGCGTTACCACACAAGAAGCCCTCAAATACTGTAAGAATTAAACTATGCCCAAATTCCAAAAAAAAAACTGTCATTTTTCAGATTTTTTCTATGCCGTTAGTTACTTTGAATTTTCATCTTTACAATAATCCATATTAATATTTAGCCCCTACAATACAAACTTAGAACTTAAACAGCCGTTGTTTTTACAAATTATGGTGACTTTTGCAAACGCGAGCAAACGGAAATTTTTGACCAACTGTCACTTCTAAACTGTATAACCGAGAAATAATTTTTACATCAATTTGTTAAATACCTAACTAAATAACTTAAATAACTCAAATTGTAATAGGATATGAAAAAAAATGGGTGAACTTTGTAGATCTCTCAAAATTTTAGAATAAAGCGCCCTGATGCCCTCAAATACTGCAAAAGATAAACTTTATCCGTTCGGCAATTACAATAAAATCAGTTCCTTGCAATTTTATTTAAAGCTAATAGTTAATTCAAACATTTATCTTTCAAATGACATCAATATTGAGCCTCTGCAAGACCTAAAAATAGCCATTGATTTACAAATCAAGGTAAATTCTGCGAAAACAAAACTAAAAGTTGCTACAGATTGGCAGGGTTTCGGAATGATTTACCATATGGGGTATTTTCGGCGATGAAATTGTGCATAGGAACTGTCCTAAAGTCCTATTACTACTTGCTGGGACATACTGTACACTTATAATAATAATAAAAATCATTTATTTCAGACCATAATAATCCATTATTCTGTTAGTAACAATTTGACTTATACATAATATGTTAGTAGTGAATCCACTTGAAAAATTTTAGAATAACATTCAATAGTAGTTTAAAATTTATTTTGAAAGCCCCGGAACTGACGTGCAAAGTGATGACAGTCCGAAGCAAGGAAGTCGCCGTGATTAATTAATGGTCGGTCACCCATATTGTAACGATTGTTGCGTAACCTGCTATAACAAATTATATGCATAGAAACCTCTCTAAACTACGAATACTTATAAATTACTGTATGGTAAAATACTTCACTTTTTAGTAAATACTAGCTGTAAACCCGCGCAATTTCGGATCCTACGGGAACATCGGGGTAAAAAGTAAGTTCATATGTGCTATACCAGACTGTACACTATTACTATCCCAGATATTGCTCTTTTTGACCAAATTGAACCCCCTCCTTTTTACCTCCGGACTACCAGACGCAGACAGAACTTCCATCCCTATATAGTGGATTTACCAAGAAGTCGAACAAAACGCTTCGATAGTTCCTTTTTGGTACGGATTGCCAAGGTGTGGAACAATCTGCCTGCGTCTGTTTTTCCTGACCACTACAGTCCTGGAACTTTTAAGTGTCGAGTGAATAGGTTTCTCATGGATGGACGTGTAACACCATAGTCTTCATGCGCACTTTCCATCAGATGGCATGAAAGACAAACGTCCTATCCTTACAATATAAATATATATATATATATATATATATATATATATATATATAATCAAAATGCGTTAAACCGTTTTGCCGTGACCGAGGAACAAACATACACATACATCCATTCATACAAACTTTAACATGATATTAGTAAGATTAGATTGTAACCTCGTTAAATCTTACTGTGTTAACAAGTTAATAATGTAAATTTATTAACCTTTTCTTAACATCCTAGACCCCGGCGAGTCAGATACATTGTAAAACTAAGTACTTCTGAGACTTTGTCTTATAAAATATGTACCAAGATTTACTGCGATAGTTAACCTAACGTTTTATTGGAATTGTTTATATGGCCGCCCCTTTCATTACTTATGTACGTGTGTGTAATGAAATTAAGTCATCCGGGGCCGCCCTGCTTTATGTTTTACTCGAAAAGGACATTAAGGACCCCTTTGTAACATAGTTACGTAGTTTTTAAACCAATTTACTGCGGCGTTACTACTTTATTTACTTATGCTTGAAGAGGAATTCAGGACGAGTGGATTTCATTTTATTCTTCCGGTGTGAATAAGTTAGATTTGAAATGCGGTTCTTGAAACTCAGTTAGTGGATTTATAGATAGATGACCGTAGTAATATTATAAATGTGAAAGCTTGGATGGATGGATGTATTGATGTATGTTCCTCAATCACGTCACGACAGATCGGCTCAACGAACTTCAATGTTTGGCATCGTAATTGTGTTCAGTCTGGAATAAAACAAAGGCTATGGTTGATCCGGAACAAGAAAAAAACCGGGTCTGGGTGTTCTAGGTTCCCCCCTAGTTCGCTACATGGTATCTCAAAACACAATCTTCGCTTACTTTGAGGCCATGTAGCTGGTGAATGTCTGGGGATTTTATTTATCCCGATGATCCGGCGGCATTCGAAATTGTGCGGGTAAACCCGTGCGAAACAGCTAGTATTATAATATTAGAAATTAGTGCGAGGATCTTAGAACTTAGAGCCGCGCCGCGCCGTTCCACGGCTTCGTGTACTACGCACCGCTCAGCGTTACGTATTTGCTCTTTTTATCTCCATCATGCTTCATTATAGAAAAGTAAACCGTATAACGGCACGGCGCCGCCGCCGTGAGACGGCACGACGTAGTGACGTACGGTGCAAATCAATGTTTTTTTTATAATGAACCATGATGGAGATAATTTTAGGAGCAAATATGAAGCGTTGAGCGGTGCGCCGAGCATGGCGCCGTGGAACAGTATGGCGCCGTGGAACAGTATGGCGCCGCTCTATGCCACGGCAACGGCGCCATACGGTAGATCCACGACCTTAGTGCGTTGAAAGATTTAACTAAAATCACAGTCATAGTCAGTTGTTAAAAGTCAAGAAAAACACGACCGCTTTTACGGATGTTTTTTTTCTAAATATTTTTTGTCAGTTTACCAATTCTGCAACTGTAGACATTAGGTATGTGCCAGCTTCCTAAAGAACGTACCTAATTAAACTACTATTCTAAAAATTATAAATTTCAAATTAAATACTAGTTTCTTAAAATTACTGAATTTATTTTATTCTTTTTTTACCGTAATTAAATAATTTCGAATGAAGTCAGGTTTACCTGATTTTAATCATAAATAGGAACGTTAATTAAATACATATTGTTGTAGAAAACAACCAGCTGGCCGAATCTCCTCCGTACAACAACGTCGTGAAGTTCTACTCCGACAGTGGCGCCCTCATCTACACCGTGCCCGTGCCTTACAACCAGGTAAGTACAGTTTGTATAGTTGCACAAAACTTGAGCAAGATCGAATAACACTACATGAGGACTTCTATGTGGAATTTTAATCCAAAATCCTTAACTGTAAACACTTAAATGTATTGCCATTACAATATCCAACAAAAATCCAGAGTTGTTTTTGTATGCAAAAAATTCGGATTGAAATCAAAAAAACCCAGACAATTACACCAACTACATGGCCTCAAAGTAAACAAAGCTTGTGTTATGAGATACCATGCAGCTACCTACAATATAAAATACATACATCGAAGACCCTGAACCTTTTTTTTCTTGTTCTAAGCGGGAATCGAACTCTCACGGTTGGCGTAGTAGCATCTACATTGCACCACGGAGGCCGTCAAAGAAATTTGGATTCAATATACCTAGATATCCACTATACATCGATGTTCTATCAAAAGTTTATGAAATCGGTCGTGAGACATCGAAAACATAGGAAATCAAAAGTTTTACATATCAAACATTTCTGAGATCGAAGCGTCGTCAGCAAGTTGTTGTACAGCTTCTTTACTTTGATTTCTAAAGTTGATGTCGTGAACCATCGATATCATAAAGTTTGGATCTAATAAAAGATGCATGTAACGTTTTCGGTCATGCAGGACAAATTGATTTGACGTTCAAGGCACTCAAAAAGTTAAATAGGATTTTTTCTTAGTTCGTGATGATAAACTTAAAAACTAGGCTATATTTTATCATGCAATATAAAACCACGCAAAAGAGATATTCGCAAATAAAATAACTGATATTATGAACAACAAGTTGATTCATAATCCCTGTTCAATTTCCCAGAATTATGTAGTTCCTAGTTGCTCCGTATTTCTTAGCATCGATATAATTATACCAATAATGCTAAAGTAAACTTTTACTTGTCAGTCCTAACGACGGATTATTTAGTTCGTATTTATTCATTGCGAGACATCAAAGGCAGAACTTATTACAGTTTAATGTAATGAGCTATCACTTCAGAATTTTCCGTAAATTTCAGTAAAGTATACGAAGCGAGACGTGAAAGATCTTTGAATATTTGATTTAATAAATTATGTTTTGCGATTCGAACGAAACACAAATAAAATGTGCCCAACTTTTGTTGATTTTTATTTGTAGTTTTTTTTTTTGTTTGCAGAATAGAAACTTTTTATGAGAGTATCAACTTATCTAAGAAAATGCGATGACGTAGAAACGTGCGTGTAATGGAAATTTTCGCCTGGGTACCCTTAAATTGCTTTCTGTATAGACCGGCTGTGAACTGCTTAACATAATTTCAAGTATCGGAGTTTTTATAATTTACATATTTATCTTAAGGCCGATCCACAGACTGCGTTCCTAATTGTATGATTGCTGTGAAATTGAAGTGGCTAGTGTGATTAATTTATTGATTGTATGCATTTTTATTAGCTTCGTTCGAGTTTACCCGCGCCGCTTTCATATTTTGAATATTACCTACCTTTCTCAGGAGTAAATAAAATGCAATAATATTTTTTCTTTGAGAGATTAGCGTGTTCAAATAAAAAAAAACAGCTTTATTTAAATACACACGCAGGCACAATTAGGGGAACACTTAAAATAAGCATGAAATTTGTTGTTTTTGTAGTCTAAAAATTGTAAAAATAAGGGAAAAAAACGTCTTATAGACATTTTAGTGATTTATTACAGTTTTTATGTTACATTTTAGCTGAAGTTTTTCACAAGTTTATTATTCAATACAGGAAATTTAATAGCGTGTATGTCTTCCTCGAACTCTTACGACCGGTAGTATGCGCTCACCCATGCTGTTTATGATATTGTCTACTGTTTCTTGATGCAAATTGACCCATTCTTCCGCTAAGGCCATTTTTAGTTCCTCCACGTTCCTGGGGGTGGATATTTTTGATGCATCCTTTTTCCTCACATGTCCCAGATATGCTATATGGGATTCGTGTCCGGAGATCGTGCTGGCCATTCCAAAAGGTTGTAGTTATACAAAAATGTTACAATATAAACAATATAAACGTCTTTTAAAAATACCCAACATAAATCTAAGAAAGTGCTATTTTATAACTGTTCCTCTAATTGTGCCGGCGTGTGTAGTAAGTAAAGTAAAATCTTTTGAACCTAAATGTAATTATAGCTCCATTTTTTCTTCTCCAACTAGCTGATCTCCAACTTGCTAGCAGCAACATTGTATTTTCTAGGCGACCGCATCGTCCCACAATTTTTTTGTACTATTTTTCTACGAGCTATGTTAACTGTAGGCGCTATGTCGTAGTCCTTCGTAGTCAGTAGCTGAATTTGAAAGAACCGTTTCAGTGAAAATTAATCCAGTGTTTTGTTATAGCTTGTTCAGAATAAATTATTTTTTAAGCCTTTTATTATACTTAACTCAATCTTGAACACACTATTGGAATCAAAATTCCTAAAGTTGATTATGGTTTCAAAGTCACCGAGTCACCTGTTGCCTGCTGATGTTGGTTTACTACAATGTGTGTTTATTAATTATCTAATCCAATCCATTAGACACGTTCAAGAGAACACTCTATCTCAAATACCCTCACAAAACGTAAATTTTCTCAAAACTCCCTTTCATCGAAATACCGTTTTCTCTTTTATCACGCCAGTATTGTAAGACTTAACTGACGCTATAACTTTTTCTATAGGCCCCCGTAAGCGGAGTAACCTGGGGCCACGCAGCCCGCCGCCTATTCGTGGGAGTAGGCGGCGCGGTGTGCACGGCGCGCGTGTGGCGCGTGGTGGCGCCACTGCAGCTGTTGGCGCGAGTGCGCGCGGCCGCGGCGCTGGCGCACCCCCGCCTGGCCGCCATGTTGCCGCTGCCCAGGCGGCTGCAGCCGGCGTTGGCGGCCTTATTTGCGCATACTATACGGGTTTGTATCTGTTATACTCATAATAAATATGAATTAGTGTGTGACGCGCCTGAATATGAATTGTAGTTTATGTCAATATACTGCTAACTTTTCCGTAACAACACGTGTCTTGTTAGGCTCCCGGTCACCAAACATTGCATGGTGACCCTGCTAGGCAGTAGCAATAAATTTGAAACTTTGCACTCATCTAATATATAAAATTCTCGTGTCACAGTTTTCGTTGCCATACTCCCCCGAAACGACTTGACCGATTTTGATGAAATTTTTGGTGCTTATCCGGTATCTATGAGAATCGGCCAACATCTATTTTTGTTTTATTTATTTATATGGCAAAACAACGTTTGCCGGGTCAGCTAGTAATAATGTAAATAGTTGTGAGTACTTGAAATGGGAGAGGCCGCTGATCTCTATAATACAGACTCTGCCTAGTGTAGGGGTCGGAGGCTTCTCATAAGCTTGGAATAATTTTCTGAGTACTTATTCTATTATATACTATTCAAGATTACCACTTTCCATTATGTTACGGAACTGACGCCACAAAAAAGGAGTCAATTCGCTACAAAAATCACTATATTTAGTTCGAAAATTCGCTGCCGATTGCAGCGCTACCTTACGGTCATGTAGATAATTTATAAATAAATGAAATATCAAGACTGAGCGCTACTTAAATGAATATGCAGGTGCGTTTTGTACAATAATATATAGATATTAATCTGTAAAGCAATTGTCCGTGTAAAATCTATCGGCTTAGAATAGTCCTACCGCTCTTGGACAGGCGTGTCGTAAAAGGCGATTAAAAAGAACATAATTGTTAAAAGAGATGGTTAAACTTAATATGGGATTTTGACTTGTTAATGGTCAGTAGTAGACATGAAAGATTAACTCATGAGTAACCTTTTCCCCCTTAAACTTCCCTGATTTTAAATCTAAAAACCTTGAAAAAAAAATAACAAATAATTTGCTCAAAATTAATCTTAGGTCACCATTTTGTTTTCTTTTGAGTGTATGTCGGTCGACGTCGACCGAATTTTTTCACAGTTAAAACTATCGATCGAAGTGGACTGTTCCATTCGTCTGTCGATCGATGGCGTTGATTGATGATCTATCGATTGGTGTGGTGACGCCCTTAAGTTCGTTTTCATTGTAAAAACGTTTTTGTCATAACTAACTACGACCGGTTGGTGTAGCGGTAACATACATTGCCTTCTATGCCAGAGGTCCTGGGTTCGAATCCCGGCGGCGGCGGATATTTGTGTGATGAACATAGATATTAGTCGTCAAGTCATGGACTTTATATGTTTATTTAAGTTTATTCTAATAAAAAAATATGTATTTATTCAATATGTATGTTTATTTATTTCTTAAATATATCAGTTATCTAGAGTCCATAACACAAGTTCTTTAAGAAACTTAATTTGGGTTAGATAATGTTGTGTGAGTGTCAGTAATATTTATTTATTTAATTACATCGCCTATCTCCCTCTTATATCGTGACCTACAACAAATCCATGAGTTAACGGTGCATGTCTCGGGCGCGCAGTGCATGGTGCCTGCGGGCGGGTCGCTGCGGCGCTGGGTGTCGCGCGCGGCGGCGGGCGGGCGGCTGCACTGCACCATGCTGCGGCACGACGACGCCGCGCCCGCCTACACGCTCTACCTCGAGCACCTGGGCGGCCTCGTGCCGCTGCTCAAGGGCCGCCGCACCAGCAAGATCCGCCCCGAGTTCGTCATCTTTGATCCGCAGGCCGAAGGTACTGGCTCTTAGGGAAAGCGGCCGGTGGGAAGTTAGTGCTAGTGAATATAGAAATAGAAATAGAAAATAGTAGTTTATGAAACTGTCACATAATACCTAGTTATGTGCAGTTTCATACACTACTTTATCTAATCTCATACACTGAAGATATTTATTCCCGCCATTATCGCGCATGCGCCAAAACGCGCCGCGCGACCACAGAATGTAACGTAGCGCGGCGCTCGCAGGACACAGATAAAAAAATGAAATCTATGGTCTGTTATCTGTATCGAAATGAAATTTTTTTTTATTATAACATTGAATTGTTCGAGGTAGTGTGTTATAATTTAATTTTTAATTTCATTTCGTTATACTATTTTAAAAAGTATGTCAATATAAATTCGTTCTGAGTTTTATATTTTGAATATTATGATATGAGAGTAGATAAACATTTATTCACATGAAAAAAACAATACAATCACTCATAACGCAATTTTATACAATTTGTAGATACATAATCATATGAAAAAAACAATACAATCACTCATAACGCAATTTTATACAATTTGTAGATACATAATCATATGAAAAGGACTAACTCAGCATATGCCAGGAGTCTGGTAGGGCTCGAGGCGCTGGTATTCTGTTAGTCCCGGAGAGTAGGGGAATTCATACAAAAGCAAGTTAAGCTAAGAACAAAAACATTAAATTTAAACTACTTTGGAAATCTAGGACTACACTTGTACATGTAATGATAAAGAAAATGATAAAGTAAAAGCGTTTTTAAAAAAGAAATATCGCATCAACTCACAGGTAAAAGGTAAATTTCATATGGGTCAAGTTACGGCTCATGTAAAATAACGTAGCTAGTGCTAACTTCACATCGCCCAAGTTAACTGCTACCAGCAACTTCACTCTAGCAATATTTTTTCTGACTAGTGTCCAGCAAGTTAGTCAATTTCGATCCGCTGGAATGGAATGAGCTGTAAATAACTAGGCCACTAAAATGTTAGCGCTTCAAAGCTAATCTTACACCAGCCATTATTTCGCAGCCATAAAAACAAACAAAATGTGTACCTACCTTTTATCTTATGTTCAAGCGCTAATTTGGAAAAATTCTTCAGAAGCTGGTCGTCTTACGGGTAAGAATTACCCTAGGCTACACTAACAAAATCTTCAAAAGCTAAGTTATGAAGATAGTTGAATTTTTAAGCTCATCACGTAATTGAATATATAATTCATGATCTCTACATGAGAAGATACCTCTATCAATATCTACTAATATTGATCTTCACAAAGTTATTAATTTTCATTTTGATCTGCTTACACTTAGAACCATTAATTCCATGTGACATGAGGTTGCGCTCCCCCCACAGAGCAGCTGGCCCGCTCGGCGCGCGGCGCGGGCGGCGGCGGCGGCTCCCCGCACACGGCGCCGCGCACGCCCCGCGCCGCGCGCTCCCCGCGCCCGCCGCGCGCGCGCCCGCTCGAGCGGAACCTGCTCAGTGACACCTCCGACAGCGATCCGGAAGGTCAGTCACTTCATTTGCAGGCTACATCATATAGGTATTACAAAGATATAGCAAGCGTCGGTATATAAACGAAGAACTAGGAGGTCAATGCTTAATTTACAGGCAATTATTTTGTAAAATAGCTATAGTACGCGTAGGTGTATATCAATTGGCACGTTGCAGCTAATAGGTTGTATCATAAATTACCCACGAAGATATACGTAGTAAGCATATATTATAGAAGAGCTAAGAGGCCAATATTCAATTCGCCATCAGTGGCAATAGATTACAGAAAAGCTAGATCAATGCAGATACAGAGCCTTTTGTAGTCACTACGTCGTAGTATTATCAATGAAAGCGTCGTAGCAGCTATGTTCAACAACAGCGACTAATTGTAATAAAGTTTGTGATGAAAATCTTATTTTTTTTCTGAGCGATAATAATATCCAGGTACGTTTATATCTTATCAAAGAACTTAACATTTATATTTGGCTGGTGACTAAAAACAACCCTGTATAGTAAATTACTTTCGAAAATATAGCAAGCGTACATTACAGAAGAATTAGGAAGTCTGTACTTAATTTACAGAAAACTATACTCTTAATTACAAATAAACATATTTTCCTTATCTTGGCAGGTTGCTCTGCGTCCCCGCGCGTGGTGCGCAAGCGCAGGAACCGCGACCGCCTCAAGTACCGCAACTCCAGCGAGAAGGACTCGGACGCCGACGAGCTGGCATACATCGACTCTTTGCCCGAGGTTAGAATAACACCTTGTTAGAAATGGCATTCGATCAGTTGCATAAATCAAGTAGTATAAGTTCCCCTTGATGTAGGAAACCAGTCGTTGACATGTAAAAGCTACAAGTAAAATTTACTTACAAATCGATACATTTCTTATTGAAATTAACTGTAGTTTTGAAGTAATTTGATCTAAGTTATTTTTTCGGTAACCTTCCTGTATCCAGGACGATCAATCCATGTCTTAGCTCGACAAACAGAGTTATGGTAATGATGATAATTTATTAATATTTCAATATACCTTTAATGAAAATTCGATGTAATATTG
Organism: Stenoptilia bipunctidactyla; assembly: GCA_944452665.1. Taxonomy (NCBI): domain Eukaryota; kingdom Metazoa; phylum Arthropoda; class Insecta; order Lepidoptera; family Pterophoridae; genus Stenoptilia; species Stenoptilia bipunctidactyla. Next base: position 18,521,386 of record OX101728.1, read on the forward strand.
TCAAAACACTTTTGGGGACTGAAAACTGCTCGCGTCCGCAAGGTTTAGCCCTCGATGCCTTGTACGTGGTCCCTGGGTGGTGCTAAACGAGCAGTAAAATCTGGTGGTAGGCTTCGGCCGTGGCTTGTCACCACCCACTAGACAAAACCATGCCGCCAAGTGACTTAGTCGCGTTCCGGCATGATGTCTAGTGTAGCCATTGAGGAGGATAGGTCTGAGTAATCGTGCTGCATCGGAGAACTGTTTACAACTCGTAGGATAATGACTCACCGGGTAACTCGTTTTGGAGGGTAGCGGGATCCGAAGCACGGTGCACCGCTGGCCGACCGCAGGTAGTAGGGGGCCCAAGTAGCAAGCCAGCCACATGCGAAAGGCTGCCCCGCCACCTCGCGAAAAATCCCGGGAGGCTCCATCGTGCCGGTTGGCGACCGGTTAGAGAGGACCCGATGGCGACCTCGGGGGGGTTCGGGCGTCCCCGCAGTCTCCAGGCGAGTTCCCCAATGGTGCGTTGTTTCCTACGAGTTGCTTGGTTCCATTTGCAGCGCTTCACTCAACTTCTATTCTCCTCCCTATTCACTCCACTACCAATTCACAATGAAAGGTCCTAAAAAGAGTACGGTTCAACAGCGGTTGCACTTCCTCTCCCTTAAAGTGCACTTCTGTAACATCCGAGGAGTGCACTCCAATCTGAATGATGTCCACCACCATCTTGAGACGGAGAGACCACACCTACTCTTTCTAACGGAGACGCAGATCTGCGATCCGTCAGACTCGGCATACCTTGGTTACCCAGGCTATATCCTGGAGTCTCTTTTCCGCCCGCACGCCGGGGTGTGCATGTATGCCAGTGACGCGATCTGTTATCAGCGTCTCCGTTACTTGGAAGTGCCGGACCTTTCAGTCATGTGGGTTCACATAGATACTGGCCTAGACCAAATAGTTTACGCCTGTATCTATCGTTCACATAGCGGAGATCGGGAGACAACGAGGCTTATGGAATACCTTGGCAATACAGCAGATAAGATTCAGCAACGTTTTCCCACGGCGCAGTTGGTGTTTCTGGGGGATTTTAATGCTCACCACAGGCAGTGGTTATACCCGTATCAGGACACTGACCATGCTGGCAGAGAGGCCTTTAAGTTTTCGCTGACTTATGGTCTCTCACAGCTTGTTAACGAGCCTACGCGCATCCCTGACGTTGCTGGCCACACTGCGTATTGCTTGGACCTTCTGCTGACAACCGATCCTGACAGATACTCGGTGTCCGTCACTGCACCTTTAGGGACATCCGATCACTGTATGGTGAAATCTGTATCGCTGTACTCGCCACCTGACACCCGCCCAAAAGGCTCCAGGCGAGTATGGCGTTACAAGTCAGCAGATTGGGATGAAATGCGACATTTCTTCGCATCTTATCCATGGCGGCAAACTTGTTTTACATCAACCGATCCATCGTGCTGCGCTGATGCTGTCTCAAGTGTGATAGTTCAAGCAATGGAGTACTTCATTCCCCACGCTGATCTATCCCTTGAAACCAAAGCTCGCCCATGGTTAAATACTGCTTGCCTTGCCGCTGAAAAGCGTAAGCGGGAAGCATACAAAGCCTGGGCAAATGCTCGCAGAAGCAAAACCCTGGATTCGCATGAACTTAAGAAAAGATACAATGCTGCCGCCAAGTCCTGCAAAAAGGTAATCAAAAGAGCTCGTTTTGCCCACATAGGCCGTATCGGAGACAGAATAGCAGCATACCCTTCGGGAAGTAAAGCTTTCTGGTCCCTTGCCAAGTCGGTCGAAACGAACTTTTGTCGCCCGTCGCTGCCACCACTGAGGAAACCCGATGGTTCTCTGGCCCACACTGCTAAGGAGAAAGCAGATTTATTTGCTAGTATCTTCGCAGAAAATTCTCGTCAAGATTGCCAAGGAAAAATCCCACCCCAATTACCTCAGTTCGGACCTACAATGGGTACCGTTCACATTCGCCAAAAGGAGGTTCTTAAATGCTTGCTGCACCTAGACGAGAACAAAGCTAGTGGTCCAGACGGTATTCCTGCAGTGGTCTTAAAACGCTGCGCAGCTGAGTTGTCTCCCGTTTTGACGCGTCTTTATCGACTTTCATTGGAATCCGGTAAGGTTCCCAAGTCCTGGAAGCTTGCTAACGTACAACCAGTACCAAAGAAGGGAAGCCGTGCCGATCCTGTCAACTATCGACCAATTTCAATCACTTCCATACTTTGCAAAGTCATGGAACGTGTATTGAACAATCGACTCCTGGCATACCTCGAGACCAACGAGCTCCTAAGCGATAGCCAATATGGTTTCCGCAACGGGCGCTCGACCGGCGATCTTCTCGTGTATGCCACTCACTTATGGAGCGAGGCCTTGGAGGGTCATGGTGAAGCAATAGCTGTATCCTTAGACATTTCCAAGGCCTTTGACAGGGTCTGGCATGATGGTCTCTTAAGTAAGCTTCCAGCTTATGGCATACCGATTGGGCTCTGTGACTGGATATCTGATTTTCTGAGGGAACGGTCAATTCGAGTAGTCTTAGATGGCTTCTCCTCCGACCAAATGGCAATTAATGCCGGGGTACCTCAGGGATCTGTTCTCTCTGCAACATTATTCTTGCTGCACATTAATGACCTTTTAACACCGGGCATTATTAGTTATGCTGATGACAGCACTGTTGTAGAGAGATACGTATCCAATGCGCGAGCGAGCCCCCGTGAAATCCAGAGTTTAAGAAAGTCAATGATTGAGCGCGTTGATTTGACCTTACGGAAAGTATCCGATTGGGGTGAGTCGAATTTGGTCAAATTCAACGCGTCCAAAACTCAGGCGTGTCTATTCTCCGCAAAAAAGAGCACCTTCACATTAACGCCCACTTTCCAAAATGTATCTATCCCCATCACTGACCATCTAGGGCTTTTAGGCGTAACTATAACATCCAGTTTAAACTTCGGTCAACAAATTGTGTCCATGGCTCAAGTAGCTTCGAAAAAGTTGGGAATCATCTCGAAGGTACGGCGGTACTTCAGCCCTGCACAGCTTCTTAACTTATATACAGCTCAAGTGCGATCATGCATGGAGTACTGCAGTCATCTTTGGGATGGTTCAGCCAAATATCAACTAGAAGCGCTGGACTCCGTTGACCGAAGAGCCCGTAAATTAATTAACAACGTCGACCTTACGACCAAAAAACTACAGACCCTAGAGCATCGTCGTAAGGTTGCTTGTTTAACCGTGTACTACAGGATACATTTTGGTGAGTGCGCGAGTGCTCTGTTTGAGCAAATTGAACCCTCACCCTTTTACCATCGGACTACTAGACGCAGACAGAACTTCCATCCGTATGTGGTTGATATTCCGAAAAGTCGAACTAAGCGCTTTGACAGTTCCTTTTTGATACGGGTCGCCAAGGTTTGGAATGAACTGCCTGCGTCTATTTTCCCTGACCAGTATAGTCCTAGTACTTTTAAGCGTCGAGTGAATAGGTTTCTCGTGGATGGACGTGTACCATCTTAGTCTTCATGTTCACTTAACATCAGGTGTCATGGAAGACAAACGTCCCATCCATATTTTATAAAAAAAAAAAAAAACACTTAATAATGAATAACAATTTTCGTTTTCAGGATGTAAAACTGGTAGAAGTAACTTCAAATATTTGGGGAACGAAGTTTAAAATGCACGGTTTAGCCAAAAACGTCCCTGCAAACCTAGGGCAGGTGACTTACAAGACCTCCCTACTACACTTACAGCCGCGACAAATGACCATCATGATCACTGAACTGAAAGACGATTTGCCCGTCGGACCCGATCCCAACTTTAACCCCAACATATTTTCAGAAGATGAGGAAGAAGTATTTCCGCCAAATGACACAAAATCCCCATCTCACACTAACAATAACATTAGAAGAAAATTAACATTAAATGAACGAATAAATAATAGCAACAATTTCAATAACCAAACAGATAATTACGCCACTGTAAATAATAATCCAAGTAACCCCACACTAGCCCGCGCCGAGTCTTATGAAGAATTTCCCTACATTGACACGAATAATGACGCAATGAACAATGTGCAAGAAAGTGTTTACTCTACTCCGGTGAGACACGCTCCACAATCCACAGAGAGACGTATCAATAATACATCTGGCGTCACCAGTAGACATGCCATTTCACCTCTGAGATGTGAAAGCTCAGTGCCCACGTTACAGTCACCTAAAAATGCCGTGGCTCCCACAGACATAATATTCGAAAGACCCTCCCCACAGACCGTAACCTGCGGAGGGCGTGGAGATTTCTGTGGTGGCGGACGAACAGACTACAGCGTACGAAGCGACAATATATCTCTCAAGGGAAACCTCTCCAACATCGAACAACAGTCTTTCAGTCTCAACCTGAGCATAGAGCCGAGCAGACAGGTCACCATAAAGAAATGCGACGCTCACATTACCGATAACTGCTTGTCGAAATTGAGGAAAAACATCTGCAGCAGAGGAGACTCGACATCATATGACATGAACACGAGAATATTAAAGTCTCTGTGTAATAAGAATTATGAGCATGAAGTCTATCCGGACGCAGTGTCGCGGCGGGACATGAAGAGCTCACAGAAAGGCGAGGATTTGAAGTTCATAGACGAGGAGACGCCCGTCGACAGCAGTATAAGTAATTTGACAGAGAGAAGCAGAGAGATGCGAGTGCAGAGGACGACGACTGTGGTGCCGATCAGTCCGGTGTGTGCGACGGTTCCCGTGTACGACACGATGACGCGCAGCTGCAGCGTGGGCTACCTGGACCTGGTGGACCCGCAGCTTCTGCACGCGCAGGCCAGCTTGCCGGCACTTCGCGGGGAGCCCCCTCGCAGACTCGTCCTCGTCAATAATAAGAGGAATAGACGGCCGCGGAAATACCGTAATGAGCGACAAGAAAGTAAACCGACTTTAAAGAAATGTGGAAAGTCGCGGAGTTTGGACTCGAGTGAGCTTTCTTTGTCAGTGGAAAAGACGAAACGGCAGTCCCGTGTGGATACAGTTCCGGTGGCCGTGCCAGCGACGGTCCCGGAGCCGGCGCCGGCGCCGCCGGTGGTGGCGCGCCCGCCGCTGTCTGAATCCGACTCCGACTACAGCAAGTATTATAGTTAGTAACGTAGTTGCTTCTCACTGCCTCCCGACCTACTTCACTGCAGAGGTACCGCGCTCTACACTTCATGTAACTGAAACGATTAACTAGTAATAATCACCATACCTTAATCTTTGTTTTCAATAATAACTGAAAGAAGACTTAACGAAAATCGTTTTGGGTACTGAGTGTACAACAAACTCATTAATATACCACAATCACAATGCTTTCGCGAAGGATAACATACCTACTTGTTAATTAGTAATTAGGTACACTATTTCCTAAGAAAACCACTTTAAGACGGAAAATAAGACGCAATTTGTTTTTGCTAAACATATACCAAAGCAAAAATTGCACGCTAGAACGCTTAGCTTGATGCAAGTTTGATATTAAATTAGAAACAGCTTTCTTGAATAGACAACCTTTACAATTTCACACTTTCACTAGAGCCTACTTACACTGTGGGTCATCAAGCCTTACACAGACAACCTTCTCTAAACAAGCGCACCTGCACACAACAAAATAAGTCCCGAAAAAACGTCAATAATCGCATAAATTAAGTTGTAAAGCTTCTAGAAATCTTCTCGTAGCTAGACTATGAAGGAATGTACGTAATGGGAAAGCTGGACCGATCTCGATTGCTAACTACAGATCGTAGAGGTGCTTAATACCGTAGGCTTTTGGGGGAGAGGTCACTCACACTCACACGACCGACGGACACAGCAAATATAATGAGTATTTTGCCTGTAAAAGCAGCTTAAAATACTGAAAAAACTGGATTTAAGTAAGTCAAATAGGTTTCCTCGCTAAATAATAGGTTACACATAATAAACTTAAAATAAAGCATTCACATTAAATTGGCTTTGTGAAAATCTAAATTTAGGGGGTAGAGCTAAATTTCACTATATTGCCTTATGTAATGAATGGACCCCTAAAAAGGCCTATAATTTAACGGTATTAACTAATGACGTCCAGCTGACTCAAAGCCTCTTTTCTAGAAGTTTCGCAGCTTACTTACCTACCAGCCAGTGGTATACAAAGATTTATCCGCGTAGGTTCACTGGAGCAGTTGGCGCTGCGGCTACTAGCGTCGCGCGGGGGGCGCGCGGGGGCCGCGGGTGTGGCGGGGGCCGCGGCGGCGGCGGGGGGCAGCTCCTCCGCCCCCGCGTCTCCCCGCCCCGCGCGCTCCTCCCCGCCCGCGCCCGGCGCCCGACCAAGACCGAGACAACGATATTCCTCGGCTAGTCCTATACGGTGAGTTTTAAGCCCCGGCTGTTTAAAACAAGACTAAAAACCAAGGTGACTGTTAAATTTACAAAATTGTAGACGAATATTTTCGACCAAATTTCGCTAAACAACAAGTTGGGGGCGCGGCTTGGCGCGAACGTGGTTGGAGTCCTTGGTTCGTAGCTTGGTTGTAGCTACGCACGGTACGATACTACCACGCGGCATTGCAGTGATTACGTTTGATAATGTTACGACGTAGTAGGTACTACAAGATGTTTTGAAGTAGCGCGTAGTCGACTTTATTCTAAAGGGTTTTCATTCTTAATTTAGAGTGACCATGCTTTCTTTTAATATGTAAACGAATATTATTAATTTCGTTGTAAAAAAACTTAACTATAAACTTTTTTTCAAAAATCGCAGCAATAAATGACACTTATTGTGTAAAAAAGTGGCCGGTGACCAAAAACTAGCCCTGTTGTATGTAATAACGACCTATATTTAACTTCTCAGACAATTCCTGAACTCGCCACTATTAAACCGGCGACGGAATAAGAAGCCGTCGGAAAGTTCAGACGACGACAACTCCAACGGCAGCGGGTACAACGAGGTCAACAGCAAGAACTACAGAGACCTCGAGAGCTTCCAGAAGGCTCAGCTCAGGAATAAGGTTAGAATGAAACTGTTTTTGAAATTGTAAGACTTAAAAAAAATTTTTTTTTAGCAGGTCGGATTAGAAAAAGGTTAGACACATACATTCGTGATATTTGAAATTGGAAGATTTCAATTCGTTTTTATTCTTCTGTTTGTCTTTGATTTACTTTGCTTATGCGGGAGACAAAAGTCCGAATAAAAGTTGGAGTAGGGGCGGATATTTGTGTGAGGAACATAGATCCGGATGGATGTTTGTATGATTATCAAGTAATAATAATACTCTTTATTGTACACAAACATGGTTACATAGATTGAACGAAACAATAATTGTAATTTACATACAAAGGGCGGCCTTATCGCCGAAACGCGATTTCTGCCAGGCAACCCAGGCATTGGTGGAGAAGAATGTGGGCGAGGTGTACGGCTCGTAAAATAAACTACTTACGAATAATTACATACACATCCATAATGATAGCATAAATATTTACAATTATACCTAAGTACATATAAATAAAACACATAACTTATACTTCTAATATTTAATACATTTCTTTTTATAAGTATGTATTCCATAACTTTGTTTCCATTATCTATTAGATATCTATAACACTAAACCGGCTTATTGAATTGTAATGTTTTTTTTATTGCACCCGAATATTTGATTTCTCGATTCTTGAACTTAATAGTCAATCACAAGTACCTAGGTATTCTAATATAGTAGTGATCAGGAAAAAGGACGTTATTTCGTATTCATGATAATTATTCCTACCTGTATGTTTTATTCTTACATAAGACCTATGTCGTGAAAGCTTTCCTAAGCAGTGATATCTCAAGCTTTATTAGCTGTCAATCAGCTCAATTCAGCTCCCTACCGACCTTTTACGAAATATACTTATGCTTATTTAGACTTCATATCTGAGTAAGCTTTCTCAATACCAAGCCTAACACTTTCGCACTACATCCGATCCGAATCCGAGAAAAAATTTCCGGCGTAACCCTACAATTATTTCGATGGTGGTTCACGCGCTAGATCCGGCTTACGAAATTTCATACAAGGTTTTTAGATCCATTTTTCTTGGTAACCGCTCTACGATTTGTAACTAAAAACTAGTTACAAATAACTTACTACAGAGAAAAAAGATCTGATGGAATTTCGTTGCAAAAATGTAGGAAATATGTAGCCACTCTGCTTTCTCTTTTTAAACGACTTCCAAAAAGAGGAAGTATTTTTTTATTTTTCTTCTTTTATATCTTTGTTACACGATTTTAAAGACAGTTATGTATCGATTTTGAACATTCTTATTTCATATGATAGTACTTAGAGGATACTTCAGAGCTGGTCCCATATAAATTTCAAAGAAGTTGAGTAATTTAAAAAAAAACGAAATTTTAAAAAAAATATGTATGAATGCGGATGACCTTATACTTTACGCAAAGTTTTGACAAGGATTTGAATATGTTAGTGAAGTCGGTTTTTTCCATGCAGTGAATTCGTTGATTATCAAAACACTAGCCACCGCGCGCGGTTTTACCCGCGTAACTTTTGATCTCGTGGGAATTTCGGGATAAAATATAGCCTAAAATATAACCTTACCCAAGAGCTGGGCAATCAAATGCAAAAAGAATTTTTCAAATCCCACTTGTGGATTCTGAGATTAGCGCGTTCAAACAAACAAACTCTTCAGCTTTATATATTAGTATAGATAGTATAGATGGGTGTTTCATGGCCACCTTGGCGTCCCGCAGTTGAAGCGCGCGGGCTGCGAGGGCCGCGCGCGCCAGCAGCTGGTGATGCACAACAAGGCGCCCATGTGGAACGAGAACAGCCAGGTCTACCAGCTCGACTTCGGCGGACGCGTCACGCAGGAGTCCGCCAAGAACTTCCAGATCGAGTATCATGGGAAACAGGTAGGATTTCTTACAGAGTTTAATCTTGTTTACATAAAAAGAATCTTGTTTTGGCAAAAGACGTCTCGGGAAATCGATTCTAGCTTCTTGACAAAACCTTTCGAAACAGTGAAATAAGCATAAACTCGTATTAAATAAATAGCTCCGAAACTTGTCAAAGTTACACGGTATACATACCTACTAGGGTGGTACTTATTCCTAAGAAAAAAAAATCTTTAATTTCGCGGGGCACCACTTAATTTGATTACTTAAGAAATTTATATAAACTCTTTATTTTTATAGGACATAAGAAATATTACAAAATTATTGTTGTTGTTATAAATTAAGATATTATGTAGATATTTGTGTGATTTATTTTTAAGATACAAGGGTTGACTTGTTGGTGTTAGGGTTCTTTTTCCTATATTCTTTTTACCAACGGTACAAAAGAGGGGACGAGAGGCCGAGGGGAAGAGGGTATAAGGAGCGATTGTCTGTGCAAGTTTTACTTGCACGTCAAATGTGAATAAGCGCCAAATTTAAAAATTAATGCAATCATAATTCAAACTTTCCTTCAACGCATTTGTCCTTTAATTCAAACATCTTACCAAAAAGAAACAAAAAAATATTTCACATTTAGAGGAGGTATATATAATGAAATGAAAAAGTGCCCCGGGCATAATTCAAACGTCGAAAAATAAGGACTACCCTAATACATACCTATATGGATACCTAGGGCTCAAGGATATCTCAATGATGGTTTACTGCAAATGTGACGCTATTGTGACAGCTAATATTAAAGCGAAATGCAATAATTTACGAGTAATTTGATAAACACTAATATCTCTGAAACCAAAGTGTCACAAATATCGAGTAAGGCCGCAATGAGAGTCACATTTGAGCCACTGCAAATTGAGGTACCTAAATAAATAAATAAAGTCAATCACAACTGAGGCCCTAGGTTCTGATGTTAACAGTTAAGCAAAGTTCGGCGCGGTTGGTAAAAGGATGGGTGACCGCCGACTCATTCCTCACGGCGACTTCGGAGGGCACGTTAAGCAATCGGCCCCGAGGAGCTGTTAACTTGCATGAAGTAGTTGTTAGGGTTTCTCAAAAGGTTCTGACATCCACCAACCAGCACTTGGCCAGCTTGGTGGATTACGGCCTAAACTTCCTCGTCACCCACAGGAGACTCATAGCCCACAGGAGACTGCAGTGGGCTCCATTACAAAAAGTTGTGACGAAAATAAATTAAAAAAAAAAATTGTAAGAGCAATACATACGAACAATATTCAGTTTCTGTTCATTATTTCAGGTAATGCAATTCGGGCGGATCGACGGCAACGCCTACACACTGGACTTCCAGTATCCCTTCTCCGCACTCCAGGCCTTCGCAGTTGCCTTAGCCAACGTCACTCAGAGACTTAAATAAACTAAGTACGCTTCTAACGTCCAAAAAAAACAACTCTATTTTCATAGCCACAAGGACCTCCTTAGCTGTTACGGAATTGCTACAAAATTCGTTACTAATAAGCAACTATTTTCGATCGCGATAATGATGCGGATTGTAAATTAATTAAGTTTTAAGCTTTTCACTTTTACTCAACTAAATTTAACTGACTATATTTGTTAGTAATACCCACCACATTTACAGCAATGGATAACTTGGGGGACAAAAACTTAAAACAGATACCTAATGCTGTACCTAAGCTTGTACAATAGAAACCAGATATTGAATCAAATATGCATCTCAACACTTTTTATTGTAAATATATGCACTCACGGCAAATATTGGCACTTCGTAAAAATATTTGTCAAATGTCTGGGATCAATCTCGCCTCTCTTGTGTTGCAGCAGACTACTTGCGCCACGATTATGTGCTTAGTAAATAAGTCTATTAGAATTAAAGTAGTTCGTCATAGTTATTTTCAAAGACATACATTTATGTCTGTTAATATTCAATAGTGGTATGGCCTTAAAGAAATCTGTTACAGCGATAACGCCGCCCACGTTATTTACTTCTTGAGAATAGTGTTCTCAATTATATTAGTACTAAAAATGGTTTACAGTCCGCATTGATAGAATTAATAATGTTGAAGAAAGCTTTACACCGAAAACCATCCAAATATATTTTGTACACAAGCTTAGATAGGTTTTAGTAAACTATAAGTGTGATCTACCTATGCCGGACAGCATTTAATCGATTAAAATTAATCAGGTGGTTGTCAATATAAATGACATTGTTATTCTAGAACCATTTTAAATTGGAACTGGTGTCATAGTAAATAATGTAAATTTAATTAACTTTAATCACATACCTTAAAATAAAACTATGTTAATATATTGTATTTTGTTTCTTTTACTATGCTCACAAATCATTTACAATCTAAAAAATAACAATTTTCTATTTATTTCCAAATGGGTGTTTCAAAAATTTAGCTAGCTGTGGGCACACTGTATTAGATAAATTTAATAAATCGTTGTTGTGTGTTACAATTTAAAATGTAACTATTGTTAATAAATATACTGTAATTGGTGTTAAAACAACTTATGAATCAATATAAACTTAGTGAGATACCTATATAATTTAGTTACCACTTCAGTTTTATTTTTTAATGTAAGATGATGTCCAACACCTTGTCAAGTTAAATCAATTACTAAGTTTTAAAAACATACATATCTCTGGTTAATTATTAGTTTAGTTTTTTTCCATAGAATTTTAGTAAATTAATATTTGTGAAATATATATACATTGTAAATTTCATTATGTTATCTAAATAACTGTATTAATGTTTGTTATAGATTTAAATTCTTGATTTGACCTTATATTTTTAACAACACAATTATTTTTAGGCTCCTGTATATATTTGTGATATTTTACCATCTATACCTACCTATTACCTAATTATTATAGTATGTGTTATCCCATATAATAGAATATTGTTTTGTTTGCAGATTGTTCTTTTAATTTTGTTTATGTGATAAAGTGTTGATGTTTGTTGTCCTGCTTTTTCTATTTCACTTGTCAGCTGTAAGTATTACTTATACAATAGTGGCAAAGTGTAAATAAAAATATTCTCGAGGTATATTTGAGTTTTATTTAAAACAATTTGGTGTTCATATATTAATTCCATGAGTATACATAGCATATTGTATATACATCCCATAAGTATAAGGCACTTAGAGCCATATCTTCATATTGAGTGTAGTGAGCAGACAAAAAGGTTTTGTTCTCCAGTTTCAATTTAGGGCCAAAGTAACAAAATAGTAAAGTTAATATAGTTATTGTAGCTACATATGGAGATAATTTTTTTTTACAGTATTCAGAAAATTACAATAAAAACCTTATTCATTATATATAACAACTTTACATTATTAGTAATTTATATTTTAACACATACATATAAAAAAATAATGAATTAACACTATGCACAGACTACACTTTAAATAGCACTTCATTGTCTTAATTAATTTTAATAAGTCTTATTGGTTTGCTCACGGTTTGAGCTTTCTCCTATGCTAATCACTCTCACTAGCACTCCGGCCAGGAACATAGTCAGAATCATCTTCATCCGAAATGTCAAGGTCATCCAGATCTTGAAATAATGATTCATCCACTTTAACTGCATCAGCTATAAAATGAAATATTTTTTTATAAATTATCATTTTACCCAAAACAATTATTTCAAGAATTATTGATCTGCACTTATACAGGGTGTTTGGTAACAGGATGTAAAGCTGAAAGGAGGTGGTAGTCTAGACAAGATTTAAGGTTTTTCCAAGAAAACTCCAAAATTTGACAATAAATCTCTTCTGTTACTGTACTGAATATTATAGTTTTTTTTTATCCATCCGCTGCGGCGGCAATGCAACGCACGCCGGGGTCAGCCTGGCTGAGATATAGGTCATAAGGTCACTGACTGTGGCATATGCCTATGTTGTAGTTTTTAAGGTTGACTAGAGTTGTCAAAATATTTTGATGTAAAATAGTTAATTCAATTAGCATAGAAGTCTATAACATATATTTGACGACCGGCTTGTGTAGCGGTAACATACATTGCATTCTATGCCAGAGGTCCTGGGTTCGAAGCCCGGCGGCGGCGGATATTTGTGTGATGAACACAGATATTAGTCGTCAAGTCATGGATGTTTATATGTTTATTTAAGTTTATTCTAATAAAAAATATGTATTTATCCAATAAGTATGTTTATATATTTCTTAAGTTTATCAGTTATCTAGTATCCATTACACAAGTTCTTTAATAAACTTAATTTGGGCTAGATAATGTTGTGTGAGTGTCAGAAATATTTATTATAACAGCACTGAGAATGCCGATTCTTTTACAGTATATTCTATACATACATAACTTCACGCCTGTATCCCGTATGGGGTAGGCAGAACACCTACCCCATACGGGATAGGTGTTCTGCCTACCCAGAGGTAATAAAACCATCTGATGTCACGTTTGACAAATTTGGAGGCATTATAATTGTGGAGAGAGACTATTGCAGTGACAAAAAAGCCTCCCATAACACCTCGGTCCCTTAACTGACTTTTACAGTATGCCCGGGAAGAGAAGCAGCTGGCACATTCTATGTTTTCTTTCGCTCCCAGTCCAGCATAGAAGCTATTATGCTGGACTGGGAGCGAACATTATATTCTATATATGGTATATACTTAAGCTAATCCTGAAGTTTTATCTCTCCATTTTGTTACACATATGAATTCATAAGACAGGATTGTGTACATACCATCATCCATAAACTTCAAGTCAGATTCATTTAGTGTAGTATCTCTTAAGAATAATTCTCGGCCTGTTAACTTATTCTTGTCTTTAGTTTGGTTCTCTCTTTTAGCTTGTATACCCATATCTATGTCAAATTGCTTCCTCCATGCTAGAAATGATTCGACTGTAACCCGAGTGCCTTCAAATCTTTTCTAAAAGAAGAAATAAAAGATATATTAGGTATATTTAATATAAACATGCAATATGCCCAGAAAAATTAAACAAAATTGATAAATATAGGTACCTGTTCTGCTTCTTCCTCAGCTTTAAGTTTAATAAGTATTTTTTCTTCTTCCAGCTTTTTGGCTGTGTCCCATTTTTCATTTAGCCACTCTTGACCAGCAGAAACGAGTGTAAAAATCATAACCATACCAAGGTTTTGTTGAGCCTAATATTAAAAAGAATATTATTATCTATGCTATGTTTGAATAAATTAACAGATTGCTATTTAATATAACAAAAACCATTCACCTGTTCTACCAAGTGCTTTAAAAGATCATCTTTTTCAACAATGTTATCAAAGTTCTCCTCGTTTTCGATTTCAATTTCAGGCATTTCTTCAGGATACTTGGCTGTGTACGTAAAAACAAGATGACACGCCATACCTTCTCCATCGTCAAATCCTTCGGATTTGATTGAAATACTGAATTTCGGATATGGTTCAACCTGAATCACTACAAAAGAAAATAAAAATTTACAATTTCATCCATCAACACAACCTATTAGGTTATATCGTATTTATGTCATCTCTTACTTTGCATATCCCCATAGTAAATGGAATCTAATGCTTCCATTTCACTCGTTTGTTCATAATTATAATCCATCTTTATAATCAGAACAACAAAGTATTTTACATATATTTATAACTCAAAATTTCTTTCGCCTCACGCACAGAATATAACGATCCGTCCGCATGGAACAATATACTCTCTTACGAGAGAAGAACGATTACTTCATACTTCGTAAATGCATACATACAGCTCACTAGCGCTTCAGTTAATGCCATCCGCAACTTTTCAGTGTATTAATAGATCCACTTTACACAGTAGTAATCTATGCAGTCTATTACTCTAAGATAGGAACTTAATGTATAATTTTTTTTGACATTAAAATTGTGTATATTTAATAAAAATTCATAGGTGTTTATAAATTTATTTTCCAACCATTATCTTAAAACTACTGCACAAAAGCGTCAATTTTGCAAATAAACAAACAAACAATTACAAAGTATTTAGTGTCACTATCACAATATAAAGTGTCAATTTCGCACTGAACAAATAGCACTTCCGTAAAAACACACAGCTGCACAAAAAAAGATTTTCAAACCAAAAATTTTACAGTATTTTTGTCATGTTCTGCCAGTATTTATTTCCGGAAAACTCTTTCCAACCAGCTTATTTTGGTAGCTTCTAAGATATGAAAAGCTATTATGTTGTGCCCAGTCTTTAACTATGTCTCCTTCTATGAGCTGTACACCGTTACTTATTTCTGTCTCATTCCCAATGATTATTAGGTATGTTTTGTAGTAATTGTAGTCCTCTGTCATTTTATTAGTAATATTCATGGGTACATGTAATGGTGCTGTTTATTTATTTTTAAAACTCTATGCTATAAGGTCTGTGTACATACTCTAAGTTCCGTTTGTTTTGTTTGTATATCTCGGACAGACGGACAGACAGACAGACAGAACTGACAGAAGTCTTATTGTCAAAATTAGCTCCGCTTGAACTCCACTTGATCTGTTTTTTTTTTTGTATTTATAGTCACAGATAAGAAAGTATTATGTACAAGTACAGATAGGACACATCAATATTATAGGGAGTTTGGAATGCAAGCTTTTTTGCCGCTTGGCGCCGCTTATGTGCTTGAGGTTTTTTGAGTGGACTATGCACTACATTGGTTTTTATTATTATTGCTGATAAATATTGATTTTCATATAAGAAAGAAAGGGTGCTAATTTTACAGTAGGTACAATGGCAACGAACTAACGAACCACTAGCTAAAATAATAAAAAACCAACACTTGTTAGCATGTTTGATACTTATAAAGTTATTCGACGAAATATGTGAATCATGAAGTCTATCAAGCATCACAACAATTTAGTTACATAAATGATAAACTTAAGTTCACTTGACGCTATTTCTGAGTTTGCAGGAAATCATATAAACACAGCAGATATGTGAATTTCACAACAGATATTATGCATAGGACTTTCACAAGCCGGCAGCGTTTTGTGATCAAATGGCGAATGATTGTCTATCACTCACTCAATTCACTCATATTAAGTTGGTATTGCCAATAATAAGTGGCGCCACCAAACGTTAAAATGATGCAATGGCCAAACTCTTGAAATTGAATAAAATGCTTTGATTGTCAATGCCGTGTTTATAGTTTGTTATCTTGAATAAGCGTAACGTTGATTTATGTAATTAAGTAAAATGGAATCTTCTGATATTATGTGTCCCAATAACTCGGAATCCAACGATTCAGAGTGAGTATAATCCAACAAAATACTTTTTATTTTTCAAAAGTTCTCTGCCTTTATTGCTTTGATCTATTAGTTTCTTCATAAATAAAACGCACGAGGATATGATGTAGCCAGACTGATGTTGCACTGAGGTAACAATTTCTGTTTCGAGCGCCAACGCAACCAAAACCTTAGAGATCTATAAGGCTTGGATACTGGTTAAACTAGACCGTTATCACGTCCTTTACGTAAAACCCTTATATTTCGGTTTTGTTCGTGAAACCGTTATTTTTAAAACCTATTTATAGGGGAGCATTATATAAAGTTCTTGTTGGATTTACTAGTTTAGAACAAAAGAAACTGATTAACCCTTTACCCGCCACAATTAATATCAGTTGTCGTGCTCCCATTGCCAAGTATAGTAAATCTAAAAATAAATACCTACAACAAATAGGGCTGTTCAATGGTAGATCAATATACCTGTCCCAGCTTCGCACACTTCACATTCACGCTAAACATCTGATTCATGAAAGAAGTTTATTCAGTGCATTTATTAGCTTGAGTGGTAAAATAAATAATGGGCCCTACCTACTAGATAAGGCCACCTAGGTGCTCGTTGATTAAACCGCTTTATTAAGGTTTCCATACAGTTCTCAAAATGCTTGTGTGCATAAAATAGTTTGGAGCAAAACCGAAATTAACAGGTATTAACCCCTGTTTTTTAAACCGGTTCTGAGCCTTGGTGTTTAGGGTGGTACTCTGAATTGATCCATTAGAATGGAGAGTTTGTGCATGATAGTTAGTCCATGACAACTGCACAATAGGTTCTTAGGAGTTTGAGGCTTTGTGAAGAATAGATTGGACATAAGTTTGTTTAACTTGTAGTGTTACCTCACACTCTAATATTTTCTTATGGATTATAATAATTCTTTTTTTCCTTTTGTAATGCTGCTTTTAGATCATAAATCTATAAAAAAAAAAGTAGATAAATCTTCTTAAATTACTAGCAATTCATTCTAACTTGCAAAACTTTCGACATATGAAAATAGTTCTGAGGTACAACCACAATCTTACTGCCCCCTATTAATTCTGGTAAAGATATAAAAATACACAAATTGCTACTAATGATATGACCCAATTCTATTGTTCAAAAAGTGTTAAATTATATACAAGTTAAGTGCAATGCAACAAATAACTTAATAATTTAAAAATCCTATGTCCATAGTAAATCATTCAAAGTCAAATTCAATAGGTAGAAGACAAGAACAATATTGCATTCTCTTTCTGGCAAATATACTTGGTCATTTGAAAAGTTCCTAGCCTAACGTACTTAATGAAACCACATGATTTTGATTATATTTTTATTTTTCAACATACTCTCCCCCGAGCTCAATACACTTTTTCCATCGACCCGGTAAGGCTTCGATACCCATTTTAAAAAAATCTTCGTCTAACTCCTCAAAATAAGCGTCTACGGCGGCTATGACCTCTTCATTTGTAAAAAAATGTTTACCACCTAAAAATTTTTTCAGCTTTGAGAACAGGTAGAAGTCTGACGGTGCTAAATCCGGTGAATATGGGGGATGAGGTAACAATTCAAAGCCACACCGATGGATTTCTGCCATGGATTGCACAGAAGTGTGAACGCGTGCATTGTCCTGATGAAACAAGACCTTCTTCCTCAATAAACCTGGACGTTTTTCTTTGATTTTTTCTCTCAAAAGCCGCAGCAGGTTGCAGTAGTAATCAGAATTTATTGTTTCACCCTTTTTTAAATAATCCACCAGAATTATACCCTTTGCATCCCAAAAAACTGATGCCATGACTTTGCCAGCCGATAAAACCACTTTTGCCTTCTTTGGGGTGGGTGATCCTGCCCTTTTCCATTGTTTCGACTGTTCTTTTGTCTCAGGTGTATTGTGGTGAACCCAGGTTTCATCCATGGTTATAAATCTTTCAATAAATTCCTGTGGATCAGCTTCATATAACTCTAAACAGTCGCGGGAAGTTGTGAGTCGGTTGCGTTTTTGTTCCACTGAAAGCAGCCGCGGTACCCACCGCGCAGACACCTTAGAGAATCCAAGTTCAGAAGTAATTATATGATGTGTTCGCTCAGAAGAGATGCCTACAGTCTTAGCTATTTCCTCGACTGTCAATCTTCGGTCAGATAAAATTAAATCACAGATTTTTTCTTTGTTTTCATCAGTGAAAGCCGTCGAGGGCCGGCCACTACGGGGCTCATCTTGAATGGACTCACGACCACGTTTAAACTCTGCCACCCAATTTTTAACAGTCGCATACGAAGGAGCGGACTCACCTAAAGTGGCAGACATGTCTTCATGTATAGCTTTTGGAGTTAAACCTTTCAAATACAAGTATTTTATCACTGCACGATGTTCAATTTTATCCATTTTCAAAAATTGCTCTGACTTGACTTACGGTATCACGTGTAAACGAACAATTAATTATTGCAAATAAACTAAACTGTGCATACTTGTTGCTAAATAATGTAGCTATAAAATGAGGGTAGTTATAAAATATACCGACGAGTCTAACAATGTTAGGCTAAGAACTTTTCAAATGACCCTCGTAAATACAAAACTTCATGAATATACCTACAAAACTTCAGGAATATTAAATGAATTAATTCCATTTTATTTGCTTTCAAATGAAATAGGTAAAAATCTGTTTGTTCATTTCTGCAATATTAATCTATGATGATACATAATTTCAAAAACATGACATTACCGAACTTTGACTTTTGGCAGCTATAAAATTGTTAATTTAAAGCGATCTAGCGATATTTTAATAGTTAGATATAGTTTTTAATAGTTAAATATAGCCGCTGCAGGGCCGAATTCAGTTCATTCTGCGCATGCTCCGCACTCTTGTCATAAAAATGCAACATTTTTTGTTTGAGATAGCTTCTCTATATGTAGTAATAATATCTCAATGGCTGCTAATTGAAGGCCTTTGTTTAAAAATATAATAGTTATATAGATATGTTACTGTTTAATGTTCCTTTCTGCTGATAATTTCAGTCTTTAAGTTTTTACCTGTTATTGTATTTTCAGAAACTCTAATAAAAAAAATGAAGAATGTAAGCTGCTCCAAGAGCAAGTAATAGAAAACCTACAAAAACCAAATTTACCAAATGCTAATATTCCTGAACACATAATAATCTGTTTGGATGTATGCTACGATGACCAGAATTCACTATATCGTCTTGGAGATGGGACCACATTCACCCCAATAAATATGATGAAAAGAATTCTTGATTTCTTCTTGCATTCAAAACAAGCAATCAATAAACGTACTCAGTTTTCATTGGTTGTTTTAAAAGACAGTGATGCATATTGGGCAGAAAACTTCACCAATAATATTAAGGATATAATAAGTGCCATTGACTACCTAAATCCAGAACAAAGTAATTCAGATACTTTTGAGTTTAACAAGGTAATTGAGATCATAAAACAGAAAGTATCAATACCTGAGTATAAACTTGGGCAGTCTGTTTTACCACCTCCTTATGTTGTGCGAATGGTTGTCCTGTATGGGCGGTCAAACTGTGTTCCACAAATGCCCCAGGATGCACCATATTTCGATTTTCTGAAGAGGAACTTATACTTTTATATTGATATATTATATGCACATCAAGAAGATTGTGCCTTGTATAAATGTGAAGAAGTTTATGACAGTCTACAAGACTTGGACAATGGTTATTCATATGTCTATGAGGTTTCCAAGAATGCTACAAAGATACATGATTGTATTGCAAAGTTACTAGCCCATCCTCTGCAAAGACCTCTACAGAAGAACTCTAATTATACCTTTGCTTCACGATGATGACAGACTATTTTTCTGTTAAACTCTGTTGAATCACTTAACTAATAGAATTTAATTGAAACAAAAATTAAGTATATCATAATTTATTTTATAGCTTCTCAATGGGGTTATGATTGGTACAAAATAAATCTAATCAAGATTCATACTCCAATACATAACATTGATACTCTCATTCATTATGTTAAACCTGTACTTGTTGATTGACGATGATTAGACAGTAGAGTACAAAAGATTACATATCTGTTACAACATTTTCAAAAAGCATGACATTAAATTATATGAAGGTAGTTTCTACCTTATTACAATAGCTGTGTATTATATGTTATCTACGAACACTATAACTAATATAATATGCAATGACTTATGCACCATCCAAAATCCCCCATTTACAAATGCTCACTTCAATTCAGAAACATTAATCTAATATTCCGGCACAGCCAACTTTTAATTCCATACTTACCAAATAATATTTTTATAATACTTTGCCTAGTCTGCACAATAATGATACATTGTGAATATGTAAAATGTTACCCACTCTAATCTTGAAACTAACATTTCCACCATAATAATCCAGATCTTACAAGTTATGTGTCAAAGGCAGAAATAGATTTTAATAAATCATGATTCATTAAAACAAAGCTGAGCAAAATACAACATTTTAATCAAAGTATATACAATTCAGTAAATTATATAAAAACAATATAACATAGAAAAATAAATTACAATCAAGCTTCTTATCTACAATGATTTAAAGCAAGTTACAAAATAAAACATAATTGATGTAACATTGAGACTTTCTATACAAATTAAACTTTGACACCTGACTAGGCCACAGCAAAACTATTAAATGTGGGCATCATGCATGGACCTAGCATATGAGCCTAAATAACTGAATTTCCATGCATAATGATCCCACCATTATAACATTAATATTAAAGCATTAATTTAAAGTTATTATCCTAAACAGCAAATTAATCAAAGAGGCAAAATTATCCTAAAGTAGTAATAGTGAGTAGATTTATGGATTTAAATCCACAAGCTTAAATTATTCATCACAAATGAAGAGTGGAATATATGATATCACATAAAAACTTATTTCAAGTATTTAGCTGTAAATGATTAACTTAAACTTGTGATATCTCCAATAAATGATTGAATTTATTTTTATATTGTGTTTATTTTTCATCCTAATCCTTGCATCTCTATTAAACAGAGACTCTAGGTATGGGTTTGACTTTTGAAATCTGTATATTTTGACACTGGTATAAATTAATATACAATCCTCAATATCAGTCTCAACACTTAAATAATATTTACAAAACTATAAATTATTATAATGTTTGTTTCGAAACAAAAACACCTATAAAGTTAAGATGCTGTATGTAACAGAATTTTGTAGAAAAGTATTATATTAAATTTTCGTTGACATTAGTGAGGCCAATTACCCTCCGTATGTAGTGGCGTGAATACTGGCCAGTCGGACTAAGGGAATCAAGACTCGAGGCAATCAAGTTTGTGGTACTGTTTTGTTCGGATCTATGAGGTTGCTACATAATGATGGATGTACAATAGAACTAAGTTTATTTTTGATGCATCAGTCAGCAGTCTGAATAGACTATTTTGAATTATCTGTTACAGTCCCATTAGCACAAACAGCATGCTTTCAAAGCCCAAAGCTTTCATTTTATGTTAATAACTTATACATAAAATGAAAATCTGATGTTTTTGTGAAATTTTATAAGTACATGATGGATATGATGTTGGTATAATAAATTACTTTGAATTGTGATCTAGTGCATGACTTGTTTACTACATAAATACATATGGATGGAAACAAAATTTCTTATTTTTCAAATTAATGTCATCAAGGAAGACGGAGATACTACATTAAATATGTAAAATATGCTGATGAAACTTTTTGGCAATTTATGGAATGATTTTTAGAATATCAGTCTTTATGAAATCATTTTTAGATAAACTCAATATAGTTGACATTTTAACCAATATAAAATCTGAAAGATGTTTTAAATATAATGGTTGGTCCAATTAGCTTTTATAGTTATTTAAACCAGATATAAGAAGCGAAACTTGTTTACACCCTATAATTAATGGCAAAAGCATAATTAAGACCATTTCAAATCCAAATTTGTAAATTCATAAAATACCCTATAATTTAGTATACCTCTAATTGATTATTATATTTCGAGAGTGTGTTACATACTTAAAATACTTTTAGTGTATGCTATTTAGATTCTAAATTTTAAAATTGATTTTAACAGCAATATGCTTTTGTCTGTGTTTAGAATGCTGTCATTTTGAGAACTGAGTATTTTTTCATTATTTTTCAACACTAAGAACTTGCAAACATATGAATCAAGTATCACTTTCACTTTTATTGAATAATGCCTTACGCTGCATAGTTGTCCCAAAACTATGTTACCCTAGATATTATATAGGCAGCAAATGCATTTCTATAATATCCTGCCAAAGTGCATAAGGATGCTGACTTGGTTAACATATCAATGTAAGTGAATCAACAAAAACCTTATACTATATTATTATATTCGGTTGCCATACCAAACAAGTAAGCTTTAAACGGAAACATCTATTATTTACTACACTTAAGTGTTTTGCTAAGAATTATTATATAATATAAAGGCATTTGACCTCTTTTTGTCTTGTTGAAGCTAAGAGTTACTTTTCGTCATAAACACAGCACTCATGACACATGTTATCTCTGTTTGTCTTGAAGTTCACTTTTGTCACATTAACACTTGTTTACACTTATTCACTGTTTGGGAACACATTGACCGTTGACTTCACTAGTAGCACTTGGGGAACCACGCTAAGAGGTCTCGTCAGGGCGGTGGCGCGCGCGCAGGTAAAGTAGCCGACTCGGACGACGGCCCGCCGCGAGCTCGCATCGCCGACGTGTATGTACGGTAGCGCTTTATCTATAATAGAAATATGACTTATCGAATAAATGATTTTTTGGCTGTGGTTAGTCTAAATTTTGATTTGCAATACTATCAAAATATGTTTGACTGAAAATGTATGGTATTAATACTACATTCGCGTTTGATCAATATACTACTTAATGTATACAGGGTTGTTTTGTAGGCCCTTGCCAAATTTAAATATTACGTACTTTGATATAATACGAATAACCTGCATTTTTATTTTAGTATCGCTCAGTAGAAAAAAGTAAAGATATGGCACCTTGATTTGTTTCACGAATAGTCGTTATTGATGAATGCCCTATACACAATACGATACTATGACGCGGCACTTTATTGATTACGTTTAATAATACTACGAAGACGTCGCGCGACAAAACATGTTAACGATATGAGGTTGCAAGGTCACACTTTGAGTTCAGTAGTTATGCATACCTACAGGCAATAAAAAAAGTTACCTACACAAGTTACGTACAATCTTTTCTTCATACTTTTACAGGCTTAGAACCGGCAAATTACAAAAGGTTTGAGGGATTTAATGTGAGAAAATTTAACATAATACTTTTAAGTGAATGCAAAAATAGATAGAAAGAAGAAGCATTTTGCACTTCGGCGTGTTTAAAAAGATTGAATAAACTTATGTACATTAATTAAAACTCTAATCTGTGTAATAAGTGATCAAAATTCATACCATTTTTCTCCAGGCAGAGTCTAGCACGTTTTAACGTATTTTCATGGGCTTTATTTAGCACTGCAGTGTCACTTTGTCAAATTCACACACTATTTGGTTTTTTAAATCAGAAAGGCTTCGAGCTTCGTTCTGATAAACGATTCCCCATTTGTAAACATTATCGATAGTTAGCGACGACTCACTGTCTAATAAACACATGCGGCGCAGGTTTCGCGGACTCTCGCGAACGCAGCTGCGTTCCGCACGCTGCGCGTGCACTTTCGCCGAGGATGCGCGAGCGACTGAAGGTCATGGCAACAGACAAGTGTTTCCGGGTTTGCGACGGCGCGACGCCGCCGGCCGGTTTCGTTCACGTGCGAACATGTTGGTATCTTGCCTGCTCGATGTAATGGCACTTATTGTCAAGAGGATACGATTGTTTTTTGAAAATTTAGACGTCTGTGATGTAATTCATTCGGTTAAACAAGTTGTACCACTGCGCGTAGTCTTTATAGTATTCAGTATGATCATGTTGTGCTTAACATTTTAGTGAATAATATGAATTTCCGTGTAAAAAAATAACTACTTTTTTTTTGCAGAAATGGTTTCTATTAATGATACTTATTACGTAAAAAAAATTTGGTAGATGTTGTCAAATGAACCCTGTATAGTATCTCCCATAATAGAAAGTCCTTATCCCAAAAATATAAAGGAAACTGAGTAAGCCTGGGCCACAGGGTTAACAGGTTGACTTTGGTCTAAAAAAATAGCTTATTTTATCCTTATTCAAAATACATAAAACCCCTAAAAATGTAGTGAGGGGGAAACAAGTTAATTCAAGATATGGAAATCACTGTCATGGGTTTTTAGTATGGATGAATAACTCATAATATAATTGAAAATACGCTGAGTAAAATTAAAGAAATATTAAATGAGAATCACTATACGGTTAAATGAATGTAAACTAACCGCGTTAGTTTTATTTTAAATAATTATTTTGTAATTGAAATAGGCGAAATTCTTTATTAGGTTTGGCAATACTGAGTGAATGAAGAACGAAACTATGGTAATTGACTCGTTCAGTAAGCAATCGATCTATTTGTTCACTCGTTTGTTTGGTTTCTTTCCTTGCGCTTGAGTATTTACATGTTTTTTTTCTATTTTTAAGATAGCCCTAAGAAAAGTGAAAGTTGTTTGTATCAATTTATTAGTTTGAATAGTTGTTTAAAACTATAACTAATAACTAAGTAAGTGTAGGTAATATCTTGTAATGTCCTATTTTATCTAGTATGCTATCGAAGTAAAATGTGCTACTATTTATTTTTGATTATAAACTCTCTAAATAATTCGAAATACAATAATTCATTTATAGATCTCAACAATAAGAAAAAGAATATCTTTCGAAAGTGATTCTAAGCTCACTTAACTTCTGTGTATACCTATAGACAAAATTATGGATATCTCAATTCCTCAACACTGGTTTATCTTGAAAATTTTGGTGATGAAACATGATTATATTTTAAATAAAAGAAAGCAAATATCAAGTTGTTAACACCGTGGCCCAGAAATGTATGGATCAGGTTCTGTCTCCTTTGCATTGTCTTAAAGTTTATTTAATCCAATATTACACAGAAATTTGGATATTTGTATGCATTCATTAAATAAATTCAAAAGCTACTGGACCCTTTTAAAAGAATTCATTTATAATCAAGAAATTGCCCCCCTGAAACGTTGGGTGTTTAATTCCGTTAGGATCTACCCGTTCTTTTAAAATGAAAACTATGATATAAATCACCTCATAGACTAGATAAGCCTCCTTGTCTCGGGCGTGCGGCACGTGCACCGCTAACTCTTCCTCCAGTTTAGCAACCCGTTGTTCGTGGTCCGCTAGCTGTTCCCTCTGAAATAAATAGAAAAAACATTGATTTATTTACACTGCTCTATCAATCTAAGTTATATGGGAATAAGATAATCTGATGGACGGATTGCGAAAGCCAATTCAATTGCCAATCAAGTGAACGTTGCTCAGGGCAAAAAGATAGTGTAAACTGGTTGTAAAAATAAAATTTAGAAAAGGGAGTCTAGTTTCACTAAAGCTTACCACTCTATGTTCCTATATTCTCTTTTGAACCGACTTCCAAAAAGGAGGAGGTTCTCAATTCGTCTGTATTTATTTTGTGTCTTTGTTACACGATATTTTGCACAATTATGAATTGATTTTGAAAATTGTGGTTTCATATGACAGAAGATACTTCATAGTTGGTCCCATATACATTTCATCTAAATCGGTTGGGTAGTTCATTGAAAATTTCAAACTTTTGAAAAAATATGTATTTTTTTTTTTTAATATTGTAAGGATAGGACGTTTGTCTTCCATGCCACCTGATGGAAAGTGCGCATGAAGACTATGGTGTTACACGTCCATCCACGAGAAACCTATTCACTCGACACTTAAAAGTTCCAGGACTGTAGTGGTCAGGAAAAACAGACGCAGGCAGATTGTTTCACTCCTTGGCAATCCGTACCAAAAAGGAACTATCGAAGCGTTTTGTTCGACTTTTTGGTAAATCCACTATATAGGGATGGAAGTTCTGTCTGCGTCTGGTAGTCCGGTGGTAAAAAGGGGTGGGTTCAATTTGGTCAAAAAGAGCACTCGCACACTCACCAAAATGTAGCCGATAAAATACTGTCAAACAAGCAACCTTACGACGATGCTCCAAGGTCTGCAATTTTTTATTTGTAAGGTTGTTGTTATTAATGTATGATTTCAAAGAATGTTTACGTTGATCCCATTCTCAACTCAGCCAAAGTATTGATGTGAAGTCGGTTTTTTTTAATGCTCTACATTTGTTGATTATTCTGTTACATGACGTATACTTTTGTATTTATTATAACAATTCATTAATGACCACTATAAGACCATGGCTGTCTTCACTGGATAACAAGATATTTTGGATACCAATCCATCTAACTAAACTGTTATCTGTGTGTTCAGCACAGAACAATGTGGTGTAACAGATAATGAACAGAAAATGAACAGGTGTTTTGATATAATTAATTTACAATCGAATCAGAACTGAGGAGATTCACAGACGAACCAAAGTCCCCGACATAGCCAGAAGGATTGCAAAGTTGAAGTGACAATGGGCAGGGCACACAGCTCACAGAACAGCGCAGGGTCGATCGGTGTGGAGAACATTTCGGGAGGCTTTTGTCCAGCAGTAGCCTTCACCAGGCTGATGATGATGATGAACTTACCAGCGATAGTTTAGTGTGCGTACAAGGCAGTAACGGCCGCTGGAACTTTCTTTGAGAGCCCACAGCGCTGGCCAGCTGCGGCGCGGAGTACGCCGCGCAAACGAAGTTGATCGTGTCCACCCACGAATTTAGCTCCTTCGCATCACTGTAACGGATATATTTCACATTTGTTACTTTGAATCTTATATTTAGTATGATATGAGCATGATATTAGATTGTATGATGGTAAATTATTTGTGGCAGAGAAATATATAAATATTATTTTTTCGTCCTCAGAATTGCGCGGTACAATTGAATTTCGAGAACATTAAAATATGTACGATAAAGGTACCACAAATCAACTTATCACTCATTTAATAGTATATAAAGTTGCAGTCAATTAGTTAATTACTTTATGCATCTACAAATTTCTTATACTACATTGAGTAGGTATGGTATTTATTTTTAAGCTGATTTTTTTTATTTATTTTATTTATTCAAATATAATTACAACATTAACTTATAGACTAATTGAAAATGCCATAAAACCCAATTAGGTTTGACTTGGCATTACATTCGTTGTTCACAATCGTAAAATTAAGTACAAAAAATTAAGCTACTTACGATACACAAATTCATTTAACAAATAGAATGGAAGAAAAATAATAAGGCTCATAAATAAACATCTTTGTTTTTTAATTAAATAATTAATTTAATGCATTTTTACCTCGTCTGGAACAAATACTCGGCTTGATCCGCGGTTTGCAATCTGAACACGTGTTGTTTCTTCGTGTAGTCCGTCGCTTTAGTCGCCAGAGCGTGGTGAATCCTGTGCAAAACAAACAAATAAATAAATAATTATCAGGATCCATTCAAAGAACATTTTTTTTAAAACTTTATTGTGCCTATTAATAATGTTTATCATAAAAGTAACTAAGCTAAATACCTAAAATTTATAACAAATAAGACGTGATTGAAAAACTGCACAATAAGGAAGAAAACCTAATAAAATTTTGTATTGATATATTTTTTTACATTCATGATATTATTTATCAGATATTTTTAAACAATACGTTTAATTAGTTACTTGACGTTTTAGTGTCTTAAAAACATCGTGGTAACGAGTGTGTCTTTTTATTGTATGACTCTAATCTAATTGCGAAAACTTAAGCAAATATGTAGTAATACATCATTCTACAAACGAATTTGTCAGGATTCGAACCCGCGTTTTCGGTATATAAGCTTTGATCGAGCAAAAGTTTAGGCTACGACCAAGAATATCGTGATACAAACATACCTGATAGCATTATGCAGGCTGTCTGACATCTGGTTTCTCCGGAACCCGTGTTCATCTTTGTGCAAGTACAACACGAGGTCTCGTAGCGTGCAGTAAAACATTTTCCACCCGCGCCGCCCGAACGGAGCTGAAAAATATTAGATTTTATAGCAAATTGATTTTTAAGTAAAGCCGCCAAACTGACGCACCACCTCCGTAGCCCTAAATAAGCTTTTGCGGAGCTGTTACGGAGACCACGCAGCGGACCAAAGCGGTATCTTAGTAAATTCAAAATTCAAAAAGTTTTATTCATCTTGGGAATTTCACAAAATACTTGATGAAGTCAGTTATCACATACTTCGGCTTTAACTAGTTGTTGAATAAAATATTACAGTAGACCAAGAGACACAAAAAGCCGGCGGAAAAAAAGTCTTGGCTTTCTTTTTCAGTCAGAATTATCAAATTAATACAAATAGGTACAGTACAGTACTTCCATGCTGGACTGGGAGTGAAAGAAAAACATAGAATGTGCCAGCTGCTTCTCTTCCCGGGCATACTGTAAAAGTCGGTTAAGGGACAGAGGTATTATTGGCATTTTTGTGGACGATAGGCTGACCCCCTGTCACTGCAATAGCCTCTCGCAATCATTATAATACCTCATTAGTCAAACGTGACATCAGTGGGTCTTATAACCTCTGATGTTTTGCCGACCCCATAAGGGATACAGGCGTGAAGTTGTGTATGTATGTATGTATGTAGGTACAGTACAAATTGACCGTGACGTGAAAAAAAAACAAACACAAGACAGCTAATTGTGAGAGTCAATGTCATGCCACAACCAAATTGCTTACATAATAGGGCAATGAGCTATGGATGCACAATACGGACATGACAAACTGGGACCAGAGTATTTGAACAAGAATTGAATAAAATAGTCATAGAATCATTAGCATTAGTAAATACCCAGCCCCAAAACTGTTCAGAAGGTTATGTTTTCTAAACTGGCCCGTCTGGGTTTCGAAACCTGGACCGTAAGCGAACATTTTATTTTTTTATCAGAAAAACATAAAATAGTTTTTCAACCTGATGTTAGTGTATCAACCTGATGTATAAATTATAGATATGGTAAGATTTATGATACTGTCATATCGGTGCCACTATAGATCTTCCCAAAGCTCCTGTTCCCGTAGTCTCACTACTAATTTATTATAGTACTAATTCGTTCAACGCATTTTATCAACTTTCTAACAGAAGCAAAAAAAAGGTTTGAGATAAAGAAGAGAACTATCATTGTTTGAACATAAGAAAAAACAACAAACCACAGACTTCTTGCTATTCCGTTGCAATTTTATGCTTTCAGTTTCAAAATTATTCACTATTCTTCACCTTATAATTATTATTAAAAAAGCTTTTCAAAGACTTACTTTTCTTAGCATTAACATCGTAGCAGCATTTCCTCATGACATATCCCTTCTTATACTCGACCGCAGTACTTTGGTCCGGAACGTCGAGGAATGGATTCCCGCCGATAGAACCGGGAGGTTTGGCTTCTGCAGAGTTCGGGGGTGATGTGTCGGTATCCCTGAAAAATGTATTTAAATCGATGGTTAAAAAATTTATCTTTTATTTCAAGCTGATATTTAGCAAATACATATATATTTTTGAGCTCAATTCTACATTCGATATTAGGCGATAAGGCCTCTTATTTATAATATATTAGTGTACAAGAAATAAAGCGTTAAAAACGAGAGAGCCTGATTTTGTGTTGCGTAAGTAAACTCGACTGATAAAAAAGCTGATGACCCCTTATAAACACCATAATAGAATCATGCAGAACCATGTCAATGCAACGATTTTTCCCGACATCTTCGATATTAAACATTTAAGCTTAGTAACAGAAATTCTTCATAAATTATAAAACATCCCCATGATCCCTCAGTCCTTTGTTGTAAACATTATGAAAATCCGTTAAGTAGTTTTTTACGGTGCTAAACACACCTAATGGTAGGCGAAGATGAAAAGCGCACAGAATTAGGAAGGTAATAATAATAATAAAATCTTTATTGTACACCAACATAGTTACAGAGCAAAAATTACATTAAATGGTGACAATGAAATACATTTGTACAAAGGCGACCTTATCGCTCAAGAGCGATTTCTGCCAGGTAACCTAGGAATTAAAGGAAATTGAGGTTGATGGGTGCACGGCTTGTAAAAATAAATAAATAAACCTAATACTATAATCCTTTTCAAGTGGTTTATGTGACAGTTCAAAATTGACAATCTTTGTGACGTTGCCGTTAGCCGTAGTATGGTTACTCCTATCCTAGATATTCTCCTACCAGTTATCACGAAAATCCTTAATAAATCTGTATCCACAGCCAAATTCCCTGAATCCTGGAAAGACGCAAATCTGATCCCGTTGCCTAAAACCTCTAATCCTAAAACCTTAACAGATTTTCGACCCATCTCTATCCTACCATTCCTATCAAAAGTCCTTGAACGTTTAGTCCATCATCAACTTTTTGTTTTCCTTAACTTAAATAATCTTTTAAACCCACTACAATCCGGTTTCCGTCCTGGCCATAGTACGGTGACTGCTCTCGTAAAGATAACGGATGATATTCGACAAGGCATGGATAACTCACTGGTAACTGTCTTAACACTCTTAGACTTTAGTAATGCCTTCAATACCGTTAACTTCGATATACTGCTCTGTATTTTGAAATCACTTAACATATCTCCAATAGTTGTTGATTGGTTTCGCAGTTATCTGCATGGTCGCCGGCAGCGGATATCCGTAGAAGACAATGTGTCCTCATGGTGTTCTACTAATGCTGGTGTACCACAAGGTGGTGTGCTTTCTCCTTTATTATTTACGATTTTTATAAATACTATAACCCACTCACTATCTTCTTCCTACCACTTGTACGCAGATGACTTACAGATTTACACTCACACTAAGCCTGAAGATGTCAAACAAGCCATAGACAATATAAACAAAGATTTAGCATCTATATTAAACTGGAGTTCAAATCACGGACTGAGAGTAAATCCCAATAAAACTCAAGTGATTATTATAGGATCTGCAAAGCACTTGGACAAAATTGATAGACATCATCTTCCTCCGGTTGTTTTTGATGGAGTACACCTCTGTTACAGTTCGGTAGTAAAAAATCTGGGAGTGCTAATGGATGTTAATTTATCGTGGAAACCACAAATCGACTCAATTAGCAGGAAGGTGTTTGCAGCAGCTGGCTCCCTTAGGAGATTAAGAAATTTCTTACCCATATCAACCAGAATTGCACTCGCACAATCTCTTATTATCCCTATACTGGATTACGCAGACATCAGCTATCTAAATTTAACTGAGGAGCAATTAAATAAGCTTGAGCGCCTTCAAATCCTTTGCATAAGATTTATATTTGGTTTGCGCAAATATGATCACGTGTCCGAATACCGCGCTATGCTCAAGTGGCTCCCAATTCGTCTTCAAAGGAATACTCACACTCTCTCCCTTTTATTTGGTATACTGTTCAACCCTATCCTGCCTTCATATTTAAAGGAAAGATTTATATTTCGGCATCAAGACCATGAACGTAACTTGCGATCATCTAGCAACTATTTGTTAGTAACCCCACATCATAAAACCCATTTTTATCAGCAATCGTTCACGGTAAAAGCCATATCCTTATGGAACTCATTGCCTTTGTCACTTCACAATGCAAAATCTGTAGACTCCTTTAAGAAAAATGTTAAGAATTATTACCTTCAGACTACTTCTCCATAAATTTAACTACGCTCCAAATACATTTGTGTACTTATGTCATTTATTTATATATTGTATTAAGAAATATGTAGGTATTTATTTATATGGAAGTTTATTATTATTATGTATAATAAATATTGTATATATATTATTTTATTATTATAATGGCAATGCAAACCCTACCAAATTATTATTTTTTGTATTTTCTTTTTTTGTAAATAAAGGTTGCCTGGAAGAGATCGCTCATGAGTGATAAGGCCGCCTAAATTGTGTTGAATCCAGTTTTCCTTCTGTATAAAATATTTTAATATGTTTGTATCCTGTTGATTCTGGCAATAAAGTGTATTTGTATTTGTATTGTAAATTGTTCGATCTTCCATTTCATGGCTTTGAAATATCGAATCAGTTGGTGAAAAAATGTATACAAACTTCCGATTACATGATGGCCGCTCATATTCATCGATTCAATGTCGATTTAGGTGTGTCAATCACTATCAACTGAACGTTCCGTTTCTTTGAATCTGTCTATTAAAGATGAATATTTTTATATTTTTATGTATGACATTTATTTAATTTATTTACAGTTAAAAATAACAATTAAACTTTATTAATAGTTCAGTTTATAATTTTAAAATAAACAATTTTATTGACATAGTTTTTATTTTCGTAACGCGCCAATTTATATTTTATTAGTTGTAAATTGTTTGCGAGTAATAGAAAATGAGAACTGTCACGAAAATCATTCGAAAACCATTCAATTGTAATAATTACATAAATAAATACAAGTGAATAAATTTAACTTTATTCTAAGCTGACCGTGAGCGACAATTTGAAGTAAATCTAACTCAGACGCTGCGAAGTCTAAATTATTAATTACAATGTAGTATTACTCACAAAGCCCACTGCAGCGGTTGAGTCTTAATAGCATGGTACAGCTGTTTCAAGGTTTCCCTCGGGAAGTTCTCTCCATCGTTCAGTTCAGCCAGGTTCTCTATAAACTCGGCGCAGGACATCTTGCGGAATGTGCTGTTAGGTTCACATCCATGTAAATCGGTGTTTAGTAGCATTATAGCGCAGGTTAGGGTGTGGACTGCATCTGGAAGTTAAATGGTTTGGTAAGGCCACTTATAATTAGGAGATAATTCTTTATTGTATACCGTGGATTATAGTTCATTGTTCAAAATCAAAAAGATGAAAATCACTATGGATAAAGTCGGCAAACATAGGGTCGCCTTATAATAGTCAATAATATTTTAATAGCAGATTAAGACTGATGAGTTGGTCACAATTACGGTATAGGTCAAAAAAAAATTTTCGTAAATAAATTTTAAAATTCTTGAAAGTGATCAAAATTTTAGTGGGATCTATAGTTTATGACTACACGGCAAGTAATAAAAACGTTTCCATCTAACTGTATGTAGTCATAAAATATAGATTAATCTTCAATTTTACTCACAGAGAAGAATTTTGAAACTTTAATTAATGAAACATATTTAAAAAAAATCGAAAATCAGAAATTGACTATTATATGCGGACCCTGTATAGTAAGTATTTACACAAAACATTAGTAATATAATTTGGAAATTATGTGATCATTACATATTAACTTTATTTAAAAGCGGATTGGGTAAACAAAACACTAGATTTGGGACAATTTTATTTAAATAACTAGCTGTGACCCGCGACTTCGTCCGCGTGGATACCGTTTATTAGAGTTGGATAAATACTATTATTATGTCCTCCTGGAAGTTAAAACTTACCTTATTCTAAATTTCGTCAAAATCGACTCAGTAGTTTAGCTGTGAAAGCGTTACTGATAGATAAACAGACAGAATTACTTCAAAAACTGTTACAACAAAGCCACAGTTTCACCTAGGTTTTGTGAAAAAGTATAAGTAGGTAGGTATATTACAAAGATGATGCCCGCGACTTCGTCTGTATTGAATTAGTATTTCGAGTAGGTTATTTTCTTCTCCAAGGTCCTAACTATCTTTAATAACAAAAATAAAAATGAAGAATCTTTGCTCATATAATATGTATAACTCCTAACCACAAACATAGGTAGGTAACTATCTATTAGGTACATTACAAAGGCACATAGTGTTATAAACAAATCGGGTGCCAAAGTGCCTTACATTTTGATATTGTCTTAAGTTTTCGCGATGACTATTATGTATGACTATTAAATAAAACACTTTTTAACCGGATTTATCGCGTATATTTACATTTTAAATTTTAAAAGTCGCTCGTGACCACGGCGGCGTCTGCAAAGACACCGAAACGTCGAGTTAAAATGTAAAATATAAATTATACGCCATTAATCCGGTTAAAAAGTGTTTTATTTAATGCCTTCAATTTTACTTAATTCATGCAATATCTTCATTAATTATACTTAGCTTATTGTTATTCTAGGTAAAGCTAAGTAGTTTGTGCGTGAAAGAATTGCAAAAATCCATCCATCTAGCCATGATCAGTGTACATACAATACTACCTATAGTTATGTATGGCTGCTTTTCACTGCCAAACGGCTCAGCCAATATTAATGTAATTTGGTGTAGTAGTTAACACATACGTTACTTTTTATTCCGAGGAAATCTACGGTTTCTGACTTCCAAGAGGCAGAAACGATCATGAAATAAACAAAACCTTGATTTCCATTTTATCTCTGTATAAGAAAGCAGTAGGTACATCAAGCGTTACAAATCTGTCAAATTTTTTTACTTGAATTTGAACTCTATGCCCTCGATAATAAGTTAAAATTGGTTGGGGAAATTTGATAGGTAATATAACGCTTGTTCCTTCTGTACCTACCTATATTAAATCGCGCAAAAGCTTGCGCTCGCCTCCCGCCTTTTTATACCCTACCGCCGCGCCGCGAGCCACCGTCACGCAAAAATAATCCCTGTATCATTCTGTATTCACGCGCGATGGGTTATTAGCGTATTTCATGTATAAGTTTGGTGTTTCTATACCGATTTCTATGATTCTTTTTTTATTGAATAGGTAATAATGTTATTTTTTTTTAATTAGGGATGAGTGACAGTATTATAAACGTAAGAGTAAACAAATATAATCAGAAAGCTCCGAACTGCTATACTATCGATATTTACACGTGTTATTGTGAGTCAACCATAAAATATAGACATATGCTGTTGTGGGATATTTTTTTAATAAATTTTATGAAGAATATTTCTGTCATACATGATTTCTATGTAGCTTTAACCATTAAGGCTGCACACGCGACGGAAGCTTAAAAAATGAAGTAACTTCTCCCGTTTTTTCCAACATTTCCCTTCACTGCTCTGCTCCTATTGATTGTAGCGTGATAATAAGTATACTATAACCTGCCCAGGAGTATGAAGAATAATTTTACTAAGTTTCGTTAAAATCCGTCGAGTAGTTTTTGTTTCTATAAGGAACATACAGACAGACAGACAGACAAAAATTTTACTGATTGCATTTTTGGCATCAGTATCGATCACTAATCACCCCCTGATAGTTATTTTGAAAAAATATTTCATGTACAGAATTGACCTCTCTACAGATTTATTATAAGTATAGATCACTCTTACTTCAAAGTAAGACCCTTTAAAATTAATATTGAAAATTAAGCCAATTCATTATTCTCTCAGTCAAATAGTATCTTTTTTCACCTCTATTCACATAAACACTGTGCAAATAATGCAAAAAAAAATTGACACAAAAGAGTCTCAAATAAGCTAAAATAAAATACGCCTGAACGGCATTTATATGCAGCTTATAATTTTACAGCTCAACGATCCGATGTCTTTGTAGACCCCTGTGTCGCAAGGTGTTTTATTTCAAATTATGATTCATGAAAACTCAACAATGGAGCTTATCGTAGTAAACTAGATGGTTATAAAAACCATCACTTTCAAGCAACAACTTACCTTGAGAATTAAAAGCTGCAGGGTTACACTCCAGGTACCGCCTCGAGAAATGAACCAGCACTCTTTC
The DNA here is from genome assembly GCA_944452665.1 of Stenoptilia bipunctidactyla. NCBI lineage: Eukaryota > Metazoa > Arthropoda > Insecta > Lepidoptera > Pterophoridae > Stenoptilia > Stenoptilia bipunctidactyla. The sequence continues at coordinate 18,557,259 of OX101728.1, forward strand.
TCTTTCCTGCGTCTCCCCGCTAAGCGCGAACCTTGCTAGGAACTGCCGTAGCGCCGCGTCTAAAGTCAGACTTCCGAACTCAAAGTGTCGGACGTACTCTTCGGCTACAGCGCGAGAGAATTCATTGCTGGAATAAACAAGGAAGAATAGTTAGGATATAGTTTAAAATATTATAGAAGCACATTGAATAAATTGGAAATTGACAAAATGTTAATTGGTTATAAAACAAAATATAGGTATGAACTTGGTTGGAAGCCGTCATAATTCATGTGCTTAGGGAGGGCAGATTTAGATGAGGGGCTTAATTTGGTAAAATGTATATCAAATTTGCGAACTATAACATTGCCATACATATTGTATATTGCTTAAGTTACATATTCTAATAATATGTAACTTAAGCAATATACAATATACTACTCCAAACAAAATAGGGGCCCCCTCGTTTTTTTCACAAAAAAACGATTGTATGACACTTTAAACTTAATTTTATGCTAGTTTTAGTGTCTTTGCATAAAATTGATATGTTTATGTATTCTTTACATTATTCTAAACAAAGTTTTAAAGCTTTACCCTCAAGAGGAATTTTTTGTTTTGAGTAGTATATATATCAGATTTGCAAATAATAGCATTGCCATACAAATTGTAAAAGTTACATATTCTAATCATATTATATTGAAAGATATAAATATGGAAAGATTTGTATATAGGTCTATTGAGTTTAAATTTCGAACACAGAACTATGCCGATTTTTCTATGAAATAAACAGAGGGTAATTTGAACACTTACTTTTTACTCAAATGTCTTGAGACATCAGATTTTTTGAAGCCATCCAAGTGGTACAATCTCTTGGCCAGCCGTTCTGCTGATGGTATATCCACAGCTTTTGGACTGTAGTGGAATGAATGTAAGGAATCCACATCCGATCCTTCATCCGAGCCACCGTCGGAAGTCAGCTCCTGTAATCACATATTGGTAATGATGTTAACACTACAGAAAAAATACACTCAAAGCCAGTTGCAGTAATTTACCAAAAAGTAAGATCAGAACTATACTATCTAGTGTTCAAGAGAGTATAGGAATTTTTATCTTAACTTTATCTTTAACTTTTCGGTAAGTTATTGAGATGGGCCTCAGTCAATATTTTCTAATCATTAGTAGCTTTTATTGTACTATTTATAAAGTTTAATTTGAGTTGACTAGCAGCATTTAATCTAGATCTATAATATTAGAGTGCACAACTAAAATTTATGCAATTACATTAATTGTTTGATTCAATAGATATTTAATCTGGTCAATAGACCACATTAAATGAAATTATATCAATCCAATAAAAAAAAATATAATAAATATATCTAGTTATTTGATATTAGTGTGTATAACATAATATTTACATTGTATAACTAGTCTAGCTCAAATTGTTAACATGCCTTCTATTATGTACATGATTTTTTATTGTGGAAGATGAAGGCGAGCATTCTTACTACATATAGGTACTAAGTTTTATAAATATGTATACAGTAAATGTAGGACTGCTATAAAAAAGTGTGAATATTTACACTGTTTAATACATTAATGAATGGGAAAATCACAAACCCTTACTTGAGGTTTAATTCCAGGCTACACAGAAAATGACACAACATTAGTATGCTATATTTTTATGTTATATTTGTTAGGATTAATCTATTAAATCAATTACAAATGGAAAAAAAATTATGTGAGATATAATTTCAAATTTTCAGAATTTCTAAAATAATTAGTTGACTATTATATTTTAATTTAAAGTGGCATTGTTTGAAGTCAACTTAGTTACCCATGCACTAAGATAAACTCTGCAGACTAATCAACCGGAGACAGAAGGATTTTCTAATATAAGTTTAAAAAATACCTAGTATAAGTAACTTTTTAACAGAAATGCCTTTGAAAAATTTATTTGGTTTAAGTGCATATTGTAATATTAAAACAATTCAAATAATGTTGACTCACCTGATAGCCTTGATTCTCCGGGGAGCTATGCCCATTCTCCTTCCCGTTTTGTAGACAAGCACTATTATTATTATTATTTACATGTTCACTAACATTCTGTTTGTCCGGTCCCTTCACTTGTATCACTATTCTATAATCACTACTATTATGATCACCATTTAACGTTACATCACTGCCATGCTCATTGGAATACGAAGAGTTTGATTTAACACGTTTATGGCATGGCTCCGAGACTAGGATGGTGGAATCTGAATCTGACGGATCAGAAAGTTCCATTCTTGGACATTCTCGAGCGGTGTCGAACATGTCGTCTTGGTCTTGATAATCTGGACTAGAAATATTGGAAACAGCCTCTGATAGACTCATATCACCTGTAAAAGAAATAAATATTGTAGAAAAACCATTGAGTTAAACTATTTTAAGGACAATTTGAAAATCACAAACAGATAACCGTGTTATTTTTACCATCACTATCTATTTCAGGTTTGCAATGATAGTACACAAGGGCAGGTTTTTATTACTGCATATGATAAGGCGCCTGCCTATTGCTTTCCGGTCGCGTGGGAACTCATTATTACACAAGCTAACCGACTATCAAATGGCGATTTTATTTTATAATGAATGGAAACATAGTTAATAAACTTTTAAAAATTTTATTCTCTGAATATGAAGAGATGTTGCAGCTTATGATTGAAGGTACTTACGTCTTTATGTACATTTTTGTAATATATAGTTTTCGTCAATACAAATATAGCAAGGAAATTAAACAAAAGTTACAATATTAGTAATATTTCTGCAATAATATACCTACTTTAGAGATATATCATGTTTACAAAAGAGCCTGTGCAGTAAAACTACCTAAAGCTTTATTGGTTGCAGTTACTTGCTAACAACAATAACTAACTGGTACACAAAACCTTTTGCAATGAGTAATGTATCTCTTTACTCTTTATTGTTTATAAAAAAAAAAACAGATAAACATTTAAGGATAATAATGTACAAAAGGCGGTCTTATGGTTCTAGAGCGATCTTTACCAGACGACCTAAGCTCTTTAATCATCTATATCTTTATTCGCTAATACCTTCATATTAACAACTTCTAGGGACTTGACAAAAATTGATTATTTAAGTTTATTAATCTACCTAGTTGATACTTAATTCTGGCCAGATAATGAGGTGTGAATACATACTGGACTGGGAGCGAGAGAAAAACATAGAATGTGCTAGCTGCTTGTCTTTCCTGGCATACTGTAGTCAGTTAAGGGACAGAGGTTTTTAGTGACGTTTTTGTGGGCGATAGGCTGACCCAGTCACTGCAATAGTCTCCATCATTATAATACCTCCAAAGTCAAACGTGACATCAGATGGTCTTAAAACCCCTGGAGTTCTGCCAACCCCATAAGGGATACAGGTGTGAAGTTATGTATGTATGTATTGACCTATTTATATAATTTGAAAATTACCGTTGATTGGCGGATGTGCCGGGCGGGGGCGCTGGTGTGGCGGCGACAACGCCGACGACGACATTGACGTCGGGGACACCGGCGAAGACGACCTGCTGACAAACAAACACACATTCATTTATAACTGTTACGAACAAGCTGTGACAAAAAATTAGTAAGAAGAATTGAATAGTACGAAGTATAGTCAAGTAAATTAAAAGTGGCATTAAACTATGTCGGGTTGACTGTGATAAAAAATTAGTAAGAAAAACCAAGGAGACGTGGCTCAATAACTAATAAAATAAATATACCTGGATTCCTTTTTTAGGAACTTTTGATCCTTAGCTATTTCCTGGATGAAAATATATATACAGCAATCTCCGTAAGGTAGTTTCCGAGATTTTAATTAATATCTCGGAATATACTTTATTAATTACAGCGCGTCTAAACCAAGCCTTCCGATTTAATATTTTATTATAGATTTTAAATTGATCTGTAGGTAAGTACCCGAAAAAATCAAGTTATAAACTTTTTTAACATAGTTCAATTAATATTGTCTTCTGTTGTCTGTGTACTCCTGAATAATAATGGCATCTGCATTATCTTTTCCATTCTGTTGAATAGGAATTGTTCTCAGCATTTCAAAACAGCGATCAGCATATTAAGAAATGTCCCATTTCACTTCACAAAGATTCAGTGCGCAAGGATAAACATCATTGAACAATTCGTATATTTGTTGTACTCATTTAGGAAAGACAAGTGTCATCTGTAAATGCCTACTTTATAAAATTTATTTGAACAAAAACATCACACGATGCTTGTGATGCTTTTGTTATCTTAAAAACTCTTCTCTTAAAAGTTAAAAACCCAGCAAGTTGAAAGCATCTTGTGGTGTTTTGGTTTTGTCTTGCGAGTGAGGATATTGGGCGCGCTGCGCTCGCTCGCTACCGCTTCATGCAACGTAGGTACAGAAGGCAGCAAGTAAAGTGTTACAAACCTGTCTAATTTCCCCGAACAATTTTTAACTCAATGTCGAGGTCACAGAGTTCAGATTCAATTAAAATTTTTTGACAGTTTTGGAACGCTTGATCTGCTGCCTTCTATACCTACTTGCATCCTGGGATCGCGTACGATACGCGCGCAAGTTTTTTTTTTTTTGAATTTTTTTAATCAAATAACCAAAAAATAACGTTGTATAGTTTGTGCATAATTTTAAATAAGCTATAACCAACCTTTGCGAAATGCCGTCAGAGATTGAAGTAGAGTTAGAAGTGCCTGAACCATTACATTGCGTTCTTTCTGATACGGGCGCGTTGTAGGTCCAAACGATTCTGCAACAATTTAAAAACATGTATTCTATTCGAGAATTGAGCTAATTTTATTATGTGTGATATCATTCATGTTGTTCTGTATATTAAGTTTTCTGGTAATTGTGAAGTCTAAAATTATTTAGGAGTACTATTTGTGAAAAACATATATTCATAAAGAAAAACATTCAAGTTAACGGATAATACGGAAATATATGCAATGGACACATAAGTAGGTATAAGAAAAATAACTAAAGAAAGATAGAAGCAATAATTGACGGCTGTGTTCCTCTCACAAATATCGGGCCCAACTAAAATTCGCACCCTAGGCTTATGCGTCACATAAAACTGTCTTATATTTTCATATTATATTTAATGGAACACCCGCGGCTATGGCGGCTATAAAGATACCGAAATCAACTCAAAATGAAAAATATACGCGAATTATCTTCGGGTAAAAAAGTGTTCTGAATATCACGACTTTTGGCTTAGAAGATAAAGTCTAAATATCAGGTCTTTTGGCTTAGAAGACTAAGTTTTAATATCAGGACGTTTGGCTTAGAAGACAAAGTTTTAATATCAGGACTTTTGGCTTAGAAGACATAGTTTTAATATCAGGACTTTTGTATTAGTAGACAAAGTTTTTACAGCTAAACAAGAATATTTACCGGTCTCTCTCAGCCTGCGAAGTTTGCGGCGTGGCGGAGTCGGGCCGTGCGTCCAGCAATGTGTTCAGAGAAGAAGTCACATCTTCGTCCATTTCCACCGCCACCGTGCTCAGGGATGACTCCTTCTGGTCAACATATGCATATCTTTAATGAAGGTTTCACACTTGTAAGTATACACGTCATTTTGTAGTTAAATAAGGTAACATAACAGCGGACCTTTTTATAATTTTGTAGATAAAGCTTGTGAAAAATATATAATCTATTTTAGTTTATTATTTTACATTTAAGTATTAATTACATGTTATTTTCTATGACAGTTCTTTCCATAAAAATAAATATGCAAGCTATGACTAGGGATTGCAAAAGTTTTACATTTTAATTTGTTACATTGTCTTTTATGATATTTTATTTAATTGCAAATCTTGATAAATAACAGAAAATCTTAATAATAAAGCTTTAATGCTAAAAAAAATAAAAAAGCTAAAAAAAATAATAAATAAATAAATACGAAAAATAGTATATATTACTATTCAATCAAATCAAGAGGTTCATAATATCCATTATATTAATATAATCATTTAAAATAAGGCCTTATTAAATAAGAACTGAACTTAAACTATGACTACACAAAGCCAGAGTTTAAAGTTCAGATTTTTTGCTTACATCACATTGTCAATTACTTAAAATTAAAATCACTTTTTATAAGTTATATCCGTAATGAAATATTCGCAACATGATATGCCCAATCAAGAGTCTAGTTCAGATATAAAAAAAAAGATCATTTTCTTTTATGAATCTTTGACGAATTAAATGTGCTGCAGTAATCTTGAAAAAAGTCAATAATTAATAGTAACAATTAAAAGACGGTGCTTAACAAAAAGCATAAACTGTGATAATAACAAGTACTTCAAACGAAAAATTCGGAAATTATCGAAAAAACCGGATTTTGATACTAAGATTATTTAATTTTTTTTAATTCCGGATTTTTCAGTTCTTTTCGAATTTCGAAGTATCCGAATTGCAATCCCTACCCATGTCCATTCGTAATACAAGTTTGTTTAAAGCATTAAATATTTATTTATTATTACATCAAAACACTTATATCTATCATTGCAGGAGTTAATTAACTAAGTTAATATTAATACTTTCAAGAAGAGATGACTATCAAAATACTTGTGTACTAGATTATTAGAAATAAACAGTAAAGATGTAAAAAATAAAGGAAGATAGCTCACCCAAACATGAAATTGAACTAATCTTATTCTTAACCTTTAAAACGTGTAAATTCTACTTACAATGAATTGAATAATCAACGAATGCAGAGCTTTAAAAACCCGACTTCACGTCAAAACTATGGCTGAGTTGAGAATGTCATCAACGTAAACATTCTCCGAAATCATACATATTTTTTTCAAAAGTTTGAAATTTTCTATGAAGTACTCAATCGATTTCGAAAAAATTTCAATGGGACCAACTATCATATGAAACAACAATTTTATAAATAAATTCATAATTGACCGAAATATCGTGTAACAAAAAAAACATAGACGAATTGAGAACCTCCTCCTTTTTTGATGTAAAATGAAATAAAATATCACTATTAAATCTCAGTTCTCGATCTTAAATGCACATTCTATTATTTTATGTAAAAAAAATTACTCAAAAATTTTGTTGAAGTATAGAAATGTATTATTACGTTTCTTTTATCAAAGAAATTTACTTCATAACTACACAGGGTGACCGGTGTCAAATTTAGATACTGAAGGAGAGCACTCTGTACTTGTTTCTGATCATAATTATGTAATAAAAGTAGGAACTTCATTTTTCACTAGATTTACCTATAAACAAATACATGTTACTATTTACTTCACATACATCTGAGTCAATCGCGGCACGTGACCTGGCACGCGGTTCGGTGCCAACGCTAGCGTAACCATGCGTTGCGTAATCAATATATATAAAACTGTTCCGTTACTGACTGAGTGACTGAGGTACTGAGTGACTGAGGTACTGAGTGACTGAGTGACTGACAGACAACGTACAGCCGTAACTACTAGACGTAGAGAGCTGAAATTTGGAACATACATTCTTTAGGGGATGGAGGGGTGCGCTAAGGAAGGAATTCCCGAAATTCCCAAGGGAACGGGAAATATAGGACTTTTTAGTTTGTATGAAAAATCTTATTCCTTGAGTGCACCGATGTGAAACTTGGTGTATAGGTTTTTCAATGTGTGTCTGGTTGTGTTATGAAAGGAATTCCCGAAATTCCCACGGGATCGGGAAATATATGATGTTTTAGTTTGTATAAAAAAAAACCCATTCCTTGAGTGCACGGATGTGATACTTGATATAAAGGTTCCTCAATAAGTGTCTGTTTGTATTATGGAAGGAATTCCCGAAATTCCCACGGGAAGGGGTTGGACTTTTTAGTTTGTTTGAAAAATCTTATTCCTTGAGTGTACGGATGTGATACTTGGATTGAATGTTCTTCAAAGAGAGACTGGTTGTGCTACGAAAAAAATTCCCAAAATTCACACGGGCACGGAAAATATATGATTTTTAGTTTGTATGAAAAAAACTTATTCCTTGAGTGCATGGGTGTGATACTTGGTATAAAGATTCTTTCTGTGGGTGTCTGGGTGTATAGTTTCTGAAATTTTCACGAGAAGGGTAGTTAAGTGCATACGAAGTTGCGGGATAAAGCTAGTGTGTAATAAGTTATTTAACTTACGGTTAAGTTTACTCAGTAAATAATTAATATTTATTTTTTATTATATAAATAAATAAATATTTCTGACACTCAACATTATCTAGCCCAAATTAAGTTTCTTAAAGAACTTGTGTTATGGATACTAGATAACTGATATACTTAAGAAATATACAAACATACATTTTGAATAAATACATATTTTTTATTATAATAAACTTAAATAAACATATAAACATCCTTGACTTGACGACTAATATCTGCGTTCATCATACAAATATCCGCCGCCGCCGGGATTCGAACCCAGGACCTCTGGCATAGAAGGCAATGTATGTTACCGCTACACCAGCCGGTCGTCAATATTTTTCTCCTTATGTATCACGTCTTTGAATTTCAAAAGTGACCCCCCAGCAACCCTGTACCTATAATGTAACAAAAACCTTACTATACCTGTAAATGGTCTTCAGACTTGGATGTGCGCACGTGGTGCGCGCGCGCCGACAACTCCGTTCCCGCCGAGAGACCACCCGATGATATAAACCTGAAAGAGTTAGTCTTTGATAAATATTACTCATACTGATTCGCTAACTACGTAGCCCCAAAGTAGGCATACTATTTTTTTTATAATTTTTTAGTCGAAAAGATTGTATGTTTAACTTTCTTATGAACTTTATTCATTATTTTCCAAATTTATAATCCGTCTCAGCTCTTACACTGAACTTAAGGGAATAGATTCCTTACAATTAACAGAATTTAAGAACGGTCTCAGAGTTGAGTGTTTTATTAATACAGGCCTTATACCTAATATTTTTAAAGCAAATTTAAAAAAAAAATATTGGCGCTATTGTCTATATTTAAACAAGTTTCACATAATAGGTAGGTAAGTGAAAATTGTTCAAATATAGTTAGTTGCTCCAATCCAAAATGGATTGCATGCTTAAAAATAATGGTATAAACTACCGTGTTCAATGGTATGAATCAGTGACCAATAACACTAACAAGCCGGCAATACAGGGTGTTTGGTGGCTAGGTGCAAAGGTTAAAGGAGGTGATAAACAAGGTATTTTTGAACATTTCTATATGACTATATGTCTTCGAATATTACCAAACTTTTTTTCAAGATTAAAAATTAAATATTTCAAGATTAGTACGGAGATTTGGAATTCTTAGGAAGTGCTCCCTAATACCTCTAAAGAAAGAACAATAAATAGGCATGTTTTTAAAAATGTTTGAACAATTCAAAGATTATTTTTAAAGCTCGTATCAACCTACCATTGTTTTTAAAAGTTGGTATGCCTCCATTTGGTTTTAGCAGTCATAAATACGCATCAAAGCAGTTTTATTTGGTCCGACATACATTAAACTATCGCAAACAAAAGATAGTGCTTACAAACTAACGCGTATTCGGGCACTATTAACTCGTATCTAATAAATTCTGAGTATTTTTCTAAAATTCCAAAAAACTTTTATTGAAGTAGCAAAGTTCGTCAAAGACATATATGGCTAGAACCTTTGCTACTAGCCACCAAACACCCTGTATAACAGCTTTCATGGTACGACTGAAAATTTACCATGATATAATAATAAGTTGGGAAAAATATACTTACAATTTACTCGGGTCTACAACAGTCCCGGTGTCAGGCGAGGAGTTGTGGCGTTGAGTGAGGTCTGCCCGGGAACCCAGTCGCGCTTCGTTGGGGGAGGCCGGGGTCGAATTGTATCTGCAGATTAGAGGGAACATATTCCATTAACTGTTTACGAAAAATATCCTTTTTATCCTTAATATATGTGAAATGACCCTAAAAAAACGATATAATGTGAAGATGGACAGAGATATTTAGATAGAGGACTATTAAATAGTAGTTGATTTCTTGTTACCTATCTAAATTTTGAAGGCAATTTTTTTCCAAAAATCAAGAAACCTGGGTTTTGGATGTCATGGCAACGCTAATACCTTGTGGGTAGGGTGTAAGATCTAAGATTGCCATTTAATATTGAAATTCACAATAAGTTACACGTGTCATTTATGATTTGCGATAAAAGTACAATGTCTCTAAGAGATAAGCTGACAGTTCACAAAACTAGCATCCGTCTAATCATAACTTACGTCACTGTAGTTTTCATCCACGGCAGAATGTCTAGAGCTCCTATTATGAAAGGTTACTCATACTTAAGTAAAGTTTTTTTGACATGAAATGAAATTAATTTTTTTTATTCATCATAAGACCATCGAATGGTCGCTTAATGACGTCACAATTTTGTACTTCGGCTTTAACAAGGTGTTGATAGTTATTGAATAAGATATTACAGTAGACCAAGAGACAAAAAAAGCCGGCGGCAAAAACACTCTTTTTCAGTCAAGATTATACGAATTAATACAAATAGGTACACACAGTACAAATTGATCAAGACATGAAAAAAAACAAACACAAGACAAACTGGGACCAGAGTATTTAAACAAGAATGGAATAAAATAGTCATAGTATCATCAGCAAAAAACACAGTTTTTTTTAAGAATATTGTTTAGACCTACCGTCAATCTTACAGTTAGCGTCTTCTTTGACAACTTTCCTCAATATCGTAAACTACTGGTTGTTAAGTGAGTAGCTTTATCAGCCAATCCAGTATAAACATTTTAATCGACTTTGACGATCCCATTAACTAAGGGAACATCGACATTACCGACAATTCCCGTAAAACGCGGCACTTTACCATCCGAGGTTTATCTGAACAAGGCTTTTTCTGAATACTATATAACTGATGCCTATTGAGTTTCTCGCGGGCCCTTCTATTAAGGTACACTGTCTTTAACCACCACAAACCAAAGTAAGATAAAAAATTTAAGTAAATTCACGTTCCTTATGGTTGATAATGTCAGTTTTAGCTTAAAACCTGCGCTCTGAGCCATAAAAGGGCCTGAAGGCCTTAAATATATGCAAGACATTGATCGGGGATTACACATTTACGAGTGCAACATAAGATAAAAGGTAACAGATTTAAATTGACACACGGATTTCTAGTTCAAAACCTTTCTTATTTACTTGTTATACTAAGATTAAGTTTATCCTCAATCTCATCTGTAGTTAAGTAACGATGCGGCCAAAGATGAAGCGAGCTCATTTATTTTATTACAATTAATATGAAAATATATTTCGCAGTAGATTACACGAAGCATAGCCAAGGAAACTAGCATACATATGACCATCTTTATCATCAGTTTTGTGGGCCCACTGCAGGGCCATGAGTCTCTTCCTTGGGTGACAAGAAGGTTTAGGCCTCGAAGCTGACCCAGTGCTGGTTGGTGACTTACATTGGATGCGATAAATAATAAAACTAACCTGTGATAATGCGTCCGATGCGTCGGCACGTGGTTCTTATGATGCGGATGTTCAACCCTCGATAGATTCAGCATGAGTTCACCAGTCATCATGTAGGCCTCGAACTTGGGCTGCGATATGGTTCGTTTGGAGAGGTCGCCGGCGGACTCAGCAAGCAACGCCTCGCAGCTACCACCGGAGTTGCCCAATCCGTTGCTCGACGAGTTGCTAGACGAGTGGCTGTTCGAGTTGCTTGATGGTGGCGAACTCGATCTGAGGGGCAATCCAGCTGGTTTATTTCTCATCAAAATGACATTGGGATATTGTTGCGATCTTCTAAACGTCAAAATGGTTTTCACGTAACAAGTTTTTAAACGTCAAAAGCCAATCGGTATGAGATAATTTCGCAATGCTATCGAAACTTCAACATTGCAAAATCGTATTCACGAAACACTTTTTAATATGGAGATTAGTGATTGACAAGAGAACGAAATGAGACTTTTTTTAGCTGAATATCAAATTTCGTTCAATTCAAAATAGAATTGCGATATGTTTTAAGTTTCTTTCTAGCAGTCAAAAAACTTCTTGTAGTAACCTTCTGTTGATATTCAACTCGTAGGTCGCTGCTGTGTCATACTGAGGACCCGCGAAAGTCGCGTTGTAACTGCAAGCTTTATGAAAGTTTATTCGGACTTGAACTGTACTTAAGTATAGATTAATTGAGAGTTTCTATTGAGAATTGACAGCGAATCTATGCTTGAATAATGATCAACGCTTAAGAAAACTTTCGTTATACACGAAAATGTGCGGTTACGCAATAAAATCTACTGGGAGCGAAAGAAAAACATCGAATGTACCAGCTGCTTCTCTTCCCGGGCATACTGTAAAAGTCAGTTAAGGGACCGAGGTTTTATGAGCGTTTTTGTGGGCGATGGGCTGACTCCCTGTCACTACAATAGTCTCTCTCCATCATTATAATACCTCCAAATTTGTCAAATGTGACATAAGATGGTTTTAAAACCTCTGTTGTTTTGCCTACCCGATAAGGGATACAGGCGAGAAGTTATGTATGTATGTATGTATCCGAGTAATAACGGTCCGGAGGCGGCGCGCCGTAGTCGTAGAACCACGGAGGATATCTACTTTGTGCGTAGAACTATTTCTAGAGTGGTAGCTTACGCAGTAGATCCGGCATCCGTCAATTCATACAATATTTTCGGATCGGGTGTAGCGTGTAACCGCTCCTAGACTATATTTGTTGTTCTATATGCTAAGTTCAACGAAATTAAAACCTTATTACGTACGTTTTGGTATGGCGCTAATCACTTTCCCACTTTGGTTTGTATTTACGTTTTGCTGTGGCTTAAGATAAATATGCGCCTTCAGTATATCTTTGTGACACCTGATATAATAGCAGTTGTGGCGCGATTAAAGACTAAACAAACAAAGATAAAAACAATTCTTACGTTTGTTTTTATTTTAACGTATCGTAGTAAACATTATTATGCTTAGTCATAAATAGAACACTCTTAAGTTAACTAAGTTTGAGTTATTTACAATAAGAGAACCTTATAAGTATGTTTATTTTACTAATACTTTAACCGTGAAAGATTGCAAAGTTGAGAATATGTAATTGAATTGTTGATTGTTAAAATATTGAAAAAATGTGAGGGTTTTAAATGTAACCCATTAATTACGTTACAACGTTAATAAAAAGCAACGTTAAACAAAACAGTGTTTATTTAAAATTTGATGTTTCCGCTCATGTACTTTTTCCGCGGTTTAGAAAAACATTAATATTAGTATCAAAGAATGATCTCTCAACGCTTTTTATTATTATTATTATAATAAATAAATAATAAAGTTTACTCGACAATTCTTAAAATAAAAATATAAAATTTACACTGACTCTATGGTAAACTTCAAAGTATTAAAGTTATGTTAAGATCAAAATATAATGTTCCTTGTTACGAGCATTTTATTTAGTTACAGAAACAAAATCCGACTATCACACTTGAGTTTCACCAGCGACTCCACTAAAATTATGTTCCAATCACAACTAACACAAAACACTAGCCACACTTTTGTAACTCTACAAACCAGTAGGCCAAGCACGAACCACTATAGTTTTGGTTATGGTAATCGTAATCGAATTATTTTCTATGAAAACCATAACAGCGCCGCTACGGTCGTTTAAGGAACTAAAATTCAATAGCACGAACTAACTAATCTCGTAATTGTAATGGTAATGGTATAGTTATCGAAAGCTTAAGTATGAGAATCGGCAGCACGAACTTGCTTTTGACAGATCGTATCGTTTTATTCGACAGCCAGCCCTCGTAACATCACTCACCGAAAAATTTTCAGTGAGAGCATTATCGTTACGGTTGTTGTGGTCAAAAATTGTTTTATTTAAGTGATAATAAGTAACTTTAGTGCCTGAAAAATATGTCTATGTTATCAAGAAATCGTCTGTTACGTAGTTATTACTTTTTTTGGCGTTTAGTAAATAGTCTTAGAGAATATGAAGACGAAATCAGGAGGTAGGTTTCTTGTGTTAAATATAGTTAATTTATGGAAATTCTTACAAAATAATTAACTTTTCTTATCAGCAGAGTTTATTAATTAAAGTATTTTTTTTTTACAGGTTTTGTACGTTCTCTCTTTTTATGCAACAGGTTCGTATCAACGAATTGTTGGTATGGCTAAATATTTAGGTCAGACCACAGTTAGCAAATATGTCAGAGATGTGACTAATGCTGTCAATGATGGAGAGATATTGAGAGAGTTTATAAAATTCCCTACAACAAAATCGAAATCAAAAAAGAGATCTAATCAGGCAAAAGTAAGATTTTAATTTATATTTAGTCAATGAGTGACGTAAATGTTTTCTGTCTATTAACAATGTTTCAAATTCTCTCCACAGATTTTATACACAATATGGAATATGCAGTATGGGAGGACCGTGACACCAGTGTGGACACAGGAGGCAGTGGAAGGGACTTACTGATCAGAGGTAGAGCAATGAGGCGTCAGCTGGTTGAAAGACTCAATAGGTTGCATTGAAGGATAATAATATGTTGCTAGCTAAGTTGTAATGCGCCAAAACTCATTAAGTATCAAATTTAATATTTATTACTGTTGAATTGATATTTTACTAAACCTCTTTTCATGTTTTAATAGTTAAATTTGTTTTTTGATTTTTTTATGCTGACACTTGCAATAAAAACATTTTGTAGTTAAGTTTTATTAAATATGTATTAAATATGAGACTAGGTATTATTTTGTTGAATGCTGCATGTACCTATCTTGACATATGTATAATTTTTAAAGCTGCAAGTGTGTAATTTTGTAAGTACTCAAATAATATGATTGGTGTGGCTATTTTGAAATATAAAATAAATAAACTTACTAAGTTGTAGTTAAAATAGTCATTTATTCAGTGCTTCCGTTACAAAAATATGAAAAAATACAATAATTTCTTAAAATCTAAGTTAAATACAAGTAATATTATACAATAATTTATTTTTTCTTTACACTAATCCCTGACACATTCCCTTTTATATAAAATAAATCACTTATCTTTACTTTTCTCTTCCATAACTTTCCTAAACATAGTCAAAGCTTGATTCATGTATGCAAGCTTTGCAGTTCTTATTAAATAGGAATCAAATATGAGACTAGGTATTATTTTGTTGAATGCTGCATTACCTATCTTGACATATGTATAATTTTTAAAGCTTGCAGTTCAAGCTCAAAATCTCGCTGCCGTATTCTCTCTTTTTCCAGTGCATAGTACATTTTATACCGATCCCTTTCAACCGTTAAATATCTATCACTTCAATCTTTAATTTTAGTTGCTTTTTCTGTACGAGCCTTCTTGGCTAGTCTTCTTGGCGAGTCCACTTCCTAGCTGGAGCTGGTTTTGGCGATAGTTGCTCCTGGCTAGTGCCTGGAAGGTTCCACTCTTCATCCCCTGTAATGTATGAATAAAATATATTTGATTGCATATAATGTAAGAATATGAATATGTTGTGCATGCAATCTTATAAGTTATTCATATTTTAGGACATTTTCTTTACTTATCTCTTATAGCAATATTATTTGTTATCTACACAACTCAACCTACTTATTTTTTTAAATATTTTTAATAAATACTCTTTATTGTCATATAAAGTTTATGATAATACAAAAACATAAAATACAATGATGATTTAGGCAGAAGAAATTGCTTGGAATGATAAGGATTTAATATAATAAAAAATATATATAAGATAAGTTTATATGAATAATTATTATTATAAATATACAAAAATAACTGATTAGGTCGATTAATTTATATTTTTTATTATGTTTAAGCTCATAATCATACCTCTATCAAGCTGACAAGAGGGGCTCCTTCCCCAAATCCGTATATTCTGCTGGGAATTCAATTCAACATCTTGAGTCAACATCTTGTAAGGCCAACTCCACCTCCTGTTGTGCCTGAGAGCCCTCACATAGGTTCATCTGTGGGTAAAAATAAAACAATATCATACCCAGTTTATTAAAATCTATATGTATCTATCTATTTCACCAAAATTATCGATTATACTTATGGTAACATTTCGATTCTTAGAAGAAAATAGAATACACATATGGATATATTATACGAGTCATATATCGAGAACTTTGTTGTGCTATTCAATTCATACATGTGTAATAAAAATAAGTATTATCAGACAGATAATGAAAAATTTCAGTATTAATTTAAAACTAACCTTTCACCACTTTTCCCCCGATCGGCATTCCCCTGTGCCATCACTATTCAATTTTTCTGCGAGTTCTCGCCACTTGTTTGTGGCCCACTGCCGGCCTCTTGGACCGCCACCAGGCTTTGATAAATCCCCATTTCTGCGTAAATAACACGAAAAAGTGTTAAATGGTATCACTTCAATACAAAATTTAAAGTATTAACAGAGTAAAATAAAGAAAATCACTCACCTCTGCATGAAATCTACCATCATATTAAACTGCGTTGAACTAGTTCTCATTGTGGTACGGCTTACAACCAAATAAATACGGGACCTCATAATAGACCCTTTTCATCATCGAGAGTCATTTTAAATTGTTTACACATGCACATTCAAGCAATAAATTTCACTTCAATTCCACTTGACTTCACGTATTTTTTGTTTTCGATAGGTTTTGTTTATATTAGTTGACGTGACAAACTGCGTACCTACATACCTTCGTTTAAAAATCTTGAAGTGGTTCGATAGGAACAAAAACAACAAACCTAGTATTATTATGCCGTAACCATACATTTAAACGGAAGGTTTTATTACGATGAGTGTAAAAGTGAATAAGCTTTCAATATTTTAACAAATATCATAACAATAAAGCAGTTTTTTATTTATTTGTAAATTATTTTGACGCTTTGTGGATTTATGAACGCGCGTGTATAGACTTTTGTGACAATCTATGGACAGCCTAACTTTACCATAGTATCAAATTACTATCGAGCTCACGATCACTTCACGATATTGTTTCATGCTGCCAACTTGGTATCGTAATCGTTATCGAATAGTAAGAAAATACGATTACTATACTATAACGAGAGTGGTTCGTGCTTGGCCTACAGCTCAAATACGCACCATTCGCGCACGAGTAACAAAACAAGACGTCCAACAGACGATCAACTTATGAAATGACTAACAAACACGAGATAAAAATCGAGGTACGTAATACTCCAGTCAAGTGCCGCAATCACTCATAAATAACGAACGAAAAAATATATAAGTGCTATATTAGTCATTGTTTTGAAGCGGGGCAATTGATGTGACACAAGCGTTGAGTTCTGTATGTTCGTGTGGCATTTAAACTTCAATGTCAGAGAGAAACATGTTCCGCTGCCCACAGGGCTACGAAGCTGTGATGTGACGGGAGTCAGGTGCCCGCCAAACTAGCCAGTAAATGTCCGCAAGGCCGGTGAAAAGGGCACTGATAACATTGTTTATTTCTTGTTGTTCTCAAGTACTTAACAGTTTTAATGGGTTCTTATGTTGCATAATTCACGTAAAAAACCGTTCTGTAAGTCTTAAGCCGGACTGTGATAAAATGTTATACTGAGCATCACGACGTAACATAAATTTTAACATCAAACCTTAGAAGAAATTGAACTTCTGTATTATGTTTCTTTATTGTGGTCTTTGGCTTTCAAATGGTTAAGAGTTTGTATGGGTTTGAGAGTCACACTTCAAATAATTGAGTTATAATAAGTCACAGAGCTGCCGTAAAAGCAAGATCTCATAAAAAGGCCGTAAAGATAAAAAGTTATATGTCAGTTAGGATTTGTAACCAATACATTTTGTCTTAATTCTTAAATACTTTTGATTCCATAGACCTTGTTACGAAAACAAGTAATATCGAAATTTTTAAATTGACATCTGTTCAACAGACTGTTATCTAATTTAACGAGTCACGAACTGTTTTTCATCAGTATAAAATAAGTGATTGCCACAACCAAGCAAAAACCATAGAACTGGCTTATACAAAAAGGGGAAGTTCGGCCCGACCGACACGTATGTTTTCTCTAATCAGTTATCAGCCGCGGAAATCGACTGTCAAACGCGAAGGGGTCGCCGTACATCGGATATAGGGGTCGAACCCACGGGGGTACGCTATTTTTAAAACAAGGAAGGAATTTGTTAGTCTTCTTGAAAGCTTTACGACATGTTAAGTCTAAATATATTTTTGTGTACAGCGTTAAATTTAACAAAGCTTTTGTTTGACTTTACAATCTTGAATATATTTTTTATTATGTGTCTTTGAGTAGTTTTTGTGGTACTGAGTGACAATTATGTACTTGTGTGCCAAAGCGGCTTTTACGCTAGAAATACGCAGTTTTTCTACGTAAAAATCAAAGTTATCTATCAATACTCTTTGAATACACCTAGGTACTTACCTATTACCTAACAACGCTTGTATAAACTGTCTACTCTTATCGTATATTCAACGTTGTTTTATCTACGAAGCAGTGTTTATTTACATACGTTATTATTATTTACGGATATAGATGAGCCCGAGGCAAAAACCTAGTTAATATGTAATTAAAATTATCAAGTGTAATCGCAGGGCAACAGTAAACACATAGTTGGGGTAATAACTTCACCGACTTTCTTTAAGAAATGGGAATAACTGGAAAACGGCACTCAGAAGACTTCCGTCGACGAGTGTACATTGCCATAGGTATAAGAAACTGTGCAATTAGTAATAACGTATCTATAGAAATGCAAGTTTACGCTAAGAAGAAAAACATATTAAAAACTGGTTTAGTTAAAGATAGCTTATCTTAAGAATGTTACGCTGGTACCTGTTATCTCATACTTAGCGATAATCTTATCGTAGAACAGAAAGCTACGGACGATATACAAAACTTTTTACTGCCTATTGTTTTAATAAACAACAAGAGATTTCTCTGGTGCAAATCTATATCATAAGCCTATGAGTTTTTAAATATAGTCGATATCTTAAAAAACACAACGACCACGGGATTTTAACCCGTTCCTTTGACACTACTCTAGTACGTCATTAAATTAATTGGATGTGAGATGTAAAGTAGACTATAAGGAACCCAGATGTTAAGTGTGTTGCACAAATTCTTGTAATTAAATCTTTAGTGTAGATTCAGTATAAACCAGCTGCGGTTAGATCGAATTAACCAAACACGCGCAAATTTAGCACTTTGTAAAGTAATAAGTTGTAATTTCATTAATTTCAATTATAATTTGACAAATTCACGGGAGTTCATTTTCGAGTTCGATATTTCAAAGCAGTCTCGTGATTACGGTGTTGTAATAATAGCGCCGAAATGTCGGAAATTCGAAATTCAAAATGGTGATAAGAATCCTGTAAATTCGTTTAATTATAAGAACGTCAATGATTGATGATGGTAAGCACTTACTTATCGCGATAGCCCCGCGGCAGGCCGCTCCGCCGCTCAGCTGCGGCCGCGAGGTACCGGCGCACGCTGCCCTTTATCTGTGGGTCTGTCACAATAACATCCTTTCAAATAAACTTCTCTACAGTCACCAATACACAATTTGCTACAGGAAAGCCAATAAAACCAAAAACTTAAATGTACAAACATGCATTATTTATTCATCATAACGATTGCAAGCGAAGTAAAATATAGCAGTTAACTTTTTTTTTGTCATTACAGGACCACTGAGTAATAAAGTTAATAATAGGATATCATGTTCATGTTTTCATTGGTTCATAAAAAACATTAACCAATGAAAAAGAAATTTCATATCGTTGATGAAAGAACAACTTAATATTGAGGCATAGTAGAAAATATCAAAACAGGCTCAGTACTAAGGGGCAAGGCCGCGATCCCTAGAGGCACCTATAAAATTACAGCGGTTCTTATTTGCCAAGCTCATATCGAAACCTCGGCTCGGTCACAGGGGGAATAAGTGAACTTTATTGCCAGCACACGCCAAGTAACTACTCAAAAAACCCATCACGAAAAAAGGCTAACAATAAGCTATTCTTGTTGCATACAAACTCACCCTTTCTCAACCTTAAAGTCACCGGGTCCGACGAGAGTCGCAAACATTTTAAAACTGCAACAATCAATATTTAACTACATACATTGAACACACGCTGTTATCAAACACACAGTCTGGGTTATTTTAAACACAGATTATCGTAAGCAACATACGTAACCGTGGACCTTTCGACCTCGGCGAGTGAACTGCAGGTTTCTTAAATGATTAATGCGAAAACAATGTAGGCGCGATAAAAAAATTAGGTGTAGGGTCCCGTAACGAGGGCGATACTTCAGATTTCTCCGACGATAGCATAAGCGGCGTGCTTTCGTGAAACCCATTACGGGCAGGCGTTCGAAAACCGATCTTGTTTCTAAACGTAGGAGGTCTCTTAGCTAGCAATTTCTCTAGACGCTTGCGTGTTTACAATTTATTAAATCAATCAAAGAACACGATCATCAGATTAGTGTTCATAAATTAGTTGACAACAAACGGGTAAATTAACGACATATTAAGCTATAAGGAACGTCAACATTTCAACTCGGCCGTTAATCAACACTTTAAAGGAAAATAAATATGTCAATAAATCTCCATGGCTGTTATTTTATCGACGTTATTAAATAAAAACATATGGTTTAGCAATGTGATTCGTAAAGTTAAAGCGGTGGTCCTTTTACTGATACATTTTATTTACTATAAAGAGATTTTTTTAAAGTGAAATTATTTACCGGATTTTTTTTCACGTAACCGAATCGTGAATCCAGCAAAGTAATCGATTAGATCGACCAATTTCGAATTTCATTCTGTAGCTATCTTGTATACCTAATAGTTCATGGTTGCACACTATGACGATTTCAAGTTACTTATATGACAGGGAAGAGTTATAATAAAACGTCTGTTGCTTCGGGAAAAAATATTGAAAAATAAGATACAAGTGGCCCTTTTCTACCTCACCGCTTTTACCGAAATACTTTAGACATTAAGGTCATGTGATGATAAGTGACGATGAGGTCGAATACCATTTGAAAGGAACTGGCTCGTCATGTAATGCTGCTGGAACATATCATCACCGAAGCAATGATATCTAGCGACCGGCTCCACTAACATTATAATCTTACAAAATCTGAACTATAATACCATATAATATGTAAAGACTAACAAAAGGCTCATTTTTATAATACTAGATTTCTGAGTGGAAAATAAACAAGCTGATAATAGTACCAACATCGGTATTTCACAGTTAAACTAAAAGCGTGAATAGATAACGAGTTTTTCCAAATGATAAACCGAATGGTGCATTAATATCTCGTTCTATTATTTAACGAATACATGATCTTTCATATGTATTTATAAACAGCTTTGCTCCTATATTGTAAAATTAACTAAAAACCATGAAATGTCACAAAAATACAGTTTATTCTTGAATAGTTACTCTTGAAAAAATAATAATTTTTTTAATTATTATTATTTCTTGACTATCATAAAGTATGTGTCGATACTTCGAGATATAATTTTTAGTTTTTCTCGAATGCGGTACCTACTGGACACGTTAATAAAGCTAGTCTCCTTACTTAAGTCTAACGAAAGCTAATCTATCAAGTTAAGTATTACTTTTAGTATAGCGATAAAAAAAAGCTTTCATTTTAACTGTAGAACAATAAACTTAACTGACCGAAAATATATGTGTCATTAACCTTTGTAAACCCACGTGTGCACGAAGGGCGTTGATGTAACTCATATAAAAAGTATTGAAAAATTACATTCATAATACTAATAAATTAGTTAGACTTATACACCGTGTGGCTATTGTTAGCTTTGTTATTTAAAATGCCCGCCAAAAACAATATCGGACGTCCAGGCCTGCTCCCACTCAATCCATCTGCGCACACGCACCAACTCGGATAACTAGCGAATTCCTTACCTTCGCGGGTCGTGAACCGGTTTACATCAGTCCCATTGACCTTGAGCAACACGTCGCCAGACTCCAACTGCAAATTGAGAATGACCAGTGTCAATTTATTTCGGACCCGCCATATTGACTCTATTGCTGGGATAGAGCAAATAGGTTTGTTAATGCGCGATCGAGTTTTCTGTCAATTTGCGTTGACACTCGTGAGACACGTGTGTACTATTATATCGATAATGTTGTACTTATATCACTTTCTCTACTGCTTATTACATAATTAGTTTTTTAGAACATAGGTACATCAGTGTTTTATCATAGCACACAAATTAGTAGGATTGTAAAATACACTGTAGGACTGTAAATCTCGGAGAAATTACTGTACAAAATATAGCATCCAACCTTCCCCTAAAGTTTTTTTTAAGCCAATAATGTGTAGTTGTCGAGATAAACGTGTCCAAATAAACAACCCCTTCAACTTTATTATGGGTATTAGTGTAGGTTGCACAGATTAAGTTCAATAAACGCACTGGGAGAGACATAGGTATACCTGTTGTATATTTGACATATTGTATATTTTTATTGATAAGAAAAAGTATCTAAATGATTTAAGCTTTGATAAATGTTGTTTACGGCAATGAACTGTGAAACACTTCTAAATTTGGAACAACTCATAATAGCAGGAAATAATTGAGAATATAACTTACTGAGATAGCAACGCGCCAAATAACATTTAGTACAACTATTTACATATTTATTCATGCAGTCCTGTATTATCACAATAACAAACGAAGATAAAAGTATTTTAAGTTTCGGGTCATGCTCACAGTCTACGTACTACGAGAGATTACTTCCGTTAGATAATAAGGAACAATAAAGTCTATGACAACGTTAGGTATATTGTAACATAATAAGCGCCTTCATTCAATATGCCAAGGCATTTTCATCGTTAACGTACGGCTATAAATAAACAAACATCCGAACGGGCATGTACAAGCTAATAGCTTTTCAATGTACGCATTACGGTGTCATTTAATATATAAATCAAGTTATTCATAACTTTCCGTTTAAGTACATGACGACAATATTGTGCATAAACGTTAAACCGCAAAGCAAAACGGTTTATTTTCGCACGAAAACCGCGAGCGCTCTGATCGCGCTTTTATATTTTATTCACAAATAATTTACCCGTAAATTGTCCGCGCACGTGTCCGCGGGCGCTGCCAAATATTACAGAGATATTGCACATCACTACACTGCACGAACTAGCAACACAGAACACGGAAACACAATGAGAGGACACACTCGGTATCGCTCGTTACGTCCGTCGATCACCGATGATTCACTGCCGATCCACGATTAAACTATGAACAACAGGTTTTACAAAAACAAATAAAACCTTTGATTCTACTTATACGCGTGGGCTTAGAGACCGTGAGAAACTTGTGCTCTCGTTGCGGCAGCTTGGCGCCGAGTGCCACGGCTTTTGGTACACAAATAGTCGAATACAATTAGTTTATCTAAAGGGAGCTGCGAGCACGCGGGCGTCCGCCACGCCCGACTATGTCAACTCGTCGTTATCACAAGGGTCCCCTAATGGACTCAGCTCCGAAGACAAATTAGATCAAACGCAACAGAAGGGCGCAGCGGAAATATAAATTACGCCGTGGCCCAATCTATATGCCTGGAGCAAAGCCTTCAATAATAGAGAGCCTACATGGCTACAAGGTGTAGGTGGATATTCTTGCTTTCACAGAATGCGGCCTGCATCGGGTATTAGGTTTCTATTTTAAGAGCTTTAAGTAAGAATATGTAACAAGCTCTTACGATTTTATATGTTTTTGGTTTTATGTAATAATGGCTATTTAAATAACACTGTTTGGTATTCAAAACAGATGCGCGCTGAAGGGAAAAGCAATATTCGCATATTCATTCAGTCCGATGTGGCGGTGTGGTAACACTGTCGCCGTTTCGACCCCCGAACTGTGCAATAATAATGCATATTGGTCACGGTGAATTGAATTGGTGAATGAATGTATGATATGTAGGTATGTATTATCCTTAGTTTAGTAACTATAAAACCAGCTATATCGTACTACCAGTCATATTAATCCATGTCGAATAATCTATAAGCTGATCCGTATTTCATCCTACAAGTGACTGCCAAGTAACTACCTGCCCATAAGCATCCTTTTACTTTACAGCATCCTTTACCGCTACTTATTTTTAACCCCATGTATTATTTCAAGGAAAAATTTTATCAATTCAATTTCCCTTAAAATTCACCTCCGCAACAATATACTCTACTGGGATAACTTAATTAATCAACTACAAAGTTATGCAGGTGGATCAATTTAAACCTTGTCGTAACCAGGGAAAGTGGCTTATGGCTTAATTCCATTATCAGAACACGTTATACACCAGCTGAGCTAGCGTTCGGTACTTTAAATTGCTATTATAATACGTAACAATTCTTGTTTAATTAGGATATTAAAGTTTAAAATTAATGTGTTTTATAGAGATATAACCGTGACGCTTATATTCAAATTTAAATTCAAATATTCTTTATTTCGTAAGTATTTAAATACATTTGAAATAAGTCAATTATAAATATTATAACCAAATTATTATTCTTTTACTCTGTAAAATGGTCCAATTATCTGTATGAATTTCAGACAAGATCTCTATTTAGCTACCTTACTTTTTGACATTATCAACACCAAGGACCCTGAGTACCTCTACAACAAGTTAAATTGGCGCAAAGATAATAAGCTAAAATATAGTACGCGACCCTGCACGAAGCCCCTTATTTACTGTTCTCACAAAACTGTAGCATTCCGAGGCAGTTTTTCTTATAACGCCACTAAGTGCTGGAATAACATTCCACCACCGTTCAGATTGCTCATAAATAGAATAACTTTTAAAAATAAATATCGGACTTATTTACTTTCGCAGCAAAAACTGTTATTTCTTTAATTGTGGCAATATTCTTAAATAAGAAATAAAACTTATAAATTAAACTTACCTATCTTCTTCCTTTATATTTATCATATATTTACATTTATTCAATTTTAATATTTACTTATCTATCTATTCACTAATCTAACATCACAGAAATTCTTTCATAGCAACAAACAAACACACACACACAAAGTCACACAAACTTCTCGTAGAAGCTGACACATTGACTGTCGTAGTCGATGTGCAATGCGCGTCACGTCACAGGACGTTCGGGAGCTGACGGAAGATCAGCGTTGCATTAATGGCAACATCACAGCTGAGTCAGTGCCCTTTCGCTAGTTCTGCACGTTTGCACGATAAGGCACAAAGCCCATTTTTATGAATTGTATGCCTACATGTAGCAATTAAAATTTCTTCTGTGTGTAAACTTTATGTTTTACTGTCATGTTTCGTGTATTTGTTAACCTTTTTAATTCTTAAATTATTATTATGTAGTTACTAATGTTTGTATATATCAATATCTGTTTAAATGTGTCTTTTTGTATTGATGTGCAGAAATATCGAATAAAGATTATGTCTATGTCTATGTTATGTCTAATTGGATTAATCAAGTAAGTATATTATGTTAGGTACAATAGACGCAGGTTCGGGTCTCCCAATGTCAGTTCCAAGTCTTTATTTTAATTTAAAGTGTGAAATTGATATTATAGCACGGATTTACGGGGTAGTGAATATATATTTTTTTAACTTACGATATACTTTCCACGTCATAATAACTTTTATTAGTTACTTTGCAATTTTTAGATACTAACACTCTTTGCTTTCCAAATAAAAAGAAATAACTTAAACTCACTTTTTAACTCATCTTTTAAACATTGAAAAAATAATTAAGGTTAATAGATTTCAATTACTTTACACTATTACGATGGTAGAGCGGGGAAAGGGCTCGTGGCGCTCTCGTAGGGCAACTAATAGTTTTTGCTTCCTTACGACTGAAATACATGTCCGGAGTGTATCTAATCGGAAGAAGTTTCTAATAATGCACGCGATTGTAATACTTAATTGCAGAATTGCAGTTAGGCAGGATTTTAAAAAAAGAACGATAAATTCAAATTCAGATCTAGCTGTTCCAGCGAAGCGGAGAACGCGGGACAGTTTGTTAATAAAATATGTGTTTATTTTATTTTAACATGTTAGAAAGATTGTTGATTAACTTAATATAAGTTTATGTAGGTATATGCTTTTGACAATAATAGTCTGCACATACCTATAGACTCGTTCCAACGGTGCGAGCACAAAACATTATCGAGTTTTTAGTAACATTGTAATTTTTTATTTAAGAGCAACATGTTTAGAAACATTCAAAATTAACAAGGCACACATTCATTTAAGCTGGCCGTGCGACAATGGATAGATTTCAATTATTGCTAGGAAACCGTCTCCATACTATACGAACATTCGTAACAATACGAGTCGATAAAGTTCTGTGCTCGCACTGCTGAATTGCGCTATCCAATTCCAGAAAGATTTTCAAAAGTGGTAGTTTTAAAGAACAGCGCGTTTAACCTAATTCTTCGGGTTTATTGCATTAGTATAATTATACATTTTCTAGATTGACAATTTGTCATAAACATTCGAATAAAGATCTTTTAGGACTTGTTTTTACTTGAATCTTAAGTTTTAAAAGTAAATATAAGTTGTATATTAGTAGCTTCTATGCTGGACTGGGAACGAAAGAAAAAAATAGAATGTGCCAGCTGCTTCTCTTCCCGCGCATACTGTAAAAGTCAGTTAAAGGAGAGGTGTGATGGAAGGCTGTTTTGTGGGCGATAGGCTGACCCCCTGTCACTGCAATAGTCTCTCTCCACTATTGTAATGCCTCCAAATTTGTCAAACGTGACATCAGATAGATGGTTTTATTACCTCTGGTGTTCTGCCTACCCCATACGGGATACAGGCGTGAAGTTATGTATGTATGTATTAGTAACCACAACGTATAAAAGAAAGGTTATAAAAAGTGGATATCTGATAACAGATAATAGATAGAAGTGATAACAGATGCATCTTTACTCTCTTGGTAGTGACATATATTGTTTCAGAACAATTATGCTAAAAAAAATTATTCATTTATCCGTGCTATAGTAGTACTAGACATATGATTAGCCAATCACATATGATTGGTAAAAGGACCACATGATCTCAATAGAGTTGTAACGTGCGTGACACATTTATGTTGCAACGTCCAATTTACAATGTTAATTGTGCGACTTTAGTTTTGCATATTTAAGTTGCGTATTCTGATCTGAAATTTTGCATGAATTTACGTCAGACTCCTTCACTTTTAAGTGTTTGTTGTCACATTCTGTATGGATATTTTAATATTATTATGCGGTTCTTAAACACAATAGTATAATTCATTATTTAAATTTAAGCATTATAGGAGTCGTCGGTGTTATCGGGGAATCGTTGGTGGAATGGATCCGTAACGTAACTAAACGTATGACGTGACGTTGTCAAATGACGGTTGTATCGTACTTTGTGGTATGTATACTAATTCGGCCGTTCAGAGAATGCGTTCCTGACACATCGCGATTGAACTGACGACGTAACTTTGTAATGGCGTTGCAGTTACGATAAAAAATATTTTTGCTGGTTATTTACCGTTTTAAAAATTGATGAGCATTAAAACAACATTATTATATCAATAATCAATGAATTTTATAATTTTGTGCCAAACTGAGTGTCAAATAACTTGGTAAACAATATTTTTCAAAATCTATACTGCGCTATTACAAGGTTATGTCAAAGCTTTATATTTGTAGTGCTGTGCTAACAATAACAGGCTATAACCAGTATCGTAATCTGTTCTTAAACAGGTATAATTTATGAAATAATACGTTTTGTTTTTCTTTTCAAGAATTTGAAAATAATGGACTATAAGATAACTTTTATTAAATTAAAAAATAAAACTATGACCAAACCGAATGCGCGAAAAAAAGTTGGTTACATGCAAAAGGCATTGACGCAAATATGCAGATGCTAAAAGCAGAGCTAATTAAATTAGTTAAAGAAAATAAAGTGGCAAATGTGCGATACGAAATCGATGAACTGGCTCTGGACGGTCATCGCGTTCTAAGAATTCCATCGTATCATTGCCAATATAACGCGATTGAGCTAATCTGGGCTCAAATAAAAGGTTACGCCGCCCGCCACTATACTTCCCCGCCATTCAGCACGAAAAGGATGATGACCCTATTAAAAGAAGCCTGCGGGGAAGTCACTAGAGATGACTGGGCAAAGGTTGTTGAAAGACTAAAAACCTAATTATGGAACATTTTGACCGAGATATCAGGATTGATTCTGTTATTGATAATAAAATAATTATACATATAGGCGAAGATGATGATGAAGACACTACCTCCTCAAGCGAATCGGAGTTTGATTAATATTCTGTACGCAAATTCAATTCAATGTACTTTAAATACAGATTGTAAATTTGTAACAAAAAATAAATAAAACAATTTTATTATATTTATATTACCTTTTTTTGGTTTCCACTTAAATTACTAAAATATAATTTAAATGATTCCGCCAATTTAAAACGAAAATAATCTTAAAAATAACGCGGCATTTCATTTTGGAGGAACGGTAATGACCTCAGTGTTATGTTGTGCCCATCACTAGTCGTGACTAACTGATAGGTGTCAGGAACGCATTCTCTGAACGGCCGAACTATAATGGTAGTAATAGGTATACAGTTTAGTGGTGGTCAAATAATGTCATAAGTAGTATGACGGTTCAGGTGTGCGATCACAGAACTTTATAGAATCGTATATTAACGAATGTTTACGAATGCTCGTATAGTATGGAGTCGGTTGCAAGTTTTGAGTAACATTGTAATTTTTTATTTTACAGATATTTATGAGTACAACCTGTTTACAAACATTCAAAATTAACAAGGCACACATTTATTTAAACTGGCCGTGCGGCAATGGATAGAGTTAATTTTTTTCTTAAAAACCGTCTCCATACTATACGAACATTCGTTAACAAACGATTCGATAAAGTTCTGTGATCGCACACCAGGCCCGTAACTCGTTATGCAAACAATTGACTAAATTATATTGTAATTCATATTATATAGAACAACAACCATCATATTATATAGAACACAAAAACCTACAATAAATACTCTGGCTCAATTAATGTTTTTCGTCGTAGCAAAACTGAATTTAGGAAGCAAATTATAGATATCACTGGAATAATAGTCATAAAAATTAACTAAACTACAAACTACATACAGAACTTGAACCTATTTAATAAAGTCACACCACACTCACGCACTTACACCCACACACACACAACCTTTCACATCATAATTTTTGTTTTAAATTCTTAAATCTTTTAATTCTAATAATTATATGTATAAGCTCTTTTTTTTGTTTTACATATTATTTATTGCTTTATAATTTTAATATAGACATTAAACGTAATTGTGGTATAGTCACTCTTACTATAGTTAGCTTTCTCGTTTATAGGTGAAATTAATAATTTATATTCAAGTTTTATGTAAATTGCTCAGTTATTCCTATTAAAGTTCAGCTCTCTTAATGTAAAAATACATACATACATACATAACCTCACGCCTGTCTCCCTTTGGGGTAGGCAGAGACAAGGGAACACCAATTGCTTCGATCCAGACATACCTCTTTCGCTTCCTCCACGTTCATTAATCTTTTCATACATGATCGCCGGTTACGGGTACTTTTAACTAGGCCCTTTTTAAGAACGTCGCCAATTTGATCGGCGTACGTTCGCCTAGGGCGGCCCCTTCCGACAGCACCATCCATTCTTGCTCTGTAAACCTCTTTCGTAAATCTACTTTCACTCATCCTTTCCAGATGTCCAAACCACCGTAGCATACCCTTTTCAATCTTAGTCACTACATCTTCTTTCAATCCACATCTCTTTCTTATTTCACTATTGCGCACCCTATCACTCAATTTCACTCCACACATGCTTCTCAACGCTCTCATCTCCACAGCATTAATCTTGCTTTCATGTCTCTTCTGCCACACCCAAGATTCACTACCATACATAAGCGTTGGCGCCAGAACTCCCTCAAGTACGGCAAGACGAGCCTTATTTGGTATAGTTTTGCTTGCCATTATCGAGTATATGGCGCCATTAATACGATTTCCTGCTTTTACTCTCCTTTCTGTATTGTGGGCAAAATGTATGCAAAGATATTAATCGAAAGAGTGATGGATGAAACAGAAAGCAAGATCTGGGATGTGCAAGCGGGATTTCGAAAGGGGATGGGATGCACGGATCAAGTCTTTGCCTTAAGATCAGTAACCGAGAAGGTTCTGGCTAAACACCGAAAGGTTTTCTGCTGCTTCATTGACTTGGAAAAGGCGTATGACAGTGTGATGAGGAATGAACTTTGGTCAACTCTATCCGAGTTTGGGGTGGATAGTGACTTGATACGGGCACTCAAATCCTTATATAAGGACTCGAGTGCTTGTGTCAGGTTGAATGATGACTACACAGAATGGTTTAGCATCGATCGCGGTGTTAGACAGGGCTGTGTAGCGTCTCCATGGCTGTTCAACCTATTCATGGATAGCTGTTTGAAAGATCTGAAAGAGTCTGAATGGGGTTTAAAAATGAATGAGACAGTGATCAAAACTCTGCTTTACGCCGACGACCAGGTTCTACTTGCATCGTCTGCGTCGGAATTGCAACAAATGGTCACTGTGATGCATGAGTCGTTTAAAAGAAAAGGTGTGAAAGTGAATGTTGGAAAGACGAAAGTCATGGTTATGGAGAGGAATGAAGATATGACGGAATGCATTATTATGATAGGGGACGAAAAAGTGGAACAAGTGAAAGAGTTTGTATACTTGGGGTCCTTGTTTACAAGAGATGGGAAGTGTGAAGGTGATATTGAATGTAAAAATAATAAAATATAAATCCGTGATTAGACAAAAGTTACACAAGATATGAATTTTTAAGTTAGTTCTAAGGTCTGTGGATTTTGTGAATGATAAAGAAATAAATCACATGCTGATTATTAGCATAGACACAATGTTATGTAATGAAAAATATTTTCTGTTCAATTAGTCCTTCCATTTCATAAAACCATCTTATAATCGCTGAATAAATATCAGCCGGGAGATGATCGCTGATGGATTTTCTCAGTGCCCACAGGCGGCCTTGACCAGATCATCAGTCGAACTTGTTCTGACCGGTCACCAGTCGAGAACCTTTTTGCCCAAAGGGCCTTTTGTTCTTCGAACTAAGTGCCCTTAATATTGCTTCGAATTGTGAAGCACCGCCAATGTTTTGATCAAATCGAATGCTTTCTCAAAGTTTACAAATGCCAAGCGTACTGACCGGCAGCCTTCAGTCATTAGAATAACCCGCCGCCGTTGCGTAAGGATGTGTTATAAGGTACTGTTGATTTTTTGTAACTGACTTGCTAGGGAGAACCGAAGTCGTCTAATCGATGACGTATGAGACGATCCGTTAACTTTTGAATATAGGTACCGTAACAAATGGATCTGCAAAGAAATATGTTTAGATTCATCACCCTTTAAGTAGTTATGTCAAGATTCCTAAGCACCAATCTGCCATCAGCATGAGCATTCTTACATTGTGGAAAACTTGATGATGGCTTTATAGTGTGGGGTTAGTTTGCCTTGTGAGTGTTATGGCATTTTGATAACAGATATTCTTGTGTGTATCAACATCTTCATAAATTATTTCTTGCAGTAGTATCCTACTACCGAACAACCAAGGTTACTCAGCCTGCTACATCAAGCGAAATAGACAAGATCCACTGGACCATGGCAACTTTATCCTAAGTGCTTAAGTATATAATCTATAGGTACTAATATATAAAGCTGAAGAGTTTGTTTGTTTGAAAGCGCTTATCTCAGAAACTACAAGTGGGATTTAAAAAATTCTTTTTGCATTTGATAGCCCAACTCTTGAGTAAGGTTATAGGCTATATTATATCCCGAAATTCCCACGGGATCAAAAGTTACGCGGGTAAAATCGCGCGCGGTGGCTAGTGTAGTATAAGCATACATTTGAAACGTTTATAATAAATCAATATCTATCTTTTTGTTATACATAGGAAAAGTAAGATATATCTTACTTTTTAGAATAGCACTAGTTTAGCATGCTTGAAGATTATTATTTGAAGATTAGCAAGCTCCCTACCATTAATTCAAACTTACAGCTGCAGATAGGTATATTAGTCACGATGATCTAAAGAAAGACTGTGGTGGTTATTATTAAGTTTTGATTCCAACTAAGCGAATTTCAAGGCTGTGACTATTGTACATTTAAATAAG
This sequence comes from Stenoptilia bipunctidactyla, assembly GCA_944452665.1. Taxonomy (NCBI): domain Eukaryota; kingdom Metazoa; phylum Arthropoda; class Insecta; order Lepidoptera; family Pterophoridae; genus Stenoptilia; species Stenoptilia bipunctidactyla. The sequence goes on from OX101728.1 coordinate 18,589,445, forward strand.
GAAAAAAACAGTTTTCAACAGGTTTCTAATAAACAAATAGTACAAATACACAACTCACATATAAGGGCCTATCCTTATAAGGTTATTTGCATATTAGTAACATGTCTGTGGGGGCCACCTAGAGGATAATTATAGATATTAAACTCCTAGATAAAATGGCTAAATTTATTTTCTTGAATGAGTATTAGTAAGCAGAAGAAAAACAGTTATAGTATTAGTAAACCTATACAAATATACAGGGTTATTTTTTATTGGACCTATTCCGCCTATTCCGCAAAACCTGAAGACCAAAGTCTTCAATCAGTGCGTCCTGCCTGTGCTCACGTATGGAGCCGAGACGTGGACCCTAACAGTAGGGCTAGTTCACCGACTTATGTCACACAGCGCGCTATGGAAAGAGCTATGTTAGGTGTTTCTCTGAGAGACCGGATCAGAAACGAGGTTATCCGACGGAGAACTAAAATAACCGACATAGCTCACCGGATTAGCACGCTAAAGTGGCAGTGGGCTGGCCATATATGTCGAAGAACTGACAATCGTTGGGGTCCAAAGGTTCTCGAATGGAGGCGACGTCAAGGCAAGCGTAGTGTGGGACACCCCCCGGCACGTTGGGAAGACGATTTGGGGAAGACGGCTGGCAGGGACTGGATGCGCAGGATGAGACCGAATTCGGTGGCGCGCGTTGGGAGAGGCCTACGTCCAGCAGTGGACTAGCGCGGGCTGAGATGATGATGATGATGACTCATTTTTCACTAGTTTTTATGAGAAATAAAAAATCTCCATTATCTAACTGCTTTTTTTTCATGTTATCATGTAAATGATTAATGAATCCATGGTATGAAGCAAAAACACCATTTTAAATTTAAAGGTAATGCAACTATTATGTAAAAAATTAACAGAAGGCGCCAAGGGACGAGTCTAGCCTAGAATCGGATATTTTATACCCGAATGCAGCACGCAAAGGAGGGTTATGTTTTCAACGCGTATGTATGTATGTAAGTAGGTATTAGAGATCCGCGCCGCGCCGCGGCCTGAAAAACCGACGGCGGCGCGGCGGCGCACTATGGGCAAAAAACCGTGCGTATCGTCTCAAAATAGGTTTTCGGAATGTTCGATATTGAACATTTTTTTTTTAACCACCTGATTCAAAAGGTGGCAGGTTCAATGCAAACACTTTTTGTTTCCTAATATTAAAATGCTCTTTAAAATTTAAGTGTCCGCTTATAATGAGACCCGGGTATTTAATAGATGAGCCCACGTGGGTCTCTCTGTTTCCTACCCGAAATGTCAAAAGGGGCAGTTTCTGACCACAGTGGACTCTATAGAACCACAAAGCCTCGATTAACCCCGTCTATAATTGTCATGTCACGCCGGTGACGCCGCGCCACCCCCGGTTCACACATCGACGACGCGCCGCCGCACTATGGGCCAGAATCGGGCGTACCGTCTCAAAAATCTGTAACTTTGTTGTTGCGTGAGTTATATGGCTGAAATTTAGTACGTAACATCTCTATGTATACAATTTTTTTTTTTTTATGAATTTTATTATGGATGGGACGTTTGTCTTCCATGCCACCTGATGTTAAGTGAACATGAGACTAAGGTGTTACACGTCCATCCACGAGAAACCTATTCACTCGACGCTTAAAAGTACTAGGACTATACTGCAGTGCTAGCACGGATCTTTTGTCGATCGTAAGTTTACGAATGCTCGTATAGTATGGAGACAGTTTTGCAAGCAATAATTGAAATCTATCCATTGCCGCACGGTCAGCTTAAATAAATGTGTTCCTTGTTAATTTTGAATGTTTGTTAACAGGTGCTACTCTTAAATAACTGTAAAATAAAAAATTACATTGTTACTAAAAACTTGCAACCGACTCCATACTATACGAGCATTCATATAACATAATATGGCCATTTGAACTAGTAGAATTCTGTTCTACGTAATCAACATTATTTTGAGCGTCTCCTTGATAGTCAAGTTTTATTAGAAAAAAATGGGAAATCATATATTTTTAATCGTAATATGAACTACACATTCAGTTAGGTGTTGCATTTTTAAAATGTTCAATATCGAACATTCCGAAAACCTATTTTGAGACGGTACGCCCGATTCTGGCCCATAGTGCGGAGGCGCGTCGTCGATGTGTGAACCGGGGGTGGCGCGGCGTCGCCGGCGTGACATGACAATTATAGAAAGGGTTAATCGAGGCTTTGTGGTTCTATAGAGTCCACTGTGGTCAGAAACTGCCACTTTTGACATTTCGGGTAGGAAACAGAGAGACCCACATGGGCCCATCTATTAAATACCCGGGTTTCATTATAAGCGGACACTTAAATTTTAAAGAGCATTTTAATATTAGGAAACAAAAAGTGTTTGCATTGAACCTGATACAAAAGGTGGCAGGTTCCATCATGGTTGTCTGTAAGAAATCGCTCGTCAGCGATAAGACCACCTAGTAGTACTTACACAACACACTGTTTTTTTTTTCTCATTTACTATCTGTACTGTATACTGAAGTGTAAATAAATAAATAAAATAAAGAAATGCAAACACTTTTTGTTTAATTTTACTGGATACATTTTAGAGAGTGCACAATTAGTAGTTGAACAAATTTAACCCACACCCTTTTACTATCAGACTACAAGACGCAGACAGAACTTCCACCCGTAAGCATGAAGTTGACAGAGGTCGCCAAAAATTGGAATTTAGTGCCTGAGTCTATTTTTCCTGACCAGTATAGTCCTGGTACTTATAAGCGTAGACTAAATAGGTTTCTCGTGAATGGACATGACTCTGTCCCTTAACTGACTTTTACAGTATGCCCGGGAAGAGAAGCAGCTGGTACATTTTATTCTTTCGCTCCCAGTCCAGTATGGACTTTTTGACATTAATCATTTACATGATAATGTCAAAAAATATTTCTCAAAAACTAGTGAAAAGTGGGTGTTTACAGTAAAATCCTAAAAAGTGAAATAACTCAAAAACAGTAACTTTTAGAATGTGTAGTATTCTATAACCACTCAACATATGTGGGTCCATCAAAAAGTAAACCTGAATATTTTGAATCTTTTCAGCAATCATGTTTCTCTCTCACATTTAAACACTTTTATCAGACAAACTATACTGATAACAAGGCAGAAATAATAACTTTTTAGGTATTGGTTTTGGTCAAGTCTTTGTAATTTTCAAATACCAAATCAAATATGATTTGGTTATAATATAGACTTCTTACTTGAGACACATATTAGAAAAAACATCATGAACATATTTTCGATACATTGACTATATGCTGAAGGAAGTTATAAGTACTAGAAATATTATTTTGAGTGGAAGTAGCTTTTGAGGATCAAATGTATGAAGAAAATAATTTAGTTGCTAACAAAGCATGTGGCAATTTCTCTTCCATTTTCTAAGTTTGCTAACAACATCCATTTGATTGTTTTTCTTTTAATTCAAGGTTCAAACTTGAAATATAATGAAACCTTGAACAAGGATGCAAAAAATCCATTAGAATAATTCAAAATTCAGCTACACTTATCCTAAAACATCTCTAACCAATACAATTTAAAAAAACAAATATTTTATTTATTTTTTTAAAGCAGATGGCACATCTGACCTAATGTTAGGTAACAGGCGGGTTGATCATAGATTACCTAAAAGGAAAAATATAGATCATGAAAGAAAACTATAGTTTGAGTATCAACCATGCAAACTATGTATTTATAAAAATCAAACCAAGTATTTAGATAAATAGTGTAGTTAAATTTACAGTTGAAAATACAATAAAAATAAGATATTTAAAAATTAAGATAGTGTATGGTTTTACACTAAAGTATAACAAGAAACCATGCTGCAATTTTAGATGTTGGTATGATTGAAAATATTTATATTTTTTACTGATTTCTTAAGCTTAATATAATATATACTATTTATTTGCATGCAGATATTTGATGAATTTATGCAGGCAAATCCATATTTCTGAACATTTATAGAGAATATTCTTAATTCCTTTGAATGTAACAGTTAAACGTAATGAAAGATAGAGCATATAAAAGCGCTTCTACTATTTTTAATGTCTTAAAGTATGTAAATCATTACAGTTGGCAAATGAAAGTGATGCGCGAACTTACGTGGATCTAAATAATGAGTTGATCTTACCTCGCCACTTCGAGCGGCTGGAGAATTTTCTTCAATTTCGTAAATAATATGCGGCAAACCGGCTTCTCCCAGCAAAGAGAAACCGAATCCTAAATTGTCACTACGATTCAGGACTACAAGTCTTTCTTCAGCCATAATTTGGAACAAAACAGAAATCTTGCATCCTCCAGAGTATTTCTTTATGTTGCATTTGATAAAATCATTTGTTTTAACCGTTTTCTCATAAATTATTAGCACATAACACAAAAATATTAGATTAATAAATCAAAAAACACGAAACAAGTAAGCAAGCGCACCCATCCAAAGCGATCAGTCAAATTTTCTTTCAAAGAGTAAACAGTTTTCAAGTTGAATGGCACAATATTGTTGCATGCACAAAAAAATATTTATCGTTGCATAGATTATACACCGTATCAGTATAACGCCAAAGCAAGCATTGTGATCAGTGAACGCGTTGTTCACTGATTGTGTCGTTCACTGATTGTGATCAAACAAGATAAATTGGATGAAAATTGATGGAAAAAAAGGCGTGGAAAATATTTTCAATACTAAATAATAGCTAAGAACTTTCACTGCAAAATCAATAAAAGTTCTCTCCTTAATCACCTACAAATTCCCTCTCATTGATGTGGAGAGGCTGCCAGAGGTGATGCGATAATTAAAATTAACCCTGTATACTATTAATTTGTCAAATTAAAAATTTTTTTGATAAGCTAACAATAAATCTTTCTTAGAAAACAGTCCCACAAAACTGGCTATTCACAAATTTTCTATAATAGATGTTTTAATATAATTATTAATTTAAAACTTATATTTTATTCGTTCGATATCAACTAAGACCAATTAATATCAATTAAGATTTAAGTAACCCTGTATTTTAACATCAGTGTGTACATAAATAATTAAATAAATAAATAAGACCATTTCATAGCCAATTGGCACTTCACATCTTTCTAGAACAGTCGTCGTGTGTAGGTAAATTTCGTGTGTAGGTCGTCAAAATTTCAAATATTGAATCTAATAAATAAATATAAAATAAAGTGCGAACCCTCGTGAAATTTACTAGGTAGTTACGTCACCGGCTCTGGCACCCACGACCGTTACAGTAAGAGCGTGAGACTGTCTACGCTGCAGTTTTGGGTGGTATGGTTCGGCGAAAAAGCAATTAAGCATAGGAAGTTGTACTAAGATAATAATTGTAATGTTAAGCTAAGACTCTAAGAAAGTTAGTTACATCCAGCTCTGCGACGACTGCGACCGTAGGTTACGTCTCTATAAGTTTCTACATTAAGTTTAATGAGGCACAAGTTTTAAAAAAAATATTTGAATTTAAAATTAAATAAGTGTTTTTAAAAAGTGAATTCCTCTGCTACCGAACTTGACTAGCTAGAAGACAAGAGTAATATTGTGTTTACGTTCAGCAAAAAATTAAATAAAATATTTTATAAAACTTATTTTATTTTATTTATTTACACTTCAGTATACAGTACAGACAGTAACTGAGAAAAAAAACAATGTGTTGAGTAAGTACTACCAGGCCTGGCTCACTCCGCGCGGTACATCCGTTATTTACCTACAGCGAAGCGGTCCGCCGGCGCAACTCGAATGGGTCGAGTATCACGCGCGCGCCCATCGGGACGTTGTAGATACCTACCTACCTAATAGCACTCACAGTAATTCTATGATCGAGGTCGCAAATAGTACTTAAAAATGGACATAAAAAGAAACAAATATTCAATTAGATTATGTTTGGATTTGATTATGTTCAATTTAGCAAACAAAACATATGTAGTATTACTAATTATTCGTCGTCACTTTTTTTTCATTTTGTACTGTAGGTAAGTTTAAACAATTTTTTTTACAAAGGTAGAATAACAGTAATACCTACATCGGTAGATACTTAATTACAAATAAGGAGATTAATTATTCTTCACTAGGCAGCAACCCTAACAGCGTAAGAAAAGATAAGAGGCATGCGATAGAAAGAGACAAAACTTCTAGGTATATAAATTTGCAGGTACGTAATGCTGTGCGAGCTGAATTCCACCGTATCGCGTCGTAGCAAGACTCGAATTTATTTAGATCTTCTTGCGGAGTAATTCTTCTGTACCAACTATTACTTATTCTGTGGTACTACTAGGCGGTCTTATCGCTGACGAGAGATTTCTTACAGACAACCTATAATGAATAAAATTATTAAAACATCAAATAAAAATTTAAAACGAAATCATATATATACCTACGTATAATAACTGAATTCATTCAATTTGATGTGCTTTAAAATCGTATAGGTAATAAATAATCAACGAATGCGGAGTATAAAAAAAACACTTCACGTCAATACTTTGGCTGAGTTATAATGTTATCAACATAAACATTCATATTCTGTATATGTATACTATGACAGTATAAAAGATAACAATCTAAAATAAATTTCACATCATAGACCATTTCGGTCACAACAAAAAAGATTCTGGAAGGAGAGGAGGAAGCTTTCATTTCCTTGTTTTTAAATAAATCATTATCATTTAGGTATTCGTTAATGGAGTCAGTAGTAGCTTTTGTTTATTGGGATTTCTTTTAATCTATTTACCTAAACTTTGGCTAATATTATGTTTTTAAGTATATTTGGTAATTTATTATAGATTTTAATACATATTACGTACGGACTAGAAGCATGTAAATTCATTCGTGACATCGGAAGGGTTAATCTATTTTTATGATGCAAAGAGTAGTTCGATGGAAGGTCTTGGCGTTTATTGAGAAAGTCTATATATTTACTTACAAATTTCAAGAATATAAAAACAGGGGAGCGCGAGAATTTTTAATTGTTTAAAGTGTGGTCGACAGCTCTCTGTTTGCTTAATGTTAACTAATATTTTTATTAACTTTTTTTGTACAACAAATAGTGAAGGTGCTTCAACACTGTTTGCCCACATTATTTTTCCGTAAGTCAACAGGGAAAGAGCTGTGTACATATCAGTGGATTTTTAAATTTCCTGTAGAGCATATTTTAATTTGGACAATTTATTTATAGTGAGAGGTTTTCTGACAGCTCATTAAAAAAACAAAACTGTATAAAATTGGTACAAAAGGCTTCGATAGATGGCGCTTTACAAAAGGCGAAGGCGAAGAATTTATTCCTCACTGCGTTTTTAAAAGTAAAATAAATTTATTCACGTCTGTATCAGAAATTGAACGTATAAATAACCGTATATGGTAGATACCACCATGCTAGTTTGTCTTCCCTACAAATACCAAAATTCTATTACTACTAGCGCTACGTGCCGGGCACTACTGGAACTTTTTGTATTTTTTGCTGCGTTCGATATCGATATATCTTTAGTACCAAGGAGCGTATCTATAGTATGGTATTCAACCAATCAAGTGTTTGCGATTGTTGCATTTGCTTATTTTTCTGTGTGTTTTTAGTCGCTTAATTCTTTTGTTAGTGTTTTCTACAAAGTACGTTGAGTAGAGTGTTCACTCCTCGAGTTCTTACGATCTCGAATTGAAGATTTTACTTTTGTGAAGTGATATTTTAACGTAGGATACTGACTTTCAGGTGAGATAGTGAGATAAGAAAAGGAATTACATTGATTTTTAATGACTGGTGCAAGGAGGTGAACAATTTGTGAAGCAAAAGCTTTGAGTTTGACGAAGAAGACCCGAACAAATCTATGGCCTACAATTATTATAATCAAACACAAAAATAAAAATAAAAAAAAATTATTAAGAAGAAATAAATAATTGTCTGAGATGCATATTTTTTATTACTCCCAATTCCCATAACATCATGCTTTGTGCAGTTTATTTCAACTTATTAGTGTTGCGCAGTTTAAATTTGACTCGTTACTCGAATCAAATTATAATGGGGAGTTTTCTGACAGCTCATTAAAAAAACAAAACTGTACAAAATTGGTACAAAAGGCTTCGATAGATGGCGCTTTACAAAAGACGAAGGCGAAGAATTTATTCCACACTGCGTTTTTTAAAGTAAAATAAATTAATTGACGTCTGTATCAGAAATTGAACGTATAAATAACCATAGATGGTAGATAGCTCTTACCTACATTATAGTTTACAGACTTAACGCCTTCGGCTTTTTAAAAGTGCCATCTATAGAGGTTTTTTGAACTAATTTTTATGAGCTGTCAGAAAACTCCCCATTGCGCAATAGTAATAACTTGTACTACGATTTTCTGAAAATATGAAAGTGGCGCGGTACGGCCGGGCTGCATTCTAGGGTTGCTTTGGTCAAAAAGGTTCCTAGAGTGGATACTGTATGGCGCTAAAGTGCAAAAACCGCGAGACGGTCATCTATACTTTAGTACTTATATTCATCTATGGATACCACTTACCTACATTATAGTATACAGACTTAAAGCCTTCGGCTTTTTAAAAGTGCCATCTATAGAGGTTTTTTGAACTAATTTTTATGAGCTGTCAGAAAACTCCCCATTGATTATCCGATTCCAAACCCAAAAGAGTCGACTCATTTACGGTTTTGAGCCGGATATTTTTTGATGAAATGTTGATATTAATAGGCTTTTTTTGGGGAGGGTGAAAAACAGTGTTTTTTCACTTAGTATTATTTCCCTTTCCTTAGAATTCGCTCTTGTGGTAAAAGTATTGATGCTTTCCGATAGATGGCATTATTCTCAACAGGGTAAAGATTAAAATAAAAGTTACAAACTTGCTTCTTTACTTTTAAAATGGGATTTATTGAGAAGTTAAATTGTTTTTAATTAAACAACTTCTTTAATTTTATAACTACAATAAGGAAGCTCACATTTTGTAAATTTTGGCGTATTTCGTATCTTAATATTAAATTTAAAAGTACATTAATAAATATGAGCGGTAAAAGTTATGAATCATTCTAAGTTTACAGGGCTTTGCCCTTTATTAGGGAGTAGTGCACTCAGTAAAGATTGTTTAATTCATAATTATATTTGAGAATTTAAGTACTTACTTGTTTTTACTGATATCTGTATTCCTTTTATCCGAAATAAACCATTTATTATTATTATTATTTCCCAAGACGGTGGTTAGTTCCAATTTTAGCCACGCGCCAAAAGATCCTTGTCGCACTATAGTTATGAAAGAATGAAAGAAAAGAAAAAAAGTTTTATTATCGCAAAAAAATAATAATTAATACAGTTACAAAGGAAAAAAATTAGTTACATTTAAAAATAAAAGTTACAAAATTATTAAAAATATCAAATAAAAAAAAAGCATTTTGTAATTATGGGACAGACGTCAGCAATAGCTGCCAGAATAGCGCAGATTTTCAGGCCTGTCAAAGTCAAATTACCCTACGAAGTAACTTTTGCAGAACGTAAACGTAAAGTGGGATTGTGATAATTTCTTGTAAATGTGATGAATTGTTATAATTCCAACGGAATATCATTGTCTTGGAATATAGCTACGTAAAATAAATAAATACCGTTTTTAGACGTCGCCAATACGATTCTAATGTAACGGTGACGGCACTACAAGGTTGTGTTGTGGAAATTACTGTCAGTGTCATAGGGATCAAGGTTCGCCGCGCCGGGTATACAGTGTGTCCGGTCACGACCTAGCGATAATTTAAGGTTACAAAATATACCTAATTTCATCGACAAAAACACCCATATATGGGGTCTACCTCCCCTCCTGTCGGAATGGCCGCCATTAAATTTTTTTTTATTCTTGTAGATACCTCTGCTGAAAGATGCCGATTTCTCTGGACAGAAAGGTCCCACAGATGTAAAAAAAATGTTATTTTAAAGTTAGAAATAGCAACTATAAAATAAAAATAAACATTATGGAAAATTTTCCCCACAAAATATCTTAAAACATTTACAAAGCTAATTTAAGTGAAAAAAATTGACTGTTTTTTTATTTTTCTTAACATATTTCAAAAACTAGCACATTGATAATAATGTTTTTAATACTGTCCTAATACTTAAGAATATTACTTACAAATTGACGTTAAAATTATTGTTGTTAATTGCATAACTCGAGAGTTAGGGCTGTTTGAACATGACCCTTTTGCGAGGATCATGAATGTAGAGCGCTATTAATTTATGTAAGAAACATTTATCTTCATGATCAAAGATGATTTTTTATCCTACTTATTCACCTCTCTAACAATGATACAAATAATTTTCCGTCCTTGTCACATAAACCCTATTCAATGTAGCAGGTAGCTCTACATGGGTTTGGGACCCTCACAAAAGGGTCATATTCAAACAGCCCTAACTCTCGAGTTATGCAATTAACAACAATAATTTTAACGTCAATTTGTAAGTAATATCCTTAAGTATTAGAATAGTATTAAAAACATTAGTATCAATGTGCTAGTTTTTGAAATATGTTAAGAAAATTAAAAAAACAGTCAATTTTTTTCACTTAAATTAGCATTGTAAATGTTTTAAGATATTTTGTAGGGAAAATTTTCCATAATGTTTATTTCTATTTGATAGTTTTTATTTCTACCTTTAAAATAACATTTTTTTTACATCTGTAGGATCTTTCTGTCCAGAGAAATTGGCATCTTTCAGCAGAGGTATCTACAAGAATTAAAAAAAAATTAAATGGCGGCCATTCCGACAGGAGGGGTGGTAGACCCCCATATATGGGTGTTTTTGTCGATGAAATTAGGTATATTTTGTAACCTTAAATTATCGCTAGGTCGTGACCGGACACACTGTATATATATGTATTTAAGGGTGCGTTTCCAAAAAGGCTAGGTATCGAATTCTACTACTACATCTATAAGATTCACGCACACAAGCGTGCCGTGAAAAAGACGAAAGGTTTTGAACAGTTTCGATACTTAAGTTTTAAATATTTGCAAATTATTTTATTAAAACGATTAAATTGGGATTGATTAATTAAAGTGCTCGGAAAGTTTGAGCTCGTTTTATTCGTAATGATAAAACCTCACCATCGAACCTGATGAGCTGGTGGTACACTCGAGGGCTTCTACTGGAATTCCTATTCCTAGGCATGTCAAGTTCGAGTTCATAAGACGAGACCTTACCATCAGTCCTGGTAGTAGGAGCTGAAGGTATGCCTTGAGGTACTACTGGAACTCCTAGACGAGTAGAGCTAGGCATGTCGAGTTTGGGTTCATTTTGATTCTTAGGACGAGACCTTACCACCAGTTCTGGTAGTGGGAGCTGAAGGTATACCTCGAGGTGCTACTGGTATTCCTAGACGGGTAAAGCTAGGTATATCGAGTTTGGGTTCATTTTGATGCGTAGGACGAGACCTTACCACCAGTTCTGGTAGTGGGAGCTGAAGGTATACCTCGAGGTGCTACTGGTACTCCCAGACGGGTAAAGCTAGGTATATCGAGTTTGGTTAGCTCCCACTACCAGAACTGGTGGTAAGGTCTGGTCCTGCGAATCAAAATGAACCCAAACTCGACATGCCTAGCTCTATCGGTCTACGAGTACCAGTAGCACCTTGAGGTCTACCTTCAGCTCCTACTACCAAAACTGGTGGTAAGGTCTCGTCCTACGAATCAAAATGAACCCAAACTCGATATACCTAGCTTTACCCGTCTAGGAGTACCAGTAGCACCTCGAGGTATACCTTCAGACCCCACTACCAGAACTGGAGATAAGGTTTCATCCTAACAAACATAATGATTCCAAGTTTCCAAAATCAATCATAATCATAAAAGGTTTTGTAATTTAATTTTTTTTTAATAAAATTATATTATTACCTTTTCAACTCATTTCAGAGAGCGTCAAGTATCGAGACTTGTTTGATGTAATAAATTGTGTATGTACAGCGATGTTTCTTATCACGAAAAATGACTCACAAGCGGCTGAGCGCAGACTGAAGGAAGATATCTAATTTTTGTTTGGAATGATATTGACATTATTTGCTAAAGTATAATAACCCTTACTATAGTGTGTTAAGATTTACGCATTTATACAAATATGAATAAAATAACGTGTTTGGTTAATTATCAAAAATGAACATGTCAACCACCGAATAGTATTTTTTTTATTCATAAATTATTTTGTTTTCATACCAAAAGTGGTACCGTAAATTGACTTAAAATCGTCATTTTCGTGTGACGAGGCACCGCAAAATTAGTTTTTAAGCCACAAAAACATGTTTATTTATATTATTTTTACATTATAAATGGAGATGAAAGTCTTATCTATTTATTAGTATTTGTGATTATACTAAACTCTGCGCCATTTTATCACAATATGTACCGGAAAATACCCTATTTTGAAGATTTGCGGAAACGCGTCCTTAAATAAATTTGTAATAAGTCACAAATAACCTTTCATATATCTCTATAAGGTAGTGTGAACTGTCAGTCATTGAGTGACATAAGGTAACTTTTTGGCTAGAGTGAGTGATTGATTGACTGACTAAACATATTAACATAAGTTGCTCACGTTTTGTAATCCTCCGTACCTACCTACTTCGAAGTTTATTTTTACAAAAATATTTCGTAGTTTTATTAAGGCGCAGCGGCAGATCCGTTCGTCTTTTCGCTATAACAAAAGTGATAAGTTTTTAACGCAAAATGTACTTTGTCTCTAATACAGTCAAAGTGACCATTCCAAACTATTTATCAAGTTTGCCGATACCCGATTCTATTGGAGGGTGGTTTAAACTTGGGGGTAAGTTATTAATTCCTGTTATTAATTTTAATCAAGTAATAAACTTTACTTATCGTTATTTGAGATTTTTTCAATAAACGCTTGCATTTATATAACGAGATTCCATTCACCTTGATGGCTGCGCTTCTTTCTTTATCATATTATCTCAATCCTTTTCTTTGCTGAAAAACTTTTCGAACAATTGAGTTTATTCTTGAAATTAGATAAGTGTAATTTTAACACCTATTGTTTGATGTGTTATAATAGTTCGCGACTGGCTTGCCCTTCTCCCGCCGACCCTGATCGTCGGTGGAATTTCTTACTATTCATATCAAACTATCAAGAAAGCCAATCAAGTTGGTAAAGGGCATGTAAATGTTGCAGTAAGAAAAGATAAAGACAAAGTTGTAGACTTTGTTGATATTGAAGATATAACTGAAAAAGTCTCACTTTGTAGGTGTTGGAGGAGCAAAAATGTAAGTATTAAGATAATTAGTTTGTTATGTGGGTATCAATTTTTACTGATATGTAGCAGGTTTGCTTGTGTATTGACTCGCTAATAAAAAGATAAGTTTCAAGGTAATGTCTGTTATTAACTTAATATAAAAGATAATGAATTGAGAAAAGCTATCTGGAAACATAATTGGACTAATAGCATTTATAACTGAAGCCCATGAAGCTTGTCATCACTTGGTTTAAATAACCTCTCAAGCATCGGAGTCCTAAACTCCGAGAGTGTCGGAGCCTTTGTGCAATATCATGGCCTACAGTTTTCAGCATGGCTTGGTGCAGTTTTAAATATATAGCTAGCTATATTGATATTAAAATGCAGTCTTGTTATATATTTTTATAAACTAGAATAAATTTTCTCTGATTATGTTGTTTAAAATCACATTAATAGTGAAAAATTAGACAAATCTTGAGTTAAAAGTGAAAGCAGTTGTTATAACTTGTTCAACTTTGAAGAAAAATTTAAGATAGAAACTGTTGTACTACTCTGGAGACTTATATTAATTAATAAAATATATATTGAACTTATGTTTTCTGCCTTATTCATTTAAAAAAACATAATAATCAATATATATAAAGCTGTTCCGTTACTGACTGAGTGACTGAGGTACTGAGTGACTGACAGACAATGTACAGCCGTAACTACTGGGCGTAGAGAGCTGAAATTTGGAACATACATTTTTTAGGGGATGTAGAGGTGCACTAAGGCGGGAATTCCCGAAATTCCCACGGGAACGGGAAATATAGGACTTTTTAGTTTCTATGAAAAATCTTATTCCTTGAGTGTACCGATGTGAAACTTGGTGTAAAGGTTTTTCAATGTGTGTCTGGTTGTGTTATGAAAGTAATTCCCGAAATTCCCACGGGAATTGGAAATATGTGATGTTTTAGTTTGTATGAAAAAATCCCATTCCTTGAGTGCACGGATGTGATACTTGATATAAAGGTTCCTCAATAAGTGTCTGTTTATGTTATGGAAGGAATTCCCGAAATTCCCACGGGAAGGGGTTGGACTTTTTAGTTTGTATGAAAAATCTTATTCCTTGAGTGTACGGATGTGATACTTGGCATGAAGGTTCTTCAAAAAGTGACTGGTTGTGATACGAAAAAAATTCCCAAAATTCCCACGGGCACGGGAAATATATGATTTTTAGTTCGTATGAAAAAAACTTATTCCTTGAGTGCATGGGTGTGATACTCGGTATAAAAGTTCTTTCAGTGGTTGTCTGGTTGTATAGTTTCTAAAATTTCCACGAGAAGGGTAGTTAAGCGCATACAAAGTTGCGGGATAAAGCTAGTATATTTTAAAAATCAAATTTTTTGAGAACCACAGTACTCCAAAATGATTTGTTGCACAATTACTCACTTCCTACAAAATATTTTGATTCTGGACAACTAGCTCTTTTAATGCTTATAGCTATATCATTTCTTCCTGCTTAATATTACATTTATTAGAGCAAGATAGACTCTTTAGTTTTTTAAATATCCGTAAAAGAACAACAATGTAAAATCTGCTGACACACTACCGACTATCTGCATGTGACACTAGACTGAGTTTTCTTGAACACTTAAAAGATATACAAAATTATTCATGGACCATTATATTATGATGAAAATTATTATTGATATCACATATATTTTAGTGTTTTATTAGAACATTAATAAAGTATTCAGGGCATTGTCCAAATAAAGGCAAAGAAATAACTGTATAAATTAAATACCTCCTAAGTATCTTCAGATGAATAAATGCACACATATTTTCTAGTTTTTTTTTTATGTATGGCTGGTAAAGGTTTTTTTAAGTTTTAGGGGTCAAATAGAGTTACTTTTGCTTTTTAATATAATCACTATACACTTACCACATTGGATTTCAGTATTGATCTAGACATTCCCAGTGATCAATAATATGAGAGTATTTTAAGTAAGACTCATTTGCCAAATAATCATGTTGCTATCTGAGATAAAATGCAGAAGCTGAGCTATGGCCCCTTGCACTACTACAACACATATATCAAACTATGTATCCTTATCTAGCTTCATTGCTTAAGTTATGTGTATGTGTGCAGTATTTCTTATCTATCATAATAAATAAAGTATGTGACACAGTCTGTAGTGAAAAACTGTCTAAAGGAGTGGCCCCAACATTGATTTTTTTCATCGGGACTTTTTTTTACTTAATCAAGTGGAAGTTGTTACCATAAAATTCAGTTTTTGATTTTGATTTCACTATTTGATTTTGTGTAAATTTTTTTATAAAGATCTTTTCTTAAATTCATGAAAAATAATTACCTAAATAGCATGAGTAAGAAAAGGCAGAGTGTATCATTACTTGTTAGATACTGATGTTTTTTGCATAAACAAAGTATCTATTGATAGTTATCATGTAATAACTGGAAGGTAATTTTTCATCACTGTAGATGTTTATGACCGATGAATGGTTAATAATCTATGTTGTATTGACTTAGGTGTACTATAATATAGTTTTATCAATTGTTACAGTGGCCTTATTGTGATGGAGCTCATGGGGCTCACAATCGTGAAACGGGAGACAACGTTGGACCTGTTGTGGTTAAACATAAGCAATAAATGTAGAAAAGGATCATATACTCTTTAATATAGACAATAACAGGTGATAGCTATGTGATTAAATTTAAGCAAGGTTGAAGTTATTATTATTATTTAAAAGAAAATGTATATTCAGGCCTATTACAAATAATCCTTAATACCTATAACTTCTTGGTTTTAATATAATTTTTTTTAACAAATTGTAATGTCCATAACTAAATACAGTGGAACAAATATTTATAATTTTTACACTTTTTATTTTATACTTTTTACTGTTATTGTTAGTTAAAAAATGTGTAATAAAAAACTACATTGAAAACTTGAGTTTTTATTTCCAAAAAAGCAAATAAAATAAGCATTTACTTATAACCTAATTATTTATTAATCACAGTTTAACACAAATAAATAAAATATGGGTTTTAATTTTAATCTTATACAACATTATTTTTTGTTTATATGAAACCTGAAAACAATTATTTCAGAACCGTCAATAGAACCAATTGCAATAGTTTTGTACCATGTTATATTTTAACATGATAATCTGAACAGAACTTCAAAAGATGTACGCAATCATTCGCCGCGTGCGCACGTACTAGATTGTCACGTGGCGCAAAGCGCGATTCGCGATCCCAGTATGCCAGTAGGAGGTTGTGTACAGTAGGTATGCAGATGATGCATACGTGATTACAGATTGTTAGATAAATTCGTGACATAAATCAAAGCAGTTGCATGAAGGGGTATTCAGCGAACGAGCTCACACGAGTTGACCGTGTTCAATGAAATCAAGGCCTAGAAGATGCTTGAAACTTGGTCAGTTTTATAGAAAATTTATATTTTTTTGATACTTACTGATTCTTTAACTAATATATTTGACTCATGTATAAGGTTTCGCAAAAACAAAAATTTATAGGCTTATTTTCTGCTGGAGCAGTTTAGACTTTTAGTCTTGTCAACAATCATTCCTATTTATTATTATCATGTGTTTATAATAAATTAGGCTCAATCGTTTCTTTTTCAATTACAATCTTGACACTTGTAAAAATAGCTTAAAGCACATCAAATTACACAGCAATAAAGTCTAGCTCATTAAAAAAGTAGATGCCCACTTTTGCCTATAAAAAGATTACTTATGTTACATTTGACCAGAACATGAATTATACATACCTACCTACATCTTAAAATCAAATGCAAGACCTTAATATTAAAATTGTCTTTTACTCATTATTACAATATATTGTTGCCAAAAGTACCTCATACAAAAATAAAGAAGAGTAAAATATTTTTCAGTCTCATATTTGTATATTTAATAATTCTTCATGCGCTTTAATTTGTTTCTATTCCAGACTTAATCTTAAAGTTAAGACGAATTGGCTTGTGAATTCCCAGTTCTTTCTAAAAGAATTCAGTTGACTAAAGCTGTAAAAAAAAATAATATTAGAATGGGCAAATATTTTACTAAAATCTTTATTTTAAATTTATTTTCCTTAATCTTTAGTTATTTCATAGTAAGGAGATAAATATAACTAGATTTACCTAATTACTTGTAATTACATTTACCAAGATAAAATTAATGGAGCCATTCAACTGTCAACATTAGAAAATTGATATGAATGAAATAAATTATTCAACAGCAAACTAAGGTTTATTCATGATTCTAGTGACGTTGGTTACCATGAATTAAAGTAAAGTTAGCATGACCAGCGTCGTTTCAGTTAATTATCATTGAATTAGCTGTCAAGACTTTTCCTTACCTCTATCCGTGTCTCGGCGATGTTGCTTTCTTCATTGCGTAAGAGTTCGTGCTTTAGACCGTTCCGTTTCCTGGGAAAATTAAGAAAATATGTCAAGTACAAGTTTTTATGAGATCTCCTTGAGGGTGAATTAATGTTTTTTTTTGTTTATTAAAGACAAGCCCGCGTTTGACCTCAATCTCACCTGATATAAGTGAACATGAGGTCGAAGATGAAAGCACGCGGACTTAGGAAAGATTGCTGTTAAGTTTCTTGCCACTTCTTCTCAACAGATCGACTTTCCGAAGTGGTGGCAGGTTCAGTTCAATTTGTAAATAGTTTGCCTATTTCAAGTGTATTTAAATACCTACCAACGAAATAAAGAATTTTTTGACCTTTGACTTTGAATGTTTTAGAATAAATATGTACAATGACAGGCGGTTTCGAATAGCATAAGACCTTGACAGGCGAAGGATACCTGCTAAGGGCGAGCCAGTAAGAGCTGTTTCATGAGTTTTGGCGATGATGGGGTGAACCTGTCTGCCTCAGACGCCAGTGGTTGCGGGTTCGATTTTCGCACGGAACAAGAAAAAAAAAGTTCCTTGTCTGGGTGTTTATTTATTTATATTCCATATGGTAGGTAGATACCCATAACACAAGCTATGCTTATTCAGGGGCCATTTAGTTGGTGTGATTGTCTGGGGATTTTATTAATTATTTTTTATTTTATTAATGCATTATATTGCGACTGACATGAAATGAGAATGATAAATAGAGTATTATATTTTATTAGTTTTAATGTACTTATACTATGTACATTTGTTTACACATGATTTTCTTCGTCATAATCCGACACTTCAGTTGGTACTTACTGTTGTTTTCATCATCATCTGACTCTATCTCACACTAATCTCATCTAGCCAAGTCGAAATTGAATAAGTCTTTTTGATAGCTATTAGCATCTTCAAGAAATACCAAATTGCATAAAAGCCACGCGCGTAAAACTTTATGAAATTAGGCGCATAAAAGTTTTACGCAATTAGGTAGTAACTCAGTCAAGTAACTCAGTTAAGTAAATAGGTACCTACATGTTAAATTCGCTCCGCAATTATTGGTAGGTAGAGCTTTTAACTTTATAGTCAGGCTCAAACAAAACTTCAATTAGGTTTACCATGGAGTAGTGCCTGGTTTAAAACAATTTTGCCAATTCTTTAAAAATAATTTAACTAGGTATCTACCTACTAGCTGCTATACGCGGATACGCATTCGTGAAATCATGTAATCTTCCCACGAAGAGCATTTTATCAGGATAAAAATCCTGTTTTAATCCAGGCTATAGGCATCCTATGAAACAAATTTCATATTCTCTATAATCCGTTCAGTAATGATTGTGCGAATGACCAACAAACCACCATACGCAAAATTTAAGTTTATAATTCATTTTATATTTCAATTTTTATACTCGAATAAAATGTTCCTATACGAAATCATGAAATTCAAGTAGCTCAACAAATCATCGAGGTGACTGACCGCTTATTATCAGAGACAGTTTGTTAAAAAGATAAACGACTAATGGAAGACATTTGATTCCGATTACCGAACGAATGGACTAACAAACGTAAGTTTCCAAATTCAAAAACTGCTTAAGTGTGTAGGTATAACTTTTTATTATATCATAAACTACGAGTACGTGGGGGGTATATGGTTGGCAAGTACAGGTGCTTAATCTTTGTATAGACCTTTGTTCCCTTATGTCAGGAGGAGCTCTCACAATGTAAATAAACGTGTTTGGGTTTGATTCTCGGTCTGCCTACGCGATGCGTAAATACGAGTGTCAGGTTACGAGACGAATAAAGTATGTAAAGGCTTAGACCCTTTAGAAACACCGTTGTACAGTTGTCTTCAAAAAGGTGTAGGTGTTCCTACGGGTTTAAAGGTAATGTCTGACTTCTATAAGTACGGGTACAAATTATAGTTTATGTGATGAAAAAGGATATTTGCTCTCGAGTCATACGTTTTTTTATGGTTATTTGTGTTTATTTGTAGTTGATAAACCTTAGCACAAGTTCTTATTAATTTTGATTATTTGGACTAATAGTAATTTAGGTAAGTTTAGGTAAGTATAGGTAGGTATTTGGTTTATAAAGTACCTACAAAACAAACTATCTTAAGGTAAGCTGCGTTTATTTATAAGTAGGTAATTGTAGGTATCTACGAGTACACGTTTTTATGTTAACCATAATACCTACCTTTTTTACCACACACTTTTTGTCAACCACAATTTATAATAACTGTTGATAAACCATTATTAATTAAAATACTTAGTATTGTTGAACATAATAGACTTAAACAACGCCAAATATTAATCATAGAAAACGTATAGTTTATTATGAATATGAATATTTTTAATTTAGATACATGCCTATTATGCTATCAAACTGCATACTATATAAGTATAATCAAATTCAATAAATGATAAGTTTGTTATCTTGTTCGATACGATTATGTACCCACCTAATGAAAAAACGGTAATACCTATTACCTAGAAATTCGATATCGACTTCTAAAATCAAGCAACTAAAGCTTATGAAAATAAGACGGAATATATTTTTTTGCAATTATAAATAAAAGAGTACCTTCAGCAATCTACAAATGGTAGTATTGACCTAAATAATTTTACGGGTTTACTCTGAATAATTACTTTACTGGGTTTGTATATTTTATCCCGACGGTACACTATGGGCCAGAATCGTGCATACCGTCTCAAAAATATTTAAGTAACTTTGTTGTTGCGTGAGTTATTTGGCTGAAATTTGGTACGTAACATCTCTAGTGTAAATACAATCAAATGATGGAATACTCATTGTTAATATCTTTATTTATAATATCTAAAAAATATATTTTAAAATGAAAATGACACTTTTTCATACAAGAACATAGTCTATTCAAAGTTTCTAATAAATATAGGATATTAGATAGATACTGAAAAAAAAAGGTATCTGCTCTTCAGTTCTTTTATAATGGTCCACTGAAATGCTTTAAAATAGCACTTAATAACTATTCTAACCATATAAAGTACTTATAGATTTGCATAGAAGATAATGAACATATGGCCATTTGAACTAGTAGAATTCTGTTCTACGTAATCGACATTATTTTGAGCTTCACTTTGCAAGTAAAGTTTTATTAGAAAAAATACGAAATCATATATTTTAAAACGTATATAATATGAACTAGACATTCAATTAGGTATTGGAATTTTTAAAATGTTCAAAATCGAACATTCCGAAAACCTATTTTTGAGACGATATGCACGGTTTTGGCCAATAGTGCATCGCGGCGGCGTTTTTACAGTTGAGAAAATGAGATAAACCTGACTACATATTTAAATAAATTGTTAATTTCCAATTAGGTACGCGTAGTCACTTATCTCAAGATGAAGCATCACAGATCATATCTTGCAGGATGTGTTAGTGTGGATGCGGGACATACAAATGCCGTCATTGAAACTACAACTTTAATTCTACCTAATTAAAGTCGCTAAATTCACTTGATGTTAAGTAACAGATGGAAGATGAAAAGCACACGGGTCAAAGAAAACTGTCTCTACATAAAAACATTCCCGGAGCCCGGAACGCAAACATGTGTTCCGGTCCGGCAATATTTAACGTGTGATTATATATGTTAGCCCCTGAATCTTACCACCAAGCTCCTTTCATTTACCTAGGGTTGGTAGAGCTATTCTTAACTGACCCACGTGGAATGATTGACAAGGGCATCGAAATGATTTTTGGCATTCCCAAGAATCGTAGGACTGTCAACAACCTACTTTACTGCCCTTCATGTGGGAACTCTGGGATAAAATTTAGCCTTTCTTGAATGGACTATTCAACGCAAAAATAAATTTAAAATCAAACCAGTAGTTACTGAGATTAGTGCGTTCCAACCAAACATTCAAACAAACAAACTCTTGAGCTTTATATATTAGTATAGGTATAGATATCAACTTGTTCTCCAACGGAAGAAGCACGGAAGTTGTCTTTGACATTATTTACAATATTACAAAGACGGAGACATGCACCCGTAATATTGTTAACACTTACTTTTACAAGTTTGTAAAACACTTGTTAACGCAATTCACTTGGAATTTTTTTTATGATTCATTAAATAAAAAGGATAACCTTAACATCGTGTGACCACCTCACTTTTTATGTAGAAGGTACGTATTTGCATAAAATATAGAGATGTAAGTAAATGTCTTAAAATGTTGGTTACTTCTGAAACAAAAAAACGTTTGCTTCTTAAACAATGTACGTTTTATCCGGATTCTAACGCGTTTAACTCGTTTCTATAGATATATTCTTCACTCATGATGTAGAATACAGCTGAATGATTTGTTTGTTTATTTGGAATCTCTGATGAATGTGATAACCAGTGGGATTTGAACAAATCGATAAAATCTTTATACATTTGCTAGCCTAACTCTTGGTTAATAAATTCCTAGGTACTTACCTACTAAAAAAAAAGTTAAGTATGCGATTAAGACCGCGATATGTCTTGCAATAAGACTAGCGTGCGTTAAGGGATAAGCAGATCAATACTTACAAGTATATCCTCCGCCACACAATGAGTGTGGTGTAAGCCAGGGCCACGATGCTGCAGGTGACGGCGACCATGATGCCCGCTGCGGTGCCGATGGGCTCGCCCGGCGCCGCCTCATAGCGCTGTTGCTCAGAGTCCTTCCGTACGACATCATCTGATGCTGGACAATCGAACAAAGGGAATCATTAAGGCTAAATATACCAAAAAGTCTTCCATGCCGGACTGGGAGCAAATGAAAAACACAAAATGAGCCAGCTCTCTTCCTAGACATACCTACTATAAAAGGCAGTTAGGGACACAGGTTTTATTGGAGGTTATATAGGCTGACCCTCTGTCACTGCAATAGTGTTTCTCCACCATTATAATGCCTCCAAATTTATCAAACGTGACATCAGCTTACCCCATAAGGGATATCTACAGGCGTGAAGTTATGTATGTATGTACTAAAAAGCGGATAAGCTCAGCGCAGGACCGATCGGTGTGGAGAACCTTGGGGAAATCGTTTTGTCTAGCAGTGGGCGTCTCCTTGCTGAATGCTGATGATGATACTACAAAGAGTAACATTTCTCTATGTTTATTTTAAGTGACTTAATCCACGTTTCATCCCAATTTCACTCAATGGCAAGTAACGATGAGGTCCAGGTAGGAACTAGTTGATAGGAACTACTGAAACGTATTTAAGCATATGCGATACCTACATTTCGCGGTAGGTATAATTTATTTTTGACGACCACTTTGGCGGTGGGGTAAACTTATCTGTCTCAGACACCAGTGGTTGCGGTTTCGATACCCATCCGGTTCAAGAAAAAAAATGTTCCGTGTCTCGTCTTTATCTATATATGTATTTACATTCTAGGTTAGAAGAATTTTGTTCTGATTTAATAATTTCATAGTATAAGTAGATCTTTATTGTCATAATAGTCTAGTTTTGTCTTAAATATCCATCGGATACTCTAAATAAATAACGTTTTAAACTGGATTTAATCGCGTATAATTATACATTTTAACTCGAAGTGACGGAGATTTCAGATGTTCTTTAAGCGGTTAAAATAAAATTTAAATGTAGCTTGGTTGATATAAGTGGACAATCCACGAAAAATGATTTTAGTTCTTATTTATACCACCTAATAAGATAAATTAATACTATAGAAATGAGTAACAAAAATACCAACAATTTCAATCTCATTTTGATAATCTTAGAAACATTGAAGAAATTATTTTTATTTAATTAAGTATTGCAAAGTAGGTAGGTAATTATTACTAAAATTCTATTTACATCCTGCAGGTTACTACGTCTTTTCCCATAGTTAATTCAAAAATTCAGATTATTAGCGTCAGATAAGATAATCTTTAGAGCACAAGATAAGATACCTAAAGAAAGAATCGCACCGGTAAGATATTAAGAATTCCCTATTCTCAAAACGCAAAGCTTATTTCAACCCTTTTATTTCCAAAAGCCCTTAGGCCGCAAAACACGAGGGCAGCTGATTGCAAAGTTCGCATCAGAATGCAGATAATATCTTTCACCCTTTACAAGGAAAGACGAAGAACTACTTACTTATATGTACACTTTCACGGGAACCTTTGTTAAGGTTTTGGCTTAAATGTTTCAGAGGTATCCCAACTTTATTGTGGCTAAAAAAAGTTGTAATAAGTAAATAAGTATGAGAAAAATGTGTCAATTAACGCAGCGAAAAAAGATCAGTAATTTGTAAAACGAAAAAAATTGGTTATAAATAAAACGAAAAAATGCGAATATTACTATCAGTTAGGGTTGAGAGGGTAAAAGTTTCAAAAACTTTATTGGAATCTTCAGTTACGCCTGACCCCTTATTACCTACGTAAGATTTATTAGGAAATCGCCAATTAACTTCATGGCCTAATAATTAGTATTTTCCTAGAATTAAATGAAAGCTAAGCTTATAAAAAAACCTATTTATATCTCAGTCCAATGAAGTTGACTGTTCTTTAATCTTTTTCTTTGTGGCTGAAACCGAGGTCGATTTTAATGTCAGAAGTGGTTGTAAATGAACTGCAGTATTTATAACTGCAAGATTGTTAGGCTTGTGTTTAACCTTTTATAAAAAAAGAAAATGATTGATCCAACGTAATACTTTGCAAAGAACAAGAAATAACAAAAGAAAAAAGCTTGCTCATGATGTAATTTTGCGTAGCGGGGTCCTAAATACCTTTTGAGATTCCTTCAAAATGAGATGATTCTTAAGTTAAAATACTATTCGTCATTAAAGTTCTGTGAAACTGTGATGAATCATAAGAAATAATCAACTTCCATTAGTGCATTATTTTAGTTCTTTAGTGGTTTGCGCATAGCACGGTGCGGTACTCAGGTAGTATAAGGTAAAGATGATTATAACATATTTTACCGTAACTACACGATGTTGAGATATTTTTAAAGTTTTTGATGATCGTATTGGTTGTGAATTGGACAGAATGTTGGTAAGTTGAGTTATTTGTAAACATGATACATAAAACCCTAAAAAAAAAAGCAAAACATGTTGCAACGTTTATTTTTCTAGAAATACTCTAAGACGTATCTACATATTTTTTATTGGTATAGTGACCATAATTTAGATATGATTTACGTAAACATAAACATAATCATTAAGATGTGATAGATAAGGTGCATACCTTGTAGAAACTCTGCTTGTGAGTCGGGCAAAGCGGGAATTTCAAGTTTGGCGACTTCAGAATCTTCGGTAAACGTCGGCAGGTCGACGTGGTTGTCATTCTCATCTCTTGAATGAAGCATGTCGAATACTTCCGATCTGCAAATATTTAAACTGGACCGTTACTAACTTTTTGCACATATGCCAGTGTCACGCACGTATCAAAGAAAACATAATTTGAGTAAGATTCAGATGTGATGATGGGGCCCAATTTGACATTACATTTGCTAATTTTATCTCTCTCGAATTACAAAAAGGAACAAAACCTTATTTTGAAGCTTCTAATTGCTTCTAAGTTTGACATTAGAGAGACTTAAAATTCGGCATTGTAATGTCTAATACGGCCCATTGGAGTTTCTATCTAAATATTCTAAGTTTAGACTTAAGCACAATTGGTTACTATTTCTAGGTATAGTTACAATAAATCAATATCGTCACGACCATGTCGCTTGTTACGCGTCATGTAGGACATAAATAAATACCCTTTCAATATCCCAGACGTACACAAATGAAACGTCCGATGGTGAAACTTGTTTTATCCAAGTGACATTCCACTCATGTAGCCTAGTTTGATTAACTTATTTTTTCACATGCATTTGCTATTCTTCAATTTTTTTACTGAGTTTTATTATGTTATAACTGTGAATTGTTTTTTTCAGTTTTTTTTCACAGGGAGAGGGAGTAGGTAGCCATTCCATGAAACACGGATTCAAAACTCATCTGAAGAAATAGTTCCTTTCAATTCCTTGAAATAGAAGTGAATAATTTTATTTTTGTTGAAATACAATTTACGAGTTACTAATAACTTAGAGCAATATCTCGGTTAGCGATAGGACGTTAAGGAAAATAAAAACACTAACATTACGTCATATCTACACGTACAAACATAAATCTATCACGGTTATGTGTTCAAGACAGGTTTCTTGATTTTATCTATTTAAGGAATTATTTTTAATGTTGACCTAGGCATTTTGGCACTTATTATTTTAAAAAAAAAACCTTATCGAGTCATTAGTCATCCATATTTTTTCATTCTTTGTGTGCTACATTAAAATTAATAACATCAATGTATTGATGCTGAATGTAAGCTAAGTCATAGTGATTTCGACTGTTTTCGTTGCTATTACTAAATTGACGATTTTATTAAATTTATTCTCACTAAAACATAAAACGGTGATACTGATAATATAATAAACATGTTTCTAC
The DNA here is from genome assembly GCA_944452665.1 of Stenoptilia bipunctidactyla. Taxonomy (NCBI): domain Eukaryota; kingdom Metazoa; phylum Arthropoda; class Insecta; order Lepidoptera; family Pterophoridae; genus Stenoptilia; species Stenoptilia bipunctidactyla. Next base: position 18,615,528 of record OX101728.1, read on the forward strand.
TTTCATACTCGAACCAGTACTATAAACTCTAGTGGTTACTTCAGTACCGAAAGTTCGCCAAGGGAAACATATTTCACAGCATAAGTATTTCTCTCTATTTTCTTTTTAGTTGTTTTATTAGTAGAACTCCGGTTTATTTTAACATTGTACGGGTTTCTTGAATAGTATGGTCGCATTTACCTACGTTTTTATATAACTATCATGCTCCTCGTATCACCAGAAGAGCTCTCTACTGGTAGTGCCTGAGTAAGTAAGTACATAATGTTTAATGATGTATCTATATCTATAGACACTTGTAATACTTTAGATAATGATTAAGCGTTGTACGGCGGTTTTGTGTGTCATTCGTTCTCCTTAAAGACTAGTTTCTCTCATTAGTTGTCACCATTTAAACAGTATGCATTCAAATGAGTCACAGATTTAGCTACGCACAGAAGTAATGACTGCTAGCATAGTCACAGGACGAAATACTCAGGTGCTACCAGTTTCTGGCAGATAAGGTGACCTCATATACTAATTGCGATAACACAAGGTACTTAACCTTAATGTAGTATTTTTTTATAATTTTTTTATGTTCGGTTATGTAGCATTGACAAATATTAAAACAACATAGTTTTTGGATGGATATTCGATTTATATAAAATTTGCTACAATAGATTAAACCGTGTTTTCAATTTACATAAAAGATATATAAGATATAAAGATAAGGAATAGGCTTCGTGGAACGATTTCAACGAAGTGAAGCGGGGTGAAACAGTTTGCAGTAAAAGCAGCTGTATCAGCTCTACCAGGTCGTACTTTTTGCCACAACACTAATTAGTGTTAGAAGTGAATGGCTTTCAATCAGAGTGACTATTTTTATTTTTTGAAGCGCATGTTATAAATACGTTCAAGCATAGGTAGTTTACTGTTTAATGCTCCGATTAAAGAGCAACTCGTAGCGAATAACTAAATGATCTCTAAGCCGTTGTCAAACCATTAAAAACAAATTAGTTGGAATTGTTTGAAGGACTAAAGATCCTATTATTTCTGCATTCTCATCAACACACTGATAGTTTTTTGATGTGTACATTGCGCGAAGGAAACTTTAGATGCCGCATACTTAGTTAACATGATGGATGAAGGCACAATGTAACGTTATTGTCGATTCTATCGTCTTCTCTACATATGGAACGAAAGGTGGTATAATTTCGTAAAGATTTGTAATATTCTTTTCTTTTATATTTTCTGCGGATGCTGGTTTATTTAAATACGTAGACTGCGTCTTATTTCGATTTTTTTTATCAAGAACTTAATGTTTTCAGTTAGCCACGGCATAGACCTTTCCTTTACCTTTCGTCGCCTAGTTGGTGCATGTGCATCAAACAAACTTAGAATGTAACAACACTTGTGCAGTTAGTTGTATATAACTTCCCATGACAGGGAGCGTAGATCGTTAAAAAAGTGTCTATATTTATTCCGTAGAGGCATCTCCAACAATGTGACGAAGTAGGGGCTTTGGCTTAGATATGCTGAACTCTGTGAGGACGAAAATGAATTTGCGGTTTAAATCTGATGAGTCGTTAATGAATTTTTGTTTGTCCTGGTTGGTTCCTTTACTAGCTGATACAGACTGTGTTGACTGAGGAAATTAAATACCTGCACCGCCGTACTTGTCAGTGGTTTAAGTAAGTCCACGTTAAAGTTTGTCAAAAGGAACAGGTACTTGAAGTCTCCAAAGCTAATAATTGACAAACTTAAATAGTCAATCGTGTCTCCGACTGTGAGCCCTGACTCCGACTGGTATGCAGTGCCTACGGCGATATGTGCTTTGCCAGGTGAAGTCAACTCTATCCACATCTGTTCGAGAGATGAAGCGCGGTGGGGGCGAGTGCGTACCCTTAGGCCCTTTCTAATAAAAAATGCTACGTCACCACCTCGATTTGAAGATTTTCCCGGAGTGTGTCGGAAATTGAATCCTGGTAGAGTAATAGCATACTTTTCTTCGCCTTCTCTTAAAAAGGTTTCATTGATGGCCAGTATATCGGGCGTTAATCTTAACATAGTAGCCACAAGGTCGTTCCATCCAGTGTTCAGTGATCTCACGTTCAGTAGTCCCAAGTTTAAATTCATTTTTTTTTCTAGGTATGACTTAAAACAAGGACATAACTAAACATTGTAAACGCGTTCAAAAATAACATAAGGTGTGACTCCAACTCACAACTCACCGTATTGATTATCAGACACCATAAAAACAAAAACAAGAAACGTATTAAATGAATATAACATAGAGTTTATAAAAAATTATAATAAAAATTTTAAAATTATAAAATTTGAAGTTAATTAATTGTAAAATGTAACTCGGTATAAACAAAATTTAAAATTAAAATATTTCCACAGTTTCTACTAAGTAAATAGTAATTTATGTATAAAATAATGATTTTACTATCCCTGATTTTCCTGATTTTTATTTTCGAAAACCTTCGTGACGTCTTCCTCTGTGCGAAATCGATGCTCTATCGAGGCTTGCGAGCTAGTACAGCCCCGTTCCTGACGTAGACGTACGTATATAAGGAATGAAAAGAGGGACAATTACCAATTTGATCAATTCTCAACGCAATATGGAAAGGTACTATAACATGATCCTGTATTTAGTCATCTGTTCAAGACCAGTAGACCTACACTAAACTATTATAAATATATTTTAACAACTATCATACAAACAAAGCTACAAATACTTTAAGGATCTACAGTACAAACAGTTTTTTTGGGTTTGTATCTTCCAAATAATAAAGCAATAAATACGTCCTGTCAATCGATGAAGCCAAGAGAACCAGTATGAGTTTGAATGGTTTTAATTTTAGCTTCTATATTATTTAACGACAAAAACAGCAAAAAGATTTCAGTCAAAAATGTCTGTTTTTTATCATTGACTAAACACACATTTAATCTCAATCTCACAGTAAGTGAAGATGAGGTCGAAGACGACACCATGTCTTGTGTGATATTTGGCGGCAGATTATGAAGGGTGGTCGCTAGCCAGGTGGACCCCTAATGGAGTCCTACCACCTAGCGGGGGCCATTCAAATTAGTCGCCTTTAACGATATGCTTATCCGCATGTTTTTCGTATTTCTTTGATATTTTATGTTTGCACCTACCTGCTGACTCCACTTTTATCGTTGACTAGCAGCTTGAGCAGCGTCGCGTTAGCCTCTAAAGTTTTATATCTGCTGTTGTCTTCCGCCTCTCTGACCAAACCTGGTGGCGTGCTGACGGGGATGGCACTGTCTTCTGGTGAAGTTTGTTGACCAAGGATAGACGATAAACCTGTGAATGAGAGCATTTACTTAGTTTATTACATAAAAGTCTCAAAGTCAAAGTCAAAAAAATATATATATAAAATATACAGGGTGTAATCTAATTGCCCTATAAGGACGAAACATGTATGTGCTAACACATGCAAGTAAATATCTTGGTGAAGTCAGAATTTTAATATCGTGATTTTTTTAATTTTTCACTTTCAAACAAACTAAATCAATATTATTTAAAAGCAATTTCACGTTCATAGAAAATAAAAATCGTGATATTCAAATTCTAACTTCACCATAGTATTTACATGCATGTGTTAGGACATACGTGGTTTGGCTCTATAGGACAATTAGATTACACCTTGCGTATAAAAATATGTATTTTACATTGTTACTTGACATTTGGGTGTCTTTAAAGACCCCGTGATCACGAGTATCTGAATCTTGAGTGAGTCACGGATACAAAATATTTGAATCGTAAAGACATAACATGATAAGACAAATATTTAGATGATGGCTGTCACATATTTTAATTCATGAGACGAAGCGCAACATCTAGTCTATCGCATATCTTATTTTACACATTGGTTTTAGATAAAAATAAAAGTCTTAGGAAAATTAGGTTATAATTCTATAAACAATTACCTACATAGGTACATATTAGTTTTGTAAAAGACTAAACAACCGTTATCTCTAACCCACATACAGAAGTTAAATATTTAACACGAGGAAGCTCCATTCTAACGACAAATAATTGGGAAAGCAAACCGTATTCTCCGTGTACTTATCAGACTTTATGTAAACACTTAAATCCATCTGAGTGGGTCAGGAATCAAGATAATGTGTGCTTAACGGTGTATGAAGTCCGGTTTTAACTTTGTAAGTTAGGCTTTTTTTGAACGTCTGCAGACCGAAGGTATTTGCTGACCGATTGTGAGTCACGGCAAAAACTTGCCTCAGGGCTATAAGTAAGTCATCTACAAAACTTGAAATAAAATAGGTGATAGATATCTAATTATTCACAGTGAAAGTTTATCGGTCAAAAGAGAGCGAGAACAATATTTTCTGCTGAAGGTCAATTCGTTATGGTTAAAAGATAAGATGAAAGTTAATGTGAATTTATTAATTCATTTTCACGGGTAAAAACTGGTTTTGCGCAAGCGCTTCGGAGATTGAACTCGACGTGATACCAATGTCGCGACTGAGGAAGCCAATTCAAGTAAGTCCACGTCGGTAGCCAGCGCCGCGGACAAACAGGATTCGTAATCGATTTTATGCATTTACAAGTAAACCCAGTCTTTCCAAATTCAAACAACGCAACGTTGAGAATTGATAACGGATAAGAATAAAGCATGGAATCTCTCGGCAGTTAATAACTTTTGATTAGTTTCGTTTCGATCACTTAGGTTTTAGAACGGATACTAAAATGGCTGCAGAAACCGTTGCAACACGCAGGTGTTCTCTCCGCTGCGATGTAAATAAATAATAAATGGTCAACGGTAATCGTGCGTGGTCTATCATGAAGTAACTAGTCGTACCTATGTACGTTTACATACCATTACGAAGGCCGATAGCTTATAATGACTTATTTCCTAGCTTTATCAGCTAACAAAACTTATAATATAAGCTAAATTTGAAATATACCGTTGATTAGTCACTGTATGTTGTAAAACAATACAACTTTTCTTTTTGATAAGGTGCTGTTTATATAAAATTTATATGCCAATTTATATTAAGGTGCCAAGTGATAACTAGTATAATTCTCCGACCGGGTCTCTCTCTCTGTTTGTAAGAGGTAGACACAAAAACTACCAAATGGATGTCCCTACAGTGTGCACCACTGGACACAGTTATCCACATGGAAGTTTAGTGTTATATAATATATTAAAGTTAAATTATATAATATATAAAGTAAATAATATATTAAAGTTTTGTTTAAATGGCTGATTTTTTTTCGAATTTGTCTGAAGAAATCTAGAGATTTTACATTTGCCTTTGAAAATCCGGGTTGCCAGTAACTAAGTAGGTAATACGATTTAAAAAACACAGACCAAGCAACTATGAGGTTCCATTGTAAGTTTATAGCTTGTATAAAGACCACACAATGTCAGCGTTTATTTCATTATGACTTAAAGTATTCCAATTTACAAAAGTGATTTTCACAAAATCGTGCCCAGAACCTTTATATTCCTGGACGATTACTGAACTACTGTAACACTGAAGAGCACAAAGAGTAAATGTCAAAAAGCAACGAAAAAACTCTAGCTTCTCAAATGTAAGTTTCAAGGTTCACATCCCGCGACGAATTGTACCATTGGGTTATTCAACTTATTAAGACAAAGCCTTTATGTACGTAAGTTCCCACGGAGTAGAAAAACCTGACAATGAAACCCATACTTGATATTATTATACAACTAGAAAATATTGATTGTTTGTTCCTTTTTTAACGCGGTTATCTAACGACTTATGAGTCCGATTTGTTATAATAGCTCAGTAAAGGTAGGCCATTTATTGGGGGAGGAAAGACCTGCCTTCTAAATTAGACATGAATATATGGAATATATACGATTCGAATGTGAAAGACATTTTAAATTAAACGAATTCATTATATTTTAATTAAGTTGTTAATGTCACTTTTTGCAAGAATACTTAGTTATATAGCCTGTAACATAGTGATTGTTCAACGTTTTTGAAGGTAATCAAAACTTATTTTAGTTTTTTAAATACTTTAAATCGATGTTTTGAACCGAAGGTAGAGTTGGAACTAGAGTAGACGTCTACACGGGTTCAACTCGGATACATATTCTTAGATCATTACTCGATGCATGTATACCGCCTTTGTCTAGAAATCAGTTTCCATAAAATACAAAATTCCATATAACACTTTGTTTTGTCTAACCGAGTTTTACATAAAAGGCATTAAATTGCATTAGCTCCGGTCTCCATCTGCCGGAAGGGCCGCCATATTTAGTTTCCGCGTGCAATCAGATACGCTCCCTGTTTGTATGGATGGGAAATCTTTTTTCAAGTGAAAAAGATATTGTATTGTCCGTAGCTTTATGGGAATGAAGACCTTCAAGTTCGTTTACCTATACTTAGTTTCCGGTTATTCTTTATAAGTAGTTGATAATTAAGTGAAGACACATTTTTTTTATTTTGTCCTTTACTGGCAAGGCGTAATATTACAAATATAAATTCATATCTAGATACGTACCTAATGGAGATTTGTTACTCTACCATGATGAGTCGAAATTTCGCAGAGTCGTGGTACGTACATGCTGAAATAACACATAATGAATATTTTTTTATCGGGATTTACGTGAGTGTATCACCCAAGCAAAGTCCTAAATATCAGTTTATACAGAATAGAAGAAATACTCAGTAATATAATGGAACAAGCAGATTCGTACGGTTTTACGTGTGTAGCTTTTGAGTCCTCATAAACTCAGTTGAAAAACCAAACCCGACTGTACCTAGTTTTACAGCATTACGAAACCTTTCAGCTTTATCATATTACTCGTATTATGTAGTAAAGATTTAGTAATTAAATCAGAAATCTGTTTTGGGCTAGATACTCTAACTATGTTATTCACAAAAACAGCAGGTAAGAATATTAGAAGTATTAATGAAACTATTAAACTACAAGAAATAATTTCCTTCTCAGCAACACTACAGGGTGACTGGTGACAAATTTGCAATACTGATGGAGAGCACTCTGTACTCGATTCTGATCACAATTATGTAATAAAAGTAGGTATTTAATTTTTCACCAGAAATCCCTACGAATAATAAAGAGACCTTACTACACTTTTCCCGACGCGCTGCCTTAGTCAACATGCACACAGCAGTGTTGACGCCACACGCACACCTCCACCCGCTAAGTATTTAATGTCTTACGCTAATGTAACCATGCGTTGCGTAATGAATTCTTTACATTGCGGAGAAGTTTACTCAGTAAATAATTAATTTTTATTTTTTCTCTTCATGTATGATCTTATAAACTATCACGTCCTGTAATTTTGAAAGTGACCCACCAGTCACCCTGTATATCTAGGTATTGAAAACAGAATGTTTAATAACTTATTTAATTTGCTCATAAAACTAAGACATATTAAAATGGAAGACTATTACTAAGAACTATTTTAAAGCCTTTATCGACTAGTCTGATTGTATGTACTTAATGTATTCAGCAAATAATTTGTTCTCCAGTTTTGTGCAACAAAAGGTTTAGTGCTGGTTGTTTAGGATACGTCAGTCTAGGATAAAATTGTCATTTAAAATTGTTTTTATTTTGGGCAATGTATCGACTTTTTTCATATGCTGCTTATACATATTTTAAAATTGAGATTGAACAAAAGTCACTCTTTTACACGGGAAGATCGAAACCTGAATTAAGACAAAGGATACTTTTTTGTTTCTCGCTTATTTTATTCGTGCCGAATTTGATTATTATTTTTAAATAAAAAATAGCCAATGTACCTACTGATAACACTGGTAAACATATGACACCAAATAATAACACTTTGTTGTATAATATTGATGGGGATGCATAAAGCTCATTTTACACTCGAAAATAAGGAAAAAATGTGAAAATATGGCTTTTACCGGCAATAGTCTAATGCGCTGCATGTAGACATGCAATTGAGAATAGAACTGGTGTCATTAGTCCGGCCCTGTGCAGCCAGTCCCGTACCAGTCCCAGTCACGAATGTCTCGGCTCTCAGCTCTGCAATCATTTCTCTATCTCAAGTACTTACTTTGCTTGGGGAATTGCTGCTAAGTTTATGTTTATTGCTAAATGAAATTATTAGGTATCATTGTACCTTTTACTCGTAAAAGAGATGATTTACATTTTATTAGAGGTTGTTATCTAATAAAAGGAGTAATTATTAAGGATAGGACTTATAATCAATCGTTGGTATTGCTTTGATTTGGATTTATTTGAATTCTGTACTGAGGTTACCTTTGTCACATTCTTAAAGAATGTGAAAAAAGAATGAATGGGCCTGTTAGCTTTTTTCTTAAAATGATAGATAAGATCCCTTTCTCTGCTTCGGAATGCATACTTACTTACAAACATGTCCTGCGAGAAGTCAATACCATAATAAAAAGTAAATGCTACCCACCTATGTGTTAATGCGTCCCATAACCCCAGAGTAACTAAATAGGAAGACGGAATGTTGGGAAATAAATGTAGACAGACATGAGGAACATCTAGAGCCACTTGCAAGGTGTGGAACGATCTGCCTGCGTCTGTTTTTCCTGACTACTACAGTCCTGGTACTTCTAAGTGTCGAGTGAATAGTTTAGGAAGGCGTACCCTAAGAGGGTCCTACCTCCTTCGTTTTTTAAAAAAAGGACGTCTTCCCTTGGGTGAGTTGCCTTTTACGACCCGAGTATTCAGGAGTAAAATATTCACCGACTTTCGTGGTAAAAACAATGATAACTTGGCTCGTATCTAGCTAGGTACCTAATGGTCGAGATATCTATAGTTAGCCCTTGGAATAACTCTTGGGACAGTTGGAAAACTGATCAAAATCTGTTACGTTAGGATTGTCTGTAAGAGATCATCTTTCGATGATAAGGCCGCGTATTGTGCCCTGTATCTATAAAATTGAATTGTAAAAATATTCCTTATCTTTGTGTACAATAAAAGAATAAAGAAATAAATTTGTTATTACCCTAAACTTACCGAAAAACGATTCCTTTCATAAGATTTATTTGAGTTTTTTTAATAATTTGTGCAATATGGGTTTTTTTTTCCATTTTGATCATTATTAGTCTTTACGGAAAATTGTGATATCCGCGTGGGTAGTTCCATTCATATTCTTAAAGGAAATGACTCATGTATGCAAATCTATTAAATAAATAAGAACATATAATACACATACGACAGACGGAAAACGTCCTTGGTTGTAAACGTAACGCTTACGTTCTCTTGCGAACATGCAAATTTTTCCGATGGTTGAATCTTTGTCAGTATTCGTATGGGGCAGTTTAAACCCTTGTTTAAGTTGCAAAGAGGTTAAATGACGATCCCTAAATACTGTTTAATGAAATTTACCTACGTTTAAATGCAATAAAATTTAGATCGGAGAAAACGTTATTTCCTGTAATAAGGGTGAAAACAAGAACAAATACCTAAAAAAAATAGAATGCGAAATGTCATCTGGGTTCGATGCAACATTATTTACGGAAATTCTTGTTGGAAACTCTTGTTGGGTAGTTCTTAAGGAAATGAATCCCACCTAAGTGAATGAATACCTAGTGTCAAGAAGAAAATTATGTACCTATTATTTACTAACTCTTAAAATACGCCAGACAAAAAATATCCTTGGTAGTAAATGTCACGCCTACATACTTTTTGTATAGTATAGGTAGGTACTGTTGTGGTCACTGTAAATGCTCAGTCTGCTTTTTCATGCTTTTTCTTTTTCTATATCGTAAACTATGTTGTGATTGCAAATCTTGTCACTTTATGTATGTAAATAACATTTAAAAAAAATAAAATCTCCAGAAAATCACACTAACTACCTACATGGCCCCAAACTAAGCAGAGCTTGTGATATGGGATACCATATAGCGAACTAGGAGGAACCCTATATACATAGGGGGAAATTTACTTCTACAGATTTATTTTAAGTATAGAATAGATATAGATTATTTTATTTGTTAGCTTATATTTAATTTCTATTTTATTTAAATCATTATTTTATTTCAATTGATTCGATTTTATTTTAACCCATACAGTTATTTTAGGGAATGCTTAGTAGAATCCTAAGTAGTTACCTAGTTGCTAATCGTTTCTAGATAAGAAATTATGTAAGCGGGTCAATCTACGGTACTGGATAAATATTGGCGCTGATAATAAAAAACATAGTCAAGTGCGAGTCTAAGTCACATTCCGAGACGTTAATAATTTTGAGGTATCAATCTTACTATCTATACTAATATATAAAGCCGAAGAGTTTGTTTATTTTTTGTTTGTTTGAACGCGCTAATCTCAGAAACTACAAGTGGGATTTGAAAAATTCTTTTTGCATCTGATAGCCCAACTCTTGAGGAAACAAAAAAACAAAAAAACAAACTCTTCAGCTTTATATATTAGTATAGATTATGAATGTGAAAGTTTGGATGGCTTTATGGATGTTTGTTCCTCGATCACGGCAGAATGGCTCAATGGATTTGGATTTAATTTGGCATAGTGATAGTATAGAGTCTGGAATAGCACATAGGCTACTTTTTATCCCGACATTCCCACGGGATTCGTAATTGCGCGGGCAGCACCGCGCGAAACAGCTAATATTTATCTAATATATAAAATTCTCGTGTCACAGATTTCGTTGCCATACTCCTCCGAAACGGCTTGACCGATTTTGATGAAATTTTTTGTGCTTATCCGGTATCTATGAGAATCGGCCAACATCAATTTTTTTTCATTTATATAGCACAACAACGTTTGCCGGGTCAGCTAGTAATAAATAAATTTCATTAATTTCAATACTGAATAATTAATTGTAGCTTGTCCTCTTGTAGTGCGGTGCGTTTTTCTATACTTCCCGCCCAGACAGACGTTTAACGGGTTTCACTATTTAAAAATTTAGCTTTAAATATCTGTTAAGAGAAGTCCGTTTTATGTTTTCATGTAATTTTTATATGAATCTGTTTATGACGTAGCAATATCCGTTTACAATGGTAAATTAGTGTTAATCAATCAATCAATCAATCAATCAATTTATTTATTCATAATCATAGGTATTATAAAGGTGTGCAAGTCTTAAGTGTTAGTAGTACAGCCATGTTATGTTTGTGACTTTTTTTTATCGAGCCAATTTTCATGTTTCTATCTTTAAACAATGGTTGTTTACATGGTTAATTTTTGTAATTTTTTTTTCAGACTTAACATGAATACATTACGCTGTATCTCGCCTTAAGGATTAACACTAATCCTACTAATATTATACCTGAACGTGAAGAGTTTGTTTGTTTGGTTGAAGTGACTTATCGCTGTAACTACCGGTTGCATTTGATAATCTGATTCTTGAGGTAAAACCGCGCTAGTTTCTAATAACTTGTTTTATTATAGTGATACATAGATGCATTATTTATGTATCACTATAATAAATGTTTCTTTTAACCCATGTTCTAAGCCATAAGGTTAAAAAGATAAAGAATTTTAAAAATATAAAAACCCGGCAGTGTAATGTCCCAAAGTGCGCAATATGCAGAATAATAGGTCCGTGAAGAAGAGCGACAATCATGATTTCAACCTACTCCCAAAAGGATTATGCATTCCATTGTTTTTTTTCTTTTACGCGATTATTTTGTTGACAATGAATTAATTTTGTTGATTATTGCTTCAATTCATATTTAAAGAAGGTCCCATATAAATTTAATCAAAATCAGCGCTTTTAGAAAAAGAAATGCGAGTTTCCAAAGAATAAATCCTTCAGCAAAATCTTGGTAACAAATTGAAAATATGGTTGTGCTCGGCTTTTGATGATTTACATTCAATGAACATTAAAAAAATGTTGTTTTTTTTATTTCGCTTTTTTTAATGATTAGGTACAATAAAATCTATATCGATTGTACTTTTACTTTACATTTCTTTAGCTTTTTCATCCATTGTTTTTTAGTTCACACCTTCTTGGATAAAACCTATTTGTCATAAGTTATATTGCTAATTGCCACCAACCAGGGCCAGTTTGGTGCGCAGAGCGCAGAGGAGAGACTCATAACCCTGCAGTGGGCTCATGACAAGGTGTTGTGATGATGATTTATTTATTTTAAGTACACAGATTTAAGATCAAAATAAACAGGTACTTACCTAGAAATGATACAAGGATGTAGCACAGAGTATGTTGATGACCCATGTTGGCTTTCTGTTGACAATAAGTATAGAGTAAGTCTCAGTCGTAATTGTCAATTTTATGTAATTTATTTAAATTCACACATTATGTATGAATTAATCTAGTTTTGTATCTCTTTGGTGCCAGCCAGCAGTACCTATACACAACTGTTTTAGCAGAGGAAGCAAGAGAATCATTGTAACAACGCAGTGAAGTTAACAAAATATTACCAGTAAATATTTTCTAATTTTTCGTTTAAAAAACAATTCAGAAGGTAAACAATCAATTCCTCTGTCCAACCCCAGCGCAAGTCTATTTTTAATTTAGTCAACAGCCTATGTCAATATCTTTAATAAAATTTTCATTAATATTGAACCAGATTCAACATATAAAAAAATTTAAAACTTGATCATTTTCATCCCTTTTGAAAAAATATATTGATATTTACCTATACATATAAAAGTGTTTTATAAACAGTTCGTTTTAGAAAATAATTATGTCCCACCGTTGTTTCAAAAATAGTCTGTAATAATCTCCGGCTACCTAGTCTTTCTAGTTCACGTAGTCAAAATTACTGGAAATGGTCCTACAATGGTTAAAAATACTAAAATGCAACACTTACATTACGCTTTTATTCAGGCCACTAACGAGTAGACACTTTAAAATTGTCACGAATGAAAATTAATCGAACTATAGGTATCTAACAAATTGTTACCGTAATCAAAAAATTATAAAACAATTAAAGAGTTTTATTTTTTTTTAAGTACCTACTGAAATTTTTGTTTAAGTACTGAAATTGAAAAAAAGGTTCTGGTTTAAATTGTTGTTTTGAAAGAATATACGGCAACTGCATCAACAAAATATACTTAAATTAAATTTAAGTTATATCCTTAGCAGCCTATAATCTAAAATAAAACCAACCATAATTAAGTAAATACCTTTTGAATACACAACACAAATCCAATATTTGAAAAAGGAGCCTGCTTGAACCGTGCAAAAATTTTCGCGACACAAACCAGTTTCTGGATGGGCTCTAAAAATACCCAGTGTCCTGTCCTTCGCTACACTGCACTTGGTAAAATTGCGCGGCACTACTTCATGCACGACGGTACCCGCGCACGCGCATAGTATAACGCTACTGAGACGTGCGCGCGATTTGGACGGTCGCGAAGCTCTGGCAGCGGCGGATTTAATATTGTAGTGTACGTTTGCTCCGAAGTTGCAGAGCCGCTCAATGTTTTCCAAGCGCGATGCGTGGAAATTCATATTTTTCAATATTTGACATAGTCCTTAATTAGTAAAATTCGTAAATGTTTCCTCTCGACACTGGATAGTTTGGAATTGTAATCTTGCAATTTAGGACCTTAGAAGGTAAAACTAGCTTAGGGTTTGAAAAAATCGTAGTAATGTTTAATGTTATGAAAGGGCCGGGCAGGGAAATGTACAAGTTAAGAGGAACGCCCATTAGTCATAGACCTTATGGCTCAAATGCACAAATTAGAAATATGATAAAAATGATAAAATAACTACTATACAGGGTGTCCCAAAAGTCAACGATATACCGCAAGCAGGAGATACAGCAAGTAATAACAGCTATAGGCAAAACAAAAAATATTTTTGGCCGAGTGGTTATGAAACTATTGGTATTTGAAAATTTCTAAAAATTCAACACCCTGTGAAGTTCATTTCAGCCTTGTTCCTACAAATAGTAACTTTTGATCGGTTTGATTTTTTAAATATGGCCCTGAGTTGCTTCTATCTATCATTTAAAGCCTTAAATTTTAAGTCATCTGCCTTAGTTTAGAAGAAAAAGCCTCGTTTATCTGAACCAATATTTTAAGAAAGATTTTAATTCAATTTTAACCTGTCGTATTGAATATAATATTTAAATGATAGCAGCCTAACTCAGGGCAATATTTCCAAAATAAAACAGTTCTCCATAAATAAAAGTCGGGATATAAAACAAGAAAGAAACACTGGAGATAGAGTCAAACAGAACCGTACAACAGCAACGAGTGAAGTCACATTTCATTGAACATTGTTGGTCGAGTGATTTTTTAAAGGATGAACGATATTTATCGATCTTGAATAATCATCAACATCAACTTCGATATCATAGATAAAAAATACGGTTTTCATGAAACGTCGTGGCGCCGTAGTTACTATGCATATCAAACGATATCGCAGGTTAAGCGCACTCGGTGCGGCCGGTATTAGGATGGGTGACCGCCGTTCATTTATTTTTCACGACGACTTCCGTGCTTCGGAGGGCACTTTAAGCAGTCGGTCCCGGGTGCGTTATATTTGTATACAGTAGTCGTTAGGGTTTGTTATTTGCCATTTCGGCACCCTGAAATATCTGACATCCACCAAACAGCACCGGGCCAGCTTGGTGGATTACGGCATAAACCTCCTAGTCACCCAGAGGAGAGACTCATAGCCCTGCAGTGGGCTCATTACACGGAGTTGTGATGATGAGGTACTTACTAATTTAATCAGTAAGTATTTGTTAGAATATTTTTTTTTATGAGTTGAGCATTGTTTTTTTAACCATGTTATGGCAAATGAACTGAAACAAATAGTTTTTGGGCTGAAAAATAAATGATTATCTTACTAATTTAGGACAGAATAGAAGGACAGCTAATGCATATTATAACGCATTTACTGGCAAAAAATGATTTTATTATTTATTATTATCAAGTTCCCATATTTAGTGAAACATATTCTTAAATCGATTGCTTTCAAAAATCCTAAAAGTACTAAACAAGTCGGTACATTAATAAAAAACATATAATATCTGAATAGAGAATAGATAAAAATAATATTTTTCAAATATCGAGTCACATCGCTTTTTTATTATTGCTTTGTAAAACATGACTTAATCTTACTCAAAATGGATCCTAGTCATTGCATAAAGTCGAGTGAGGGGATAATATTTTGGCCCGAATTTGGTTCTTAAACCGATAGAAACACTTAAAGGCAGTCTAGTTGGAAATAACTATTTAATCCAAATAATAATAATTTAAATCTTCCTTATTGGTAAGAAAGAAAAATACTCTTAACAATAAATAAAAAAAAATGTATTTGTAATTTGTAAAGAAGCTGGCATATCAGCCACTCCAGGGAGTGTGAGATCAGTTGTAGCCTCCAAAAGTTGGCTGGAAAATTACCCTCTAGACGAAATTCTTACCAGTTGTAATTGGTAATCAACAAAAAATTTTCAACAGTTTTATAGACGTGAAATTATAACAAATGTTAATTCAGAAAATGTTACACATTTATTTAACCCAGTGCGTTCATTTAAAATTCTAAGAGTAATATTAAGTATATAAATCAGTAATAACTAACTACGTAAATAAAGGAAAAATGTGATAAATAAAAATTACCCGACCAGGATTCGAACCTGGGACCTCTCGTTTGCTGGACGAGTGCTCTTCCACTGAGCTACCAAGGCCTGGCGGTACGCCTCGAAATTACTTACCACATTTTTTTACGTTATGTTGCTAACGTAGCTCCATCTTATGGTAGGTATAGCTTTGCAGCTAAGACCACCCGAGACCAATTTCTTTACAGAAATTGTGAATCCCAGTTAAAGTGAATCATTGCAATGTTTTAATAATGTTTTTAAGTTTTTTTGCATTTAAAATGTTATATATTCTTAAATAAATGAAAAATGTGATAAATAAAAATTACCCGACCAGGATTCGAACCTGGGACCTCGCGTTTGCCGGACGAGGGCTCTTCCACTGAGCTACCTGGGCCTAGCGGTACGCCTCGAACGGAATGGATCGCCATGTTGCGGGGTAGAAGATCGTTCCATTTTTAAATTACACGACAAATATGATTTTAAAATAGTAATTTATTTGGCTGCTAAAGACGACATATATGGATTTTTATACAACTATTGCCGCCCGCTGCTCGACCAGTACAGCAAGTTCAATTTATCTCGAAGAATGTTGCCAAAATAATGCTCAAATTCAAAAGCATGTTTCAGAAAAAATACTTAAACTCTTTGGAAGCTTTCACTACCATTCTTGTCTGATGGTTTAATTGAGCCAATGAAATAAAAAGTCGCCATACTTTTAAAGGAAACTAAAAAATGGCACGAAACCACCAGGTTGCAGAAGGGAACTCCACCACTACGGTATCAAAGGCTCTGACCTCAAACTTTTGGATTAATATCTAAGTGATAGAATTCCGAAGGTTGAGGTTAACCGGAAAAGGCCGGCTGGGTCAGTTGTGAGAATGGGTGTGCTTCAAGGTTCAATTCTGGGCCCTTTTTTATTTTTAGTCTATATAAATGATCTACCTTATATGGTAGGCAAAAACCACGAGATTGTATTGTTTGCTGATGACACATCATTAATTTTTAAAATTATATGCCAGAAAACCAATTATGACGATGTAAACATTTGTATCTCAAATGTTGTGGAGTGGTTTAATTTTCATATTCTAGCTTTCAATGATAAAAAAACTAAATGTATAAAATTCTCTGCACCAAATGTAAAACAAGTTGAGTCTGATCTGCATCTTAATGGGAACAGGTTGAATCTAATATTTTCTTAAGTTTTCACGATTCATAGTTTAAATAAAACTACTTAATAACCGGATTTATCGCGTATAATATAATTTATATTTTCAAAAAAAACATTTTCAGGTTGAATCTAGGAGATAACACTGTTTTTCTTGGTATAACTTTAGATTCTAAATTGCAATGGGGCGCCCATATCTCACAACTAGCGAGTAGTCTTAGTTCTGCAGCGTTCGCGTCAAAGAAAATTCGTTCATTGACTAATGTTAATACGGCGAAGTAGATTTATTTTAGTTATTTTCATAGTATAATGTCCTAAGGCATCCTGCTTTGGGGCAATGCCGCAGATATGGACACGATATTTACAGTGCAGGAAAGGGCTATTCGTGGAATGTATAAACTTGGAAAGAGAAAAGTTTAAAGAGATTGGTATCTTGATCCTTGCAACACAATATTCCTATTTATGAAAACACTATACATAGGTATTTATAAGAATAGTAATAATTTTAAACTATGAAAGATAATCATGATAAAATTATTCTGTAAGGACAAGGAAAGACCATAAGTTAGCGTTTCCCAAATTAAGGCTGGATAAAAGCACCAAATCATTTATGGGAATGTCAATACTTATTTATAATAAAATACCAAAGTCAATTCAATCCCTAACGTTTAATAAATTGAAAAGAACTATCAAAGAAACATTATGCAAAAAAGGCTAAGTACTATAAACTCAAAGATTATTTAGATGATTAAAGAGCGTGGGATTGATGTCTCCACAGGTTATTGCCAAATATTAAACACGAGCGTTTGCCCGCGACTTCGTACACGCATAAACTCAAAAGTCCTATTTTCCGTTCCCGTGGGAATTCCGGGAATTCCTTCCATTATACAAATAGACACTTATTGAGGAACCTTAATACCAAGTATCACATTCGTGCACTCAAAGAATAAGATTTTATCATACAAACTAAAACATCATATATTTCCCGTTCCCATGGAAATTTCGGGAATTCTTTTCATAACACAACCAGCCTCTTTTTAAAGACCTTTTATGCCAAGTATCATATCCGTGCACTCAAGGAATAAGATTTTTCATACAAACTAAAAAGTCCAATAATTCCCGTTCCCGTGGGAATTTCGAGAATTCCTTCCTTAGTACACCCTTACATCCCCTAAAGAATCTATGTTCCAAATTTCAGCTCTCTACGCCCAGTAGTTACGGCTGTACGTTGTCTGTCAGTCACTCAGTCAGTAACGGAACAGCATAATAATCATCAATTATCCCCAGGCAGAGTTTAAGTTAAAGCTTCAAATAAAGTAAGTATTTAATATGCGTTTTATTTCAGGTAAAATGCTGCTATTAAATACTTGACCGTTATTTAAAGCTTTAAACAAATTGAGACGTATTTGTTATGGCCTGGGGAGATAATCGGGGTGCACAATCGTTAAGTCCCTACTACGGCAATCAACGAGCATACAACCAGTGGAGAGTGCGTGCGGGGCTATCGCGGTCGCTCAATTTGACCTATATGTAGGGCATGCGACAGAATTTTGAGTCAGTCATAGCCATAAAGTAACTTTTATAGGTTGAGATAGAGATATCAGCTAAAACGGAGCTTTAGCGCCATCTAGAACTTAGTGACTGAAACTTTTACTAGAACCAGTCGGGAACTGTCCCTGTATTTTTCTTTAAGAATATTTAAGACTCCTCAAATATGTATATTATCATGATTATATGAAATACGTATATATCAGAAAATTGTTATCACGATCAAAATTCCAATAAACATGCAAAGGTCGAATTGCAGCGTTGTTTCGGTAATCCAGTAGAATTGCCGGGTCAGAATTAAAAAAGGGAGCGTCAGAGTCCAAATGGTGACCGGATTGTGGGTAAAGGAATCCAAGAAAAAAGCGATAAAAACAACATTCGAAATCGGGTGCGCAGTAACGAACACAGGTAACGAATGAAAGATAGATTTAATGAGTCGGTTAGGTTAGGTTAGATTGATTGAATGAACCGAAGAATGAAAAGTAGGATGAAAGAGACATTGTCTATGGCATTTTTCCAATTTTATAAATTATAAACAACGCCATCTATATCTTAGTGATACTAACGAAATTTAGTGAAAACACCGTGGTCATAGCAACTGTAGGCTAACGTACGGACGTCCCGCGCTCCTGATTATAAGCAAATTAAAACTCGAAATAATGCCTATTTGTGCAATTAAATGGTGTGGAAAGTCAACTACGACTTCAAGCTACACAAAATATAGGGTATCATTTCATATTTAAGTGGATTTCTACTCTATTTATTCAATTTGATAAAAAAAAAAAACAAAATAAAATATTTTCATATCTGAAATGCTCGCGTTGATGTCTTTCTTGCTATCTCTTTCTGATACACTGTTTTGCATATTAGCAGTTGTCTCTTTTTATTTCGATAGTGCTGTTCGCAGGATTGCTACGTTTCATATAGATATTTAAAATATAGATAGGGTTTTTTACATTGTTATTGCTTAATGTATTTGCTCTTGGGTTTGAATGCAAATATACAGAAAAAGGATTAAGTTGAATACAAAATACTGGTATGAAATATAGATAAAAAATATATATTTCAAGCCTACAGTCCGAATAGCTTGATGGATTTTGACAAAGGAGGATTTTAATAATTATTGTAGTTGTTATCTTTTGGGTTGGTTGAAAAATGGTTTTATACAGGGTGTCCCAATAAATAGTGTCAGCTGGAAGTTGAAATATAGATGGATCCTTA
Source organism: Stenoptilia bipunctidactyla (assembly GCA_944452665.1). Lineage (NCBI taxonomy): Eukaryota > Metazoa > Arthropoda > Insecta > Lepidoptera > Pterophoridae > Stenoptilia > Stenoptilia bipunctidactyla. Next base: position 18,634,966 of record OX101728.1, read on the forward strand.
GAGTACCCGAATCACGCCCATGTACCTTTCGCAATTTTTTTTATGGTTTTCTATTTTTATTTTTATGCCTGAGAATTTCAACCGTAATGACATTCCACCTTCATGAATTGCCATTTAATGTTCAAAATAATCAAATCCATCATTTTAACGTAAAACTTTAATGAAAAATGAATAAATAACGTTCGGTTACAGATTTGGGTTATAGTAACCCCTTAGGGCTATAGTAACATACGCTAAAAAATCAACCAAACCATAATTTATGTGATAAAATGTGATTTGTTTTTAATTCTAATAAAGGCATACGCGCGTACCTAAAAATAGTGAATCTATAAATGGCCGTTATAATAATTATTCCAGTTTATATCGATATCGATATTTTTATTTGGAATCCCTAGTGAATCTGATGTATTTTGGCTGTCGAGTCGTCGTCCAATGACAGCGGGGAAAGGATACCTCTGCCCCCGCCGCTTTTTGGTGACTTGGATATAGAACAAAGACGTGCCGATGCGCTCTCCACTGGTTTTATTCTCTTTGACGGCAATCTATGTAGTCAGTAAAAGCGTTCAAAATTAAAATGTGCACTGAAACCTTAGCCAAATCAAAGCATCAAGTCCTTTATAATTTGGTAGTATAAAATTTCAAAAGTTGCCGAAACCACAATACAGGTAGCGCTGAAGTAATATTTTTTATCTAATTAGTTCAAAACATTTGCAATAGATGGAGCAGTATATGCATGGAAATAAAATTTTAAGTAATGATTTATTAGAATAATTTTATTTAATTAGACTTTAAATGTTAAATTGAAAATAAAAACGTTAGTTATCTTTGTAACAGTATTAGCCCATGTTTCTTTTTGGTTACCTTGGTATTTAATATTCATTTCCAAATTTTAATACACTCTAAGTTTTTCACTTAATGGTTTTTTATAAAATATGGATTGGACGTTTGTCTTCCATGACACCTGATGTTAAGTGAACATGAAGACTAAGGTGGTACACGTCCATCCACGAGAAACCTATTCACTCGACGCTTAAAAGTACTAGGACTATACTGGTCAGGGAAAATAGACGCAGGCAGTTCATTCCAAACCTTGGCGACCCGTATCAAAAGTAACTGTCAAAGCGCTTAGTTCGACTTTTCGGAATATCTATCATATACGGAAGGAAGTTCAGTCTGCGTCTAATAGTCCGATGGTAAAAGGACGAGGGTTCAATTTGTTCAAACAGAGAACATGCTAATTTAAAAAAAAAAAATTCTTTTTGAGTATGACCTCAAACTATCACTCTCCTCGAATTCCGAAAGTGTACCCAACAGTCACCCTGTATATCCTACGAATTGCTTGGAAATTTCAGTGTATTATTTGAATCTAAAATGTTTGATATAATTTTGCAGTTTACATCGTATTGGGTTAATATTGGTATCATATCATATTGGTGTGATTGACTGGGGATTTTTTTTTATCATATTATATGTTTCTCGCGAATGTTATTAGTTTCATTGATATTTCTTTAATAGTCTACAACAATTAAGAATACGAAAATTATTACTCAAAAAACCGTTATGATGAAAAACTTCTTCTTCTCTTCTCAGTCGTACACTCTTGGCAGAGTGGTCGTGGTTGCTCTGATGGCCTATAAGGTTGACGGTACGCGTACATGTCTAGTCAATTATTTCGGCTTGAACAGTTTTTCTAGCAATGTCTCTCCATTTTTTCCGATTTGCTGCATTACGAGAGCATTCCATCATGGTAGTCTGAGTGGACGCTTTGATAAGGTCTGTCCATCGAGTGGGTGACCGGCCTCTAGATCTTTTTCCCTCTACATGACCCTGCACCACCAGTCTTTCGATAGAGTGCTCTTTCCTAGATATGTGGCCAAAGAATTTTAATATTCGTAAATGAACAGTCGACGAAAGACGTTCCTTGATCTTGAGTTCTTTAAGGATAGAGTTGTTCGTACGGAAATCAGTCCAAGGGATCCTCAGCATACGCCTCCAACACCACATCTCCAACGCGTCGATTTTTCGGCGATCTTGCAACCGCAGAGACCACGTTTCAGCTCCGTAGAGAAAGATTGGAAAGACAAGACATTTTATAAGCCGAACCTTGGTATTTTTGGTTATTCTCCTATCTTTCCAAATCTTGTTGAGCTTCTCCATCGCAGATCGTGTAATTGCGCATCTCCTCTTGATTTCCTGCTCACAGCCACCAGCATTGGATATATTGGAACCAAGGTATACGTAGTTCTGCACAACATTACAGTTTGCAATGCTAGTAATGCCCGTTTTATTATGTTCAGCTCGATCCACAATCATCATTTTCGTCTTGTCTCTGTTGATAGAAAGACCATATTCAAGACTGTTGACTTCTAGCCGTGACAACAAGTCCTCAATATCTCCTTTAGTCTTCGCTAGAAGTATGGTATCATCAGCGTATCTTAGGTTGTTGATCAGTTTTCCACCAATAGACACACCTTTATTCCAGTTTTCGAGGACAATCCGCATAATGTATTCAGTGTAGATGTTGAATAGCAGAGGTGATAGAATACATCCCTGTCGGACGCCAGCTTCGGTTTTGAAATTTTCGGAATCGACCTTATCTATTCGGACAGATGCGGTACTCCCTACATACAATTTATTCACGAGGCTTATCAGGTGTTGAGGTACTCCCATATCTCTAAGTATTTGCCAAAGTTTGTCCCATTTAATAGTGTCGAAGGCTTTTCGAAAGTCGACAAAACAAATGTAGAGTGGGGTGTTAAATTCTCTGGCTTTCTCTATGATTTGGCGCAGAACTAAGATTTGTTCTCTCGTACCTGTTCCTTTCATGAAGCCAGCTTGCTCTTGAGATATTTGAGGAGACAAGTACGGTTGAAGTCTCGTGTTAAGGATGTGAAGCAAGACCTTACTAGCGTGTGAAATAAAGGAAATCAGTCTGTAGTTATTGCACTTCTTTGTTGATCCTTTTTTGTGTAGAGGTATGAAAAGGGAATGTGACCAATCTCTTGGCCAACACCCAGTATCCCACACTCTGCAGCAGATTTTATGAAGGATGTCAACTCCTGACTCTCCCATAGCCTTGAATAGTTCGATGGGTATTTCATCAATTCCTACGGCTTTGTTGCATTTGAGATGTTTAATAGCAGCACGCACTTCGTCTCGCAAGATAGGTGGTTCTCGCTCAATTATATCGTTTTCAACGGGCGCACTGCCATTATCATGAAAGAGTTCTTGGCAGTAGTCTTTCCAGACTTTAACGATATTATTTATTTCTGTGACTGTTACGCCAGCACTGTCCTCCACAGCCCAGGTCTTAGGTTTGAACTGTCGTGTCAGATATCGTACTTTATCATGAAGATCTTTAGTTTCATGTTTGTCCGAGTGTTCTTCCAGTTCTTTGCACACTTTGTCCAGATAACTGTTTCGATCTCTTCTACAGGCTGCCTGTATCGAAGCACTAACTGAATTCAGCTGCTGCGTTGTTGCTCCGCGGATTTTCATGCTGCGTCGTTTTTCCACTAGGTCCCATGTGTCCATAGACATCCAGTGTTGTCGTTTCGGCTTGAGAGGCTTAGTTTGCGTTTCCACCACCGCCTTCTTGATGAGTTTTGTGAATTCTTGATGAGTTTGATGAAAAACGGTTTCCATAAAATAGTCAAAAAATACGACGGCTTTATAAGTAAAATAAAAACTTCAATGGTTTTCTAATATGATTTTAATAGGTTACATTAAGTATTGAGTTGATCTTTTATTTACCATGTGATTACTTACTTCCTTGCCCGACAAAATCGAAACATGCATTAAATAATATAATAATTACTAACGCATGAAAAGAAACACCTTTATCCTTGTTTGTATTGTGACTTGTACTTTTACACCCCCAAAATGAAGAATACAGCATATTTAAGTTTTTATGTAAGTATTTTAAACAAAATAATCTACGGTGCACGACAAGCGCTCATTAGAGACTGTCACAAGACTTGTGCATGCACCTCTTTCAGTAATGACAATATTTCGTTACTTCTTTGTACTGAAAGGGCGCATCTATTGATTTAAATCTTTGTTATAGATAATCAAAGCATATCATGGTACTGTGTGTAATCCATGAAGATCTATCTATACTTACTAATATGTTTGTTACTACATCAGTTTATACGGACACAAAACGAGAGACCAAAAATTTTTTTAGTAGCATTCTGCAAATAGGTTAAGCCAGGACCGATTGAAAACGCTCTTCGAAGACAAAGGTCTAAACTACAGGTGCAAACTCTTGAAGAAACTTGTTATATGAAAGTTACAAAAAAACAGAAGGTAGGTACCTAAGGGACTATGTCCGCTAGAGATGGGCAACCCGGAACCTTTCCGTGAATATACCGGGTAAATACCCGGGAATATTCCCAAAATGGGTATATACCCGGGAATGTTTCTATATGATGGGTAGATTCATTACATGTCTGTAGGATCACATAAATTAAAATATGGTTATGTGAAATAGATAAAAAAACGTTTGACCAATATTTTTTTTATTGAAATTTAGAAAGCAATAACACTTCCACGTTCATATCATTTAAACTAAAATTTAAGCAGATATTGGAGCAATCGTTTCGTCACTTTCCGAGTCACTATTTACCTCAGAATATATGCTTGTATTTATGTTAATAAATTCTATTTCTCTAAAGCCTCTAGACGTCGATGGTTGCATTTCAATAAGGTTTGGCGTGGGACTCACTAATGGACTAGATAATGGACTTGAAAATAGTTCTTCGTCTTCTTCTACTTCTACGTCGCTTTGCTTATGGAGCAAGTTCCAATTATATGCTATATACGCAAGTTTTGCAGCTCTGTCTGTAGTAAGCCTATTCCTTTTAAGACTATGTATATTTCCATGGACGCTAAATGAGCGTTCTGTAGCAGCTGAGGTGCATGGGGCAGTTAAAAGACAAGTTGCTACTTTGCTCAGAGGTTTATTTTTGCACATTCCTCTCCACCAGATTAGGATACTCATTTTTTCCAAATTACTCCAAACAAATGATTTTCCCCATAATCCTTCTCTTGCTCTATAATTGGCCAACCAACAGTCGTTTCATTCACATCCACCTTGAAGAACATTGAAGGGCCCAGTACCCACTGGAAGAGCAGACCCTGACGTTCCCAGTAACCACTGGAGGAGCAGTAAGAAGTCCCTGGCATCCGCCAGACGAGCAGACTAAGAGGTTCCTGGCACCCGCCAGACGAGCAGACGTCCATTCTTCAGCATCCTCTCACTGTGGCCAAGACACCCTTAGCCATCAGTCCCTGATCAGTCTTGTGAGTCTGCTTGACTGGCAGTGAGAAAACCCTTTCCTGTGTACATTGCACGTCGTACACAACCCTTATACCTTCCCCTCATCCGTCTGTTGCCTTAGGTCTCACGGCACAGATATCCCGCCTTATTTATATATATATATATACACACTTACTTATGGTTAGGCTAGCTAGGGAATAATAATAATAATAATCCGATTGTCGGGTCTTTTCCGCCGAAAGGCGTGTAGTTATAAGTATACAAAATAATAATAATACTCTTTATTGCCAAATAAGATAAAAATACAATTTCATGGTAATAACAAGCATAGAAACTGACAATTAGGCGACCTTATCGCTACAAGCGATTTCTTCCAGGTAACCTTTTAAAATGAAATACAAAATAAAAATTAGAAAAAAAAAACCTTAAATTAACAAAACAAAAAGAAATAACATAAAAAAAAAAAATTAATCTATGGGCAGAGTATTTAGACGGTAAAACGCTAATCAAACAAATTACTTATAATATTTGTATAAACTCTAATACACAAATACATACATAACATACATATATAAATATTAATATATATACGTATACATACAATATATATTCTATGTCATATTTAAATAAATAATACATAGGTAATATATTATTGACGTAAATAAAATTCTTTTAATTTTCGTTTGAATGACAGGATAGTCTTTGCCGCAAGTATGCAAGTTGGTACAGAGTTCCACAAACATGCTGCACGTACGGTGAAGGATCTGTGAAATATTTTTGAAGAGTGTTGAGGCGTGGATAGTAATAAATTGTTGGAAGACCGTAGGTTTCGGTCGTGGTCCTCATGTCGAAACCGAAAACACTTCTTCAAATACTGAGGTAGGCATGGGTAGAAAAGGGTCCTATAGAGAAGTGATAAAGTGTGTGTATTCCTGCGAAGGCGAATCGGGAGCCACTTGAGCTTATCGCGAAATTCTGAAATATGGTCATACTTTCGTAATGAAAATATGAACCGGATACACAAATTTTGAAGGCGCTCAAGTTTATTAATTTGCTCCTCAGATAAGTCGAGATAGCTGACATCTGCATAGTCCAGTATTGGGAGTAGAAGTGACTGTGCTAAAGCAACTTTTGTTGGTATGGGTAAAAAGTTCTGTAAACGCCTTAAAGCTCCTGCTGCGGCAAACATCTTTCTACGCACCGTGTCAACGTGGTGTTTCCATGACAGCGTATTATCAAAGTACACACCTAGGTTTTTAACTGTACTAGCATAGGGAATATGCACACCGTCAAATTCAACAGGCGGAAGCAAGTTAATTTTAATTTTAGCCAACATTTTAGTACTACCAAGGATTGACCTTGATACCGTAGCTTTGACTCCATTCTAATATTTGTTTCAAGTCACTGTTCATTGTACGAATTGCAACGTGAATATCATCCGGGTGAGCTTGAGTATATATTTGAAGATCATCTGCATATAAGTGGTAGGAAGAAGATAAGGAATGTGTGATAGAATTTATGAAAATAGAAAATAAGAGAGGAGATAGCACGCCACCTTGGGGGACACCAGCCTTTGTGGTACACCAATCAGATACACAATCCTCTAAGCGTATTCTTTGCCGGCGTCCTTGTAGATAACTACGAAACCAGTCAATTGTCGTTGGAGATACGTTAAGCGAGTGTAAGACCCCAAGAAGAATACCGAAGTCCACCGTATTAAACGCATTACTAAAGTCGAGCAAGGTCAACAAAGTTAACTGTTTGTTTTCCATGTTCAGACGCAAATCATCAGTAATTTTTACGAGGGCAGTAGTCGTGCTATGTCCAGGACGGAATCCGGATTGGAAAGGATTTAACAAGTTGTTATTGTTAAGGAAAAGTTGGAGTTGGTGGTGGATTAGGCGTTCTAGCACCTTCGAAAGGAACGGAAGAATAGATATTGGGTGGTAGTCAGAAAAGGATTCAGGTTTACACTTTTTAGGTAAAGGAATAATGTTTGATTGTTTTCAGGATTCGGGAAAAGTGGCGGAGGAAATAGAAAAATTAAATATTTTTGTAATGATGGGAGAAATAATGTCGAGTAAAGGTAAGATCATAGCACGACTAATGCTGTCGCTTCCTACGGCATTGGAAGTAATGGATAGGATATTCTTCCTTACGTCACAAACCGAAAATTTACGAAACTTAAACATAGGGTATTCTGGACATGGCAAAGATGAAATATGTTTAATGGTTTGATTTAAATCTGATCTATCCATTAGTGAATTTGAGGAAAAGTGCTTATTCAAGGCATTTAAATCTGAAATAGGAGTAATATTTTCTGGAGATTTGCCAATGCCCAATGTTTTTAAAAATTTCCAGACTTTTCCCGGAGTTTCATTTTGGACTGATTTGTGAATATGGCGGCGTTGTGCATCCCTACACATCTTATTGCAGAGATTTCTAATAGCTTTGTACCGCTGATGGTTTTTATCGCTGGGGTCAATTTTATATTTGGAACGTGCTGAATTTTTTTTCTTAATGAGCATTTTAATATCTTCTGTTAGCCAAGGAGCAGGCAGGTACTTAATTTTTACAGGTCGGATTGGAGCATGTCGGTCATAAAGGTCTATCAGGTGACAGTTTAACAAATCCACCTGCTCGCTTACATTTGTCAAACTTTCAATCGATGACCAATCTATTTCAGCTGCATCTGCACAGAGCTTATCTTTATCCATACCAGCAAAATTACGTCGCAGGAGGATTTTGGGTTTAACTTTAGGAGAACGGATCTTATAAGATAAATACAAAAGGTCATGGTACGAGAAAGCATCAGCAGTGTGCTGGCCATGTTTGGCAATATGATTCAGGGAAGAAACGATTATCAAATCTAAAAGTGATGGAGCACAGTTGGGAAAAAAATGCGTAGCATTGAGAGGGGCAATTTGAAGGTTACTGGATTGGACAGTTGATTTGAGCTTAGTAGTTCGATGATCGTTTTTTAACATGCATGTGTTAAAATCGCCCATAAAATAAAAATTTTGAATTAGGATACACACCACTGTAGTGCGGTAGGGCTTCGTATAGGGATACCTAGGGTACTGGGTAGGTCTCTCTTACGATCGTGTCGGCTAATACTCACGGGTATTAACCACCGTCGTAGCTATTGTCCGTGCTAGGTACGGACATTTTGGTGTAACCTTAACCTTTGGTGTACATTTTGGTGTGCCGCCGTGTAACCTTATTCGCCATAATTTCTTACTCAAAGATCAAAGAGAAGCCGCATTGTTTGTTTAGGTAACTTGAAAAGATGGTATTGGAATTGTTTGTGTATTCCGAAAACCAATTAGGGTTCCACCGACAATGAAATTTAATAAAAAACAAAATAAAAAATTTTAAAAACCCACGACGTGACGTTAAAAAAGTAATTGAAAAAGAATAAAATAATTTAATATCCCCCGAAATAATTATGAACAACATACTATTCGTTTTCATAGCACTTCCCTACGCTTACCTATTCGGTTCTCGAAGATGTAGATGTCGCAATAACATAGGTATTAACTCCCTATGAACTTTATAAGAAGAGCCAGAAAATCCGTCGAGGGCTGCCATCAATATTTTAAATTTCAATATAAAACTACAAAACGAATTCACTCAATGGCAGCCCCAGACGGATTTTCTTGCTCTGATAATATGACCGACTCTGTGTGAGATCAAGTGAACTTTTAAAAAAGCTTTTCACGTTAATTATCTCTTGTCACATAAATCATTTCAGTCGGGGGATTTTAAATTATTTCATTATTTTTCAATTACTTTTTAACCGTCGCGTCGTGGGTTTTTCAAAACTTTTATTTTGTTTTTTATTTCAAACTTTTTAAAGAGCATAATATAGGTACCATACATTACATTACCCAACACCTCGTTCTTCATCAGCCCTCTAATGTCCCCACCACCGCTGGAAAACCCATGTAGTTTATTTAAATACATAGTGAAGTATTATAATAAGTATTTACAACTCAACTTTGCTGGTGGCTCAACTTTGCTGGGGCTTTGAATCCAACTAAATCCATCACTGAAAGCCACATTTAAATCGGACCAATGGTTTTGCAGATAAACGGTAACATTGGCTTTTACAAACAAATTTTTACTGCAGCGCCCCCTGATGAGTTGTTACCGCTACATCTATCTAAGAACCAATCAAATCCAAAGCGATTACTGAAAACCGCATTAAAATCGGATATATTTAATATACCGTCTCCGTTCCGTCGTGGGTAAAAACAAATATGTTCATTATTGCATATAAGATTGGAAAATATGTACATAGTATTTTTTAAGGTATTATAAAAATTGTAGTTTTAGCATTAACTCAGATTACAAATATTGTTGAAAAAGTACCTAAGTAACATTACATTTATAAATACCCGACTAAATATTCCCATTGAACCCAATGGGTGGGTTCAATGGGAATATTTTCGGGTATTTTCCCATTTTGGGTATTTACCCGGGTGGAATCCCATCACTCAATGGTATCATTGACCGTGCCTCAATGATACCAGCTCATTATCTTAGCAAAACAGTAGATAATGAATTAAGGTGAGTGGGGGGAAGATGGAAAACGGGGTAAGACAGAAAGTCAACAATAACGTCACATCTAGCTGATTTTTTGAAGTGTTTATAGCACTGTTTAAGCCGCCATTTAATTTTCTCCTATGTCATAGTCAATGTTTGAAGGTTATTGCACAGAAACATGTTTTTTTTACAAAATTATACAATCTGACTTTTTGCGTGTTTCTTCAAGTATTTTTATCTTACCCCGCATGCTGTAACAATCATTAAAAGCTAGGTACAACTGATTCTTTTGGTTATTTAATAATTACTTTTTATTTACCTTTGAGTTATTAAATACGTTTTTTGCCATTACTCGTATTTTAGGAATTGAAACAATTTTCTATCTTTATGATTTACCCATTACATTTTGATGGGGTAAGATGAACATATAAATTTTCGAGTAAGATATTTGGAATAATATTATGCTACCAAATATGACAAATGTAACATAATCAGATTTTTTGTTTGTTTCTGATTTTGCTTTTAACTTTTATTATCAATTTTACTTTAAACAATCGCTCAGCAATGTTTGAGAACATCCACTTTTACCTTACCCGGTGGGGTAAGATTGAAATACAAAAATCAAAATATTTGTCTTGTCTTTGTTTCCTTAGGCGTTTTGATGCTTGAGTCTGTTATTTTGTTTTCAGGGCATTAAATTCCATAGACTAGTATTGACCAAGAATGTATGTCATTCTCGTAAACGATTTTAGAAAATAGTTTGATCTTTCCCCGTCACCTTTCCGTCTTTCCCCTGTTTTATTTTTGTCCATTGCAAATGATTGCAAGTGTGGCACTTATTTCTTTATAGAATGAAATATACTCTCTGGTCGTCATCCACAATACATCAAGTTTAAATTTTGATTAATATGTAGTGTTTCACAAGGATTCAAAAACAACACTACTCATCTCATTGAAAACCCGTTCGATCTTGCCCCCACTCACCTTACCTACTATAAACAATGAAGCTGGAAATAGAAAACTCAAACGTCATAATTAGTAGCCAATATGACAAGGCTAAGCTATTCCAAATAGAAGAAGTGTATTTAGCAGGGCATAAGTAACCTTCAACTGCACTTCTAACAAAAGGAAAAGTCACAGTGGCAAGAGCACTGTTAAGAAATAACTAGGAACGCTAAGTGCTTTATGTATTCAAAACCGAGGGATCCGCGGCGAGATTTATTTGAATTTTTTTAAAGAAATTGCAAAATATTCATTAATACTTTACTACAAGCATCAAGACAATGAGTAGGTATCTACGATTAAAATAAATTTTCAGGTAAAATAAATAGCTGTACTCAGAAAAAACAATTTTGAATATTTTTGTCAAATATTACACTTTTAAATAGCAAAGTTAGAGTTAATTCATAATTAATAGTTAATATATTTCATAGAGTTTGAGACGTTTGTAGTTATAAACTTTGCTTTTATATACCTACTGTCCCAAACATCAATCTAAAAATTATGCAAAATACCTTCTTTTCATTTTAGTAATTTTTTATATTTTTGCAAATATAAATTTAAATTTAATGAAAATGATAATATTCAAAAATAAATATTATGATCATTTTTGAAAAGAAATAAATCTTTGAGACCAATATTTAGTTTTCATTCATTTTTTACCATTACTTATTAGGGAATAGCTCTACACCCTGTCTATATCAAAATGATATAAAATATCATCAAAGAGCGTGTAGAGTTAAAGGTTCCTAAAATAACATTCAAAATATGCTAAGGCTACGGGCGAAATATTCTGTTCGAGTTTCGAACATAAAATGTAAGATGGCAGTGTTTTGACAAGCTTACTGATTACTCTAGTTTAATTTAAGTCATAGAGAAATATTATACTTGGGAATAGAGAGCCCTCTTGCAGATTTTTTGGGATCCCATTTGCTACTAACGCTAACTATAAATCGGCCCCAAACTAATGTATCTATATGTAGATATCCGTATAGATACGTACATATATGTAGGCAATGCGCCGTATTCGACATTGCATTCTCTAATTTTAAGTCCTTCTAAAGTCTAATTCGAAGACTTCCAACTCAACATTTTCTAAGAAATATTGATTTTGAAGTCTTCGACTTTGTGGAATATAAAAATCACTATGAAACTCAGGAATAAACACAAAACAGCAACAAAAACTACAGACACGCGCGTACGCAGATAGCAGTCGCCATATTGTGTTGTGGTGGTGTTTTGAAATTAAACAAACACACCTGACGTTGACAAGGCTTCATTCATAGCTTGAAATTCATTCAAATTTTGTTTTGAAAATAAAAATATACGAATTTACACCAGCACACTAAAATATACAAAAACCACATTTGAAAAACTAGTTTGCATTTATTTACAAAACAAAGTAATTTTTTTTTTTTATAATATAATGAATGTGAGAAGTAGCGTCATCTAGCGTCAAGTAGTAGTATAAAAGTTCAGGGCCTTCCGTTAGTTAGAGCCACTGTCTTTGAAGAAACTGAGCTAACAAGCAAATGTCCCCCCCCTGATTTAACTGTATCATCTCATCTATGACTATTGATTCTTTATAATTATTAGTATACGTAATTTCTCTGTGAAAACGACTCGTACCAAAATAAACACATTTATAGTTTATAAAAACATTTATTATTATTAATACTTGTGTAAGTACAAAACATATTTAGAATAAACTGTAATATAATTAATTTATCACTAACTTGATCAAATAAACTAATTAAATTTGTTCTTGTTGCAGCTGGCATAATTTCCTTTCAATAAAACTGCCTAAAGGTATTGCAGATGGAATATTTGACTTCGTAATTTCGAGTTTCCGAAATCTAGATTACTTTTATTATATTGCTGATTGTAAATATTAATAACTTTATTTTTACACTTATTATAACTAAGGTTCTAAGTACTGTATCAATATGTATCAAAAAATATTATGGGGAACATATTTGATGTGCATCGTTTTAGTGTCTGGTCAATCCTATGAAGACAAAAGGTGCAAATGTGTTTGCCCCAGTCCTGCTGCAGTATTGAATAACACTGCGGGTTCAGATCGCAAGCTCTACATAGCCAATGTTCCTCCGAATAAATGCAATTGTGACGGAGTTATTCTGCCTCGGGTTGGTGCAGAAATCAAAGGCCGTGAACAAGAATTCTGCCCTAGATGTGAATGCAAATATGAAAACCGAAACACTACTATTATAAAAGTGGTAGTGATAATTGTGATTTGGGTAATAATGCTTCTTGTAGTCTACATGGGCTTTCTCATTTGTTTGGACCCTCTCATCAACAAGAGAGCCAAAGCATCTTACCAAGAGCACACTAATGAAGATGATGATAGCACTATTATGGGACGAGATACACAAATGGGTGCTCGTGGAAATGTGCTCAATCGCGTCACACATCAGCAGGACAAGTGGAAGCGTCAAGTGCGAGAACAACGCAGAAATATTTATGACAGACATACAATGCTTAACTGAAGTCAACTTTCACATGGTACTTAATCATTTGTTTTAATGCATACATAGATAATTTTGACATATTGTCATTGTAAAATCAAAATATGTTTTGTGCAAAAAAAATACTTTCAAGATAGAGGGTTTGATTCCAGCATGGAACAAGAAAAAAAAAATGTTCCAGGTCTGGGCGTTTATCTATATGTGTATTTATATTCTAGGTTCCCCCCTAGTTTGCTACATGGTATCCCATATCACAAGCTCTGCTTAGTTTGGGGCCATGTAGTTGGTGTGATGTCTGGGGATTTTATTTATGGAAGATTTTTAAAGGAGCAACAATTATGATTATTAAAACTGAAATAAAATTTTCTATCAATTACATTATATCACAAAAAATTTCAAAAGACAATTGCAGTATTAGTCATTTAATTATTCCCTTTTTCATTATTTTATAATGAAATACTTTTTTTATTTAATAGCAACAAGAATTTTATATCAAATATGGAAATATGGAGGGGAATCTATGAGATGTTTTGTAGTGATAATTAAAACATGTATATTGATGTGTTTGTAGTTGGTTGTAATTTTGGTTTTTATAATGTGTCTTTTTTTATCTACTTGGAGATATCTGAAATTGATATCCCTTTGGGTTCATCCCAGTGTCTATAGGTACATTGCCTGGCTTTTATGCCCACCATATAAAGTTGATTTTTTTATTATTTTTAGATAATATAATAAGCTGAAAAAGTAATGTCACTATTGATTTCGTGTTAACAAACACAAATTGGAATTATCCACCATGTAACAACACCATGTTATCACATACTTTTCATACTTATGGTTTAATATTTGCACTATTTTTACTTGTTCACAACGTTTTTCTTTATTTTTAATTTCATATCAACATGATGATGATGGTTCCGAACGCAACTTATTTATTTGTGTCCGTATCGACCGCGCGGCCACGGCGTTTTTTCTTACATCTAACCATGCCAAGATTATGTAAAAATTTGTAAAAGTCGATTCCTAAAAACATAAATTTGTAGAAGGTATAGTTAAAAAGTTATAAGGGTTTGAACGTGGCCGCGCCATTGAAACAATGCGAACCGCGCGGCCACGTAGATCTTTAAAACTAAACATTGCAGAGACCTGAAGTTTAGGTAAAACACGGATTGAATATGTAAAAAATTTGTAAAAATATACAAAAAAATCCTGGATTTACATTTTAGAAGCTGTAAGCTTATAACACCATGGCCGCGCCATTGACCGGTATAAAATTACGTTATCGTCGATATCTCGCTGGAAAAGCATAGCAGAGGTCTGAAGTTTTTTGTAAAACCTGGATTCGAATTTGTAGAAACTAGTAAAAATATAATAAAAAATCATAGGTATACATAATAGGAGCTGTAAGACCAAAAACCCATGGCCGCGCCATCGAAACGTTAGAAAAGTACTTTACCGTCGATATCTTGCTGAAAAAGCATCGCAGAAGTCTGAAGTATTTTGTAAAACCAAGATTTAAATTTGTAGAAACGATTAAAGATGCACAAAAAACTCCTAGGGTCATATTTAAGGTACTTTAGCACTGAATCTTAAGAACGGCTTGAATACGTCGATAGGGTGACCATGGTTTGTTGATGACAGAAATGTCCTATATAATATAAATGATATAAAACTACTTTTTAACCGGATAATCGCGTATAATTTATACTTTACATTTTAACTCGACGTTTCGGTGTCTTTGCAGACCCCTTGGTCACGAGATCAAATAAATTATACGCGATTAATCCGGTAAAAAAATTACTTTTATTTAAATTATAAATCGTGAAAACTTAAGACAATATTATAAATTATATCTAAAGGATTGTAAATTGAATAAAATGAATCAATAAAGTAAAAAATATATGTTTATTTCTTTAAAAACACAGATAATCTTAGTCTTCGTCTATTAGACCATATGTCAAATTATGGGTTGTCATAGGTTGTAATGAACTTGCATGTGTTCCGAATTTATTATCGTCGTAACAAATCATTTCAGAGGTATTTAATAAGCAATGACACGTGTAATGCCCAATGAGTCCTACAACCGGGGGAACATATTCTACAGCACCTATCAGTCTATATTTTTTTGTTTTATTTTGATAAAATGGGGTATTTCTTCGAGTTTGATTTTATCTATGCCATTAAGATCAAATAAAATAATATTATTTAATTCGTATATATACCTCTTGGTTTCGTTGTTACAAATCAAACATTTATTTAAATTTGAATCGTTATCGATAATGACGGCATCTTCCAGTCCTCCGATTCCGAATAAATTTATAATTTCTAAATTAATTGATAAAAATACAATGGTTCCTTTTGACCGGTTTGCGCACGTTTCGGTTAAACATTCATTTACTACACCGGCACTATATAGGTCATCTAATAATATATGTTCGAAAATAAAAGCCACGTTACTGTCGCATCTATATAACTATTGTTTTCGCTTTTATAATATTTAGCTACTATTTCCTCCCGTAGTTTGTAAGCACTATTTACATTTGAAGACTGTGTTAATGTTTTTATAAAGTCACATATTAATTTGCTTGCGCGTGTATCAATCATTTGTTCAATGTGAAAGTTTTGTTTGTATGCAAATGCTAACAAAAAAAAAACTGAGTCAAAGCACATGTGTTACTAATTATCGTACTTTTATTGATAGAATTTACTAAATTACTAACTAGTTTACTTGTTCCAAAAGTTTTATGACATCGACCAAAACACGCACCATAGTATATTATTATTTTAAAATTACATCAAAGTGTCGCTGAGATAAAGTGGTAAACTATAGCAAACTTATTGTTAAGAAAAGTTTTAAAATGAACTGTTTCCTAATTATTTTTACCCGACTACTGCACGCAAAGGAGGGTTATGTTTTCAGCGCAAATGTAACTATGTCTGTTTCTTGTTCATGGTAACAGGTAACAGGTCATATGAGCTCTAAAATTAAATTAAATTTACTATACGAAATAAATATGGATTTGTGATATAATTTCTATTAAATGGGTGGAAAGTTTTCTATTATCAATAAGCCATGGTCACCCTATCGACGTATTCAAGCCGTACTAATGATTCAGTGCTAAAGTTCCTTAAATATTACCCTAGGAGTTTTTTGTGCATCTTTAATCGTTTCTACAAATTTAAATCTTGGTTTTACAAAATACTTCAGACTTCTGCGATGCTTTTTCAGCAAGATATCGACGGTAAAGTACTTTTCTAACGTTTCGATGGCGCGGCCATGGGTTTTTGGTCTTACAGCTCCTATTATGTATACCTATGATTTTTTATTATACTTTTACTAGTTTCTACAAATTCAAATCCAGGTTTTACAAAAAACTTCAGACCTCTGCTATGCATTTCCAGCGAGATATCGACGATAACGTAATTTTATACCGGTCAATGGCGCGGCCATGGTGTTATAAGCTTACAGCTTCTAAAATGTAAATCCAGGATTTTTTTCTATATTTTTACAAATTTTTTACATATTCAATCCGTGTTTTACCTAAACTTCAGGTCTCTGCAATGTTTAGTTTTAAAGATCTACGTGGCCGCGCGGTTCGCATTGTTTCAATGGCGCGGCCACGTTCAAACCCTTATAACTTTTTAACTATACCTTTTACAAATTTATGTTTTTAGGAATCGACTTTTACAAATTTTTACATAATCTTGGCATGGTTAGATGTAAGAAAAAACGCCGTGGCCGCGCGGTCGATACGGACACTATTTATTTTACTCTTTTTTGGTCGCAGTAGATAACCATATAATCAACAATAGTAGATTATGCATCAAGGGGATAAAGCAGTGTATTATGTCACGGGCATCATATTGAATCCTGAGCGAAATGAAGGATTCTTTAGATAATTCCCGAACGCAGTGAGGGAATTAAGATGTTAATTCCCGAACGAAGTGAGGGAATTATGGTAAGAATCCTGAATGAAGCGAGGGATTCAAGACTGCCCAAGACTAAGACACTGTTATCCCCGAGGAGCATACTCTACTTTATACACCACCTTGTAAGATAATTAGGTAATGAAACGCAGGAGTTAAATCAAGTACTTAGGTATTTAATAATTTAGAAATTAAAGATAATATTAGAAACAATTGACCAGTTATGTAAAGATAAAGTGATATTTCTATTTGGTATATTCATTGTTTACTGTTGTCTTCAACATTGAATAAACAGTCCATAGGCTGCTAGGTTTCTTTGTAGCAGACAACTGTTGAAAATATACTAAAAGTAATGATTCCGAAATAATTTTCACGGCTTTTTTAGTTTTCCAAGCAAAGAAATCTTCGTAAAATTTCATGTACAAATGCTTCGATTTACACGGCAAAATATTATCGACGATACTATTTGCTTCATTTCTAATATCTTCTGGTGTTAAATCGTCACTCGAGCTCGACATATTTTATTTATTTGAATACTATTGAAATAAAAACTCTGAAAAAATTTTCTTTTCAAAAACCGCGCAATTTTATTTCTTATTTGTCTTTTTCAAAAGGCAAAAAAAACTGTCGCATACAGTTTTTTTACGAGGGTTTTTAAATTTTTCTTGGTAGTCGTTCCAAATGCAAAGGTACACAAACTTATACAGCCAAATTTAAAGTCCATATATTTTTAATTAGGCAAAGCAACTAGTCATACAGCCATGTTCATGTAGGTATTATTACATTTCGCTCCAATTGACATTCCAAAATCAAATGACATTATAACCCTTAGGATTAAAGTTTTGTTTATTCCCTGTAAGATACCTTTTTTAATCTTAAGGGATTAATATCTTGTTTTAGGTGGAGTTTATCTCATACATAATGCGAATTTTAAACAAAGGTGGTGTATAAAATATTTTATTTATTTGGATTAATCAATTACACAACAAAACTTAGTCAATATTCATTAAATTTATGTATTTAATATTTTTATTATTTTTATTGTTTGGGCTTAAAAGCCAGGACTGAAATTATGCCTTTAATATTAAGCAATTCAATATTTATTGTTTAAGATAATGATTACTGGACCTACCTTTTTGAATGTGTACCTGCAAATTTATATTTTAAATGGTATTATATGTTAAGGAGTAAATGAATTATGAAAAATGAATTCATAAAAGAAATGTGTTTTTTTTTATAAATAATAAAAATGTTTATTAATTTCAGAAAGCATAAATTACAAATATTGGCTTAAATATACAAGGAAGGATAGAACATTGGTGCCTGAACTAGGATAATCCTGTTTTTCAGGCTTTAGGGTGCTAAAATAGGTAACATTTAAAATTCATTCAAATAAAATATAACTTCTATAAAATAAAATATGGATCTTAAATACAAACATAGTAGAATCTATTTGACTATTCTTAAGAAATAAAACTAAAATAGGAAATTGTGACAATTTTTAATTTAAGAGATTTACCTACATAACTATAGGCAGTGTGTGCGCAGAGTATAGCCCGTGAAATGCACATCGATTTAGGTACTCCTGTATCAACCCACTGTTATTCTCTGGTCGAATATCAATATTTATGTCTCCAGCAAGCACAATATTTTTATAAGACGACAAACTTTGAAGTTGACTATCTAAAGATTCGAGAAACTCATCCAGCTTCTTAAAGGAAGGGGATCTATACATCGCTAATATTGCAACTTTATTTTTGTTTTCATCGATTTTTATTAGCAAACTGCTGCATTCCCTAACAATAGAGTCCTCGACTGTGATATTCAGAGTGTTCCGAGCATAAACTACCACACCATCATTTTGGTTGTAACTGTTTTACTGCTAAACACATCGTAACCTGTCATCTGTGGTACCTAGTTCATAATTATTGGAAAGCCAACATTCAGTTAGTACAATTAGATCGCAGTTAACATTTAGCCTCTGAAGAAAAATATTAAAATTATCAAAGTTTTTATAGATACTCCTAATATTTTGTGTTAGTATGGTTATCGATTTGTCGCACAGAGATAGATACTGTTTGCAATCTTCAACATTACAAAGCGTTGCTTCCGAAACAGAGATACTATCTAACTCGTTAATTATTTCATTAGAAAGATGTTCGCTGCAGCTGGATCATTAAGGCGTCTACAGAACTTTTTACCCATACCAACAAAAATTGCGTTAGCACAGTCACTTCTCCTCCCAATACTGGATTATGCTGATATCAGCTATCTCGATTTGTCCGAGGAGCAACTTGATAAACTTGAACGCCTTCAAAATTTGTGCATACGGTTCATATTTTCATTACGAAAATACGACCACATTTCAGAATTTCGCGATAAGCTCAAGTGGCTTCCGATTCGCCTTCGCAGGAATACACACGTTCTTTCTCTCCTTTATAAGATACTCTTTAACCCATGTCTACCAGAGTACTTGAAGAGGTGCTTTAGGCCGGCGCCAGACTTAGCTTCAAATGTTTGAACAAATGTTTGAACAAGTGTTTGAACAAATGTGTGGCGCTGGACTTTGCATATGTAGGCCGGCGCCAGACTTAGCTTCAAATGTTTGAACAAATGTTTGACCAAATGTTTGGACAAATGTGTGGCGCCCGGGTTAGGTTTCGACATGAAGATCACGACCGAAACCTACGGTCTTCTAACAACATGTTGTTATCCACACCACAGCACTCCTCGGAAAGATTTCACAGGTCATTCACCGTCCGCGCAGCATGCTTGTGGAACTCTGTGCCTCCTTCTATACTTTCATCTAAAACTGTCGACTCATTCAAACGCAACCTAAAAGAGTTCTATTTACGCCAACTCCGTCATTATCGCAATTACTTTTTATACTTTTCCTGCATTAAACAGTTATTTATCTATTTTATTTTTATATATGTATTATTTATTATTATTGTATTTATTATATTATTTTATATATTATTCATATTTATTTAAGTATGTTTTATATTATATTGTAAATTTATATTTATACTATTAATTATGTAAGTAATGTATACGATTAACGTTTTACCGTCTAAATACTCTGCCCAAATATTTCTGTAAATTTTTTTTTTCTTTCTTTTATGATGTTTCTTTTTGTAAAAATAATTCTAAATTGATTCCTTTTATTGGTTGCCTGGTAGAAATCGCTTGTAGCGATAAGGCCGCCACATTGTCAATATATTTATTATTTATAGTACCTAATTGTGAAATTGTATTTTATTTGGCAATAAAGAGTATTTATTATTATTTTTTTTTTTTTATGATTTCTCATCTCGGCTTGCGCCGGTTTTTTTTAAGGCATACACGGGCCTAAGCCAAGTGCATGTCAGATAGGGTAGAGTTCGGAGGGCTTGAGTGTGACTGAGCGATAGTGTTAGGTTGGGTTAGTGACATGTTTGTTTCCTGTTCGGTCTGTAAAAACTTTCTCACTATCCGGCACGTGTTAAGGATAGCAGCTTTCTTATTATTATATGACGAGTCATATATTACTGAAATATTAACAATTAAGAATTTAAAAAAATATATATAGGGTAGAGTGTTTAACAGTGAACCATGAAAAAGTTTAACATTCATAACTCAACCCTTTGTTAATATAATAAAATACTTTTTTCACTGAAGGATACATTATTTATATGACTATTATACGGCATACTTATTATCGACCAAAACATTATAGATAACAGGCTATTTCAGTTTTTTTTTAAAATGGGAAATGGCTCACTGTGTCCACTGCATGGGACACAGTGAACCGGGGGATATGTCAACAGTGAACCATGACGTACACAGTGAACCATTATACAAAGTTTACGGTTAATGACAATGAATTTTGCCATTATTCGTGGTTTGGAAACTTAAGCCAAGGCAATAAATAACACATCTTGATAAGTTATTTTTTATTAGATACTTTGTTCAACAATGTTATAAAAATACTTAGTCTAATAAAGAATTTTAATACTTCAAATAACAATCATGTCTTAGGCTTAAAGAGATCAATTGTTTAATTCAGTCTTACTAGATCAATCTTAAATTTGTAATACGTTTTTATGAGAAAATCAAAATAAAAAAATTAAAAAGGAAAGTTCAAAAGTGACAGGTTAACAGAAAACTTATACGTTGCTGTACGGCGACTACTACCTTCTACCTTGGGATTTGATAATATGTATTTGATATCATTACTTGTCACCATTGCCATATCAGGTTCCATAGGTTCAGCAAAAGAGTGATAAACTTTACTTTTTAATTTTAAATATGAAACAGAATAGTCGTAACCATCTTCTGGAGAATCATCAATAATTTTTGCAACATAATAGCATTTTTTCTTCTTTTTCTCTGATTCAATCAAAATAATTACAAAATCTCCAAAAGTTGGACGTCGGGGAAGAGGTGAAAAGTCATCGGTCAATATGACTTCATCATTTTCACTGTCACTTAAGAAATCGTCTCCACCGGATGAAGAACCGCTTGCGTAGAAGGTGCCATCACTGGAATCATCGTCAGTTATAGTTTCTGTCTTCTTGGATTTCTTATTATCTTTAAACAGATCCCCTGTTTTTACTTTCTTTAGTTTGAATTTGTCCTTGTTTTTCCTTGTAGCTATCAAGTTTTTCTCAGGTGTGTCAGTGGCTATCATACTTCTTCCAAGGGGTCTGCGTCTTTTGGTAGTTTTTCTTGGGCCGACTTTCAGAGGTGGTCTAAAAATTTTTGGAGAAATAAAGTTTGTTGCTGTTTGTGAAGTTGAAGCTTGTTCTTGAGAAGTATCGATTTGAAAAACTTGTTCTTGAGTGTCTATAATACTAATATTCTTGTCTTGTTGTATTAGTGCCACTTGTTGAGAGTTGATCGGATCAGGTATGAATGGTGATGGCTGCTCTTGTAAAACAGAAGGAGAAGTGGCAGTAGGGAGTAAACGGAGATCATCTTTATCAATATCTGCATTTGTTGCATCATTTTCTTTATCTTTTTCTGGTCTGTCTGTAACCGAGCTTGGTAAAAAATCCTCTTCTGAAAATATTGACTCGTTATAAGGAAAAATACCACACTTAGTAAATGCATTGGTGATATTTACAGGCGTCATTGCTTTTAAATAGGCCTGTCCCACACATTGAGCAACATGATAGATTGTTAGTGATTGTCCTGGGTTCCTTAGTAGCCAAGAGTCAACTGCAGAGTTATAGTAACTTTTAAACGGCCCGTTCAATCCTACATCCAATGGTTGTAGTCTTGCTGTTGTATGCGGAGGTAGTGTTAGAAGCGTAACCCCAGAAGACTTAGCCACGTTCAGAGCCTCTAATGACAAATGGCTTTCGTGATTGTCTAATATCAAAAGAGCTGGATTTTCTTTTGAAGCGGAGGTATGGTTTATGAAATGCTTCATGACGTCCACAAATATATCGGCATTCATCCATCCTGATGACGCTGCTAACCCGAGAGTCCCAGGAGGAGCACCATGAAGCATATGCGTTTTAAACTTCTTTCGTGGAAAGACCATTGCTGGAGGTATAGCTTGACCACTGGCCGAAACAATGCAGCATGTAGTCACCAATACACCTCTTTCAGCACTAGTGATTTTAGAGACGTTTCTCCCTTTAAGGGCAAGGACCTTTTGCGGGCGTTGCACCGTTGTGGTTGACGTCTCATCTAAATTGTAAACACGTGTCCCATTCCCGAAATTAGGAGACCGTTGCATCGCTGTTTTTAAATTTTAAAAAAATGATTGGACGTTTATTTCGTTAAAAGCTGAGGCTCGGGCTAAACTGCATGGTTCTGGTTTTTTTAAGCTTAAGTCTGTATGTTTCCTTTTGAAAGTCCTGAACCATTCTTTACCTGCAATTTTATTTTCTTCCCATGATGGAGGAACTTTGATATGGTTAATAGTTGCCATTTGATAGGCCAATCTTCGGGTGTCTTTTGCTGTGAGGCCGTAAAATTTGTTGGAACATTCGATAACATATTCCTTTAATTGCAATTCTTGGTACGGTGTAAATACTGAATTGACTTCGTAATTCGGAATTAAATTTATAGATTCATCTTGTTCAAATTTTTTAACGTATCTTCTAACAGTTGGGTAGGGTATTTCGCACTCTTTTGCTGCTTTGCGAATACTCTCTCCGTTTCGAACTAATCTGATAGCGTGCAACATATTTTCATTGGTGTGACCTCCAATTTTCCTTTTCTCTTTTTTTGTTCGCCCCATCCTAAGGCAATAACATTAATACTGATTAATATATTAAATTATATATTTTTACTATGATTAATACATTGGCATACTTCATCAATAAATATAAATAGAGAGTCATCTTAAACTTGCAAAATGATTGCCTACATAGGATAAATTTTAGCTGGTACACAGTGAACCGGTTCACTGTTTAAGCAATGCTCGTGGTTCACTGTGTACTGTTCTACCATTTTAAACTATAGGTTATATAAAAAATAAATCGAAAGACTAAAAGTATTTACTGCATCTTTAAAAGATAAATAGCTAATTACTACAAACGTTTTAAAAATAAAAATGAAGGAAAACAATTCCTACGAGGATTTATCAAAAAAGTTCATACTTACGTTTTATTTTGTTTTTTTGTCTAAAATATCTTAACGTCCACGTGCACGGGTGTCACTTGGCGCTAGCCGTTCTTTACTGAATGGCGGTCGGCGCGGTAAAGATCATGACCTTTCGTGTTCTTAGCACGGTCTGGCAACGTCGCGTTTGTAAAGTATAATGTGTGGTTCAGTGTGTACCTCTGGTTCACTGTTAAACACTCTACCCTACATATATGTATAAAAATTTAAAACGAGTATAGAAGTCATATATTACTGAAATATTAACAATTAAGAATTTAAAAAAATATATATACATATATGTATAAAAATTTAAAACGAGTATAGAAAGAGATATATAAAATAAGGCAAAAAATTAATTTACTAAAAACGGCGCTCTTAGGCACCTTCATAATTAATTGAGTTTATATACCTTTGTTCGGCAATTTTCTTGGCGGGGCAATCTATTTCACCTGTTTTGTGATTACTTATTAGGTTTATTGAAACGGGAACATGTTGCACACTTAGGTTCCTCTGCTTTTTTCTGGCACTCATTTGATGAGTAGAACTCCACAGTGTCCACAGGTACAAGTTTCTGCCCGGCATGACTTCGCTGCATGTCCATACTGCTGGCATTTAAAACACCTAGTACATAACTAAAGTAAAGTCCCTCACCGGACAGGACGACCAGTTAACAAAGACTCTTTCTTGAGAAATGAGGGCTTTTCTTATTAGGGCAGGAACTTCGATTACATAGTTACAGGTCTCTGCTTCTTTCTTTCCAGACTTATGGCTAAGTTTAATGGAGGACAGGATATTTTCACGACTATCACTAAGTTTGTTCGAAAGATTTTGCTCATATATACACTTAAAAACTTCTTGTTCCTGCATTGATGTGGGCACCCCAATTATGACAATTCTAGGGTTTCGCTTGCTTGGTTCATCTACGGTAAGGCCACAGGATGACAGCTGGACTGACTGCTTCAGTTTTTCGACATCTCCTTTCGAGTCAGTGCTAATAATAACCCCACCATTTTTTGTTTTGCGGAGTCCTCTAACCTGCAGCTTCATTTCACCGGGGCTAATAATCTGCTGAACAAGTGATTTGGTGGCCTCGCTAGTCTTTAATTTGTCCTTGGGGTAAATTGCTACCGAGCTTACATTTGCAGGTTTAATAAAACTATTATTGGTCTTAATCATATCTGCGTAAGTAACTTTTGTCAAACTTGGTTTAGCGGACTCCAGGATTTCTTCTTTAGGTCTTGAAATTGGTTAGACAGCTCTTGTTTTTCTTTAAGCGCTTGTATTAACGTACGGCCTTGAAGTGCTTTCTGCTTGAGGGATTGGTATGTGATAGCCAGTTGGGATGCACCATGGCCAATCTTTCGACAGAGAGAGCTGATCCGAAGGTTTTGCTCGGTATTCATTTTTCCTTCACCAGAAATTGCGCAAACTTCATTGAGGCAAGCTTCAATGGATGACATCAAATTTTGAATTTCGGGCGTTGAAATTATTTCCATGTCGTCTTCATCTGGTACTGGAGGTGGCTTTGAAGAAGGCGTTGGAGGTGGGCTGCGGCAAGTTTTACCACTTCGATTGAAGGGGCTGCTATCCATTATTTTGTTTTTATTTAATTAAAACGTATCATTTCAAAAACACAAATAATTCTAAATAAGTATCTATTTGCAATATCTATTGTCACAGAAATTAATTTGCGCTGATTCAAATCTAGGTCGAGTAGGTACTATTTGCTTTAATTTAAAATTGTATAAATAAACTAAAAACACGTCCGATCCATTTGGCGATTGAAACTCTGAAAAGATTTTAATTGTTTGAATTGATTCTGTAGTGCCTTTATTTAAAATAGAAGTTGGTTTTTAATAAGATAAATAATGTTAAGAATTTTAAACATTTTAAAGTTTGCAAGTCATGGGCTGTTCACTTCATTGGTCTGTCCGACTGTGAAGAAAAGGCACTCGGGTAAGCAACCCTGGCCTCCCTAGACAACAAAAGCATCCTCTCGATGGATGCGGTATCCTCATAATACCTTTTCCTTCCCGCCACTCATAATTCCCTTCCAAACTGACCCAATCCTTTCTTATCCGAAAAGTCGGAGAGAAGCCGTTACGATGAGAAGGGGACCAGTCGACCTGCATTGCCACACGTCTCGTCTTGTCCCCCAATCAGGCAAAAAGAGGGCAGGGGAACGTGAAATTTTTCTATGAAGGTATAAATTGGTAGAATAATTGCATTAAATACTCAATTCAATTCTTGTAGTTTTGGCAACCAGCTGTCGATACTAAGCGACTAGCTATTACTGCCAGTATCATGTGATGGAATAGACACGGTATTAAGAATTAAGGTTAATGTAGTATTGACATAGCAATTGATGCGCGACGTAGACCGGACATTGAGTTACCTAAAACAATAGGACATCACAGTTAGTACCATCACCAACAAATAAGTTTAACCTACTAGAGTTAGTAAACATAAATTAATAATATATACAACAATTAACTACATATCTACTGCATTAAATACTGTACACAAAGTTCACGAAAAACCTGACGCCATCTTGACGTTCACCTTTTTTACGACGATGAATGTTTGTTGAGGAATAAATGATAAGATTGATGAAGTTTGCGAGGTGATGAATGCCAGGGCCCTACTTCATAAAACTCAGATCGATTGACAAATGGACTACATTATGTAAGAGCGAATCAAGCGACAAAATTGAAAAGAATGAGTTTTGAATGCAGATCGATTCTAGGCATGATAGCATAGCTTGTGTCATGGGATACCATGTAGCGAACTAGGGGGGAACATAGAATATAAATACATATAAGTATAGATACACGCCCTGACCCGGAACACTTTTTTTTCTTGTCCCGCGCGGTAATCGAACCCGCGACCACTGGCGTCTGAGGTTTACCCCATCGTCATCCGTCTGGGGCTGCCATTGAATGAATTCGTTTTGTAGTTTTATATTGAAATTTAAAATATTGATGGCAGCCCTCGACGGATTTTCTTGCTCTTTTTATAAATTTCATAGGGAGTTGAATACCTATGTTATTGCGACATCTACATCTTCGAGAACCGAATAAGTAAGCGTAGGGAAGTGCTATGAAAACGAATAGTATGTTGTTCATAATATGGCCGACTCTGTGTGAGATCAAGTGAACTTTTAAAAAAGCTTTTAACGTTAATTATCTCTCGTCACATAAATCATTTCAGTCGGGGGATTTTTTATTATTTTATTCTTTTTCAATTACTTTTTAAACGTCGCGTCGTGGGTTTTTCAAAATTTTTATTTTGTTTTTTATTAGGTAATATCCTAGCGCTTGAAAAAATAAATAAAAAAAGGAAGGCATGTTGATGGCTAAATTTTTTCAAAGCATTTAAACAGTACTTAGAAAAAACAACCAATATCTTTTTACAGTTTTTACGTCTCAAGTATTTTTTAAAGGTTTTAATGTGAGTTTTTGGTATTTTTTAGTGTTCTTATTGCCAACTTTTTTAGCTGTAAAATTTTTATGTCTGTAGCAAAAAGTATGCGATCACCTACGTTGTCTAAATACGAGGGTCATTTGAAAAGTTCTTAGCCTAACATTGTTAGACTCGTCGGTATATTTTATAACTATCCTCATTTTATAGCTACATTATTTAGCAACAAGTATGCACAGTTTAGTTTATTTGCAATAATTAATTGTTCGTTTACACGTGATACCGTAAGTCAAGTCAGAGCAATTTTTGAAAATGGATAAAATTGAACATCGTGCAGTGATAAAATACTTGTATTTGAAAGGTTTAACTCCAAAAGCTATACATGAAGACATGTCTGCCACTTTAGGTGAGTCCGCTCCTTCGTATGCGACTGTTAAAAATTGGGTGGCAGAGTTTAAACGTGGTCGTGAGTCCATTCAAGATGAGCCCCGTAGTGGCCGGCCCTCGACGGCTTCCACTGATGAAAACAAAGAAAAAATCTGTGATTTAATTTTATCTGACCGAAGATTGACAGTCGAGGAAATAGCTAAGACTGTAGGCATCTCTTCTGAGCGAACACATCATATAATTACTTCTGAACTTGGATTCTCTAAGGTGTCTGCGCGGTGGGTACCGCGGCTGCTTTCAGTGGAACAAAAACGCAACCGACTCACAACTTCCCGCGACTGTTTAGAGTTATATGAAGCTGATCCACAGGAATTTATTGAAAGATTTATAACCATGGATGAAACCTGGGTTCACCACAATACACCTGAGACAAAAGAACAGTCGAAACAATGGAAAAGGGCAGGATCACCCACCCCAAAGAAGGCAAAAGTGGTTTTATCGGCTGGCAAAGTCATGGCATCAGTTTTTTGGGATGCAAAGGGTATAATTCTGGTGGATTATTTAAAAAAGGGTGAAACAATAAATTCTGATTACTACTGCAACCTGCTGCGGCTTTTGAGAGAAAAAATCAAAGAAAAACGTCCAGGTTTATTGAGGAAGAAGGTCTTGTTTCATCAGGACAATGCACGCGTTCACACTTCTGTGCAATCCATGGCAGAAATCCATCGGTGTGGCTTTTAATTGTTACCTCATCCCCCATATTCACCGGATTTAGCACCGTCAGACTTCTACCTGTTCCCAAAGCTGAAAAAATTTTTAGGTGGTAAACATTTTTTTACAAATGAAGAGGTCATAGCCGCCGTAGACGCTTATTTTGAGGAGTTAGACGAAGATTTTTTTAAAATGGGTATCGAAGCCTTACCGGGTCGATGGAAAAAGTGTATTGAGCTCGGGGGAGAGTATGTTGAAAAATAAAAATATAATCAAAATCATGTGGTTTCATTAAGTACGTTAGGCTAGGAACTTTTCAAATGACCCTCGTATGTACTTACTTATTGCTAAATAAATACTCATCCGAACTCAGTAAAGAAAAAATTAAAATGGCCGCCGTTTCCAAACAATTGGGGCAAAATGCCTTTTTACTTTGGTTTTCAACCGATTTCCACAAAAGGAGGAGGTTCTCAATTCGTCTGTATGTTTTTTTGTCGATAAAATGTATTATATATTACGTCTCTTTCTACGTCACGATCGTATTAGCTCTGTTAAAAATAATTAATTTCGTGTTTATTTTTACCGTACCTACTTGTATTTAAAAAGTGTATTTAACTATTGATCTTAACATTGTTCGTCAGTGTAAATGATCGCAACACGATAACTACTTAAGAAGTGAAGTTAAAAAGACAATAAGTAACCAGGAATAATAGGTTAGTGTACTTCATACGCTGCTCAATATTGCAGAAAGTTTACTAAGAACAGCTACCTAGAAGTAATCTACATATCAAGTGCAAGATTTAAAGTTTATACGGTTAGTGTCCAAATTTCAAAATTAATTAGAATAAATAATAACTCAAACCAAAACATAAATTGGTTTCCACCCTCGAAGTTCAAAATAAACAATTATCATCTGTTTGGTTTGACAGAGTCGAACAAGTGTGAAGTGTCAGAGTTTGATTGAGGAAGTGTTGCCATTCAAAATAAATTTTTAAGGCCTGTTCCACACATTCATTCAATCATCTCCACAGATTATCACCCACTGTTAATTCAAATTTAAGGAAATAAATGAAGGAAAGAATTAAATCTTGTATGTGTCAATTGCTACCGTATCAAATCGCAGAATAACTAATTAAAATGCCTTATTCCTGTGCCGGTTGTAAAGAAGAAGTAAAAAGACAAAGAGTTGTTTGCTGTAAATGCAAAAACAGTTTTCACCAAACCTGTGTTAATTTTTCATCGTCGAAGCCTTTACCAGCATCTAAAATCCCACCTGGCTGGTCCTGCCCTGACTGCATAGCTAAAGCTCGTAAACCTGGAGATAACACCAACACTCCCATACGTTTAGTCAGAACTGACGACACTGGTAAAAGCGGAACAGCAGTGCGAGCACGGTTCTTCTATCACGATCGTGTTTACGCTTCCGAATTAAGCGATTATTGTCTATGATCGGTAGCACAGTTCTCCATCACGATCGTGATGTCGTGTATTTAAGTAAACAAAGGTCCGGTTTCATAAAAACATAATTTCAATGTTGCCATACGGTTTTTCAATTATCAATGATGGTTTTCAATCTAATTCACGAGTATCCTAGCAACAAAAAACTGAATTAGGGACTAAATTAAAAACTTAAATGTCATGTTGCCTCCATTGTTGTTGTTTGTTAATTTGGGAAATATGTAAACGGCTGGTTGGTTGCCAATTAACCAAAAGAAGAAGAAGAAGGGAATTATTTATTAAAAATGAATAATATCAAATAAATAATATGCGTAATATATGTGAAGATCCAATTTATACAGGAAGCGATAAATATACTGCAACTTGCTTTTCTTCCAAATGAGGAAAAGAATATTGACTTCGATCCACTTGTTCAAGAGAAAACATTAAAGCGCATAACACGGTTCTTCCAACACAAGAAATATGTGATTTATAGTACTTCTTCTGCGATACGAATGTAATAGAAAGTTTCGTTTTTGAAGAAGACACCATTCAATAAAAATCCTACTCGGTATCAATAAGACTAGATGCTTATGCTTTAAACTAGATACTATACTTTCGGGGCATAATTACTGGATCGAGCCGATTGAAAAGGACCAATGAATAATATAAATAAAGCAGCTTTATGTCTATAGTTTTAACATTTTATTTAAACTGTATTTTGTTTATATTAATAAAATCTGATACCCACTTTTATGAAGTTTTGTCATTACTGCAAATCCTATTTATTTGTTTTTGAAAAACTTAACTAAAATATGATGTATTGTATGGGTCAAAAGCCACTTCAAGGTTTTCGCAGATATACATACAGTATTATAAACAAAACAAGCATGGTTAAGTTTAGTAACCTTATAGTGTTAAAGCCTTATAAGGAGCAGTGAATATTTATGAAAATTAAATGTATCTGAAATACACTAGGTATGTTGTGTTTTTCTGAATGGAACGATAAAAGTAATACTGAACTAAGTGATATACATGTACAGTATTACTTTTCTGTAAGTAAGGTCTGGCCACTTTGAGGGGAATTTATTGTGATAAATTAAACGGGTACAAGGTTTTCAATTTTAATAGTTTTTTATTTTAATATTCTACAAGATATCTGAAATATAAAATACACTTATAAAAAAGCTTCTCAATGACTTAACTGCGAAAAACAACTTGAAATCATATAAAAAGGCATTGTCATTCACATTTCAACTTACTTAACATATTAATTTACTTTTAAATCTGTCTGACAATGCTATAAAACTCTATGCTAAAATCAAAACCTTCGACAATACAGACCGTTACATTTCAGTGAGGTAAAATCTTAATAAACAAATAATAACATTTATAAGGCAGGTTTGGTTGTATGGTTGAACATAAAACATGTTTACTATAAGTTTAGACCTGGGTCTCCATGAGTGTATTCTACAAATAAAAAACATTTTCGATTATAATCTATAATCTTTATTAATACGAGAGCATTGCATAGTTGTTCAATTATTAAGGTAATTTGAAATATGACACCTATAGTCATACAATAAGTTTAGTAAACAATACATGATAAAATACACAAGTATACATAAGACAAAATACCTATAGCCTTAAGAGGTCTTAACTGATTGAAATTTAAAATGAGATATTGATTTATATAACAGTATTATTATTTAAACATTAATTTATTTGGTTTCATACTGTCCGGAGTACATGATAGATTCTGTATGGTAGTAGTCTAGTTTACGGAGCATTGAATGGTTTTTGAAACCTTAATATTTGTAAAATACTCGAGCTATGCCAATGGGAACAATAAAAGTAAGACTGGACTGAGTGATATACAGTTGGGCACAATCTTTTAGTAAACAAGTTATGACATAGTACGGTCCTTGCACACCATATGAAACAAACCCTCTGAACTCAATATGCGATTGGTATGGGGATTGAGGTATGTTGTGTTTGTTATTCTGAATGGAACAATAAAATAATACTGAACTTAGTGATATACATGTTCAGTATTACTTTTCTGTAAGTAAGGTCTGGCCACTTTGAGGGGAATTTAGTGATAAATTAAATGGGTGCAAGATTTTCAATTTTAATAGTTTTTTTATTTTAATATTTTACAAGATATCTAAAAAATAAAATACACTTAGCTTCTCAATGACTGAACTGCGAAA
Organism: Stenoptilia bipunctidactyla; assembly: GCA_944452665.1. Lineage (NCBI taxonomy): Eukaryota > Metazoa > Arthropoda > Insecta > Lepidoptera > Pterophoridae > Stenoptilia > Stenoptilia bipunctidactyla. Next base: position 18,666,975 of record OX101728.1, read on the forward strand.
AACAACTTGAAATCATATAAAAAGGCATTGTCATTCACATTTCAACTTACTTCACATATTAATTTACTTTTAAATCTGTCTGAAAATGCTATAAAACTCTATGCTAAAATTAAAACCTTCGACAATACAGACCGTTACATTTCAGTGAGGTAAAATCTTAGTAAACAATTTATAGGATTACTTCACACTTAAATAAACCTGGTCACTTTATAATTGAATGGTTAGTATTTGAAATTCCTGATGCAAGTAGGTTCCAAACAAATAATAACATTTATAAGGCAGGTTTGGGTGTATGGTTGAACATAAAACATGTTTACTATAAGTTTAGACCTGGGTCTCCATGAGTGTATTGTACAAATAAAAAACATTTTCGATAATAATCTATAATCTTTATTAATACGAGAGCATTGCATAGTTGTTCAATTATTAAGGTAATTTGAAATATGACACCTATAGTCATACAATAAGTTTAGTAAACAATACATGATAAAATACACAAGTATACATAAGACAAAACATAGCCTTAAGAGGTCTTAACTTATTGCTTTATATAACGGTATTATTATTTATACATTAATTTATTTAGTTTCATACTGTCCGGAGTACATGATAGATTCTGTATGGCAGTAGTCTAGTTTACGGAGCATTGAATGGTTTTTGAAACCTTAATATTTGTAAAATACTCTAGCTATGCAAATTGGAACAATAAAAGTAAGACTGGACTGAGTGATATACAGTTGGGCACAAACTTTTAGTAAACAAGTTATGACAAAGTACGGTCCTGGCACACAATATGAAACAAACCCTCTCAACTCAATATGTGATTGGTATGGGGATTGCAAATTAAAGCTTGCATATATGTTATATGATGTTTCCAAACCCAGCAAACTCTTTGGTTCACTTAAATTTTAAAGTTTGCTTATTGCGGCATAATGAAAACATGCAATGATCAAAGTATTTATTATTTTTTTCAAAATCGCAACATCACAAGTCCTAATTCACTTTGTATTAGCTTTAAAAGAATTATTGTGTACACTAAAATCACTGTTCACACTTATTTCTCTCACATTTTAAACTTCATTCTTATCCTTGTAAGATATTATGTTTATTCCATTAAGTATGCTAGTTTCTTTATTTTCTTATTTATATTTGTAATAGGCATTTCTCTTCAGTTTTAAAGTTTCTCCTTATATCTGAAACAAAACAAAACAAAATGATTAGGATTTGTATTATGTGTCATATACTTATTAAAGTGTATTGGTCAATTGTTAACTTTTTACTAAACCTTAATTTTTTTATAGTAGGTAACCTATAGATGATAAAATTTTATATGATTTAGGAATAGCATTGTGGAGTTTAACAGAGATTGTTTAACATAGCCTGCGATATAGCTACAGATATGGGAAATCTTTATAAATCAATCTTTCTGCATGTCCAGTAACTCTTGTTCATTCCTAGCTTTAGCTTCCAATATGTAATTTGAAGGCAGTGTCAATAAACTCAGAGATAAATAGTGGTTTGCAGGGTTCGTAAGGTAGCCTTGCCTAAAATAGTTCTCACACACGATTTTTAAGCAACAAAAAAATTTTCAATGCCCGTCGTTTTTCCCTTAGTATTGGTGCTGCAAAACTCTTCAAATGATATTAGTTAAAATACACGTAGGAACTTACCATTATATGAACAGGCAATCCATTAGATCGTCTCCGCTGCAAATCTTGTTGTAAATTTAAAACAAGGACAGTGGCGATGTCTTCATTAATGCGAAATAGCTTATTATTTGGATTATTGGCGTCCCGTATCAATCTTCTGGATATCATTTGCATAGTAATATATCTCCGCCTCTCTTCCTCGGCAATTAATGCGAATCCAAAGTCCTTACAAAAGACATGGTCGGCAAGCTCAAAGGGATTGTTAGCGTCCCGTATTAATCTTCTGGACATCATTTGTGAATTAATGTATCTCCTCCTCTCTTCCTCGGCAATTAATACGAATCCAAAATCCATTATTTCACTAAAATATGAGCGCGAGTCAAATGGCGGCTTCACGATTTTCACTCTACAAACTTTTTGACAGTCGCCACCAGGTCGTCTTCTATGAGTTCCATGCTACTGAATTCGGTTTACTCGGTAATTTCGTGATAGATTCGAGATACATTACCAATCGTGAGGAATCGTGTTGTCTATGCTACCGTTAACAGCTATCACGAAAATAACCGTCGTTTATGTCAAATACACGATCGTGAAAAGATCCGTGCTAGCACTGCAGATACGGAAGCGAACTCAGATCCCGAAACAGATGCCGATAGTGAAAACTCATTATTTGATAAAAAACTTATCTTGTTAATGCAGAAAGAAATCAAAAAAACGTTGACGAGAGAACTACCTACCATTTTGAAAGCTACTTTAAAGAAAGAACTGTCTCCTCTTAAACAAGACTTAGACGAGTTAAAAAGTGCTATTCAATTTATAAGCGATAAAGCTGAAGATTTAGAGAAAGCTATCAAACACATAAGCACAAAAGTCGAAGGGTTGGAGACTGATATAAATAAGACTAAACAATCCTTGAGCAACCTTGAAAAGCGAATAAACTATCTGGAACAGCAACTTCGTGAATCAAATTTAGAACTCCACGGCATAACAGAGACAAAAGGCGAAAATTTGAACACTATTGTATGTGACTTGGCAAAATCAGTATCCTATGATTTAAATCCATCGCAAGTTATTGGATGCACACGTGTTGCTAAATTCAACAAAGCGCACAATAGACCTCGGACTGTAGTGGTAAAGCTTCCTAGCCGCCGCCATCGTGACGAGTTCTACTCAGCGGTGTCTAGATATAATAAATCAAATCCAGACAACAAGCTAAACACTACTCACGGTGGATTGTCCGGAACGCGATCTCCAATTTATGTCGCTGAACACCTTTCCGTATTTAACAAACAATTGCATGCAGCTGCTCGTTTCAAGGCCAAGGAAAAGTCATACAAATTTGTCTGGGTACGAAACGGAAAAATATTTATCCGCAAAAGTGAATCTTCACCACCAATTGTTGTCGTCGACTTGAATATTTTAGAAAAATTGTAGTTAAATCATTCTATTTTTCCTATTATTTTGTCTTTTTTTTTATTAGTTTTGCTTTTTCTTTTATTTATAGTTTATGGTTGTTTCGATTTTTTATCAAAATGTTAGGGGCCTTAAAACAAAATGTTTGGAATTTTCAAAAAATGTGTCATTAAACAAATATGATATAATTTGTTTGACAGAAACGTGGCTTGATGAAACTATCAATAGTTCGGAATTTTTCGACATTACTTATACAGTCTTTCGTAGAGATCGACCAAAAGTATTTAGAACACACTACAATAAACATCACGGTGGAGGTGTACTGATTGCTGTAAAATCTCATCTCATATCATTTATTCAAGTGGATTGGCAAACTTTTGTAGAGGATCTTTGGATACGAATTAAAGTTGATAACTCATACATAAACTTGTGTACGGCGTATTTACCCTCTTATTTATCATATAACCATTTCGAAAACTTTTTGACAAAATGTGAAGACATAGTGCAAACATATCCTCAATGTTATAACTTAATTACAGGTGATTTTAATCTTCCAAGCATAAAATGGTCTCACAGACACTTTAAATCAGATAATGCAATATCAAACCCCAAAGTGGCACGTTTAAATGATTTCATGTGTTTAACCGGCATGTTACAAGTAAATGACATTGAGAATAGTAGTGGTAACATTCTGGACCTAATTTTTATTGGAATGGAGAACAAAATAACTACGGCAGCAGCTGCTGATCTCTGTAGCATTGACAAATATCACCCTTCGATTGAAGTTACTCTCCACAATATAAAGAATAATTTTTTGAAACCAAATTCTGAAAATCAATCATTTAAGTTTCGAAAAACAGATTATGAAAAAGCCAACAAGTTACTTTCAGAAATAGATTGGAATGTTTATATGGGCCTTTCATGTGAAGAATTTGTTCAAGAGTTCTATAATAGATTGTGGAGTGTAATAGAAAGCGTAACACCTAAGGGTAAATCAAAAAATACTCATTATCCTGTTTGGTTTTCAACAAGCCTAATAAAAATAATTCAGGAAAAAAATAAAATGCGTAATAAATTTAGAATTTATAATAATCCACGTGATTATGACGAATTCTCGTTACTTCGTAAAAGATCGAAAAAAATGATGAAGGAATGCTTTAGAAATTACATAAATTTTATTGAGACTAATTTAAACAATAACATTAAGACTTTTTGGCAATACACAAAATCAAAGAATCATAATGGACTATAATGATTCTTTGATAATGGACTATAATAACTGCAGATAATGGACGTGATATAGCTAATTTGTTTGGCGAATACTTTTCATCTGTTTATACATCTAATAATAACTCCACTCATTATATACCAGATTTTTCAGAAGGAAATTATAACATACACCATATTGACATCGCTGAAAATGACATATTGAAAATCATCAAATCTCTTGACATTGCTAAAGGCCCGGGATACGATGGCATCCCTGCATGTTTCATTAAAAACTGTGCAGAAACACTGGTCAAACCCTTAGCAATGTTATTTAATAAATCTCTTTCAGAAGGTGTATTTCCTAGCTTATGGAAATTAACAAAAATATTGCCCATTCATAAAAAAGGTGATAAATCTGATGTTTGTAACTACAGGCCCATAAGTATACTAAGCACTTTTCAAAAATTTTTGAATGTCTAGTTCATTCTCACTTAAGCAACTGTTCGAGCGCCGTCTTGAAATTCCATAGCAAATACATCGGCGATCGGATTTGGTGTTCAAGATTGAATATATTTTTTTTGCATGTAATATTATAAATTATAATGTTCTCCCCATTCTGTACCGGCAAGCAGCTGAATATAACGTGTTAAATTTGCTCTCGTGTATCATTTACGAAAATTATAAAGCTTCATTACTTTACATGGTCCATCGAAACCGGATATAAAAATAATCAAGGATTAAGTTCTGGCGAAAAGAAAAAACTAGATTTAGATAAAAATCTATAGAAGCAATAACTAATCACATTGAGAGGTTACATAATCAAGCTGGACAAAGGAATTTGGATTTAGTACGTGAAGAAAAACGGTGTTTATTCTGGATTATTAATTAAGTTAAAAACCCAGTACTCAATCAGGTAGTATAAGTTAAATTAAGGATCATTTATAAACCAGGTTAGTGGTTAGTAAAATACTTGTGTTAACCTACTACGTATTTCATGCTATTGTTTTTAGAAAACGTTGATATTTTCATTAAAGACTATTATTATTCTTTGTTCAAGTGATAATTATTATTAGTTTGCATTATTATATAATATAAATCGCAGCATTACTTCACATGTAACATAAAGTCTTTATATTGTAGAACCAACGTGGTCGTGCGTGATTGAGATAAAAACACAATACTATTTAAGTACCGAATTATTTCCTTTTTAGACCTACAGATTAAAACTAAGGGCATTATTATAACATATTTAACTTTAAGCATAATTAGTAATTAACTTAGTCAAAAATCATTTCATTGTTACAATAGCTAGATCAGTTTTGCAAATAAAATCACAAGTGCCTATGTAAAACTAAGTACCTACTTAGTTTATTTGCAAATTATTACTATTTTAGAATATTAGCTTTAATGCTATAAATTTACTGAGTGTATGGATTTTTAATGAAATGACATTTTAACCTTAAAACTCAAATCTACTTAGTTAACAACAAGATAAGTGTATTTGAAAAACCTTGTTTATTAGTTTAATAAAATTTATTGTATCAAATAAAGTGTTCTAATGTTTGCAATGCTCACCAATTAATAACTCGTTAATTTATAGTACCTATGGCTCATTGAATAAATTGTAACTTTGATTGTAACTTACCTATTCAAGTTTGTAGTTTTACTTAACCTATAACTATATCCATAGTAGGAAGTTATTTACATAATAAGATCATAATTGTTTATTGTATAAATTACAGGTTGGCTGCATCAGTCTCCAACAATCACCAAAATGAACGAAAAGGATTTAACCAAAAAAAGGGGAAGTTTCAAGGGACGTCTTACTATTTTTTCTAACTATATACAAACACTTGCTAAACCTTTGACTGAGCCCGACGCAAGAGAATTGCAATTACGCATTGGTAAGATTGAAGCATTATATGAACAATACGATGAGGTACAAGTACAATTAGAATGTTTAGTGGAAAACATGCAAACACAGTTCACTGAACGTACCGAATTCGAGACTCTTTACTATAAAGTTTTATCAAACGCTCAGGGACTCTTAAAAGAATTTAATGATTCTCAAAATGATAATTTATCGCACGTTAGTAATAATAAGTTCGTTAAATTACCTACCATTCAGTTGCCAAAGTTTAGTGGAAACTATAACGATTGGTTGGAATTTCATGATACATTTAACAGTCTGATTCACTCTAATGACGAAATAGATAATATTAATAAATTCCATTACTTGAGATCGTCCCTGGAGGGGTCTGCTGCTGTAGTCATTCAGTCAATTCAGTTTTCATCAAATAACTATTTAGTTGCATGGAAGCTTCTATGTGAAAGGTTTGAAAATAAGCGCTTACTGATTCAAAATCACGTCTCTGCCCTGTTTAATATTGAACATTTAGGGAAAGAGTCTTCTTTAACACTGAAAAGATTAGTAGATCAATTAAATAAAAACTTAAGAGCGCTTGAATCACTAGGTGAGCCCGTCACACATTGGGACACACTTTTGATTCATATAGTAACACAAAAACTTGATCAAAAAACTTACCGTGAGTGGGAAGAGTATAAAGGTAACTTTGATCATAATACTTCTATAACTTTTACTAATTTTCTACAGTTCTTGCGTAATCGTGCTGACTTACTAGAAACTTTAGAAGTATCTCGCAGTAATCAGTCAGCATTACATAGTAAATCAAACCCTAAATTAAGGGCTATGGTATCACAAAACTCCACTTCTTCAAACTGCACTTCTACAAAGGTTTGTCCTCGATGCAAAGATAACCATCATTTAAATAACTGTTCTCACTTCCTTGCTTTAACTAATGAATCTCGATTAAAACTACTACCTAGCTTCAAAGTATGTTATAATTGTTTACGTACAGGACATTTTGCGAATTCTTGTAAAAATACAGGGTGTAAAATATGTAAACGCAGACACAACACTTTAGTACACGTTAATCAACCAAAAACTATTTGTAGTGATAATAAAAATTATAATAATTTATCTCCAAACTCGTCCACGACGCCACCAGCGCCCTCTGCAGACGAGAATGTCTCACTTGCAGCGAACGTTGATTTGTTTCGCGGTCAAGGTCAAGAACAAACGCGTGATGTACTTTTGTCTACAGCTTTAATAAAAATTTATGATAAAAATCAATGTGAACATATAGTTCGGGCAGTGTTAGACAGTGGCAGTACGTCATGCTTAATGACAGAAAGTCTTTGTCATAAACTTAACTTGGTATCTGACGAAACTAATGTATCTATTCTAGGCATTAATAACGTTACATCACATGTAGGTAAAACATGTCGTGCTTACATTAAGTCGCTCAATGAACAATTTACGGCCGACATCTTTTGTTATGTTTTGCCATCGATCACGAATAATATACCGAGTCGAGAAATCGACATTTCAAATTTAGAAATACCCTCCAATATTTGTTTAGCTGACCCTACGTTTTTTAAACCTTCTCAAATTAGTATTTTGATAGGTGCCGACCTATATTGGGAGTTATTAGGTTCACAGCAAATAAGGTTAGGTACAAAAAATCCTGTTCTTTGCGAGACCAGGTTAGGGTGGATTATTTCAGGTCCTTTACCCATTAAAAATATAAACAAGCCGTGCATTGATATTAAATGTAATTTTACCACGATGAACTCAAATGTTTATACTGAAATCAATGACACAAAAATAAATTTAGAACGATTTTGGCAATTAGAAGAAATTGATACAAAATTACCTCATTACACACCAGACGAAAAGCTCTGCGAGGATTACTTTGTTAAGACTACAGTCCGTCTTGATGACGGCCGTTTCTGCGTTCGTTTACCGCTCAAGAAAGGCCCTGAGGTTTTAGGAGACTCATTTCACCGAGCTAAGAGATGTTTATTGTCATTAGAACGCAGGTTAAGTCAAAAGCCAGACCTTAGTCGAATGTACCACGATTTCATGTCGGAATATAAAGAATTAGGTCACATGACAGAACTTCATGAGGTCGATACAGACCGGCCGACTTATTATTTGCCTCATCATGGAGTACTAAGGGAAGGTAGCGTCACTACGAAGTTGCGCGTCGTTTTTAACGCTAGTTCTCCTACCACTTCAGGCCTCTCTTTGAATGATATTCAAATGGTAGGACCCACGGTCCAAGACGATCTTTTATCAATACTACTCAGGTTTAGGCAACATAAGTACGTCCTATCAGCAGACGTTGAGAAGATGTACAGAATGGTGGCCCTTGATTCGTCTGACAGACAGCTGCAGCTGATCCTTTGGCGCGAAAGTCCAAGTCATCAAATTAAGATTTTTCAACTCAACACTGTAACGTACGGTACTGCTAGTGCTCCTTTCCTTTCTACGAGGTGTCTTAAGCAAATAGCACTGGATTGTGCAAACCAAAATTGTGTAGACCAAGATTGTGCAGGTGCAGGTGTGCAGGTGCAACAACAGGTGGCACAAATCATTGAACACGATTTCTACGTAGATGACTTGTTAACAGGGGGTAATGATTTAAAATTAGTACAACAGATACGCAACGTAGTTACCGAAAAACTGGCCTCAGCAGGTATGTTATTAAGGAAATGGGTTTCTAATGAGCCTCAGCTTGTACCTGATGTAGCCAATTCACCTCTAAATATGAACATAGGATCAAACGAACCTAACAAATTACTGGGTCTGGGTTGGCACGCTGTGTCGGACACATTATGTTTTCCTATTACTTCTTCACATCCTAATAGCGATAGTAAGCGTGATTTACTTTCGGCTATAGCACGAATTTTTGACCCTTTAGGTCTGTTAGCACCTTACGTCGTGCAAATGAAAATACTATTGCAAACATTGTGGCTGCACAAGCTGACGTGGGATGAACCTCTACCAGCTGATATTCAAACGCGTTGGAACGTCATCATCAAAACATTACCTCTGTTAAATAATTTGAGCGTACCACGACTAGTTATTATAGTTTCTGACAAAAAGCCGGAACTCCATATTTTCATGGACGCATCTGAACGAGCGTATGGCGCATGCGTTTACGTTCGTAGCGTTAATGAAAACGGAGAAGTCTTAGTTCGTCTTTTAACAGCTAAAAGTCGAGTGGCACCGATCAAGCCGACGACAATTCCAAGATTGGAGTTGTGTGGCGCCTTGATTGGGGCTCGTCTTTTCGAAAAAGTTAGAACCTCACTTAGAGTTGATTTTAACCAGGCGTACTTTTGGACGGACTCCATGATTGTACTGGGTTGGTTGCGAATGCCACCTTCTAAACTTCAGCCTTTCGTGCGCAATCGCATAGCTGAAATTTTGGATAAGGCGGGCAATTATTCATGGAAACATGTTCCCACGCAACTGAATCCAGCAGATCTCGTATCTCGTGGAGTGGATATGAGTAATCTACTAAGTTTAGATCTGTGGTGGTCTGGTCCCGACTATTTAAAGGACGATCTTAATAAGTGGCCAACTCAACCTAAGTCTGTTGAGCTACCTGAAATTCGACCTAACGTTTCTTTTAATATGTGTGTTAAAGAAAGTCAGTATAATCAATTCATTGATTTTAGTCGTTTTTCGAATTATTTTCGTCTTATTCGTACTGTGGCATTTGTGTTGCGATTTATAAAATTGTGTAAAAAACAGGCCATAAACAACAATTATTTAGATGATCAAGAATTACGGGAAGCTCTGCAGGTCATAATAAAAGTAAGTCAATCTGAGTCATTCCCAGAGTATGAAAAGCTATTAGATAAATATGACCTACCTAAAAAGAGTCCTCTGTTAAAATTAAATGTATTTTTAGATAAAGACAACGTCATGCGCGTTGGAGGACGTCTTGATAATTCAACCTTTTCATACGATAAAAAACATCCTATTTTACTACAGTCCGCTCATTCATTCACAAAATTATTATTCAAACATGAACACAAAAGACTTATGCATGCTGGTCCTCAATTGTTACTTGCATCAATTAGGGAAACATATTGGCCTATAGGTGGTCGAAATTTATCAAAAGTAACTTATCATAGCTGCGTGCTATGCACTCGTATGCGTGGAAATATTGTTACACCCTTAATGGGTAATCTACCTCAGCAGCGACTCGTTCCAGGCGGCTCTCCTTTTGAGAACGTAGGTGTTGACTACGCTGGCCCTATTATGTGTGCTAGTCGTCAAGGAAGAGGATGTAGGCTTGTTAAAACGTACATTTCCATTTTTATTTGTTTTTCCACAAAGGCTGTACATTTAGAGTTGGTGGGAGATTTAACGAGCAATAGTTATCTACTTGCATTACGTCGATTTATAGCACGCAGAGGTAAACCAACCAATTTGTATTCGGACAATGGCACGTCATTTGTAGGAGCGTATAATGACATTTCTAAATTTTTAAAGGATAACTGCAATTCTCTCAGCGAAGGTTTAGCAAATGATAGCATTAATTTCCGTTTTATACCCGCGTATAGCCCCCATTTTGGTGGTCTTTGGGAGGCTGGTGTAAAGTCAGCAAAATATCATTTGCAACGAGTACTGGGTAATTGTAATCTTACATTCGAGGAATTGAACACTACGCTCACTCAAATCGAAGCAGTTCTAAACTCAAGACCTCTCACACCCTTGTCTTCTGACCCTGCGGATATGAACCCCTTGACGCCAGGTCACTTTCTTATCGGTCGTCCGCTAACATCATTGCCACAGCGAGATCTTGAGCAGTTTTCCTCAAATACTCTGACACGGTTCCACCGTATTGAACAACTCCGTCAACATTTCTGGAGTCGATGGAGTAAAGAGTATGTTGCAGAATTGCAGCAGCGTACTAAATGGCGTTCTTCAAAGAATGAGTTGAAGCTGAATTCTATGGTGGTGGTGAAGGAAGATAATTTGCCGCCGTTAAAATGGAAGCTTGGTCGAATTGTCGCTGTTCACCCTGGTCCTGACAACATTGTTCGCGTTGCTGACATAAGAACTTCTACCGGGGTGATAAGAAGAGCGTTCAGCAAGATTTGTCCATTGCCTGTGATGCATGATTCGGATTGAAAGCCCAGGGCTTTCAATGCCGGGGGGCATGTTCGAGCGCCGTCTTGAAATTCCATAGCAAATACATCGGCGATCGGATTTGGTGTTCAAGATTGAATATATTTTTTTTGCATGTAATATTATAATGTTCTCCCCATTCTGTACCGGCAAGCAGCTGAATATAACGTGTTAAATTTGCTCTCGTGTATCATTTACGAAAATTATAAAGCTTCATTACTTTACAGCAACCATTTTTCACACATAATCAGCTCCAGACAACATGGTTTTACTAAACGCAGATCAACACTGTCCAATCTTTTATCCTACACTAATAAGTTGTCAAGTTCTTTTCAGAATAAATCTCAGACTGATGCAATTTACACCGACTTTGCAAAAGCATTTGATCGAGTTGACCATAATATCTTACTTATAAAATTACATCACTTAGGAATTCATGGATCTCTATTGCGTTGGCTTAAATCATATTTATCTCATCGTTCTCAGCTTGTTAGTATCTACGGTTATGAATCGGCGCCATTTTTAGCGGTCTCGGGCGTACCACAGGGATCAAATTTAGGACCGTTGCTATTTCTTTATTTTATCAATGACTTGATAGATCAAATTGAAAGCGACTGTCTGGCATATGCCGATGACATAAAAATTTTTAGAACTGTCACATCTTTAAATGATTGTGCATTGTTACAAAAGGATTTGACCTTGATTGACGAGTGGTGTGTTTCTAACTGTATGCAGCTCTGCCCCGAAAAATGTCAAATAATATCGTTCACTAAGAAAAAAACTTTAATTAAATATATGTATAAAATTAAAGGGGTTGAATTGCAAAGGGTAAGCACTATAAAGGATCTTGGAGTAGTGTTTGATAGTGAAATGACATTTCGCTTCCATTATGACCATATTTTGTCAAAAGCAAATAAATTATTAGGGTTTATTTTAAGGACAACAAAACCATTTCGAAACTCTGACAGCATAAAAATACTCTTTATGTCACTAGTGCGAAATATCCTAGAGTACTGTAGCCCGATTTGGGATCCTATTTACGCTGTTTATGTAACTCGTATTGAATCAATCCAAATGAAGTTTGCCAAGCACCTTTGTATTAAATCTAGACTTCGAAGAGTGCTTCCGGACTACGCTGACAGAATGAAACACTTTCACCTGACGTCTTTGCAGTCTCGACGCTCTTTGTTTTCTTTAATTACATTACATAAAATAATTAGAAGTAAAATAGATGGCAACTTGATCCAATATCTTAATTTCAAATTCAAGAAAAAAGCTGCAAGACATCACACATTATTTGAAATACCATATGCGAATAATAATACTTATTTTAATGCCCCTCTCCATAGAATGTGTAGACTGTACAACACCCTTGATAATGATATTGATTTGTTTAATGATTCTTTGCTACGCTTTAAAGCGAAAATAATAAAAGCATTAAGTACCTAGTAAATTAATTTGCAAAACTACTTAGGTTTATATTAAATTTAGTATTTATATGTATTAAATTTTGATTTATTTTAAATCGTAATATTTTTTTTTAACAGAGTTTTATTTTTGTTTTTATATAAATGTAGTGCATAATTATTATTGAATTGTAAACTAAAAATAAGTTATCTATTTCTAAGATGTAACTAAGTAATAAGGTTTACAGTTTGTTATTGTGCCATGAAATAAATAAATAAATAAATAAATATTACTTCGCCTTCACGGGTCCGACACCGATGACCAGACACACTATAATAGTACATTATGATATAAGTGCGGTAAGTTGAAAATCACAGCCGAGGCGATATTACTAGCCCGAGCCATCGGCGAGGGCTATAAGGAAGCTGAGCCTGTAATTTTCAAAGCGCACGTATGTCATACGATGTTTTATAACATATTTACGAGGAAATACTTTCGACTTTTTACTCATATGGCCATCTGAGCGTCTTTTTAGAAATGCTAGCAAGTTGGAGTATGTCCCCGACCGCCCAAGGGGGAGCGGCGAGGTATGTGGGGATGATCCGGCAGAAGGCCGGACCCACCCACTAAAAACCTCCAGGTGTACCTCATCCGCCATAAGTGGAGCTCACGGTACCGCCATTGGCATTACCCGTGAGCCCCGGCGGGTTGCACTCAGCCTCAGCCGAGCGCCCTCCGACGACGGAAATGGTCCAGTACACAAGACCATTTTCCCACCATAGACTTCTATAAGTCCTAAAAACCAATTTTTTTTTCATGGCGTGGTTGCAATTGTCGAAAAAAGAAAATTCGGTCTAGCTCCAATAGTTCCCGAGATATTGGCCCTCGAATCCCATGGCCGCGCCGTTCTCCAATTCCAAATTCTTTGATTTGAATTATTTTCATAGTCCAACATCGAAAACAGCCGGTATTCGTGTCCAGGGCTTGGCCTTTATTTGTCGAAAGTAATGAAAGTACCCGCAACTCATGGTTTATCATCAGTCCAACACAATTGATGAAAAACAAAAGTTATATGGCCGCGCGGTTAAAACGGTTTTTGAAAGGCTGATATCTCATGAACCAAACAAGACTGGGATATGAATCATGTATTGAATTCTTCGTCATTTCAGGCTCTTTCAAATTAAATCCTAAAACCTAATTCTAAAACCTGCAGATATTCATAAAAAACAAAACTTTCCAAAATGAATGGGTAGGGTGACCATGTGTTATCTTGAAAAGTTTGAATTACGTAAAAAATATTTTATAGTATACCGAGAACTTGTCTTCATACCTCTATAAAATAAACTTAAATTTGCTATTAAAATGAATACAGTTTGTTAATAGATTATTTTTGAAGTTCATTGCTCACTGCCGTCCTTCATTATTTTCTATCGGTGAATTTTATTTATTAAATTTAAGGAAAGCTTGTCTTTGTACCTACATAGTCAGCATCGCTTAATATCTTAAATCATTGAGTAAAATTTTGCGCAGTAAGCTAGAAAAATAAAAAATATTTTAAAGTCTTTTACTATGGCATGATGTTGAAGTTGAAGGTGAGCTGTTTTATACAGGGTGGTCCAAACAGTGACGTCATAACTTTTTTTTAGATTCCTCACACCTAGGGGTGTCCGAAAATACCCCATGTATGTACCGCGATTTTTGTAGTTTTCAAGAATTAAAAAAACTTGGAAAAAAACTCAATTTTTTTTCAAAAATAGGATAAAAATTTTTGAAAAAAAATTGAGTTTTTTTCCAAGTTTTTTTCTTTGTAACATGATCCTCATGAGTTGCATAAAATAATTAGCTTCCTAACATTCACGGAAGATACAATAATTTTTATCTTAACTTAAAAAAATCTATCGGGCGTGTCTGACTTGAATTTTCAACATTGATTAAAAAATAGTAAAAAATAATTTCATACTTTCCAATTAATTTTAAAAACTTGGCAGGACCTCAGTCTTTTAGTGATATTAACATAAAAAAGTGACAGTTGAGAGGTTAGTTTTGACAGATAGACGGGCAAATTTAGTGTTTCTCGTATTATTCATACACACATACAAATACCAACTCTTTACTTTGAATTACAAAACTACCGTATCATTATTCATGAACCGCCTATAACTACCTATTTTATTAACCCCCGACGCAAAACGAGCGGGGTGTTATAAGTTTAACGTGTCTGTGTATCTGTGTCTGTGGTATCGTAGCGCCCTAACGGATGAACCGATTTTCGTTTAGTTTTTTTTTGTGTTATAGATAATTTTATCCCGAGTGTTCTTAGCCATGTTTCATGAAAATCTGTTCAGCCGTTTGAAGATCATCAGCTCTTTTCTAGTTGATGAGGGGATCTGACTACCTTCCATATGTCCTATCGATGCGAAATTTGGTACCGTATTGCTTCAATTATATGGAAAGTATATGGTAAGGTAACCATGACCTGATCAGCCGTTTCAAGGTCATCAGCTCTCTAATAGTTGATGAGGGGATCTGACTAACTTCCATATGTCGTATCGATTTGAAATTTGGTGCCGTATTACAACAATGATATTAAAAGTATATGGTAAGGGAACCATGACCTGATCAGCCGTTTGAAGATCATAAGCTCTTTAATAAATGATGAGAGGATCTGACTACCTTTCATATATCCTATCGATTCGAAATTTGGTACCGTATTACTTCAATGAAATTGAAAGTGTATGGTAAGGTTACAATGACCTGATCAGCCGTTTGAAGATCATCAGCTCTCTTATTGTTGATGAGGGGATCTGACTACCTTCCATGTGTCCTATCGATTCGAAATTTCGTACCGTGTTACTTCAGTGAAATTGAAAGTATGTGGTACCTAAGTTACCATGACCTGATCAGCCGTTTGAAGATGATCAGCTCTTTTATAGTTAATGAGGGGATCTGACTTCCTTTCGCTAGTTCTATAGATTTGAAATTCTACACAACTTCCAATGTGTGAAATGATGCGTTGCGTTGCTTCAACTCTGCCGCAATGGGAATTGAGCCTTAAGTTTGTGTTGTCCTCTGGCTACGTCAATCTGCGCCTTTTGGCTTCGTTTCGAGCATTTTTGCATTTACGCCCAAGACCCATTTTATTGCTATGGATTATTTATATATGCAGCTATAAAATTATAAATAATAACCTAATAGTAGGAAGTTGAAACTTAATCTAACAAATTAAAAATAATACCTACCTAACCTGAAACTAATACCTACCTAAATTGCTTAAACTGATCACAAATACCTACCTTATATTCCACTTAACCTAAGACTACCTACTAGTTAAAACTTAATCTAGTAAATTAAAACTAATATGATATCTAATACCTAACTAAGTTACTAACTCAACTAACTAATTACTTTAAATACCTTCCTAATATTAAAACCTACTTTAAAAAGTACAAAATAAAAGTAAAATTAAAATTTTTTTAAAAATTTGGGGACTGAAAACTGCTCGCGTCCGCAAGGTTTAGCCCTCGATGCCTTGTACGTGGTCCCTGGGTGGTGCTAAACGAGCAGTAAAATCTGGTGGTAGGCTTCGGCCGTGGCTTGTCACCACCCACTAGACAAAACCATGCCGCCAAGTAACCTGGTTGCGTTCCGGCATGATGTCTAGTGTAGCCATTGAGGAGGATAGGTCTGAGTAATCGTGCTGCATCGGAGAACTGTTTTCAACTCGTAGGATAATGACTCACCGGGTGACTCGTTTTGGAGGGTAGCGGGATCCGAAGCACGGTGCACCGCTGGCCGACCGCAGGTAGTAGGGGGCCCAAGTAGCATGCCAGCCACATGCAAAAGGCTGCCCCGCCACCTCGCGAAAAATCCCGGGAGGCTCCATCGTGCCGGCTGGCGACCGGTTTGAGAGGACCCGATGGCGAACTCGGGGGGGTTCGGGCGTCCCCGCAGTCTCCAAGCGAGTTTCCCAAAGGTGCGTTACCCCTATCGAGTTGCTTGGTTCCATTTGCAGCACTTCACTCAATTTCTGTTCTCCTCCCTATTCACTCCACTCCAAAACTAATGAAAGGTCCAAAGAAGAGTAAGGTAACACAGCGGTTGCACTTCCTCTCGTTTAAAGTGCACTTCTGTAACATCCGAGGAGTGCACTCCAATCTCAATGATGTCCACCACCACCTCGAGACGGAGAGACCCCACCTACTCTTCCTAACGGAGACGCAGATCTGTGATCCGTCAGACTCGGCATACCTTTGTTACCCAGGTTACATCCTGGAGTCCAAATTCCACCCGCACGCCGGGGTGTGCATTTATGCCAGTGACAAGATCTGTTGTCAGCGTCTCCGTTACTTAGAAGTGCCGGACCTTTCAGTTATGTGGGTTCACATAGATACCGGCCTAGACCAAATGGTATACGCTGGTATTTATCGGTCACACAGCGGAGATCGGGAGACAACAAGGCTTATGGACTATCTCAGCAGTACAGCGGACAAGGTTCAGCAACGTTTTCCCACAGCGCAGTTGGTGTTCCTGGGGGATTTTAACGCACACCACGGACAGTGGTTATACCCGTTTCAGGACACTGACCATGCTGGTAGAGAGGCTTTTAAGTTTTCGCTCACTCACGGCCTCTCTCAGCTTGTTGACGAGCCTACGCGCATCCCACACTGCTTACTGCCTGGACCTTCTGCTGACAACCGATCCCGACAGATATTCGGTGTCCGTCACTGCACCCTCAGGGACATCCGATCACTGTCTGGTAAAATCTGTATCGCAGTACTCGCCGCCTGACACCCGACCAAGTGGTTCTAGGCGAGTATGGCGTTACAAGTCAGCAGATTGGGATGAAATGCGACATTTCTTCGCATCTTATCCGTGGCGGCAAGCTTGTTTTACATCAACCGATCCATCGTGCTGCGCTGATGCAGTCTCAAGTGTGATAAGTCAAGCAATGGAGTTCTTCATTCCCTACGCTGATCTATCCCTTGAAACCAAAGCTCGCCCATGGTTTAGTGCTGAATGCTTTTCCGCTGAAAAGCGTAAGCGAGAAGCGTATAAAGCCTGGGCAACCGCTCGCAGAAGCAAAGCCGTGGATTCGCATGAACACAAGAAGAGGTACAATGCTGCCGCCAAGTCCTGCAAGAAGGTGATCAAAAGAGCTCGTTTCGCCCACATAGGCTGTATTGGAGACAGAATAGCGTCATACCCCTCGGGAAGCAAAGCTTTCTGGTCCCTCGCCAAGTCGGTCGAAACGAACTTTTGTCGCCCATCGCTGCCGCCACTGCGGAAACCTGACGGTTCTCTGGCCCACACCGCTAGGAAAAAGGCGGATTTATTTGCCAGTATCTTTGCGGAAAATTCTCGTCTAGATAGCCAAGGAAAAATCCCACCCCAATTACCTCAGTTCGGTCCTACAATGGGTACCGTTCATATTCGCCAAAAGGAGGTTCTTAAATGCTTGCTGCACCTAGACGAGAATAAGGCTAGCGGTCCAGATGGTATTCCTTTTCTTCATTCTTGCAGTGGTGTTGAAACGCTGCGCAGCTGAGTTGTCTCCCGTTTTGACGCGTCTCTATAGACTTTCTTTGGAATCTGGTAAAGACCCAAAATCCTGGAAGCTGGCTAACGTACAACCAGTACCGAAAAAGGGAAGCCGTGCTGATCCTGTCAACTATCGACCAATCTCAATCACTTCCATACTTTGCAAAGTCATGGAACGTGTATTGAACAATCGACTCCTGGCATACCTCGAGACCAACGAGCTCCTAAGCGATAGCCAATATGGTTTCCGCAGTGGACGCTCGACCGGCGATCTTCTCGTGTATGCCACACACTTATGGAGTGAGGCCTTGGAGGGTCATGGTGAAGCAATAGCTGTTTCCTTAGACATATCCAAGGCCTTTGACAGGGTCTGGCATGATGGTCTCTTAAGCAAGCTTCCAGCATATGGCATACCGACCGGGCTCTGCGACTGGATATCTGATTTTCTGAGGGAACGGTTGATTCGAGTAGTCTTAGACGGCTACTCCTCTGACCTAATGGCGATTAATGCCGGGGTACCTCAGGGATCTGTTCTCTCTGCAACTTTATTCTTGCTGCACATTAATGACCTCCTAACACCAGGTATTATTGGATATGCTGATGACAGCACTGTTGTTGAGAGATATATATCCAATGCGCAAACGAGCGCCCATGAAATCCAGGTTTTGAGAAAGTCTATGATTGAGCGCGTTGATTCGACCTTGCGGAATGTGTCCGATTGGGGCGAATCTAACCTAGTCAAATTCAATGCCTCCAAAACACAAGCGTGTCTATTCTCCGCAAAAAAGAGCACCTTTACTTTTACGCCCACTTTCCAGAATGTATCTGTTCCCATCACCGACCAACTAGGGCTTTTGGGCGTCACTATAACGTCCAAATTAAACTTCGGTCAACAAATTGAGTCTATGGCAAAAACGGCTTCAAAAAAATTGGGTATCATCTCGAAGGTCCGGCGGTACTTCAGCCCTGAACGGCTACTCAACTTATACACAGCCCAAGTGAGGTCGTGCATGGAGTACTGTAGTCACCTTTGGGATGGTTCTGCCAAATACCAGCTCGAAGCGCTAGACTCTGTTGACCGAAGAGCCCGTAAAATCATAAATAACAACAACCTTACAAAAATAAAAAATTGCAGACCCTGGAGCATCGTCGTAAGGTTGCTTGCTTGACAGT
The DNA here is from genome assembly GCA_944452665.1 of Stenoptilia bipunctidactyla. Taxonomy (NCBI): domain Eukaryota; kingdom Metazoa; phylum Arthropoda; class Insecta; order Lepidoptera; family Pterophoridae; genus Stenoptilia; species Stenoptilia bipunctidactyla. The sequence goes on from OX101728.1 coordinate 18,686,376, forward strand.
ATTTTATCGGCTACATTTTGGTGAGTGTGCGAGTGCTCTTTTTGACCAAATTGAACCCACCCCTTTTTACCACCGGACTACCAGACGCAGACAGAACTTTCATCCCTATATAGTGGATTTACCAAGAAGTCGAACAAAACGCTTCGATAGTTCCTTTTTGGTACGGATTGCCAAGGAGTGGAACAATCTATATTATTTTTATATTGTATTTGCTTATTTTTATTCAGACCCGAGCAAGTTGAAACCTCGAAGTCGTTTGAACTGTTCCCGCCATATTAGCTATGTGGACCGTTTTCAGATGGCGTCTAGTCTTAAGTTTTAATGTATGAAGTTGTACTTCTTCTCTTGAGTATATGTGTTCTATGGGCGACCCGAACGGGCAGACGACGTTGATGGTTGTGTCGATTTTACGAATTTTTCGGAGTGAATTCTTTTGATGCAATCTGCATCATCACATCATCATCATCATCACAACTCCGTGTAATGGGCCCACTGCAGGGCATGAGTCTCTCCTCTGGGTGACGAGGAGGTGCAATCTGCAACTGACAACTATTTTTCTCACTTAGCGGTCCCCCGACGCGGCGACGACGCTCGGAAAATAAAAATATTTTAAAGTACAAGTCTTACAGTCAATTATATATGGGACGATATCATTAGAATAGGTTTAAAATATTATTTGTTAGTTTTTAAGAACTTTTTTTGTGTCGGGGGGTTTCTAAAATTTTTAATTTTACTTTTTTGTGTCAATTAACTACTTTCCTTTACTCTATTCACTTTATTTATTAAACTAGACATCTTTTTTTACAGGAGATAAAAGCAAAATGACTACTTATCCATTAAAAAAACACATATTGTATCGACCTTCTAGGAAGTAAACTTATATTAAAGTCTTACCTTTCAAACTTTCCAGGTATAATATCTCTGGCTGGATGCGTTATTGACAAATGCATGCAACCAAAAACAGCACAATATATCCTACTCATATATGAAATATGTACTTCAACATATGTTTAGAGAAAAAAATCGCGCGGTTATTGGTAAAAACAACTCACAGTAAGTACATTCGTCACAGCAGCAGCGGCGGCAATCGCGACTGTCGGCATGCCGAGCTCATGCTGAGATAGAGGTGCGTATGTATAGCTCGCGTTGTGTCCGTTTGTATAAAGTTGAATTACTGAAAGATAGATACTTAAAGTAGCACTGGGACTGTGACCGTCCACACTCGCAAATCTTCACAGTCTTGTTTGTACTCATGGAGGAAAAAAACGTGATTTCTGCTGCAGCTGTGTCACTGTTTGCTATTGCTTATTAAAATTAAAATCATTAACTATATGATGTAATACCGACCACTTCACTGTAATGTCGACCACTTTGGCGATGGGGTAAACCTGTGTGTAAAACTCAGATGCCAGTGGTAGCGGGTGCGATTCCCGCACGGAACAAGAAAAAAAAATGTTCTGTGTCTTGGTGTTTATCTATTTGTGTATTTATATTCTAGGTTCCCCCCTAGTTCGCTACATGGTATCCCATAGTACAAGCTATGCTTACTTTGGGGCCGTGTAGTTGGTGTGATTGTCTGGGGATTTAAAAAAATACCTATTGTGCTGAGATCAAATTAGCAATGTAAATATTATAGATTAAAATACCAAATAGAATCGATTTAATTTGGTACCTGCTGGGACAAATAAAATCAATATGGGAAAATTATATTAATTTAAGCATTATAAAATGCAAAAGCTTTTTAAATAATAGTAATGTAAATTTTAAGTAATCATTTAAAAATAATAAAAATTAAGATGTCTTATCAGCTACTGTTAACGTTCGCGCGTCGCGGTCCCTTTGTCGCGGACAAAAATACAGACACCGACCGCGAACGCGAAGCGTAAACAACATCCACACTTCGCGGTTCGCGGTTGTCTCGGTCGTTCGCGCCGCGCATGTGGAGCCAGCATAGGATGGATTTTACTTCGCATTAGTAAGAAAATAGGTGTTTTTTTTGCCATAATTTTTAATTTAATTTTTTCGTATTTTGCATTTAAATGCCTTTTAGTAAAAAGCATTTTGTATTTTATTTGTAATACCTTTCGAGATGTATTTTGCATTTTGGAAATTCATTTCAAAATGCAAAATACTTTGTGGTTAAGTTTAGCCAACATTGCCAGACAAACAAAATGAAATGAACGAAAGACGCTTGTATTGCCGAATTTGGCCGATACAGGCGCCTGCTATCTTTGCGATGAAAAAACATCCTTATGTTATGTATGTTATTTTTAAAAGAAAAGTGTAATAATAATAAAATAAGAACATGAAGAACTAGATGAACAATCAACCGAAATAAAAGGCCACATATTTCACAAAATAGAGCCATGGCTCTCTTTGCGTTAAGGCCCAAATAGACTGTTGGAAACAAAACATCAAACCAAGGTGACCTTGCTAGTTTACAACGTGTTTCCAACAGTGAAGACGGCTGTTGACAACCAAATTACATGACCTTGGCGGGTTGGAAACGGCGGTGTTTAGAATCACAGACATACATCTACATAGACAACGCAAGTGCCACGATTTGTATTCGAACCAAGCGTGCCGACTTTTTAAGACCTATTGTGACGTCACAGCTGATATTTATTAATGGAAAATACAAAAAGATTCAGAGACACCGATACCGCCGATGAAATCGATTATTAAGAACGATATTGATATTGTGGACTCGATTTTCTAACAGACATATTAAATCTAGAGGCGACCAACCTTGACGCTTGGTCGGGGTTCGGACACGCAAAGGATATGCATTTGCGTTATCTATGTAGATGTATGTCTGTTTTTAGGACAGTGTGTACGCTTGTTATTGTATATTTTACTATGTAACTATAACTAGAAATGACTCGAGTTTTGAAGCTTTTTATCCTGCGTTTCAACCTTTCCTTCTTTGTATCCTCAATTGCATACAAAACTGCCATCGCGAAGATGTTGCCAACGCGAGAGATCAGAGCACACTGACGATTAAGGGGCGTGGCCTGGCGTGACCTTGGCTTGTGTTCTTGTTTGTCTCCTTGTTGGAAACCACCGTTTGTAACAGTGTGGATGACTCGGAATTGGTTGACAACAACTTAACCTTCCTTAACCTTGGTTGGAAGCATTGGTTTTCAACGTGTTTTCAACAGTCTGGCGGCCCTCTTAGGCACTCAGTCTAGTTTATTACATTATTTTAGGTGAGTATTATAATAATTAATAACATAACAGACTTTATTGATGTGCATAACTGATCACTATGACCAAAATGTCATGTGTGCCATGTTAATAGACGTTTTTAACCGACTTCAAAAAGGGAGGGGGTTCTCAATTCGTTTGTTACCTCATAACTTTTGACTCGGTGAACCGATTTTGATGATTAATTTTTGATAGAAAGCTGTCGCTTCCCATGTGGTCTTCCATGGGAAAACCATACCTATGTCTTAAAATTGCAAGTCGGTTTTTATAATGCTTTGCATTCGTTGATTATTGTTTGGCTCGGCAGAATTGTGTCTACAATTTCTCATGATACATACTTAATAAATAAAAATATTCGAGATTTGGTCAAAAGGTACAAAACATAAAACTATTTAGTATGCTTTTTTTTAAACCATTTTGTAGATCTCTGTTGTTTTATGGGTTGAAAGAAGCCTAAAACAGTATAGAGTTAAATAAAATCAAAATTAGGTGTATAAGACTTGATGCTTTTTTTATTTTAATTTTTTTATGATGATTTCGCGGTGACAAACCAAAAAAGTTTAAAAATCCTATTAAAAAAGGTTTAATGGCCAGTTACTCTACAGGCCATATCAATTTGGCCGGCGATGGACGAAACACCCTGTTTAACTTGAAAAGCATAGAATCCTGTGAGCCCTATTTTAAAGTTAAGAATTGTGACTTTCCCATGCCTCTATATACTTGAAACTTGTAAAAAAATTGTAAAAAAAGAATTTCAACTTGTTTGAAAACTAAATAGTAGAAGACAAGGATACTGTTTGTGCTCCCCAACTATTTATAATAAATTACCAAAATCTATTAAATAACTTAAAAATTAGACTAAAATGGTTTTTAGTAGACAAACATTATTACACTTTACTAGACTAAGTATATCAATGACAAAGAATATAAGTAGGTAAAAAACAAATTGGATTGTATTAAGACTATTCAGCATATTTGGAACAATCAATAAATTGTAAAAATGTCTGTGTGTAAATGTTAACTGTGCTGGACAGTGACAGTAAAACATAAAAGACAGTTATATAAACTTAAACAGTGTATATAGATAGTGTTATAGTGTTTTAAAAGACTCTCTTAAAGAGCTAAGAACGTTTAAATTTAGTGTTTTATAGTTAATAGTTCAGCATATTTGGAACAATCAATAAATTGTAAAAATGTCTGTGTGTAAATGTTAACTGTGCAGGACAGTGACAATAAAACATAAAAAACAGTTATATAAACTTAAACAGTGTATATAGATAGTGTTATAGTGTTTTAAAAGACTCTCTTAAAGAGCTAAGAACGTTTAAATTTAGTGTTTTATAGTTAATAGTGTCACGTACAAGTGTTAGTTGTAAGAAATAGTGCTTTATAACAGTGTTTTTTAATAGTTTATAGCTTAAAAGTGTTTGCTTAATCGTTTGTATCTTTATAATTTGATTGTAATTTGATTAATCAATAACTGCTATAATAATGATATGAAAACTTACGTGATTATAGTTTAAAATAGCTTGATTTGTATTAGGGCTGATTTGGAAATAAAGAGATGGTTTTGAAAGTCTTATCATTCCCGCACATAGAGAGAGAGATCTAAATAGATAATATAACTTATAAATAGTTTTCCTATTAGAAATATAGTAAAGACCTAATAAGAATAGTCAAATCTAGTTAGAATCTTATTAGAGAAGTCTAGAAAGTTCGAATTAGATTCGAGCGAGACAGACATATGTGTGTCCCGTTCGCACGCTTGCATTACTCTCTCTTGTGCGGTATCCTTGCGCGCCTGCACAAAATCACTTAAGAATGCGCCACACTCCGCTAGCGACGGATTCGCCGAAAAGATCCCGAAGAAAGAACATCTCCGGAAGAAAGAAGCCTCCGAAGAAAGAAGCCTCAAGCAACAGTGAACAGTGAATCTCTCAAGCCCGAAGACTCTTAATAGAAGCCAGAAGTCACAAGACAGAAGACTGAAGGCAGAATACAGTAATAGAAGAGCGCGGGAAGAGTAATAGAGTGTGCTTGTGGCGTATTCGCGAGTGAAATAGTGCCGCGCGGCTGGACTTTCACGACCGTGTGAAGTGGTGAATTCGCATTTTCCTTTTGCCCCTCGCATCGATTCCAGCTTACAGTGTGGGTGGATAGCGCATTCATAGACTACAATCGTAATTAATTCACAGACTATACAGTCCACTGGAGCTATCCCCCACATTAACTCTCTGTAAATCAATAGATCAAAGTTAATATGTGTAAAATGACATGCTTCTAGACATTCTAAAAATGACTGTGTAATACTACTTACCTATGCACATGCCACAATGGCATTAAGTGGTGAATTCGCATTTTCCTTTTGCCCCTCGCATCGATTCCAGCTTACAGTGTGGGTGGATAGCGCATTCATAGACTACAATCGTAATTAATTCACAGACTATACAGTCCACTGGAGCTATCCCCCACATTAACTCTCTGTAAATCAATAGATTAAAGTTAATATGTGTAAAATGACATGCTTCTAGACATTCTAAAAATGACTGTGTAATACTACTTACCTATGCACATGCCACAATGTTGGAATATGGCACGAGCAAAATTTATGTTAACATTATAAAACATATGTATTATCTTATGTATTATCCTATATTCGTACATATAAAATGATTTGATTAGAATTCTTGATGAACTCAGGTTTGTCTTCCGATTAGAAAGGAGCACAATCAAATTTGATCAAACATTAAAACAATAATCAAAATTTTGTGCAATTTTACTATTTGAAAAAATCTTAAATTTAGATTAAAAACATTTCACAAAAAACTTAAATTACAATAAAAATACATTTTACACAAAAATACAGGCTTTTATATAAAATAAGAGAGCATCAGAACACAACAATGGCAAAAAAAAAATTGATAAAGTAAAAGATAAAATAAAATAAGTATTATGGTTTACACTCTGTTTGTAGTTATCATTAATTCCATGTAAATTTTTATGTTCTTTTCATCCTTATTAATTATTTCCCCGTAAATATATAAAGAGAGGATTTAGCCTATTTTTCAAAGCAAAGTAGTTGTTGGTGAAAACATGATTAAAGGTAAAATATTTCTTTCCTTTAACTCTATGTTGACAGCGATATTTACTAACAATGGATACAATTAAAAATCACTCTATAACACATGTTAAAATATAGGTATCTTCAATAACTATGTGTATACGAAGCGTATACACATAGTTTCAGTCCTTTTACACAATCAATTGTGTGAGATGGTGATAGCTAACTTACATTGTTGCATATATGATTAAAAGGTAGCCTTATGAAATATAACAAAGGGACGCTGGAAAAATATCATAAAAATCTCGCCCCTCAGCTGTTTTATCATCCAAGAACATTTTGTTTTCAGAAATGAATGTAGCGGTATATCCTCTCTCTATATAGAATCTATGAGCTAAAACAACAATACAATTTATAACAACATATAAGAGGAAGCCATAGAAGACCAGTGAAAAATAAAAATATCATACGCGTTATGTTACCCTTTATTTCACACCAGGTATCCCTCAGAGAAAAGCTGGCCACGTATAGTGGTGGAGAACTTTGACGAAATTCACATGGTTTCATTTTTTTTCCTCTGATTCGGTTCCACAGAGATTGCCTGTAGGGACTTTTTTTAGGTTTTTTTAATTTCCTATTTAACATTGTATGTGTATCTCGAGTTGAGGTTAAGCAAACGGCGTCGGGGCTATCGTATTTTTTCTTTAAAAATTTAAACTTTGGTTGTTTACAAATTCTTGGGTTGCAAAAATCAATTTTTCTTAATTTTCTTAAATGTTTGGGTTTCACACAGACTTTAGTAAAAGCTGGAACACCTCTTCTGGCTGATACTGTTTGAATTTCTTCGGCAGGTATACAAATTTGCTTGCATTTCAATTTTCCTTTTTTAAAAATTTTGGCGGTAATACAAAGATTGAACTTTTCACCATCTTTCCTAGCTGTTGTTGTTATTTCCGACGGTTGTATGAAAATTTGAGACTTTTTATCATTAGCACTTGCAATATAAAGCTGTGTGGGTGCGGTAGCGAAAGGAGTCTTACTTACGTTTTGTCTACTCTTTTTCCTCAGTCGGCGATCGTGTTTATTTATAGAACTATCTTTAGAACTATATTTAGAACTATCGCTTGGAAATAAATTTGAAGAAACTTTGTGAACTGGAAGACAAATCTCTGCTCTATCAAAACTTCTTGTTGGTTCAATTTTTTTTCTTCTTTTCATTATTTGTGGTTTATTCTTTTTCTGTTTTGCCGTCCGAAATTTTCTAAGACTAAAAAATTTTTTTTTCCCACTAGTAGCCTTTTCAATTTGTTTTTTTTTACTTACTTTGGGTTCCTGTTCGACTGCTTTCAATATACTTTTTATTTGTTTTGCACCGCGTATATTACGTAATCTGTCTAATTCGTCTTCAGTGGGCAAGTTTTGTAATATCTTTTTTACTTTTTTACGAGATCCCGTGATTGTTATACGGTCTGTTCCAGGTATTGGAACTGTAACAGTTTGTCGGGACTTGGATTTTTTCTTTTTTATCATTCTTCCTTTAAATGATTTAGGATAACATTTATCCTTGCTTTTTCTTCTTTTGGATTTCTTTTTTCTGCAAGGCTTTGGACATTTTTGTTTAAATGTCGGACGTTTTTCATTTACACATTCTTTTGTAGTTGAGACGGGAGTAGTTTGGACTTGTGAATACCTTGGAGTGCAAGGACAGATTTTCTTATTTTTTGTTTTCATTGCCTTTTTGCTTTTATGTTTTTCCTTTTTTGGTTTTTTTGAGTCAAAAAGTTCGACTATTTTTGCTACATCTTTCTTATGTCCACATACTTTGACTCGATCTGAGCCAGGTAATGAAACGGTAAGTTGGCTCCGGAGTGTAGCAGCCTTTTTTGTTTGTGTAACGGATAAAATATTCAATAGCTTTTTAACATCTTTAGGTGGTCCAGAAATTTTAATTTCCTTCTGTCCGCGTATAATTGGAATTACTCCTTTGTTTGGAATAGTTTTACAACAGAATGATTCAGATTTAGCTAAATCTTGATTATCGTTTTCTTCGCCTTGCTGAATCGTATTACTAAGATGCAAAGTTTCAAAAAATTTCTGAATATTTTTCGGAGTTTCACAGATTTTAATTTCTTCTAGAGCGCATGGCACTTTAGAACCTGGAGATTTGAAAGCTTTTAAAACAACTGTGGTTTTTTTCCTATCCTTAGCTGAACGCCCTGTTCTTGCAGTCATAGCTTTAATAACCTTTTGTACTAAGCTTGTACGACCACTTAAACTAATATTTCTGTCACCATCTAGACTTGTAGTAGTGCTCAATGAAATTAACTTTTTTGCACAAGGTTTTTTGGTTACAGCGAGGGTATTTGATTGTTTTGCTAGTTTCCGAACGAACTTTCTTTTTTCGTCAATTTCTGTAGATACTTTGCTCTTAGACATTGAACAATCAAATCCATACATTTTTTTATTTTTACATTTTTGATCCTTGATTTTAGCTGCAGATTTTTCTTCCTGATTTGATTGGTTTAGGTTGTCTTCTTCTTCATTTATAAAAGAGCATGTAGGCTGTATTGCTTTTTCATACTGAGGTTTTAAATCTTTATTTTGATTTTGGTATTTTGTTGTTTTTTTTCGAGGTACCTTGCCTTCTGTCTGGCTTTTTTGACATAGAAATGAACACCCTGTCCCTGATGCTTTTTGAATATACTTTTTCTTATCTCCTTGAAATTCATGCGTAGTTTCACAAGTATCGTGATCTCCTAGGCTGTCATAACTTGCGCTTGTAGTATATATCATTTGCACCCCTTGTTCTTTTTTGGATAAAAAGTTATCTCCAATGTTCCCTAGCTCGAGATATGACGGTACTCCTTTTTCTGCTGATTTGAGTTTCTTAACTTTACTACTTAAAAAGAATATGTTCTTAAATTTTTCAAATGCTGACTTTTTTACACATGGACCACTTGTTTCTTCTATTCTTCCAACAGATCTATTTAAAAATATTTTTTTTTCCTTGAAGCTTTTAAGCCTTTGCTGAGATGCAGCATACACCGACGAATCAGAGGTAGCACGGCTTCTCATAGATTTGGCCTGATAATTTACAACTTCATTTTTTTTATGATTAAGTCCAGATGCAATTTGTTTTTGAACATATTTTACTGTACCACTTCCATTTGTTTTGTTATTTGTCGTTTCTACATCTTTGATGAACGTTTCTTGAGCCATAATATCATTGCTAGATACATTCAAAGTAGTCTTTCTTTGTTTGTATTTCATAGAACTAGTAATGTCTTTACTATTTTCGACTCTTGGAGCAATATTATCTTCTATTTTATAAATGCTTCCCTCCTTTGCAAGTTTCGTAGGTTTTGATTGATAAACATCGTGTTTATTTTTAATAATGTCACCAGAAGAATCTTTTAAATCTTTTATACTTTTGACATGTAATCCAAGGTCTGTGATTCTACTTTTTCTTTGAATATATTTAACTGTACTTCGATTTTTAATTTTTAATTTATTTTCCCGCTTCACTCTTTCTATATCCTCTAGGCTTGTATGTGATTTTATCGTTTCTATTGTACAAACCCTCATAGTATCATTCTTTGATTTATTTTTCGTGGCAGTACGATTGCTCAATTTATTTTTATCTCTTCCATCATCTTTTTCACTTTTGTAAATAAACTCATCATTTAGATTTTCGGCTTTTAATTTAGAATCATACTTTTTATCATTCATTTGCACATATTTTAATGAGTTATGACGTGGTTTTTGTACGTAGTGTTGCTTTTTATTTATTTTATCTGCGTTGGGTATCTTCTGTGGATCCGAATCAGAAGAATATGTATCGACAGTATTTTTCCTTTGAAAATATTTAATTGGATGATATTTTTTTATAGGACTCGTTTTTTGTTTAATATTATCATGTTCAGTTTTAGCAAAAGACAAAACATTAATTTTCGTTGGGTCTACAACTGTTTTTACTTCCTGCCATTCAAGGTCTTTGGGAACTACTCCAAAATCACATATATCCGATTTTTTTTTCCTTTCAATATACTTCACTGAAGGTTGTTTACATTTTTGTTTTTCAGTATCTATAGCTTGGCCAGTATATGAATGTAACTCCTTATTTGTAACTGGGTCCTTTTCACTTTTATTTTTAAAATGATGATACAATGCACTTTGGTTTGTTTCCTTTTCCACATTATATAGTTTTATTGGCTGGTTTTTTGGTTGTTGTTCTATGTGGGCTCCGTGCATGTCTATATTAGTATTTTCACCTATATTTTTAGCTTTGTGAACTTTGCGATTTTTTAAATCATCAAATATTTCAGACTCAGTTTTTCTTTGAATGTATATTGGTACTGAACTATTCAATCCGCTCTTTGTAGTTTTTCCAATTGTAGACGGTCTTATTTTTGTGTGAAGTATTTTTGCCCTATGTCCTTTTTGGTCAGGTTTTTTTCCTACAATAGAACTCTGTAAAGAAAGGGTATTCATTACTCTATGATTTTTTAGTTAGGTTAACTTTTCTAAAACTACTAAACGTTTTATTTTAACGATTTAGTACCTAATTCTTCTTTATTTAATGATTGTCTGGCTAGTTAATAATTGTAAAATTTTGGGTTGTATTTTCAATTCCATTATTTTCTAGCTATCAGAAACGTAGTAAAGTTGTGTTTTATGGTTATTTAAGGGGCTCGCTTAAAAAAACAAAACCGTACAAAAATGGTACAAAAGGTTACGATAGATGGCGGATTACAAAAGGCGAAGTCTTGTCTGTCATTAAATCATGTATTCCACACTGCATTTTTAAAAGTAAAATAAATTAATTGGCGTCTGTATCAGAAATTGAACTTATAAATAACCATAGACGACCATCTCTAAAATCCCCTAAAATCCCTAAAATCAGGTAGAGCAGGTAGGTACCCCAAGACAAACAATAGAGTCGCTATCTTTTTATCTTTTTTACTCGTTAAATGAAAGAAGAAACCAAAACATTAGCTTTAGTAGGAAACGCTATGGTGCGCTATGATTCCTAGAATTATTATTCAACTTGACGGAGGAGTCGGTTTTGTGAACACAAAGGCAGATGCACTAAAACTATTACAAATAGTAATAATTTTGCGTAAGAGAACCTCCTAAGAAAATTGACCTTGACTCACCTTAAATGCAATATTTTTAAATTGAGAACTAGAAATATCGTAAATTATACCATTTTGGAATCGTAATGAAATAGGCTATTATTTAATCAATTGGGCACTCATGTCACTGTACATTTTTTTTACACCACGAGGTACCAAAGTTAGGGAAAGAAATAGAATTTAGCACAAACTGTACGTTTAAAAATAAAAATAAAAAAAACTTTGGCTATTGTACAAAATTGGTAGCTTACGTTTGATAGCACCACTATCACTGAATGCTGTTGAGAAAACAGATTGAGAAAATTCGTTGTATTGTAAATTTGGTACTTAAAAGAGTGGGTAAAGGCCTAACTTTTTTCAAATTTTAAAAAATGCCCAAAAACTCGGAAACTGTGACACTTTTACTAAACACAAATTGTCGTTTTCCGAACAGCCACAATGCCCCCCAACCGTCGGTAAAGGATTATCCACTCATTACGCCACACCCTGTATAGGTATTTTGACCTAAACAGATTTTTTTAAGTAGAAAGCAAATTTACCTTTGAAAGCGTCGGGTTATCTTGTTTAATTTTTACGGAGGGCAGACACGATTTTGATCTCTTTTTTTTTTGACTCTCTGCTGCTTTTAAAGTTGTACGTTTCGGTGACTTTATAGAAGATGCAAGGTCTTGGGTGTTTTTTTTCTTCACAAACTCTTTACGAATATTTGATGTCGAAGTTTTATCTCCATGATCTAATTCGGTGTCACATATTTTAGCTTCAGACATTTTCTTTTTTTCTTTTCGTTGAAGAATATATTGTTTTTGATTAACAGACAATGAAGATAAATCGGAGGATACTCGGTCAGTACGTTGTGGATTTTTCCGTGAATTAGAGGGTGCAGAAACTTTAAAGTGTGTTTTATCTTGCACGGGATAGGCTATGGAAGTGCCATGACAGGGATATTTTGATTTACCAAATCTTGTAGGTGTATACCTAGATTCAATTTCTAATAGATTGCAAACTGGAGATATGGCTGAATTTTCTCGATCTTTTCTTTTAAATTTAAAAAAACTATCAACTTGATTTTGTGGAAATCGTGACCTCAATTGGGAATCTGAATTAGTTGTGCTTTTTTCCTTCATAACGGATACATTTGGTTTCACGTTATGTATTTCCGATTTACGTACTGATGTACGGTTTCTTGATCGCCTCTTTTTTTTCTGTGCCGATGCTGTTTGCAAAATTGATTTTGATTGATTTCTTTTTACTCTTGTTCGTCGTTTATCATAAGGAAACCAAAGTTTTGATGACTTTTTTTTATTTATATCATGCGTATTCATTTGTAACATGTTATCATTGTTAGGTATACATGCGTGACATTGAGGCTGGTTAACTTCCCCGATATCTTGATTTTCATTTGAGTTCGGAACAGCTGAATAAATATGATGCACCACGTCAGCTTTTGTTGCTGATAAGCAAGAAATGCATTCCGGAATAGTTGCAGTTATTTGTTGCATTAAACTCTCTGGCACATCAATATTCTTTTCACCAGATTGGCTTGTAGTGTATTCTTCTGGTTTGGATGAATCTTTCGAATATTTTTTTTTATTTTTGTGAAAAAGTGCATAATTCTGTTTATCCAAGAGGTGAAAATTTTTACCGAAATTAAATATATCTCCAAAGGGTGACTTTGCAGAACGCTTACGCTTTTTAATTTGCATAGTTTTACTACTAAACTTTGCAGAACTACGAGCATATAAAACTTCAACATCTGCTTTAGAATCATCTTTCCATATTTGTTGGAAATTGGGTTGCTCAATTTGATTATGTCTCTCAGAAGCATTTTTCGATGTCTTCTTACTTAACGCTTGAAATAAGCTTGAAATTTTCTTAGCGGACATTCTCTTTTTAAAGAAAAATTTTACAGAGCTATCGTTTTTTTGTTTTTCCTTATCTGGAAATAGAAAAAGATACATTAAATGTACATTAATTTTTAAGTAATTTTATGCACAGGTTTTTGGTATATTTGTCTATGTCGATAATATACATAGTAAGGGTTTACAAGATGTCCCAAAATACAACGTTTATATTAGAGAGGACATCTCGTACGAATTTTGTCCATCTCCAGTTAGAGCTATTCACTCTAACTACTGGTATAAATTCAGCTGTGAGGGGGTGGGGTGCTTGTCACAATAATAACATGTGTTTGTTTCTTCTGTTGATTTTTTTCAAATATGCCTTCATGTACGCTAAGGAACCTGCGTTTTAAACAATTCAGGAAATACAAATAAATCCCAATGAGTCACTTATAACAAAAAGTATCTTTTTAAAAAGCAATTTGTGTTTATTTCACCAAGTCGTTCTATTTTGATAAAATGCATAGAGTAACAAAATATGAATTTCTGGGCAGAAGGGACAGATTTGAAAAGCTTTGTGAATTTTACGACCAGGAAAGGGTTGATAGAGCAAGACACGATTACATCTTGAGTGACAATTTATTAACAAATAGAAATAGTTTATATAGTAAAATGTACGTGTATACTACACTGGTTGAAAAGTTCGCGGCCTGCCATTAAAAAAAAAACTTTTATTATTTTTTCTGCCGTCATTTTGAACTGTCATTATTCAATTGTCAGCCCGCGAATTTTCAATTTGATATCTTGTTTAAATAAAATTTTACGAACAATATAAATACGTGTGTAGAACAAATTTTCACTAATGGAGAAATTTGAACAACGTGCTGTGATTACATATTTGTTTAAAAAAAGATTGCAAACAACATTAGGGGAATCTGCCCCGTCTTATACCACTGTGAAAAAATGGGTTGCAGAATTTAAACGTGGACGAGAGAACATCGAAGATGACCATCGCTCCGGCAGGCCAATGACGTCTACGACCGAAGAAAACATCAATAAAGTGTGTGATCTCATATTGAAAGACCGTAGATTGACTATCAGAGAAATTGCAGACACTATAGGCATCTCATATGAACGAACGCAAAACATCATTGTCCATGAACTCGGCTTTTCTAAGGTTTCGGCTAGGTGGGTCCCCAGATTGCTTTCAGTAGAGCAAAAGCGAATTCGACTCACGATTTCTCGCGACTGTTTGGAGATGTTCGAGGCTGATCCACAAGGTTTTCTTGACAGATTTGTGACAATGGATGAAACCTGGGTTCACCACTATACCCCAGAATCAAAACAACAATCCAAACAATGGAAAAATCAGGTGAACCAACTCCGAAAAAAGCAAAAGCAATTCTGTCGGCTGGCAAGGTGATGGCATCGGTTTTTTGGGATGCTCAGGGTGTCATTATGGTGGACTACCTTCCAAAAGGCGAAACAATAAACTCTGCGTACTATAGCACCCTTCTGCGCCGTTTACGTGAAGAAATTAAACAGAAACGCCCAGGATTACTGAGAAAGAAAGTGTTGTTTCACCAGGACAACGCCCGAGTCCACACGTCTGTCGAGTCTATGGCTCAAATTCGTGATTGTGGTTTCGAATTGTTGCCACATCCAGCTTATTCTCCTGATTTGGCACCTTCGGACTTTCATCTGTTTCCAAACCTGAAAAAACACCTCGGTGGGCAGAAATTTTTAACGAATGAAGAGGTCGAAGCCGCTGTTAACCTGTATTTTGAAGACCTTGAGGAATCTTTTTTTAAAACAGGTATGGAAGCTCTGGAAAGCAGATGGAAGAAGTGCATAGAGCTAAATGGAGATTACGTCGAAAAATAAAAATATTTTTGTATGTACTTTATTCTGTTTTCTTGACTAGGCCGCGAACTTTTCAATCCACCCTCGTAATTAACATTGTTAGCAATATAAATGTGCACTGGTCAACATGTTTTTATCAAGCACGTTATATAGATATTAATATATTCAATCTCTGTGAGTCACGTCTATAGATGCGAAGCTGGTTATTAACGATTTTAACCACGCGGTTAAATATGCATTTTTCGTTATTAACGGTTAATTAACCACATTTTATGCTTGTTACGGTTAAATACCACCGCAAGATGTCGCTAGCAAATTGAAATGTGAATCGCAAGTTGCGCGATGATGCCAGCTTCGACTGGCAAAAAAAGTCGGTTGAAATTCCCTACCTTAAAAACTATTTACCCGATTTTGATAAAACTTATATTATACCCCAAGTTGAACGATACCCAGTACAACAAAAAAAAGAATTAGTCATATCGGACGTGTAGTTCCGGATATATGTGAACAAAAACATAAAAACATACATACACTATTGAAATATGGCACATTTGTTCAGACGTTGATATAGACTAACATATACGAAAAGTCGGTCATTCTGAAAATATTACATACATACAAGTGGAATTGATAACCTCCTTTTTTGATGTCGGTTAACAAGAAAAAAAAGAAGTGTCAGTGTCAGATATTTAACCGTTAATAACTGCATTTTATCGGTAGTTAACTATAAATTTGGTTAAATGACGGTAGCTAACGGGATTTTTACAACTATAGTCACGTCTGAGGAAGCCACAGATACTCCCCCCTTAAAAAAATGTAAACACAAAATAACGATTCAAAATTCTTACTCTAAAATTGAATAGTACATGACAATATAAAGCAAAATACTATTTTTTTGTTGACATAATACATATTAGAAATATTTGCAAACCTAACAATTTATAAAGTACTATGATTACGTAAGACCATATATCAATTAAGACGAATAGCTTTTGCTTTCTCATCCGTTGGAGTGATTCCTTGGCTCGTTATATGATAACCTAAGAAATCGAGTTCGGTCTTGAGAAATTCGCATTTTTCTATGTTAATCGTTATCCCAAGTTCATGCAGGCCTTTTGAAATTATGTCCAGATGTTGCAGGTGTTCCTCTTTTGAGCTTGAAGTTAGATGTGTTGGTTGCTGCCTTGGTTATATCTTCATATTTTCCAGTAATTTTCTTATGCTACTTTTCTTGTGAAACAGTTTCAACGCTCGGTTGATTTGCTCTGATGCTTGTTGCAGGCGTTGTCAGCTCAGTAACTTTCTCAATAAGCTTTTTTCCGTCGTTAAAACTGATATATTTGCCCCGGTATCGACAAAAAAACCTCTCGCCACTTTGTAGGTCGGCTAGGATAAGGCGGTCGTAGGGGTGAATAGCACAAAGTTCCGCCCTGGTTCGAGCTAATTGTAGAGCCCGTTTTTTTTTTCTGGTTTTTCCTGGCACTTTTCTTGACATTTATGTGTCTTTTTCTTGAATCGCTTACGATATTGACCTTGGTTACGATACCTCGATGCACTTCTTGACTTTGATCTTGAACGGAATTCACTGCGTCAATACTTTTTCGTCTTCGTTTTCGTCGCGTAGTGCAGCGATTTCAGTTTTGATTATCAAGTGATCTGCAAGTCTAGTGACCTCGTTAACATCATTACTTAAGTTTTCAAATATCCGGTCTGCCATCTCACTAATTTATTCGAGTGTAGCGTTTTCTAAAACTGTGAGGATGGATGTTGCTGACTTCGCGTAGTTCTGATACTGACGGATATTACTGACTTCATTTATCCTTCGATAAATGTGCGATTACCAGATTGTACTTATAGTCATCTCCTAGTTTCTGTGCGGCGACTATAGCTTCGAAATGGGTAAACCATAATTTGGGTTGGTCTTGCCAGAAGCGCGGG
Organism: Stenoptilia bipunctidactyla; assembly: GCA_944452665.1. NCBI lineage: Eukaryota > Metazoa > Arthropoda > Insecta > Lepidoptera > Pterophoridae > Stenoptilia > Stenoptilia bipunctidactyla. Next base: position 18,703,418 of record OX101728.1, read on the forward strand.
ATACGTTCCGATATGTTTCTGGCGGCAACTTCAGGTTCAGCTCAGAGTATTCCGGCCCATCATGTAGATATGCTTGATAATTTTGATATCTTGAATCTCCACGCAATATTGGCATCGGAATCATGGCTTAAGCCTTGTTTGTCATCCAAGTCCTATGCATTACCTGGCTTCGATGTAATTCGCAATGATCGAATTGGAAGACCAGGTGGGGGTGTTGCAATTTATTTACGCACAGGGCTTTCATTTAAAATTATCGCCCAGTCCACAAATCCCTCCGAGTCCCTTATGGAATACTTGTTTGTTGAAGTGAAATTAATGTACACAAAAATTCTTTTAGGGGTAATTTATGTACCCAATATGAATGTTAATTACACTACATCGTTAGAAAACATTCTTGAAGAACTTATCCCAATATACAGTCACACTATCGTGATGGGGGACTTCAACACTTGTTTGTTGAAAAATGACCATCGTGCCAAGAAACTAAAGTCTGTCGTTGAATCCAGTAACTTGCACATACCTTCACTAAATGCTACACATTTTTTTCCGAACTGTGCCCCTTCTCTGCTAGACCTGATTTTTGTCTCATCTCAAAGTCATATCAATAAACATGGCCAGTGTAGTGCAGATGTTTTTTCTTATCATAACCTTCTTTACTTATCGTATAAAGTACGCCCTTTAAAAATGAAGCCTAAAATTCTAATGCGACGCAATTTTGATGGTATGGATGTGGAAAAACTTCGTAATGATGCTTCTGAAATGGATTGGTCAACAATCGAAAATCTGTCAGATGTCAGCGATCAAGTGACAACTTTTAACCTCATGCTTACAGAACTTTATGATCGCCATGCTCCTATCAGACAGGTTAAAATCAGACACTTACCCGCACCGTGGCTTACCAAAGAAATAAAAGACCTTTTGTGTAAGAAAAATGCTGCCTATAGTAAATTTAAAGCCAATCCATGCGACAAAAATAAGGAACGTTATAAAGCTATAAGGAATCATTGCAACAAGGTGTGTAGGGATGCACAACGCCGCCATATTCACACATCCGTGGAAAACGGAAATCCAGCTAAAGTCTGGAAATTTCTCAAATCATTGGGCATAGGCAAAACAAATGATCCCATTTCTTCAAAAGTTGATTTAAACTTACTAAACAACCATTTCTCCTCTAGTTCAGTAATGGATGATTCTGTAAAAGATCATACCATCGAAAAAATTTCCTCGTTGCCGTGCCCCGATGTATCCCAATTTCAATTTCGTCAATTCACTGATTGTGATGTTAAGCTGAGTATACTCAAAATTACTTCTGATGCAGTTGGCTCCGATAGCGTTAGCCGTAGTATGGTTACTCCTATCCTAGATATTCTCCTACCAGTTATCACAAAAATCCTTAATAAATCTGTATCCACAGCCAAATTTCCTGAATCCTGGAAAGACGCAAATCTGATCCCGTTGCCTAAAACCTCTAATCCTAAAACTTTAACAGATTTTCGACCCATCTCTATCCTACCATTCCTATCAAAAGTCCTTGAACGTTTAGTCCATCATCAACTTTTTGTTTTCCTTAACTCAAATAATCTTTTAAACCCACTACAATCCGGTTTCCGTCCTGGCCATAGTACGGTGACTGCTCTCGTAAAGATAACGGATGATATTCGACAAGGCATGGATAACTCACTGGTAACTGTCTAAACACTCTTAGACTTTAGTAATGCCTTCAATACCGTTAACTTCGATATACTGCTCTGTATTTTGAAATCACTTAACATATCTCCAATAGTTGTTGATTGGTTTCGCAGTTATCTGCATGGTCGCCGGCAGCGGATATCCGTAGAAGACAATGTGTCCTCATGGTGTTCTACTAATGCTGGTGTACCACAAGGTGGTGTGCTTTCTCCTTTATTATTTACGATTTTTATAAATACCATAACCCACTCACTATCTTCTTCCTACCACTTGTACGCAGATGACTTACAGATTTACACTCACACTAAGCCTGAAGATGTCAAACAAGCCATAGACAATATAAACAAAGATTTAGCATCTATATTAAACTGGAGTTCAAATCACGGACTGAGAGTAAATCCCAATAAAACTCAAGTGATTATTATAGGATCTGCAAAGCACTTGGACAAAATCGATAAACATCATCTTCCTCCGGTTGTTTTTGATGGAGTACACCTCTGTTACAGTTCGGTAGTAAAAAATCTGGGAGTGCTAATGGATGTTAATTTGTCGTGGAAACCACAAATCGGCTCAATTAGCAGAAAGGTGTTTGCAGCAGCTGGCTCCCTTAGGAGATTAAGAAATTTCTTACCCATATCAACCAGAATTGCACTCGCACAATCTCTTATTATCCCTATACTGGATTACGCAGACATCAGCTATCTAAATTTAACTGAGGAGCAATTAAATAAGCTTGAGCGCCTTCAAAACCTTTGCATAAGATTTATATTTGGTTTGCGCAAATATGATCACGTGTCCGAATACCGCGCTATGCTCAAGTGGCTCCCAATTCGTCTTCGAAGGAATACTCACACTCTCTCCCTTTTATTTGGTATACTGTTCAACCCTATCCTGCCTTCATATTTAAAGGAAAGATTTATATTTCGGCATCAAGACCATGAACGTAACTTGCGATCATCTAGCAACTATTTGTTAGTAACCCCACGTCATAAAACCCATTTTTATCAGCAATCGTTCACGGTAAAAGCCATATCCTTATGGAACTCATTGCCTTTGTCACTTCACAATGCAAAATCTGTAGACTCCTTTAAGAAAAATGTTAAGAATTATTACCTTCAGACTACTTCTCCATAAATTTAACTACGCTCCAAATACATTTGTGTACTTATATCATTTATTTATATATTGTATTAAGAAATATGTAGGTATTTATTTATATATAAGTTTATTATTATTATGTATAATAAATATTGTATATATATTATTTTATTATTATAATGGCAATGCAAACCCTACCAAATTATTATTTTTTGTATTTTCTTTTTTTTGTAAATAAAGGTTGCCTGGAAGAGATCGCTCATGAGTGATAAGGCCGCCTAAATTGTGTTGAATCCAGTTTTCCTTCTGTATAAAATATTTTAATATGTTTGTATCCTGTTGATTCTGGCAATAAAGTGTATTTGTATTGTATTTGTATTGTTCCAATGTAACAGGATTGACTGGAGCACGTAGTGCCATTTTCCTTTTTATTTCTGGTCGGGTCCTCAAAACTTCTTGCTTAATTGGCTGGATGACTAACTTCGGGGTCACCACTTATTACGACCAGGAAAGGGTTGATAGAGCAAGACACGATTACATCTTGAGTGACAATTTATTAACAAATAGAAATAGTTTATATAGTAAAATGTACGTGTATAATTAACATTGTTAGCAATATAAATGTGCACTGGTCAACATGTTTGTATCAAGCACGTTATATAGATATTAATACATTCAATCTCTGTGGGTCACGTCTGAGGACGCCACAATAATAATAAATTGATAGAAATTGGATTCTGGGGCAGTTTGACTGGGAATTTTGTGAGAGATATGTATAGTAAAATGGGGTAATACCGGTCAGCACTGTAACTCATAAAATCAAGTAGATATTTGCGCGCATACATAGCCATATGAAGCGCTGGCCATACCTAGCAAGCCGGCGGCGTCGACCTCCGATGAGGTTCCATCGCGCATCGAGGAAGAACGCACGTAATTTTTTTTCTCGCCAAATCGTTATAATATTTCGATCTTCGTAATTAAGAGACGAGTTAATATTTTCACTGTATTTTTATGATTATGTAATTTAAATATGTAGCTTGCATATTCATTATTATAACACAATATAGATTTTAAGAAAAAAGCAGTGCGTTTTTTTGTAAAAAAATATTATTGAGAAAAATACGATGTTGGGTTATACCGGTCAAATGATAAAGACCATAGCCGGTCAATACTAATCCCGAATCAGCTTCCTTTCAGACTATTTCATTGTTTCTGCAAAAAATATATTAGTACAAGTTTCCAAAAAATATATTGCAAAAGGAACAGAAAAAAATAACGAAGTAAATAAGAAGAAGGGAGGGACACCTTTTTCTAGTATTGGGGGAAGCCTATGTCCAGCAGTGAGCGTAATATTAGGCTAGACCGGCATTAGCCGAATTACCCATCGCGGCGTGAAATACCGGTCAAAGAAAGATTTTTTTTATTTCTTATTTGTACTAACAATAATTAACTAGTGATATCAAGAAAATTACCATTTGAAAAAAAATATTATATTTGTGTTTGAAATTACTTTGGTGAATAAATTTTGATTACTATTGGATATATGATCATTTCGTCGTGGCGCCGTGGTTACTGTGTGTATCATACGATATCACAGATTAAGCAACGTTTAGTGTGGTCGGTGCTTGGATGGGTGACCGCCGAGCATTCATTTCTCACGACGACTTCCGTGCTTCGGAGGGCACGTTAAGCAGTCGGTCCCGAGTGCTGTATGCACTGTATGCACTTGTATACAGTAGTCGTTAGGGTTTGTCAGAAGCCACTTTGGCGCCCTGCAAAATTCTGACATCCACCACCCAGCACTGGGCCAGCTTGGTGGATTATGGCCTATACCTCCTCGTCACCCAGGGGAGAGATTCATAGCCCTGCAGTGGGCTCATTACAAAGAGTTGTGAAGATGATGATATGATCATTTTGCCTTAAGTTACTGGTATTATACCTTGTTCTCCCCTAAATGCATAAAAAATACCTTCTTAACAATTTGGTTCGAAAACGGTTTTGATTAATTTGAGCAAAATATCTTAACTTGCATTTTTTTCCAAATAAAGATATTTTATATTTTCGTGTATTCCTTTATTCTGAGCTAGCTGTTGACCGCGGCTTCGTCCGTGGTTTTCATACTAAAAACGCACTAAACCTCCAAAGCGAGGCAACTTCGCCTTACGGTCGGCCGCGCAAGATGCTCACCGCCGTATCCACGGCAGATGTCGATGTGTATCCGAAGCCGCTGTCGATGGTACCACATACGGTATGTCATGCATGAGGCAACAACCAGGGGCCCGAGTCTGTAACTTTTAAAACAAGCCATCGGTTGCCGATGGTTCGATTTTGGCAGTCTGTAACGCACACACGTACGTCATACGCACCACTGGTGACCACTGGTCTTTTGCCTAAATTGCGTAGTCTGTAAGCGCGAACAATCGGCGTGCCATCGGTTCGGTGCTACATATTGGTAGTCTGTAAGGATTTCTGACACATGTTTGGTCACGTGATAGCAACCATCGGTGTGTTTTGCAACAGTTGATCTTGGGACGATTGTTTTAGCAACCATTGTGAAAAGTTTTATTATTTTTAACAGAAAAAAATAAGTTTATAGATAAGTTTTGTTGGTGCGTGACTTTTTATTTATTGTTTAATGGTTCATTGAGTGTTAAGTGATTTTGAAGATTATTGTTTTGTTTTAATTTATAAGGTGAAGATGAATTCTCTTGGATGGGCAATTTTCGAGCTGGCCACCTTGATGACACCTGGAGGACTTTGATGACACCTATATTACATAGTACTCCGGGGACTGCTGAGCATAATTATTATGTTAAGCATGTTGCTGCACGAAACACAGTAGAGCGTTGCATTGGAGTGTTAAAAGCACGCTTTCGGTTAGTATAGCCTGCATAAGCTGGTAATACATTAAGTTTTAACTATTAAGGTATGAACAGAGTTTTTTTTCAGGTGTTTACTTGCTGCACGTGCTTTACATTATGCTCTAGTAACATGTGGAAAGATCACCCAAGCTTGTTGTGTTCTACACAACATTGCTTTGAAAGTGAATGCACCTGCCAGCTACTTTACTGCTGAGGAGGCCGAAGAGGAAGCCCAGCTACTTCCACTGGTAGGAAAAGATTGGTAGTCTTGGTAGCACGGCAGTATTTGAAAGACTTCAAGGTTCGATTTCCAGTTCAGGCTAACTTAGAAAGGTTTTCCACTAAACCAGTGTGGTGCACACTTAAAGCTTGAACTTAGTTTGGTGTCACACAATTTGTGTTGCTCTCTGCAGATTTAATCATCTGCTTCCTATCTGCAAAACTACACTTGGTGCAATACTATTTATACTGATTGTTATAATTATTATTTAGTTTGTGTCTTCTTAATAATTACTCAATTTAATTTGATTTAGGAGGAAAATGTCTTAATGGAAGAAGATAACTCCAGACGCCATAGCCGAAGCAACCCAGAGCTTTTGGAAGGCCGGGCTATGCAAAGAAGGATTGTGGACTTACTATGGAGACACACATGAAAATAAATCCTGACACTTAGGTACTTATAAAACTATTTATGTGTCTATCTAGATGGCATTCAGGGCTGGTCTAAGCCATTATGATCTTAAGTGTGGCAACTAAAAGACTTTCATAGTATAAAATATATTTATTTTATCTCTGCATTGCAGATGCATTTTCAATGGCAGCAGTCATCCTATCTGTAGCCCCTGCAAGCAGCTCAGAAGAACTTCTAATAGCATCTGCTAGCTGCTGATTTGAACGGCGGAGCTCCATCGTCGCTTCAGCTCCCAACCGCCCAACGTCGTTGAAAAGCTCACGCGCCGAAGCAAGAGCTGAAGGAGAACCTGATAAAAAAAAAATGTTATTAAAAAATTAGTAAACTTTGATTATATTTTTAATGTGTTAATTTGTTTGGTATGATTTTCTTCTAGTGCTTTTTGTATCAAATTTTCTGGGTCCATATACAATAAAGTTGTCAGTTTTAAACATAATACCTTTTATTTAGTTATCTAGTTTTTTGAAAATAATATCTTTAAATAGAACAAAAAAAAGGATATAGGTATATGAATGCAGTATTTTAGAGAAAAGAGGTATCTGCAACTTTGGCTGTACAAAAATAGATGGTAGACTGAGAAAAAATACAAGCAGAAAGACCTTATATTAGAACACGAGCGTAAATACGTAGCATAATGTTCAAAACTTACAGTTCTCCACATCGACCAAGATTTATGTGCACCGTCGCTGGATACGGAGTTTAATAAGTTTGCACATTGCTGCCACAGCCTAGTGCTAAGGCTTCGTGCCTCCCCTGAGCGGTTCACGTGCCCTAGTGCCAGCTCTGGATGCTGCTCTAGGAAGTCCAGGAGGACGTCGATTTGTTGCGCCAAAATCATAGTTAAATACTTGAATTCAATTCAATGAAAATATCACAACAAAGTGGAGGGAATTTTTAAAGTTAGCAGTCAGTCAAACGTCTTTGTCAATCTGACTGAAGTGTACTTGACATGTTATTTTTCAAACTTTTAGTAGACAAACACGAAAAATTATCGGTATAAAATAAATTATCATTGTTTTAATGGTAAAGCATTAAAAATATATTGCTTTAAAATACTTTAGCAAGATTTAAATAATTAACAAATAAATTTTGTGTCAATATTTATGAATGATTGACGAGTTTTTAAAAAGACAGGCGAATGAAGTAATGAGTCACTGAATGAACCCACAATACCAATGGCTCGAAGCCCCATTGGTTCTTCGAACCACTGGTTTACCATCGGTGGCGTTACAGACTGCCAACGAAATGCACTCGATGGCCCCGATGGTCTACCATCGGTGCGTAAAACCAGTGGTGCGTCAAAGCTACAGACTCGGGCCCCTGGTCTCCTGCAAACACACCACGTCGCACGTCCAGCACAGCTCCCGGACGGCCTCCACAGACCGTTTCACACTTTTACAGTTGTAGGTCGCAAGTCGACACAGGCCTCCATCCATAGTAAGGTTTTATTTTGCTTTCAGGGCACATCACAGCTGGAGTTGATATTTCAATGAGGCGACCCTCAAAGGGTGCTACCACGCTTATCCTGGGTCGGCAGGGTTATACACGCGACTAAAAGCTTATCATTCGCTTACTTCATTTTGTCAAAATCGATTAATTCCGCGTTTCCATATTTAACGGACCTTCATGAATAAAAGTACTTAAGTAATGCTTTACAGCTAAACAACAGAATCGATTATGACGAAATTTTGAATAGAGTCAGTTTGAACTTCAAGGAGGATACCTACAGTAATCTTATTTATCCAACTGAAAAAGCCGATATTCACACGGACGCAGTCGCAGGCAAAAGCTATTATTATAAAGCTATATAACTAATATTATAAAGCTGCAGAGTTTGATTGTTTGTTTTGTTGTAAGCGCTATTTGCAATTAAATTGAAATGATTTTGAAAAAAAGACATACAAAACACTACGTGGGTATAAATACCTAGGTACAGTACAATGTTCTGGGGTACTTTGGCTTTGCCCCCATGCCTTTCGAAGATATTCCTGTTTTATATTTACTGCAGTTACTTTTGTGTTGCTGCTATGTTATAACATTGTTTTGAAGTAACTCTGTAGGCTTCCACAGCTTCTACTGAATCAATTTTGACGTAATTTATAATAGAGTAAGCTTGAACTTCAAGGAGCAGATCCTAATATTATTTATAAAGCAGAGATAGCCGATATTTACGCGGACGAAGTCACGGGCAACAGCTAGTTATATACAATGTGTTAGGGTTCCGACTTTTGATACTTTACCTACGTGATATACATCAAATTTCATCGACAAAAGTCACCTTAGGGGGGGGCGCACCCCTCACCCCTCGTGATGGGGGTGATTTAAAAATTTCGTTTCTCTGGTTTGCTTTAAGTTCGTAAAACCATTTTTTTTTTCATATTTATTGTGTGTATCTTGTTGAATTACATCTCATTTTAAAGCTTATTAAATTTACCAACTTTTCATACCACATTCACTAAAAAGTCATAAGAAGAAAAGAATTAATTTTAATGACTTAGAAAAAAAATCTTACTTTTTTGTAGTATTTTTTTAGTTTTTTGTCATTAAAAAAAAAACGAAGCCCTTAACAATGCATTTTTTTCTTCTTAACTAGTACTATTTGAGTTTATCTTTCTAACGATGCCAAAATTTAGGCCCGGTTCAGTAATTAGTTAAAAGGAAACACGAAATTAAAATATCAAAAGTTTATTTTACTAAGGTAATACGTCCTAGTTACAAAATTTAAGTACTATCAAGACTCGCGAGTTAGAGCGCGCGCGCAATGCGGTAGCAGGTTGCTTCAGGTTTTATTTGCAAATGGATGGAGCTCCTGCCCATTATGCCCGGAATGTACGAGCATATGTGGATGAACACTACACCCCCTGGATTGGAAGAGGAGGAACAATTGCCTGGCCGGCTCGTAGCCCTGATTTGACACCTCTAGATTTCTTCCTGTGGGGGACCATGAAACAGCGGGTTTACCTAGAGGTGCCTACAACAAGAGAAGAGCTGCTGCAAAAAATTATGACCGCAGCTGATGAATTAAAAGCCGACAGAGCTATGATTAAAAGAGCTACACAACAAGTAGCATTAAGGGCTACTTCTTGTTTATTAAACAATGGTGGTCACTTTGAACAATTGTTAAATTGACTTGAAATCGGCAAAACTAAATAAAAAAGAGATTGTAAATTTCGTGTCTTTTATTTTGATGTCATTTTAGCTTAGCAGTTAGGACTGTTTCTTTGAAGTTAAACTGTCGTATTCTGTATCGTTAGAAAGATAAACTCAAATAGTACTAGTTAAGAAGAAAAAAATGCATTGTTAACGGCTTCGTTTTTTTTTTAATGACAAAAAACTAAAAAAATACTACAAAAAAGTAAGATTTTTTTTCTAAGTCATTAAAATTAATTCTTTTCTTCTTATGACTTTTTAGTGAATGTGGTATCAAAAGTTGGTAAATTTAATAAGCTTTAAAATGAGATGTAATTCAACAAGATACACACAATAAATATGAAAAAAAAATGGTTTTACGAACTTAAAGCAAACCAGAGAAACGAAATTTTTAAATCACCCCCATCACGAGGGGTGAGGGGTGCGCCCCCCCCTAAGGTGACTTTTGTCGTTGAAATTTGATGTATATCACGTAGGTAAAGTATCAAAAGTCGGAACCCTAACACATTGTATATGTTACGGTAATAGTGAAAAATTGAAGATTATTAATAATTATCAATTATTATTTATAATTACCGAAAGTCGAGGTTAACTCTCGGTTTAAATCTTTTTTGTGCGATTTTAAAAAAAATAACCACGGAGGTTAATGCAAGGAGCGAAGCAAAGCGCTCCTAACCTAACCGGTCCATGTCGATCCTGTGCAACCAGCCTCAGCCTCAGCAACCAGCCGGTAATTATTAACCGGTAATTATTAATAATACTATGAATAATACTATGAACTATCGCATACTATGCCGGGGCGGGGCGGGCTACATTTCATATAAAATGTATAAGAATGACGCAGGCGGAATATTGCGCTGCGATGTGCGTACCTTCATAATACTAATAAGAGTACGGAGGAAATAAGATAGTGAGTAAATTTACATACTCGTATTAGTTTTCAGATCCTGTTGCTGAGGCAAAGCTTCAGTCTTCGATTTATTGGACTTAGTTTGCGTTTTCATATATTTTGTGTCTTGCTTAGATTGAGACTCCGCTGTTGCAATAACGGGTTCAGGATTCAAGTTAGTTGTTAGAGCATCATCGTTTAATAGATCACTGCTTTGATTCTGAATCATTTCTTTTCCTATAGTATCAGGAATGGATCTGGATTTGCTTTTAGACGGTCCACCATCTTGACTACCGATCTTTGAACCTCTGTATAGTACATGGTCACTTAAGCCACTTTGTTTCATATGGGCTGATTGCCCACTTTTGTTGCTTTTTACTGGGGTTAATAGTATATCCGCATGTCTGTGGTCATTTTCAAAATGCACGACAGGAAAGTGGTGTTCCATATTATAGGGGATAATTCAAGACAATATACCAAGTATACTCTCCATAACCTTTGATTCATAAAATTATTTCATGTGTGAAAATAAAAAAGTAATTCTGTACAAATAAATATTATGAAAAGTAGCGAAGTAAACCAGTGACATATTCTTAGAAAATGCTATCAAACATCCATAGACAAAGTTCTTTAAAGGCATTTTTTTACGTTTAGGTATTCCCTTTTTTCCAAAGACATTATACTATCTAGTGACAAGATGGAGCACTATATTTATTATTGAATTAACTTTAGATCTTATTACGACTATACAAAGTCATTAATACTTTGAATATCCACGTCACGAGTAAACGGTGTGAGCGAGAGGGTACATGTGGCTTTGTATCCTTGCCTAAAATCTTGATTGATGTAATCCGGCCGATTCTGACAACGGCGACTGTCTTCAACTACGGTTTTGAGTTTGAGTTTGGCATCCAGCTCAAGGAGCTGCCGGTTTTCAGAGGCTTGGACGCTAGATTTAACAAGCGCTCTCCACTCCGGCCGTCTGGCAGACTGCTGCTCTCACAGCGAAGGATTGATGTCGCACTGCTTCATGTGTCGCTTCAGCACATCTTTGTGCCAGAGGAGTTCTGAGTAAAAGATGCGCTCAGCTATTCTTTCCTCCGTCATACGCGTCACGTGTACGCACCACTGAACCTGCCGCCGCACGCGTCAGACCATCCGATGTGAAGTATTTTCCGTAAGCACTTGAGGTGGAATCGGTCTAGCATACGGATGTGACGGCGATACACTGTCCATGTTTCAGGGGAGTATAAGATATTGGGCAGCACGACTGCCATGTAGACAGCGATCTTCGTTACCAGCTTAAGGTCGTGTGAGTTAAAGACCTTAGAGTCTAGCTTGCCAAAGGCAACAGTGCCGATTCTCCTGTTGATCTCTGCATCATGATCACACTTAGATGAAATTGTGCTCCCCAGGTAGCGAAACTTGTCAACCTGCATCAGCTCATCCCCTCCGAGTGTAATATTCAGTGACTCGCGACCATGATTATCCAATGAAACCAAATTTTTGGCACAACTCGTGGAAATCGGAATTAGCTGTTGCAAGCCTCCTGGGGATTCTGCTACGAAGCACAGGTCATCGGCGTACATCAACTCAGTGATCACGGCATGCGAAACTTTGGTGCGGGCTTTTAGTCTGGCGAGATTAAAAATAAGTATTGCCGTCCGTGCGAAAATGGAATCGGGCACCTTCAAAAATTTAAATTCAAAATTCAAAAAAATTTATTCATCTTAGGAATATCACAAAACACTGGATGAAGTCAGTCGTCACATACTTCGGCTTTAACTAGTTGTTGATAGTTGTTAAATAAGATATTACAGTAGACCAAGAGACAAAAAAAGCCGGCGGAAAAAAACTCTTGGTACTCTTTTTCAGTCAAAATTATCAAATTAATACAAATAGGTACAAATTGACTGTGATATGAAAAAAACAAACACCAGACAGCTAATTGTGAGAGCCAATGTCATGCCACAACCAAATTGCTTACATAGTAGGTGCAATGAGCTAAGGATGCACACTACGAACATGATAAACTGGGACCAGAGTATTTGAACAAGAATGGAATAAAATACTCATAGTGTTCTTAACAAAACGACCTGGCACCGCTAGTAGCACCCTTTCACGAGTATAACGCAAGCACCAACCATCCTCAACCATATTTTAGGGAAGAGGCTGACCCGATACCCGAAGTTACCACTAGCCATGCCGCCTGAGGGAGCATGACGTTCTTGCTGTTGTCTTGACAAGAAAATAAGTGAATGGGACAGTCATCAGTATGTCGTATGTCATGGTAGGTAGTCTACCTACCATGGTCATATGTATACTGCACAGCCAAGTCGTAAACAAAATTATTAAGTAATTAGAAACTTTTAGAAATATCCTGTGTGCCTTTTATCCATGCCTTTTTATCATCTAAGTAATCTTTAGTTTTATAATATGTTTTTCGAGAGTCTTAGAAGTCTCACAAACTTCTCTGTACACCCGATTTTATGAAGAACAAGCCAGAGGGCTTCACGAGGCTCTCTATCGAAGGCCTTCTTAAGGTCAACAAAACAGATATAGTGGACGACCTTGCTCTCCGCTCTTCTCCTGTAGTTGTCTCACTGAGAATATAGCCTCACACGCACCTCGTTCTGGCCGGAAGCCGAGCTGGGTTTCGGGAAGAAGTATTACTGAAAACGACATAAGGTGGTTCAGCAAGACCCGTACAAACATTTTTCTGGGAACTGATAGCAGTGAAATACCACGGTACGAATTAATCGATTCAGCTGCAAGTTACTCTCTCTGATTTCCGTAACGCTCACCTTCTGGTCAGCTCCACGGCGTTGTCGGAGAAGACGGTGGTGCTTGTCAATCGCTTCCGTCAGTACTTTGTCATCTATACAATTACACAATTACATCAGGACTCTACACCCTAAAGTAATTGGGGCCGTGTCCAGTATGCGTGAAGACAGCAATCCATTCGCGATCGACAAGGCCACCCTCTTTTTTGATGGATGGCAAACCAGAAACTAAAGATCGAGCATATTCTTTCCTCATCTCAGAATTTTGAAACCCATCTACGTTAAGATACGCATTGGGCTCTGATCTACCAGATCTTCGAGGATGATGGAGGTGAAGACGTAATTTAGCAACAGCAAGCCTATGGTCAGTACAGCAGTGCGCACTACGCATGACGCGAGTGACGAGGACTTGGGAGACCTCACGTTGCCGAACAATTGCGTAGTCAATCAGATGCCAGTGTTTGGACCTTTCTTGCATCCATCTGTTCTTGTGTTTGGCGGGAAGCCTAAACATGGTAGATACTCGTTATTGCAAGGTGGAATTGCCCTGGCATTAAAGTCACCCAACAGAAGAATATGCTCCCTAGGTCTTACGCTTTCGATAAATTTTTAAAGTTTCTCATAAAACTGGTCCTTAATGTCATCAGACTTATCCATGGTCGGGGCATATACACTGATGACATTAAGGAAGTTGTCATTATTTAGGTGTAGGCGCAATGTGATAACGCAGTCCGAAATATGAATCGGACACTCTTGTACCTAGCTGTTTAACAAGCCTATTCTTAATCGCAAATCCAACACCTGACCGGCGGCGCGTCTCAGAGGCAGCGAGTCCCTTCCAGAAGAAAGTATGCTCGCCACCGCGTTCCACCAGCTCCCCTTCATCAGCTAGATGTGTTTCTCTGAGAGCAGCCACATCTATATCATAGCGACTAGAATCTTACCATCTATACTAATATTATAAAGGGGAAAGATTTGATTCTTTTGTTTGTTTGCATTGAATAGGCTCCGAAGCTACTGATCCAATTTAAAAAATTCTTTCACTGTTGGTAAGCTACACTATCTGCGGTGAACATAGACTAATAGGAGCGAAGTAATAAAGGAAAATTTTGCATATGGGGGAAAATTACTCAAATTTGAGAGCTTCTTTTGCGTGCGCTGCAAAAACGATTAAAGTTACGGAAAAATTATATAAAACGGAATTGTTTCTATTCAAAAGTTCTACGAAAAAGTCCACAACAACATAATAAATGTACATCTTTTTGACTAACCCCCGACACAAAAAGAGGGGTGTTATAAGTTTAACGTGTCTGTCTGTCTGTGTTTCTATCTGTCTGCGGCATGAAAACTCACGAACGGATGCAGTGATTTCAATTTTTTTTTTTTGTATTAATGGTGACTTATTTGCGAGTGTTGTTAGACATAATTGTTTTAAACTATCGCGGTTATTTTCACTTTGATTTAATGTACATTAAATCAAAGTGTTCTTAGACATGTTTGATAACTAATATATTTGATAATTAGACCTATTTAGATTAAAAGTTGTGCGTGGTGAAAGTGGGGAGGTGAACCGAATGTCTGCAAATACTCGGAAGGGGTCTCAAACGAAACCGCACTGAAAGAAAATATTGATGATTTAATCAAAGTTTTTCTTAGCTTCGTATCATGAGACCTGTATTTGATGAGAGATGTATTTGACCTTTAAAAAAAATCTCAACCAATATTACCTAGTAATTATTGCAATGAAAAATCTACTAAACATACTACTACCAACTTGGTAGGTAATTATGAATTACCTAATGGTTAAAATTATTTTTACAGAAAGAATTAACAAACAAACCTGCACCAATGTAATCTTTAGCCTACTAAACTTATAGAAACAAAAACTAGTCATTAGTAAGTAAAAAAAAAGCGAACGAGCTTGGCGTTAAATGTAATCTTTACCTTGACAAGAATCTAAATTATAGCAAGTATATGTAATATACTAAGTCTAACTTAACCTACCTATAAAAAGTATGAAATAAAAAATTTGATAAAAAATTAAAAAACCCCCGACACAAGAATTTAATTTCCCTTTAAAAAGTAAAAAAATTATAAAAGGAACTTAATCTTAAAGTACCTAAGAATGTATTAATAATTCTTTTAAAAATACGTCGCGTTGGGGGACCGCTCTTAAACTAACAATTTCAATACAAATAGTCCAATTAAGTAACAAAGATGAACTTAAAAACAAAATTAAGAAAATACTTTAAAAACTTTCATAAAATTTCTTCAGAAATTTTGCAAGGAGCGGTCCCCGAAAGGTCCCCCAACGCGACGTATTTTGTTTAGAATTATTAATACATTCTTAGGTACTTTGAGATTAAGTTTCTTTTATTTTTTTACTTTTTAATTAAGTTCTTGTGTCGGGGGTTTTCTAAATTTTGGTTACAAAATGCGTTCGAACGAAATTAATGTATTAATTTGTGATGGAATTATATCAATATACTATTAATCCTTATCCAAATGAATACTTTATTTATCGTAAGTATTTAATTGCGAACAAATTTGTCTTTCACATCACTTTGACTTTAATCAATAACTTAAGAGATATCGTGACGCGAGCATGTGGGCGGATGGTTCGCTGGCATGGCCGGCCACTCACGATGTTTTTTCTCCGAGATACCTACCGAACTCTGGGTGGCTTATGGCCATATTCCCTCAAGTTTCAATATTACACTTAAAAATAATAGTTATTTGCACCATTAAATTACGAACGTTAAATTTCTGCGCAATAACGTGATTGTTAAAATAGTTTTGACTAGTCTAGCTATTGGTTAAACAGTGATTCCTAAAAATAAAGAAATACTAGGTTGACTACCTCCATCTTACCTGATGGAAAGTGTACCTACGTAGATGATAGCAAACGGGTTTATGATAGAACTGACCCTTCTTACAGTGTTTTCTGGACACTTCACTGCCGAAGCGGTGGCGGCAGAATTTCAGTCCGGCGACCCTCAAGACCCTCAATCCACCAACCAGCACTGGGCCAGCTTGGTGGATTACGGCCTAAACCTCCTCGTCACCCAGAGGAGAGACTCATAGCCCTGCAGTGGGCTCATTACACGGAGTTGTAATGATGACCCTCAAGAGATCCTTCCACCGACACAATTACCCAGCCGTGATAGGCATATTCTAATTCGACCCCACGCGGCTAACAACTTTTGTTTAAGTACTTACTTAATTTCATCAACATCGATTTATGCCGATTTTCAAAATTTAATTGACTGTTATGAGAGAGACTTTACCAGCAAAAGAAAAACAAAGACTGTACCAGCTGCTTCTCTACCCGGGCATACTGTATAAGTCAGTTAAAGGACAGAGTTTTTGTGGCTGATAGGCCCCTGTCATTGCAATGGTCTCCCTATAACTATCCTTCTAATTTGTGATCTCCCTCCATCATTATAGTACTTACCAAAAAGCATACAATCACTACGTTCTAGTACTTACCTCCAAATTTGTCAAACGTGACATCAGATGGTTTTATAGCCTATGGTGTTCTGCCTGCTCCATAAGGGATACAGGCGTACAGTTATGTATTTATGTACGGTAGGCTCTACGAACAGTGCTATGATATTAAAATGCGGCATTAGTAGTTGAACTTTCATGGTCATTAATTAACATTTAAATTAACTTTGAGATGTCAATTTTAATGATAAGCAACGTTCAGATTCGTTTGCATGTAGGTATGTAGCTAGCAACAACATACCCGCATCTTCAGTGCCGTCGTCGTGATAATGGCGCTTGCAGCAGTGCCGAAATATCGAGAACTTAAAATAAATAATAGACATGGCAAATATTCCGTTTCTAAAGTTAATTTAAATTAGTAGCTTGGCTATGAGAGCGTAATGGTGGGTACAAATTGCTAGTAATGCAACTAGTAATGTAATCTGCAAAAAAAGTTGATTTGTACGCCTCTCGAGCGCGAACTGAGCCGCAGTAGAGCCCACTCGTGGCCTGCTCTAATGGTGCGTACAGATTGCTAGTAATGCAACTAGTAAATACGTCCAAACACGCAACGTGCGCAGAATGTTACATTACAATTTCCATTACAGCAATCTACGCACCATTATGGTGCGTACACATTGCTAGTAATGCAACTAGTAATGTAATCTGCAAAAAAAGTTCCCATGATTTGTACGCCTCTCGAGCGCGAACTGAGCCGCAGTAGAGCGCGAATAACATCAAAAAATCTCGATGCTCAATGTGGACGGGCGTTCGCGCGCCCGTTCACATTGCGCGAGCACCGGTCGCGAACAGGAATTGCGCCTGTGTGCGTGAGACTTGCTCCTGTGTAGTGACGCTCGAAGCGTGCTCTACGCTATCCGTGAATTGTCGGTTTTTTGGACAACATCAAAGGGACGCGGATTGCAATTCATATTTAATTATTTTGTATTGTTTTGCATTTCATAAATATTGGATAATTACGAGAGCAACTTCAAAGTGTGATATTTTCTTTGTTAAGTTATCTTAATTATTATGATGTCAAATGAAAGCTCTAGGCATAAAACCAATTTATCCATTTGAATGATGTTAATCAGTTTAATCGTTTAGGAGATAAATTATAATTAATTTTTATGGTAAAGATGTAAACAAACCAGAACTTGTAAAGTTTTTGTTTTATCAACTGTAAGCAATTCTCTGCCTTTTCTCCTTTTATAAAATGTGGTGCGCCGCAACCAACGTCTAGGTCTTCAGCATTTTTTTTATGAATTGATGTATTATCATTATATATTGATGTATTTAAAAAACCGACTTCAAATAACATTTTTAAATCCTCGTGTAAACTTTAGCTGTGGTGAAACTTCATATAACGTAGGGTGACTGGTAGATCACTTTCCAAATGCGAGGACGTGATAGTTCAATATCATACTTACACCACAGTACAGATATCTACAGTAATTCAACTCGGCCGCATCATTGAAAGAAATGCCTACTGCAGCGCCGCGGTCCGTTCACATGTGACAGGGCTGCCCGCCTTCAGCGTTTAAATTACATTTGCCTACTTTGTGAATTGAATAGGTCAAATTTATGGTCTTATGAATCGACCTTTTCACAAAAAAAATCTTCATGGCCGCGCTATCGAAACGGACGCTGAAAATAGATGTAGTACCAGAGTCAAACACATTTTTTTAATATCAACAAGGGTTGCAATAAGTTGTCGGTGACGTATCAAAGTTTAAGGTGTACAGAAACATACCTACAATGTTTCATATTGGAAATCTTAGAAAGTTTGATTGTATTTTTGAAGCTCTCGTCAGTAGGTACTTATTCAGTTAGGTAGCGTTCTGACGCCGTGCGAGAACGAGATAGAGCATTTTCAGTTTCTCGACCTGAGATAGTGATAGTTATTGTACAGGTATAAAATTCCGAGAATTGTCATTATATGAATCTACCGGCCCGCAATCTTTTTGAATAATGATTTTTAGGTAAAACTAGAATATTCTCGTTAAAACCACAGAACCACAGTACCTACAGATATCTATTATATTATAGATGTCTGTACTGTGACAGAACGGTGTTAAGATATTTGAGATACCTAGTAGAAATTTCGAGAAGCCAATGTTGTATGAACCTATAGGTATATTTTTAGTTATAATGTGATAGCTGTAAAGCTGTAAATTGAGTTCTTTTTAATATTGTTTGATATATCTAGAATATTCTTGTTAAATCTTATGGCCGACGACGCGGTAAAATCTTATTACTAGGTTTGTTATTAGTTAGGTACCTACGTTGTTCTTGAAACAATTACCGATGTAGGTAGATGGTTATATGTCTTATTTTGATTGAAGGTATGTAGGTACCTACTTGATATTGTTTTATCGTGTCGAGTTGTTATGTAGGTTATTACGATAGAAAGGTATTGTGATTATTTCATATTTATTAATGTTCCAATAGTGTATCTCTAAATAAATGTGAGAGTTAACCTTTATACCTACCTATTGAGAGAAAATTAATAAGTAGGTATCTTGTTTTACGTTTGGATTTAAATCGATTGAATTGTTTCATTTGACAAGAATTATGATGTGTTATAAATCTGTATTTCGAATATGTTTGTTATTAAGTAATAGAAATTCATCTATTAGCGCAAACTTTAGGTAGGTATTAAGTATTTAGAAATGTATGTTCTTTATGTTTTTTTTTTAGAAATTTGGGTATATTTGGACTTTTACTACAACTTATAAAAGGTTTTTTGTAAGTAAAACACCCGCGCGAAACTCCTTGCAACAACTTCAGAGGGGACTAGATGTTTGACGCGATGTCACGCGTGGACTGAAAAGAACGCGTGTCGACGGACCGTGCTCGCGACGAAATACGGAAACATTTTGTCTCAGGCTGCTCGCAGTGTATGTTCAGTTCGTGCGAAATACACGTACAAATACACCGAGCGCAGCATCGAGCGCTGGTTATTACATTACAGGTTCCATTACAAGCAATGTGTACGCACCATTAGCTATCCGTACATTTTCTGTTTTTTGAATAACATCGTTCGTGCGCCCGTACTAATTGCCCGAGCACTGCTCGCGAACACGAATTGCGCCTGTGTGAGTGAGACTTGCTCCTGTGTGCGTGACGCTCATAGCCTGCTCGACGCAATCCGTGAATTGTCGGTTTTTTAGAAAACATCAAAGGGACTCTGATTGCAAATTGGATAATTACGAGAGCAACTTGAAAATGTGATTTTTTGTTTGTTAAATTATCGTAACGATTTTGATGTCAAATGAAAGCTCTGGGTATAAAACCAATTTATTCATTTGAATCATGTAAATCAGTTTACTCGTTTAGGAGATCATTTAAGAATTAATTTGTATCGTGAAAATGTAAACATTCAGAACATTTAAAGTTTTTGTTATCTCAACTGTAAGCCTTGTCTCCTTTTATAATTTCTGTGCGCTACCAACGCGAACGTCGCGGTCTTCGGCGTTTTTTTTTTATGAGTACAACGATAAGCTTTTGCTCACGACTCCGTACGTGAATAAACATTGTCTATCTAGCATCCAAAGCGTAAGTTCTTAAGCAAAATTTATTTGGCCCAAATAATGTGGTGTGAATGTTGGAAATATTTATTTATTTTTAACTTACCTAACCAGACAACCTTTTTAGCAAGACTAATGTTATAAATGTGAAAGTTTAGATGTATGGATGTTTGTTCCTCCATCACGGCAAAACGGCTCAACGGATTTGGATTTTGGTATGGTGATAGTTTACAGTCTGGAATAGCACATAGGGTAGGGATAAAAGATCCCGATATTCGCACGGGATTCAAAAGGATTTTAATAGAATAACCTTAAATAAACATATAAACATCCATGACTTGACGACTAATATCTGTGTTCATCACACAAAATCCGCCGCCGCCGGGATTCGAACCCAGAACCTCTGGCATAGAAGGCAATGTATTACCAGTGTAATGTTACCATTACACCAGCCGGTCATATGTTTTCCGTTCCCGTGGGAATTTCGGGTTACTTGCCTTGGTGCACCCCAACATCTCCCTAGAAATTTATGTTTAAGCTTCAGCTGTCTACGCCTAGTAGTTATGGCTGTACGTTGTCTATCAGTCACTCAGGCGAGTTTTAATATAGGCATGTATGATACTGATGAAGCTCTGATAAAAATTAGAGCACTAATGAGGTCTTCGGACTCTATATCCCGTGTGATCTATTCATTTTGTGAAGTGTCACGGAGATAGGTACCTACTTATTATGAAATGCAGAGCATTAAAAATCCAACATCACTAAAATTTTTAAATCCTTGTCAAAACTTTGGCTGAAGTGAAATGTCACCTACGTAGGAAAATATCCTCCGCTTTCGTACATGTTTTTTTTAAGTAGGTACTGAGTCGATTTCCATTAAATTTCAATGGGCCACCTCTGACTTATTGTGATCTATCAAACGAAACAAGAATCATACAAATCGATTCATAATTTACCAATTAATCAAGTAACAACCATACACACGATTTGATAACCTCTTCCTTTTGGAAGTCGGTTGAAAAGAACGTGTGCGGCGACGGACCGTGCTCGCGACGAAATACAGAAAAAATCTTACTCAGGGTGCCCGTATTGAATGCTCAGTTCGGCGCAATACACGTACAAATACATCGAGCGCATGCATCGGACGC
Source organism: Stenoptilia bipunctidactyla (assembly GCA_944452665.1). Lineage (NCBI taxonomy): Eukaryota > Metazoa > Arthropoda > Insecta > Lepidoptera > Pterophoridae > Stenoptilia > Stenoptilia bipunctidactyla. Next base: position 18,724,743 of record OX101728.1, read on the forward strand.
TGAATATTACATTACTAGTTGCATTACTAGCAATTTGTACGCACCCTTACAGATAATCAGGCAGACAGAGTTACTTCAAAAACTGTTACAACATAGCTTTGTATCACGGTTCACCTGAGTTTTGTGCAAAAGACATACAAAAAACGGAACTACAGTAAAAATATAACTTGGGCGGGCATAGGAATGCTAAAGAAATGTTCCTGGTAACAGTACTGGGGGTTTATAAAATGTCTTTATGCGATTATCTATTTATGATTAGATAAGTATTTATACCTACGTAGTTTATTACTAAGTCATACTAAAAGTTTTTCGTAACTAAAAAAAATTACATTTTATAATCAAAATATTAGATTTATTGCTTTTTTAAATACTCTCATATACATTTTTAACACTTTTCTATTCAATTCTTTAAAACAGGAGGGCCACAGATCTCAAGCCATGTATTCTACGTGCTGATTAAACACTGTCACTGCCTCTTCGGAGTTGCACTCATCAAATCTTTGATTTTGCGGAAAATACAGAAAACACAGGGTGCTAGATCGGGGTTATGTGCAGGATGAGTGACGAGTTGTGCTTTTTCGGAAGCTAAAAATGAATTTGTTTTTTGGTTTCAAAATCAATTCGCCTAAACCTGAGATAATTGCGAAACATACATACATACAGATCAAACTGATACCCTCCTTTTTGAAGTCACTTAAAATACCAAAAGGTTCTCCTAAATGAGACAAATATCCTTTTATACCACATCAACATCGGTTCAGCCAAACGCAAGATAGTCGTTGACAATAGTATATTTCATTACGAGTGCGGAAAGCCTGTCATTGCAAAGAGTTCCGACAAATGTCTACACGAGCCGAGGCGCAGCCGAAGGCGAGGGTTGACAGTCGGAACAAGTTGCAATGACGGTTCCGCACGTGTACGTGTACTGAACGACTATTTTTAATACAGTTGCGAAAAAATTAAGCAATTTTATAAAATATACAAAATGGCGCCAGAATTTAAAACATTATAAACAGAGATTTTTTTTGTTTACCCATTCTGGGTAGGCAAAGGGAACTATGCCCATACAGCCAAGTCTTTAGTAGATTTTTCGTTTTGACATGAAATGAAAATGAATTTAACGAGATAAAATGAAATGAAACCTTTTTTTTTTTTTTTTTTTTTACTTGAGGAAAACGTGCTATCACGTCCCCGACCGCCCAAGGGGGGAGCGACGGGGTATGTGGGGATGATCCGGCAGAAGGCCAGACCTACCCACTAAAAACCTCAAGGTGTACCTCATCTGCCATAGATGGAGCCCACGGTACGGCCATTGGCATTACCCGCGAGCCCCGGCAGATTGCACTCAGCCTTAGCCGAGCGCCCCCCACGTGGGAAATGGTCTAGCACACGAAACCATTTCCCCACACATAGCCCTTATAGCCGCAGCAGGTCCCCTCACCCGCTACGGCTGGCTATCGGGAGGGAGAAGGTGAGCGTATCTCCTTCTCCGTCCCCCCCTCCGCCTACGGCGGATCGGTGCCGAAGAGGCATCATCCTCCCGGCACCGCTCCGCCGCCTCCTTCTGCGACATTACGTCCTCGCAGAAGGAGGTCATGGCCGCCCAAGCCTCTCGACTCCCTAGCATGGCTTTAACCACGCTAGCGAGCGAGAGGTGCTCTCCGACGACAGACGTCAACTCATGCCGCAGCCGACCCCACGCCGGACACACCACTAAGGTGTGTTCCGCCGTGTCGTCGGCCGCCCCACAATGGTGACACTCTGTCGTCACCTCCCTCCGGGCGACCCTGTGCAGGTAGTGACCGAAACAACCATGTCCGGTCAATACCTGCACAAGGCGGAAGGTCAGAGTCCCCCACCTTCGCTGCACCCACTCAACGAGGACCGGACGAATCGCATCGATCGTCCAAGCCCCGTAAGCGGGCGCGACGAGGGACTCTTCCCATCCCCTAAGGAGTACCCTCCTGGCACTCCTGCGGACGCGCGCCACCTCCTCGGGACAGGGGCGCTCGCCCGCATCCCTCCTCCCGGCTCGGTACCGGTAAACGGCACCGAGCACTACCGCCTCGAGTTCCCACGGGGGGGCGCTTGCCAGGACGCAGGCAGCCCCGTGGGAAATCGAGCGGTATCCTCGCGATGCCCTCACCGCCATGACCCTCTGCGGCTTGCGCAGCAGGGCCCTATTTTGGCGGTTGAGGGCATCCTCCCAGATGGGCGCTCCGTAGAGGGCCATGCTTCCCACAATACCGAGGTAGAGCCTACAGCATGGGGAACCAGGCCCCCCCACGTTCGGCAGTAGCCGCCCTAGTGCAGCCACCGCCTTGATGAGCCGTTCAGCCAGCACCTTAAAATGCTGACCGAAGGCCCAGCGCCCATCTAGGATGAGGCCCAGATACCGCATTTCCCTCTTTAGGGGTATCCGGGTCCCATCCACCATCAGCGTCGCACCTGGAGGGGGACCCTGCCGAGGCCCGTGAAACAAAAGGGCCTCGGTCTTCTCCAGCGCGACCCTGAGGCCCAACCTCCTTATGCGGCCCACCACTAGGGCCGCACCCTCCTCCATCCGAGTCACTGACTCGGCGAACGTCCTTCCCTGGGCCACTATGAGGGTATCGTCAGCATAGCAGAATACGCTGACGTGGGGCGGCAGAACGCCCCTCAACACCCCGTCGTAGCCCAAGTTCCACAAGAGCGGACCGAGCACCGACCCTTGCGGAACCCCACACCTCATGGTTCGCCGCGTCAGTGACCCCTTCCCGTCGACGTAGATGACGTCCCTGTCCCGGAGGTAGTCCTCCAACAGCCGCCGCAGGTACAGAGGCACCCCGTGAAATCGGAGAGCCTCGAGTATTGCACCAAACGGCAGGCTGTTGAAGGCGTTGGCAATGTCCAAAGACACCGCCAACGACCTCTCCCCCCTCGCGGCACCTTCCGCGGTGAGGGCCTTCAGGGCAGAGACGGCGTCCAACGTCGACCGCCCCCGTCGGAACCCGAACTGCGCCTCGGACAGGTCAGGCCCTACCCCCTCGAGGTGCTGGACAAGCCGGGATGCCAGAATAAATTCCAACATCTTGGCCGTCTCATCCAGCAAGACCAAAGGCCGGAACGCTGACGGACTGTCAGGCGACCGGCCCTCTTTCCCGAGGAGGCAGAGCCTCCCGTCCTTCCATAGCTTCGGAAACCGTCCGGTTCTCAGAGAGAGATCGAACACTTTCCGAAGCTCGGATCCCAGAGTTTCCACCGCTACCTCTAGGATCCGTCCGGGCACTCCATCCGGTCCGGGGGCCGTCCTCTTCCTCCCTAAGCGGGAGATGGCATTCTCCATCTCGGCGTCCGAGATGGGGGGAACCTCAATCTCCCATGCCACTCCCGCTGGGGGAGGCAAGGAGTGGTCGGGGCTGTTAGGAAACAGCTCTCCCACGACCACCCTCAGGAACTCAGGCTGGAGAGTCTCAGTGAGGGGCCGTCCCATGGCCCGGAGTTTGTTCCGAGCCATCTTATAGGGACGCCCCCACGGGTCCCTGTTGAGACCCTCCAGGAGTTCCTCCCTGGCCCGCTCCTTAGCGGCGCAGATCGCCGCTTGCAATGCCTTCTTGGTGGCCTTGCAAGCGGCCACCCGCCGCGCCTCCTCCGCTTCGTCGCGGTGTCGCCGCCGGCGGTAGTGCGAACACTCCCGCCAAGCCCGACCGTGGGCGTCCCGGAGTTCAGCAATCTCCGGAGACCACCAGTACACGGCCTTGCGACCGCAGTGGACCCTCGCCCTGGGCATTGCCGCATCACACACCGCAGTCAAAGCGGCGTGGACGCGGCCTGCGCCCTCGTCCACCGAGGCCGGGGCAGTGCGCGGCGCACACCACGCCTGGACGACGGCCGCCTCAGCCGCTTTTTCGCGGTCGAGTCGGGTGATCGCCCAGCGCGGGAAGGCAGGGGGATGCCGTGGAGGCTCAGCTAGGTGCTGCTGGACGGCGACCTCGAACCGGATATACCGATGGTCCGATAGGGTCACCGGGTCCACCAGCACCCGCCAATTGCACATCCTGTGTGCGATCGCAGGGGAGCAGAACGTAACGTCCACCCTGGACGATCCCTGCGGTCGCACACAAGTCGGCACTGTCCCTGTATTCAAGAGGGACAGTCCAGCCTCCACAGCCCATTCCCCGAGGGCCACGCCGAAACAGTTGGTGATGGTGTCACCCCACTGAAGCGACCTCGCATTAAGGTCGCCCATCAGAAGCAGTTGGTCGGGCCCCATACGCCCAACCAATGCGTGGAGGGAGTCCAAGTACTGCTCGTACTCACGTAGCGGCCTATTAGGGGAAAAGTAAACACCAATAATGGTGTACTCCCCCCACCTGACCGCCACGTATCCTGGACCCCTCTCCCTGACAATCAGTGGGTGACACCCCCCCAGCCGCACGACGATGGCCACCGTGCCGTCTAAGGAGCAGGCCCAATGCGGTCGTGGAGCCACATAGTAAGGCTCTGCCACGACCGCCACTTCGATTTCCCACTGCGCCATAGCCTGCAGGAATAAATCCTGAGCAGCAGCGCAGTGGTTGAGGTTCCCCTGGAGGAAATTGAAGGACCTACCCATTACTCGGCCATTTCAATTTCCTCAGCCGCCTGTTGGGGCACCGCCGTTTGAGGAAGCCCGACACCGCGGACCCCTCTCTTTTTGACGGGGGGAGGGTTGCAACTCCTCCTCCCCATCACGTGTGCCGACGGGCACCCAACGTCAGCACATACCGCACATCGTGTGACGGCAGTGCAGGCGGCGGCCTTGTGTCCCGGCTGTCCACACCGGTGACACAGGTCCGATCGGTCGACCGCTGACGGGCACGTGGCGCGGACGTGCCCGATCCCCATGCACCTATAACAGCGCATGGGGCGCGCCTCGAGTGCCGTCACGGAGGCGGAACTCCAGCCGACAAGCAGGCGACCCGCTCCCACTATCTTTTTTGCCGCGGTGACAGGGCACCGGACAAAAATTGCGGCCATTCCCCGGACCGACGCCAGAAGTGCACCCGCCTTGACTTGCTCGGGTGCACATTCTCCCCTAGACGCAACTGCCGCCACCACATCCTCAGCGGTGACGGAGTCGTCCAGCCCCCCAATCCGCAGCTCGGCCAGCTTCTCCGGCCGGTCCACCCTTGCGACCTCGGCAAGAACAGCTCGCAGCTTATCCGCAAGCTGATCCGCCTTGTCGCCACTTTGGGTCCCCGGGACCTCCAGCATGCGGGCTCCCGTTGCCGACTCTCGGATCTTAACCGTGGCAATCCCCAGGTCAGCCAGCCGGATACTCTGACGCGCAGTCAGGATTGCCTCTTTGTAGCTCACCCCTCTTTGGATGGCCTCTGGAAGCAGTGTAATTACCACTGCAGAGGACCTTGGAGGGGTGAGCTTCGGCTTAGCTGCCGGTGGGGCAGGACGCGCGGATGCCACAGCTGCCAACAGCCGCTGGGACTGCGTTGTCGGCTTGCTTGGGGCAGGAGCTGTCACCGTCGGAACCGCCGGGGCAGAGGCCTTCTTGTTTTTCTTCCTCCTGGCCACCGTGGCCCAGGACGCCACAGGTTGCTCGGCCGAGGAGGGCGCACCGCTTTGCACCGGCGCATTATTTTGCACCGGTGCACTGACTGGGGGCAATACCGCGCGGGATTCATGCGCCAGAGGGGGGCGCAATTTTTGGGCCGGGAGCAACGATCGGATGTCCAAGAGCTTGGCATCCATCATTGATCCCACCGACGCCATAAAATCCGGCAAAAGAGCGGCCTTGAGGTCTGCAACCAGATTGGTTGAGACCGGTTCGGCAGGCTGGGAACTTTGGCGCTCCCGTCCCTCCTGGAACTCCCGTCTCAGGGCATATATCTCGGACTTAAGATCCTCCACATGCCTCCTGAGACGGACATTATCCCGACGGAGATTACGGATTTCATCCCCTTCGGTTCTCCTCGAGAGACATTCGATAATGTCGCTCAGGTCACCGGCACTGTCTTTTAATTCTCTCACATAGGTACCCTTCAAATTATTTGAAGTTGTAGCCAGTGAGAGAATTCTAGCCACCTTCACACCTGCCCTCTCTCTTATCTGGTCTGTTGCCAGCCTCTCAATGTCCAACTCTTCCATAACGGGAAGAGTTGGACTTTCCTTGCGGAAAGTAACTTTTAATACTTCACCGCTTTCTCCCGTCTCCTTGGGTTTACTACCTTTCCCCTTTTTAGGGGAACCCGTCTTCCCTTTTTTGGTAGGGATAATTACCCTCGCATTTGTGTCTGCTTCCGAGCCCGAAAACTCCGTGTCAGAAAGGATTCCGCCAAACTCCGAACTCCTTTTTTGACGAGTACAGGAGCTTCCGAGCTCCGAACCGCTGCTTTCGACGATCTCCATCGACAATCCACTCAAAAGCGAGGAGGACCTCCTCTGCGACCGGGTCCTGACTCCCACACAGCCCGCACTGCTCCCTTCTCCGACATTGCGGCTTCTACCGCGGCTTTTGCCCTTGCCAGGCAAAACAAAACCTCTACCTTCGCCGCTTTCTTCTACGCTGTCACAGCGTCCCACGACAAATAATTTGCCTTCACAGGCATCTCTTCCGACTCCACCCTTCTCGGGCACAACACGAACTCCGCCCTTCACAGGCCCATCGTCAACTCCGCCCTTCACAGGCCCATCGTCAACTCCGCCCGTCTCAGGCTCAACGTCTTGTGAAAGTTTAGTATCCATAATAAAACCCACGAGTACCGCGTTCGTGATATTGACTTAGTCGAGGCAGTGACGCGGTGCCAAGGTCAACCCTACTTACACCTGGGGGTCGGGAGGTACCCAGGGTTGGTCGCTAATTGGCAGAATTAACCCACTCTGCCACCTCCGAAGAGGCAACCGATCGCCGCGTTTCCCAGCGATCGGTCTTTCGGGGTTTTTTATAGAGGATGTCTCCTCACGGTCCGGGCGGTTAAGCCAAGACCCCCGTTCCATCAAAGCCGCGAGACCTGATCCACGACACTTCGACGGGTTACGGTTTTGGTGGCAGTGACAATTTAATGACTACGCGACGGCAGTGTTAGTGCTCGCCACGCCTACCACCCCCTCACCCCGATACCACTGCCGCCCGCTACGGGTCAGACGCAAGGTACCGGAGGGGCACGCTGCCGCCCGATACGGGACAGACGCAGCGCGCCACCATCGTAGGAGTGATTTGGCTTCACCCAGTCGCTGGACTGCGACGGGCTACTGAGCCCCCCCGCCACGACAAGGCACACTCCACTTGGGGGGGAAATGAAATGAAACCTAACCTAACTCATTGCATCAAATCATTGTATCTGATATTGAAACAAATTAGTAGCTTCTTTTCAGAAATATTTGCATGAATCGTAAAAACTTCTATGAATTTTTTTAAGCTATTGCATAGATTCTATCGCGGGCCTTGAGCGTGGGGACCGAATCCAGAAATTCCGTAACGAAAAAATCTGCGCTTTTATGCGGGCTTTAATAAACAATCAGCGCCATCTATCGAGAGGCATCCATTCTAGGCAACATGACAATTTTTAGAGTTGACAGGTAAATAAACAATAGTTGGCTTTCATAACAAATCCTTTATTTCGCTAATCTGAGTAAATCGATGAGTGGTCGAGTGGTAACGTCAAAAGGTTCCCGGTCAAGAGTTACGAGTTCAAGCCCTGATAAATCGCATTGACATGAATCATTTTTTTATGTTTTCTTTTCTCCTTTTAAAATTATAAATACATTTTTTTTTTTTAGTTTTTTATATTGGAAGCTTACTTTGTTCTAAGAGGATTAAATAAAAGAAAAGGCAGTTCCAAACTAATTGATTGAATGACTAAGTTAAACAGAAATGATGACACCAAAATACGACATTAAAAAATTTGACAAATGTAAAAAGAATATATTGAATAATGAAAACCTGAAATGTATAATGAAAACCTAACCTGAAATTGTAAATTAATTTATCACATAGAATGCGAAAATATTTCGACTCAAAGGTTTTATAATACCTTAACAGCTGAGCACAAAAAAAAACTGATAATTTTTTCCCGATCAAGAGTTACGAGTTCAAGCCCTGATAATCGCATTGACATGAATTCTTTTTTATGTTTTTCTTTTCTCCTTTTAAAATTATAAATATTTTTTTTAAAGTTTTTTATATTGGAAACTTACTTTGTTTTAAGAGGATTAAATCAAAGATTTAAATCCAATCTTTGGATTAAATAAAATAAAAGGCAGTTACAAACAAATTGATTGATTGACTAAGTAAACAGAAATGATGACACCAAAAAACGACATTAAAAAATTTAACAAATGTAAAAAGAATATATTGAATAGGTAATGAAAACCTGACATGTACAAATTGTAAATTAATTTATCACAAAGAATGCGAAAATATTTCGACTCAAAGGTTTTATAATACCTTAACAGCTGAGCACGAAAAAATGGCAGTGCATTAAATGTATACGGAAGTGCTCCAAGCCAAGAAAAAAAAGATAAAGCTAAAAATAAGCCGGGTACATCAAATAGCCAGATAAGTACCGTCACTACTAGGAGGAAAAAGGCTTAAAACCTCCGGCAGCCAAGTCGCCTAGCATCACGCACACACATTCATGTGAATCCCTGGATCACAATTTGTCTCTATACCCGGCGGCGTATTTACAAAAGCTATACCATTAGAGTGAAAGTGCAAACTGAACTGGCTTAGCTTTTGTATGACAAAAACTTGCCCAAACCCTAATCCATTCTAGTACAGAAATTGACCGAAGTCGTGTAGACTTTGTGAGATAACTTCAATGTAACATTGCCGCAACAAAAGCTATCCCATTTGATATCGATATTTACCGATCGTTGGCTTCAATTTGATACTTAAATGGCAATTGTTCTGATTTTCAAAGATAGAAATAAAATGTGCATGCCTTATGACCATCGTTATTTTGATGACTTAACGTTTGACTTTTGACCATGTCGGGATTGTCCAGGGTTGACTATAATAGCTGACCAGGTTTATGGCGCTTCGCCGGCCGCTGCCGCGGCACCGCTCGCTTCGCTCGCTCGGCTCGCGCACGTATATAACTATATGCAACCTAACATGCTCCTCCTCGCTGCACTCGTCGTCGCACCTAACCGTACTGATTCCGCCTTCAGGTGCGGGAACGCTTCTCGTAGCCTATCTCTTTCATCGCAATGTATATCAAACAAAGATATACCTACTTTTCATCTTGACAAAAGCTTATCTATTTGAGTGAATATGTATTATACAGTACTAGGTTTTGTCATTGCATTTCTTTGAAAATTACAAGAGCAAAAGCTAATCCATTTCAGTCAATTTTTTTACTGAGTTCGATTAGGTATTGTCAAGTAATATGCATAAACAAAAGCTCCTCTATTAGAGTCTGACTCGTGACTCAAATAGTATAGCCTTTGTATATTCGCTACCCGGCGCGGCGAACCTTGATCCCTATGACACTAACAGTAATTTTCACAACATAACCTTGTAGTGCCGTCACCGTTACATTAGAATCGTATTGGAGGCTTCTAAAAATGGCATTTATTTATTTTAAGTAGCTATATTCCAATAAAATGATATTCCGTTGGAATTACAACAACTCATAACATTTGCAAGAAATTATCTCGAATTATCTCGAATAATCAAAGAATTAGTAACTTTTGCACAACGTAAACGTAAAGTGTGATTGAGATTGAGATAATTTCTTGCAAATGAATTGTTATAATTCCAACGGAATATCATTTTATTGGAATATAGCTACGTAAAATAAATAAATGCCATTTTTAGAAGCCTCCAATACGATTCTAATGTAACGGTGACGGCACTACAAGGTTATGTTGTGGAAATTACTGTCAGTGTCATAGGGATCAAGGTTCGCCGCGCCGACTATAGACACTATTGATCTTGAGTCTTGACACAGCTTCAAAAAGTTTTAATTTATCGACTGATATAAGTGCAGACCAAACTTGAAATAATTAATTTACAGAGGCAGTTTGAAAGCACGTACATGGAAATGGAGAATATTATAATTGAAAACATTGGCTTAAAAAAAGAAGTTAGTCAATTATCTCGACAAGTGCACTTACTCAAAAATATGTGCACCAAAACGCTTGAAACTAAAAACTCTACGAAACAAAACAAAAAGACAAAAAAGTCGTCGGCAGACAATAGCTAATACACACAATGAAAACGTAGAGTAATTACAATCATTGCCACCATCACCATCGTACTCACTATCATCACCATTGAAGGAGAGTAACAAGGATTGTCTACGAGTGGAACCGGAGTCCTCACTACTAAAAACAAAAAAAAATCTCCAGGCAGTGGAAGAGGATAAGGTATTGGTGACATCTAAGAAAAATAGACATGAAGAACACAGAATCTTTGTAATTGGTGGACAGCAATGTAAAGGTAACAGATTAGTAAGATCAAGATTTAATAATCCTTACGAAAAATATGAAGTTATATCTTTTACTATACCTTACGTAAGCACTGAAGAAATATTGACGATGCTTAAGAACCAAAGAAAGAAAAGGACAAAATAATAAATTATTATTATTATTAATCATTTACTAAGTATCATATTAAGATACAGCTCAAACCGCTAGGTGGCGCACGGTGCACTTCGACTCCGTATTAAATTAATTATTTAAAACAGTTCTTGCGAATCAAAAAGTGAATAATTATTAAATATAGTAATAATATCCTATAACAATGCAGTGAAAGTGTTAGCAACTGAAATGTTCCAATATAACAATAGATAATACATATTTTGTTAAACAGTGCTATTAAACATATAAATAAACAATTACGGTGATCAAAACATCTAATATACAAAAAAAACTAAGAAGTGCAGTGAAATAAATCAAAATAATAATTAGTTTATTAAAAACAGTGAATAAACTAGATATTTTGAAGTGAATCAGTTACTAAGTCATGAACAAAGAAACACTAACGGCCACAAATATATGAGTCATCATTCTATAGTGAGAACCGTAAATTCCGTAAGAGTCGTAGCGGACGAGCGGTAATAGAAGCAGCCTCTGATACCAGAGTCCTGAGTTCGATCCTCGTGAACAAAACTTCTTACATTTGTTTTTTATTTTTCATTAGCATTAGCTCCGTATATTTATTTTGTCAAAAAATAGTAAAGTGAACAATTGTTACAAACTTTTTAAATAAATCTACTGTCTACATTGTGACTCTGAAGTGAAAATGCTTTCAAAGCAAAAAAAAACGTCTAATAATGCTAAAAAGTGAATCAACAAATTTCTGAGTGTTTGTGCTGTTATTTGGCAAAAAATTCCAACCAACATCCCTAAAAATCAAATCAGTAACAAAAAGACATTCAACTAGGAGTACTCAAAGAAATATTTCAATAAACATCGATGAAACAGTGAAACAATAATTATAATAAAGTGAAACAACACAACAAAGAAAGTCCAAAGTTCAGTAACCGGTCAACTAAATTAACAGCGACATCTTTTAATCTAACCATCAATACTTATCGACCCTTATGAAACTGATCATATGAAGGACAATCCAATTTTACTCCTTTAACTTCACAGTAAATAACATAGATGGCGCAGTAACTAAGTTCATTAAATAAAAGATAGATGGCGCATTGACTTAAAACAACAGAACAAAACAGAGATTTTAAAGATTTTTATTAAATTAATTAATTTGTCAAGCTAATATTAAGTATATTATATCGCGAATTACAATGGATACACCATCTACAAGTTTCATAACACAGCGCAAAAAACGCATTGCAAACTTATCTGACTTTTGTAAAGAAAATGAGGATTTTCACAATTTAAGCTCCAATAGCCTTCCTGAAACCTCTCATGGCGACTTACAATATATAACAGAATTAAAAGAAGACCGTAATAAATTTCAACAGGAACTTGACATCGCCAATGAAGAAATATGCAACTTAAACTTAGAAAATGAGAGCTTAAAAAACAAAATACTACAATTAGAAAAAACAGTAAATATGTACAAAAGTATCTATGTAGATAACTTAGGTCAATCACCTTCAAGAACCCTCACTCCACTTGCACGCAAAAGGACTCAAACACCGGACTTGAAAAAAAAAAAGACTAATATACAAATAGATCGTCGTTGCAGGATAAGTAAGGACACCATCGTAAACGCAGAGGTCTCACCGGTTATCCCAATCAAAACGGCTGAGCAACAACTGCAATCGTCGTCTGCAAATAAAAATAGTATTAATCCTAAGGACACAATTTTAAGTAAGAATAATAATTTAACACCCAATAAAATTCATGCAATTTCTACTCCTAACCCCTTAAATTTTAAACAGGGCTCTATTAGATCCAAAAAAAAAATGACTATACATATCCTTGGGGATGAACAAGCTTTAGGGTTATCAAAAAATATTTATAAAAATGTAAATAAAAATAATAAATATGAGATAACCTCACTGACCAAACCTGGTGCAGACAGCTCACATATACTAAACTCAGACTTTCAATATATAAACAAAAATGATGTTCTAATCTTAGTCTTAGGAAAACATGATAAAAATCCAGTTAATTTAATCAGTAGGTTGAGTGTTACTCTTAGCAAATTATCACATGTACATGTTATGCTGGTAGAATGTCAAAGTGATTATTTAAATGAATGTATGTTAAACGCTCAATTCATTCAATTGACAAATTTATACAAAAATTGTAAATTTATTTCTCTGAATCAAGCACGCAACTTTGATAGCAGGCATCATCAAAATTTAATGACCCATGAAATAATTATTAGTAGGCTTAAGCTACACTTTGACTACATAGAATATGAGGAAAAATACATAAAAAATATTAAACAAATATTGCACCAACGTCAAGAAAAAAACACAAAAGGCACAATACCTTTTTACTTTAGGAAAATCTATAAAAACCAACAGCAAAAAAATAGTAACCTGACAGACTCTAACAAAAAAGAAACTATATCGCCTCATTTTGAAATAAAAAATAATAATATAAATGCTGAACAAAAAACAAAAAATTTTTTTCGTATCCAAAAGTAATAAAAATAAATTTTATATATTTCATCAAAATATTGCTAGCTATTTAAAAAAGAAAGATGAATTAGAAATAGTGTTACAAAATTTTAAAAACCAAAATAATACATTCATTGACGTAGTTTGTTTAACTGAAACTTTCCTAAAACAGGGTACTGAACTAACATCGACTCTAAAAAACTACCGATTAGCAACCTCTTGGTCAAGGAAAAATAAAAAACGGGGTGGATCCTGCATTCTTATAAGACAAACCCTTAAATACAAAATACTAACAATTGCTGAAAAAATATCTGAAATTTATAATTTTGAATGTTGTGGTATTGAAATAGAAAAATTTAATTTAATTATTATTTGTATATATAGAACGCCAACGTCTGATATAACTATTTTCTTTGACAAACTGGACCACTTACTAAAAAAAAAAAATAATAAAAAGAAAAAAATTGTTATCTGCGGCGACTGGAATATAAATACTTTAAAAAATGATATGAATACACAAAACTTAAAAGATATTTTAGAAAATTATAATCTAAAATGTTACATAAACTCACCGACTAGGCAAAATTCGTGCATTGATCTTATTTGTTGCAACATATTAAATGCAGTAGGATACACGGAACCAATCGCCATTTCAGATCATGACACATGTCAATTACTTCACTTTCCTGTCCAAGACAATACACAGAACTCATATTATTATGAATTCAAGAGAGACTACAGTCATGAAAATAAAACTAAATTCCTAGGGTACATAAAATGCTTATCTTTCAGCGAAGTTCTCAGTGAAAGTAACACAAATACTGCATTCAACATATTTCATGACATGTTAATGCTTTTATATAATTTATGTTTCCCACTTATAAAAGTAAAAGTAATAAATAAACATAAATCATCGCCCTGGATTACTAAAGGGTTGAAGATCAGCTGCTTGACAAAACGAAAATACTACCGTGCTTATATATACGCAGAGAAAAAAAATCGGGATAACCTGATGCAACGCTACAAAAAATATTCGAAAACTCTTCGTAAATGTATGAATAAATCGCAAATATTGTGTAACACAAAATTTATATCAAAGTCTAAAAATAAATGTAGAGCTTCGTGGAATATTATAAACAATAGTATAGGTAATAACACGATAAAAACAGATATAAATCATATTAAAGTAAATGGCCAAATAATAAAAAACGTACATGACATATCACAAATTTTTAATGACTATTTTATAAAATTGAATTCAAATAATAAAAACAAACTAGTGACCAATACAAATAAAATTAAACTTGACCAATCTATATTCTTAAACCCAGTCTCGGAAGATGAAGTCTATAAAATAATTATGTCCTTAAAAAACACAAATTCTGTGGGCTTTGATGATATTAATACGACAATCCTAAAATTATGCTGCCAAAGCCTTGTTAAACCCCTTACACATATCATAAACCTATCCCTCCAAAATGGAGAATTTCCAGAAAGACTTAAGTTATCCGTTATTAAACCACTCTTTAAAAAAGGAGATAAAGCCCTGATAGAAAACTTCCGTCCAATTACACTCATCTGCATTTTATCTAAAGTATTTGAAAAAGCAATGGAAAAACGAATTATTTCTTTCTTACAACATCATCATATTATCAAACAAGAGCAATTCGGTTTTCAGAGAGGCAAATCAACCTCTCTAGCATGTTTCGCATTGACAAAGTCAGTCTTAGAGTGCATAAATGACAGAATGCCAGTTATAGCACTATTTATAGATATGTCCAAAGCATTTGACTTTGTCCATCATAGTAATCTTTTAAGTAAACTAGAGAACTACGGCATTAGAGGAGTAGCCCTTGATTGGTTTAAAAGTTACCTCCAAAATCGCAGGCAATATACCGTTATACAAAAAATTGAAAATAATGAAAATATTACCAGTCATTCTAGCATAAAAATAAATAATAGTGGAGTTCCTCAGGGTAGTATTTTAGGACCGATTCTATTTTTGCTTTATATAAATGATCTCCCTGACATTACTAAAAATGAATGCTTCCTTTTCGCAGATGATACAACAATCATATTCAAAGATTACACTAAGTCATCAACAAATCTTTTACTAAATATAGAAAATACTCTTAAAGACGTAGAAACCTGGATGGACAAAAATAATTTAAAAATAAACATTGACAAAACTAAAGCACTACAATTCCGCACTTACAAATCAAAAAAACAGACATAGAAATTAAACATGACTCTAAAACTATTGCATTAGGACAATCAGAAACCTTTCTTGGTGTAACTATCGACGAACATTTAAATTGGAAGGAGCATATTGCAAAGGTATGCGGAAAAATTAATAAATTCGTTTATGCTCTTTACCGTCTTAGAAAGGTATCGTCCCTGAAACTAGGCTTACAAGCTTATTACGGCTATATCGAATCTGTCCTGCGCTATGGTATTGTAATGTGGGGAAACTCAGTAGATATTGACAGAGCCTTTAAAGCCCAAAAAAAATGTATCAGAGCACTTTTTAATATATCCTATGAGGAATCCTGCCGACCATTTTTTGTAAACGCAGATATACTCACACTTCCATGTATATATATTTTAGAACTATGTCTTTTTGTAAGAAACTACTCACATTTCTTTAAAACGAAGGGTGATACGCATCCAAATGTAAGATCATCAAAGATAAATAAATTAGAAATTCCAAAATGTCAACTTAGTATATATCAAAATAATGCTTACTATATGTGTATAAAAGTTTATAATAAGCTACCTGCCAAAATTATAAATATATCTAATTTAAATAGTTTTAAGCAGACTCTAAAGAGGTGGCTTCTTGAGCAGTCCTTCTACTCTTTAAACGAATATTTTAATTTCAAGCATAAAGTGTAAGGACATTTTAGAATACGTATTAATATAGCATGACATTATGTAAATTGACATTCATATTATTTGTAATCGCTCTATTAACTCAATCCATGACTAATGACCCTGATATTTTAAATAGTTAATGTATAATTGAGATCTTTTTATAATTGACATATATTTTTTTTTTTTTACTGGCCAAAAATGTAAAAATTTGCACGCCTACTAACAAAAGGCAAATATGTATTGGACTCTCTAGGTATTCTATTTTGTACCATCCTACCTACACAACATATTTATGGCAAATAAAATAAATTTCATTTCATTTCATTTCATTTCATTTCATTTCATTTCATTTCAAACATTCAAAGGTTAAAAAAATATACATTCAAGTGCAGATTATAAATAGGTGTAAATAAAAAGGGAACAATTCCGTAATACTTTTTAAAAATGACTGAAAATAAAATAGACATAAAAATTGGACATTCAAATGCAAACTATAAATCTCATCCGAATACTACTCAGAATATAATTAAAAAGGGGACGATTTCGTTCTACTTTCTTAAAAAGACAAAAAATAACTTGGAAAATAATGAATTAAATTTTTTTCGTAAATAAAGTAAATTTAAATAATAATAATGATAGCAACTCAAATCAACTAAAAATATTTCAACAAAATATTGCGGGTCTTTTGTCTAAAACTAACTTGTTGGAAATTACCTTAAATGAATTACGGAAAAATCACAATATGCCGAATGTGCCTACTTTGAGACTTTTGTTAAATTTAACAATAGTAATTTATATATGAAGGCCCAAAAAGATAAAATATGTATGACCTATTTTTTTAATTTTAAGTCCTAAATCTGTACCATATTTTATGCAAATAAATGGTTGATTGATTGATTCATAACTTTACATGCGGGCTTTAATAAAAAATCAGCGCCATCTACTAGGAACTTGTGGACTTCATATCAGATCAAACATAACTGCATTAATAAGTAAATAAATAATTATAATTTCATAAGTTGATAAAAAATGCTATGCAATAGCTTTACCGCGGCAGTCTCCGAGTGCCACACGTCTTTTTTTTTAGTAAAAACTTCGTGGTTGATTTTTTCTTTTTAATAGACATTATTTCGACATTTGGGAAAGAGAACGCACGAGTGCGGAAAAGGTAAAGAAAAAGCACAAGTGTGTAATAGCCCACATCCCGAACGCTAAACGTCCCTGCAATACGCCACTTTTTGAGCAACTGTATTAAAAACATAATTAACATACAGGTTAAACTGAGAACCTCCTTTTTGTAAGTTGGCTAATCAAAAAAAACATAACTGTCCATCCGTGATTGGCGCTTTAAAAAAAGTAAAATCTTACTTTTATTAACGGAATTCAAATGTGAAAACTTGGCATAGTGAATAATGAGCAGTCTGGAATAGCACATTGGCTACTTTTAATCAGAAGTCACGCAGGTAAATCTTTTTTGGCGCTTGGATGATGACGTCAGAGGTGCGTGAGGGTGAAATAAGGTATACCATTAAGTGTAATTTCCCTCTTCTCAGGGAAAAATATGAATGCATAAACTTTTAGTTTTTTCATATTTGAAAACAGAAATTATTTCATTTTATGTGCTACAAAAATGCAAGTCAAGTTCTAAGATATAAATAAAAGATTAAGCAAGAAAATGTAATCATTAAAAATAATATCATGTTTTTACGATAAACTGTTTTCCTCGTCTTCTTCGTCGTCACTATTTTCTATATTAGGTAGCTACTTAATCGTATCTAGAAATGCCCGTACTTTGAAAGGTTTGAAAAAAATCTTTCTTCTCTTTTGATACAGTCTTTCTAAAGAGACAATTCTCCTTAAAACGTAATTTTTATTGAGATTTAAAAAATGAAATCAATTATGTTCTAAAGTGCATTTTTCAAACTATGGCAATATGTAAACATTGCAGAGGCAACATGCTTCTTTACTCTTAAAAAGGAATTTATTGAGACGTTAAAATGTTTTTCTTTCTGAAAATAACTTCTTCAATTTTATAACTACAATAAGTAAGCCCACATTTGTAAATTTTGGTGTATTTTATATTGTAATATTGAATTTCAAAGACATTTCCCAAGACGGTGGTTAGATCCAATTTTCGCCACGCGCCAAAAGATCCTTGTCGAACTATAGATAGAGACACGGGGTCAGCCTATCGCCCACAAAATGCCAATAAATTCTATATTTTTTTTAAATTATAAGTCCACATCGTAATATCTTACTCCCAGATATTATCTTTGTTTTTTGTCTGAAGAAAAACGTGCTATCACGTCCCCAACCGGCCAAGGGGTTCCCCAATGGGGTTTATGGGGATGAGACGACAGAAGGCCAGACCGACGTACTAAAAACCTCCAGGTGTACTTCCCCCGCCATTAGTGGGGCCCTTGGTATCGCCAGTGACATTATCCGCAAGCCCTTGGTATCGCCAGTGGCATTATCCGCAAGCCCCAGCGGATAGCGCTCAGCCTGAGCCATGCGGCCCCTACGTAGGAAATAGCCCAGTATACGCGGCCATTTCCTCGCTCATAGCCCAAGCAGGTGCCCTCAACCGAAAAGGCTGGCTATCGGGAGGGAGAAGGCGTTTCCTTCTCCGTCCCACCCTCAGACTAGCCTCATCTAACTTAAAACCTAACCTAAGAATTAAATTAACCTAAAACCTAACCAAGCTTAAAGTCTAATCTAAAATCTAACTTCACCTATCCTAAAACCTAACCTGTAGGTACTGAAACCTAGCCTGTTCTAAAACTTAACCTATCTTAAATCCTATCCTAACCCAATCCGACGGCCCACTCCAAGAGCACCGACCCCAGAGCATTCGGTGCACCACCAGAGATCAGTTCACTCTGCTAATCAGAGGGGTACCGAGAGGACCCTCCCCGGATGCCACTGCCGCTCACTGTGAGTCTGAAGCAGGGCACTGGGAAGGCGCAGCTGCCACCCTATGCTGAAAGACGCAGCGTGCCACCGCGCCGTAAGAGTGATTTCGCTTCACCCGATCGCTGGATTGCGATGGGCTACTGAGCCCCCCGCCACGACAAGGCACACTCTACTTGGGGGTAACTCCTAGACATTACCTTTATTAACCCAATAACATCCTTCAAAGAAGCCTTTTGTTTGCGCAGGTAGTTTTAAATAATTGTTTTTGTTATAATTATTAGATAACTATGTAACATGTTATATAACTTATGTTTTATAACACGTCCACACTATGCAACCTTTTTATTTGACAGTGTTTCATAAAAATAGCGTACAGATTAGAATAATAGTGTTGTACTTATGTGTAATACGTATCTTTAACATGTTATTATACCTAACTTGTTTTATAACTAATGTTTTTAAGTTTTTTGCATATAAAATGCTCAATTATTCTTAAATAAATTTTTATTTATCACATTTTTCATTTATTTAAGAATTGTTTTATAACTTTCAGTCAGTGTCCACATTATCTGAAACGTACTTATATAGAAATGTGTTATAACGTGTTATGTAACATAGTCTGTACGCACTGCATAGACATATCCAAGCAGACAAGATTCTCCACCAAGAGCTAGCTCATAAATACAGTCTCATCAATCAGAAACTGCCTTATTACCAGTATACGCCGGAGCCTGTTCTCGAAAACGGCAGCGCCAAGCTCTACTGGGATCGGCCCATTACCACGGACAGGACTATTCTAGCGAATAAACCTGATATCGTGCTTATGGACCGATCGTCGTCCAAGGTATTTTTGGTAGGCATAACTATCCCCCATGACGAGAACCTCGTGAAGGCCGAGACCGAAAAGCCTTGCACACGCGGTGACCAAAATGTGGGGAGTTATGTCCTAAATGAAGTTATATTATTAATTAGACAAAGTAACTAGTCATACAGCCATGTCCACGTAGGTATTATTAAATTGCGCTCCAATTGACATTCCAAAATCAAATGACATTATAACCCTTAGGATTAAAGTACCTATTTGTTTATTCTCTTTAAGATACCTTTTTTAATCTTAAGGGATTAATATCTTGTATCTTGTGGAGTTTATCTCATACATAATGCGAATTTTAAACAAAGGTGGTGTATAAAAAAATATATGGACTTTAAATTTGGCTGTATAAGTTTGTGTACCTTTGCATTTGGAACGACTACCAAGAAACACCGAAACAAAACTAAAAACCCTTGTGGGTGGCTGTATGCGACGGTTTCTTTTGCCTTTTGAAAAAGCCAAATAAGAAGTAAAATTGCGCGGTTTTTGAAAAGAAAATTCTTGCAGAGTTTTTATTTCAATAATATTCAAATAAATAAAATATGTCGAGCTCGATTGACGATTTAACACCAGAAGATATTAGAAATGAAGCAAATAGTATCGTCGAAAATATTTTGCCGTGTAAATCGAAGCATTTGTACATGAAATGTTACGAAGATTATTTGCTTGGAAAACTAAAAAAGGCGTGAAAATTATTTCGGAGTCATTGCTTTTAGTATATTTTAATTTCTAAATTATTAAATACCTAAGTACTTGATTAAATTCCTGCGTTTCATTACCTAATTATCTTACAAGGTGGTGTATAAAGTAGAGTAAGCTCCTCGGGGATAACAGTGTCTAATGCTCGTATTACAGAACGAGACTTAATACTCGTTTCACGTAAGCGTTGTTCACCAGCTGATTCTTGACTTGAGCTTTAGTCTTATTACAAAACAATTATCAAAACCAGATTACCTGAAACTAGTTTCAAATATCTGACTCAGTTGATACTGGGTTTTCTTTGAAAAAAATTTGTTTCCCATTACATTTAAAAACAAAAACTAATGGTCTGTTACGTTATACGCAACGTTTAGATTATAATGTCTTATAAATTGCGTTAAATTCTATATGATATATGACAAAATTGCCAATGTTTTGAATTATTTATCTGTTTTTCGATAGAAGCGGTACCGTTAAATTATAACTGTCGCTTCTTTTTACTATGAAAATATATTTATATTTATCACTCAAAAAAAATACGAAACGTAAAAGC
The DNA here is from genome assembly GCA_944452665.1 of Stenoptilia bipunctidactyla. Taxonomy (NCBI): domain Eukaryota; kingdom Metazoa; phylum Arthropoda; class Insecta; order Lepidoptera; family Pterophoridae; genus Stenoptilia; species Stenoptilia bipunctidactyla. Next base: position 18,745,678 of record OX101728.1, read on the forward strand.
TAAATGTAATGTTGCCAACTACTAAGTAAAATCACTTAAAATTATAAATTCCAATATAGTTTTTATTTACGAAAAGCAAGTTCAAACTTGTTTTAAAAAGTTCAAAGTTGTTATAAAAATATTATCGTAATGGTCAATATCACTGAAAGGATCTATTGTAGTAATACAGATCACTATTAAAGAAGGCACGAATCGCGTACCTATCTAGTTTTTCTCTAAGCCACAGTTCACAACATCAAAAACTTATTTTGAAGTACGCTCAAGTATGGTAGACAGCACACTCAAGTGAATACAGTTGTGAAACTAGTTTCAATCATTAGCATATGCATAAGTAAAGTTCTATAATAAGCGTGAACACAGTTCAAATCATTTAGTACTCAAGTGATATCTGATCATTGAATCTAGTATTAGGCAACGTTTTGTAATAAAGAAAGTCGTTGATACTAGTTTCAAAACTAGTATCAATACATGAGTACTGTTCTGTAATACGACCATTAGTCTTGGGCAGTCTTGAATCCCTCGCTTCATTCAGGATTCGTACCAAAATTATCTTAATTCCCTAACTGCGTTCGGGAATTATCTACAGAATCCTTCATTTCGCCCAGAATTCAATATGACGCCCGTGACATAAAATACACTGCTTTATCCCCTTGATGCATAATCTACTAATTTATATAATAATAATAATAAATCTTTATTTGTATCTCTCAAATATACAATACAATAAGTACCTAAATATAACTAAACTATAAACAAGAAAACTTAATGTAAGTAGGTAAGTTATATGTTTTAACTATTAGCATATCAACTTATATTTTCGAACTATGTGCAACACTTTTAGTTTATTTGTAGTGAAATACATTACTTGATGTAAAAAAAATATGAAAATAAATTGATGAGAAGTTATTTATTTTATTTTTAACTAGCTGCTGCCCGCGACGTCGTCTGCATGAACGCTATGCAGCACCAAACGCACCTACGATTATAACACTGCTAGCGTGATAATATGTAGCTGGTTGATACTACCCAGCAGTGGACTGTATGGAAATGTGGAGGTTGGGCAGTACCAATGGGATCTTGAAAATAAAACCTCGTGGTGACTTGATAATAATAACTTGGCTTCGTTGCGGTATTTTTCAGGCAGGCAGTATGAAGAGCACGATAAAAAGTAAATCTTGAGTTTGTTAATTGAAGTCAATATCAATCTCTCAGACTGCCGTTAAGACTCCAAAACTGAGCAATACCGTAAGGAGAGCCGCAGTTTAAATTTTATTTTAATTCGTTTTTTTCTTACATTCTACGATTGTCGTTATGTTTATAACTTATATTAAGGGTTATGTATATTAAAAGATGGACAATTTTAATTGCTACAAAATGCAAGAAAGCCTAAATTAAGAATATTAACTATTTAAATTTAAAGATCTTAAAAATAGTCAAGTTTACAATTATCCCCTAATCAAGTTTACATATTTTGTTATTTATTTTATATTTAGCCTTATATACATAGGATTTTATTACTAGAGTATATAGGCAATCCTATGTGCTACATAATTATATAAAAAATCTTATCAATACAAAAAGGTAACATGGTGTAAAAGCCATAAACATGTGAAAGAGAAGTTAAAATAAGACAAAACTACGGGTAATAATAAGTTAGTACCTATGGTACATTAATTATTTTTAGAAAGATATAAAAATAGAAATAGTTATTAAGTGACAAACAATCAATTTACAATTAATCTTACATACCTATTAAATAACTTTGGATAGCTTGCCTAAAGTTAAGGATTAATTATAAAATTTACAAATAATTAAATATTGATTGCTGATAGCTTTCTAGATTATAGTACCTAGCTTACTTCAGTCTCCCCCTCGTGCGCAAGCACCGTTTTAGTTTGTAAGCTAGGTCGGTCGAGAAGAATAACAGGGCGGCGAATCGATGCCGCGGACGATCTGACTTTAGACGTCTTCTTTCTTCATGGGAGGATTCATTTTGACATCTATGAAGTAATGTTCTTTCGGCGATAAGTAGGTGTTTCGTTGAAACATCTCTTGTTCTTGACTGTGATTCTCGTAGCCTTCGGGTTTTAAACACCTCAGCTGCGAGTAGCAGTCTCGCCGTAGCACGCAACATTTTATTATACGATGAAAATCGCGAGGAATCGGGTAAGTGATCGTACGTTTTGCTAATTATGACCGTAATAGCAGGTTTAAGTTTCTTCTTGGTTGACACGATTTTTGTTGACATTCGTATAACAGACCAGTCTCTAATGTCGGCCACAACTGCTACTTGGCCTTCGCGGAAACGAATTAATACGCTGAAAAGTAACTGCAATAAGTCGGGACCCGCTACCAGTGCGTCATTTAAGCATTTACCGGCTGTTCTACCCGCGGCGTCGAAGACTAGCCTTACGTTACCCTTTTGTGGGTGCGTCACAGCAAAGTGTGGTAAATACCATAGACGCGGTGATGACGACGGTGCCTTGACTATTTCGGCGTAACCTTTTTCGATAAGGTGTTTTATCTGTTTACTATACTCCGCTTTTAAAGACTTGTCTTTATCTAATTTCTTTTTGAGGTTATACAGACGGCTGAGGGCTTGTTTACGGTTATCGGGCATTACCTCATCGTCCGATCGCCATTGCAACCCTACCTCAAATCTATTCTCGTTAGGTAACTTCGCGCATGTAGAATCTAACAACTTTAGAGCCCGTACCTCGGGATCTTTTTCCGGTTTGCGCGGTTCGATTCCTAATGATTCTATACTAAAATGTTGTTTAACTTGCGGCGCGAGGCTCAAAGCGCCTATCGTGTGGGCGGTCACAGTTTCTAGTTCGCGGCTGCATATGCCTCGGATGTTCGGCTTAACTCTTGTTGACTCCGAGTCATTTGTTTTACTACCGCAGACAGATTCGATGGTGAGCTGCTCCGACCTACTTGGCGATACTAATCTATGAGCCACATCCCGCTCTATCAACGTCATTGTTGACCCTTCGTCTAACAATGCGTGTGTACCTAATGGACCGCTCAGCTCAACCGGTAAAATGGTTGACGCGCTAACGTGGTTAACTGAGTTTATCGTCGCATCCGCAGTTCCCGGGTTCGATTCCTGCCCGTGATGTAGAAGGCGATGATGCGACGCTTCACAACCATTTATGCCGCACGGTTTATATTTGCATCTCATTATGCGTTTGTGTGCTTCATTTAAACATCTAAAGCACAGCCTGTTGCTCTTCGCTGTTTCCCACCGTTTTGCGACGTTTAATTTGGCAAAATCCGCACACTCTTTTATCAAGTGAGTACCCCCGCACAATGCGCACTTGCCCTTATCGACTTTATCGTGGCAAGGTGTGGCTTGTGGGGGTTTCGAGTTGCGTTTTTTATTTAAACTCTTTCGGTGAGCCACTGCAGCAACGGTTGCCTTTTTCGGTTCGCGCTCGTTTTCCGACGGGCATGATGAGTCGCTACTGTATGAACGCGAGCGATGTTTGTATGTTTTCACGGCGTTAACCGGCCTCGGTTGCCGACTAAAGGCGCGTTCTTCCCTATTTAAATTGTATGAAAACATAGCACCGCACTGATCTGCCATTTTATTTAAAAATTGTGACAATAAAACTGATTCTGGCATACATTGATTTAAATTCGAACCATTTATATTTTAAAATTACGCTTAATTTATCTATAACTCTACTTACTAACTCTGGTGAGTATAAATATTGAGGTTGATTTAATGTTTTAATCGAGGCGACGGTGTTAGCTACCTTGCTAGCATACATCGTAATATTTTTCCCGTCTTCTGACATGCGGGGTAGCTTTTTTAAAGACTCTAACTCCGATAATATCAACATTTCCGGCCTACCGTAACGTCTTTCTAATGTTTCCATTATAGCACTTGGTTCGATGCTAGTATACATTAAAGACCGCACGGTTTCTCTAGCATGGCCGCGGAGCGCCTTACGAAGCCTAGCTACGTTTTGAACTCCCGTGTACGAGTTTTGAGTGTCTATAAACACGGATTTAAATGGAATCCACTCGGATATGTTGCCCTCGAAATAGGGCAACTCTTCCATAAATTTAGGTATTGATTGACTGTTTGACTTACTAAGATTGACTGCCTTTACTATCGCGTCGGCTAGCGCCGACATGCCGCTTTCATCACTAATATTTTCGCGACTCTTAACTGGGTGAGACATCTGAACGTTTACACACGGAGGTACGCTAGCCGGTTGTGCCCTACATTCCCGTTCGCAAATTACTCGCGCGTTATTTTGATCATTGATCCAACTATGAACCCTACCGTCAATAGGTTCGGGGGTGACATCCGCCTCGTTGGAGTTTTCAACAGTTGCCAGTTCGAATCTGGCTAACTCCAAACGAGTCTCAGCATATGCGGTTGCCGCCCGCGCCCGTTCTAATTCGGAGGCCCTAAGTTCTAACTGCGCCTTAATCTGAGATAATTTACTAGACTGCGAAGTAGATATATCGATTCCGGGCCTATCACTCGCGACAGGCATACCTACAACCGTCCCGGGTGCACTGTTTGCTAACGTTTGCACTAACACTTCCGTTACTTCTATATTTCCGCTCGATTCTGTCACCTGTTCGCTACTTTGTTGCGTGCTATTGCGTGACTGCTCTTCTGTGCCGGTCCCATGGCTCCACGTATTGGTCTCTGTGGTTCCTGATGCTTCACTGTCCAATGGTGTACCGGTTTTCTTGCCTGACCTTAGCTTCTTTCCGTCCGACATGGTGCTACGAGGGGGTTCCCTAATCTAAATATTCACTATACACAATAAAAAACCCTAACTTATAATACCTATTTCCTAACACTAGCAGTTCGACTGACTTCCTAGCGTGATGACGTCAGCCGAGGGTGGAAATAGGATAGGGCGGGTAGGGGAACCACCTGGCAGAGAGCGCTACCACCTTGGGCTGCTCGGAGAAGGGTAGGAACAACCCAACTCGTCAGCTTCCTCGAGGCCGTAAAACAGCTCTGAGAAACCCTCAGTAATAGAACCTTACCAGCGAGGTCAGACTATTGAGTCCTGTGGACTCGTGGGCGCGTCTGGTAACCCACACTACCATAAATGGCATTAACGCACGCTGTTTGATGGCCGTTTAACACCGCTAGGTGGCCGCGTGATGGCTTCTTCCAGCGCTGTCCGTCTTGCCCCTCGATCTTCACGGCTTCACGACGACACCACGACGGCACCACGGAGACTGCACACGACGGCTCCACGGAGACTCTTCGACGCCACCACGAAGACTGCACACGACGGCAACACGGAGACTCTTCGACGCCACCACGAAGACTGCACACGACGGCACCACGGAGACTCTTCGACGCCACCACGAAGACTCCACGAAGGCTTCACTAGGTTTGACGCAATCTTCAGAGATCCGGCTCTCGAAGGACCATTGGTTGATACTACCCAGCAGTGGACTGTATGGAGATGTGGAGGTTGGGCAGTACCAATGGGATCTTGAAAATAAAACCTCGTGGTGACTTGATAATAATAACTTGGCTTCGTTGCGGTATTTTTCAGGCAGGCAGTATGAAGAGCACGATAAAAAGTAAATCTTGAGTTTGTTAATTGAAGTCAATATCAATCTCTCAGACTGCCGTTAAGACTCCAAAACTGAGCAATACCGTAAGGAGAGCCGCAGTTTAAATTTTATTTTAATTCGTTTTTCTCTTACATTCTTAGTTATTTCTACGATTGTCGTTATGTTTATAACTTATATTAAGGGTTATGTATATTAAAAGATGGACAATTTTAATTGCTACAAAATGCAAGAAAGCCTAAATTAAGAATATTAACTATTTAAATTTAAAGATCTTAAAAATAGTCAAGTTTACAATTATCCCCTAATCAAGTTTACATATTTTGTTATTTATTTTATATTTAGCCTTATATACATAGGATTTTATTACTAGAGTATATAGGCAATCCTATGTGCTACATAATTATATAAAAAATCTTATCAATACAAAAAGGTAACATGGTGTAAAAGCCATAAACATGTGAAAGAGAAGTTAAAATAAGACAAAACTACGGGTAATAATAAGTTAGTACCTATGGTACATTAATTATTTTTTGAAAAATATAAAAATAGAAATAGTTATTAAGTGACAAACAATCAATTTACAATTAATCTTACATACCTATTAAATAACTTTGGATAGCTTGCCTAAAGTTAAGGATTAATTATAAAATTTACAAATAATTAAATATTGATTGCTGATATCTTTCTAGATTATAGTACCTAGCTTACTTCAGTAGCCTATATGTTGACCCGACTTCTTAACTATCTTCATGCCAAATTTGAAGTAAATCCATGCAGTACTTTTTGAGTTTATCCCGGAAAGACAAACAGACTGTGGCAGCTTATTGCAGTTGCAGCTATTTTATCTTTATTTTTATTAAAACAGCGGATTAAAACATTTATTTAGTTTGTAGTCTATATTTTTACACATTACATGCAGACCGAGTTATGACAATGAATAAAAACAAAAGAATAAAACAAATGAATAATGATTTTCACAAACCGCGCGCTCTCTCGCGTTCATTTGACAGATGACACTGAAACATAATCTGATCCATACAGCATGAACATAAAAACGGAACATGCCCGCGGCCTTGAAAGAGTCAGCTTTCAATGTATATATATATATAGTTTCCCTTTAGTTTTTATCCTTCATCTTTCATCTACAGCGGACAGATCTTTGCGTAGGGTCGTCTCACCTCACCCGACACTGTTTTTATTGGCGACTCTTCGACGGCGACTCTGGTAATGCCATCTTTTCCGGGGATGGATTTTAAAATATGGCCGAGTGCCCATTTCAGCGGGGGAAGATTGTCTTCCTTAATTATAACCAGAGTTCCAGGCTCCAGCTCGCGCGTTCTCTCAGTCCATTTAACTCTGGTTTGTAGCTCCGAAACATACTCCTTAGTCCAGCGAGCCCAGAAGTGCTGTCGAATTTGTTCCAGCCTCTGGTAGCGAGTAAGCCGGTGCACAGGAACATCGTGCAAGTCGTCTTCACAAACCGGAGCAGTAAGTGGACGGCCAATCAGGAAGTGACCAGGGCTCAGAGGAAGCAAGTCTCTAGAGTCTGATGATAGTGGCATCAGCGGGCGAGAGTTTAATATCGCCTCTATTTGCGTCAGCACGGTGGTGAACTCCTCGAAAGTCAGGTGTGCGGTACCCACGACGCGGCGCAGATGGTATTTGCAAGCTTTGACCCCAGCTTCCCACAAGCCACCAAAATGCGGAGAATACGGAGGTATGAATTTAAATTTAATATTTTGACTATTGGCATATTGTATGATGGTCGAACTACATTTTGATAAGAACTGAGCGAAATCATTCATGAGCCCTACAAAATTTCTACCATTATCAGAAAATATCTGTGCGGGCTTTCCTCTTCTCGATATAAAGCGCTTTAAAGCAAGAAGATAGGCATCGGTGGTAAGGTCGCTTACTAATTCTAGATGAACAGCGCGCGTGGTAAAACATATAAATAAACAAATATAACATTTTATAGTACGCGCTCCTCTACCTCTACGGTTTAATATGCACATTGGTCCTGCGTAGTCAACGCCTACGTTATAAAAAGGATGAGTTATTGTCACTCGTTCCTTCGGCAAGTTGCCCATCAAAGGATTAACAGTTTTCCCTCTCATGCGAGTACATACGACACACTGATGAGAAACCTTCCTAGCTAGATTACGACCTGCGACTGGCCACCACTCGCCGCGCACCTTGTAGAGTAAAGCTTGTGGACCGGCGTGCATGGACTGTAAATGTTCATAGCGAAACAGTAGATTTGTAAATGTGTGTTTACTTGATAATAATATGGGATGTTTTTGATCGTAATCGATGTGAGGCGAAGCTTCGATTCTACCGCCTACGCGAAGTAATTTTTTGTTATCCAAAAATAAATATAATTTTGATAATTTATGTTTTATAGGTAAACTCCCACCCTGCAACAAAATATTGTATTCGTGTGGAAATGACTGTATTTGAGAGTATCTTGCCAAGGTTATTTTAGCTTCTAAAAGCTCGTCGATCCTAAGCGCACCAGTTAGCCTATCTATTTTGTTGCGCGTATTATATATAAATCTTAATACATAGGCTGCAGTGTTAATCATACGGTTATATTGCGAGAAACGATTAAAAGGAAACCAATTATTGTCGTTTAAGTTGGATCGTTCTACAGAGAGTAAATTTACTGTACTAGACTTAATTTCAGGCAACTCTTGAGATAAATAATTTGAAGTTGAGTCAACTGGAATATTTGCGCTGTCAGAAACGTCAAAGTCATGTAGAAACGAAGGGCCTTCCCACCACACTTTAGAGCTCGCTAGTTCTGCGAAGGTGATACCTCGTGACACTAAATCGGCGGGGTTTTCTGTGCCGCGGACGTGTCGCCATGTGCAATCTTTTGACAATTCGTGTATTTCAGCGACTCGATTCTGAACGAAGGTTTTAAGAAGTGATGGTGGCATGCGAAGCCATCCCAACACGATAGTCGAGTCTGTCCAAAACACAACGTCGTCGAACTCGCGCGTGAGCACACTACGTATTTTATAATAAAGCTTTGCGCCTAGTAAAGCTCCGCACAACTCTAATTTAGATATGGTGACAAGTTCGAGGGGGGCTACTTTACTCTTAGAAAAAAGCAGCCTTACTTTAACACGACCGTTGCACGCACTATGTACATAAGCGCACGCGCCATATGCGGATTGCGAAGCGTCGGTAAAGATGTCAAGTTGTTTGTTTAACGCATTAATCTGAAAAACGTGACGTGGTATATTGATTTTACTAAGCCATGACAAATTATTATTTAACGACTTGCCACTGCTGGTTTCAGCACTAGCATCAAAGACCACGCGTAATTTAGTAGTGGTGCTGTGTTCGCGGAAGACACCATGATGTGGCATGAAGTAGTGCGGACTCTGGTAGGTATTTATTTTAGTCATATGGCCTAAATGTATGTATTCACGCATACAATCAATGTATAATTGTTTGTTAGGAGAATATAATAAACGCTTTTCTAAACTATAAAACTTTCGCTCGGATTGGGGTCGGGATTCCTCGAGGACTGTCGGGGACTCTTTGAATGGGATGTGAACGCAAAACCTACCACTGATGCTGCGCGTAGTGGTGGTGGCGAAGGATTGCTCACAAGCCCGCTCATCGTCACTCATTGCGTCTCGTGGTTGCAGTTCCTCGAGTTCCCAGAACCGCCTGAGCTGAGCGTCTATAGTTTGTGAAAAGTTGCATTGTATGTGGCCCTTATTGTGCGTATTTAAATTAACAGGGCCCGAAACTATCCAACCGAGCTTTGTATTTTGAAGGTACGGACCATTATTTAAGCGCATTTTACCATCAATTAGAATATTCCAAAACTGATCCGCGCCTATCAAAATATCTATTTCATGCGATTCATTAAACTGTTCGTTTGCTAATTGTAAATGCTGCGGTATTTTAAACTGCGCGCGCTCAACGTGAACGCCCGATAGTTTAGGTATTATGCGCGGGAGAACATAACATTTGAAGCGCGTAGAGTATGAGTTGATTCGAGATCGCATTTCTATCTCACACGTTTGAGTTGATTGCGACACAGAATTGCCAACTCCGCGAATTTCGATAGTGGACTGTATTAATTGTAGTTTTAATAATTTACAAAATTTACTAGTTATAAATGAGCTTTGACTGCCGCTGTCTAATAATGCGCGCGCTAAATGATAATTATTTTTGTCATCGCAAACCTCAACAAGCGCTGTAGATAACAAGACAGACTCAACGTTCGAATGTGCGTGAGAATGCGTATACGCATTGCTTACTTGCACAAATTGCACGTCACTGCGGCCCTCGCCGCTAGACCGATCGTCATTAAGCGGAGATAAGCCGAGCGAAGGGCTAGTATGTGCAAGCGCCGCCGGCGGCTCCACTGTAGATTGAGATAGTATCGTATTAAAATTACTTGTTAGATTAGAATGAGGATGCAACAACGAATTATGTTTTTTGTTACACTGACGGCAAGCCCCAAACCGACAAACCTCTACAGTGTGCCCGGATCGTAAACAATTTTGGCAAAGGTTATTATCATTAACTATTTTTAATTTTGTGTGCAAGTCAGTGTTAATGAATTTATAACAAGTATATAGTGCGTGCTTCTCTTTACACATAGGACAGGATTTATGTACGGTGTTAGTAGGTTGCGTTTTACTTGTGATATTGCAGTGCGTATGAGATTTTAAAGGCCAAGTAGTTTTCTTATGTTGAAAGTTAATTTGTGTGTCCGTTTTTTGCGATAAACCTAGTGTTTCTAATAAATCAGCCCGGTTTTTTAAGAATGTAAGCAAGTGTTCGAATTTAAGTTTAAAGTTAACATCTGAATTTGTAGTTAATAAAGTACCTTTGTGTTGTTCCCATTCACGTTCAGTTAATTTATCTAATTTGGAAGTAATTATGTAAATGATTAATGTGTCCCAGTGTTCTATTGGTTCACCTAAGATTTTTAATGCACGTAAATTATTTAAAATAGTATCTATTAGGTTTCTTATTAAATTAGATGACTCTTTAGGTAACGCTTGAATAGAAAACAACGCCTTAACATGACTTTGTATTAAAAGTCGTGTGTTGTTATACCTATCTAGTAATAATTCCCAGGCGACCGAGTAATTAACAGCTGATATTTCCAATGAACTAATTACAAGCTCTGCACTACCTTTGAGTGAAGATTTTAGGTAATGAAACTTCTGTATATCGCTTATATCTGGGGAATTATGAACTAATGACAAGAAAGTATCTCTGAATTCTAACCAATGTTCATATAGGCCGTTGAAGGTAGGTAAAGATATGGTAGGTAACTTGATCGATGTAGTTTGATGCGCGTGTGAACAAGACCTAGAAGTAGAAGCACTTTCACCACCTTTTATTAGAATTGATTCAGCTTGAGCTAAAGTACTGTAATAACTATCTTCGAACTGTTGGCGCTGATCTAGTTGTTCGTCGATATCACTATCGGGTACTATTTGTTCTATTTTAGACTGAATATCATTAAATTCTGAGAATAAGCTACTCGCACCTTTAATGCGTAATTTTAGGTCAATATTACTCTGATCACTGAACGTCGATGCACTATAAATATTGAGATGATTTAAGAACTTAGTTAGCCTACCTTTTATGATACCGCGTTTTCTAATTAGGTCACGAATGATCTGCTCAGTCTTTTCGTCAGTAATATTTTTATATGGAGACTTGTCGCGGGGTCTATTACTTTCTCCGTCACCCCTCATTAAAGGCATTGTAGTGGCTTTAGAAAACTGAAGGTACTCACGAGCAATAACCAGGTACCGTCGACGGGTTGCGTCTTCGTGTAGATACAGGCGGTGACGGCGGCAAAGGCGGCAAATGCGGCTACGCGGGCGGCAGCGGTGGCGTCAAACGTCTTGTAGCGGCTCACAGAAGGTAGTCAGCAATCGGTTTTCTTATAGCGTTGTCTCGGTTTTCTTATTATCTTGATCTCAGTTGCGTTTTAAGATAGTAGCTGCTGCGTAAAGGCTGCTGATGAGCTGCGATTGTCCACAGGTCGCTCCAACGGTTCTGAGATTTGGCTGCGCGTTGCTCAAATTCACAAAGATCCGGCTCGAAGGACCAGTTATGTGGCAGCTTATTGCAGTTGCAGCTATTTTATCTTTATTTTTATTAAAACAGCGGATTAAAACATTTATTTAGTTTGTAGTCTATATTTTTACACATTACATGCAGACCGAGTTATGACAATGAATAAAAACAAAAGAATAAAACAAATGAATAATGATTTTCACAAACCGCGCGCTCTCTCGCGTTCATTTGACAGATGACACTGAAACATAATCTGATCCATACAGCATGAACATAAAAACGGAACACAGACAAACAGACAAAAATTCTAAAAACTATATTTTTTGTTTCTGTTTCGATTGTAGATCATACCCCAAGTATTCTTTTAAAAAAATATTCAATGTACAGTTTTGACTTTCCTACCATTTTATTATATGTATAGATAAACCTTCCTCTTGAATCACTCTATCTATTAAAAAAAACCGCATCAAAATCCGTTGCGTAGTTTCAAAGATTTAAGCATACAAAGGGACATAGGGACAGAGAAAGCGACTTTGTTTTATACTATGTAGTGATTAGCACATAATATCCCTTTTAAAATAATCCTGTATGACACATCCTGTTACCTAGGTCATGCATTCGCAGCGTTATCGAAAAAATGGTTTACATTTTTGCATAAGATTGACAAGCCTATCTGTCATAATATATTCAACTGCCTATTCTACCTATTAGGCGAAAAATGCAATCCGCGCGCTCGATACCTAATATTATTAGGTACCGATACCTAATAATATTATGACGACCGGCTGGTGTAGTGGTAACAAACATTGCCTTCTATGCCAGAGGTCCTGGGTTCGAATTCGGCGGCGGCGGATATCGGTGTGATGAACAGAGATATTAGCCGTCAAGTCATGGATGTTTACATATAGGGGAACCTGTTGTACCTTGGACACTTTTTCACTTAACGATTTAAAAAAAAAAAACGGTTACAGCTATTGCGATAACACAAATTTAAGCTGTTAGACGTACTAATGTTTTAATAAATAAAAATTAAACAAAAGCATAAATCATAATTTTACAGGTTTTACATAAACTAAAAAAAAATATTGGAATGTTGATCAAGGTACAACAGTGGTGATGTACCTAGATCCGCCTTTGTTGTACCTTGGTCATAGTTAGAACTCATCAAATAAAATCCATATTTCTCGACAAATAGCAAACATTTTTATTATTTAAAGGTTGAACACATCTATAATTATCTTTTTAAGCTTATCTAATATCTATGACAAATCAATTAACAAAATATATATCAATAACATCAGTATTTTTCGTAACACCTAACTTAAACATTTTAATCACATTGGCAACAAGTCTTTATTCTCTTTGTAATGACTATTATTTGGACTAAGCGTTTCTTAATTAATCAATAAACTCCGAGTATCTATTCATTTCAGGAACTGAGTAATATTCCCTCTTGGAATTAGTTTTTTTTGGACTTTTTATTTTTTCCTTAATATCTAACCATTGATATAAGTTTAGATCATCTTTTTCTGGCCATTTCCAGTTTTTTAGCGATCTCTTCATGGATTTTATAAGAGCACCCTCTTTACTGCCGGACACTATTTGGCCAACAAAGTATTCACCTTCGTATATAAATATAACGTAATCACCATCTTCAAAATTGTTTGCGTGACTATTCTCTTTATTTCCCTCAAAATAATTGCTTAATGGTTCTTCCTCAGAAGATAAAAACCCTTCTGAAGCATCTGAATCTCGCACAGAAAAGCTTTCGTTTTCATCTTCTGATGTTTCTGATTCTTCTTTCAAAATTTTTTTCTTGACTTTTAGTTTCTTATCTATTTTAAGTTCTTTATTTTGTCTTGCTGCCTTTATTCTTTCTATTTCATTTTTTTCCGGAGTGTCAGTTAGAATCCTTGACTTTCCTTTCTGTCTGCCTTTTCGAACTTCTTTTCTTGGTTCAGCTTTTGGGTGTGGTCTAATCATAGATGGCGTTACAACATTGGAACATCCTGATGTGTTTTTTTGCAACGAGGTTTCAAGAATTTCTTTGCATTTTTGAGTGGATTCTCCAGGAAGATGTTGTCCGTTAAAATCTGGCTGTTCAAGAATTTCAATTGCTTTTTCAGATGAGGTCCCAGCATGAGGCTCGATTTCGCTTACAAGATAGGGTCGACCAGTCACGTTTGATGGCATAAACTCATGTTCTCCAAATATATTTTCATTTAGTGGGTGTAATCCTGTACTTCTAAAACCCTGAATAATATTTGAGGGAGTAAAAGATTGTGGAAAAGCTTTTCCAACAAGACCGGCAATATCATAAATTGTCAGTGGTTTACCCACATGACCGGGTGTGAACATTAATTCATTTGCTGCATTGTTAAAGTATTTCTTAAAAGGACCGAATACAGTCTTATCCAAAGGTTGAAATTTATGACTCGTATGTGGATGGAAAGTTACAAGGATAACGCTATTTTCTCTGGCTAATTCAATAACTGGTATTTGAATGTGACTTTCATGATTGTCAAGTAGTAAAATGGTTGGATAATCTTTTGATGGTTTTACATATTGAACAAAGTGTTTGAAAAATTGTAGAAACAACGCTTCATTAGACCATCCAGAAGGATTAGCTCCACCAACAGTTCCATCAGGAGCTCCAACAAGCATAAAATCCTTGAAATTTACCCGCGGAAATATGAGCATAGGAGGAATGAATCCACCTCCTGCATTTATTGCAGCTATCATTGTCACGGTATTCCCTTTTTCTCCGCTTGTCATTGCACCAACTTGTTTGACACCTTTGGCTGCTAATATTTTTGGTGGAACATGGACTGTTGAAATGCCACATTCATCCACATTCCAAATATCAATCGCTCTTAATTGTGGGCATTTGGACAAAGCTTTTTTGTAATTTTCAAAAGTCAATTGCACATTTTGTTTATTAAATGCTGTAGAACGGGCAAGGCTAGTGGCTTCAGGCTTGCGTAAAGCTAATTGATTTTGATGTCGTTTACGGAAAAGACGTAACCAGAACTCCCCAGCCATTTGGTCTTTGTCCCATTGTGCTGGATATTTTTTATTGTTTTTCGTCGCGAACTCATATGCTAACCTCTTTACGCCTTTTAGAGTAAGCCCATATTGTAACTTTGCTGCTTCTTGTATGTAATCCACAAGCAAGCGCTCTTCGTCACATGTAAAAACTTTTTTCACGGCTAAATTATCATGAAGGTCGCTCGCATTTTTACCAGTCCTCAAGCAGTCTTCATAATGCCTCTTTAAAGTAGACCTTGACAAGTTAAAATGTTTTGCAGCCCCTCTTAATGAGAATTTTTTTTCTTTAATTAGATTAATAGCACTAGAAAGTACTGTTTTAGAAATAGGAGTCCGTTTGATGTTGTTTTTGCTACGGGGCATTTTACCTGTATAAAAAACAACAAAATAATAAATATGTCCATTCTTAAACATAATTAACAAGGACACATTTGAATGTATGTACCTTGACCATATGACCAAGGTACAACTCCTTTACTATGGTCAAGGTACAACACCCTTACCCTTTTATGTTTATTCGCACATGTAAATATGGAGATTATAATTAACTCAAATAAGCATACTACATTCTAAACTTGGCTAAAGTACTTGTTTAAATCAAATGGTTTAAAAAATATATGTAGTAAATAACAGAAGTAATAAAAGAAATGAAAAATATTAAATAACTTACTTTTTGGCGGCGAAAACGTTAAACTGATCTCCCACGCAAACGCGATGCAATGGCCGCCTGCAACTAACTTCATTTTGATTAGTCTTGTCAAAGTTCACTATGCCATAGACAAAGAGACGAAAAAAAGTCGCGAACATTAAAAAAATCTTAGTGGCTCTAGGTACAAAGGGTGTCAAGGTACAACAGGTTCCCCTATGTTTATTTAAGTTTATTCTTATAAAAAAATATGTATTTATTCAATACGTATGTTTATATATTTCTTAAGTATATCAGTTATCTATTATCCAAAACACAAGTTCTTTAAGAAACTTAATTTCGGCTAGATAATGTTGTGTGAGTATCAGAAATATTTATATTTATTTATTTATTACTCTAAGCCTTTCCGTGTCTACGTCTATCTCCATCTCCATCTACATCCTCTCTATTTTCCCTCACCTCTATCGCTATGTCTATCTCTACTTCTACCTTTACCGAAAACAATTCAAAAACTAAATCAAAACCTACATTTTTGAATCCTCCAAAAGCGTTATACAAAGTGTTCCTATCATTAAGATGCTAACTTTTCTCTGTCCAAAATCTTTGTAAATTATGTAAATTAGCGTTCTCTACCGATCATTTGAGGAATTCCAACGAGAGCCGTCAGGGTCTTACTTAATGGTTGTATAATTCCTTTGGAGGGTTAAGGTGCAATCAAAAATTTAATGCTTAATCTTTAACCTCATTAGATACCCAAAAACTTGTACGTAGGTAGATATTTAAAAAAAAAGTGCTCTAAAAATTCATCAGCACTTTTTTCTCGAAAAAAAAAATACTTTTATATTATAAGACATCCTGTAGCTTATGATTGGAATTGCACCAAAACTTGAACTTTTTAGATATGTAGGTACTCATCAAATAAAAGAAAACTGTAAATTTTATGCTGATTTTTTTGATTTTCAATCCCTCAGAACTATAGTTTATATATGTATATACATATATAGAAACTATATATAGTTTCTATATACATATATTTAGTGAACTTACGCATGATTTTGGTTATGAAGTTCATAAAGCATCTTAAACTGCTTGTAAAAACAAATAATAATATTAAAAAGGCGCACCAATTTCAAAATATTATATTTAATGGCAAAAAATTGGCAATTTTTATTGAAAAAATTAAAAGTTGATTATTTCGAAAACGGCTAGATTGTTTCATAGTGACAACAGATAAAAAACACAGGTACCACACGCCCTTAATGGATCAAGGACGACTAAACATGTAACCCTTTATAGTTTATACTGATATTTTAAACCTGAGAATTTTATTTGTTTCAATATCTGTACTCTGTACCTAAAATGGAACGTGAAGTTAAACTGTCAACGACAAATTTAAAATGTCATGAACTCCGAAATGTCATAAAGACAGGAAGGAATGTCATATTATTCTAAAGAAAAATAAATTCGTCATTGAATTGATAAACTGTGGGACTTATGTTTAAGCTATCCTAGCTAACTTTCTATTTTTAACATGTCTGAGGATAGACGCAAGCCAAGTATAGATCTGGCTTCAATAGAACCAGCATTAAGGGTAAAACAACTAGCTAATTATGGAGCTATGGTGGAGGTTGACTTCAACGTTCCACCTAGGAGGTACACAATGATATGAGTTTAAACTGTTGGTAAAGTCGAATAGGTCTTCTCCGAACCATCCTTCTGCTTTAAATATATTTTTAGTTAAATTTAAGTCATTATAAAAGTAAGTTACCTTGACTGCAAGTGTTCATTAAAGTCTTATTAGGAACTTTTATTTGTAGGTATATTCTTAATACTAAGAATATAAAGTCTAGCTCAATCTCTTAATGATACATCAGTGATTGTGTCATCACTTTTTGCAGTAAGATTTCAGATATCTGCAGGATTTTATATGTCAATAAGTCAATACAAACTTATGTGTCAGTTGATAAATTTTCATGGTAGGTACATCATTTGCTCAGTCATTCACTAAAATGATCAAAATTTGGGCAAAATGTACCCATTTCTCATTATCTCACTTACTTAATAAATATATGTAAATACATCTCACCTAACTCATAGTATTTTATTTTGATACATATGTTTTGTGAAAAGGAATTTAAACTTAATTATGTTTCAGATACTTTCGGTCTGGATTGGAGATGGTGAGAATGGCAAATGTGTATTTAGCTGAAGGAAATTTAGAGAATGCATATATATTGTACATGAAGTTCATGACACTTTTTGTTGAAAAAATAAGGAAACATCCTGATTATGGATTAGTGCCAGGAGATGTAAAATCTGTAAATCAATCAAAATTAAAAGAGGTAATGCCAAAAGCTGAAAAATTGAAACAGAAACTACTTGAGCAGTATACAAAAGAGTTTTCCCAGTATAAAGAGAATGAGGTAAGCAATTTTTAAAGAGGTTCTATAGCATGAACTAAGTATCGAAATTGACAAAAAATTATCATCATCACTATTCAGCCAGGAGACTTCCACTGCTGGATGTAGGCCTGCCGCAAAGCCTCTCACAAATCAATCCCACCCTGCTGTCATCCAGTGTTTATCGTGATTTTGACTGGATCTTCAACAAACAATTAATACACTGTTATTATGGTTGTTATTTAGTATATTTTACAAAAAATAAGAATCAATATTTCACACTTATTTCTTTAAATTCTTAGGCTAAAAGACGGCTGTTGGAACAGGAGAAAAAAAAACAGGAGCTGGATGATACAAAACTGGCAGCAACCTTGCAAGCTGAGGAACACAAAAATGAATCTAGACCTGCACCACATCCTACACCACACTTATTACATACAGTGAGTTAATTTCTTCATGAAAGAGTGAAATTTTGCTAATATATTTCCTTTAATAATGTGTGTTATAGCTATACAATTTAGCTTAGTTGCATTAATAATATGAAAATACATGATTTTATTTTTATAGTCCAATATTAAAAATCCCATGGAAGCAAGAAGGATTTGCAGCCTACGGAACTATATGAAATGAATGTTCAGATTTTGCGTTGATTTTGAGTTACTTAAAGATTCAAAAGTATACTTTTGATTTTTCAATATATTCTTCCTTAAATGACACAATACACTATTCATATTGTGGGAATAATAAGTTTATACCACTGGAAAAATGTTCAAAAGATTTCTCTTTAAAATGGATTTCCATGGCCGTATTAATCATATCCGAAAATCTTTTCCCCAAGACTACTTTTTTAAATAAGAAAGTCACTTGAAGCCAAGTCAGGAGTGTAGGGTAGATGGTCAATTTCTGTGAATCTCGCGGATTATAACATTATTATATATTCACCTTTGTTGCGAATGACGTTTAATGAAACAATGCCTTCACATAATTTTTCATCATTTCTGTACAACTGCATCATCTGCCTGATCCTATTATTATCATAGGTAATACTGACCATTCATTCTAGTTACTTTACCTAAGTAATCAAATAACAAAACTGCTTTGATATCCAAGAAAATGGTCGCCATAAAAGGGTGACTTTTCCATATCAAACTTCTTTAATGGCCTTTCTCGCGTTTTAATCCACTGTATCTATACTTGTTTGGACTTGGGTTCTTATTGAGGAATCCAGTTTTTATCGATGATTATCATTCAGGCACACGCACAACTCATATAAATCTTGTAAATCTTTCGAATCGTAGTTATATGTCTAGCAGTGTGATCAATTTGACCAACGGAACACATTGTTTTTCCTACGCAAATGGTGCTTTAAAATTTCATCAAATCTATCACCCTAAGGCGTCGTCCTAATTGGCAGCGATCGTACGATGGCGCGATGCGTTCTCGTCGTGCGATGAATTCAAACATACAGATATCTTCAGAGTGTCCTATTTGAAATTCGCAAGTCATGTGCGAGCATCTGTATGTTTGAACTCATCGCACGAAGAGAACGCATCGCGCCATCGTACGATCGCTGCCAATTAGGACGACGCCTAAAGCATTCACCCTAGGGGGAATTTTGGGAATCATATGTCTGAGAATTTACCTCAAGCTATGATAAATTCTTTAGGGTAGCAGATCGAAATAACTCATAAAATCGTTCTTTACATACTAACAAGACATAATTTCTTTTTTCTAACCAGTAAATTATGTCAGTTTATAATTTTTATTTCAGGAACAATGGGCTGCTGCTCCGAGCGCCCCATCAGTAACCGACGTACTTTATCCTGCTGATTTCCCTCGCAGCACGCCGTCTTCTAAGTAAGTTTATTTTCTAGTCCGCAGTGCGAGCATAGATCTTTGTCGATTCGTATGTTTGTTGTTGAATGAATTTTTGTATAGTGTGGATGTTAACCGGACCAGTGCGTCTTACAAATTGCAACGGAATCCATACTATACGAACATTCGTAAACCTACGAAACGCTAAAGATCAGTGATCGCTCTGCTGGACTGCACATAGGCTACTTTTTTGTACTTTATTCTAGAAAAAAATAATCCTGAGAGCGGTTACGTTCTTATCCGATCCAAATCGGAGAAAATAAGAATCTAGAAATCTTGTATGGAATGCTGGATGTAGTGCGTAAGCTATACCTATAGAAATACTACCTATAGAAATAGCTCTACGGCTACGCCGGACCATCATTCCTGGGATTCAGATCGGATGTGGTGGACAACCGCT
Organism: Stenoptilia bipunctidactyla; assembly: GCA_944452665.1. Lineage (NCBI taxonomy): Eukaryota > Metazoa > Arthropoda > Insecta > Lepidoptera > Pterophoridae > Stenoptilia > Stenoptilia bipunctidactyla. Next base: position 18,765,683 of record OX101728.1, read on the forward strand.
GTTACGGGATAGATTGTTTCAAGAAATATTTCGATTTCACGCTTCGACATTTAGGTGGTGGTAGGTTGAACTGCGCATACTTTTCAATTGGAAGAATGACTTTTCAATCAATTGCTCTTCTTTTTTAGCAGTCCTAAAGGTGTTACCACACCAATCAACCGACCGTCGATCGGTGGTAGAATGGATAATTCGGCGTCGATCGAGCTGATGCAACATAGTCGGGGTTACTCGGTCAACTTCGATCGATTGGTTAGTCAAACGGTATCCATCGATCATTTAAATCTATCAGACCAGTCGATCGAGTTCGAATGATGTCGATCGAGTTCGATTGGTTTATATTGGTAACACCCTAATGAAGAACTAAGGCTCCAGGCAATAGCTATGTGGTAATAACTTGATGGCGGTAGTTTAATTTGCAGTGATGGCGGGTCGCGCCTGCGGCGGGTGGTGGTGCCCTCTCGTCTGATGAGTAGCTTCCTCCGGCTGGCGGCTCCGAGCACCGCGCGGGGAATCGAACTGTGTGGCGTGCTCGCTGGACGACTGGTAAATAAACTATGGTATTTTAATCTATGGGATTAATTGAAGCTATAGTAATAATTTTCATTTAGACAATTCACACTTTGTAGTAACCATAAGAATGTAGCCCAATAACTTTGTAGTAAACTCTAGTATGTAGTTCAAAGTAAAATGTATATTTTAATACCTTGGCTTAAGTAACTAAAAATCTGGCTATGAACGTTAAAAGTTAAAAGTGCTTATTAAACCTTATCTTAACTTACCCCTTACCCAAACTTTTTAAGAACGCCAAATATTGACTGCAAAAGTAAGCTGTCAATATTTGCATGTCGGCCACTTTGGCGTTGGGGTAAACCTATCTCAGACGCAAGTAGTTGCGAGTTCGATCCCGCACGGAACCAGAAAAAAAAAGGTTCCGTGTCTGGGTGTTTATTTATGTATGTATTTTCTAGGTTCCCCCCTAGTTCGTTATATGGTAGCCCATAACACAAGCTATGCTTACTTTGGGACCATGTAGTTGGTGTAATTGTCTGGGGATTATATTTATTTATTATTATTTATTAAGCTATAATATCAGATCTAATGCCCTGACCTAAGCCAGTTTAGGAAAGTTCATTTTTAAACGGCTGGGATATAAACCCAGGACTTCTAGTATACAGGCAAACACTCCACCAATGCTACTCAAAGCTTTCTTGCGGACAGACTATGCGCTGTTATTACTACCGCTAAGAAGATAAAATCCAGTGAAAACATACTTAATTTAATGAGCTGTGAAACTTAAGACCATACTAAGATAACGTAAAACTACGGAGAAATACAGTAATTAAATAAATAAATAAATATTTCTGACACTCACACAACATTATCTAGCCCAAATTAAGTTTCTTAAAGAACTTGTGTTATGGATACTAGATAACTGATATACTTAAGAAATATATAAACATACATATTGAATAAATACATTTTTTTTTATTAGAATAAACTTAAATAAACATACAAATATCCATGTGTTCATATCACACAAATATCCGCCGCCGCCGGGATTCGAACCCAGGACCTCTGGCATAGGAGGCAATGTATGTTACCGCTACACCAGCCGGTCGTCATTCAACATTATTTACCATTGTTTAGCACATATGTCACAAAAAATGTAGTATAAATAAAGTCTAGTCTTTGAAATACCACATTGATTTAAAAACAACACATATTCGTGAATGTTTTGTTTCTATATATTTTGATTAACAAAAACAATTTTTGCAGGAAAGAAATCAGTTGAAAATCAGTCACGTGATAATCCCGAAACAGACCGGCACGACGGACTCGTGCACCACCACCAACGAAGAGGAGATCTTCCACTTTCAGGATCAACACAACCTGATCACACTTGGCTGGATACATGTGAGTTTGATTGAGTAGTTCGTTAGTAAGTTGAAAAAAAATAAAAAAAAGTCGAAGAAATACAAATCGAAATTTACAATTTTTTAGAACTTTATTATTTCAAATGAAAATATATACTTTTGTAAGTAACAAAAAGTACTTTCAGTATTATGATTAATTTGATAACGTCAAAATTTGTGAAGTACGGAAAAAAATTACTTACATATTAGAGATTGTCTGAGCTGAAATTATTTTTTTTTTTTTTTTTTTCACCGAACCCAGCGTTACCCGCTAAACACCCCCTTTGCTGAGTTGTCCCGAGTTGGGTTAATCTCATCATCTGAACGACAGCCAATTGGAGTCAGAGGCTGCGTACGGCTGAAATGACGCGCCTCACTACTTAATAACTTTATTAAGATGTGTGAGTGCAAATATTAACAACGGCTCTTTATCTGTGTGGGAGCGCCGATTATTCGGTGAAGTATGATTTGTACGTGCACATGACGGCCGATTAGTCGGGTGATAAATCCGATAGCGCTCGCTCTATGGAGTGGAAGCGTAAATGCGGAAGTGGGGCGCGTCATTTTAGCTTAGACGATCTCTACCATTGTGCGAGTCCAGCTTTCCTTTTTTATCGATTTCGATTCCTTCGCGTTTGAAATCTATCACACCCCATTGTTATTGAAGACGAAGTCAAAGATGCTAGGAAAAGGGTTAAAGAAGGATTTGGGTCTTCATAAAACATTGCTGAAACACATCACCGTTGCAGCAGTGACACTTATGCTGCAAACTGGATGACCCATACAAACGACTCGCGCGATGCTCAAGCTTGTATGAACCGTCAGTGCCGCGGTCTTCCAGTTTGCAGCCTTAAAGGAAGATTTTATACGGTCGCTAGCCAGGCCGACTTTGAACGGGTCCTTCCTCCCGTCAAGCGGCTGCCTTATCACGTAAATATTAGCGATCAGCTATAATAGCGCAGTCATCACGCCATGGACGCGCTATCCATTGCTTTACATCGTATTATGTAAGCGATAGCTGTTCAATCGTTCGTTGATCGCAGAATGCATTTATTGCTACGATACTAGTGCCAAAACAATTTGGTAGCTAAAAAAGAAACTAATAAAATGTGAAACAGCCGTTTACTTTTAAAATTTCGCAGAAAAGTACACACGAAAAGTATGAAAGTCAAAGGGATTATATATGCAATTTTAGTACATCGATTGTACGATAGAGGCAGCACAATCGTCAGATTGTTATTGCTTTGTTTTTGCTGTAACGTAATACGAATTAGTTCTTTTTTAGCAAATCTTGCGCAATTCATGCCATCGCTTTGCTCTTGCAAGTTACGTGATAAGGCAGCCGGACACGCTTACCACGAGCGGTAGAGCAATTCTAAGCGAACCGTACGCAACTTAAATGAACTAAGTATAAATCTCAGCTGAAGGCCTCGTTTTCGTTACATTGTCGGCTTAACTCTAAAGCAGCGGATGGTTTCATAGTAAAGCCGGCGATGTAGTAAAAACGCACGACGGCCCGCGCGACTCGTTGCTTGAGCTTAAACGAGGCCTTAGCGGCGAAAGTTGCTCGCTAGCCAGGTGAACTTTGAAGGGGTCCTCCCTCCCTCCGTCCTCCGGAAAGAGCAATTCTGTGCGGACCTTACACGGCTTAAAATAACTAAGTATAAATCTCATCTTAAGACAACAATATTTATTTTCAGACACATCCGACGCAAACAGCTTTCCTTTCGTCTGTAGACTTACACACTCAGTGCTCATACCAGCTTATGTTGGCCGAAGCAATAGCCATTGTCTGCGCGCCCAAATACAACGAGTGAGTTAGCATTTCATACTTTGTTTTTCTTTTTTTTTTTTTAATAGAGACTAAGCCCGCTTTTAAGACTCAATCTCACCTGATGGTAAGTGAAGGTGAGATCAAAGATGACAGAACAGGGTGTAGGATGGAACTGCTCTGCATAAAACATAGCCGGAACACATCACGGATGGTAATTTATATAAAGGCTGTTCGCTAGCCAGGCGGCGTATTAACAAAGACTACACCATTTGAGTCACGAGTCAGACTCTAATAGAAGAGCTTTTGTTTAAGGATATTACTCGACAACACCTAATCTATCTCAGTAAAAAAAATGATTCAAATGGATTAGCTTTTTGTCTTGACATTTTCAAAGAAATGCAAGGACAAAACCTAATACTGTATTATACATATTCACTCAAATATATAACCTTTTGTCAAGATGAAAAGTAGGTATATCTTTATACATTTCATATGATATACATTGCGATGAAAGAGATAAGCTACGAGAAGGGCTCCCGCACCGGAAGGCGGAGTCGGTACGGTTAGGTGCGACGACGAGCGCAGCGAGCAGGAGCATGTTAGGTTGCATATACACGCCATAAACCTGGTCAGCTATTATAGTCAACCCTGGACAATCCCGACATGGTCAAAAGTCAAAAGATGACTTAACATCAAAATAACGATGGTCATAATGCATGCACATTTTATTTCTATCTTTGAAAATCAGAACAATTGCCATTAAGTATCAAATTGAAGCTAACGATCAGTAAATATCGATATCAAATGGGATAGCTTTTGTTGCTGCAATGTTACATTGAAGTTATCTCACAAAGTCTACGCGACTTTCAATTCAACAATTCAACTTCAAACAAAAGGGTTTCGGCAAGTTATTGTCATACAAAAGCTAAGCCAGTTCAGTTTGCACTTTCATTCTAATAGCCTTGGTAAATACGCAGCAAGGCGTATCCTTAAGGAACCTTACCACCAAGCGAGGTTCACTCGGATAAGTGCTATTGCGCGATGGGGTCCTGTGTTCGCGTCTCAACCGAGCCAGCTTAGGAAACAAGCTTAATTCCGCTTTGTGGACTCCATAATACAAGCTTATATAAAGGCTTACATAATATTATTACATTATCTTGAAATCGCTGCCGATCATTTATTATACCGACGGCTGACTGGTGCAGTGGTAAAATAGATTGAGAAACAATAAGTCCAGCCACAGAATATTTTTTTTGGCCACGTGATCCAGCTTATATTTTCATAATTTAGCCACGAGACAATAACTTTTTCGAAAAATGTAAGACACATTTTTCGAAAATTTTCGAAGCAATTTATACCATTATAATTTATACTAAGCAAAATATTATGCGACAAGAAGGGCTCCCGTTCCGGAAGACGTAGTCGGTACGGTTAGGTGCGACGACGAGCGCAGCGATAAACCCTAGAGCTTTTTTAAATAACCCCGACGTGGTTTGTGTCACGGATTGTGACTGACATAGTAATTTAGAAGGCAACTTAGACTTTTAGAGGGGAATAATGCTATTTAAAAGAAGTCTGTTTAATTAGCACCCAAATAGATTAGCATCTACGGCAGGTTTTAGCGGGTTAATTAATTTATAGTTGTAATACTTGTTATTGTTTTAGGACCGGCTACTTTGCTCTCACGCCGGGCTACGGCATGCAGTACATCGCGAGTTGTCGGCAAAGCGGGTTCCATCCGCACGCCGAAGACCCGCCCCTGTTCTATGTAAGCTAAATTTAATATCTACACCTATACAAGGTGTTCCGCTTGATTTTCCATAACTCTAGTTAGGGTATTGACGGGACCATTTAATAGAATCAAATAACATGTGAATAATTTTTCAATTTTTGTTTTTTTTTTCGTACAAAATAATTCAATTAAGTCAATACATGTAATGTCAAACACCTTCAAGAGAATTATGTCAATGTGGCATTTTCTATCCCCTTTTTATCGCTGTGCGCAGGTACTCGTACAATTCACACCGTTTTGCGTTGTACATTGTACGCAACGTTCCTCAACTTTTAAAATGTTTTTGTTGTATACTGTATGGCTTCAGTGACACGCGTCTATTGAATTAATGTTAAAGAGATTTTACAAGGGTGATAACTTATGAATTCATTATATTAAGATTCATATCTTTATTAATTCTCACAGAACCAAAAGCACTTATAACTCACTTATAACTAAGAAAAAATGACAATAGAAAGAATCAGATACATAGAACTTACTGCCAATAAAAGGTTCACAATTTTTACAATCTTGGAAAGTATGCACTTTTGAACCACATATTCTTTGGCAAAAAGTATTATTTTTTAGTAAGGAACAAAACCTCGAAGTTAATGGATATCAAAAAGATTATATCTTCCAAATTTTCCTAAGTTTTTCCAAAATCTACCAGTCGAATTTGAAAAAAATTCAATAGCCCAGCTCTTTAATTATTTTATTTAAGTTTATTTATTATCAAGAAGGAATATTTGATAAAAAAAAAACAATATTTGTACGGGGTAAATAGTAGCGTCAGAAAACTGGGCAGGCCTGCTAGTGTTATTATATAAAATTTAAAATAATATTAAAACTCAATTAACACATTATTGACATCATCGTAGTTAAACCGGTATTGGCCTCTATTTTCAAAGCCGATCGAGATGGGTCATTTTAACGTCCTGCTTTGTTTTTATCCTGCAGCTTCTGAAAATACAGCTACGAATAGTTCACCTGATAATTCATACAATTTGTGTTCTTTCAGAGTGTAAACCATATAAAACTGGACGAAACGGCGGCAGTAGATATGGAAGACTTACGGAGTAAATAAATAACACTTAAATTATTACTCACTTTTGAATTAACTTTAAAACAAGATATTCACCATTTCCATTATCTATTTTGACTTCCCCATGCTTTAGACCTGTTGCTAGCGCTGATCAATCACGATGATAATAATATTCTAAAGTTAATTCAAATGTTAGTCGCCATTATAATTTATAAACTAATATTGTTACTAACTGTATATTGTTTCGTAGGTCACAAAAAACATGATGGCAGAGCCCAGTGTTTAAATACTTTTTGTTTGAATCTGCATCATGACATTGTTTATAAATGTATATAGTATAGTACGCACTAAACTTAATAAAAAATTTGTTACGTTTTTAGAAATTGAATTGTAATATTTTTTTTGCCTCTTCCAAATAGTCCAATCCAAACAGTTTCAAACGAATAATTTCTATTGGCATTCACTTCTCTTAGTAAGTACAATAATAATTATTATTATGTACAGAAGGCAGCACATGAAATGTTACAAATCTGTAAATTTTTATTACTTGAATCTGAACTCTATGCCCTCGATATTAAGATGAAATTGTTTGGGGAAATTTGACAGGTACTGTAACACTTGATCTGCTGCCTTCTGTACCTTTTTTTAATTTATGGAAGTACTACAATTATGAGTAAAGAATCTAAGTTCTTTTAATTTACTGATACTGGCTGGTACTGGCTCCGCTTGCATTTCTCATCGAAAAATATCGAATTGTTTGACATTGTTATGATAAAATATTGTAAGTATTTTAAAGTACATATCTATAATAATAAGTCATGATATAAGAGTATTATATGAACTCCGAAATAGTCAAGTTTATTGCGTACATGACCTAGCGGTAGCTACTGTAGTGAGCTGTGAAATAGTGTTTAATCAATACTCCTATGTTATTGTTGTTCCGAAGCTGCCTTTAAGTTATTAAGTTTATTTAATGCGCTTATTATAAGTATGTCTATTCGAACTGATTAATTGCCTACTATATCTATCATTCAAGATTAATTTATGGTCCGTATCTTGAAAACCTTCTTTAAGGCTTTGATCATCCATCACTCAAAAATAGATGACAATTCTCTATAGAGAATTGTCAATAATAATATAAAATATTGGGGCGTATTCGACATTATAACCTCTAATTTTCAACTGACTTCCAAAAAAGGAGGAGTTTCTCAATTCGTATGTATCTTTTTTTTTGTGTCTTTGTTACACGATATTTCGGACAATAATGAATCGATTTTGAAAATTCTTGTTTTATATGATAGAAGATACTTCAGAGTTGGTCCATTCATCGAAATCGATTGAGTACTTAATCGATAATTTCAAATTTTTGAAACAATATTTATGAATTCGGAGAATTTACGACATTATAATTCAACCAAAGTTTTGACGTGAAGTCGGCTTTTTTAATGTTGATTTTTAAGGTTGATTATTAGTCTTTCTAGAGGTTCAAAATCAGTGTTTTCAGGAACTGTTGAGTTTGTAGTGCCCTAGTTTAACATAAAAGAGGCCTCAAATTATCATTAGTAATTTCGAGGTGAGCTTTAAGTATCGTGATTTAGTATTGTGTATAGTATTGTATTGATTCAGTATTGTGATTTAAGTATCCTATGAGCGATCATCTCATAGGATACTTAAATCACAATCGAGAATCAGTCACAATATGATCTAATGGAAATGTGTAACTGAGCATTTATTACGTATATAAGCGAAGAAAATAAGTTAAAAAATTGTTGTTCTTCTTAATACTTTTCAGTTCATTTACTGTTGAAGCAAACGAAATTGGCCACATCAACACAAAAATAGAATTAAACTGTTGTACGATGCATTTATTTATGCAAATAATTTATACTTTATTTTCGAATAGCATTTTCAACAAGCTTTTATAGGTCTCTATTTCTTCTTAGTTTATATAGTTAACATGATTGTAACTTTTTGGTAGTTAACTGAATTTACATTTTTTTAATGTATTTCTAAAAAAAAATGTCAAAAATTTATCCACTGTACTTTTCGCAAAGCAGTATTGATTTTTAGTATAAAATAAAAACGCAGAACTGCAATCTTATAACATTTTTTGTTGTAATTTAAGATACAATTAAAAAAAATTGAAAGTAATAACATGTTTAACAAAATTGATTTAAACAGTGACTAAAAATTAGGCTAAGCAAAAGTAATTTGGGTTATTAAAAATATATTTACTGCTTAAAATTTTATTTTTATTTATTTTATTGTACTTCTATGCGCTTGGAACTCCGAGTTCCATTTACTAATAAAATGTATAATTGAATGGGGTCTATGCGGGAAAACCGCTCAAATTTTGCTTGTAAACAATGAAGTACCTAATTACTTTATATGGAGTAATTAGATTATTAATGCACAAGTTATATATTTTTGTTGTATATACAGCGTTGTTTTTTTGTTTATGCGAAACGTCACACACGCTTCAAATATATTAGTATAAAAAATCGGTATATAAAAATTATAATGTTATCTTAAGAACGCTATCGCTTCATGCGACGTGGTGTAGGTGCCTACTCGCATCCTGGGATCGCATACGATACGCGTACGAGTGAATGTGTATATTATTTAAGGTTCTTTAGAGATTATTGAGTGAAAATAAAACGTGGTATAAAAACTATTGTAATCGATTCTGTTACCGATTCTGAACAAACTGTTTTCGAGTTTCGTATAAACAAAAAGTAACGCTTTTATTTATTTTAGCATCTAATAGTGATGTGCAATGTATCGATAAACTATTTATCAATACAGAAATTATTAATAAAAGACTTTCTGAGTACCTTTTAGTAAACATAAGTTTGAAACAGCATTTAACTATTTTAGTACGAATTCTTGGAAATATTTCATGTGCTGTTTGAAGAATAAATGTACTTTAGTCAGGAGTTGATGTCAATTTCTAAATGTATATATTAAAAGTATGTACAAAATCTATACGATGATATTTAGCGACTGTTAACTGTAAACTGTATACAGCTTTACTTTCCTAAAATTGAAATGTTAAAATCAACTTGCTTTTCACACGATGATAAGATATATGCTGCATTTTAATATCAATAAAGTTGTTCATATTGCCTTCGAACAGTAGAATTAGCTACAAGAAGAAGCCCAAAAGTTATTCAATTTTCAACGTCTTGTCATTTAAACGACCACTAACAAATAGGAGGGTTAATAATAAAGATTCGTAGCTATTTTGCACCGAAAATGTCCTCTTTGCTGTTCCAATATCCGTTAGTAAACATCGTTACTGTAAGCTATTTTACCTACTATTCGTTGAGCGTAGCTTTTTCTCATGGCAGTCCGTTGAGTATTGAAATAACGACTATTGCGATTGCAAAGAAACGTGTTTTTTTTTTAAATATGATAATTTGGGTGTGATATTAAAGAAATTAATTAACAGGGATTAAACCTAGTAAAGTTGTAATATATTTTGAATTGTAATTGTAGAAACGCTTGATGTCTATAACAAGTCGAAACACTGAAGTACCTTACAAGATGGAAACGTGTGTTTGTGTATACAATTCTAAGAGTGGTATTACATATTTATAAGCTTCAATGCGTGTGTTTAAACAAATGACAAAATAATATTTAAAAAAATATGTAGTATGGTGAGTGTGCGATTTGACACCGGTTTTTGGAAGTATAAAAAAATTCTCGAAATATTCTATATAAAATCTTTATATTATTTATTTTGATGTGCAGTACTTAAAATGTAAATTATATTGTTAAAAAATATTAAATAAAAATAAAAAAGTTTTTTTTTAATTAAACCGATATTAAGTAACAACACTATACTAACCAAATTACTTTTTTTAATAATGAAATATCCGCAGGCAAAGAAAAAAAACATTTAAGGAAATGACTGTAAATGATGTACCTATTATTTTATAAATATTTTGATTATGTATGTTATGTTGAGACCAAGCGTCATTTATCTTTAGTTTACTTATGACATTATCATATTGTTGTACGACAGCATGTGTATTTAAAAAAATAGACACTATTTATTCAGTTCAGTTAATTATTAATTGACATACATGGCCTATTTAGTCAACTGTACTCTAAGAAAAAAGCTATTTTCTAGACGTCTTGTAAAAATGTTAGAAAAGAAAATCATTGCTTATAAAACATATTATTTAATGAATTATAGAGTAATCTTATTTAGTTACATAACTACTGAAAGATACTTATGTTATTGAGGTAAAATTATCACAAAATACTAATTCGCACATATCAAGACTAGTTTTATTAGTTCGTAAAACAACGCGTAGCCAAGACGAATCAATGATTCTGAGGTGCAAACATGCATAAAATCACATTTAAGATTTAAACTGTCAGTATTTTGGTACAAAAATGCATTAAGATTGTCAAAGAATCGCTTATATGCTTTGATATATTGTGAAACAATTGCTAATATCAGTATTAAAATATAATTCTAAGCAAAGAAAGATTTACGTTACTGTTCAGCTATATTTAAATATATTCGTCTTTGTTTTTCTTATTGATATTTGTAATTGTATATTTCTTTATATTGTTGTTTGTAGGTTTATCCAAAGATGTCTAAATGCTAAATATAATAAAACATTGTACATATGTCTATGAATGACTAATATACATGGACCAATGTGAATTAAAATCTTGTAAACATAATCTTGTGTTATTTTATATTTGTTCGTACATGTGAAAACCAGGGCTGATTATTAACATTCTCAAACTATAAGCATAAAGGCATTTATCACTGCAGCATTACCCATTTCACATTAACTTTATTATGATTTTTTTTTACATTATTTATTGCTTTTTTCCTGTCGATTATGTTATAACTTCGTAATTTTTAGGTTATGAAACGAAGTAAAATCTCAGAATATACATATAATTTACCTACAGGCTATTAAAATGGGACGGAGGTGAGTCAAGACAAACAACTAAAATGAGTGATATTTATTTATTGAACAATTAAAGGGATTTGATTAAATGCGAATAAAAGCTTAACATCTACTTACATTATCATACATTCATATGTTAGGTAACTACATATTTTCTAAAAATAACAATCATATTTTTTCATATTACCTATAATATTAATTAAGGCACCTAAAGACTCAGAATTGCGTTTCGTAACTTACAAGTAAATATACATCTATGTATCTACTTGATTATAATTAGATATTTTATATTATGTTCAAAATAAACAGTGAAACAATAACCAAAATGTTTCCGCATACCTACATGTTGGCGTATGTAAAAGTAAAAGCTAAGATGCTGCTTAGGTTACCTTCAAAAAGATGAGAATTCAAAAAATATTCAAAATTTACCTTTAATTAAAATTAATTAAACATAGACATATAAAACTCAGCCACAACAGCAATATCATATTTCCTAAGACTGTGGATTTACAAATAGTCAAACAAATTTGAGTGCGTGATAACTTGATTTACATTTTTCAATTATATATCCAGCATCCACTCCATCTGCCAAAGCTTCAGCAACCATAAAATATTTTTTTTGAAACTGAATATTTTATTCAATAAGTACAACAATAAAACACCTACATGCAAGCCTGCAATATTAATAAGATTAATCCGCATTCGTGAAATCAAGATAATTTTATCATAACTGATTAGAAAACAAAGCATCATCTTACCTAAACAAACACTAACTTAACTAGCTTTATACATACTACTTTCAATAAGGCACTCAACGCGGTGATTGTTCAGCATATTTAACTACTTAAAGTTATATAATATATGATTTTATTAATCCTAGATGTCATTGAAATCTTATCTCAAGCCCCCTGCTTCACGAACACTTTTTGAAAGGACCGCCACGATTTTAAAATGGCGCGGCGGGAAATAGCCGATCTCTAGGTACTAATATCGTTATTTTTTAAAGTAATATTTACCATTATCGTTATCAATAAACCATTATGTCAATCTCCGTACATTTTCTTTAGGTTTTTGAACACATTCCAGGTTCTATTTAGATTTTTTTTACAATCTCATTCATTTAATGAAATTATTATAATTATGACTAGATAAGACAAGTAACTACATTATATGAAGCGTGATGCTAAATTTTACTAATATTTAGGTATAGGATTTCAATATAACATTCAACGTGACGTGATCTAAATAGAGTATTTAAATATATTTATGTTCTTAAATTACCTAAAAATTATTGGAGAACAAGCTTTTATTAAGAGTTTTTACGTTTCATGCACATCTAATACCTACCTACAAACTATGACAGCGTCTAAGAAGTCCCGTAGCGTAGGTCTTTGAAAACCTTTGTTACTATTTTAATTCTTGTTATGCAACTACCTATCTAGTTATGGTTCGTTATAGTTAAAAAAAAATACTACAAAACAAAATTCCTTTGGTACAAGCGAAATTAAAGTACATTGGTACTTTCAGTGGTTAAGCTTAGTGGTAACAAAGACTGGCTCGTGGGTGCAAAAGAATACCGTGGGCTCCACTTATGGCGGATGAGGTATACCAGCAGGGCTAGCATGCAATCATCGATAAATAGTCGAATCGACAAGATAAATATTATTTTGTTATTTTACCTTATTATGTGAGCTAATTTACCATTATAGATAGAATTACTCGATTTGATACCATGATTAAGACCACATAACCAAATATGTCAATCTTAATAAATTACACACTAAATACCATATTCTAAGAAAATATCGATAAAAGGCCCGATTTATCGTTGTCGACGGAAGCATATTAGCCCTGCTGGAGGTTTTTAGTGGGTCGGTCTGGCCTTCTGCCGGATCATCCCCACATACCACGCCGATCCCCCTTGGGCGAACGGGGTCGTAAAAAAACGTTTTCCTCCAGAAAAAAAAGCGACATAGACAAACTTGTAATTACAAATAAATTAGATTTTCTCGATTCATAATGTAATAAAAAGGAATTTCAACCGGATTTATCGCGTATAATTACCGCGTACTTACACGCGACTGATACGAAGTCTGTAAAGACACCGAAATGTCGAGTTATAATGTAGGTAACGCTCGCGATAAATCCAGCAAAAAAATATTTAATTCAAATTAAATCAGATTTAAGTTAAATAGGAAGATAAGACAATTACAAGACAAAATCCTGCAAGGGCTATGTTTCCCGCTGCAGCAGTTCCATCGCTTTGCAAGTTCTTCTTCATTTTGGAAGGAGGTTCGATGTACAAGGTCTTGTTCATCATCCAGTAGTAGACATCGGTTAGGCCTTGGTCGCGGAGTTCAGGTCCGACCACCTTGCGGATGCGTTCGTTGTACTGGTTCAGCCAGTTTATCTGTTAGGGATAAGTAATGTGGAATAATTTGGTCGTCATATCTGAAATACTGCCTACTTTTTATGTATTATGTGTTATGGTAACAACGACCATTATGCCTGCGTCTTATATTTAAGTTAGTCTGCTGAAAGGACCTTGTTAGAATATTGGCCTGTGTCGAACTATAAGATGAGGTTTTGACTGTGTAAAAACTTTGGGATCGAACTCAAAACCATCATTTTTATGTAACTTAAAAGTTATGGGTTCTAGGTGTTGGCATAGTTACCCAATCAAGAAGCATTGACTATTGGTCTTCATAGCTGACGGTAGAAGTGTTTTATAAAAAATCACAAACTTATTTATAAAAAAATGCTATTGTATTTATCTGTTTTCATAGAATAAGCGTATGATCAACATTGACTAGGTAAGTGTGGGTTATCCAGACAAGAAAAAGTTGACATATATTCTTTTAAACCTTAAATATAATTTTATAGATAAATAAATAACTAAAATCATCGATCGATAGAGTTGATCCCTACTTCGACTCGAACCCAAATGTCCCGCATTCCGGGTGGGCACTCTATCAACTGAACTATCGGGTCCTGGCCCTTGCCTTCGAAAATATTTGGTATAGGTTAGGTAAGGCTTATGTATGGTAGGTAGTGAATCTTGGGTGTGGCAGAAGAGACATGAAAGCAAGATTAATGCTGTGGAGATGAGAGCATTGAGAAGCATGTGTGGAGTGAAATTGAGTGATAGGGTGCGCGATAGTGAAGTAAGAAAGAGATGCGGATTGAAAGAAGATGTAGTGACTAAGATTGAAAAGGGTATGCTACGGTGGTTTGGACATTTGGAAAGGATGAGTGAAAGTAGATTTACGAAAGAGGTGTACAGAGCAAGAATGGATGGTGCTGTCAGAAGGGGCCGCCCTAGGCGAACGTACGCCGATCAAATTGGCGACGTTCTTAAAAAGGGCCTAGTTAAAAGTACCCGTAACCGGCGATCATGTATGAAAAGATTAATGAACGTGGAGGTAGCGAAAGAGGTATGTCTGGATCGAAGCAATTGGTGTTCCCTTGTCTCTGCCTACCCCAAAGGGAGGCAGGCGTGAGGTTATGTATGTATGTATGTTAAGGTAGAATCTGGGCTCGAGTCCCAGTCGAGATCGATTTCATTCAGTATTTTTATCTATAAAAGAACAGGCCCATGCTGGACTAGGAGCGAAAGAAAAACATAGAATGTGCCAGCTGCTTCTCTTCCCGGGCATACTTTAAAAGTCAGTTAAGGGACCGAGGTGTTATGGGAGGCTTTTTTGTGGGCGATAGGCTGATCCCCTGTCACTGCAATAGTCTCTCTCCACTACTACAATGCCTCCAAATTTGTCAAACATGACATCAGATGGTTTTATTACCTCTGGTGTTCTGCTTACCCCATACAGGATACAGGCGTGAAGTTATGTATGTATGTAAAAGAACAGGCATAGTTTTCTAACCTGGAAACCGAAATCAGTATTCAAAACGTTGTTTCACATACACCTTCGAAATAAGAATATAATTTACCTCATACTCAGTGAGTAAGTTGCGTTCAATAAGCTTTGGTTCGTAGGGCACGAGGGTCGCCTCTCGGAAACCAAGGAAGCCATTCGGTCTCGTCATAACTTCCAGGACGTTGCCTAGTCGAATCCCGAAACGGCCATTTTCATACCAACCAGGCTCTGTAAAGGAACGTTAAGGTTAATTAAAATGTTCCGATGGGTTAAATGAGCCTCTATTACCCACATGCTATATGTTCAATCTGAAGTGTTTTAAGGTGTGATAGAGTTCTCACGTAGGTTCCTTATCTTTAAAGATGCAGTTATTTCATAAAACTTTTCTACTTACGACTAGTGATGAAGTATCCTTCTCGGAATGTGTGGAGGTTTGCGTCTTGCCGGTAATCGATTACAACAGGATCTAAAAACGTAAGGAGATCTTGATCTATTAACTTAAAAAAAAAATATCATAGATAAATCCCGGTGTCAATATTCAATGGGATGGATTGCGAATGGATTATGAACCACTTTGAGACCTTTGTACAGTCTGCAACAGAATTAAGTATCCAACCCAATCTCCCCCACACATACCTACAATATGCATTCATATTGGGAGATTGGGTGGTATACTTAATTCTGTTGCAGACTGTACATTTGAGGGTCTTATTGCGGTTTATTACTCGATGTAGGTATTTTTTATAACTTAAGTATTGTGTTATAATTTGCTAATAAATAAACTAAACTTATTCTTCAACGATGCATCACTCAAAGAAAGGGTATGTAAGTATAATTCAGCCATTCTATGGAGCCATCGGTTTTAAACAAAAAAATATATCTACCTTTTTTGTAATAAGTATAAGCAATAGATGGAAGGATTTACGATTCGATGGTGACTCGTGAAGGTAGTAAGTGCATAAGCGCCATCCTACGAAATAAGATATCAGCAGTAACGAGAGCCTTAAAATAAAAAGAGCTATTGAGTTTACCTTCAAGTCTATTGAGTGCCGCACCAACGCCATGGCCCGTGGGCTGCGGGTAGTCCTGGCGAGCGACCCACAGCGGCGCGCGCGCAACTGGGTCCACGTGGGCGGCTGGCATTGTTGCTGGAGTCTGCAATTATAAAGCTGTTTTAGGCTTTTATAGAAAAAGTCTGTAACTAAAAGAAAAAGGTTCGATTCCCGAGCTTATAACAAGATTTTTTTTAAATGTGTGCAAGCAGGTTCTCTTTTTATTAAAATCGATGACATTGTTTCTAAGAGCACATTCTCATTTGTCTCATAGTGTGTGGCCACACTGAATGCACGGTTACTGGGGCCTAACACGAGCGCGGCGGCCTGTGGCGTGCGGTGGCCACAATGAAGCGCGAGCTCTTGTAGCGGTTTGACTTATATCCGGTGTTGAAAGCAATGGACGACGATTTGGTATTTCTTTCTTTCCGTTCGAAAAAAAAATGTAAACGAATTTTTTTATTTGTATGAAGAATTGAGACGTACGTAACCCAATTTTTTTTAATTCACGCGAATATCTGTGTCAATATTTGACTACATTTTAAGTAAATATCTGCTAAACTCATAAGATAGGTACAAAATCAGTCTTGAGGAGAAATTTGTTAATAACTCTGAGGTAAGAATAAAACTTTTACAACAAACAATATGCAGAAGCGTATGATTACATATGTTTGATATGTCGCTTCCTTCGTCGCCACCGCGCTAGGCTCCCAATATGGCCACACACTTAGTTTCAGACTGTCCCATACTGACCAATCTTAATGGTCCACACCTGATTTTCACGGTTACCTGCAGTGTTGCCAATGCCGATAGGGATCGTAGCACAGTCGTGTATGCACGTTTCTCGTCTCGAGAAGGATTGCCGTAGTGCATTGTTCGAGTGACGACCGTCGTTCCCTCTGCAAGTAAGAAACGATGAATTATGTAGCATGAAACTGTTTTTACCTGTCGTATTTTTTTCACGTTCTTTAGTGATTTACAGAGCGGTGGCTTTCAGGTACTTACAGTTAGTATCAGAATTAGCTATACAAGAGGAGATTCGGAAGGCTAGTTTCTGGAATAGGAGTTAACACATAAGTGTTACCCAGACAATCACACCAACTACATGGCCCCAAAGTAAGCATAGCTTGTGTTATGGGACACCATGTAGCGAACTAGGGGGGAACCTAGAATATAAATACACATATAGATAAACACCCAGACCCGAATTTTTTTTCTTATTCCGTGCGGCAATCGAACCCGCAACCACTGCCGTCTGAGGCAGATAGGTTTACCCCATCGCCAAAGTGGTCTTCGAGTGACTGTCTTGTTTATCAACAGTAAGTAAACCAGACTTCAGAAAATTTGTAGCCGCGTTCTTTATCCTCTAGCGGATGTTTTTTATAGGGTGCGTTTACTCAAGCACATTTTATAAACAGCCTCACCTCTAGCTGCAACATGCTATCAGATGATGTGTACACTTTTGTGATAAGAAATTCTCGTTTCTTTTCAAAACATATCTAAGTTTCGAAATAACAGCAAAATTTTCTAACCATCATACTGTCCCCCAGACTCTACAATGATGGTAGAATTGTTGTATATCTTCCTGTTAGTGGCATTAGTGGTGCGATAGCTCGGCTCAGCCGCGTTAGCTCCGAAGGCCACCCTGGTCTTCATGGAGACGCCCACGTATCCAGCCTGCGTAGCCCGCGTCACGTCCACCTTCATTGCTACTGTCCGTTCGGTTAGACCGGACTTCATCTGAAATAAATGTTTCTTTTTTATTTATGACTAAACTGCGTTGGAGCTCAATCTTACCCGATGGAAAGTTACAATGAAAGTTAAATGGTGAAGAACACGAGTTTGTGATGGATTCCGGGCTCTACATAAAACATTGCCGTAAGGCGTAACATATAACCACCAGAACAGCGATATTTGGCGGCAGACTCTATACAGGGTTCATTTTAATTAGCGCATCACCTCTTGCAGTCGTCCACCCCACATCAATCACAACATCATTTGTTCTACGACTTTTTACAAATCTTGATAAATAACACAAAATAAAAAAAACAAACAAATTTTTGCTGCCTCTGTTATTTATTACTCTGTATTTTGCCGCGTCACTACGCAACCCCGCGCCCAGCTACACGTGTCGTGCCGCAAGGTGCGTGTCATCAGTGTAAATAGAGTAACGCCAGTTTAGAGACAATAAATATTTTTTGTATTGAAAAACTTAAATATTTTCAATTGTCAATTTTGAAAAGTCATGGAACAAATGTTTTTGGGATTGATGTGAAGAGGTATGCCTACAAAAGGTAAAATGCTAATTAAAATTAACTCTGTATAAAGGGAGCTCGCTCGCCAAGCGAACTCGGGATAGATCCTACGATCAAGCGAGGATTGTTCGGATAAATCACCTATTACGGCATTCTCGTTCAGGGGCGGTGGAGCTATTCTACTTGTTATGTGGTGTTCTTCAAACTGCAGAAATGTTGGATTCGCCTTTTAACTTTGTCAAGGTTTATTACAATCAAACGCACCAATAGAAGTGACATCACCCTTGACATTGTACCCCATAATATAGAGTCTACATAGACTTAGAAATAAACTGCCGGACTTAGAATACACCCTCCACATGGTCACTAAATAAACTGTGTTTAATGGCAGACTATATATGAAGTTGATTTCCTCCTACAGGATTTCCTAAAACCTTATGACGAAAAACGACTTACCATCGACTCCAAATAGCTAAGTAGCGTGCACATAGCGACAGCATCCCTCAAGTGCGCGCGCCTCATGCCCTTCGCCTCGGCCTCATTCTTCTGAGCCTTCAGGTAGATAATTGGAGACGTTTGGAACAGGCGCTTGGACTGGGCGACACTTTGGCCTATTGCGAAGGAAGCCCCTCGTTGGAAGGTGCCCCGAGCGGGGATCAGGATCTTTGATTCAGTTGCTCGCCGGAGGTCGGAGTATATTAGAGTGTAGTCGTTTACCCTAAATAAAGTATGAAAAAATTAATTTGTATTCAAATTATCATGACATTAATTAACATTCATTTTATCAGAATGTTATTTGAAAGGCGCCTCTTTAGCCATTTATTTTGATAACGAGAGTTATATTTCTTATGCATAGCTAATTATCATAACGTGCATATTCTATTTGAAGATAGCCACATCTTGCATAGATAATAAAATTCTATTATGAATTTAACACTTTGATTTGGGGTAAATACGTACCTACCTAACAAACTGTACCATGTACATTTTTATTATGAACGAATATGTGGGGAATATGAGAATATGTACCTAGGTCAATAACTTGATGTTAAATAAGTAGGTACTTAATCACCTTATAAGATTCATTGTCGACTCTGGGACCTAAGATGTTCAGGCCCATTACAGTGAATAAATACACTATTTACGTTACCCGCTTATTTGGTACACAGCAAAGCTTTTACAACTTACTTTAATAACTTTGCTATTCACTGAATAAGTTATTAATAATAATCACATAACTTCGGAAAGGAAATTAAAAATTCTATTTGTTACTCAGTACTTTTTAACTAGTCCTATTTACATCACCTTCTCTTTTCCACACTCAACTTACCTTGTACAATTCATACTAGGAACACAGTTATACACCGCCAGAGCCTCTCTCACAGGCATGGACAGTTTCCCCGGCGGCGCATACACTCGCACGTCTCTACTGCCGATGATGACAAAAGCCTTCAGCAGCGGCGCATGCGGCACGTCGCGCCCGCGCACATTCAGCAGCCAGGCGACTTCGTCCAGGGCAGTCACCACCATGGCGTCAGCGCCGAGGTTCTTGAGCTCACTTCGGACGTAGGCTACTTTGTCGCGCCATGTTAGTCCTAAGAATGATTGATTGTTTGAATTGTACTCTGTTGTATGTTAAGATAATGTATATTTTTGATAAGAATATTGAAACCCTTGTGATGATGGTAAATAAACGATGTTTTAAATCGGATTTAATTTGATTTTATATATTATGTACTTGACGTCAAATCATACACCATGGTCCCGATTAACTGACTATCAAATATAAAAAGAATGTCAACGCATCATGTCGTTTTATCTGTTAAAACACCACGACCCACCACTGCCATTTAAAGTAAATGGCGGTGATATTTTAAGGGTGCCAGCGCAGTGTAAAAACAACGAAATACAAACAAATCTCTTTTTTTCGCATGCGTGGCATTTAGATTTTTCAAGATACACTTTGCTATAAATTATTGAGTCAATACTTAGAATAGGTACAGCTCCTACCGAAATTTGAAATAGTTATTTACATCTTACATAAAATACACCTTATCTCCATCATTACCGGTATACTCCACATTATGCAGATTAGCCACTATTCTTGAGAATTCAGGTCTGCGAAGTTCCGGGTTCGGTTCCTCAAGCCACAGCTGGTCTACCAGGGTAGGCACTTGCACCAGTTGGAGACCCTCGTTCAACAGGTCTCCGGATAGCATCTGCCATTCGTCGAAAGAAGTCAGTCGAGCGTCGGCTCCTACTCGTCCGTTGCGTCGCAGACGATCCTGTGAACATTGAACAAAGTTCTTGATTTAAGTAAATTGATGTGCGACTATTTTTGTAAAAGGTTGCATGGAAGTATATTATAATGTTTGTAATTTGTAATGATGGCCTACACAGTATTTCTTCTATCAGCCATAGTTACGAACAGTTTCATTTTATTTAGTCGGCGATTTTATAGATGAAATCTTTTACAACCGATATTTTTACCGATTTCCTTAAGAAAACCACGAATATGCGATATTGTACTTTAGTCTCCAGTAAGACCCCGTTATCGGCAAGTAATTTGTGCCAACTACCTACAAAATTAGATGCCTCAGATGTAAATTCCACAGAGTTGACAACTCTTACAACATTTAGGTAGGCTAACTTTTGTCAAATTCATCCTATAAGTAAATAAATCTTACCGCAATCCAATCAGCAATCGAAGGTTGGTTGATATCATCAGCGTCAAGCACGAGCCAGGCACATGTCAGCACGGCGCGTGCTCGGCGAAGTTCCCCGCTGGGCACCCAGATAGCAGCACCGCCTTCAGCCAGCACTGCCGCCGTGCCGGCGCCGTCCCAGCCGCTGATGTATTGAAGTCGACGTTCTTCGGGGGATGGTTCATCGCTCTATATTCAAAATGAATCGCTGTTGTAACCCATCAGATGACAATAAAACGAATATTGTTTTGAAAATATGTGCAGAATTATCATTTTTTTTTTGTTGTGAATTTTCAATCTAGTTCTAAATCAAATTTAAAACTCCCTAGATTGAAAATTCTAGTTTCATAAAATCCATAATTATCGCTTTAACTTTACTAGGTTCCAGTTTTATTATTAAAAATGCACCCAAAATTATAGTGAAATAAAAAATACGATACTTTCATTAGTTACGAACAAGAGATTTTATTTTTCATATTTCATTTCGCTATGACTTACTTAGGTAATCTTTTTCTTCTACACTTAAGTTCTAACTTATCTTTTAATTTACGATGAAAATGCAATTCTATCTAGTATTTTTTCATAACTGGAGATCTATCCTAAACCCTTGTTCATCTTTGACCTCATCTACACTTACCATCAGCTAAGATAGAAGTCAAACGCAGGCTTATTCATCGTAAAATCAAATCTCTCATCAATTTCCTTACCAAATGCTCATCACTAAAGAAAACAATGAAGGCATCAAAATAGGCGTTCATCTGGGTGTAAGTAGTATTCTTCAGCGCGCTGCGGAGTCTTCCAAGCGGGTTGGTGTTGCTGACGGCATCAGGGCACACCGGCAGCGTCGGCTCCGGCGGCTCCTGGTGCAGGATGATGGGAGAGATGCGCGGGAGTGTCACGGCGGTGGTCATTGGTGATGGGGTTGTTGTGGAGAGTGGGGGAGTGAAGCGGGCGCAGTTGCATGCTGGAAGAAAGAATGCTTCGTTAAGTCACATACGTATAAGCCACCTTAAAGGACAGGTACAACTAATTGAGTTTTAGTAATAATTGTTAGACATTCATACAGCGCCATCCAGCCCTAAAGTAAGCTCATATATATCTGAATACAAAATACACCCAGACTAATGCAAACAAATTTATGCATTGTGCGGAGATCGACCCCGCGAACACTGGAGTTTTTAGGCAGAGACTGTGTTATGAAGGCAACATGATGAAAATAGGGCCCTTTTGAACAATAGATAAATCCAGAGTCGCTGTAAAAAGTTGGTTTCCCAAACTGGTTCATAAAAAAAAAAAAATTCAAAAAGTTTTATTCATCTTAGGAATTTCACAAAACACTTGATGAAGTCAGTCATCATATACTTCGGCTTTAACTAGTTGTTGATAGTTGTTAAATAAGATATTACAGTAGACCAAGAGACAAAAAAAGCCGGCGGAAAAAAACTCTTGGCACTCTTTTTCAGTCAGAATTATCAAATTAATACAAATAGGTACAGTACAAATTGACCGTAACATGAAAAAAAAACAAACACAAGACAGCTAATTGTGAGAGCCAATGTCATGCCACAACCAAATTGCTTACATAGCAGATGCAATGAGCTATGGATGCACAATACGAACATGACATACTGGGACCAGAGTATTTGAACAAGAATGGAATAAAATAGTCATAGTATCATTAGCAAAACGACCTGGCACCGCTAGCAGCACCCGTTCACGAGTTAACGCAAGCTCCAGCCATCACCCTCCTCAACCATATTTTAGGGAAGAGGGTGACCCGATACCCGACGCTACCACTAGCCATGCCGCCTGAGGGAGCATGACGTCCTTGCTGTTGTCTTGACAAGAAAATAAGTGAGTGGGACAGTCACCAGCATGTCATATATATACCGCACAGCCAAGCCGTAAACAAAATTATTAAGTAATTGGATACTTTTAGAAATATCCTGTTGTGCTTAATCCCATGCCTTTTTATCATCTAAGTA
Organism: Stenoptilia bipunctidactyla; assembly: GCA_944452665.1. Classification (NCBI taxonomy): domain Eukaryota; kingdom Metazoa; phylum Arthropoda; class Insecta; order Lepidoptera; family Pterophoridae; genus Stenoptilia; species Stenoptilia bipunctidactyla. The sequence goes on from OX101728.1 coordinate 18,788,992, forward strand.
ATCTTTAGTTTTATAATAAGCTTTTCGAGATAGAGTGTTTTTAATGATTGATTTAAATTTATTGAATGGCAGGGATTGAATTGACTTCGGAATTCTGTTATATATACGTATTGACATTCCAATAAATGATTTGCTGCTTTTAGCCAGCCTTAATTTAGGAAACGCTAACTTATGGTCGTTCCTAGTTCTTACAGAGTAATTTGTATCATGATTATCTTTCCTAGTTTTAAATTTATTACTATTCTTATAAATATACATAATGTTTTCATAAATATATTGTGATGCAAGGGTCAAGATACCAATCTCTTTAAACTTTTCTCGAAGAGATTCTCTGTTTCCAAGTTTATACATTCCACGAATAGCCCTTTTCTGCAGTGTAAATATCGTGTCAGAAGAATCGTGTCATAGAAATCGAAACCAAGATTGAGATACCGTATATGTTTAGATCTGTGGTTTAGATGATGGTATTGGGATATAGGAGTGAAGTAAAGATAAAGAAGAAAAATAAAGTAAAAAAAGAATAATTAATCAAATATTAATATATTATTATTATTATCGTATTATTATATATTAATATATCGAGACAAATTTCAAGGGAATTTGATCGCAAGAAACCGAACAGAACAGATTTTGTAACCCTCAATTACCAAGACCCCATAGAGGAAAATTTTCAAAAAAACTGTAATTAGTCACACACACTTAATTCTAACTTTAAGGGCCACTTGTAGCGCGGTGCGCACTTCCATACTTCCCTCATAATTGGATAACAATGTACAAGGCTTTCGCTCTACCTATCGCTCTAGAGTGATCTCTACCAGACAACGTAAGTATATATTCGGAGATATGGTGACCATATTTTCGGGTTAGTACCGGAGTACCACAGACTCGTACGTGCTCGTACCGGAGAACCACAAATTCTTTTTAATTTAGTAAACTAAATCAACATTCAATTAAGATCAAAAGTACAGTCAGCAGATAATTGTTTAAGTATAATATTCTTAAGTAAAAAATGTAGTCTTGTTTAGTCAGTCAGGGTTTATATTGTAATAACAGAAAAATTCACAGAACAGTGCAGACCTCTAGAACAATCACAGATATTAATTATTTTTATCATAGTTTCTTTATACAGATAATAAATAATCAAAATACAAAATATTAATGGAATAATTTACAATAATACCAAATGAAGTTTAAGATGTCATTTACATAATTAAGTAATTATAAATTAAAAATTTTAAAAAAACATGACTTATTTTACGAATACGATGATAATCTTCGGCATAATCTACCAAAAGGTTCGTTTTGAATTTCTCTGGTATTATAATATCTGCGGGTTTTTTGAATTTTTTGGCATGTTTTAATTGCTTATTTTGAGCGCTATATAACGATGTTTCCAGAGATAAGTATGCAGGTATATTTGGGGTTCTATATTTTTAATTTTAGCCATCTTTTTTCATAAATTTGTTGAATTGATTTATAATTATTGCCCACTTCTAGATTTAATTGGTTGACAGCGACACGTTCCTCATTTAAAATAAAACCTGGTTCACATTGTGGTACATGAATACTGTAAATATTAACAAAGTCACGTTCACCACCAAAGTCAAAGTCAATTTCACTGCACCACCACATTTTAATTTTCTTCTATTGATGCATAGCCAAACACTTGTTTTCATATTTGGTCTATGAAAGACGCAGGCATGACCGGCATGCAACAACCACTTTCCTCCCAATCTGTTTTTTGCAAATTCGTAATTGCGCTCGCGCCCGTTAGAAGTTCCTCCTTCCGACATGTTTGAGTGACATACTGACGTCGCTCATTATTTACAAAAAACATCTTTTACTATGCTATTTGCAAAATTCGAGTAATAGAGAAACAAAAGGAAGTAAACAGAGACGAACATATTATATAGTCCTCTATTGTAACAGGTTACGGCCCGTGCTAGCGTAGGTATTTTTTGCAACCCCTTTCACCTTCTTCGTGCCTCAAGTTTAAACATAAATTGATTTAAAAATTGGTAAATATATTTATTTTTGAAGTATGTTTTGATAATGTAGTAATATGCTATATTTTGGTACCATTTATACACAATTTAATGTGAAATAAAATTCTCAACGAAAGTATGATTCAAATAAACTAAATTATCTCAAAGAAATACATTTCTTATTCTACATTTCATCTTCTGTTGACTGTACAAGTTAAAACTATAGGAAAAGGTAACAATAAAAATGTGATTAGATTTATACTATTTTGTGGTTCTACGGTACGTGTACGTCGGGGACTGTGGATCTAAGGTATTTAAGACCCATATTTTTCGAAGTACAAATAGGTAATGTAATGGTAATGGTAATTTACTGCATGTGCCTCGCTCCCGTCCGTGATTCGAACCCCGGTTCGAAATCGAAAGATCCGTGTTCGAGTCCCTGTCGGCAGCGATTTTCTGTAGTATTTTATGTTTTTTTTTTTTTATCTAAGTATACAATTATACTTAAAGCATTATAATTTGTAAAAACTTAAAAAAAGAGTGGAACGAAAGTTTTTAACTATAAAATACTCACGTCAGAGATGTGCGTAAGTAGGTATGTAATTAAGTTAGATAATACCTTCTTGACATCACTACTATTTTAATTCTTCAATATTCAGAAAAACGTTTACGTCTAGTTTTTCGCCACTCAAAGTCGTAAAGGAGAAATAAAATAAGAACACAAAACGCTACAATCGCCATACTCTCCTCCCTACTTTGTTTCTTTCTACTCGTAACCAAAAGCTCAATTTAGCAAAGCGTTCCATTAAGTTCGAGCGGCTAGCGACAACGGCGTTTGTGGCGCGGGAACCTACCAGGGTGAAATAAACTGAAAGGATATATAAGGGAAGAAGAGCTTTCAAAAGCTCCAAGCGCAACAGAGACAAGAAAGGGTATCAATCTTCTTTCTCTCTCTAACACTTTCTCCACCCACCACGTCCGATGCGACGTCACGCCTTCCAAACTTTTTGGTCCTTTATGAAACTTGTTTCCCAGGTAGACGGAGTTTGTGAGGGTTTAAAATCAGCAAAAACTTGTGTTACTATAGAGGTTGTTCAACACAAAAAAGTAAGTTTTATTGTGTAATAAATTGTGTTTTTGTAAACAAAACGTTAGTTTGCTTTGCGCATGCCCAGAATTTCAGGTTCAATATCCTCTGGGGTTTTCGAGGGGTACCCCAAGGGATGTGAATTCTATTGGAATGACGTCAACAACTAGCAGGACTTCATATTCTCAAAGGAGATATTCAACTCTCTCCTCTCATTCTCGCTCAATCCTCGCCCTTTTATTTTATTAGGGGTTCCACAGCTGAGAAATTGGGGTATATTTTTATGTCGCAATTTGTTATGCCGAAATGGTCGGAATCGGACGTGTGGGCTTACTAGGGAAACATCCGAGTAAAAGGTTTGCCTGACGTCTGATTAATGGAGGGATGTCGAAAGGACGATACAAAGGGGCGCAAGGATTTAAATCGTATGGCGTTTTAAAAGTAGGAAAGTTGCGTTATTTTTTAATACAAAATAAATAGGTACCTTGATGTGTGCTAATAATAGATACGCTTCAAACTAATCCACCTAAACATTTTTTGTCTTCAATAGTACCTAACAAATAAACTAATAAAGAAAGAAATCGTGCAAATAGTATCCAGGTTCAGTGCGCAGAAAAAAAGGAAGGTCCCTTTCTCTCAGAAGATGGTCCCAAAGGGACAAATATCCTGCGTTTCACCAGGGCAGCATATTAATTGTAGAGTTAACGCAGAACGCAAGTCCTGTCCAAGGATATTCAAGGATAACAAGCGAACGACCTCGGCCAGTCCGGCCGTTCACTCTACAGACGATAAGTGCATGCGCTTTGTGACGTAGGCAAAGATAGCAACTGCACGCACATGCAGTCAATGCTATTTTTAGTGAAAAATAATAAGTTTTACAACAATTAATATAGATATTGCAACACGAACAGAAATATGTTTCGTTACACTTTACTTTTCATCTATTACTTCATATGAAACTGTACTGCTTACACATTAGTTGATTTAAAAGAAGAGTATGACCGGACACTACATGGATAAAGATTAAACATATTTTAATTCAAGATCATTCGAAAGGCATAAAAAACACTCTAACGCGGTTCAACACTTAAATTTAATTAGAATTATAGTAAACACGATATAACATGCTTTCATGGACTTGTTGAGTATTGTACTCGTCATTTTATATTAGTAAGAATACCCAGGTACCTATATTTCCTACTCTATATCTGCTAAGTAATCATAAAAATATAAAAAAAACACGCAGATACTTTAAAGTCACTTATTGCAGGCTTCTAAATATTATCGTAAAGCTGTTTATATTTCTAAAGTTGAGTCAAATTTAACTAAGACTTAAAGCACGAATCATTTAAGGTGTTTTTAGAGTACAGAGCCATTCAAAGCTATGAAAATACAGAATCAATTTTAATTAACGCATCACCTCTTGCGGACAGCCTCTCCACATCAATCTCAACAACATTGATGGACTAATTAAAATTAAACCTGTATAACCTTAAAGGTCAGTAAAGCAAAAATATATTTTTATAATATTATTTTTAATGATTTTTGACAATAAAAAAATATCTGATAACATAAGTTGGACAATACTAAAAACTTAAATGGAAATTACTTATACAAAGTTTTAATTCAACAATTTTGATATTCAACGTGGATTGTATTTAATAAGACCTTAGGTTTTTAGGTATCAGAGCAAAGCCCAAACAAAACAAGTGTAACAGATTTGTCTAAACTTAATGAAAAATAAAAGTTCTTTATCATTTTAGGCGGTGTCAGAATCTTTTAATGACATCTGAAGAGAATGTATTGAAACTTTACGGGACTCGTGCTTAGAACTGGATGATCCAAATTTTATAGGATCCAGGCTGGATCCTATAAAATTTTGAAAACTGGATAAATTTCTTCATACGTCTTATGGAGTCCTAGTAGAGTTTGACGTCATGATATGCAGGACTTCGATATCTGTGATTTTTCAATGACGTTGAAAAAGGGTGTTTTCTCCTGTGGTATTTTTTCTGTGATGTATTTTGGTATAAAAAAAGTTACCTACCTTTTTCTATCTCATGGTTTTCTTATCAGCACAAAATTTTTAAAAACTATCAAAATATTTACCAGATTTATATTTTTTTTGCCATTTAAAAATATGTAAGTAATTCATATTTATTTTTGATATCAGTGATATAAAATTGATGAAATTGAAAATTGATTAATTATAAAAAATATAGGAACCTATAAGAAGTAAAGAACTAATATGGGGTCATAACGTACAAAGCTATTTAACGAGAAAGTAATATGTTATTGTAGATGAACAGCTGATTTTACTGTAGATTATGCACTGTCTGTAGTCTGTACAATGAACTACATTCATTCAACCCACACAACCAGATTTTATCTGTCTCCGCCCCTTTGTCTGCCCCGCAGCCCGCTTGATCCAGTCATTTCAGCCCCTCTCTCCTGTTTACATACAATGTGTTATTTTGGTATCTTTAAGCTCCGTGCATCCTATATTGTCCTAGTATAAAAAGGGGGCAAAGCATTGTTCTCACGCACACGCACTTTTTTTATTCGGTCACTGTTGATTTTTGTATAAGTGATGTTTCAAATCATTCTAACTGTTCGTATCGATCAATAAGATCAACGTTATAAAAAGATTGTTTAAAGTGATGTTGGAAAATTATTTAAAGAATTGTAATGTATTTAAATTTCATTGTTTTGTTAGTCCATCTTTATTTGGTCCGCGCCCGCCCTTTTTCTTTTTCCTAAAACGAGAGTCGTTTGGTTTTATGTTGTCCTGGCTATTAATTTATAAAGTTTACAGAATAAAAAAATCGAATTAATAAAATGATTTTATAGGGAGGAAGCTGTGTTTTATTTTTCACAATTCTCTTCTACGACGACCCCGACGAGACGCTTATTATGTTCGAGGAGGTGCGGTAATATCGGTGGTATCGATTGCCTTGTATTTTACTAGGAGCCCCAAAGTAGAGAGAAGGTCTTATTCATCAAACTAAGTAATAGGTGGCTATTGCATATGAGAAGGTATCTATCAAAAGTTTTTGCACGTTTTTCTGCGACCCTAATATATTTGCCTAAACAACTTAGTACTGGGATCAGAGGAAATTGCATATTTAACGTCGAGCTTTTAAGGACTTAAATGCAATGCAAATACTGTTTGATGACTTTCCTTAAGTTTTACATAATATGTGAGATTTTAATATTATAAATTCAATTTCGGATTGCCTACTTATTAACTGCACAGTTAATTAATATAGTGGGGTTGGGACTTCAACAAAATGATTCAAAAGAGATATTTAGCGCACAGTCAGCAAACGAATATATGGACAACTCGTACATTTTACGCTAAAATATAAAACATTTCTTAGTTGGCAATATTGAACTTAAAAAAACAAGACGCGGGGTTCACATCTACTAATTAAGCTTTGGTGAATCTTTTTTGCCATTTCAATGCATTATCTTTATGGTAAAATATTTCGAGCTTTGTATGAGACGAAGCTCTCCCTGCTTCATTGATTGCATAGCTTGTTTGTGTGCTTATTTCTAAGGAACAAGTCTACAAATTATTGTACGTATAGCGTGTGAGAATAGAATGGATATACTGTACGTCCATTGCTACGATACAGCCGTAACACAGACACGCACTTGTAGAGATGTCATAACTTGGAGCAGGAATGTAAGTCTTATTTCGTATAAATAGAGTCTACGTTCAGATGTATAATAAGTGCCGAGCACTCCTTGCTCTAGCTGATATCCTAGTACTTGGACGTGTCAGAAGGCTGTTTGTTCCGTTAAAGCGTGTGTGCAATATACGCCAGACAAGCCAGTCTTGACAGAGTGTGTAAGCCAAAAAGGCACGTAGAAACACGCGCGTGTGGCGGTGAGCGCAAGGCAATGTGTGTGTTAATGAGGAAAAATCGTCAAGTAATTAGAATCGTATAAAAAGTAACAAAAGTAAAAGTAACTTAATTCATTATTTTATGATATATATATTTTTTTAATTTATCTTAATACAAAATCTATTTCTGAATAAAAAAAAATATAATATGTCATAATTAAAACTTATGTATTCATTCCTTGTACAAACATACATAAGTGTCGTCATTTATTTATGCTTGAACTGGTTAAATGAAACCGTGTCACATTTGTTATCATGTTATCTACACATGTGACCACGTGTCAGAAAGGGTTGCACATGTGGGCTATATGTACCAGGAGAGCATGAGTAAGCAGGAAGTCAAATGTCACATATGGAGTCACGTATGTGTGCGTGAGCGTTGCGTGCGGGGTGAACCGTGTAGACAAGTAGGGGTGTACTCGGCGCACCCTCTCACCGATACAGAAAATTTGCGTGAACATTGCTTGTATGTTTAGCTATGTTTGAATATTTAATATTAATGTGTCTACGTCGCGTCGCGTCGACTTTATCACACGTATGTTAATTTTCATGATAATGTTTATTAGATGCCACGTAAACTAGCGACAAGCATATTTTGGAAGATAATTTATCTTTTTATTTGAAAGAATGCCAATTAAGTACTTTACATGAATTTTCCTTGTAGGTAAGTAAACCACCTGTTGACCTTATTCTTATTTTTGTAAAAAAGCGTATGTTAGTAAATATGAGATATCTAATCTTTGTGAACCACATTTGAAACATAAGATTGCCACAAGTGAATACTAGTGGCTGTAAAATGGATATAAGAAACAAACAACAAATGTACTACGAACATGTTATTTCAAAAGTTACCTTACAATTATATGAAATTTAAGTCAGCGCTCTCTAAAAGGACATTTAGTTGGATACTTTTTTTATCACAAACTCAAGTTTATCCTCTATCTATATCGATGGTAAGTGAAGTAGTGTTGTGATCGGAGATCAACCCACAGGGATTTCGGCAGGAATAGGCTTTTCATTTAAAAATACTGAAGGTACAATATTTAGCATTCTTTACATGAAGGGTGATCATCAGCCAGGCGGACTTTGAAGGGTTGATATACAAGGTGGTTCTCAAGTAGTTTTTTTATTATACGCTTCTGGGGAGGCGGTGAAGCTACTCTTAGTCAACCCTTTATCATATATATTTTTTTACTAAAGTATCGATGGGACGATTGTCTTCCACCTGATGTTAACTGAACATGAAGACTAAGGTGGTACACGTCATCCACGAGAAACCTCTTCACTCGCGGCTTAAAAGTACTAGGACTATACTGGGTCAGGAAAAAATAGACGCAGGCAGTTCATTCCAAATCGTGGCGATTAGTATCAAAAAGGAATTGTCAAAGCGACTTTTCGGAATATTTACCAATACGGAAGGAATTTTAGTCTGCGTCTAGTAGTCCGATGGTAAAAGAGTGAGAGTTCAATTTGTTCTAATTTGAAATATTTGATAGAGCCATTCGGTCGTGGATCGATTGATAGTGATTGATAAAAACACAAAACACCATTGAGTTCTGTATTGTTTTAAGAATTTTGGGGTAAAGTCATTTTGATTTATAGCAAAATTATTGCAAATAAGACTTATATTACATACAATACTAAATTTTTAAGTCCAAAGTATGAATTATTTTTTCAAACAGCCTGTGTTAACACATTCACGTTCACTTCTTTATGTATTTCCCAAAAATGAAACAAAACCTAAGTTCTTTCGTACATTGATTTGACATTATTGAACTCAATATATTTAATCACTCAATAAAATGAGTCAGAAATACTCTCGTTAACATTGAACTATAATGTACTAATTAGTAAATAGTAACTCAATGCTCGTTAAGCAGTAATTTTCCAAAGTAATCGAACTAACGAAATATTTTACACAATCTTTGCCATCCTCTAAATACAAAAAGTTTGCCACGAATCCCATTACAATGAACGATGTGATCTTTGTAACATACCTTTTGTAAGAAACTTGACATTGTCGAGGAAAGTTTACATACAACAACGCAAGCAAAGGAAAAATGTGCCGACCCGACATTCAAAGCATTCCAACGATCCACTCTTGGCTCATGTTCGCCTAGTGATCGAGATTCAAGTGTGGCCATCTTTGTCGGATTTTTTTGTGTTTATTTTTCCTGCTGTTTTTTTTTCTAAAAGTTGCGTTGCTGGCATTTAAAAACAACAGGAAGTCTTTTTATTTATGTAGGTAATTTATTTGTTATTTTTTAGTTGTTTACTCTTAATTGTATGTTGAGTTTCTTCAGTTACTAGTTTATTATTAATAAGGGCCAAATGATTAATATAATGCATTCCAAAGGTTTAAAAATATTATATTATATTTATTATGATTTGCAGTGTACTGCTCACGGGCTTTTAGTTAAGGTAGTTAGTGTAGAACTTCACTTAAGAGCTCTACGGCTCTACATTTATTTTTCTAGTATGTCGACCATTTTACAAATAAGGTTTACAACCTATAAACTGAAGATAAAGTTCAAAAAGTAGTAAAATAGATAGCTTGAATTGTGTACATATCACGTTTTGACCCATCTGACGCACGACGTTTTCGAAATATGTAAATATTTTCATACACGCACGACGAAACCTGATGACGTAGTAGGGCCCGTCCCTTCACGATATCTCGAAGGGCTTTGAAAGAACGTCTGGTGAATTATACTTCCCTGGTACCGAAAGTCATTGGGAGTGACATGCCCATTATTTCTTACTAGAAAACCCTTCTGTCATTTACACCTTCCTTAGAATCCAAAGGGCCATCGTCTATATTTTTAATTACTGTTAATTATCATTGGTAGCTATTGTTTTTGATGTTTGGTGTCGAAACTTTGAACGCTTTACCTAGGTTTAAAGACGGGATGTCGTATCCACATACTTTTGTAATTTATGTAATTATAGCCCTTTTCACAATACCTACTTATTAAAATAATTCGCCAGTTATCAATAAATATTATCGACGAGCCCTTTTAAATTATTTATAATATAACACAGTTCACTAAGGCAGCAAAAATTCTGAGGAGTTGTAAAGGGCTTGCGTGAGTCCCTTCTAAATACAAGGTTGGCTTACGCACTGGGCGTGGTTTCTTCAACCAATCAGAGGATGGAGAGAGTTACGCAAGAAATACGCACTTTGGACGTTTAGTCGGTCAGGCCCTTTTTGGATAAGGTATCCGCATTGTCGCAAGAGATTTTCTTTTAATTACAATAATTTGAATGGTTGCTCGCCAGGTTTATAATCAAAGAGTTAATTGAAATGTTTCATCAACAAGACCGCAACTTAATTTTTTTGCTTTGATGTCCCGTTAACTTTACAGCTTCTCAGAAACGACTTTCAAATCTTTATTGAGCTACGAGGCCATTTTTCATTATACGAACTAATTTGAGTGCATTAATTTATTGAATTGTTAGGGAAAAGGATACAAAATATTGTCCTTCGAAGTTATACAGGGTTAACTTTAATTAACGCATTACCTCTTGTAGGCAGCCTCTCCACATCAATCCCAACAACATTTGTTCTAAGACTTTTTAAAATTATTATTTTAGTTTTCCCATACCTTCCTACACAAAATATTTAAAGCCTCTATTTATAAGCGTAACTCTATTTATTCTGAACGCAGGTAGGTAGGTATGCCACACACCTTGCGCAGTAAAATATCGCTTCATAATAATAATAGGTAGGTACTTCTTACAAAATGTAGAGTAAGGAGCAAAAAAATATTTTTTAAATATTTTGTGTTATTTATTAAGATTTGTAAAAAGTCGTAGAATAAATATTGTTGGGATCGATGTGGAAAGGCTGCCGCAGGAGGTGATGCGTTAATTAAAATTAACCCTGTATAAATAATAATTTGGATAATCTCTCGCTCGGTCACAAATAATTCTTTTCACTGTTTAAGTTCTGTTATTTGAACCTTTCGTTGTTTGAACCTCACAATATGTGTGAATCCGATTCTTATTTAATACCTACTTAAGTAGATGTTGTATGCCAGTAATTGGTCGGACCAACCTAAGGCAATCGTCCTGGCAGAGCCTTAGGTCTTATCTTTTAGGCTTGCAAATCTTTTTTTTTAATTTTAAAAATTTTGATACTACAGAAAAAGCTTTCAAATTTTTATTGGGTTAATAATTGAAAGAAAACCTTGTTTAATTTTATTAATAGCACTCATTGTATGTAGGACGCAATATTGTAGGACTCAGCTCATTGTTCATTTAACATTGACAAAAAACAAAAAACCAAGATGGAATCAAAACCAGTTTTCAGCAAGAAGAATAGCATATTCTTGCTTAGAAATACGAATTCGTGACATCGTAGTATTGCTTAACTTGATATTCCACCTTTACTTCAATCTGACATCAAAGTAAGGGATAACATCTCGGAAAATTAGATAAAGGTTGTAACATACTTACTGTTTTATAAGGCATTATTTTTGTTCCTTTTTATTTTATAGCTGCAAATGTATCTATTGTAAACTATTATGAAATGTAAATATTATTGTTTACCTTTCAACTCTAAATTTGTCATGTAGCTTATGTCACTTTTCAGCACAGATAATTTATAAACTATTAGTATGTTTTATATTCATTTCTTTTTCAATTATTTTTTAAATTATTACTTTAATATAAATTATTCTGAGATTTGCACATTTATAATCAAGAGAAGTATCAGCTCCACTTTTACCATACCACCACCGCTGCTCCAGAGACTAAAACCTCCTTGTTAATAGAAATGACAGCCGCTGGCCGATGAAAGAATGGATGCCTCTCAAAAATAAATAAATTGACGAGCTGTCGAACGAAATGGAGCCTATATAAGGAGTGGCGAGCTGAACTGGTGGTCTTTTGAAAATAAAACACCGATCAGAATACTTTGGAGAGTATTGAAGAAAACTATAAAAGTATCATAACTACATAACCTCTTGGAGCCGCTATATAACTTTATATAAACCTTTGGAGTTTTATATCCTGGAAACTTAAGAATATCTAAGCATTTTGGAGAATTTCTGTGTATATATAGCAAATTTATGGACTGTAAGTGTAAAAAGTGTTTTTATATCTACTTGTGACCTTTTTTTGTAAATATATAAACTTTAACTTTATTTTTTTATTTTCTCTTAACATCTTCCTTTAAATAGTAGGTTACTTAGGCTTTTACTTCAGGTAACACTACAGTTTGGCGCCCAACGTAAATTCCCTTAGTCGTGCTCTCCCCTAAATTCCAAAATACCACTTTAGATAGGTACCTTTTTTTTCGGCTTCATTTGGCTATAAACTTTTTTTTTGTCATTCTACTTGTTTTCTTCTTTTATTTATCTAGTACACTTTACTTTAAACACTACTCCGTTAGGTACTCTTACAGTACTCTTTACATATTCATCACTCATCCCATATAATCAGACAATAGACACTTACGGTATTCCCACGTGAATATCTCACAAAATCAGTGACCATTCCGCGTGTTGAAAACTCTATTGAGTCACACGGTTGGTTGCTGATTACTGACTTACGGAGGGTATCGAAGGAGAGTATCCAACGACGTACCTCAGCAAATAAGCAACCCCACGTTACACCTCTCATATTACACTCCCTTAATATATTTTTCGTTATTTTACTCGTTTTCTCTTTTACCTACATATTCCTTTTAGGTACTCTTACAGTACACTTTAACATATTCGCTACTCATCACATATTATCAGACATTAGATACTTACGATATTCCCACGTGAATATCTCACAAAATCAGTGATCATTCCGCGTGTTTAAAACTCTTCTGAGTCACACGGTTGGTTGCTGATTACTGACTTACGGAGGGTATCGAAGGAGAGTATCCGACGACGTACCTCATGCAGATAGCTCATTTTAAATAACCTCATTTTACTCATCACTTACCTAATCACACTCCACCATTTTTTTTCTTTTTCACTTACCAGATACTAATAAAAATTTTAATCAAAATGGCGAGGCCTATTGAATTTGAGTATATAAAAGATATAAAAAAAATTACTTTTGATGGTACAGGATGCCCTCATTCCTTTTTACAAAGGGTGGAAGAGTTCTGTATTGCAAGATACATTCCAAAACATAATTTAGTAGACCAAGCTTTCGAAATTTTTACAGGAAATGCTTTACATTGGTTCAGATTCCAAAAAGCTCGTTGCCCTACTATTACCTGGGATGAATTATCGAGCAAACTTATTAAAGATTTTAGCACTCCGGATTTTGATTACAAATTACTTACTTCTATTAGAAATCGTACACAAGGCCGTGATGAACCTATTTCTATTTATATCTCTATAATGTTTGGTATGTTTGAACGACTAACTCGAAAACTGCCTGAAAGTGAACAACTTGAAATACTTATACGTAACATCAGGCCTTGTTATTCAGTTGTATTAGCGGTTCAAAAAATCGACTCTATCGACACTCTTCTCTCTGTTTGTCAAAATTACGAAATAATTTTAGATAAAGATAAAAATTTTCACGAGCCCACTAATTCTTCCTTTGCTTCTGAGTTTAATTATAAACCCTCTAAAACCTTTAACCCTTTTCATACTCAAAAAAATTCTAACCCTTCATCGTCTTATAGCACTCCAAATTACAACCTTAATTCTCATAAAAGTAACTTCACTCCCTCCCCTCCTACAAAACAAATTCACTCTTTAGCTAACCCATCATCACCCACCCCTAACTCTAACTTCTGTCTGAGATGTAGAATCTTAGGTCATACTTTAAAAACTTGTAATCAACCTAGATTTCTGGTTTGTTTTAAGTGCGGCTATAAGGGCACTAAATGTACTGATTGTCCGAATTGCAATAAACCCAATTCAAAAAACTAAAAAGCGACCTGAACCTTATTAAACCTAAATTTGATCCTGCTGACTGGCAATCTTGGCTAAATACTATTAGTAATTTTCTTAGAGTATATAAAACAAACGCAACTTTATATTCAAAGGAAAAAGACTTTGAACGACCTTTTATTAACATAACTATAAATAACATTCCTTTTTCTGGCTTGCTAGATAGTGGCAGTTCAATAACTATTTTTGGAAATAATTCTCACTTAGAAATTATGAAATTAGGTTACACCTTAATTAAATCCGATTCTATTACCGTTGCTACAGCTAATCAACAAAAGATTAAGTCTCTAGGTTATTTTGATATACCATTTACCTTTAATAATCAAACTTCTCTCATTAAAGCTTATGCTATACCTGAAATTTATCCTTCGTTAATATTAGGTATTGACTTCTGGAAATCTTTTAAACTTTTACCGAAAATCCTTTCTCAAGCATTACACTTTAACCTTCCTTGTCATGCTATTGATGTTGATAATCAAAAAGTTCTACACTATAATAATCTATCCCCTTCACAAAAACTTATAGCTGATGACATTATAAAACGCCTCAAGACCATATCTTTCGAGAGTAAAGGTGTATTAGGTAGAACTGACCTAATCTGTCACAAAATTGATACTGGTGACTCCCTCCCATTTAAACAACGCTGCTACCGTCTCTCTCCTGAGAAACAAAAAGCTCTCATTGCAGAAGTAGATAAGATGCTTGAATGGAAAGTCATTGAACCCTGCGAAAGCCCATGGCTTTCTCCTGTCATTATCACACCTAAAAAGAATGGGGAATGGCGTTTTTGCGTAGATAGTAGAAAACTTAACTCCATTACCCGTCGCGATGCTTACAGCCTTCCTCTCGTAAACGAAATACTTGACCATCTTAAAAAAGCTAAATTCCTCTCCAGCATTGACATCGCTAAAGCTTTTTGGGAAATCCCGCTCCACAAACCAGATCAAGAGAAGACTGCTTTCTATGTTCCTGGTCGTGGCATGTACAAATTTGTTGTTATGCCTTTTGGCTTGACCAATGCACCCGCCACACAACAACGACTTATGGACAAGCTCTTTACTCCCGAATTCGATAATAAAGTCTTCTGTTACATCGATGACGTAATAATAGTAAGCGAAACCTTCGAGGAACACATTTCCTTACTTTTAAAAGTACTTGAGAAACTAACCTTAGCTAAACTTACTATCAATTTTGAAAAAAGTCAATTTTTCCGTAAAGAACTAAAGTATCTCGGTTTCATCGTGGACGAATATGGTTTACGTGCCGATCCCAACAAAATTTCAGCTATTCTCGAATATCCAACTCCAACTTCACGTAAAGAAGTCAGAAAATTTATAGGTACATGTAGTTGGTTCCGAAGATTTATACCTCACTTCAGTACTATAGTTTCTCCTTTGAATAAACTCACTGCTTCGGGTAAAAATCCCCCTAAATTTGTTTGGAAACCAGAGGCTGCCTCTGCCTTCCAAAAACTTAAAGAAGCTCTTGTAAATACTCCTATACTAGCATGTCCTGACTTCAGTCTTCCATTCTCAGTTCACTGTGACGCTTCTAATTTCGGTGTTGGTGCTATGTTAACACAACTAC
The DNA here is from genome assembly GCA_944452665.1 of Stenoptilia bipunctidactyla. Taxonomy (NCBI): domain Eukaryota; kingdom Metazoa; phylum Arthropoda; class Insecta; order Lepidoptera; family Pterophoridae; genus Stenoptilia; species Stenoptilia bipunctidactyla. The sequence goes on from OX101728.1 coordinate 18,804,466, forward strand.
AAAACGATAAAGAAGTCGTAATTGCGTACATGAGTAAAGCTTTAAATAAACATGAACAAAACTATTCTACAACTGAAAGAGAAACCTTGGCCGTTATTACAGCACTTGAACACTGGCGCTGTTATCTAGATAATGGTCAACAATTTACAGTTTTCACAGATCACTCGGCACTCAAATGGTTTCTTAGTCTATCTAACCCTTCAGGTAGATTAGCCCGATGGTCGGTTCGTCTGTCTTCCTTTAACTTTGTTCTGAAACACAAAAAAGGTAAAGAGAACGTAGTACCAGATTTACTTTCTCGTTCTAAAAATCCTACCACAATTACCCATCCTACATGCCCGGTTAACGTCGAAAATTCAACATCAAACTCCCCTTTAGATCAATATAATAAACTCTATCTTGGCTGTCAAAATAATCCCGATAATTATCCAAATTATATGATAAATAATAATATATTATTTCGCTATACTCACTCACCTAATACTTTAACTGAAGATTTTGTCTGGAAAGAAGTCCCTCATCCGCAACAAAGAGAAACGCTTATAAAAAATAATCATTCACCACCACAGGAACCCCACCAAGGCATTTTCAAAACCCATAAGAGACTCTCGTTAAGATACTACTGGCCAGGTATATTTAAAGCTATTTCCTTTTTATTTTATAGCTGCAAATGTATCTATTGTAAACTATTATGAAATGTAAATATTATTTATTTATTTTTTATTTTTCCTTGATACAGTTTTTAAAATGAGTACACCCATCATTTTGTTTTCTTTCGGTCTTGCGTTAATTAAACTTTATTTAGGGCTCTTAAGCCAACCTTTTTCTCTGATAGTAACTTCTTTTGAGATTTCCTTTCGAGATCTGGAATAATAAGACTAGGTATTATTCTTTTATCTAGTAATGGCGGGCTACACTAAGAGCCTAATGCCATAACTTGGGGACCTAAAACCCAATTCTTTAATGGTGCGGCTAGCTACACTAAAAATAAGCCTTAGGCCATATACTATACTCGTATATACTATACTTGGGGATCTAAAACCCACTTCTTTAATGGTGCGGCTGGCTACACTAAAAACAAGCCTTAGGCCATACCTTAGGTAACTTATACCTAGGTATTTTACTTGTAGATATTTTTCTTCTTTAATATGGGATTTAAGATAGAGCGGACGACAACTCTTTAAATAAGCCTCTGTCATGTAGGGTTTCCCTATCGCGGTTTACTTTGGGAGTATACGCCATTGACTGTGAGCCTTACCCCTACCCTGAATGTTGAAGAAAGTTAGTTAAGTTTGATTGTTTAAGATGTATGTCCGAGATGTATGTATGTAGAAAGTAACTGCCTAAGTAACACCTCAAAATTTTTCGTAAGCTAAAAATTTTCTGGGGTTTTTGGGGAAAATGTAACATACTTACTGTTTTATAAGGCATTATTTTTGTTCCTTTTTATTTTATAGCTGCAAATGTATCTATTGTAAACTATTATGAAATGTAAATATTATTGTTTACCTTTCAACTCTAAATTTGTCATGTAGCTTATGTCACTTTTCAGCACAGATAATTTATAAACTATTAGTATGTTTTATATTCATTTCTTTTTCAATTATTTTTTAAATTATTACTTTAATATAAATTATTCTGAGATTTGCACATTTATAATCAAGAGAAGTATCAGCTCCACTTTTACCATACCACCACCGCTGCTCCAGAGACTAAAACCTCCTTGTTAATAGAAATGACAGCCGCTGGCCGATGAAAGAATGGATGCCTCTCAAAAATAAATAAATTGACGAGCTGTCGAACGAAATGGAGCCTATATAAGGAGTGGCGAGCTGAACTGGTGGTCTTTTGAAAATAAAACACCGATCAGAATACTTTGGAGAGTATTGAAGAAAACTATAAAAGTATCATAACTACATAACCTCTTGGAGCCGCTATATAACTTTATATAAACCTTTGGAGTTTTATATCCTGGAAACTTAAGAATATCTAAGCATTTTGGAGAATTTCTGTGTATATATAGCAAATTTATGGACTGTAAGTGTAAAAAGTGTTTTTATATCTACTTGTGACCTTTTTTTGTAAATATATAAACTTTAACTTTATTTTTTTATTTTCTCTTAACATCTTCCTTTAAATAGTAGGTTACTTAGGCTTTTACTTTAGGTAACACTACAAGGTAACAAGGGACGAGCTCTTTACGTATACCTCCTAAAATATCAATAGGTATACGAACAGGTAAATAGATATAAAAAGTAGGTAGATAATACAGATATTAAAAGATTTTCGTAGGGAAATGAGGAAAATATAGCTCAGACATACCTAATCATTGTGACGCACTGCTTACTCAAAAATCTAGTGGCCGAGGGTTAGGTCCCGCCAATGTAATTATGATACCTACCTATGTATTTTCGTAAAAAAAGTATTTAATGAAAATTATGAAACGTTACATTTTAATGTACAACAAGTATTATAATCATCACTGTAGGTATAGAAAATAATACTTACCTCTACTACTGGGTAAAAGCCTTTACAAAAATGGGGAGATACGCTGCATCACAGTCGAGCGAGAGACTTAAAAAATCCTTAAGCCCCAAATACACTGTTGGAAACAAAACATCAAACCAAGGTGACCTTGCTAGTTTACAACGTGTTTCCAACAGTGAAGACGGCTGTTGACAACCAAATTACATGACCTTGGCGGGTTGGAAACGGCGGTGCTTAGAATCACAGACATACATCTACATAGACAACGCAAGTGCCACGATTTGTATTCGAACCAAGCGTGCCGACTTTTTAAGACCTATTGTGACGTCACAGCTGATATTTATTACTGGAAAATACAAAAAGATTCAGAGACACCGATACCGCCGATGAAATCGATTATTAAGAACTATATTGATATTGTGGACTCGATTTTCTAACATACATACATACACGCATATTACAATACATATTAAATCTAGAGGCAACCAACCTTGACGCTTGGTCTGGGTTCGGACACGCAAAGGATATGCATTTGCGTTATCTATGTAGATGTATGTCTGTTTTTAGGACAGTGAGTACGCTTGTTATTGTATATTTTACTATGTAACTATAACTAGAAATGACTCGAGTCTTGTAGCTTTTTATCCTGCGTTTCAACCTTTCCTTCTTTGTATCCTCAATTGCATACAAAACTGCCATCGCGAAGATGTTGCCAACGCGAGAGATCAGAGCACACTGACGATTAAGGGGCGTGGCCTGGCGTAACCTTGGCTTGTGTTCTTGTTTGTCGCCTTGTTGGAAACCACCGTTTGTAACAGTGTGGATGACTCGGAATTGGTTGACAACAACTTAACCTTCCTTAACCTTGGTTGGAAGCATTGGTTTTCAACGTGTTTTCAACAGTCTGGCGGCCCTCAGTCAACAAATACAGAGTTTTCTCTTCTCTAGAGTCTTTTCTCTCTCTAGAGTCTAGTATTCTTGGGAGCACAACATGACATATTTGATAATCTTTGAGAGGTAGAGCACCTACAGTGGAGGAAAAGGTGTGTGTTCGATATTTGATAAAGATTTTCATATTGTTAGTTCTAATGGTTCCTACCGGGCGATTATGTTATGTATGCATCTTGAGTGAATTACAATTTTTGGTAACGAAACTAAGTTGTTAGTAGTGTTTTGCCTCTTGTTATTTAATGATACTTTATGGTTATTATACATACCATTCTTATATTAAATACAGATACGGGTTAATTTGTGATTACACTCTTTAATTGTAGGCCTCACTTATATCAAATTATGTGATTTCAAACTTAAACTTTGCTTACAAAAACAGATGTTGAAGCAATCAAGTTTGTTTTTATTATAGATAAAAAAAATTAAATACTCAAAATTTAAATTTTAAAATAAGATGCTAGTAATATCAGCGTTCCATCCCCACCTCACACGTCACGCCTACAAAGTAATTTATCGACGGGATATCTTCTTCATTCACAGGCAAAGTGAGGAACCAGTTTGCGACCGGCCAGCTACGCCCTACTTCTAAGCCCTTTCTAATGCCAGTTTTACTCTTCGGTTCTCATGAACTCCTGGTGATATTGAGCGCGGTGTTAGAGGGGTTCCGCCTCTTCGCCGCAAAATGGCCGCGATTAGGTCCGCCCTTCGGGATCACTGACGATGACGCGACACGGTCAATTTGATTTTGAAATGATAAAAATGTTCCAAAATACAAATCTAAAATACATCTTTTGACTTTATTTACCTAAAAAAAATCTGGGCTTTATCACACAACTAATGGACCTTTATTTAAATTAGGCGGCGGACGTAACTAACAAGTTATAATAATATACATACGGAAAGACAAAGAAAATAAACACAATACTTAGTTGTCAAATAAACAAAAAAAAAGCCGAGAAAAATTGGAAATTTATTCTGTTCAAGTGCTTAGTATTTAATAACAGTAACAATAGATAGGTACTGAGCAGAGTGTCACCTGCATCCTATTTTCGCAGACTTCCTCGGAGGAACAGAACCTAAAATACCTAAACCAATCAAAATCGCTACTTAGGTTTCCGGAAATGTTACGGTAAAAACCGGAAATTCTTTCAGTAGCTCCCAGGAAAGCAGGAAGTAGAGGGGGCAAAGGGAAGAGCAAGGCAAAGGCAAAATCAATATCCGCTTCCGAACTTCCAGCCAGCCATACACATGCCTATTAATTAAGTCCGAGAGTATCGACGACAGTGGAATTTCTACCTTTTGACATCATAAACATAAAGTTATGTATGTAAGGAAAGGCCTTTAAATATTTTTTTTTTATAAAAAAATAATTTCACAATAAGTAAAACATAAAAAGCACCAGCGATCTAATTAAATTTAACATCTATTAACTCCTATTCGGTGGCACTCAACAATATCTATCATCATCAAATTAATAAATACATCTCGATATATGTCGATATCTCTCTCCCTCTGCCTATTGGAAATGTATCGGTGATTTCCGATAATGTCGAACCGTTCGGAAAGTACTAAGGCTTCATAGGAGCATTGAAGTAAATTTGAACAGAAATCGATATCCCATTAATAGGTTCGAAGCTATAGGGCACGGATATTGGGGTTCGGGACAGGTGTCAGGAACAAGGGATGCAGTTGGCAGGACTAGATGTGATACAAATTTCACGCATGCGTGTAGTGCAAAATTTATTTCGCAATCACAGCAAAACGCTGCTGCTACTCATGAGCGGGTACGATAAACAGATTCTAGTTATCACCTAAAATCGAGAGAAGTTGAGAGAACCATTTGATTCAGGATAAAAAAATGTTCCAAACTATTACTCTAATAAGCAGACAAATATCTATTTATATGTACAGAAATTGGCAAATGTTTACATTATATGTTAATTTAATTGCATAATTGTGCACTTCACCTTAAAAAAAGGACAAAATATTTCCTTCCGTTCGCTCAGGCTCAGTCAGTCACTTATGCAAATTATATGCGTAATTAGATCAATGTTGTATCAGGATAACATACTATAGGTGTATGTAGAAAGGACTACCACACCGCTGCCTAATAATGAAAAGGAGAAAAAAAGGGGCGTCCCAAAAGGTTTTTTTTTTTGGTAATAATCCTTCGGCCAGTCCTTCGGCTTTATCCACTGGCCAACCCACAAACGTCATTCCCTTCCTGAAAGTTCACAATCTAGAATGACTGGGATGGCATAAGAGCACAGGATGAAAATATCTGTGGTCGGTGAAAGTGGGCGCGATGTGGGCCAAAATTCGGCGGCGCTAAGGGCGGGGAAATGCGCGCACGTGGGTGTCTTTATGGAAATGCTGTTGCTTAAATACTAGAGTACTATAACATTGTAGAAGATGTGACGTGCATAACATAAAAGCTCATTATCACTTTCGTCTCGCGTCGTCGTCGTCGTCGTCGCGTCGCGTCGTCGTCGTGCTTTTTTATGAGTATGGAATTATGTAGAGAATGTCAGTATGACTTGGGCAGAAAGGGTTAAACTCAGTTGAATTCGAAATACTAGGGAGACAACAAGCTGGAGAAAGTCTTTTTTTGAGTTCAAGCAAGATATGTCTTTAGTTAGTGAATATTTAGGTAAAGACTCATCTCTACTTCAGAAAAACTTTGAAATCAGAATGTATTTTTTGGTTTAATTATGCTTCGTCAATTTAGTTTAAAAAATGTCAGCAATGGGTATAAATTTATTCATAATATTAACCCATATTATGCGCTTTGAAAATATGTAGTCTTTTTTTAGTTGATATTTTTTTTTATTAAACTTTTTATGTACACACTACAAATAATAATACAATTAAAGAAACATAATTAAATTGTACAAAAGTACTGCTATTGAGCTCTCTTCCAGAATTCCTGGGAGTGCAGAGTGGGATGTATAAAGAGCAATTCAGTGTGCAGCTAAGTTAATTATTAATATTATTTATTATTTATAAACAAATGCAAATTATATGCAATTTAAAAGATAAAAAAGAACAAATATTTTGTTTGAAAGACAAAATAGAAAAAGAAAAATGTGCTGGCATCATTGAGTAAACTAGACGACTACTTTAGCTAAGCTGTAAAATCTTATTTTGTAACAAAAAAGAATTACAGCCTGTGCCCGAACCGAACGCTCAAGCTTTATTAATTGATTGAATCTATCGTATCGGTAACATTTTGGTCAGTGTGCCATGTCGTTGCCAAGTGGGCAGCGACGCGGTCCCAGTTAGCCGACCACAGTACCAGGCGCCCAAATAACGTAGGAAGTACACGCTGCAACGTGGTGCATTCACCTCCAACGATGCACTCTGTGCCGCCGCCGCGGTCTTGAATGAAACCAGTTGTGCGTTGAGCTCTACTTTGTAGAGACGGCTGCATACGGCCAATATCAATAATCAACACTGTTTTGATGTTTATGTACGCGTCGTTTGTTATCAAAAACATTAATATAAGGTTCATTAATATAGGGATATCATTACTTATACGTCCAAATTACTTTCAGCAGGACGCTTTTTTATGGTACTCGTGATACATTGAAATGTTAAAATATATTTTAAATTAGATACCTACATCAAAATTAAATTGACAAGTTAGATTATTTGTGGGATTGTTCTAAGTACTAATGCACAATTTTGTCGAGTTTGTTGAAATAGATTTTATCATAGAAATCTAGATTAACAAGGGTCCTATTATAAAGTTTTGCCATTATTGTCTTCTTTGGTCCATTACAAAAATATAAATCATGACTAACAGAAAATTATGTAAGTTTTATCCGGATTGAGATAGATTATTGAAACTGATCGAGGCATAAGGACTACATCGAGGACTAAGTAGGTAGTATAAAGTATAAAAATATTTAGCGGTTGAGTCTTCGTGTGGGCACGTCAGAGGTGTTAGAGTCCAAGTCCTTTATAATATTTTTCATTCTTTAACGTACAAAGTACAAATTAAAAATAGTAAATAATAAATAAATAATAAATATTTTTGACACTCACACAAAATTATCTAGCCCAAATTAAGTTTCTTAAAGAACTTGTGTTATGGATACTAGATAACTGATATACTTAAGAAATATTTAAACAAACATATTGAATAAATACATATTTTTTATTAGAGTAAACTTAAATAAACGTATAAACATCCATGACTTGACGGCTAATATCTGTGTTCATCACACAAATATCCGCCGCCGCCGGGATTCGAACCCAGGACCTCTGGCATAGAAGGCAATGTATGTTACCACTACACCGGCCGGTCGTCAAAAATAGTGGTTTGCAAGTTAGTTGAATTTTGTACTATTTTTACTGTATTCTACTATTTGAGTAGTTAATCACTTCCGCTTTGATGTTTGACACATTGCAAGTGAACCTACAGTCCGTTCACAATACCTCTGACCACAAATTAGAAGAATATTTCTCTGGCGTATGTTTTCTCTGTGTTGGCCCTACTGTCCAGTTTCCCTGAAAGTATTCATAATCATCATCATCACAACTCTTTTAATGAGCCCACTGCAGGGCATGAGTCTCCCCTGGGTGACGAGGAGGCCATAATTCACCAAGCTGTCCCAGTGCTGACTAGTGGAGGTCAGAATTTTCACAAAAAAGCATACACACGAATTGAGAATCTCCTCCTTTCTTGGAAGTCGATTGAAAAGTTAGGTATTGTACCAACAAACAAAGGGTGTAAAAGTTTTTGATTTTTTGCACGCTTTTTCAAAAGAGGTAGAGCTCAAGGTGTTACCACAAATTTTTTGGCATAGTAAATACTATCGATTGTCGTTGACTGTTCCGTTCGCCCGTCGATCGACGGCCGATCGATTGGTGTGAGCTTTTGTTCTTTTTTACAGTTCTCACTAGAGAATTAACAGCGAAAACCATGTTTCAGTTATAAACATGATCATCGTTCTTAAAAGCTATCATCATAACATGGGCTAAAGTCAACTCTAAGCTAAGGTCAGTAAAAGTTAACTTCAATGCCTAAAATAGATATCACTTGAACTTCAACCTTCTGTCGACTGATTAAATTGACATTTACAACATACGTTTATAATACCTCCTCGAAAGCCCGATCCAGTAGAGATTATATTCGATACAGCTCCTTGTTACACCCCCCATTTATACTGAAAGGTGAGTAATACAGGCTATAAAACTGTATACAGTATCCGTGGTATACGACCTACACGCCCATTAAGGCTGGGTAGACAACAGCTTACAAAGTTAGTACTTATCTTTACTTGAGGTTAGATTTTCAACTTAACTTGTAAATATTTTCAGTACTTAAATTTAGACATGAATAAGGCGGTAATCTTCAGATACACGAGAGAGAATATTAATAGAATCTATACATATCATAAAATGGTAGGAAAGTCAAAACTGTACATTGAATATTTTTTTAAAAGAATACTTGGGGTATGATCTACAATCGAAACAGAAACAAAAAATACAGTTTTTAGAATTTTTGTCTGTTTGTCTTTCCGGGATAAACTCAAAAAGTACTGCATGGATTTACTTCAAATTTGGCATGAAGATAGTTAAGAAGTCGGGTCAACATATAGGCTACATATTATCACGCTAGCAGTGTTATAATCGTAGGTGCGTTTGGTGCTGCATAGCGTTCACGCAGACGACGTCGCGGGCAGCAGCTAGTTAATTGATAAACCTGTTTTGGCCATGTATGTAGTATGCTTCCATGCTGGACTGGGAGCGAAAGAAAAACATAGAATGTGCCAGCTGCTTCTCTTCCCGGGCATACTGTAAAAGTCAGTTAAGGGACAGAGGTTTTAAAGGCGTTTTTGAGGGCGATAGGCTGACCCCCTGTCACTACAATAGTCTCTCTCCATCTTTATAATACCTCCAAATTTGTCAAACGTGACATCAGATGGTCTTGTAAGCTCTGGTGTTCTGCCTACCCCATAAGGGATACAGACGTGACGTTATGTATGTGTAGTCTATTCAAGGGGCGCAATTAGGTAAGCCCTAAAGTAGTCACAAGTAAGCACAAAGCTTTGTCCAGAGATACTTATTTCAGAGGCGACTATGGATGTACTACGAAACGATCGAACCAATTGAATCCGCCCTCTAGTCCATTGAAAAGTTACATTTGGGGTTGCGTTTTTCAGAGGTCGCAATTTTATTTTTTTGATGTGTAGGGGGGGTCAGTGTAAAGCTAAAACCAAGTTTGTGGGGTCGCCACCCTTGTCCTACGGCCGCCATCTTGAAAATAGGGGTTGAAATGGTTTTTACGATATATCTCTTAAACTATTTATCTGCTTAAAAAAATGTAATAACATTTTTTGTTGCAAATTAAATTTTCTACAACTTTGATTCAGTATTTTTTTGTCGTAGAACTACAAATAAAAAGTTAGAAGCGAAAATGTTTAGAAATTCGAGAAAATAATTTATATTTTTTGATATAATTTTTTTTTATCATTTTACGAAAAAAATATATCAGACCATTTTTGTAGATAGTTTTTTGAGGAACAACCTTTATAAGCAAAATTTTTTCATTAAGTCAATAGTTAAGTTTTTACAGCGCTTTACAATTTTTACGAACTGTTTCGGAAGTTACTGTACATATTGCGTCTTATTGTTATTTCGTGGACAATCGAACCGATAATGTTGTTCGTCGTCGCAGCAGCAGCTCCAGCAGTTTATCGCCAGTTTCAGAAGCTCCAGAGCCAGACTTCGATTTTGCGAACAATTGTTTCATCTGTGCCAAAGCGGTTCAGGATCCAAGTAATTCGCGTACAAGCCGACAAGCGCGGGTTTGTGCTGTACGTAATAAGAGTACAAAAACAAGTATTATGGACGTTGCAATGAATATTACTAATCGCATATCTAATTTTTTAACTTTCTTCTATGGTGGACTGGGAGCGAAAGAAAAACATATAATGTGCCAGCTGCTTCTCTTCAGTTAAGAGACGGAGGTTTTTTTTCCGTTTTTGCGGGCGATGGGCTGACCCCCTGTCACTGCAATGTCTCTCTCACATCACATGGTTTTATAACCTCTGGTGTTCTGCCTACCCCATTAGGGATACAGATGTGAAGTTATGTATTATGTATATGTATGTATGCATAGCTAATATTCCCAGCTTAGTGGAAGTTGGAGCAAAGTATTTTTTACCTGAACAGTATTCTCGGTAACGGCCATTAGATTACAATTATTTTAAAAATCAATAATTGTCAAATTCTGTAATGGAGTGGAAAAGAGTCAATAATTAATTAATAATAATTAAAAAAAATATAATATCAAAATAAAAATTAAAAAAAAAAACAATTACTGATGACACATTATTAGTACACACGTATAATATAAGTCTAGTTAAGAGTACTGAAAAATAGTACCGTACTCATTTCGGAGCACTGTAAAACCTCAACTATTGACTTAATGAAAAAATGTTGCTTATAAAAGTTGTTTCTCAGAAAACGATCTACAAAAATGGTCTGATATATTTTTTTCGTAAAATGGTAAAAAAAAAGTTATATCAAAAAAGATAAATTATTTTCTCGAATTTCTAAACATTTTCGCTCATAACTTTTTTATTTGTAGTTCTACGACAAAAAAATACTGAATCAAAGTTGTAGAAAATTTAATTTGCAACAAAAAATGTTATTACATTTTTAAGAGATATATCGTAAAAACCATTTCAACCCCTATTTTCAAGATGGCGGCCGCAGGACAAGGGTGACGACCCCACAAACTTGGTTTTAGCTTTACACTGACCCCCCCTACACATCAAAAAATAAAATTGCGTCCTCTGAAAAACGCAAGGTAAGGCCTAAAAAATATAACATTTCAATGGACTACTCATTTTGGCAAACCGTCTGAATGCTAGTAGGTTGAAATTTGCTTGAAGATAGGTTTCCTTGGTAACGAACTTGTTACCTTTTCATTTGACACTGACATTGAGAATTCGTACAATATCTAAAATGTGTAAAAGCGGGTATAATGCGCTTAGGACATTTTAGATTATTCAGTTAAGTGGAAGTCAATTATCAGCAAAGTGGATCATGTCATGATTCAGTTGGTTCGATTCGACTTTTTTTATCTTAGTTACACGCATAAATAGGGCATCCAATCCCGCAGCATTTTTGTGATCTCGGTATTTGCGGGATTGATATTTCTCAATCCCGCGGGATCTCGGTATTGGCGGGATCCCGCAAGTGTGTATGTGGTACATTAAATTGTATATTAGTAAATATAGTGTAAGGATTGAAGGGTACAAAAGAAATAAAAATCAACATAGCTTTATTAGTTTTAATTATCAAATCAAGCAAGAAGTACGATTATAATGACATATTATTTTTTTTGGAAATGTTTTCGTAAGATACATAATGTATTAATGTATCATCTGCCAGGCTGCTGCGAATATGTGAAGCTAAATATCCGGCAGCTGAAAAAGCCCTCTCGGCTTCTACACTAGTGGGCGGAATGCATTTAAGTGCATTGTATGACAAAGATAAATATTTGCCTAGTGTACCTCCAGATTCATCCTAGTGTACCTCATTCCAGTCCCGCAAATCCCGCGGGATCCCGCGCATGTAATCCCGCATTGTGCGGGACTGAAAAATGATGCGGGATCTCGGAATAACGAGATCTCGGAATACCGGGATTGGATGCCCTACGCATAAACATAATATACCCTGCCAATGCAATCATAAAGTTTTTGCACACATATTGTTGCCATTTTACCGAACTCGCGACCACTGGCGCCTAAGGCAGATAGAGTTACCTCACCACAACAGTAGCAGTAGTCAATACATGAAAAAATATTCAGGGTTATTGATGAATAGACCGAGATCTTTTAAGGTGACAGGGAGATCATTTCCAATCATTTGAGATAAAAAATATCCGACGAATGAAGTATTGCTTACGATTTTTTATAATTTATACATAATACACAGAGATACAGTAAACTTGGGACGAGCTTGGAGCTGTCCAGTATTATTTTATTCATTAGATAACTTTTATCTGACCATTGAAAAACCGCCCTAAATTTTGTTGTATGACAATGACAGAATGACATTAAACTTGAAACGACTTAAAAGCTATCGGGTATAACTAAAAGCTATACGCTATACAATAGTAATACTGAATTCATTAATAACTTTTATCTGACCGTTGAAAAATCAGGACTTACCTAAAAAATAACGAAAGAAAATACGGTTTTAGAAATTTTGTGCCCCTAACAAGCAAAGATGAATAATTACAATCTCAATAAATTTTCAAGTTCTTATCCGAAATAAACACCGGAAAAAATAATTAAATCATATATGTAGCTCTATTCCTACTAAAATTTCAATGATAATCGAATAAAATATTCAAAAACCCAAGTCAAATCTGGAACAAAACTATCAAAACCTCTATAGATGATAGACTCTAATTTAGCACGTCAACCCTTCACATTCAGGGTGAGACAATGGCGTAATTTATCACCGGCCACCCCTGAAATGAGGGCACCCCATTGCCTTTACGGTCGCTAAGAATAGATTTGTGACAAGGCCTACTTCTGATTGACACGGTATTTGGGTTAGTGGTCAGAGTAATTAAACTTTTAAAACATTTTAAATATAAAGGGGCGGTAAACTTCTGCCTGCTTTGTTGTTAAAAATTTGTTCATTGTAGGTTAAGAAAAAGAATTAGGGATTTTTTTGGAAGATGTGTTTAGTTAAGGCCCATAACTCTACTACCATATCTTTTTGCTTCGATATGGTTTTGTTAGCACTTTCAATGGGATTATTTTGGGAGTGACGAAAATATTTGAACATAATAAATAAATCAAATATTTGGTTTGAATTAAACATTTTTTTGACTGAATAAGTTTTTATATCCTGAGTTATGGATATGTATAAAAAAGACAAATTAATTTTGTTGAATAAGTATAGGCGACCTACATCTAAATTACATTACCAACTTTTTGAAGGATCTCTGCCTTTCATTTGACTTATTCCGCTAAGCCCCAAAGCCTTCTGGGTATCAAAACAACGGAAACAAATATTTCTGTACTCCAATTCCACTTAAATCCGAAAAAAATTTATAAAACAGCAAAATTACAGGATAAATAAATAAAACACGTGATTAATAATTGCTCAGAGCCAGAGCACACGTAAAGCCAAGATCAACGACTCGCTGGTAGAAAGACAAGGTGGCGCAACTGGCGAAAAATAAATCGAAAGGGGTTATATTTTTTGCAGTCAAGTTCACATTTGTAATCTAGACATGTGGAGAATACATGGATTAGCAATAGAGCATTATATTCCGCAATAACATGGAATCGTGTCGGACAACCAAAGACCACCAAACAAACAGTTGCATTCGCACAGCGTGAACTTCGATAATAAAGCGTTTAAAATATTTGTTCGATGTCGACGAGTCGTTCGTCAACTGGCACCTCTGAAAGTGGCGAGTTCGGGCCAGTTGGCACATTCTGATTTTACCTATTTTTTTTGTCGTCAACTCGCCCGATCGTAAACATCTGATGTATTTCTATACAGTCAGCTACAAAAACGTTTTCTAAAGATACTTTTAACACCTTGAGTTTAAAATAAAACAAAACGTAGGTTTTGAAGATAAAATAATATATTACATGAATCAACATCACAAGCATATAAAACTGCTTATTATTCTTATAAAAATATCAAAATGTTAAATATGGTAAAAAACTAGGGTAAAAAATCACAAGATCAGAAGTTCGATACATAAATCAATATTTATAACTCCGTTCATAAATTCCGTAGTCCGGTGTTGCATATTATTGCAAGACCATTTGTCAACCATGTATCTTTTAGTGTTGAAATACTCTGCCGAAACGCATTTGGTATAGGAATAGTACAGTCACTTTTTACTTTGTCTATGCACTCGTTAAAGTTAACCTCCAATTCATTTGATATAAAATCAGGCACACAGTGGTGCGTGTCATCTCGTGTGATGCTGTTATTGCTAGCAATAATTAGTCTCGCTTTGCATACTCTTCTCTTTGAACACCTCCAAATACAGGAACCGTCTTTATTTGTTCGGGCTTTGTGATATTTATGCCCTGCACGAAATAGCACCGACTTTCCTCGCTGGGATGTAATTATTTCATGAGCAGTTTCGTTATTAGAGGAACCTGCTTGTGGTCCACTTCCTGAAAAGAGTGGTTACAGTTAGGACTGACTTTTTAAATATATCTAGATGAATACAAAACTACCCAATATTATTATTAAAATTTTATAAAATTGGAGAAAAATACATTTATAAAAGAAATAAACTAATTAATACAATTTGCTTTATTACCAATAGCTAAGATAGCTAACTATGATACATACTAAATTAATAGCAAATAAATTAATATTTTACTAAAGAATATTTTTAAGTCTCTACTTTATAAGTTTCATTGCATGGTGTGTGCAATAAAGATTGCCTTATACTTTATTTACTTGAGTATGAGAAAAATAGTAAACAAACCCTAAAAAAGGTTATTAAAGAAGTCATTTTTTCATCAATATTTCATTTGTCAAAGAAAATACATTTAGGTAAGTATTCAAAATATATTTGCATACAATGTAAAGATCAGATATAAAAAAATACTTCTAAATAATTCATGTTGCAATTATTTTATTATGGAATAACTCTATAACTTATGAAATTAATATACTGTTTTTAATCATGTTAAACAATTATAAACTTACCCCCACAATACATGAAAATCACAAAAAAAAACACATTTTAATAACTCCACTCAATAAACTGCATTCATAAACTAAACAAAAAATTGTAATGCACTGTAAACGGCAGCTTGACTTATGTAACAGTGACGACGCGACGTCACTAAAACAATAACATCTTAACCGGTTTGCAATATGAAGTAAAAAGAGATAGTGATATGACAGCTAAGGGTTGTGCGCAAGCGACGACGATGGCAATAAACTAAGCACGTTCGGCTGCGTCCCCCTCACCTCATTCCGCACCTTTAAATCGCAACCTACTTAACCGAATCAGCCAACGAGGTTCTGATTTGTATTTTTGGTTTAAAGCCTTTTTGTGTTTCACTGTACTTTATACTCGCAGGCGAGTTGATGACAAAAAAAATAGGTAAAATCAGAATGTGCCAACTGGCCCAAACGGGCCACTTTCAGAGGTGCCAGTTGACGAATGACTCATGTCGACTTCTTCTCGTGAGTATTGCAGTGCTGGGTTGCTCTGCACGAACAGTCTGGACAACACTAGAACTTACAGGGGAACTTACGCTGCTACTGGGATCGTCATTAAGCCAAGAATATCTAGGCCGTATTTATTTCACGTATTTATTTATTTATTGGTGCGCAATTTAAAACATACAAATTATCAACTCTGAATTCTTACGTCTTGCCGTATATGAATATTTATTTGATGTTTTTTTTTGTTTCCTATTATAACTTACAAGTGTAATTAAAATAAGTATAAAAGATTTTTTCAAATACAGCTAATAAATATTTTTGCATGAGTGTACCTATTTTCCGTCATCACAGATAGTTTGACTACCTACGCGGATTTTTTTTCTGTTGGTCAAATTAGTTTGACTACGCCGACGAACCAAATTTCAGTAGCATGAACTCGTATTTCCTGAGCACCGAAGCCTTAGATGAAAAGCTTATTTATCAGATTTTCAATTAATTTCGTAGTAACTCGAAGCTACTGGACTGGGAGCGACAGAAAAACATAGAATGTACAAGCTGCTTCTATTCCTGAGCATACTGTAAAAGTCGTTTAAGGGACGGAGATTTTTTTGACGTTTTTGTGGGCGATAGGCTGACCCCCAGTCTCTCTCTCCTCTCACGTGATATCAGATGGTTTTTGCCTCTGGTGTTTGCCTACCTTATAAAGGAAAGGTGAAGTTATGTATGTCGAAGCAACTCTACTTGTGTATTATGTTTGATTGTTTAACAATGATTGATGAAGTTGTTATGATAAACAACACAGACCTAATTATTTATTGTAATTCAACACAATAGTAGAGTTTGCCATTGGGTTGGCTATCATCATTATTTTGACGATGTGTCTATGACATCTATATCGCCATTCGGAAGCGTTCAAAGCAATATCGTGGATTTTTAAAAGTGTATGTTTTCAAGTGAAGTCTAATTAAAATACTTATGATAAAAGAAAAGTTGTTGTATTTTATGCATTACCAATCTGCTATTAATCGTTGACCTGTTATTAAACAAGTCTAAATAAAAAAAAACATCCGATTACTAGTAAAAGAAAAATTCAAAATAGAAAAATTGCGGACGTGCAATAGTGTTCCCACTATTCCAAAAGTTTACAATTAAAATATTTATATTGTATTATTTTTCATTAGTATTCTTTAACTTTATCACAAACTGTGGTTTACAATGTATAAACCGAATCGCTTTAATCAAAGTAAATTATTTTCATTGGCAGTAAAGAGTTGCGTTGAAACAGGTTAGTAGGGCATTAAGTCTTGGATCGTAGCAGGGAGCGGCGGGTGAGGCCTTTACAAAATGAGCCTTTTTACCCGTGATGCTACCCTAGTAGATATTTCTTTTTATGGGCTATGGATAAATGTCAGGGGAGTGCCGGCGGGCGCGCCTCGCCACGATGATGACATTCAGTTATTTGCAGGCTTTAGTGTCAGAAAAAAAAAGATTTTTGCTCGGAATGTTTTCCTAAGGCTGTGATTGGTCGACCAAACAAATAAAACTAAAAAACTTTACGTGAAGTAAAAAGAGAACACGCAAGGACTCTGATCCTGTTTTTGGAAGGACATGCTGCGTTCTTATGATATCCTGATACAAATGGAACAACGTCATCCCGTATTTCTCACGCTCGCACCCAGATAGTCCCTTTTCTATCCCTTTTTATGCCGCGGATGAACCACTCACTCTCACAGGTCTTACGATGAGAAATTAACAGTCAATAGGCATTTGTGAATATTTTTTAAATTAATGCAATGAAAAAATGTTGTAGAGCTTGTTTTCTAGTAGGTAGAATATCTTTTTTTACTTCGATCTTTTTTCATGTTTTAAGTTCGGTTATGTCGTTGGAAATTGTGCCGTGAGAATTTATTTAATAGGTAATTATTTTATGATAGAGTCCGGCTAACAAAAGTAGACAATGTGGGTTTTTGCAAACTTTTTATATGGCAACTTATTCTGGGTTTGGTTATTGAGATTTAGGAATTTTCATATTTGAATTTGAATTTAAAAAAAAAAATTTGATAGTTTCATAACCAATGTAGTAAAAAGGGATACCAGTGACTCTGGATTCAGATTTTGATTCCCATGAATAAAAATAATTATTGCATTTTATTGTTTTATTTTTAAGCCTGATTAATACTTGTTGCCTATCATTTTAATTATATATGGGATTTTTTTAAATTCGCCAGATTTTTTCATTCTCTACTTTCATTAGCCAGGCTATATGCAATCCATCCGACATATTTTTGATTTAGGTATTTTCGCGCGGATCCAGCAGCAAGCCTCAGATCCCACGATTTTTTTTTTGCAAAAAGGGAGCGTTATGGAATAGTAAGATATCAAGTATGTTATTTTTTTATTATTTTACGTACTGGTATACGTACGTAAAATAATAAAAACGTGGTTCGTGTAAACTGGTTCTATTCGCGTGTGTGGCCACGAGTAGTAGATTCTATATGCAGGCGGCATGGCCAGTGGTAGCATCGGGTGTCGGGTCACCTTGTTCCGTAAGAGGCACCAGCAGTGCTTGCGTTATACTCGTGAGTGGGTGCTGTTAGCGGTGCCAGGTTGTTTTACTGATGACATTATGGTTATTTTATTCCATTTTTGTTTAAATATAGTGGTACTAGTTTGACATGTTTGTGTTGTGCATCCATAGCTAATGAACCTAATATGTAAGCAATTTGGTTGTGACATGACATTGGCTCTCATTTAGCTGTCTTGTGTTTTTTTATTCATGTCATGGTCAATTTTACATTACCTACCAATTTGTATTAATTTGTGAATATTTGCTGAAATGGAGCGCCCAGAGTTTTTTCCGCCCGTTTTTTGTCTCTCGGTCCACTGTTATATCAGCAACTATCAACCGCTATCAACAACTTGTTAAAGCCTTCTAAAAGCCTAAATTTTGTACGCCCGGTTTATCTTCTCCTCTCTAGCAATTCGTCAAAATCTAGATAAAGAACCCTATTAACTTTGTTAACATGCTTTTTATGACTTTGGAAAAAATTTGGGTTCTTGATTTTGGTCTTTGCCCTTTTTTCTGCAACTGTGCAAAATAATGCTTGTTATTTTGCCTCGTTGGATAGATAGAAAGTTGTAAATGTTTTTAGAAAAAGAGCACGAAAAATTCATCAGCACTTCACTGGAGAAAAATGCTGTTTTTGTAGAAAAAAAAAACATTTTTATATTATAAAACTTAAACCTGTCGCTTAAGTTTGGATTCACATTCTAACAGTTTTACTTTTGGTTATTGATTAAAAAGTAACAACTATCCAAAACTGAAAAGATAACCGAAATAAAACCAATACCGAAAAAAATCGATATTTGAAGAAATAAAACTAGATTTTCAGAAAACAAAGGAAACACCGAAATATCTTAAAAATTTTACACTTTGGGATTGCTTGATTTGGGTTCAAATGTTAGCAAATAACCGATTCCGGTCTAATTTACAATAACCCTGTACTTATACAGCAATTGTAGTGTAAGTAAGAAATAATCAAAGCTCTCCAAGAAACATGGTAAATTACATGAACAAGATAAAGCCTCAAGATCGCCTGGCACATACTTGTGCCAATGGTAATCGCCTCTAATTTTTTTCTTAGATTAACAATCAATTAAATACATCTCTATAAAAAAATTGGCCTTACAGGAACAAGTTTCTTTTTTCGTTTTTTTTTTTACAGTTCAGCAATAAATTGGCTGATGATGTGCAAGGCTGACACCGGCCAGGTCATGACCATTGCCATTATCATGCTATAAATCACTAACGCAGTACCGTTACTCGGAGGGTTCCATAGCTCTAGGACTATTATTACATCTGGTGTTCTGCCTACCCCATAACGGATAGAGGCGTTAAGAGTTCTCATTTCATACATTTCTTCATACAAGTAGAGGAGCCTCATAGCATCATCATTTGCTGTTAATCTCCAAAAAAATGGTGTGATATTGTTTGATCTTGTTGATATTTAGGTTTGTTGCTTTTCAGCATAATGCCTAGAGAAAACATTATGACATTATGATCATTACAAAATCCATATTTCAACCACAATTTTAACGTAACTTTTGGCATTAATAATTCGGATTTATACAATAACATATTAAGTTTATATGTTCCGCGGACCTAGTTCATTTATTAAACACAGGTACTTCAAATAAGATTTTTTTTATATTAGTTAGATAACTTTGTCATACCAACACAAGTCCCAAAAGCATTTTAAAATATTTTGTGTTTCGATTTCTATAAGAATATATCGTGCGTCTCACCAAACATGTCAACCTCCTTGTGAAGCTGAGTGAAATAGCAAGATGTTTTTGCCGAGCCCAACGACGAGTGTTTGGCTAAGCGAGTGGCGGGCTCTTAAGTTATCTATGTATTATGTAGAAGGTAAGTTAAAATTTTACCGAGACAGACGATTTATAAAAAAATTGCATTCTGGAGATCGTGAGAGATATTTAACAATTTTATCAAACAACCTAACAGAAATTGCCCGTAATTAATTTATTGGGTGACATTATGTGATCTGACGAAATCTACATGAAGGTCATCTGAACACTGTCATGTCTTGAAATAGTTGCTCTATGAATAATAACTCTTGAAATAGTACTGTAGCTCCTAAAAAAGAGTTCAATGGGCTCAAAGAAGGGTTAAACCCAGTGTTAAACCATATTAAGTAGTGAAGCCACCTGGAGAGAAAGACCTCTTAATACTAGAGGCAGCAAATTTTACCCAAAGGAAATATTTATTACATTTAAAATAAAAAAGCAGCGATCAATATATTTTGCAACTACCCTAATTATCGGGATTGGAACCAGTTGAAAAAGTAAACTTATATAGCATCAATTTATAGGTAGAGTCAATTATAATAAACAAACTATTATCTCTCTAGTAAAGAATTTTTAATCTGGATGAAAAATAATCCATGATATCAGACGTTATTACCCAACTGCGGCACGCAAAGGAGGGTTATGTTTTCAACGCGTATGTATGTATGTCTGTTTCTTGTTCTCTGATTTGTACCGAACTGCTGGACGGATGGATTTAAGCAAATAAGGTACCAATAGATTCGTATTAGCTCCGCTAGTAATATAGAGGATGTATCAAATTTCAAGATGGCATCTAAAAATAAACATTTTGGGGGGCATTAATACAAATAATTTCTGATTTCAACAATGTGATTGCCTGCGAGGTGATGCGCTAATTAAAATTTACCCTGTATAACGGTTTTATATTCCAACACAGCATAGGTACTTGAATATGACGTTGTGATAGGGATTAATTTTATTTTTAGCATTATCTTCAATTAATGAACGAAATATATTGATTTTTATTTATTTACTAGTTGACCCGGCAAACGTTGTTTTGCCATATAAATTAAAAAATAAAAATAAAAATAGATGTTGGCCGATTCTCATAGATACCGGAGAAGCACAAAAAATTTCATCAAAATCGGTCAAGCCGTTTCGGAGGAGTATGGCAACGAAAACTGTGACACGAGAATTTTATATATTAGATGAACTCTAGACATGTTTGTTTAAATAAGCATTATATTAGCAAAGAATCACAAAATTACTCTGCCGCTGCTATTTTTTATTACAAATATTATTTAAAAGCTCTTGTAGCTTTATGTGCTTTTTAGTTGAAACTTATTGTATACCGCAGTCGGGTTTTTAGTTTTTGTAATTATTTTACTTTTTTTAACAAGGAAAATGAATAGTACGGGTAAAATTATGAATTGCCTGCCTGAAATTTGTATTTAAAAAAGTTACATGACTTCTTTAAAAAAGTATCTCAAAAGGGCTAAGTTCTAGTGATCCAGGTACTGAAATAATTACGGTGATTCAGCTGATATGGGCCGGAGCACCACCATCTTGCTCGACGAAGGCGGAAGGCGCCTTTATATTTGATGTAAGCGTTTGTATTATTTTACTTTTCTCGTTCAAAAATTAGTAGGTATGTACCTTTTGTTATGTTAATGAAATGCTTTTGTGAGAAGGTTTCACAATAGAGTAGTTTAATTAAGGACTTATGAATTGTGAATGAACATCGCAAAATCACAATTATTGCACATTGGCATTGAATAAAAAGCGCGTAAATCTTACCCTGGAATATCACAAATAATATGCTATACTCACGTGATAGGGTAAAGAATGTGGGCTCAAGCTGCGGGGAAAAGCTAGTCTCTACATCTTATATAGGTAAGGGAATGTCTGTTTTATTTGTATGTTTGGCGTAATCTTCAGATTTACCAAACATATTTTGATCTGGGTTGCATTAGTCTAAGAGTAGTTCTCAAGGTTTACTTGCATATGAGCCGGGTTATAACACTTTTTGTCAATTAAGGGCCACGCACCGTACGTCCGTCTCGTAGGCGCGTACGGCAAGGACGTGGAACGCGTGACGCCATTTCGCTGGTAAAATTTAATTAGTGTGCCTGTACTGTCATGTCAATGGAATACTTAACTTCTTACTATTTGATATAATTGATTGAATCAGGCGTTACTTTGCGGATATCCATGACAACTACTTTAACAAACTTACTTTGCTAATTTCGCGAGTTGTACCTACTTGCACTAGTGATGCAGGATTTTCGTGCGTTGGTTCACCGCCCTCCCTTCCTCATAAGCAAGAAGCAAGAAATGCAATGAACACACACTTGGAAAACTGTAACCCACACCACAAGCTACCACCGACACGTGTTTTGCTTCAACCAGAAGCATCTTCAGGGTGCAACGACGGTGGTGGTTGAAAATCCTGCATCACTGGTGCAAGTACAAGTCGCGGAATTAGCAAGGTAACTTTGTTAAAGTAGTTCTTACTATTTGGATTAAAATCGGAAAACGATGTACGGGCGTGTAGTACCTATATGCGTGAGCTAGCCTCGTCACGCGCATGCCGTAGTGCCAACGCTGCGTACACCGAACGTTCGTATCTTCAAATAGGCACACCTACCCATAAATTTATATAACACCTACTAAGAGAGATTCAAACATAAAAACTTTCATAACATTTTCCGTACCGTACGTGCGTATGGTACGGACGGACGTTGCAGTTTTGTATGAAACGCACGCGTGGCGCAGCGTTAGCCAGTCAGTAAAAGTATCAATTTGTAAACACTTCATCTGCAATGGGCCGGGTATTACAACAAGTACCTCTTTATAAGAACGATGTACTTAATAACGTGTCACTAAACAGGAGCAACGTCTCAACAGGCCGACCTTTAGGTATACTTTTCTATTAAATCGCTTGAAAAATTACGGTCAGTGCTTCTTATGTCAGTGCTTGTTATTCTTTTTGTGCTGATTTCTTTTACCATACCACTGGAGATGGGGCGTAGGGAAACTGACTGATTTTTCTTAATGTTGTATTATAAAGATGCCTATTTGATGACTTTGATGCAGTTATCGTTAAAATATTGCAAAGATTGCCAGAGGTTCTGACTTCGAATTCCGGAGTGGACGGATATTTGTATGATAAACACAGATTTTAGCGGTCAAGATTATTTTTATTTCTCATCAGTAGAATTATTTATGTCTCCGCCGTTTATTATGACTCCGCTTATATTGACCAACCGCTCATTGTGACGTGAAGTTTAGTTTTCATATAAATTATATAGGTAACTAAGTCGCCTATAGTTACATATTGCCTATTGTGATACTTTTTTATCAAATTTTGTCCGCTTATAGTGACCTACCGTATGATTTCTAAAACCTTTGGCAGTGTTCGGGAGAGTCACGTTATACCCAAAGACTTACGGCGCGTGAAAGGCTTTTTTGATACGAGTCTCAGAGCGTAGATTTACTTATTGAGTCTACTTATTAATATCTACTTTCATTTACCTCTATTTTATACCTCTCTATTAAAATAAATCACATTCTAACTTAAACGTCATGCTTTGTATGACGACCGTTTAGTATGACTTGTTTCTTATTTCCCTTCGATGTCATTATAAACGGATTCCACTGTATTGATTTATTCAAAATGTGTATTTATCTGTATATTCCTTAACTTTATTTATCCGGTTTGTAGTTTTCATAATACATATTCTTTAAGATTTACCTACGTGGTTTGAGCTCGATTGACCTTAGTGCACCTTCATCGCAAACAGCACCTTGTAGCTCTTAAGGTTTTGATCTTAGAGTGAAAACTACGAACGTAGAAACTTTTGTCCAAAGCAATAATTACATTATTTGTACAGATTTTCGAGATATGAGCACCAACCTCTAAATAGGAAACTTCATCCCCTCTACACCCGCCACCCTCAGTACACCCGCCACCCTCACGGACTTTTAGTCACAGGACTACATATTACCGTGCCAATTTTCAAAACTTCACGAATTATAAAAATAAAATAAATAAAATCCCCAGACAATCACACCAACTACCTACATGGCCCCAAAGTAAGCATAGCTTGTGTTATGGGATACCATATAGCGAACTAGGGGGGAACCTAGAATATAAATACATAAATAAATAACACCCAGACACGGAACATTTTTTTTTCTGGTTCCGTGCGGGGATCGAACCCGCAACCACTGGCGTCTGAGGCAGATAGGTTTACCCCAACGCCAAAGTGGTCGTCAAGAATTATTTCCACTGATTTTATTAACTTTCTCTGACTATGAGCAAAATCTGAAAATAGGAACCCTCAACCCCTCCACCTTCAGCATCGCCCCCACCGTGGAGGGCTTTTAATATGACGATTTGGACTTCATAAGGTAAAGCCAAAACTGGGCCGACCAAATTCAACTTTTTGTGTTACCTTTTTTTATTGTAATGTGTGATTCTATGTTAATGGCAATAAAGCATTTTTATATTGTACTAGCTGACCCGGCAAACGTTGTTTTGCCATATAAATAAAAAAAAATTGATGTTGGCCGATTCTCATAGATACCGGATAAGCACAAAAAATTTCATCAAATTCGGTCAAGCCGTTTCGGAGGAGTATGGCAACGAAAACTGTGACACGAGAATTTTATATATTAGATTGTATTGTATAGCTCTGCCCATTTTGAAAACTACACAAATTATGGCTGCACCGTGCAGACGTCAGTAGTAGCCGAGGAGAAATCTCGCACATTGCAAGTTTTATGTAGAGACGTTTGTCAAAAGCAATAATTTCTCTATTTTAACGGATTACGAGCAAAAACATGAAAATTGTGACCTTCTTCCCCTCACACCCTCTACACCCTCTATCTGTGTTAATCTAGACTGCATATGGTATGTATGTACCAATTTTCAAAACTACACGTATTATTTCCCCCGCCTACTTTCGCTTTAATTTGACAGGGCTACAACCAAATCGAATGTTAAAATAACCATTCAAAGCAGAAATTCAGCATTTATTTGACAAAAAGTGTTGTTCACTAAAAAGTAACATAAAATATAAAAAATGATTTGGTTAAAGTAATGAATACTTATTAATTATTTAAAATTTATTTATTTTCCAAAAAAGTTAGTAACAGTCGTTTTATTACCTACATACATATTTTAAAATTCTTCCATACCATTCAAACGAAACCTCCGGTATTCCAAACTTCAGCAACATGGCAAACTTTTCACTATTAAAGTATTTCTTTATCGCGTCTTCGAATTTTATCGGACAGGATTCACTCTTGCGTGATCACAGAGTCTGATAGATAAGGCACTGTGACGTCGAGTTACGTTGTATCACAGAGCATTGTATGATAAAATAAAATGTTAAGTACTAAATCAAATCTTCATTGATGAGAAAGATTTGATTTAGTACTTATAATTTACATACATACATAACTTCACGCTTGTATCCCTTATGGGGTAGGCAGAACACCCGAGGCTACAAAACCATATGACGTCACGTTCGACAAATTTGGAGGCTTTATAATGGTGGATAGAGACTATTGCAGTGACAGGAGGTCAGCCCATCGCCCACAAAAAAATCTCCAATAAAACATCTTTCCCTTAACTGACTTTTACAGTTGGCCGGGAAGAGAAGTAGCTGGCACATATGCTTTTCCTTTGCTCCCGGTCCAGCATGGGATAATTATACTTATATTTTATACCTTGCTATTTGAATATGCTATTCAAATACATATATAAAAATATAGGTACACACCTTCTATTAATAGACATGGGTTTCTTTCCTAATTTTAGCATTAGGCATCCGATTGTGTGTCGTAAAATTACTAGTGACTACCTACTTATGATAATACTAAAGACTGTGAAAACTTTGAAACTCAACCCATTCTTTAGCAAAACACTTAATCTATTCAATAAAGGAATAGGTACATACCTGTGACAAGCACTAAAACACCACAAAACTTTGCTAAAGTTCTCATATCGTATATTTCTGAAAGCTACTCCGAACTACACTCAGCTACAGACAAGTCTAAACTTATTAGCAATCAACTATACCACGACATTTAAAGTTGTCTCAATTTCGTTTAAACTAAAGATAGGTTATCTGTGCAGGTCGCGAAAAAAGTTTTATTTTTCGAAGCAGACGATCGTTCGTCGCCGTGTCAGTTTGCGAACGCTATCCATCCATCCCATGGGCTTCGAGGGAGGGTCCCCATAACCCCACCACCCCTTGCTGTGGCACCACCGAATGGGGACAGGGAGCGTCCCGGGCCCATAAAGAAAACCGTCTTCACCCACTAATTGGAACAATATTTGTTTTGTTCCTGGGTTCGCTGGTGTTTTGATTTGCAAGTCAATCATCCGTGAATCGTGGTGGTGGGAATTTGAGGTGATAGGTTTGAAGAGTTTTAAAGAAACATGAATTAGGTAGGTGGGTTTCGAGGGAAGTGTCGCGATATATTTTTAAATTCTTTTTGTGTTCGTTTTATGGTCAAATAGTTCACAAAAATACAGCAACAATGTAAATGTGAAGCTAAGGTCTAATCTTGGTGTGTAGGTAAGTAACTTATGTTGTCTTACATAAGTTGTGGGAAAGATGATCTTACAAACAATTCGGACCGGCGCGCCTTGCGAGAGTAGTTCACTAACATTATTTCTCATGCCCTTACATCTGATTCCTAATAGGATTACCAAATGGCCACTACTGGTAATGTAGTTTATTGGACGGTAAATTGAGCTGACGGATTCTTGGTGAAAAACCAAATCGGGAAATGACTACAGATTCAGTTGCAGCTGAAAGTAAAGGTGAAAGTTTGAAATAATTCCAATTTTTTTTGTTTCACCTACAAAGGTTCTTTCAATAAAGCTTGACGTTTAAACATGAAATTTTGCACAACACAGAGGACACTTTTAACCTTAAATTCCCACAGAATAAAACCACAGGGAATAGCTAGAACTCAATAAAACATCGTTTAGTCATACGAGAATTTCATAAATTAAATTAGTCAATAGCGCTTTTTATTTCACGCCTGTCTGAATCTAAATGTCTACTGTACACACTTTGGCATATTATTTTAAAATGCTGACTGTACCGAAACGAGGTCAGTCCCTTAATTGGATAGCTGCAAATGTTAGACCAGACGTAATCACGACACGACATTTGAGCGTGGCAACGACCACCTTACCTTTCTCCATACATTTTATGGCCCGAAACGATATAGCCAAATAATGAACTGAGATGCCCGCCGCTATAGGAATAAACTGTCTGCAGTTTATATGAAGTGTAAAAAAGTGGATTTTATAGTGTTATTGCTCGCATTTTTTACACTTTTCAGAAGGAAGACATCGATATGTTTGCATAAATAAATAATATTACTTTTGTCAACTTATTAAATATGAAAGTTTGGTTGGATGTTACTCATCTGCCTACGGCAGAACTGCTTCTGGAATACTATGTACATAGCACAAAGGCTTTATCCCGATTTTCCTTGGGGATTAGAAATAATATCGCGTGAAACAGCAAAAAAAAAAAACATTTACAAAATTTTAAGCTATTGCATAGCTTCTATCGCGGGCCTTGAGCGTGGGGACTGAATCCAGAAATTCCGTAACGAAAAATCCTAACACCCCCCACTCCGACCGGCACAGCGGTGATACTTTGATTTCATAACTTTACATGCGGGCTTTAATAAACAATCAGCTCCATCTACTAGGAACTTATGGAACTTCATATTAGATCAAACATTATTGCATTAATAAAATAAATAAATAATTATAATTGCATAAGTTGATAAAAAATGCTATGCAATAGCTTTACCGCGGCAGTCTCCGAGTGCCGCACGTCTTTTTTTTCAATGACTTGCCACGGACATACATCTACATAAATAACGAAAATGCATGTACTTCGCGTGTCCTAACCCCGACCAAGCGTCAAGGTTGGTTGCCCCTAACTTGAGTCAGTCACGCGCGTCCGTTGTTGCAGCCGGACGGCCGCAAGAATTTATAAAAATGCCTCGTTGTGTGATAATTAACTGCAATGGGCCAAAAACTTCGATGGACGAAATACAGGAACATATTTCCTATCACAGGTAAGTTATTTTAAAATTATATTATGCGTAAATTCATATTAAAACTGCTTTTTATGTTTTCCAATCTGTATGTGGGTTCCAGAATATTCTTAACTATACAATAACGTATAGAAAACTGTATTTAGGTACATTACGTTGCCGCGTTTGCTTTGGACGTTTGATCTGACTTAGTGTGTCGACGATAAATATAGGAACAAGCGATACTGTCGCGCATCACTTCGACTTCATAATACAGGCAATGTCTCATTCGTCTTTCATATCTAGCGACTAGTGTTGTTCGTTCTATAACTATATCAATAATCGATTTTAATCGATATCGGAAAGACGAAAGATATTAATAAACAGCCAATCTAGTAGATACAATAAGTCATTCAACCTAATTTACGCGACAGCTTTTAAAAAGGAGGGTAATATTTTTAGGGTTTCATGTATTTTTATTTACCGTTTCAACTTATACTATCTATGTTTATTTTTTAATATGTTTATAAGTTTCTATCCTGTTTTAGTTTCCCGCATGATCCAACTATAAAAGAGAAATGGATTGCTGCCACGGGACGGAAAGACTGGTTTCCGACTAAACACAGTACTATTTGTTCTTTACATTTTGAAAATAGTAGTTTCATTGAAGGAAAAAAGTTGAGATTGTTGAGAAAAACAGCATGCCCCACTATAGATGTACTAAAACTCATCGATAATGAAGACGAGGTTAGTGAATTAATGTGTTACATTATCTACTGTAATTACTAAATTTAAAAAATATCTATCATAGACTCATTTGTGCTTTACAGATTGAAGATACTCCGCAACAACCTAGAAAACTAGAACAGGTATAGTATAATTCTTCATGTAAATAAATATACATATGCAAGGTGCTCCTTTTGTATTTCCATAACTTTGAGGTTTTGTTCCTTACTAAAAAATACTTAATACTTTTGCCACAGAATATTTGGTTCAAAAGTAGGTACATAGGTACTTTCCAAGATATCATCAATCTTATCATAATGAGTTTATAAATTATCACCCTTGTAAAATCTCTTCAACATTCATTCAAGCCGAATGTCACTGAAGCCATACAATAAACAACAAAAACATTTTAAACGTTGAGGAATGTTGCATACAATGTTTAACGCAAGACGTTGCGAACTCTAATTATCTGTGCATAGCGATAAAAAAGGGATAGAAAATACCACGTTGTCATACTTCACATAAAGGGTATAGGTACATAAGATGTTTTGACTTCATTTAATTATTTTGTACGAAAAACAAAAAAAAGATTATTCACATGTTATTTGTTCTATTACATGGTCTCATTAATACCCTAGAGTTATGGGAAATCAAGCGGAACACCTTGTATTATTGTGTGTACCTACCTACATGCATAACAATAAAATAATGGTATAATGTAAGTTAGTAGCAAAAGTATAAGATATGAATGAAATGGTGTAACGAAACTTAGATCGAGAGCAAGAGTGGAAGTGTAAGCGGGAACAGGGATTGGGAGAGACTAGAACCCGGCTACTAGAAGCAACTATAATTTAAATTACCTTCCAGGATGGCAATGAACAACCCACATTAAGAAGGAAAAGTGTAACGGAAAATAAATTATTGCTTAAAATAAACCATGCTCAAGAAAAAATTCATCAGCAAAACAAGGTAATAAAAAGACTAAGGGAGCAGAATCGTCGCAAAGGCAAGAAAATTCTCACTCTTATGACCTTACTTAGCAGCTTAAAACAGACCTTATTTATTAATAATGACCAAGCTAATTTACTTCAATCAACCAACGTTACAACTCAAGAGTTATAGTCTACAACAGAAAAAAATATTTCATCAAAGTATTCACCAGCACTCCGCCCACAACAAGCATACAATTATGTCAGAAAGATGGATGGGAAAAGATTTCATGATACAGTTAGAAGATACAGGTATGTTCCCGAAGTAAATGAAGCACTAGTAATGTTAGTAACTGGGATAAATGCTAGTTGGTAATAAAATGATTAAAATGGATTATTTTGTTTCTTGTTATACGTTATTTGTTGTGTTAGCTATTTCTTTTTTCTTTTGTTTAACCTGTTGGATATTTTTAATAGATGGTGCAAATGGTCGACAAAAAACTGATTTAGTTCTGCAATGTCTGCAACATTTGAACCAGTCAAGTATACGCGTAGTCGGCCTTACTAATAAGACAATGGAATAACTAGTAAATAAGATCCAAACGACATGAAAACTACGTTTGAGCACCCTGTTACTAAACAACGCATAGCAATTTTTGAAAGATGCTCGTCACATGATGAAATTAATTAGGAATTGTCTTCAGGTTGGAATTATAGTCGACAGTAACAGAAAAAATATTTCATGGGCATATTTCTGCAAAAACTTCAAACAACTGAAATGTTCCACTTAGCTAACAAATTACGAGCACAACACAAGCTTTCACAATCAAAAAATGAAAGTCAAATTGGCTTCCTAACTTTTAAGTAACAGCGTTGCCGACTCTCTAGATTTTTGTAGACAAAAATGGAGACTTTCAAATTTCAAATCTTCGTCAGCTACTTACAACAAAATTTAAACGCATTTTAATAATTTGTTCAATATTCCTAACTCTCGGAAATTAAAAAACTTTGATATTTTTTTATATATTTGTGAACAATAAAGCAATTATGGATTCCTTTGAAAAAGCCGAAGAATACAGGAATTAAGGACATTAAAGGACTCAGAAATCCAAACAAAGGATTACAAAATTCAAATTCAAACATTTATTCAACATACAAACAAACAAACAAGACAACACATAAAAATCAACAAAATCAAGTACAAAAATTCTATATAAAATAAAATTGAGAAATTAAGAAAATAATAACACAAACAAACATAATTAAAAATAGCAACAGTCACAAAAATCAGTAAACAAAAGAAAAATTAGAATATTAAAAACACAATGAGTAATAAATAATGTTGCCCTGTACTGCAGTGAGTACCTATATTAAAAAGGACACATCTCAGCATAATGCTTCAGCAGAAGCCGCAGCGCTGGTTTTCAGATGTACCCTCGTGATGCGTGTGCTCGCGTACGCAGCATGTCACTCACAGCTTAAATATTAAATATAATTATATTATGCTTGCTTCATAATTAAACACATAAATATACACTCAAATACATAAATATAAGTACAAAAGATGTAATAATAAGGAAATGAAAAATATAAATAAATAACTCACTATAACTTTGTATTGTTAAAAATTAACTCCATACATATTATAAATACAATAAAGCATAAATAAATATAAATACCTAAATAAATTTTTGAAATAAGCATAACTGTAAACTGCAAATACAATAAATGCATGTAGGTACATAATAATGGTGTAAGTGTTACTGGTATGTTGGAACAACACGTACCCCACTCGGCATCATTGTTTGGTGTTGTATAAAGTGTTTTTTTAAAGATGATTTAAACGTTTGTAATGAGCCGAGTCCACGTATTGGAGGAGGTATGTTGTTCCAACATTTAGTAGCCGAGTCAGGCGCGGTCCCAGACTGAAATTTTGGGGGGGGTCACAACTGAATTTTGGGGGGGTCACGACAATTTTTTTGTATCAGAAGTATCTTTTTCTTCCTCCTTCTCTTTTAAGGGTTTCATCTTTTCATGATTTTGGGGGGGTCATGTCCCCTGTGACCCCCCCCCTGGGACCGCGCCTGAGCCGAGTACCTAAAGCTACCTCGAAAGGCGGTCGTTCGGTCCCAAGGCATGCTCAGGGGCCTACTCAATGCTCGGCCAATTCCAATTCCAATTCGCCAATTCCAGGCAAATATACTCTATAAAAAAAATATCGAAACATGTGGGACCTAAAATATTGGCGTCAAGTAATCTGTAGTCACTACCCTTCCACATGCATAAGACAAAAACCATAATAATTTTGAACCAAGGTGAGAAAAAACCCCTGGTCACCAAAATAATATACCTATATACTTTTTTTGCGGAAACACTGAACATAGGGCTGCGCTCTTTCTTTCCCTGGAAATATTCTGTGTTGTCTGTGCAAAATTATCCGCACCTAAATATGATCCACCATGATGACAAATCGAAAACACAGTCCATTACAAAATATGAAAACGCGTTTTATCAATAGTACAACCCTCCCTCTTTCTACTATGGAACAAGTAATGAATTTATTAATATAATGATACGGTTATCATCCTACACTTAGTTTTTCAGTTATACTAGACATACCTAATGACTACGAAACTAGTGGTGGGACAATCCACCAAAATGAAAAAGCGGACACAAAATATTATTTTAATGTAGGTACCTAATAAAATAAGCTAGAAATCAGAATTTTATTGGCAATTATTAAGTCTAATTAAAAAAAAATATTTCAATTTAAATTGAACACTCCACACCCACATTTTCATTGCGGACACTTTTTTTTGACCTTGGGAAAATCACCCAATGATAGATGACAGTGACAGGTATTAAACAAACAGTTCAAAATTAAACTTAGATTATCGTTAAAATGATTTGGCACTTTGCAATCAGCAGGGCTAGCATGCAACCATCGATAAATAGTCGAATCGACAAGATAAGTATTATTTTGTTATTTTATCCTATTATGTAAGCTAATATGCGCACCATAATAGATAAAATTACTCGATTTGATACCATGATTAAGACCACAGAACCAAATATGTCATAATCTTAATAAATTACATACACTAAATACCATATTCTAAAAAAATATCGATAAAGGGCCCGATTTATCGTTGTCGACGGTAGCATGCTAGCCCGGCAGGTACCTACTCATCATATAATTAAATGTTTCATACTACAATAAGTCTAAGTATGAAACATTTAATTATATTTTAATTCTTTAAAACTTTGTCCGACATCCAAAGATGAACAATTAGATTCCCATGTAGACCTCGTATTGGGCGATACGAGATTTTTTTTGCGTTTAATTAAAGGTCATTTTTGTTCTTTGTGTCTTGCATCGGTAAATATGTGAATGAAATTGCAATAATAATATCAGAACTTAGCTTCTAAATATACATTTCAAAAAATTACATTTGATAAATATAATTCTGAAGTTGTTTTAGATTCTACCAAACTTTAAATATATTGGGATAGAACAACGATCGATTCGTGTGGTAACACCCTTAGCTATCATACTGTGATTTAATAGTTACTTAAGTGAGCAGTTCCAAACAGTTTAAGCTGCGTAAACCCGATGGAACATACATAGCATCAGATCCCAAGCCGGTGTTGCATTAAGTTCCTCAAGGTTCAATATTGGGCCCACTTCTTTTTATAATTTGCAGTGCTGATTTGTCCAACGTAATATTCATCGTTGCAGATACCACTGTTACGCAGACGACGTCCAACTTTACATTTCTGTTAAGCCTTCTGAGGTAGCCAGGGCAACGGAATTGATGAATAAGGATTAGGATATTATTGCTTTATCGTCAAATAATAACTCTCTCTAACCCTTAATCCATCCAAGTCTAAGTTTATGGTTCTAGGAACTCAAACTGAACGAATTCTAAGCAACAAGCCAACGGTTATGATTAGGGGGTTGCATTAAATTATGTGAGCGTAGCTAAAAACCTCAGATTTACATTCGACAAACACTTGCTATTTGAAAGTCATGTATCGAGTCTCGTGCGCAGCTGTTTTTATAGATTAAAAGTGCTATACAAGATTCGAAACTACTTAAACGAAAAATCTCGAATCTCTGCGAAACATTGGTATTATCAAGGCTTGATTACGGTGATTTAGTTTACGGACCTCGTCTACCATAAAACAAAACAAGGAGTACAAAATGCGTGTTGTCGATTCTGCTTTGATGTGCCGCTACAAAGTCAGGTCACGCCTTTCATCAATAATGTTTCAATGCTAAATTTCGATAGCCCAGCTCTTGAAAATGATTCGCTCTCAACACCATACATTTTTAACTTCTTGACTAAAATATTATTAGGTGATTGAGAAAGCCATATTTTCCTTACCACTAATATACCACTATAAGAATAAAAAGAAACAACACAAGTAATAATATTTTGTTTATTAATAACTGAAAGAACATTAATTTAACACTAGAGTTTCATACAAATAAATTAACTAACAGTTACTTTTATTCCATTATTAACAAATTGTCGGTAAAAACATTAGCCTTTTCATAGGCGACCTAGTTATATACGTTTTTAAGATGGCTATGGAATATTTAAATAATTCGGTTTATTTAAAACATTTTTTGCCAATTAGGACCTAATAACGCTCACAATAGAGATGGACCTACAGATGTGAGCGCCACATTTATAATTTATTTATATATTATAAATTGTACTAAGTACTTACTATATGACGATATTTAAATAATAATACAATAATGATGTGTTTTTAAGAAATGCGTAAAGTCACACAGTTAGTTAAAGTTAAAGCAAATATTGTTAAATATTACATGCTCAACTTTAACTTCCATTATAAGAAAATAAACCTTACAGAAATCGAAATAAGGTATAGTATAGATTTATAACAATGCATTTTTACAATGAATTTGATTATGTTTATTAAGAGATTTAACTACATTTTATTATAAGAACGGTTCAAAATTGACAATAAGTATAGTTTCTTTTCATTTAAACAACTCTTTCATAAAATGTGATATTCCATAGGTTACATTTACGAAATATACGTGGCAGTAAGTATGAAAGAAACTTAATTACATTTAACACAACGATCATATACACTTACACACAGCTCAATTTAAATTGTTAACAACATACCTATAAATATACACCGAACGACTAAACTACCTATTATTATACACTAGTATATACATATTATACAAAATATATATCTACTTGTAATCTCAATATAAAACCAGACGGTAATTTTATATATTCACACACCTTTAAATCAGATTAAAAGTATTTATAATACTTTACGGGGAGAAAATGAAAATAACAAGTAATCTAAATATATGATAATGCTTAAATAACAGGTGCAGTAAAATAGAAATCATCATAATATACCTTTGCGGATTAGTGAAACCCATACTATTATAAACTTATCCGCGTGTAATTAACCTAGTGCAGTGCAGAACATAAATTAATAAAATATCCAATAAAATAAACAATACATTTTGCCAATTGTTGTGATTTAAAAACATTGGAGTTGTGAATTTCATTCGTCATTTCATTTTCTTTAGTTGGCTGATTTAAGGTTCAAATGCATAATTGTGTATATTTCTGCGTATATCATATGAAGCTTGTTTACATGGGATATTTTATATTTACTTATTATATTATTGTTATATTTAAATACGTTTACAGTCTAGAAATCACAATAAGTGACCACTTTTGTGCACACTAGATTAAAATGCCCAAACAATACATCTGGATATCATATATTAGTACTTATATATTTCAAAGTAACAAGTTTTATTGCATGCAAATAATATTGAATACCTCAAAAGTCTTAAAAGGTAAGTTTTTAAGTAAATGAAAACGACTTTTTACTAAGATTACAGGTTAAAATTTAATATATTGATATATATCGTTTGTGATCCCGTTATTTTTGAGCAAAAATATTTCAGAGCACGACGCTGTAATATAATACATGTATATAACATATAAGTAAACAAATGTTGTATAAATTCATTGATACAGTTTTAACCCTATAACTTTGTTAGTAGCTATACTAGAGCAGTTATTATTATTGAAAATGGAATGACTACAAGGTACTAAAACTACTTGTCTACACAATTATTGAAAAATACTTGAGAAAAGAAAACACAGTAAACATAGTCAAGATTGAAAAGTTATAAGTTTTTAACATGAAACAAAGTGATATTGATAAAAAAAACTATAATGGACGTATACTGAGAAGAATGGAAATTAAATCATTAAGGTTTTAAGAAAATGCAATATTCAGTCAGATTTTTCATAGTGTCTTTGTCCTAACTATGTTTCCTAAAAACTAGTATAATAAGATTAATAATAGTGTCTGGATATGCTAATACAGAGACTAAATATGCCAACAAATCAGTACCAAAATTCTATAAGTTGAACATAAGAAAATTTTACAATTCATTTTACAATTCAGACATTTGAGGATCCATGCATTCATGAATATTAATAAATGCACAGATCGTCAAATCAGTAAATAATAACAAAAAAATCATTTTAAAGTCTTTTAAAAAGAATGTGATTTTAAAATCACCTTCAACAACGCTTACATTATACATTCATACTAAGAAAGAGGTATTGGAAAAAGGTTTATATACAAAAGTAAAATTTACATATTCTTAATATAACATGTATCAGCTACATGACAATCTAATAAGACAAAACTCTCAGCGGGGTTGTGAAATGTTTTTCAACTTCGATCATATAAGTAAATTTTGCCGGGTTTTCCAAAAGTTCTTTTATTTATACCATTCATTCAGCCTATAGCTCTCTAGGTGTCACAACAATACAGTTAATAAGAGATCAAAACTAGGTGTGATTAATAAGTAAGAAAAGGTTAATTCGTTGTAATGCCCAACCACGGTTTTATAATAATTGTTTTGATCATATATTAAATTCTTAGGCAGAAAATCTGTAACCGACATAAAAAAGATAATACATTTCACTTCCCCACCATTTCTATAACACAATCGGAACATTCAATATAAGGGCATCTCCACACTTCACAGTTGGTTCGGTGCGTCTAAGGATGCCTTCTCAGTTTTGTCTGCGAGCCTGTAGAGCGGGTTTTTCCCTTTGATCGGCAACGGATGCGCTTCCGTGTTGAACACCCATTCGTCGAGAGGGAAGACGCTGTCGTCAGCGAACAGCAGATATAAGTACTGGAACAAGAAAATGTATGCGTTTTAGAACGTGACTGCGATTTTCTAAAAAAACTAATACAGCATATTAAATAAATAAATATTTCTGACACTCATACAACATTATCTAGCCCAAATTAAGTTTCTTAAAGAACTTGTGTTATGGATACTAGATAACTGATATAAAATATATAAACATACATATTTAATAAATACATATTTTTTATTAGAATAAACTTAATAAACATATAAACATCCATGACTTGACGACAAATATGTGTGTTCATCACACAAATATCCGCCGCCGCCGGGATTCGAACCCAGGACCTCTGGCATAGAAGGCAATGCATGTCACCACTACACCAGCCGGTCGTCATAACTTAAAATTGAAATTTTGTTCCAGTTTATTACATGAACTGCTTATTTTACATAGCTTTAATACAATTATGCTTCTCAGGGTCCGCCTGGCTAGCGACCATCCTGCATAAAATCTGCCGTCAAATATCACCGCTCCAACGGTGATGTCTTGCAGCAATGTTTATTAAGAGCAACAGCCATTTCTCAACAGTAATCAGCCATTTCGATTTTGCCATTCACCCTCCAAACACCCTGTATCATGTTTACTATTATTGTAAGCAGCAGTGGCGACTAATTCGTTACCTTGAGCGTCTCGGCGAGGAAGAAGCTCTGCTGCACGTCATCGCCCTCTGGCTTCTTGTAATACACGTTACTGAGGCCCGTGTACCCGCCTTCTACGCGGCAGTTCTTTTCTAGCGCCTGCACAGACAAAATGTTAAATTATCATGGTCAAACATTTGATTTTACTGTAGAAACAAGATAACTTGAATGTTTAAAGTGATTTAATTACAATATCCTTTAGCAAGATTTTTCTTTTTATTTGCATTTTGAATAAATTGTAGTTTCGGTTCCTACTAGGGATGTTACAAATATTCGTATTCGCATTCGCTTATGCGAATAGTTCGCATCGTTTTTAACATTCGCATTGACATTCGCATTCGCATCAATCAATGCGAATATTCTGCGAATGCGAATGTGTGCAGGTCGTGACATGTAGTGTTTGGTTGATATCGTGAAAGATAAAGTCAACGCTGATATTATTGAATTGGCTAGAAGTCTGTCCACTCAGATTGAAGATAATGATCGGCGGCGTTCAGAATCAGATGCTGGTGCTAAAAGATTGAAGAATTAACACAACGCTGATGAGCCTTCAACGAGTTCCGCTACACTAATAAGCAATTTGGCCGGAATACTAGACGCCCCAAGCGGGAACGAAGACTCTGATACAGAATCTGGTGACACTTTAGTCTGTGAAATTAAAGCCCAGTTTAAGGCCTATATTAAAGAAAAGCGTGCTTCTCTCAATGAAAACCCTCTAGATTGGTGGAAAACAAAATTAAAATATGACAAATTGACCAATTTGGCTCGTAAGTATCTGAGCGCCCCACCAGAAAGCGTTCCAAGCGAACAGTTATTTAGTGCAGCCGGCCTTATATACGAGCCTCTAAGAAATCGCCTCATGGGTGAAAAGGCAGCAAAACTGTTGTTTTTAAAATATAATGTGCCTTTATTGAACTTCGACTGCTCAATGTCTGTCATCTCTTTTAAGTAATTAAAATGATGGATTATTCATATGATGTTTTAATACTTGATGTCTTAAGTTCTTAACATTCGTATTCGCATTCGCACGTAACATTCGTAACATCCCTAGTTCCTACACACATGCCGTTCTGAAGTTCATTCAAAAGTTCACTAAGAATATTGTGAGGACATTTTGATAGCACAGTTGAATCGCTGGCCTATGCCATCAAATTGTTAGCAAACGTTTTAGAAAAAAGTATTTAGTTTTTAATACGTCCTAGTATAGTGCTAAAATTTTGTAAGAGATATCAACCTAATATCCAAATTTTTTATCAACTTAAGTATACAACGTGTAACAAAATGAGGAGATAAACCTTTAGGGTTAGCTTCTATACCATACGTAGAACATACTGTAAAAGAATCAGCACTATCAAATCAGTGTTGGTATCGACTTCTCTTCGTTACGTTACACGTTACACAGAGTTAATTTTAATTAGTGCATCACCTCTTGCAAGCGCGCCTCCACATCAATCCCAACAACATTTTTTCAACGACTTTTTATAATTAATAATACATACATAACCTCACGCCTGTCTCCTTTTAATAATTTTAAAGTTTTCCCATACAAATAACATTTATTGTCTCTAAACTAGCCTTACTGTATTCACACTGACGCGTGCCGCGGGGCGCGGGGTTGCGGGGTGACGTGACAAAACGTACAGAGTAATAAATAACAGAGGGAGCAAAAATTTGTTTTTCTTTTTTTTTGTGTAATTTATCAAGATTTAGAACAAGTGTTGTTGGGAATTATATGGAGAGGCTGCCTGCAAGAGATGATGCACTAATTAAAATTAACCCTGTATATGCCCTACAGTGGGTTTATTCAAACTTGGTACTAAGAAAAGGAGAAATGATAATATTTCATATTCTCTGATAATGTTTCAATATTTCCATTGACATAAACAAAGTCGGGACTCACCCGCACAGCCTCCCAGCCCCAGTCCCGGTACTTCTGGTCCTTAGTGAGCCGCCACAGGATGAAGTAGGACTCGAAGGTCTCGGGCCGCAGCAGGTACACCTTCTCATTGCTCTTCTGCGCACGCGCTTCTACCGCGCCTGAGAATCTGTAAAGAATTATAGTGGTGTTGGATTAATCTAGAGTTTTTAATCATAACATGATTAAGATTGGAGAGGTATACTGGGTGTTATCATTATACTGCGCAGGCGATTATTCCGTAATATAAGGTAAATAAAAAAACTTTGAACCAATATCGAAACAAGGGTAAAATAAAACTAAACATTTCTTTGTGTTTTTTTTTTCTTTGCCCGTAGAATTAATACCTATGACATTAATAAAAAGGTATTATTTTCCAAAAATTTTAAAGCAATTTTATAAGAGTGATGATATTTAAGGACGGAAGGAACACAGTAACTTAACTATCTTTTGATATCAATTAATTAAATCACTCATGTCTAAATTCAACCAAACTTCGAGTTAAACGTAAAATAAAACCAAACACGACAAAATTCAATAAAAAAATATATTTACGATATTGTGTAAAGTTAAAATAAAAGACCCCAGTGTTAAGTTGTGACCACGGCATTTGTCGAGATGCCGGAACTTCTGTACGCTAAAAGTTTCTAATAAAAAAGTATTTTATTTAACATCCCTTATTTCAATCAGAATAGTTCTAAACCGCTATACAGGGTGAATGGTGACAAATTTTAGATACTTAAGGAGTGGACTCTGAACTCGATTCTGATCATAATTATGTAATAAACGCAGGTACTTACTTTTTCACTTGAATTCCCGATAAATAAATAATCTTTTGTT
Source organism: Stenoptilia bipunctidactyla (assembly GCA_944452665.1). NCBI lineage: Eukaryota > Metazoa > Arthropoda > Insecta > Lepidoptera > Pterophoridae > Stenoptilia > Stenoptilia bipunctidactyla. The sequence goes on from OX101728.1 coordinate 18,844,814, forward strand.
ACTATTTACTGTACTTACGCCCGAGTCAATCGCTTCACGTGACCTGGCACGCAGATCGCTGCCAACGCTAGTGTAACCATGTGTTGCGTAATCAATTCTTTAACTTTCGCTTAAGTTTATTCAGTAAATAATTAATATTTATTTTTTATTATATTTTTTCTCTTCACGTATGATCTCAAACTATCACGTCCTCGAATTTCCAAAGTGACCCACCAGTCACTCTGTATAAACATTTATTTGTTACCTGAAAGCCTCTGGTCCCAGTTTGCTATCGGATCGTATGTAGCTCTCGTGACACGTGTCGGTCAGTTTCTTGGCGACGTCCATGTAAGTGAATGAATTAGTGTTGTCCAGCGTTGTAGACGCCAGCGCAAACATGCCGCCTGGGGGAAATTGCAAACAATCAAAAAGTTATACTTTTACTAAGGATTTGATAAACAAGTAGTGTTTTATATTGATTGGTAATAGTTTGATACTGAGATTTGATAATTGAACATTTTTTTAAATCTCATTCTTTATACGCGATGTTCAAAAAGTACTTCGGAGAAAAATATAGGTCGCGAGCGCGCGCTTTACTTGAAATGTTTAGATTTTTTATGGTAAAACTAATTGAATAAATAAAAAGCTGTTTTTTTAAGTTGAATAGAGAAGGCTAGCCCTATCATGCGCCAGATTCTGCTTCCAGATCCCAACACGCTCTCACATAACACCGTTTCTCAATAAAAACTCTATACTTAAAATGGAGGGCAGAAGGCATCTTCATTTAGCAGGTTTAGTTCATAAAGTTGTTCATTCTGGGAAACCTCGATATCTCTTGAACAAAATTGACTGGCTCGGAAAAGCTCATAATAGAAATACACGTAGTAAAAATCTTCAAATCATGGCAACGCACAAACACTACACAGCCAACTTCAAAAGTAGTTTTAGGTTTGCAGCCTCTAAGATTTGGAACGATCTGCCACCACCACTAAAAAGCGACATCTCATTCTATACTTTTAAAAAAAATCAGAAAAAGATATTATTAGAGATACAAATTACTACCACAAAGCAAATGTTTCGAAAATTTTAAAAAGAAAAATTCTCTTTAGCAATATTACATATTTCATTTATCTAATTATATATATTTTGTTTTCTTTTGATTTCGATTGCTATTATTATTATTTTCTACACTACTTTATACATATTACTATTACCCATATTATATTGAACAATACATACCCACAAAAATTTCAACAACAATAACGTACAAAATACCTAAACCCACAAAATACATAAACCAAAACAATACATACAACACTACACGAATACAACGCTCGATTGCGCTCTCTACCTTACCTACATTTTTTTAATATTTTTATCACCCAATTCTGGCCCTTGCTGAAAACCAGCGTCATCCAGATGCGACTAACATCACGGTGTAAGTCTATCTGATGACAAATGCTGAGCTTGTGGCCATTTGCCAATACAAAAATTTATCGCACTTTATACATATATTAGTAAATTGTTATGAGTACATCCCTTTTTAAATATGTTAATTTTTAAGTTATTATTTTTTTATTGTTAGAATATATCTTGTAAATGTATACTTTTCTGTTTTATGATATTTTTTTTTGTATAAATAATTACTGTGTTTATTTTTTTATTTTTTGATTGGCAATAAACTAGTTTTTTCTTTCTTTTTCTTTTCTTTCTTTCATCTGATATATTTTTCTACAAAACACTTTTTTGAACATCCTGTATACCTTAACAGGGTCAATGTGTTTACTAGGTACTCATATTTTTTTAAACTTTGAATTGTATGCATAGTATACCGTCAGAGAAACCGGCACTATTATTGATATACGTTTGAATTCTTTTACAAAGCGAAGATAAGCTTTTCAAATAAAAAGCCAAATTCAGTCCATGAATTTGACAATATTAAAAAAGTTACCAAGTTAAACTGACTCTACACTAAACATTTTTTCCTTTTCTGTGCTACTACCAAAATTCCACACTGAAAAGCCCTTCACCTCTATTCCCAACTCACCAGCAAAACAAGACAAATGATCCATCTTCTCCTCCATGACCCTTCCATATTTCACTTCCACCAAGTAACTCAGTCCATTTGGAGACACATGGAGCATCTTCTCCAGGGCCGCTTCCATGGCCACGTCGAACATCTCCCGAGCCTGACTGTCTTCCTTGTTGGACATGAGCCAGGCTTTGAGGAGGTATTCGTAGAAAGAGTCGCCGAGCGCTCCGAGGGATATGTGCCCTGGAAACAGATAATTACAATTTTATTTCTATTTACAATTAGTCATCAATAAAACATAATATATATACGTTACATACACGAAAAACACGTTCGAAAACATAAATAATTTCGTGACGAAAAAAAAAGTGGTACCTATACGGTTTTAATAAAGATCTTTAAAAGCATTAGTTTCATAACTCAAAAGCGTGTACTGAATATCAAAGTAAACCTTTATTGACACAGCGAAAGGATCATAGGAATAATTGAACTACCTCGCTAGAAAAACAATGTTGCGGCAGGATAAATTGCAGTTTTTTTTGATGATTCATATAATCAAGACAATCCGAGGAAATAAATAAAAAATAACTCACACTTTTGCGGTGTTAGAAGACACCGAAACGTCGAGTAAATTTTTTTTTTATTTATTTCTGACACTCACACAACATTATCTAGCCCAAATTAAGTTTCTTAAAGAACTTGTGTTATGGATACTAGCTAACTGATATACCTACTTAAGAAATATATAAACATACATATTGAATACATACATATTTTTTATTAGAATAAACTTAAATAAACATATTAACATCCATGACTTGACGACTAATATCTTTGCTCATTGCACAAATATCCGCCGCCGCCGGGATTCGTACCCAGGACCTCTGGCATAGAAGGCAATGTATGTTACGACTACACCAGCCCGTCGTCAATTACAACCGTAGTCAATGTAAAATAAAGTACACCGTTTAAAAATAAACTATTGTTCATGATTAAAGTTTTCTATGCGTTAATGTACTCACTCTGTCCCCACTGTCCTGTGCGCGGGTTGATAAAGTTCGGGTACAGGTTGCCCGGCTTCTCGATCTTGTATAACACGTCTCTGATGCGATCCACCTTCTCTTTGTAGACTGGAATTAAGGGAAACAACGCTGATAAGGTTTCAATTTAAAAATCTATTTCGTGATCTACTTTGAGAGATAACAGATCAATTGCCTTTTTCTATAATAAGTGCCGGTCAAAATAATATGATTTAAAACATAAATTAATAAAATTAATGTACGTTTTTATACAATAAAGGGTATCAATAAATGATTTCCCTGGATATCTTAACATCAGGTAACTTCGGTAAACATTAAGATGAACATGCTAACTTGCCTCCTACTACATAAAAAGAAATCATACAATCGTTAGTACACGGCCTACAAAGGTATCAAACAGTTTTTTAACGAGCTCTGCCAGACCCACATCAAAAGTAAAGCCAAGATATTTGACGGAGACATAATAGATAATGAAGATCGCTAGGTAAGCAGAATTCAAGGCCTCATTTGCAATGTCAATTAAACTCAAGAAACCCGATTTCCAATTAAGTGAAAAAGGTGAAAGTACCTACTCAAAAAACAGATCAGTGTTTGCGGCATTTTGATTTATTTTTAGTATTTGAAGTATTTTGTCGTACAATTCTCGCAAGATACAACAGCAGTTCGCTTTTAGTTATAGAACCTATAGCTAACAAGATGTAGCAAACATTTTTTGCAGAGGCGCACAAGAGTTTTCGATGTCACATTCCTTACCAGTCTTGCTTTCGACGGAAATTCTTGTGTATTGTGTCATGTATTTCAATTTTCGAACCGAGTATATCATCACATGAGGCACAATTGTTAATGTTTAACAGCATCTGTTCAAATAGTTTAGTCGAAACCTCTTAAAACAAATGTTGACCTCTGCCACACATACAAATGTTTGAGTCGCCTTATGCGATACCTCAAGAAACCCATTACTACATTTTACATACTAACAAGTTATGAATCAAATGATGTAATTCAGCACAATAAAGTATACTTCTATATGTTCTCAGTCCCATTCGTAGCAAAGAATCCGTTAATTTAGAATAAGAACATACATTAAACAAAAAGGCTGCAAAAGTAGGAGAAATCCCTAACTGAACTTAGTTTTTACAATGCTACTTACTGCTCTTGCCAGTGATGTCACTGAGGTACGTGAACTCCATGTGCAGAGTGCCAATCTCTGAGAGGATGCTGCTCGTGCCGGCCCACTGGTACTGACGACTCACCTGCCAAATTAAAGTTTTAATTACTTCTAAATACGTGTTTAACATCTGAAACTGCGTTAAGCGGGCACGGTTTTAAACAAAAACGCCCGCAGGCCCCAGCGCTACACGTGTGGGAAAACTTTTGTACAGCTTGGCGTAATGGTTTTTGATTATATATTCACTATCGCATGGGTGACCGACGAATATTAATTCATTACGATGTTCATCACAAGACCGGCTAGATATTTCCCAGAAAATACAAAGTTAAGTTTAATTGTTTTAATCAGGCGTTACTTTGCGGAAATCCATGACAACTACTTTAACAAAGTTACCTTGCTAATTTCGCGACTTGTAGTTGCACTAGTAATGCAGGATTTTAGAATAAAAACTGTTCAACAGTGGTCGTTGAACAGGTGATAATGATGATGAAACTAGCGATAGATTCTAATTGTTGCTTCTCCAAGGGCGTTAGGGCTGTTTATATCCGACTTTCCATGGAAAAAGTCGAATGTGATCTGATCTTATAAAATTGTTATACGTTGACTACAAACATGATTCATAATTTTTGTAACTGACAAATGTCCTAACAGTTACCGAAGCGGCAAGTTAAAACGTAAAATCAAATTAAACACGATAATTTGTTTAAAACGTCTTTTATTAGTCAATAATACAAAACTAGTGATAAAAGGCGCCAAAATTAGCTACATCTTAAAAACATTGATAATTGCAGAGCGCGCCTCGCTAGATTCCCCATCAAATAAAGGCGACAGCTAAACATCATCGCTAATACCAAGAATGTGTAACCTGGTAGAGTTTTATAAAAGCCAGTTGCTTTCTAGACCCAAAGTGTTCGACTTGTGTAAGTGTAATCTCACACAAACAAGAAAATCTAAGTAACATTTAAAGCTTATATTTCTGGCACACTATACTCATTAATCCGCAATGCAACGAAATTGTTAATACTTTAAGCTGCTCCGTAACTGGATTCTCGGTTAATAGCTGAGGCTACCTCTGTTATTTTGAGATAAACTCATTCGCAAAACTAAGTTATAAGTGGTTTTATTGAAACGTCTATAAAATTTGGCAACGTTAATCGCAAAGCGTAGAGACAAAGAGACGTTATTTAAACGACATAATTTCAAGAATTTGTGGTATTAGGTATCTGTTTTCTTTTGAGAAAGGACTAAATTCGTCCTGGAGATTAGTGTCAAGGACAAAAATAAAGCACGTGGATGGGACCGGGAGCTAAACCAAGAGACGTGTAGTTTAGATTAAAGTAAACAGTATATTGTATTGATACATAATGAGGAGTTGCGTCACACATTACACGGCAAATGAAGCAAGAAACAGTATGTTTGAAGTTTTACTTTATTCCGTATATGGATATGTAAATTTACCGCATGAAATAGCTAGAAGTTCGTAACTTAGGTCAAAGAATAACAGAAAAATACAAACCAAATACTTACGTAATCACAAACCTTTAATGATATTAAAGTAGGTACTGTTTTGAGCAACTATTACCCTGATTGCGAATATTAACATTCTCATAGAATGTTAATAAAGAAAGTTTGTCAAAATTTGTATATGTAGGTAATCTAAGTTTTTTCATAACACCGCTAATTAACTTCGCGAACTTGAGGAAAGCGAGAAAAAGTTGTCTAAGTTAAATTACATTTCTATTTAAAATGTACCAGTGCGGATACTCTAGGTACTAAATATTTCTGCTTTTGATTTTAACCCAAGAAACTTGTTGTATTTTACGCTACATACAAAGATATTGAAAGCACAATTACCTACACATAAAAAAGACTGTTAGACTGGAAAAAATATTCTTATGTTTTCGCAGCAAGTGGCACACGTGCACATTTCGTTTTTGAGTTGTGAATTATTATTATAATTCAATGTTATTATTGAACATCGATCAACATAAGTTATCAAATAAAATATAAAACGATTCTGCGTGAAACGTAGCAGATTACGAAGACGGACCCTGAAATAATCCAACCGTCAAGGGCGAACTACCATCTCTCAGGTTTGTCGTCTTCTGCCACAAGCCCGTAAATAAAAGAAAAAAATCAAGGCCAACCGACCCTACACAAACAATACTTAAAAGTTTCTTGAAATATAATAACACAATGTTTGAACACATGTTTCTAACATTTCAGTCCGTCGGCGGCCTCAATACAAAACACTTACTAACCTAGATATTTTAAAAGGTGCTTCAACATCACTTCCTGCTTTTAGTCTCAGTGATTGTTTAGTGTTATTTTAGAATTCCATCTTCAGTGGTAAGATCTGGGTCAGTTAATAGAAATTATGATGTAAGTTTAAATGCTATTGCTTCCATGCTGGACTGGGAGCGAAAGAAAAACGTAGAATGTGCCAGCTGCTTCTCTTCCTGGGCATACTGTAAAAGTCAGTTAAGGGACAGAGGTTTTAAAGGCGTTTTTGTGGGCGATAGGCTGACCCCCTGTCACTACAGTAGTCTCTTTCCATCTTTATAATACCTCCAAATTTGTCAAACGTGACATCAGATGGTCTTGTAACCTCTGGTGTTCTGCCTACCCCATAAGGGATAGAGGCGTGACGTTATGTATGTATGTATGTAGGTATGTATTTAAATGCTATGGTTACCCCAGGAGGTGTGTGGATGTGTTCAAGTTACCATTTCAATATACATATAAAAGTCCAGAAATTGGAATGTGTAACCAATAATCATATCAATATTCATTGGTTATTGAGTTATTAGTAGTTTTCCACAACCTTGTCCATATTTATGCTGATCCGATGGGAACATAGGGAAAAAAGTGAGAATTGATTTTTGCCCAATGCTTGAAGGCGTTTTAGTGCGAAAGAGTAACCAGAAAATGTCCATCCCGACAAAAGGTCACGATATCAACTAATCTTATTCAAAATAGTTTAATTTAAACTGGACAGATTAATATTTTCTTTTTAAACAAATATAGGTAACATTAATATTACTATGACCAATATTTAGTTTGAAAAATATTGTAGACAACAATTTGCACACCGATATTGACGGTTTAACATGCTCTATCTATATTATTTAAATTTACGAACCTGTAACAACAATATCCTCAAAAAATATATATTATATCCTATTCTGATAATAAGGATTCAAAGCGAAATGTCGGATATATCTAGTCTAATCAGGACGAATGGTAACCGATCTTGATAGGGTTAATTAGCGTGCTCTCAATTCAGAGGCAACTCATCAACGCGTAAGCGCCGCCGCTCAATTTGCCACGGAATGATCTCGTTGTGTGGAACATTGTAATTACAAACAAACAGTTATTCTTTATGTTATATGTTAATTTAATAGTTGTTTGTTCAATTTATTCTAAGTAGCTTTTTGATAATTTTGTAAGAAGACGGCGGTCTCGGTGTAAACGTAAGTAAGCAGACGTTTGAATCTTCGCAGGAGACAATATTTGTGTGGGATATGTATGGTTGCGGATGAATGTAAGATAATATTCTTCATTTTATCAGTTCGACCCTTCTTAACAAACTCACTACTATAGGGCCATGGCCATGGATTACTTTTCTCGGTTTTTGGGCTGAAACTACGTGAAGGACGATGCTGAGCGTGCAATGGCTTCCGACAAATTTTAATGACCGCTGTACTACAGAACACATCGTAACGCCAGACCGATGTGATTACTAAACTGGCCTCTGAAACACATCTAAAACAAAAACTTCTATGCGCACTTTGAAGACTAGTTAAAAGACAATTCCTAAGGACTTAAGCAAAAAGAGAAACAACTGTATTGAGTTTTAACGTACAAACATGTCACAACTCAATAAAACAAGCAACCCAAGAAACGCTACGACAAACCCACAAAAACACTCCCGCATTTTCAAAGGAGCTGTCAAAGATACAAATTTCCGCAATAACTCTGAGAACATCAGCTGGACTAGAAATAATCTGTCCCACATTACTGGAGCGAGCTTTCTTGGCAGCAAGACACCACTCGTCCGTTATCGGACCCTCCAAGAATAACCACCCTTCGAACATACCTGCCATGCCAATTACCTACGTCGGCGACACGTTAAATTGTTTACGTCGATAACTATCTTGGTTAATTTTTCATTATGTTTGGAATTTTGTTGATTATAATGCTGATGACTACTTTGGCGATGGGGTAAACCTATCTGCCTTAGACGCCGGTGGTTGTGGGTTAGATTCCCGCACGGAACAAGAAAATAAAGAAAAAAAAGGGTCTGGGTGTTTAACTATATATGTATTTATATTCTAGGTTCCCCATTAGTTCGCTACATGGTATCCCATAACACAAGCTTCGCTTATTTTTGAGGCCATGTGGATGGTGTGATTGTCTGGGGATTTTATTTATTATTTATGCTGTAATTTTTGAGAAGATCTATATGGTATTGGTGACTAAGCGCTCCTACGCACTAGCGGTTAACAGCAGGGGCGGCTAACCGCGCGTTTAGCCATTGGAGCGCTAAAAATATCCGCCTAGGTGGCGCAACGCTAGTGCGCAGAAGCTCTAAAGAAGCTTATTGGACCTCAATCTCATCCGAAGGTAAGTGATGATGAGGCCTAACTAAGGTAATGCATAAGTAAGAAGGAATTACGACCGGATGGTGTAGTGGTAACATACATTGCCTTCTATGCCAGAGGTCCTGGGTTGGAATCCCGGCGGCGGCGGATATTTGTGTGATGAACACAGATATTAGCCGTCAAGTCATGGACGTTTATATGTTTATTTAAGTTTATTCTAATAAAAATATGTATTTATTCAATATGTACCTATATTTCTGAAGTACATCAGTTATCTCGTATCCATAACACAAGTTCTTTAAGAAACTTAATTTGGGCTAGATAATGTTGTGTGAGTGTCAGGAATATTTAGTTAATTGGATCGCCGTAAGATATTGACGAAGCATTATTATATAGAGAAAGCGATGTTATACATGTAAGTACTAGGTTCAGTTTTTAAATCTAATGTAATTCTAATACTAACAACTTCGCGCGGTTTTACCCGCGTAACTTGTGATCCCGTGGAAATTTCTGGATAAAATATGGCCTAAAACCTTCGTTAAGAATATGCAAAAGAATTGTTCAAATCCAACTGATAGTTAACTCCGCAGCTTTATCATATTACGGTAGATACAGTTACTTAACTCTACTTGTTCTTTTAAAACGAAAGGGATCAAAAGGGCTAAGGAAAAGTTAAGAAAATTAAAGATAGGCTAATTCACTACCTATTACCTACTACATAATCTGCGCTAATCGTTGTGACATTGTTTAAACACTATAATAAATCGATAGAGAAAGCAATAAAGTTGTTCAAACGAGCAAAGGCCAAAACTATTTTAAGGCTATAGCTTTGTTTTTATACGACGATTAAGCACTATTAAAAACGGAAATACTTATTTAATTATCAAAATAAAATCATTGATAATTATTTATGATAATTAAGATACGACTAAGGAAGTCTCCTTTTCGCCGCACTAATCAATCAGCACAGTATACAAAATTTAAATCTTAGACCGCTTCTACGTTATAATAATTTTTTATTATTATTACTAGCCCTGGGTGTCCCAAAATTGGGCAAAGGCCTCCCTTTTCTCTTTACATTTTAGGCGGTCAGCTGTTTCCGCGGGCCAGTTGGGGCTAAATGCGTCCAGATCATCTTTCCACCGACGACGGCGTGGTCTCCCGCCACGTCGTTTGGTGTCAGGATGCCACGTGGTTGTTGTTTTAGCCCAAAGATCTTCTGACATTCGACAAACATGACCTGCCCAATCCCATTTAAGCCTGGCAGCTTTCAGGGCGAATAATAAATACATAAATAAATTTAGCGAATCGTACATCAACTATGTAGTCTCCAATAAGCTTGAGTTATTGAGACCATACAGTGAAAAAAGGACTAAACTAAATGGCCACTCCAGAGGCAGTATGAAAAGTCCTAGCTGACCCGGCTGGGATTAAAAGCCAGGACTTGTAGAGCTGCAGTCTCGTGCGCTTAAATAATGGTTTCATCGATATCTTAAAACAAATAAGTAGAGATAATAATAATTACAGACAAAACCATATACTTCAACAGCCAGATATCACATTATATGATAAAGAAAATAAAACAACCTATTTAATTGATATAGCCGTACCTAACACAAACAACCTACAGTCTACGATATCACAAAAAATTAATAAATACCAGGAGCTAGCAATCGAACTTAAGACCCAATGGAGATCCGACACCGTTCACATAGTCCCAATAGTAATATCAACAACAGGTATTATACCAAAAACCTTTAGGCTTAAAAACTTAAAACTACCACATTACATCATAAACACAATTCAAAAAGCCGTCATACTAAACACGTGTCGTATAACTCGCATTTTTTTATCATCATCTACAGTATCATCATCATTTACCATTTAAAAACACCAGCAGATACTCTTGGCTTAAGCCCGAGTACCCTGCTTTATCAGACCCTCTTTGCCATAAAAGGGGAGAGACTTATCGTCTTTTTTTGAATAATAATAAAAAAAATTAAAAATGATGTCATAATACCAGTCGTTATCTCCACAACAAGTGTAGTTCCCAAGCAGATACACCGATCACTTAAATAATTAGAATTACCAGCCCATTCCACCTTAATAAAGATGCAGAAATCTGTAATTCTCAACACCTGTAGATTAGTCCGCAAATTTTTGAACAATTCCGAAGATCCCACACAAATCAATACCCTTTTCAGTACCTAACTGCTCAAGGTGCACACTTGGTTTAGGCCCGTGTGTACTTTTATGCCGGTGCTTGCCTAGCACCGAGTACACTTAATGTTTTAAATAAATAATAATAAATACTCTTTATTGCTAAATAAAATACAATTTAACAATTAGGTACTATAAATAATAAATATATTGACGATGTGGCGGCCTTATCGCTACAAGCGATTTCTACCAGGCAACCAATAGATAGAATAGATATATTTTACCGATTTAAAACCTTGGAACATATTTAGAAGTAACTAAAGACAGGTCGGTTCTATGTTTCTATCAGTCTAGCTATTTCTGATTAAAAGGACATACCAACTACAGCCCTTCCTATTTAACAGCTTCAAAAAATCGATGTGTAGCTGTGTTTTGGATAGAATTTTCTAGCTCAAACCATGGTTCTTCAACGCATCATTAATACTACCGAAACCATTCAAGTGTTCATTTAGACCGCTATCATATTTGTTTTTATCGGGTGGTTCCCGTACTCGTTTCTGCGCGTCCATATCCATTACTGCAAAGCCCGGTTACCTTCCTCATCTTTTTCCTATTATTTTTCTGATCGTAATTAATTAAACAATATAAAACTAAAACTGAAAATGGGAAATGTTTTATATAGACGTAAAAATGTCTGAAATAAATTCTTTATCATACATACATACATAACTTCACGCCTGTATCCCTTACACCGCAGAACACCACAGGTTATAAAACCATCCTGATGTCACGTTTCAAAGCCCCCACTTAAACCTCTGTTTTACTCTACCATAAAAGAAAATCACACCTACCTTAGTGAAAGGGTTGATCAGCGCGTAAGGTAATCCTGTAGGAGTCTCGAAGGCTGGCAGCAGAGCATCAGCAACTGCAGCAGCCTTATCCCGGAACATGGTGTCTCCAGTCAGGGAGTAACAGGACAGGAGACCACCTACGAAGCGGATCGTGGTCTCGAAGACGGACAGCTCGGCGTCCTGGAAAATGTAAAAGTAAGATTTGAATATAAAATATGAATTATATAAATCCCAAAAAAATCACCTACATGGCTCTCCTAGGCAAAGCTTGTGACATGGGATTCCCTATAGCGAACTAGTATAAAATAAATAAATAAAATCCCTAGACAATCACACCACTACATGACCCTGAAGTAAGCATAGCTTGTGTTATGAGATACCATGTAGCGAACTAGGGGGAACCTAGAGTATAAATACATAAATAGATAACCAGACACGTAACTTTTTTTTCTTTTTCTTGTGTCTGAAGCAGACAGGTTTACCCCATCGCCAAAGTGGCCGTCAAACTAGGGAAACAACTAGGGAAAAAGCTAGAATATAAATTATGTATAGATAAGCACGCAGTGGTTTTTGCTTGGTGGTAAGAATCCGTCAGGTTCCGACTGGCTATCGACCACCCTTTATATGCTCAAAGTATGCCGCTAAATATTACCGCTCCGGCGCGGTGTGTGTTCACGCAATATTTTATGAAGAGCCAGTTCCCTTTTAAGTCCTTTATTCTATATTCGAGCTCATCTTCACTTACGATTGAGATTGACATCAAACACGGGCTTATTCAATTTCAAAAAGTCCGGAGCATTTTTTTTCTCGTTCTTTCTTCCATGCCATAAAATATTTAAGCTGCAAAGCTAAGCGCGTCCAAACAAACATACCTACAGTTAACTTTATTTAAGAATAGAATGGACGCATAGATGTTATGAAGCAAGTAGAAGTACAAAGTGAAGTAATAACATTAAATGGCATATTTTGACTGCCCGCTGTGATGCTGCGTGCATTGGCCACATTAATATTTTACACCCAACGAGTCACGCGAAGTACGTGCACCTGCGTTATCTACACAGGCACATGTCTATGATACGAGTTTTGTTTAGTTTTAATACCTACTAGATTATGCTGTATGAAAACCAAAACTATTGTTATTAGTAGTATAGGTTCGCTAATTTTAAGTCTCTCTAATGTCAAATTAGAAGACGTCAAATTCAAAAGTTGTTATAAAAAACTGATATTGTTGCTTTTAAGTTTGACATTACTTCCATGCTGGACTGGGAGCGAAGGAAAAACATAGAATGTGCCAGCTGCTTCTCTTCCCGGGCATACTGCAAAAGTCAGTTAAGGTTTTATTGTAGATTTTTTTTGAGGGCGATAGTCTGACCCCCTGTCAATGCAATAGTCTCTCTCCATCATTATAATGCCTCCAAATTTGTCAAACGTGACATCAGATGGTTTTATAACCTCTTTTGTTCTGCCTACCCCATAAGGGATACAGGCGTGACGGTATGTATGTGTATGTAAGTTTGACATTAGAGAGACTTAACGTAAGAGATTGAAATGTCAAATACGGCCCATTATATCCAACACTCATCATTTAACTTACTCCATTAACACCCTTGAATGGGACTTTGAACGTTTATTAAAACTGGAAGTGATTCGACGTTTTAATGTATCAATACAATTAACTACTCACAGAGCACTTAGCAATTTAAATTTATTGAACAACTTGGTGATTCTAAAACGCATAAACGTCAAAAAAAGTGTTTGAGCGATATTTACGACTCATGGAAGCGAATAGCTCTCGTTGCCATAGCCATTAAAAATTAACACAGTCCAAACGACGACTGTCTAATAAATTGTTAAGCGAGTCATATATTTCAGTGAAACAGATATTACTTTACACTTAAGAGTATGTTTTATTCGTGAATTCGCGCTTTTTATATATAAAAAGGATGGGACGTTTGTCTTCCATGTCACCTGGTGGTAAGAGATCATGAATTTAGGTGTTACACGTCCATCCATAAGAAGCCATCTTAACTCGACGACGTTTGGAAATAACAGAACTATAGTGATCACGAGTGCTGAGCTATCAGGTGCAGTCTCCGACTTTAGGCCACGACGCTAGTAAAATCTTATTAGTTTGCTTGTAGTCGCGTCAATTGAATACTTAATCTCTTAGGTACTTTTAGGCTAAACTTAGATTAAAATCGAAAAACAATGTACGCGCGGGGGCTAGCTATGCCGTACGTCCATGGCCAAGCGACGACGTGGCAGTTTTGTTTGTATGAACATGCACGTGGACACACGCGTAAAGCAGCGTTCGGCGTTTCTGATATTAGTCCCGTGGATTCTGCGGTTGAGGTCCCGTGGGACCTAGTTGAGTAATCACATAAACATTTTCTTGAACATTTTCGTGAGTTTAACTGTAAGACGATTTATTCTTTTTGTTGGTTATTTATAACATCAATTGCGAAACTAGCTTTCGGCGAAGGATTTCGACTACCCATAGTTAATAAATACCCAACTAAATAACAATAACCATAGCCGAATAAATACTAAATCTAGTTTAACCGCAATCTTGATTGATGGTGCCTGTCTATAGGTATGGTCTGGGCTGTCTTCAGAACTACGGTACAGATTTTGATATGGTTTGCATAGGTTATCAAGATATATTATCATCCAGCCGAGCTACTGCGGCTTTTTCGGCGAATTCAGTAAAAATATCGAAAAAAGATAGATAAATAACAACTTAAAGCCAATAATATTGACTTAAGTTTTCGCGATTCATACTATTAAATAAAACACTTTTTAACCGGATTCAGTCGCTCGTGAAGCAGATACCGAAACGTCAAGTTAAAATGTAAAATATAAATTAAACGAGATAAATCCGGTTAAAACGTGTTTTATTTAACTTAAAGCCAAACTGCACCCCAGGCGGATCAGGGTGTTACAGCTAGTTTAAGTACATAGAGGTACCAGGCATACATAAACGTGCAAAAACTGTGCCATGACAATTATCAGTCCGGTTGCACAACACATGCTCTATACAATCGGGTGAATTAACTAAAGGTTAATCACAAAATTAACATGAACCTTTTGGCTATTGCAGCTGTAATTAGAATGACTTTGGCCAGCGGATTATGAGATCATTAAGATTTTGATGCTGGATAGATATGCTCATAACAGATGGCGATGATTATTATTACACTAGATGTTCCTATTTATGTTAAACTAGCAACCGCAAACGGTTTTAACCGTGTATCTTGATCCCGTAGGTAATCTCTGTAATTTCTGTCAGTGCAGCTATCGAATGCAAAATTCGAAAAGACTGGTAGATTTCAAAGCTTCAACTTCAATATATTAGATACTGGCTGGTATTACCCGCGCAATTTCGAATCCCTCGGGATGAAAAATAACCAATGTGCTATTCCAGACTGACTATCACTATACAATAAAAGAAAAACCGTGTCTGGGTGTTTATCTATCTATATATCTATTCATATTCTAGGTTCCCCCCTAGTCCGCTACATGGTATCCCATAACACAAGCTATGCTTACTTTGGGGCCATGTAGTTGGTGTGATTGTCTGGGGATCATATATAAAAAAGGGATTTTACTATGTCAAATTTCATTCAAATCCATGGAACCGTGATTGAGGAACAAACGTCCATACATCCATCCATCCAAACTTTGATATAAGTAAGATAGTAAAATTAGTAAGAAGTAAAGATTGATTTGTTTGAGAAATGCAAAAATATCAAGTGGGAAATTGAGTGACAAGGTCTTTTTAGTATCCTTTATTGGAAAATTGCATTTCTGAGAAGAAATTCCTTGATTACATTGTTATTTTTTCATTTCTATGAAATTGAAAAGACAACGAATTGTTCTAGAACTATGTAGGTACATACATATCTTTCTCATGTCGTCCCTTTTATAAAAAAAATCTGACGCCTAAAGCTTTGATTTATTAAGGTAGTGTTTCCAAAAAGGCTACGTTTATCTATTCGATAGAGTGAGTAGGGTGTAAGATATTTGAAATTAAGACGGTAAGGTTAAACTGGACGCAATTTTAGACGACCGCTTTGGCGATGGAGTAAACCTATCTGCTTCAGACGCCAGTGGTTGAGGGTTCTATTCCCACACAGAACAAAAAAAATGTTCCGGGCGTTTATCTATACTTACATATATGTATTTTATATTCTAGGTTTCCCCCTAGTAGTATCTCATAACACAAGCTTAGCTTACTTTGAGGCCATGTAGTTTGTGTGATTATCTAGGGATTTTATTTATTATTTATTTATTTAATTTTAGGAACACTTTTGAAATATATAACTTCCTTAGGGATGATTGTAGCTGCAGACTTTAGGTATATGAAAGGTGGCACAGTGAACCATCTACATAAACTTGCCAAGCATACGTCAGTCGTATTATCCTCAAAGCCAACCCTATACAGAGCGTTTCAAGATGTCTTATCACGGGTAACGGTATACAGGGTGAAATAAAAGCCG
The DNA here is from genome assembly GCA_944452665.1 of Stenoptilia bipunctidactyla. Classification (NCBI taxonomy): domain Eukaryota; kingdom Metazoa; phylum Arthropoda; class Insecta; order Lepidoptera; family Pterophoridae; genus Stenoptilia; species Stenoptilia bipunctidactyla. The sequence continues at coordinate 18,861,150 of OX101728.1, forward strand.
TAAAGAAAAACTATGAGTTTCTTACTGTTTAGCTTTAGTTCAAACATGTGGACTTGACAACAGGTAATAATATGTAGAATTTATTTGGAAATTTCGCAATTAAAAGTGTTAAAATTTACTCAACTTATGGTCACCCTAATTGCTACGTTTAACAGTCATAGACCTATGGCGTTTGTGCTAAGATTAATCATCGAACAGTGAACTTTTTACATGAACTTGCCAGGCATAGGTCAGTCGTATTATCCTCAGATAAGCTTGCTGAAGGTTGCTAGCGAAAGTCTAAGCCAACCCTATACAGACCGTTTCTCATATAAAATTGTTGCCTGAAGGTGTCTTATCACGGATAACGGTATACAGGGTGAAATGCTCGTATAAGCCGTAAACAAAACTAGATGTATCTTACTGTTTAGCTTTAGTTTAAACACGTGGACTGATATGTAGAATTTATTTGGCAATTCCGCAATTAAAAATGTTTTAAATTTACTCGATGGTCGCCCTAGTTGCGCCGTTTGACAGTCATAGACCTATGGCGTTGTACTAAGATTAGTAATTCAACATTAGATAACCATAGCATCGAACAAGTTAATGAAGCAAGAAATTTGGGAATCATGATGGACAACCAGTTGCGATATAATTCACATGTTCTTTCCATAGTTCGAAACTGTTTTTATAGATTAAAAATCCTTTATATTATACGCAGTTTTCTTAGCGAGCATACACGTATAACACTCTGTGAGTCCATCGTACTTTCTAGATTGAATTATGGAGATCTTGTATATGGGGGTCGTCTTCTATCTGTTCATCAACGCATGGTACAGAGAGTTCAGAATGCATGCTGTAGATTTTGTTTTGCAGTCACTCCTCGTAGCCACATCACACCATATCTAAACAGGGCATCTATTTTAAATATGAAATCTCGCAGGCAGTTGCATCTGTCATGTCTTATGTTTGACATAATTAAATTAAGGAGGCCCGAGTATCTGCACGAAAAACTTATTTTTTTTTGTGTCTCGCGGACTGTGTGGCATGAGGAATGCACGCTTACCGTTGGAGAACCAAAAGCACAAAACAGTAGCGTTTGAGGGCAGTTTTCGTCATCAGGCAACAAAGTGTTGGAACGATATTCCCCCACCTTTTAGAGAACTCCCAACTAAATTAACTTTTAAAAAACATTTAAAAATGCATATTTTAAATATACAGAAACTTTTATAACATTTTACCATCGCCCTGTAAGCCTTTCTTTTTCTTTCTTATACTTTTTTGCTCCCAACGTTCCCAGCTTTGTTGTTTTTGGGTCTCAAAGTTATTTTGGAATTACATTTATTTATTTGTACAGTGATATAATGAACTATTATTAAATAATTTATTCATCATATTCTATTAGTTACTTACAATTTTCATTTTCATTTTATTATTTATTAATTTATTCATATTAAATATGTGATGCAGGTCTGAAGTATGTATAATTTATATTACTTAATTTTATATTAAAGCCTTTTTGCACTCACCGTGTACCTTAGGTAATAGCTGAAAACCAATGATTTGCTCAGCTGAGCAAATATAAACATTGAGCTATGACCTTCTTGCAATATAACACACACTAGTTAGTATGAAACATTAATTATTTTCATTGCACTCATTAATTTTTAAGTTTCCTTTTTATTATATAGTTAATTCGATTTAGATGTCCTGTTTTATGCAAAAGTATTGTTTCTTTATTTTTTTTTATGTTTTTTTATTGGTTTTCAAACTTTATTTATTATTATTTATTATTTTATTGCAATAAACTGATTCTATTCTATTATATTCTAGGGTGACTAGGTGAAATTGAAAATTCGTTTAGATCTGTCAAACTGGTAAGGTCTATCGCATATTATGCACTTATGACTTTTTAAATAAGTACTGTACGAATTCTGTACTCATTAAATTTCAATGCCGAATGAAATGATAACAAGTTCATCACCAAGGAAATCTATCTTCAAGCGAATTTCGACTTACTAGCATTTAGACGATATGCCAAAATGAGCTTGTAGCGGGTCAAGATTCAGTTTTTTTGATAGTACCTAAGTATATCTACGTATTTAACATCACGTTACATATGTCATATTCAATTCCGTCTTGCAACAGCCATTAAAACAAAATACCATCTCAGATTCTAACAGTTATAAAACGTCGTAACCCCTTAACTGGAAGATATAACTCCCAAACGCGGTCTTCGCTCGATACTGAAGGGCCATTGTCGGCGAAACCTCACTCCATCTCTAGACCGACTAGACGCCCTAGACTTTTGCATTATCTAGATTGAATCGTATACTATTTAGAGTCTATTATAGTGTAAGGGATTGCTGAACGATTATGATGCAATATAAAATAATTTGTTGATTAAAACTGTAGCTACGTATAGTAGATAGACTATATATGTTTGTATGAAAGGGTGAACTATAAGTATTACGATAAGAGCAATTAATTCTGGATAGAGTTATATAACATACTGTTGAGTGCATCCATGATTGACAAAAACTTATAAAAATAAGAGAAATAAGTGTATTTTTTAAAGCCGTCCATTACATTTTATAACCATTGATTTGAAAATAATGGCGCTGCTTTTACAGCTACAGTAGTACTTTTTTAACAATCGAATACTTAATAACCGTTCCATTTCATAATTATTTTATTTATTTCGATACCAAGTTACTTAACTTAGTATTTAATTTTTTTATTTTATGTCTCTTCTAGTGTAAAAATCCGTGTGTTATCCAACAGATAATCCAGCTAAACCAGGCAGTAATCACTTTTTAAATTCCAAAGAGTTTGTAGGTACTGCATTCTCCGAGTTTTTATTACACGCGCCCCGTTGAGCGTAGCAGGTTGGTGTACTGCTCGGCATGAGGCATAGCTCAAGACATATAGCATTTAAAAAATCTAAAGTACCTAGTCCTGATCTATATTCAAGGGAGGATAATGGACATAATCCCTACGCTACTGCTACCACTATAGGTAATATGCTACCACTATATTTTGATATTGGTGGTTGCTGAATTAAGAATGAAGCATATCTTAGGGCGGGTTGTATCAAACGGTTGGTTATCGTATCATACGTACGTAACTTTTTGACGATTACATCAGATGTTTAACGTACGTCAAATACAAAGCGTTGTTTCATCACAAAAAAAACTGTTCGCCAATGTCTTTTCTCTTCCTTTCCACAATTGAATCATCATCACTATCATTTAAAATATATGAAAATAAAACAGAATCCATAATGTTAAAAGCTTTCAACCAAAGATGTCCTGCCTGTCAACTCAGTTTTCACTAGAAAGTTACGTTAACCAGTGGGTGGATGGACGGTCAACGTAATCGTTAATTTTTGACGTCCGTTATAGGTGAAACAACCCGTTTTCTAGCTTGACAGTGGTTAACGCCATTTTTAACGTTGACAGACACGTAAAGTAGTTGTGATACAACCCGCCCTTACTCTTTAACAGCTATTTTGGAATTTAACAGTACCTAATTACAATAAGCTTTAACACTGTTAATATACCAATTTGAGTAGATGTCACGAGGTTGACGATTTAGACTTGAACCCTTGAAATAATTCGAACTATGGGTACTTAAGGCACAGAATAAGTAATAGTCTTAAGGTAACTTAATAAAATACAATCCAGTCAACGCACCACATTCTCAAAGTCCAGGCTCTCTGCGATCCAGTCCCTTCCCTCCTGGAACTCCTCCTTCATGCCCATGATATACAGGGTATCCAAGCCGTCCACGATAGTGGCCCCAAGGTCTCCAGCTCCAAACACGCTGGACAAGTGTGGACGTTTGGAGATGGGCTTCAGCTCGTTCTTGCCCCACGCGTACAGTTTGTAGTTACTCCAGGCGTGCCGCATCATCTGCGAGTAAATAAAAATTTCTTTAATGTTTGTGTCTATTTCGCACTTTAGTGAAACAAGATAAAAACAAGAAGGGACAGAGTATTATTATTATTTAGAGTTAGGTACGGGACTGTTTGAGCAGCCTTGTCCGCTCGTCACACTGCGACCTAAAAGATGTATTGTGTGAGTCTTCATCTACAACTCGACGTAAAGTCCATTAGAGTATAGGAAATTTAGGATTTTCCTTATTACGGCGGTGCTCCTGATCTCTTTCTGATCCGATTGATGTTTATCAAGGTGAGCTTAGAAAAGTGCAACTAAATTATACTTGTAAATCTTAATGTTCAACACCTAACAGGGTATAAGAGCCAAGATTTGCAATTATGGCATATTCTATTAAAAGAATATATTCTTCTTTCCTACATGACGTGATTAAATTCAACCAATTTTACGGATCGTCAACGCTAGATAATTAACGCTCATCATAGTCAGAATGGTTTACATTTAAGACAAACTATGATAAAAATATTCGGATTATTACACTGGTAGCTTTAATTCATAACATTGTGAATTAAATCTACCAGAATAAAAGAAAAATTAGGTACGTATTTTCTATGCGGTAGTAACTTATTTTCTTGTTTTTCATTATGTTGACAGAAGTGAACAACAGAAGTCTTGAAGAGGTCGTCCACCGCCCCAAAATGAATAGGAAAAATCTAACTCGCTGACTAGTTTTTTTATTTCGGTTAGTCTTATCTTATTTCATTAACCTTTGTGACAAGACCTACATTTGACCCCGAGCGATGGTATGTGACTACCAAACCAGAGATATTATTACGCTGTATCAACAAACTCAGAGGTTGCAACAGCATGTTAAATCTCAAAATATTATGATACCTATTCCAATTAACCATAAAAACTCCGTTTCAAAATTCCCGTAAACCCAAGGAGTTTCCTTATAAAGAATATTTCAAACATCGCATACACGAAAAGTTAATTTAAAAACCTCCATACACACTCACTCCACTTCCTCCCAGCATCTCCAAGTATAAACAGACTAATAAAAGCCTCCTTCATCTAATGACGTGAGTCAATATTTTCCGGAGAGTCTACCGTGGACGCTCAAAGTGAGCAAGCAAACTTTTTTTTTTAAAGTATGGCCACAAAGTCCCATCTCTGGGAATAAGTTTTAATCTTGGCCGCTGCTCGGCGGGCACTAATGAAAGGATATCGGGCTTTCGTCGAGGCCATTAATTATTATTAGGTGTTGGCATCCCCGATGAAAACTCACCAATGACTTGGAAAAACTGGGGGTCTTTGCCAATTACAGTTTAAACACGCGGTTGGTTTTCAAACAACGTTGGTCGAGTGAAATTAAGCGTTTATCGGAATATTCATTTATGAGGAATAACTTTGGTTAAAGTTATTTTCGTAGTTATGTTTGCAGGGATTGTTTGGTTTGTTTTTAGCGCCAACTGTGACGGCTAACACTGTATAACTTTAAGTTATAGTAAAAGCTATATGTAAAAAATAAAGTAAATTGCATTTTTTAGTCGTAATTTTGATATTGTATTACATTTGATTTAGCAGAAATGTGTAAATAAAAGAAGTGTGAGAGTGTTTGGCAAAACGCAAAATATGTGTAAGAATCGGAAATATTTTACCAAATTTATATAAAAACAGCTATAGAAAGATCTGTGAAACAAAAAAAAACTAATCAACATTTCTTTAATTTATCTTTGTGAAATACTAAAAATATCCATTCGTCTTTTTGTTTTTTTTTTTCAAAATCAGCATGTATTACTACGACAGTCTTATAAACGTTTCAAAAAGTAGGTATTTAACCTTTTATTTGGCAACGATGCAATAAATAACATGCTCTAACTAAACAATTCAATTCAACTGTCCACCCGTCATTCGTTTTGTTACTTTCTGTGTGTGTTATGTTTCTTCTGTGAATTTAGTTTTTTATGCGGATATTTGATGCTTCATTTAACATTTGATTTACAGAAAATTTGGATTTAACGAAATCCAGAAATTGATATTTGCAAACTATGTAAAGCCGTTATATCGCTAAAAGTTGCAGAAATACTCTAATAATTCAAAGTTTAGATTGCTAAATGTCGCACATATTATTAAGTAATGTTTCTGAGAATTGTAAGATATTAACTTATGCTACTAACGAAAAACTTTGATTGTCATGGCAGCGCACATACATTGTTGTATATTAAATCAAATCATCAATGCGGTGCTTTATTGTTCTGATCCAAGAGAATGATAACAATAGCAGATTAAGTTTTTCAGAAAAATATCTGTCAATTCACTCACGTATGATATTTGTAGAGCATTGACGACCGGCTTGTGTACTTGTAACACACATTGCCTTCTATGCCAGAGGTTCGAATTCGGAAGCGGTGGATATTTGTGTGATGTACACAGATACTAACCGTCAAGTCATGGATGTTTATTTCAATTTATTTGTTATACTTATACATTCAATTTGTGTGTTTATATATATTTTTAAGTAAATCCATAACTAAAGTTCTTTCATTAACTTACTTTGGCCTTAATAATGTGGTGAAACTTAGAAATATTTATTAATTTATCCCTGCAGGATTTGAGTATAATCCCACACGTACGAACGAAGAACTACGAACATGCTTGATAAGGTTGTGCAAATTAAATATTCAATACTTAAAAGTATGCAAAAATAACGTAATAATCAACCAAGCAATTATTTATCGTTCTTCGCAACAGAAATAAGATTCTATCATATCGTCCCGGGATATTAGGTATAGTCTAGCAGAGATATTGCGAGCGACATGTGATCCAAGTGATCCAAGATAACGTTACTTTAAAGTGCTATTTCTAGGAAACTTTTTATTAAATAAGTTATTTGAAGAAAGAGGTCATCTAACTTGCTCTATACGAACGGCAGTTGATTGCGAGCTTAGGGCACTATTAGAATCACACGAAAATAATTGTCGTTGCGCTGCACATTTGGTTACGGAAATAAGTAATGCATTGGGGTTTAAATTTGTGTTTAAATTTACTGTAACTGTTTCTTTTGGTGCTTTTTTTTGCTCTTACACTTAAATATATAGAAAAGAGCAAAATGTATCATAGTTCTTACTGCATATGCACGTGTGTTAGTAATCAAAGAGCTGTTTTCAGAGGCAACAAAATCTCTGTTTTCTACGACCATGCATGAATGCAGTCGACCAGACGAATAGATATAGGTCATGAGACGATATTTACTAGAAAGACAGGTGTGTTCTGTCGACGCGACATATATAAGGTATGACAAAATACTAAAAGCTAAGATTGAAGGAAAACATATATTTTAAAAATCTAAGCTACATTTTATAATATTTAACCGCGGACAACCATAGAACGTAATCGAAGCCATCCAACTTTTGATTAAGTACTGATTTACAAAGTTTAATTTTCTTTTCCTTTGAGACATGAACATTTTTTATTTGCAAATCAACAAGTCAGTTCAACAAGTTTGGATTTTAAATGAAGTAAGTAGCCTAAATTATGACCACTGCTGGACTGTTGAAGATGTCTTTACTATGGATTTGTCCGAAATACAAATGAAAGAAATGCTTTGATAGTTGAATTAATGTGAATAGAATGGACTTAATTTCTGAGTATTTTATCGTAACCGCAAAACGATAATGCGGCTAAAGTATACAAATTCATGAGCAGTTCTCTGAACTTATTTGTTACATTGTTAACATATACTCACAGGTTGCGATGGGACTGTCATGGTATTTTGTTGTAGGTACTCAAAGGTCCAAACAAAAGACAAGTAACTTAACTTTATTAGCATGAGATCTTTTTTGACGACGATTACATACACAAATCCTGTTTAGCCCGGTTAATTAAGCAAACCCCTTCTGAGCTTACATACCTAAATGGTTAGACACATTTCAGCTAAGCAAATAACTGTCTTTTTCTTTATTTTTTTCTTATTTGTAAAGCATTCTTCACATACCTGTTTCACAAAGTCTTGCCTTGTGTTATTGTTGTATTTAGCGGTTACAGATCTGCCGATACGACTGTTCGTATTATCAGAACCGATATTAAACTCTGATAATTTGATGAGAAAGATGACCACTGCAGTCAATGTAATGGCTAAGCTTAGAAAACGCAACGAACGACGCATTTTTAAGCACTTACGTAGACTTTGATTGGTAAATTATATGGTAAACTGTACTCTATATTTTTTTACTTAAAACATCAGGGCCGTCAAAGTATGAACACGTAACACGTATCTTCTTAACAAAATATTGTTACATCACGGGTTAACGTCAACGTATAACTTGTCTGTTTATTTCGCCCGCACGTGTTACCCGTCCCGTGCGTGGTTTACAACTGGCATACACTACCGAAATATAAAGTTCTCAAGCGCAACTAATATCTGTTATCATCGTAAGACGAGTGCTCGATTTTAAACTAAATATTGATGACCCCTCTTTTTTCGCGAACTGGAGTAATCAAATCTTAACTAATTATTACGCTGATAGCTGAATTAGGACAGTCAATATTAATTGATTTACTAACATTGGTACTGCATAAAAGTACAACTGAATATTTAGAGTTGCTGTTAACTAAGTATATTGCGGTATTATTCCAACGGGCGCACTGCAGTGCTTGCTTCCCACTTCTAATATCGTAATGGTGATAGTTATTTAATATATATGGAAGTTTTTTAATATTGAACGTAAGAACTATGGACTTTAACCCTCTACTGCATGAATTATGAAAGAAGGTAAAGAAAAAAAAAACAATAATCTGTGGTTTAATAATAATTAGCAAATTAATTATAAGTACTTGGCTTCGGCCCTTACCTTTATTAATCTGCTCGGAGAGAAAATATTTTGAAAATAATAATAATAAACCATTTATTTCAGGTAATTTTTTAATTTAATGGCCTAGCGTAGATATATAACATGAAAATAAACGAAAACAAAATTTAGGCATTTACCTACTGTAAAAAGTTATTTCAGGAAGCCATATATGGCTTTTTATGCGTTAAAGTGAACAAATGCTCAAACTAAACCACCACATATGGCTTATTATGCATAGATGAATAATGGCAATTATTATGAAAAATGAACGATATCCGAATTACTGTAAATGTTAGATAATAATAATTACGTGTGGAAGCTTGCAAAACAGTTACTGCAAAACTGGATTAACATTAACAGATAGACATAATCTCGTGGGACGTTTTCGGGATACAGAAGGAATCATAGATTAACATCTCATAATTCATTGCTATATGTTGATAATATTCCTACGCTTTCAGGCCGACTTTACGAATGAATTGAAACAAAGTTGATGCAATAACTTTCTTGGCTTGGCAATAAGAATTGTTGATTATCTTGTTTTATATTGGATTGTGCCTGTGCAATTGTTATTGTTATTCTTTTGATTTTTAAAGGGAAAATAAAATAAACATAAATAAACTTCCATGCTGGACTGCTTCTCTTCCCGGGTATACTGTAAAAGTCAGTTAAGGGACAGAGGTTCCACTTATTACTTGTTTTTTTGTGGGCGATAGGCTGACCCCGGTCACTGCAATAGCCTCTCTCCACCACTATAATGCCACCAAATTGGTCAAACGTGACATAAGATGGTTTTATAACCTCTGTTCTACCTACCCCATAAAGGATATAGGCGTGAAGTTATGTATATATGTAATAAAATAAACATAGTTCTTGTAATAAGATCTGCAGACAATGTTTCACAAACCGACGCGGCATCTGTTTTAAAGATACCGTTCCCATAACAGTGAATTCATTTTCCTGTGTGACCATTATGTCAACTGTGACAGTAATTATGTAATTATGACAGTTTTTAAAAAATGTTTAATCAAGACTAAGCTCTCGTTTCCCCTCAATCTCACCTGATGGTAAGTGAAAATGAAAGTACCCAAGGCCTATAGGAAAGAACTGCTAGAGCGGTAATATTTGACGGTAGTTTTTATATGGAGGTCGCTAGCCTGTCGGGCCCTGACGGGATCCTACAGATTTGACGGCCGGCAGATGTGTTCGAATCTCGGTTGCATTTGTGTGATGAACATAGATATAATCCGTGTTGTCATGGATGTTTGTATGTATATTTAAGTAGGATATCATGAAAACGAAAAAGTCCCGATCTACTTTATGTTAAAAGGCTTCAGGGGTCAAAATTGTATTTTATCATACCTAGGTGAAAAGGATAAATGATGCGTTGACCTTAGGCGTGGACTGAAAAGGACTACTTTGTACTAATTTATTAGGTTATACAGGGTCCACATATGTATATTAGTGAATTATATTTTAATAGCAGATAAGGAATGATGAGTGGCCCTGATTTCGAATCATTAATTAAAATTTTAAAATTCTTCTCTGTGAGTGAAATTTAAGATTTTTCTACATATTACCTATGACACACACAATTAGATGAAAACGTTTTTAGTACTTTTTGTGTAGTCATAAACTGCAGATCAAACTTAAACTTTTATAACTCAGAAGAATTTTGAAATTTTGATTTATGAAAAATATTGAAAAAAAAAAATTTTTTTTTTCGTAATTATGTCCCACTCATCAGTCTTAATTTGCTATTAAAATATTATTATATGGCGACCCTATACATATCAGTTTATTGAAACAAAAAATCTTAAATGTTGAACCTTAAAGTCTTATTACTGAATAGCAATAGTTCCAGACATAGTAATATTTTTCGAGAAGAAAAAATATGGCAAAATGAAGACACTAGAACGACTCACACGAGAATTCTAAAATCGTAGCATAAAACAATCTACAACTATGTGCTCAGGTTTCAGTCTGAGATAGAGAGGAGTTATCCAAAACTCCTAATTTGAATAAATAGATGTGGGTAATGTTTCATCACATTGTAATAACGCAACTTTGGAGCAGCGCTTGCTATTTTTACAAATGAGTATAATTACCGTTGTAATAGAAAACTATGGGAATGACAAGGACTTAAAGTTAAAAACTAATAAGTACGAACGATATGTTATTGTATAGTGGTTTTCTACATTGGATCTAAATTTTTAAAAACAAACCTGGAAGCTAATACATTTAAGTGTTTACAACCAAGGATGAATTATAAAATAAAATCCCCAGACAATCACACCAACTACATGGCCCCCAAAGTAAGCGTAGCTTGTGTTATAGGATACCATATAGCGAACTAGGATGGAACCTAGAATATAAATACATACAAATAGAAACCCAGACACGGAACATTTTTTTTTCTTGTTCCGTGCGGGAATCGAACCCGCAACCACTGGCATCAGAGGCAGACAGATTTACGCCATCGCCAAAGTGGTCGTCGAATGATATTTATTGATTAAGAATGATAATTATTTTTTCAACACACTTGCTCGTAAAGTGAGCGTTATTCTATTGAATTTAGAACTATAAACTGGGCTATAAGTCACCCGTGCATAATATATTATACCCTAGTGCATACTATAATGAATCCTACAGAGTTGAATTGTACCTTTGTGCAAATTAAATGCGAGTAAACAGAGCATATTTTATTGATCCGGGTTATACATTAATTTTTTTCAGAAACAACAAAGAGGTTTTATACCACTTCAAATCCATATACATTTTTAAATGTTTACGCCTTATATTAGTTAAACAAAATTGTATATCAAACAAATTATTCACAATTTACAATAATTTGTTACAAAATATTAAAATATTTGGATTTACCACTCCAAATTAAATATTTTCATGTAAAATAGGCTGTATATGCTATACAGCCATTGACACATTTGGCGGAAAAAAAAACCTACGCGCATGCGCGAAGTTCGGCGCCATTTTTCAATCACAATTCACAGCTTTGTTATGAAGTGTGTTTGTTATTTTATGACCACGTATGTCTGTCTTTTACTCACAAGTGTGTTGAAAAACGTCGTATATAACTCGTGAGCGTTGCTAATTACAGTCTCGGCTCATTATTAAGCCTATCAAATCACAGCCTCGACTGTAATTAGCAACTTCGCTCACTTGTTACATAATATACTATTATTAAGTAGAAGTCCACTCTATAAACTTACTAAAACATCTGTCAGTAGGTATGTTTACCTTAATCATAAAAACATAACAAATATACAATATAATTAAAAAACCAATACATGGTTTTATGGTTTTAATTTTTCTCCGCCTAATTACATAAATTTAAATTAATGTAATGAAGAGGAAAAATCTATTTTAAAGTTTATTTCGTAACTGGCATTTTAATTTGTAATTTTTACGAACATAACATAAAATTCAACGGCCACTATATTAATACAAATATCGCCAAATTAAATACAGCCGTTATATTTCGGAAGTATGACTGTAGGTATATTTACTACATATTTGCTAAATATTTGCCATTAATGATAACCTCCGACTCTGACAAGAGGTTTTAACCGAAAATTTATCGAAAGACCGCAACTTGCTTACATAACATAATGCTTTATATAAAATCCCACTACTGTATTAATAATATAATTAATACTCATATAATTAAGTCGAAGTTTAGCTGTTTGTATGTGGTAATCTCAGGTAGAGTCAGGCTAACGAAAGTAGACAATGGGAGTTTTTGCAAACTTTTTATTTGGCAACTTATTCCGGTGTCACTGTTGTCAATCGAACGGTTGTTAGTGGTTTTGGTAATTAAGATTTTGTTATTTTCGTAATTTGAAAATGAAAAATAGTTTCATAATCAATGTAGTAAACAGCGATAACAGCGATACCACTGACGATTCATTCCATATAGAATTGCTGGATTCAGATTTTGATTACAATGAATAAAAATAATTATTGTATTTTGTTGATTTATTTTTAAATCTCATTAAGACTAGTTGCCTATGATTTTAATAATATATTTCTCATCAAAAAGTAGGACAGTACCAATATTGTTAAATTTTTACGATAATAAAAAAAAAAAAACAAGTATCAAGTTTGTTTAATCCATTTATTCCGTACTATTTTCGGGGTGATGCTATTTAATTCGCCACGTTTTTCCAGTCTCTACTTTCATTAGCCAGGCTAGACTATACCAATCAGGTTCCAAGAAAAGTTTAGTGCTCTACTTTGTAGCTAGATGGCGCTGTGAGAAAATATTTACAACCTAACTTCGCTTTTTAATTGAAAACTACGCAAGTGTTTATTAGATTTTAGTATTCAAGTTAGTCTTTAATTGAGGAAATGAATAAATGGCTCTGAACGACCTTCTATTCAGAGATCTACAAATATTTACAATGAATATTAAGACTTTGGCAATTACTTTTTAATGACATACAAAATGGAGTGATGTTGAATGTATTTGCCAGTGAACAAACCATTTAGATAGACATACTGCTAACGATGGGTCATAAAAATAACTGATAAGGCAAAACATGCAACGGGCTAAGGAAGCAACCAGCTCTGTATAGAACACTTTCGAAAAATATCAACCCGCGAAGATATTTGGCGTTGAACTCAAGAAAGAATGAATACCTATATAATAAGTAATAATGATAAAAATCGGTTTGACCCCAGCCGCACTGGTCAGACACCTTGAAAGGCTGGGATTCGGCGGTGGTTCGCTTCCAGGGGCCCGAGTCTGTAGCTTTGACGCACCACTGGTTTTACGCACCGATGGTAGACCATCGGGGCCATCGAGTGCATTTCGTTGGCAGTCTGTAACGCCACCGATGGTAAACCAGTGGTTCGAAGAACCAATGGGGCTTCGAGCCATTGGTATTGTGGGTTCATTCAGTGACTCATTACTTCATTCGCCTGTCTTTTTAAAGACTCGTCAATCATTCATAAATATTGACACAAAATTTATTTGTTAAATATTTAAATCTTGCTAAAGTATTGTAAAGCAATATATTTTTAATGCTTTACCATTAAAACAATGATAATTTATTTTATACCGATAATTTTTCGTGTTTGTCTACTAAAAGTTTGAAAAATAACATGTCAAGTAGGTACACTTCAGTCAGATTGACAAAGACGTTTGACTGACTGCTAACTTTAAAAATTCCCTCCACTTTGTTGTGATATTTTCATTGAATTGAATTCAAGTATTTAACTATGATTTTGGCGCAACAAGTCGACGTCCTGCTGGACTTCCTAGAGCAGCATCCAGAGCTGGCACTAGGGCACGTGAACCGCTCAGCGGAGGCACGAAGCCTTAGCACTAGGCTGTGGCAGCAATGTGCAAACTTATTAAACTCCGTATCCAGCGACGGTGCACAGAAGTCTTGGTCGATGTGGAGAACTGTAAGTTTTGAACATTATGCTACGTATTTACGCTCGTGTTCTAATATAAGGTCTTTCTGCTTGTATTTTTTCTCAGTCTACCATCTATTTTTGTACAGCCAAAGTTGCAGATACCTATATCCTTTTTTTTGTTCTATTTAAAGATATTATTTTCAAAAAACTAGATAACTAAATAAAAGGTATTATGTTTAAAACTGACAACTTTATTGTATATGGACCCAGAAAATTTGATACAAAAAGCACTAGAAGAAAATCATACCAAACAAATTAACACATTAAAAATATAATCAAAGTTTACAAATTTTTTAATAACTATTTTTTTTTTATCAGGTTCTCCTTCAGCTCTTGCTTCGGCGCGTGAGCTTTTCAACGACGTTGGACGGTTGGGAGCTGAAGCGACGATGGAGCTCCGCCGTTCAAATCAGCAGCTAGCAGATGCTATTAGAAGTTCTTCTGTGCTGCTTGCAGGGGCTACAGATAGGATGACTGCTGCCATTGAAAATGCATCTGCAATGCAGAGATAAAATAAATATATTTTATACTATGAAAGTCTTTTAGTTGCCACAATTAAGATCATATTGGCTTAGACCAGCCCTGAATGCCATCTAGATAGACACATAAATAGTTTTATAAGTACCTAAGTGTCATGATTTATTTTCATGTGTGTCTCCATTGTAAGTCCACAATCCTTCTTTGCATTGCCCGGCCTTCCAAAAGCTCTGGGTTGCTTCGGCTATGGCGTCTGGAGTTATCTTCTTCCATTAAGACATTTTCCTCCTAAATCAAATTAAATTGAGTAATTATTAAGAAGACACAAACTAAATAATAATTATAACAATCAGTATAAATAGTATTGCACCAAGTGTAGTTTTGCAGATAGGAAGCAGATGATTAAATCTGCAGAGAGCAAAACCAATTGTATGACACCAAACTAAGTTCAAGCTTTAAGTGTGCACCACACTGGTTTAGTGGAAAACCTTTCTAAGTTAGCCTGAACTGGAAATCGAACCTTGAAGTCTTTCAAATACTGCCGTGCTACCAAGACTACCAATCTTTTCCTACCAGTGGAAGTAGCTGGGCTTCCTCTTCGGCCTCCTCAGCAGTAAAGTAGCTGGCAGGTGCATTCACTTTCAAAGCAATGTTGTGTAGAACACAACAAGCTTGGGTGATCTTTCCACATGTTACTAGAGCATAATGTAAAGCACGTGCAGCAAGTAAACACCTGAAAAAAAACTCTGTTCATACCTTAATAGTTAAAACTTAATGTATTAACCGAAAGCGTGCTTTTAACACTCCAATGCAACGCTCTACTGTGTTTCGTGCAGCAACATGCTTAACATAATAATTATGCTCAGCAGTCCCCGGAGTACTATGTAATATGGGTGTCATCAAAGTCCTCCAGGTGTCATCAAGGTGGCCAGCTCGAAAATTGCCCAACCAAGAGAATTCATCTTCACCTTATAAATTAAAACAAAACAATAATCTTCAAAATCACTTAACACTCAATGAACCATTAAACAATAAATAAAAAGTCACGCACCAACAAAACTTATCTATAAACTTATTTTTTTCTGTTAAAAATAATAAAACTTTTCACAATGGTTGCTGAAACAATCGTCCCAAGATCAACTGTTGCAAAACGCACCGATGGTTGCTATCACGTGACCAAACATGTGTCAGAAATCCTTACAGACTACCAATATTTAGCACCGAACCGATGGCACGCCGATTGTTCGCGCTTACAGACTACGCAATTTAGGCAAAAGACCAGTGGTCACCAGTGGTGCGTATGACGTACGTGTGTGCGTTACAGACTGCCAAAATCGAACCATCGGCAACCGATGGCTTGTTTTAAAAGTTACAGACTCGGGCCCCAGCACGTATGCAGAAAGCGGTACTGCTCGATACTGCCCAAATAGTTCACCGGTTTCTTTCCCTCTTGCCGTGATACCCGACCGACTGGTCTTAATGTCGGGTCTTTTCCGCCGAAAGTCGTGTTGATTTTGAAATGCCGAATAATAATAATATCTTTATTTCAAACATATATTTTAGCTGAAAAGCTGATTCAACAAAAGTAGTAAATATTTTTGACTTAACGCTGCAGTTGCATACTTGATATTTGAAAACTTTAGATATAACCTACTTGGAGTGAATCCAATATGGTGAAAATAAATATTAATAGGCAGAAGTTAATACCGCTAGTCGTTGTATCGTGTTTTAAAAAGGTATCAGTTTTGTATGAATTGTGTACCAAATATTATAAACAAATTACCCGCGCGGCAGTAGCGCTGCGGCCGCGCGACCTTGTTTGTATTTTAATTCATTATCCGCACCAGCGGCTACTTTAAAGATGTTCTCATTTCTATAAACGTATCTCAGCCCTAGGTTCAAGCTAAAACATTGAAGTATTATATTTATTAGATTGTATTATTGCTTCCATGCTGGACTGGGAGCGAAAGAAAAACATAGAATGTACCGGCTGCGTATTTACAAAGGCTATACCATTAGAGTGAAAGTGCAAACTGAACTGGCTTAGCTTTTGTATGACTAAAACTTGCCGAAACCCTAATCTATTCTAGTACAGAAATTGACCGAAGTCGCGTAGACTTTGTGAGATAACTTCAATGTAACATTTCAGCAACAAAAGCTATCCCATTTGATATCGATATTTACCGATCATTAGCTTCAATTTGATATTTAAATGGCAATTGTTCTGATTTTCAAAGATAGGAATAAAATGTGCATGCATTATGACCATCGTTATTTTGATGACTTAACGTTTGACTTTTGACCATGTCGGGATTGTCCAGGGTTGACTATGATAGCTGACCAGGTTTATGGCGCTTCGCCGGCCGCTGCCGCGGCACCGCTCGCTTCGCTCGCTCGGCTCGCGCACTTGTATAACTATATGCAACCTAATATGCTCCTCCTCGCTGCGCTCGTCGTCGCACCTAACCGTACCGACTCCGCCTTCCGGTGCGGTAGCCCTTCTCGTAGCTTATCTCTTTCATCGCAATGTATATCAAACAAAGACATACCTACTTTTCATCTTGACCAAAGCTTATCTATTTGAGTGAATATGTATTATACAGTACTAGGTTTTGTCTTTGCATTTCTTTAAAAATTACAAGAGCAAAAGCTAATCCATTTCAGTCAATTTTTTTACTGAGTTAGATTAGGTATTGTCGAGTAATATGCATAAACAAAAGCTCCTCTATTAGAGTCTGACTCGTGACTCAAATAGTATAGCCTTTGTATATTCGCGTACCGGCTGCTTCTCTTCCCGGGCATACTGTAAAAGTCAGTTAAGGGACAGAGGTTTTATTGGCATTTTTGTGGGCGATAGGCTGACCCCCTGTCACTGTAATAGCCTCTCTCCATCATTATAATACCTCATTTGTGAAACGTGACATCAGATGGTCTTATAACCTCTGGTGTTCTGCCTATCCCATAAGGGATACAGGCGTGAAGTTATGTATGTATTTATGTATTGTATTTATTAGTGATTTTAAATATATAAATTAATTTCTCGCATTTACTCGGTTTTTGACACTTTCACTAATCAAGTAAAGCATACCAATCAATGAATCAAGAATTAATGATTTTACGGGAATCTGCCATATCGAAAGATTTCTTTTGTAGGGATGACAAGCTCTTGAACACAGCTTCTTGAACACAGGAGAATAAAAAATCCTGTAAAAATTTACCATTTTTATGTATTTCCATATACCAGTTCTATCACTAACTTAGATGACTACAAAATTGCAGGGATACGTTCTAGAGATATTCAAAATATTTATAACCGGCATTAATTGAATTTATTTAACACTAGCTGACCCGGCAAACGTTGTTTTGCCATATAAATAAAAAAAAAATAGATGTTGGCCGATTCTCATAGATACCGGATAAGCACAAAAAATTTCATCAAAATCGGTCAAGCCGTTTCGGAGGAGTATGGCAACGAAAACTGTGACACGAGAATCTATACATATAATATTTTATATATTAGACTAGCTGCTGCCCGCGACGTCGTCTGCGTGAACGCTATGCAGCACCAAACGCACCTACGATTATAACACTGCTAGCGTGATAATATGTAGCCTATATGTTGACCCGACTTCTTAACTATCTTCATGCCAAATTTGAAGTAAATCCATGCAGTACTTTTTGAGTTTATCCCGGAAAGACAAACAGACAAACAGACAAAAATTCTAAAAACTATATTTTTTGTTTCTGTTTCGATAGTAGATCATACCCCAAGTATTCTTTTAAAAAAATATTCAATGTACAGTTTTGACTTTCCTACCATTTTATTATATGTATAGATTAAACTGCAAAAAATTACAATCAATAAATAATTACATAATGTATGCAGTTAATAATAATTGAAATACGAACATTCCTGGGGATTTAATTTAAAACGCTTAAAGTTATGCCAATAGTACTTAATTAAATCGTTGAATGGATATTTTTTGGAAGAATTCCTGTAGGCAAAATTTAATGATCATAACTTTTAGCATACAATATGTGTTTAATACAATATAAAACCCAGCACTATTTCGTATACAAAGAAAGTCGCCAACTACGAAACTATTATCAGGAAGTAGACAGTTTTAGCTACCTCTCTTTACATTAAAATTGAGGGAGATCCGATTTAAAAATCTTTTATGTATAAACATTAAAGTATCATGCCTACTCGCCTGCCGTGCATCCCGGGTTCCAACAAATCAGTTTTAATCTTCCTAACAGAAACAATCTATTCTATACAACCATTCTCTTTGGGCTGATCATTAGATACTACCAAATAAGGTTTAGATGTCGCAGGTTCTGGATATCAATTAAAAGAAATCTCAAATAAAACCCGCACAAATTAGTAGCTCCAATGATATGATAAACAATTTGCGCAGAGCTCATAATTTCCCCGGAGGCATGTATTTCTGTACCTGAGCTTTTCACTGCTATGTTTAGACATCGAAATAAAAACTACCAACAACATAATCCTCCGCTGACAGGACGGAGGGTCATCAAACTTAGGTTCTGTATTTAATTTAAAATAAATAACACGAATTTCATCGTATTTAACGGCGGAAATTAACGATCGATCATAAACGTTCTAGGAAGTATTAATTAAGTATTGTTCTTAACGATAAACAATTAGAGCTTCAAAGAAAATAATCGTTTCAATTAAAACAATTGAACCAAAAACTTATCTGAATAAAGATCTTTCGCAGAGTCTTTATGTACTCAAAAACGTCCGAACCAGTAATAAAAGCCAACTGTTACGGAGAACTAATACAAGTCGGGGTTTCTTTGCACAAGTACGAAAAAATACAAAAAAAATAATTGAAAAAGTACAAGTAAATGTACTATACAAAAGTATGTTCGAGCGTGTGTTCGTAAAGTAAGTATTGTATCCTACCTACAATGCTAAAACCCAACCGTGCCATAATTTCTGACTAGAAGCTAGTATTTACTACTTATAGTTTATAACAGGCATGTCCAATAACACAATCAACTAAAGCGATAACCATTACAGACTTCAGGCTGCAGATTAAATCCCTTACCAAGCGGATAACAAAGCCACTAAAACAAGGCCCGTATTTGACGGCTAATAAAAGTAAAGGAGCCAACCAACAACACCACGGCTTACCAATCTCGGGTGTAATTAACGATGAGAACCGAGGACGGCGCTCGCCCGTAAATCCGGCCTCTCCAGATTTACTGTTATGGCGCTAGCAGAGACCAGGCGGCCGCATCCTCAACACATCCCCTGCGTGACTTATCGCCGTACTTCCACAAACTATCACTTAAACTACCCAGTTAATTTCTTGCAATTATTTGAAGCTCGCAAATGGAAACTGCTATTAAAACTCAACCAGTTCTAACCGCGAAAAGTCAAAAAAAACGTGCATCAATCATTTCGTGGAAGTGTCAATAATCAGGTTCGGATGATTATGTTCCCAAAGTCATCATCTCGTCAAAACAGTGAAATAATGGGCTTCGTGTTACGATATCGAATCGATACAATTTATCTTGTGACTATCAGTTTTGGACGCACGTCAGCATGGCGGGGCGCGTACTCGGAAATAATGAATGGATTTCGAAGATGTCCGCTGTTTAAACAAACTAGGTATATGTATTCAAAGCTTAGGGCTTGTAAATAGTTACGAAATGTCGTTTAGTCTTCAAAATATATTTTATAATAATATATGTGACATTGGTTAGTATACCTATAAATAATACAAGGCATAAAATGATGAAAAAGCATGTCCAATTTTCCTACGAAATACTGTAAACCGAATACAAATCTGACATATTGAAAATACTAAAACCTCTACCCCGAAAACTCATCTATCTTCAATTTGTGTTAATGGACAAAAAAATACCTTTCAGCTTTTCAAATATTCGAAAGCTGAAACATCGGCGGCTCGTTCACAAATCCTGACAACTTTTAGAACGGGACACTAAGTTAGTTTCAAAGCTATTACGGTTCATAGAGAGCTGATTAATTGTGATTCTCGGATGGCAATTACTTGGCTAGCAGCGGTGCCAGTAGAGGGCGTGCTGGTGCTAAGGCGTAATGAGGGCCACCCCTGTAACACAAGTGTCAAATTGAACCGCTCGCTGTCATTGATCGATGGCACCGCAGGCCAGGACAAGCCGCGCTTGTTTTAATTTCAAAGCCAAATATTTAAGATTACTTTGATTTCGATGAACCTTAACTGAACGTCGTTTTTACTGGATTTCGTTACTTTAAATTATTGTGTACGTTCTAAATGACGGCCCGTTGCCTGCAGACACATGAAATCTGGCTAAAGCTGTCTTTTGTTCTAAATCATTATGAAAAGTGAAACTTATTTTTCTATAGAAAACTTTAAAATGCAATAGAACTAGAATAAATAAATTAAGAATTCAATTAAAATCATACTTATACTTAAGAAAAAAAACAAATATTTTTGGGTATTTTGCTATCTGTATATTGTGTGGAAGCTATCTGCTATAAAAATCAATAATATAGTGACACAATAGGTTCTATTCGTAACATACCCGAATCCGTCCCCGATAATAGTGTCCCATTACTACACAAACACGTGAACTACCGACTATCCCTACAGACACAAACGAATCAAGTCTCCGTAAAATTAAAAATTACCAAACAAAAGACTGCCGAAAAGGGCACACAAACCAAGAAAAGACATCGATTAGAGAGACGTTTTTCCATCTCGGCGATTTAATTTACCAGGGCTGTGTCTGAGCTCCAAATTGAAATTGATTACGACCAATAGAAAGGCGATTTGGAACAAGTGGGAGCTACTTACCTGCGAAATTTTCTGCAAATTGTTATATTCCACGAGCGAATCATTATTTCACGGTAAGTGACCTTGGGTATTGTTTAAATTTGAATATAAGTATTGTTTTATATCAATGGAATCGTAAGTACCTAGACAATCGCACGTTTACATTAAGCCGCTAGACATCTCAACGTCAGCAGGAACTTTATTTGATTAAAATATCGATAAAATAGTGTAGCTTATTCAAGGGTTATAAATAAGTATTTCTACCTAACAGTAACTCTAGTCCGAGTTCCGACTCGTCTGGGCGGTTGCGCTGAAACTTCGCACGAAAAGCCTGAAATGCGACATAAATTACTGCCTAGATCAAAATCGCCTTTTAGTGATAAGGTTGCTCAAATTGATTATTTGATGTTTGAAATTTATTCTGTTTTTTTTTTTAATGGCAATAATGTATTATTGGGTTATATTGTACCAGAAGCAATAAGACGTACACTTTTCGCAACTTATTCGGTTGCAACAAGGTTCAAATTTAAATGAAAATGTATTCATCTTATTAAGCGTGACTGTACATACGAGTAGGTTGATAACAAATAATAGAATCAGTTAACAGCATAGGTTATAAAAATTATGCAACGGATAAATAATATTTATGAGTTGGGAGTTAATAGCTGTGTTCACTACACCAATATTTAGCTATACCGAGATTGAAATTCTACATTACTTTTCGTTTCTTCACGAAAGCCATCATTATGAACTTTTTCATGGCTTTATAAGAAAGGTAAACTTTAATGGATCCGGACCCCTCTAAATACGTATGAAAATATTTTTTTATATTGCCTGAAATTTGTTTTAATATTTTGATCTTTATTTAAAACAATATAAGGTATTTAGAGTATTTAAAAAAACACTTAGTTCATACATCACAGGTGTGTCCGATTTTTACGCAAACTGTGCTAGGTAATATTAAAATTTAAAAAATATTAATTCCTAAAAACTTGATTTCAACCCTAGAGGCGTTAGGAATGAAATGAGCCGTCAAAAGCAAAGCGTGGGCCGCAGTCCCGGGTACTGTTTGAGTTTTTCACTAATGGAAAATCTGCATAACGGGCCGCACCCCGTGATTCGATTCGAGCGAAACACGTACCCGCGTCGAAAGTCCTTAATGGACCGCCTATTCCCAGCCGGCTCCGGCGATATCCTTTATCAACAAGCGCGCTAGTGCCTTATACAACTTCTTCCGTGCATAAAACGAGCGACGCAATCGATACTTCGTCACTCGCGAGCGATACCCGATAACTGCCCCGCGATTAAACTACACCTGCTCCGTAACACGATATCGCCTAAAATAAAACCCGTAATCCTTATCGCAGGAAAACCTTTAGATAGAATAAGCCAAAAACCGAAACAATATTCGAAACAGATTAATGCTCACTTTTTGTTAGAAAGAAAAGAATATGTATTTTTTTAAATGTTGCTTTTTCATTTCTATCCTGTTCTCGTATTTCGTAGCTATTGTGATCGGACAAAGCGTTTTTTTTATTACGCGCTGTAGCGGCTCGAAAAGCGAGGTCGAATCGGAAAATATTTGTGATTGAGGTTAGCTCTTCCCAACATTTATCTTTATCATGTCAACGGTTCGGCGAAAAGCCGCACCTATCTTACTAATCATAACAAACAACCGCTCTGAGAGTTAGCTCAAATTTGCTGGAAAATTAAATAAATAAAAATGGATTCGCTTTAGCTTTTCCCGCTGAAATCCGAGGAAACTCAGAATGATCATTCATTATGAACGTGGAACAAACGTGGGTGGGTTTGAGATGAATTCGCTGACGGGCTGGCCATTTGTTCTTTACTAAACAATAAAACGGTATTTTTCGGAGCGTTGAGAGAAAGAGAAATGTAAGTGAGGGCGTGCAGGGTACTTAACGTGCTAGACGCCAGGTGCGGACGGAAAGAAATATTTCAGTACTTCGATCTTTCGGTGCCAGCGACCGCTCCAAACTTACACACGTTCAAACAAACTCGCATTAAAGAAACTTTGTCCGATCAAAAGGGGTTGTAAGTTTTTGCATAATTATAATATTCCTTTTTATTCGCGTACTTTTATGTTGATTAATGGCGGGTTTCAATATCATGAAAACTGTTTGTTTTGCCTACGTACAATAGAATTCACTACCAAAATGCCTTCCTATATTCAAAATCTTGACATCTAAACCACTGCTTACGAACTGCTTGACTGTAATGGGTTGCTAGGTTACATTTGACCATTTACAAAATAAGTCATTTTATCTAGCCAACGACTACGTACCCAGTTACTAATTTAAACCAATGAGCTAAAGGTGGCATGGCGGTCTGCTGCGGCCAATAGCGAAATAAGTTTTCATTACATACGACCAATTACAGAATAAGTAATTTTATCTAGCCAACGACGACGTAACAATTTATAAATTTAACTTAATATCCTATCAAATATCTGTCATCATATCAATAATCCAGTTTTCTCTTTCTAACTTATCTATAACAGTTTTTGAAAAAAAGGACGAGTATTATTGAATGACATAATTTATTTTTAAAATATTTACTTTGACGTCATAAAAATGTGATTTAACCAAAATAAATCAAAGAAATTGCGTTTTACGTAAGGAATTAAAGGCAATTATTAAAAAGCTCTAAAAATATACTATAACTAGCTGCTGCCCGCGACGTCGTCTGCGTGAACGCTATGCAGCACCAAACGCACCTACGATTATAACACTGCAGCTAGCGTGATAATATGTAGCCTATATGTTGACCCGACTTCTTAACTATCTTCATGCCAAATTTGAAGTAAATCCATGCAGTACTTTTTGAGTTTATCCCGGAAAGACAAACAGACAAACAGACAAAATTCTAAAAACTATATTTTTTGTTTCTGTTTCGATTGTACATCATACCCCAAGTATTCTTTTAAAATAATATTCAATGTACAGTTTTGACTTTCCTACCATTTTATTATATGTATAGATATATTTATCGAATAACAAAACATATCAAGAATAAATTGAATAAGTTTATACATTTATTTAGTTCAAATATCATACAAATAATTTGCGAATGCGTGATATTCTATAAATCACGTGACGCCTAGTTTATTGGAAGAACGTCATGTAAAGATGGCCCATGCTTTTGAGAACTTACAGCTTGTAGCTAATAGATATTGTAAAACGTTATTTTTTTTCTACCAGTTTTGTACCTGTATCGGTTACCAGTCAGTTGAATGTTCATACCAGTCAGTTGAATATTGAAACCCACCTAAAGTGGTACACGATTAGATTCTTTTTAAAATAGGTTTAGGGGAAAACAAGATTGACAGTTTTAAAATGTGAATCAAGAATCATTTCTGACGTTTGATGGGCTTGAAAGGTAGTTATGTAGTTAGGTAGTTTATGTTTACATATGTTTCTACCTTCGCTAAGTGTTTCATTATGAATAAGACTATTAATAGCTAGCATTCAAAGAGAAAACGCTTCCAACTTTATGCGGCCTTGCCATCTCTTATACGGCTGCATAGCGTCGAGAAAACTAATAATAAATACATTTTCAACATTTGCCAATACTCGACTGTTTTCTAAGGCTTTCGCGGTAGAAAGCGACAAACTGGAGGAAATGAATTACCTCTTGAGGAACTGTTTTAATTTATTAACTCAAGAGAATTGCATTTCGAGTATTGAGTTCAGTATTCGTTTGCAACCAGCATGGCTGGAATAAATATTAAATAAATGCATGCACATAGCAAGAAACATTTTTTTTCACATAAATAATCTTAGTAACTGTAACAAATGAAAAGGGCTACTTCAGCTTGCCTCAGGTGTCTAAATCCAATATAAGATATTCTGTTAAACTTACAATTTCACACAACATGATGTCAACAGTACGATGTTTGCTGTCTCTATGATACAATGGCATATGAATTAGATGAAGCCTTTGGAGTTTTGGGATTTCAGTTAAGGTACCGTATTAAACTGAATTCATTTGTTGGTACCTTCTTACTTATTATAGGATCGCCAGGTAATATATTTTTTTCCTTTTACATAATATAACATACATTTTATATGGGAAGATCGTTTTCTAACGACTTTCACCCGCGTTCACTGTATTGCAATGAAACAATACATTTGACAAATCTGCATTGTAATACGAACACATATATGTTCAATCAAGATAATATCTCGATATGTCGAGACAATTCCATAACAAACGTACAGCTCGGTATTTTTTGTTTGTATTCTATGTTACGAAAAGTGGAGAAAAGTGATCATAAGACTAAGGTGATCCACGTTCATCCACGAAAAACCTATTCACTCGACTAGAAATATAGATTGCATTTTTAAGATACGAACGATTGAGCTCAGTACTCAGACATGTCAGTTTGTTTTCTTATTTATTTTGTCCTCAAAAAGATCACCTGAAAACGTTTATTCAAAGATTTCAAGATGTCAATGCAAGCACAACTTACCCTGGATCAAGTCTAATAAAACAAGTTTACTTTCTTAAATAAAATTTTGTTTCTTTTGATTAAAAGTACAAAAAAGTTTCGGTTTATTTTAACTTATAAAGAAAATGATCTTAATTTGATTCTGTTTTCAGAGTTATGATATTAAATCGGTTGGCAGGTGGGCTTCTCTATTTTTTTATTATTTTTAAATTTACGGACTCTGAGTCGCAAGGGTTTCAGCAGGCGCTCTCTTGGTCCTGGGCTCGATTCCTACCTGGACAAGACCTTTCGGTTCGGCCTGGATCGTTCTTGAATGCATATCTAATAACACTATGACACGTGATTGTTTTAAGCTTTTAATCAGTTAATAGAATCAAACATTGCGTATGAAATTTTTTTCCGCAATGCTATGTTAAGAAAAAATTTGACAAGACATTGCTTTGATCACACTCATACTTACTTCTTAATGAGAGCACAATACATTTTTCTTTGTAATGCGTCATTGTATGTTTGTTTAATTACTCTTTTCAAACAGATAGATGTATTTATCATTTAATTAAATGCCATAATTGGCACGGATTTGCCAAAAACCTATGACAATATTGTGAAAGTATTTTTATTTTAAATTAAATTTTATCCCGTCGTTTTGAAGTTTAAAATATTTTACGAAAAAGTAATAATGACCTATTGGTGTAGTGGTAACATACATTGCCTTCTATGCCAGAGATCCTGGGTTCGAATCCCGGCGGCGGTGGATATCGGTGTGATGAACACAGAAATTAGTCGTCAAGTCATGGATGTTTACATGTTTATTTAAGTTTATTCTAATAAAAAATATGTATTTATTCAATATGTATGATTATATATTTCTTAAGTATATCAGTTATCTAGTATCCCTAACACAAGTTCTTCAAGAAACTTAATTTGGGCTAGATAATGTTGTGTGAGTGTCAGACATATTTATTATTATTGTATTATTAATGAAGATAAACCATGACAAAATTGATACATAATTAAACTTCGATCATTAAATTGATAAATCTTCATGCAATGAATCATATAAAAATGTATTATCTTAAACGTTTCGTGTCAGACAGTATTTCAAACAATCTGATAATTTCAACAAATCCTCAACTGTAGTATAATCTAAGATATTTTCAACTGACTTCCAAAAAAGGAGGAGGTTCTCAATTCGTCTGTATGTTTTTTTTGTGTTTTTGTTACACGATATTTCGGACAATTATGGATAGATTTTAAAAATTCTTGTTTCATATGATAGAGGATACTCATAGTTGGTCCCATATCAATTTCATTGAAATCCGTTGAAAATGTCAATGAAAATTCATTGAAAATTTAAAATTTCTGAAAAAATATGTATCAGTTCGGAGAATGTTTACGTGGATGACATTATGACTCAGCCATAGTTTTGACGTGAAGTCGGCTTTTTAAATGCTCTGCATTCGTTGATTATTAATCATACCTATAAACCCTATGTTCTATTTAAATAACTCCGACATTGTATTACCAACTAAAATTTTCAATATTGCATTTGATACTAGCATATTCAAACCAATATTGTAAGTAGCTACTCCATTATCATATCTGTGCTCAGAATATGTGCTATAAATGCAATGAAGTCAACGCTAGATTAAATCTTAATGTTTTCGAAGTTCCCTCTATTAGGTAAACCTTAATGCTCCGTAGGTACGTAATTTGCATTATAAATATAGTTTGAGTGTTATTTTATTTATTTTTGGACTTAGGAAAATATTGAGTAGGTACCTAGGTAATTTAAACAAGGCTATCATATAAGAACTTACTAAGTAGATAAGTGGGTGTTTTCGTTCAAATGTATAGACATATACATATATGTATTACTGTTGAAACATGTACATAATCTTACTAATATTATAAATGTGAAAGTTTGGATGTATGGATGTTTGTTCCTCAATCACGGGAGAACGGCTCAACGGATTTGGACGAAATTTGGCATAGTGATAGTGATAATTTTTATCCCGAAATTCCCGCGGGATTCGAAATTGCGCGGGAACAAACCGCACGCAACAGCTAGTACACACATAAACCGTATTGTATAAAAAAGGCATATACTATTTCTGTTGTGACTTAAGAGTGTTTCATGGTTGAATTCCCGTGTTTTGTAAGTATAGTCTAATACACAAAGGCAAACCTTACATATTCAAAAGGTTAGAAACACGTCGATAACTTAATTAGGAATTTGAGTCAAGCTAACGTGTCAGCTCATTATTAGCTTCCCGCGGTTTTGCCCGTGTAACTTTCGTTCCCTGTTTGAATTACCTACCGATAACCTTCCCAAGAATTAAGATTATAAAATGCAAAGTATCAAAAGTGTATTCGATTAGCACATTAAAACATTGAACACTTCAGTTTTACTATCTTATAATATATACGTACTGTTGATTAGCACCGATACTAATCTATAAAGGAGATTCCCTAACACCATAACGATCATTTTAACAGTCACGTTTACTAATAAAACATAATATTTTTACATAGACTGGACGTTTCGGAAAGTGCACTTTTCTTTATTCAAAAACCGCTATTTCGATCCTGCGAAGTTAAGTTAGCATACCGCACCTACGTTGAAAGACGGATATCACTGTATTGTGTACCGAGTTTGTTAAATTTATAAATGGTTGCATGTTAACCGCACTATACCATTCACAGGGTTACTCGAGGTGTGCCCTGATTGCCAGTGTGAAATAAAAAATACAAATACAAGTAAATAAAAATACAGTTTTCTACTTTATTGCCAGGCCTTGACTCTTACTTCAAACATATGATAGCAGTTATAGTGATAATAATGATTATTATCAGTGTTATCAGTAACTTCTTATACTAATATCAGTAATTAAACTACTTATATTCATTTTTTAATTGAAGTAGATACGGTACAAGTTATTTTTAAGATTTGCATACAGCTACTATTTTCTCTACATAGCTAAAATTTCGTTAGCATCTTATAGTCAATCAGTTCAATCAATTCAAATTAAACATAAACAGAGATTGCCAATTGCATGACCTACAATTTGACTTATTTACAAAACGAATTCTAAAACAATGTAATACAATTTCATTGAAAAAAACTTAGCTCTTACAACAACGGGTAGGTCCGGTTTCTCGGAAAGCTGATTGCAATATAATAAGCTTGGGAACATATTTTACACTTAGATATTCTAAATCAAAGCGTCGAATTCGGTATTAAATTCTTTCAGTTTAGGTTGTAATAAGAATAACATTATCAAAAACATAAAAGTTCAGGCACATAAAGTTAAATAAACTAAAAAACGTGCCTTATTAATATCTATGTTCATCATATGAATATCCGCCTCTTAGCCTACGCCTTTAAGGAACCCGGGACCTCTAGTTTAGAAGGATTGCCTCTACACTAAACAAGCCGCCAAAATTGTTGGACATAATTATACTCACACAGCGCTATCTAGCCCTAATGTTAGCACACTTATTTTATACGCGCTACACAACGGATAAACATACCTACTTATACAATTTTTTTTTTCGTAAATTCTTAAATATCATACTTAAGACACTCAGACCAATGAAAACAAACATGTTATATGCACTCGAATATTTGCATTGTGCGGGAATCGAGCCCGCCACTACTGGCGTCTGAGGAAGAAGAAAGCGGTCGTCATTAATAAAAAAAAAATCTAGTTTTTATGACCGTGTCATCATCATCATCCACAGCCTGTAGACGTCCACTGCTGGACATAGGCCTCCCCCAAGGTCTTCCACGTCGCTCGGTCCCGCGCCGCCCTCATCCAGCGTTTACCGGCGACTTTGACCAGGTCGTAGGTCCATCGTGCGGGGGGCCTGCCTACGCTGCGTCTCCCAGTACGTGGCCGCCACTCGAGAACTTTTCTGCCCCACCGGCCATCTGTTCTGCGCGCTATGTGCCCTGCCCATTGCCACTTCAGCTCTGCAATCCTTCTGACTATGTCGGTGACATTGGTCAGCCTGCGAATCTCCTCATTCCGCAGGGAAACTCCGAGCATGGCCCTTTCCATTGCCCGCTGAGCAACTCTAAGCTTATTTATAAGGCCCATAGTTAGCGACCACGTTTTTATGACCGTGTGATAGTAAGCAATGTAAAGAAGCAATGGTGACATAGCTCGCCCGCTACAAAGCAGGCCGCACCCGCGCCCGCGCCGCTCTATTTGCGGCGGACAGGGCGCGCGGAAGTGAACGCGGGCGCGGATCGCTAACACCGGCGCATTTCCGGAATAAAACCTCATATAAACCGGGTTTTGTTCAATAACACAATTCGCAATCCGCCTCTATGTAAAACAAAGCATTGTTTTTAATATAAAGCGCTTATTCTGATGCGAGCCATTATTATACGGGATGTTACCTACATCCTTCACGTGAAAATCGTACGTATGCTAAATGCAATTTCCGAAAGCTTATAAGTGGAATAAAGGTAGTTTGCAATGGTTAGACGGCCATTATTTTACCTGAAACACCTGTATGGCTCGTAAATTGAGCTGGCCGTTTGTGGGGAGTACCTGTATTTTGGAGGTAAAATCTGAAAATTTATGTAACGGTGTCGAAGATGCAGACTTGTGTTTTGAGAAGTTATAACAGCTGCATTCCGAATTTTCCGTGAACACTTGAGTATTTATCATACAGCTAAATCCTTTGTATTTACAAACAATTGGTGACAACATTATTTAACAAAGCTAAGGTTTCTATTGACAAACTTTCTAAATTATGTGAAGACATATTTTCTAATATGGACTGAATATAACAATAGATCGCTGCATATTTTCACACTTCATATTTTCGCATAGATATGCTAGTTTGAGTAAGAACAAAAGTACTTACCTATTGTTAGTGTTTCGTTTATTTTTAAGATCAATAATCCAAATCTTTTGATCTTACCTGAAAAAGGAAAACAAATATTATTATATCACCCTGAAATATTCCGTTTAGAAGAACGCACTTCCCTTGCAAGCTACAAAAAAAAATCTAGCAATCAAAAAATAATCCTCGAAATGCACCGGAAAAAGCCGAATCTAAGTTGCGAGGAGCCGTTAAGTTTATCTTTTGTGTAAACTTTCATTGAAGCCGCTAAGCTGCCGATTTAAAGCTTAGACCCAGCTTAAGTATGAGGAGAGCTGCATTTTGGAAGAAACTCAAAGTGCAAGTAAGCGGACCGACTGCATTCAGGGGTTTTGTTCATAAATAACACGCTGCGGAAACTTTATTGTGTGCTTATTTACTTTAAATTAAAAGCTGCAAGTTTGTTTCGTTCAGAGGTGCTTGAACCAGGTTTGTTTTATGTTTCCAAACTTGCGCTAAACTTTTGATGCGGTCTTCGAGTTGTTGGAGAATTACTGTTAAATTATATTTCAGTTTTTTACTAAGTAATTGATTGATACCTAAATACGGTAGATAGAATTAAAAATTAATGAGTAGGAGGCTTTTGAAATTAAGCTAAACAGACCTTAAGCGAATAAAATCGTGTACCTACCTACTTTAAAATTGTGAGTTATAGTTTCAAATTTGAAAAGGTGTCAGTCAACTAATCCGAATAACTTCCGATAGGTACGCTGAAAGATCCTGATCTGGCGATGTATTCCAGTCAATTACGTGATGTCAATTATATGAACAACCAATTGCTTTTAAGACCCTTGTGTCTTTCAATTTTAAACTTATCGATACTTCGTATTTAAACGTAAAATGCAAGTTTAGTCCTTGCAATAAAAAACAGCACACGTATATGAAAAGTTAAGGAAAGCTGACTCTATAGATACTCCAGTGAATTCTACCTACAAGGTAGTTAAGGATGCGTTTCCGAAAAGGCTAGGTATCGAATTCTACTACTACATGTATAAGATTCACGCACACAAGCGTGCCGTGAAAAAGACGAAAGGTTTTGAACAGTTTTGATACTTTAGTTTTAAATATTTGCAAATTCTTTTATTAAAACGATTAAATTGGGTAAGATTAATTAAAGTGCTCGGAAAGTTTGAGCTCGTTTTATTCTTAACGATAAAACCTCACCATCGAACCTGATGAGCTGGTGGTACACTCGAGGGCTTCTACTGGAATTCCTATTCCTAGGCATGTCATGTCCAGGTTTTCATATTTTAAAAGAAATAATAAAATTTATGGACAAAGGATAATGCAAGTGATTGGGCTCCAAAAAAAAAGTCATTGTGCAGGGATGAGATGAAAGTCAGATTATAGATTAGACACATGTCATTCATATTTGTTAGGACGCTA
Source organism: Stenoptilia bipunctidactyla (assembly GCA_944452665.1). Taxonomy (NCBI): domain Eukaryota; kingdom Metazoa; phylum Arthropoda; class Insecta; order Lepidoptera; family Pterophoridae; genus Stenoptilia; species Stenoptilia bipunctidactyla. The sequence continues at coordinate 18,893,365 of OX101728.1, forward strand.
AAAAAATTAGCCCTGGGAAAAAAAAGATATGACCAAAAATACATTTTGCATTTAATAGAATAAAAATCGTTTTCTTTTATGATACAGAAACTGAACGCTCGTAGATTTCTACGAGTGTATTCGTATAACCTTTACAGCCATTGACTACGAAACTAGTGAATATTGTAAATAAATACGATTATCGGCAAAAAAAAAGTGCTTGTGTGATCCTTATAAGTACCTAATGGGTTGGCTACACAGTTGTAAACCGCGATTAGTTCGTCTCTTTTCTTAGTATAGTGACTTCCCTTCTTATTATCGTCGACACACAAAAGAGATGTTATTATTAATCTGTCTCTTTTCTTACTATAGCGAACTTTTTGCGGCACTGGTTCGGCGACATTGGAAGCACGGTTTACAACTGTGTAGCCACCCCTTTTGATTTGATTTGTCTTTTTTCTTACTTTAGCGATGTCTCTTATACGGCACTGGTTCGGCGACATTGGAAAAGCAGTTTACAAATGTGTAACCACCCCTTATGAAATAATGGTATGTATGGTTCATCTAATACTGCCGTTTAGAATAAGCTAGTATGTTGCTATAAGTGGTTAATAAAGTCTAATAGTGGTTATATAATTATTACAACTAGATTTCATTAACGCTCTCTATCTCTTTCTCGGAGCACATTATTAGCGCGCATTGTCCATTTTATTCGAAACATTTCGGGGTTCGAGTCGAAAGTCGAACTTCTTTTATGATTATGATATTTAATTGTATTGTTAATATGAATCATGTGTTTAAAAGTACTATTCCTTTTATAATTTATGATGTCTGTTTAATTGTACTGAAATAATGAATAACGTCTTCAAAAATAGTACTTATTTTATGTTTAAGAACTCTTACCAATGGTAATGAATGAAATAATAAATCATGTGTTTAAAAGTCTTACTTTTTTCATTAACGATAACCACTTATACCAACACATTAGCTTATTCTAAATGGCAGTATTAGATAAACCATACATACCATTATTTCATAAGGGGTGGTTACACATTTGTAAACTGCTTTTCCAATGTCGCCGAACCAGTGCCGTATAAGAGACATCGCTAAAGTAAGAAAAAAGACAAATCAAATCAAAAGGGGTGGCTACACAGTTGTAAACCGTGCTTCCAATGTCACCGAACCAGTGCCGCAAAAAGTTCGCTATAGTAAGAAAAGAGACAGATTAATAACATCCACTGACCTCTATATTTACCACTGGACTGGCGGCTGTCAAAGTGCTTTTGTGCCCGTTTGATAATCGCCATTTTGGCGCTGTCGGGCGTTGCGAGTGTCCGTGGTACTAAAACTAGTCGCTTACAATATACACATGTCCTCATTCTTGATAACTTTTATATAATGCTTATAACAATAACAACATAAAATTCGAATTAATATTTAAAAAATATAAAATCACTTAACAATAAGCAAGCACTTCTCTGGCGGCCACTTGCAATATACGTCAAAATTAGTTCTGCGGACACTCGCTACTCGCTAGTGGCGCTTCAAATAGGCACAAAAAAATAGCTGTCAAACTTACGGAACAGCCAGTCCAGTGGTAAATATAGAGGTCAGTGATAACATCTCTCACTGCTGTCTCGCTCGACGATAATAAGAAGGGAAGTCGCTATACTAAGAAAAGAGACGAACTAATCGCGGTTTACTACTGTGTAGCCAACCCATTAGGTACTTATAAGGATCACACAAGCACTTTTTTTTACCAATAATCGTATTTATTTACAATATTCACTCGTTTCGTAGTCAATGGCTGTAAAGGTTATACGAATACACTCGTAGAAATCTACGGGCGTTCAGTTTCTGTATCATAAAAGAAAACGATTTTTATTCTATTAAATGCAAAATGTATTTTTGGTCATATCTTTTTTTTCCCAGGGCTAATTTTTTTGGCGTCCTAACAAATATGAATGACATGTGTCTAATCTATAATCTGACACTCATTTCATCTCTGCACAATGACTTTTTTTTTGGAGCCCAATCACTTGCATTATCCTTTGTCCATAAATTTTATTATTTCTTTTAAAATATGAAAACCCGATTCCACCAAATCTGACCGCCTATAGATTTCAGTTCCTTGTGTCCTGTTCAGTTCTTTTAAAATATGGTACCTTCAGCTCCCACTACCAGAACTGGTGGTAAGGTCTCGTCCTACGCATCAAAATGAACCCAAACTCGATATAACTAGCTTTACCCGTCTAGGAGTACCAATGGCACCTCGAGGTATACCTTCAGCTCCCACTACCAGAACTGGTGGTAAGGTCTCGTCCTACGAATCAAAATGAACCCAAACTCGATATATCTAGCTTTACCCGTCTAGGAGTACCAGTAGCACCTCGAGGTATACCTTCAGCTCCCACTACCAGAATTGGTGGGAAGGTCTCGTCCTGCGAATCAAAATGAACCCAAACTCGACATGCCTAGCTCTATCGGTCTACGAGTACCAGTAGCACCTTGAGGTATACCTTCAGCTCCTACTACCAGAACTGGTGGTAAGGTCTAGTCCTGCGAATCAAAATGAACCCAAACTTGACATGCCTAGCTCTATCGGTCTACGAGTACCAGTAGCACCTTGAGGTATACCTTCAGCTCCTACTACCAAAACTGGTAGTAAGGTCTCGTCCTGCGAATCAAAATGAACCCAAACTTGACATGCCTAGCTCTATCGGTCTACGAGTACCAGTAGCACCTTGAGATATACCTTCAGCTCCTACTACCAAAACTGGTGGTAAGGTCTCTTCCTTCGAATCAAAATGAGCCCAAACTCGATATACCTAGCTTTACCCGTCTAGGAGTACCAGTAGCACCTCGAGGTATACCTTCAGACCCCACTACCAGAACTGGAGATAAGGTTTAGTCCTAACAAACATAATGATTCCAAGTTTCCAAATTCAATCCTAATCATAAAAGGTTTTGTAATTTTTTTTTTTTTCAATAAAATTATATTATTACCTTTTCAACTCAGTTCAGAGAGCGTCAAGTATCGAGACTTGTTTGATGTAATAAATTGTGTATGTACATCGATGTTTCTTAGCACGAAAAATAACTCAAAAGCGATACAGGTCCACTCTCGACAGCGGCTGAGCGCAGACTGAAGATATCTAGTTTTTGTTTGGAATGATATTGACATTATTTGCTAAAGTATAATAACCCTTACCACAGTGTGTTAAGATTTACGCATTTATACAAACATGAAGAAAATTACGTTTTTGTTTTTTTTTTTTTTTAAAGGGTTTTTAGTAGTAATTTCAAAGAAAAAAATGCGTATTATCAAAAATGAACATGTCAACCATCGAATAGTATTTTTTTTATTCATAAATACTTGTGTTTTCATACCAAAAGTGGTACCGTAAATTGGCTTAAAATCGTCATTTTCGTGCGACGAGGCATCGCAAAATTAGTTTTTAAGCCACAAAAACAAATTTATTTATATTATTTTTATATAATAAATGGAGATGAAAGTCTTATCTATCTATTAGTACTTGTAATTATACTAAACTTTGCGCCATTTTATCACAATATGTACCAGAAAATACCCTATTTTGAAGATTTGCGGAAACGCGTCCTTAAATGAACATTTTAATGAAGTCTGTATTAGTGTTCGCAGTATATAAAGAGCGACATTACACGACATACACCTTTAAATTACCTCAGGTTTAGGTACTCACATAACCCGGTGTCGTGCGAGAGCGCATAACTAATTCCATTAAAAATACACAATCGGTACGCTCCGGTGTGTTCACACGCAAACACATAAATAACATTACCGGGGATATCAACAATTCAGATAGATGTCTGTCTTGTGAGCAAACCGTTTTGTAGAGGGCTTCCAACCATTTGTCAAATTAGGGTACGCTATTAAGGTATGGTCACCGTCGAAAGTTGCTATTACAGCCAAACAGGGAACTTCTTAGAGCCTTATCACAGTGGTTTTCAAAATTCAACTTCAATTTTCGCTCCCAATATCAGTTCCTTTAAAATAGAGATCTGTATTTCGATTTCGATAATCTAATATCAAGGATTGAGATTTAATATTGAATTCTATAGATAGGTATATTAATTGCATGACTCCAATGGTCCATAATAAAAACACCTATCTTGTATGAGCTTTGTCATAGCAACTAAACAATGCCTTGACATCTATTATGTACTATGCAGCAATCTTGAGATAATAGTTGATTGAAGTAAATATTGAAAGCTTCCATCAGTCACTTTAGAACAAAACATCAGTTAATTGATATAACACTCACTATTCATTTCGTTTTTTAAAGCCGAAGAAGTAGTAATAGACAACACCAAGACATTGGTGGATAATGGGCGATGATTATCTTCATAACCGAGAGACGCACACTTTTCGACGGAGGCCGCCCCCAGGATTCGTCATGTCGTCCGGACCCGCGCCGCCCTCATCCAGCATTGGACGTTCGAAAAGTGTATAAAATTACCTACTACGAACAAAAAAGTTTTCATTTTCATTCATTTTCAATTTTTCTAATACAATGTAAGCAACGTTTTTTAAGTGTAGCTACTACCTACTTCTATAGATATACAAATCCGAATATCCATGTCACTATATTTATTTATTTACCTTTACGGAGCACCTTGCAGTCCAGTTCATGACGTGATAAAAAAGTTAGTTGAAAAGACGAATGAAAAGCGTTTATAAAATTGAACATCACGAGCAACTGCTACACCTACAAATTTTCGTTCCTTTCGTTTTCCGGGCAAGATTCACTTCTGATTCATAATCTGATATGACTGATGCAGAATTCATATTTTAACCGGCGTAACTTTTCAGCAATTAAAATAAATTAAATGTTAATTTCAATAAATAAATAAATATTTCTGACAGTCACACAACGTTACCTAGCCCAAATTAAGTTCCTTAAAGAACTTGTGTTATGGATACTAGGTAACTGATATAGGCAGCTACTTAAGAAATATATTATTTTTATATTGAATAAATACATATTTTTTTATTAGAATATAAACTTAAATAAACATATCAACGTCGATGACTTGACAACTAATATCTGTATTCATCAGACAAATATCCGCCGCCGCTGATATAAAAGGAAATGTATGTTACCACTACACTAGCCGATCGTCAAAAATTTAGATTATATCGTTCAAAAAAACTAAATTATCATCTGAAATATAATTTGGCTAGTTCCCAGTAGTTCCACTATGTACAATCCTCCCGAAAGTTGAACTACTGGGACATAAAAGTTGTACTACTGGGAAGTTGAACTACTGGGAATTAGACATAATGGCTAATTTAATTATAGTCTTAAGTTTTCAGGGTGCACTATACTGTGACGTATGAGTATAGATTAGAATTCTTGACTCCAATTGTAGTTGAGGATATATAACAAACCAAACGCATATGTTTGTCGAGAAAATTTGGCAAATTACTTCATAACAATCGCGATAAGCGGCAGTGCATGCGTTTATTTTTGTAGAACGTGTGTATTCTTAAACCAATCAAACAGAAATAGAAGCTACACACGAAACCTACTCGCACGAAATCGTGTAACTAAGTCATTATAGTCATGAGTAGGTATAGTAATATAGAAAATAGAAAATAAACACAAAATTGAACTTATCATTTGGCACGACGAAGTGAAAGAGTAAGGAAGAAATGCCAACTATAGTTGTCGCAATTTATAAGCAATTAGCGATGCTTAATTTAACGTGAAAAAGCTAGATAAGTAGAAAAAGCTGTATGTGTAAAAAAATATGTTTGTTTTAGGTAATCTAATCATCTCAATGATATAGAGCTGAAAACGTTCCTTAGTGATTGATTACCATAAAAATTTATTTGGTCCATAATTTGGATCCCGTATTACTCACGTGAGACAAGGCAAAATATATCTATCAGTACCTACGAAAACCTTATCCACGTAAACTCTGTTTCATCATTACGATGATATTAGTGTCAGAATCAAAAAATCCTAAAACAACACGCTTTATTCTCCACAATAAGAGAAATACAATTTAATACAACGTCATCAACCTCTTAAAGAAACATTTACAAACACGCTGCAAGTCCTGTTTTTCTTTGAAAAACTCGTCATTTCGTACAGAATTCAATAGCTCATTACGACCACAGTAGGAATTACTAATTACGTAATTCGCCGAGTAACTCAAATGTGCAAAGAGAATAACAATACCTCGGCGCAAATGAGAATTGCTTCTGAAAAGCGCTTGTTTTTTTCTTCTAGTTTAAATTGAAATGGGTGCACGTGTCTTGGTTCCGTGGAGCTACTGTAAAAGGCCGAGGAAATTCGATTTATTTCAGGGAATAGTAACGAGAGGGTCCCGGCACTTCGGCGGCGATGACGTCACTGCAATAGTCAGATGAACACGGAAAAGGCGGGTTCTAGGAACGGACGTCCGCAAAAATCAGACAATCTCTACAAACGCTCCGCCGGACAATCTAGAAAAACCTTCGGGATTGTGCCTCGGTGAGATGGACATCTTTGTAATTCTTACCAGGCTAACACGCTCGTATCGATTAAATTTTGTCGTTAAATTTTACCGAGAACTATATTTTTTGTTATAAATTTTGTCGACAAGATTGAACGCAAAATTATTTTGGCGTAATTTCGTCGTATATGGACAGAATTTACTTTGACACCTTATTTTAGCCTGAACGTTATCGAGACAGGTATAATAATTTAGTCCATGATACGAAATACATATGACATTTAGGTCGCTGTTCCCTAAAGCTCCAGCCAAGCAATTTAGCCCCGTAGCAATATGAGAAAATAAGTTAATCGATGTACGTACCTACTATTCCAGGCTATAGGCTAAAGAGTAACGAAAGTTTTTCCATCCATCCTCTTTTTTACCAAACTGCGGCACGCAAAGGAAGGTTATGTTTTCAACGCGTATGTGTGTATGTAAGTATGTATATCTGTTTCTTGTTCCCCGACTTCTACTGAACTGCCGGACGGATTTAAACAAAAGAGGCATCAAAAGATTCGTATTAATTGTGCGATTAACATTGGATTCATGAAATTTCAAGATGGCGTCTTAATGTTTATTACATTTGGGGGCCATAAAAACAAATGATTTCTGATTTCAACAATCTAGGTATCAAATGAAAGCTGATGGACAGCCTTTTCTAAATATATATATATATATTTATACTGCTATACTGCTTAAAATTAACCATATTCACAGAAACACAAAAAAATAAAAGTATTTTTAATATTAATGGTTTTATTTTGTTGAAGGTAGGTACTATAAGACTGTTCATTTTAATTAGGCATCGGTCTGAAAGGCATTTACACTAAGTTTTATGACATTTAATTCTCAATATACGCAGTTTTAGTCGATTCATTTTGTGCACAATTTTTAGGCATAACGTAGATACGGGATTTTTAATATACGTTATAGACCAATTCAACTTTAAAAAATACTGAAACTATTTAACTCATAATCAAGAAGCCTGCTGCTACTATTTTTTATTACAAATACAATTTAAAACTCTTATAGTCTTAAGGACGCGTTTCCGCAAATCTTCAAAATAGGGTATTTTCTGGTACATATTGTGATAAAATGGCGCAAAGTTTAGTATAATTACAAGTACTAATAGATAGATAAGACTTTCATCTCCATTTATTATATAAAAATAATATAAATAAATTTGTTTTTGTGGCTTAAAAACTAATTTTGCGATGCCTCGTCGCACGAAAATGACGATTTGAAGCCAATTTACGGTACCACTTTTGGTATGAAAACATAAGTATTTATGAATAAAAAAAATACTATTCGATGGTTGACATGTTCATTGTTGATAATACGCATTTTTTTCTTTGAAATTACTACTAAAAACCCTTTAAAAAAAAATAAAACCAAGCACGTAATTTTCTTCATGTTTGTATAAATGCGTAAATCTTAACACACTGTGGTATGGGTTATTATACTTTAGCAAATAATGTCAATATCATTACAAACAAAAACTAGATATCTTCAGTCTGCGCTCAGCCGCTGTCGAGAGTGGACCTGTATCGCTTTTGAGTTATTTTTCGTGCTAAGAAACATCGCTGTACATACACAATTTATTACATCAAACAAGTCTCGATACTTGACGCTCTCTGAACTGAGTTGAAAAGGTAATAATATAATTTTATTGAAAAAAAAAAATTACAAAACCTTTTATGATTAGGATTGAATTTGGAAACTTGGAATCATTATGTTTGTTAGGACTAAACCTTATCTCCAGTTCTGGTAGTGGGGTCTGAAGGTATACCTCGAGGTGCTACTGGTACTCCTAGACGGGTAAAGCTAGGTATATCGAGTTTGGGCTTATTTTGATTCGAAGGAAGAGACCTTACCACCAGTTTTGGTAGTAGGAGCTGAAGGTATACCTCAAGGTGCTACTGGTACTCGTAGACCGATAGAGCTAGGCATGTCAAGTTTGGGTTCATTTTGATTCGCAGGACGAGACCTTACCACCAGTTCTGGTAGTGGGAGCTGAAGGTATACCTCGAGGTGCTACTGGTACTCCTAGACGGGTAAAGCTAGGTATATCGAGTTTGGGTTCATTTTGATTCGCAGGACGAGACCTTACCACCAGTTCTGGTAGTAGGAGCTGAAGGTATACCTCAAGGTGCTACTGGTACTCGTAGACCGATAGAGCTAGGCATGTCGAGTTTGGGTTCATTTTGATTCGCGGGACGAGACCTTACCACCAGTTCTGGTAGTGGGAGCTGAAGGTATACCTCGAGGTGCTACTGGTACTCCTAGACGGGTAAAGCTAGGTATATCGAGTTTGGGTTCATTTTGATTCGCAGGACGAGACCTTACCACCAGTTCTGGTAGTGGGAGCTGAAGGTATACCTCAAGGTGCTACTGGTACTCGTAGACCGATAGAGCTAGGCATGTCGAGTTTGGGTTAATTTTGATTCGCAGGATGAGACCTTACCACCAATTCTGGTAGTGGGAGCTGAAGGTATACCTCGAGGTGCTACTGGTACTCCTAGACGGGTAAAGCTAGATATATCGAGTTTGGGTTCATTTTGATTCGTAGGACGAGAACTTACCACCAGTTCTGGTAGTGGGAGTTGAAGGTATACCTCGAGGTGCCATTGGTACTCCTAGACGGGTAAAGCTAGTTATATCGAGTTTGGGTTCATTTTGATGCGTAGGACGAGACCTTACCACCAGTTCTGGTAGTGGGAGCTGAAGGTTTACCTCGAGGTGCCATTGGTACTCCTAGACGGGTAAAGCTAGTTAGTTATATCGAGTTTGGGTTCATTTTGATGCGTAGGACGAGACCTTACCACCAGTTCTGGTAGTGGGAGCTGAAGGTACCATATTTTAAAAGAACTGAACAGGACACAAGGAACTGAAATCTATAGGCGGTCAGATTTGGTGGAATCGGGTTTTCATATTTTAAAAGAAATAATAAAATTTATGGACAAAGGATAATGCAAGTGATTGGGCTCCAAAAAAAAAGTCATTGTGCAGAGATGAGATGAGAGTCAGATTATAGATTAGACACATGTCATTCATATTTGTTAGGACGAAAAAAAAAATTAGCCCTGGGAAAAAAAAGATATGACCAAAAATACATTTTGCGTTTAATAGAATAAAAATCGTTTTCTTTTATGATACAGAAACTGAACGCCCGTAGATTTCTACGAGTGTATTCGTATAACCTTTACAGCCATTGACTACGAAACGAGTGAATATTGTAAATAAATACGATTATTGGTAAAAAAAAAGTGCTTGTGTGATCCTTATAAGTACCTAATGGGTTGGCTACACAGTAGTAAACTGCGATTAGTTCGTCTCTTTTCTTAGTATAGCGACTTCCCTTCTTATTATCGTCGAGCGAGACAGCAGTGCGCTGTCACAAAAGAGATGTTATTAATCTGTCTCTTTTCTTACTATAGCGAACTTTTTGCGGCACTGGTTCGGCGACATTGAAAGCACGGTTTACAACTGTGTAGCCACCCCTTTTGATTTGATTTGTCTTTTTTCTTACCTTAGCGATGTCTCTTATACGGCACTGGTTCGGCGACATTGGAAAAGCAGTTTACAAATGTGTAACCACCCCTTATGAAATAATGTTTTTTTTTTTTTTAATTAATTATGGATGGGACGTTTGTCTTCCATGCCACCTGATGTTAAGTGAACATGAAGACGAAGGTGTTACACGTCCATCCACGAGAAACCTATTCATTCGACGCTTAAAAGTACTAGGACTATACTGGTCAGGGAAAATAGACGCAGGCAGTTCATTCCAAACCTTGGCGACCCGTATCAAAAAGGAACTGTCAAAGCGCTTAGTTCGACTTTTCGGAATATCTACCCCATACGGATGGAAGTTCTGTCTGCGTCTAGTAGTCCGATGGTAAAAGGGTGAGGGTTCAATTTGTTCGAACAGAGCACTGGTGCACTCACCAAAATGTATCCTGTAGTACACGGTTAAACACGCAACCTTACGACGATGCTCTAAGGTCTGCAGTTTTTTGGTTGTAAGGTCGACGTCGTTAATTAATTTACGGGCTCTTCGGTCAACGGAGTCCAGCGCTTCTAGTTGATATTTGGCTGAACCATCCCAAAGATGACTGCAGTACTCCATGCATGATCGCACTTGAGCTGTGTATAAGTTAAGAAGCTGTGCAGGGCCGAAGTACCGCCGTACCCTCGAGATGATTCCCAACTTATTCGAAGCTACTTGAGCCATGGACACAATTTGTTGACCGAAGTTTAAACTGGATGTTACAGTTACGCCTAAAAGCCCTAGATGGTCAGTGATGGGGACAGATACATTTTGGAAAGTGGGCGTAAATGTGAAGGTGCTCTTTTTTGCGGAGAATAGACACGCCTGAGTTTTGGTATGTATGGTTTATCTAATACTGCCATTTAGAATAAGCTAATGTGTTGGTATAAGTGGTTATCGTTAATGAAAAAAGTAAGAATTTAAACACATGATTTATTATTTCATTCATTACCATTGGTAAGAGTTCTTAAACATAAAATAAGTACTATTTTTGAAGACGTTATTCATTATTTCAGTACAATTAAACAGACATCATAAATTATAAAAGGAATAGTACTTTTAAACACATGATTCATATTAACAATACAATTAAATATCATAATCATAAAAGAAGTTCGACTTTCGACTCGAACCCCGAAATGTTTCGAATAAAATGGACAATGCGCGCTAATAATGTGCTCCGAGAAAGAGATTGAGAGCGTTAATGAAATCTAGTTGTAATAATTATATAACCACTATTAGACTTTATTAACCACTTATAGCAACATACTAGCTTATTCTAAACGGCAGTATTAGATGAACCATACATACCATTATTTCATAAGGGGTGGTTACACATTTGTAAACTGCTTTTCCAATGTCGCCGAACCAGTGCCGTATAAGAGACATCGCTAAAGTAAGAAAAAAGACAAATCAAATCAAAAGGGGTGGCTACACAGTTGTAAACCGTGCTTCCAATGTCGCCGAACCAGTGCCGCAAAAAGTTCGCTATAGTAAGAAAAGAGACAGATTAATAATAACATCTCTTTTGTGTGTCGACGATAATAAGAAGGGAAGTCACTATACTAAGAAAAGAGACGAACTAATCGCGGTTTACAACTGTGTAGCCAACCCATTAGGTACTTATAAGGATCACACAAGCACTTTTTTTTACCAATAATCGTATTTATTTACAATATTCACTAGTTTCGTAGTCAATGGCTGTAAAGGTTATACGAATACACTCGTAGAAATCTACGGGCGTTCAGTTTCTGTATCATAAAAGAAAACGATTTTATTCTATTAAACGCAAAATGTATTTTTGGTCATATCTTTTTTTTCCCAGGGCTAATTTTTTTAGCGTCCTAACAAATATGAATGACATGTGTCTAATCTATAATCTGACTTTCATCTCATCCCTGCACAATGACTTTTTTTTTGGAGCCCAATCACTTGCATTATCCTTTGTCCATAAATTTTATTATTTCTTTTAAAATATGAAAACCCGATTCCACTAAATCTGACTGCCTATAGATTTCAGTTCCTTGTGTCCTGTTCAGTTCTTTTAAAATATGGTACCTTCAGCTCCCACTACCAGAACTGGTAGTAAGGTCTCGTCCTACGCATCAAAATAAACCCAAACTCGATATACCTAGCTTTACCCGTCTAGGAGTACCAGTGGCACCTCGAGGTATACCTTCAGCTCCCACTACCAGAACTGGAGGTAAGGTCTCGTCCTACGAATCAAAATGAACCCAAACTCGATATACCTAGCTTTACCCGTCTAGGAGTACCAGTAGCACCTCGAGGTATACCTTCAGCTCCCACTATCAGAACTGGTGGTAAGGTCTCGTCCTAAGAATCAAAATGAACCCAAACTCGACATGCCTAGCTCTACTCGTCTAGGAGTTTGCAGTAGTACCTCAAGGCATACCTTCAGCTCCCACTACCAGGACTGATGGTAATGTCTCGTCTTATGAACTCGAACTTGACATGCCTAGGAATAGGAATTCCAGTAGAAGCCCTCGAGTGTACCACCAGCTCATCAGGTTCGATGGTGAGGTTTTATCGTTACGAATAAAACGAGCTCAAACTTCCCGAGCACTTTAATTAATCTTACCCAATTTAATCGTTTTAATAAAAGAATTTGCCAATATTTAAAACTAAAGTATCAAAACTGTTCAAAACCTTTCGTCTTTTTCACGGCACGCTTGTGTGCGTGAATCTTATACATGTAGTAGTAGAATTCGATACCTAGCCTTTTCGGAAACGCATCCTTAAGGCGACATATTGAAAAAATGCATTGACTTTCATCGCAAACTATGAGAATATGAAAAGACGAGTGGATCTGAAATTTTGATATGTGTAAATTCATATCTTTATCTATACTTTGCCTGCTCAAAAACATGATTTGATGATTTTGACTCGATAGTTTTATTTTTCGAAAACACGTCTAAAAACATACTTTTGTTAAAATTACTACGTAGTTATGCAATCCATATGCTTAGAATTTACTTAAATTCAATCTTCACATTATTGTTCGGACTTTGGTTGCTCAAAATTTACATAGCATTTACCGTTATTTTTTTATCGATTTTTGAAACGATTTCAGTGTCTGAGCGGTGTCGATGGTGGCGATTTCTATGCAATACGCGACCTTATGTCGGCGTGTTAAGGTGCTAAGATTTCAAGAAAAAACATTTCGATGTGTCGTCTTAAGTGCTTGTTTCGCGCTTTTTAGTTTGAATTTACTGTAGGTATATATTTTTATTTGTAATTATAATTTAATTAGATTATCAACAGTTATCTTGTCGATCGACTCATGTTATCTTGTCGATCGTCTAAAATAACGACGGTCGCATCTTCTGCTAAAAAATATCTCTTAATAAGCTGAAATAATACATTTCAAATTCGCAATCTATTTCCAGCGGCGAAAATATAGGAGAGAGAGAAAAGAAGGAGAGCACTCTGTACTCGATTCTGGTTATAATTATGTAATAAAAATAGGTACTTAATTTTTCACTAGAATTGCCTAAAAATAAATAACGTTTTCCCAACATTTTCATCTTCAACCCTTCGCTCCTATTATCTTTTCTAAAATAAACGTAACGTCAGTTACTCCTTATTACATCAGCTACCTTCCAATAAAAGTCCCGTTAAAATTGGTCCAGCCATGTCGAAGATTAGCCGGAACAAACAGACCGACAGTATTTTTTTTTAAATGTCATTTTGGTGTATGTACCTATGTTTATATATACATATAAACATGTAGTACATATGCATGTAGTAAAAAAATTTTATTACAATATTATAAACAGACACTCCAATTTTATTTATATGTAAGATATCATTGTTACCTTTTTCATAGCAAATCTTTCAGCTTTGTAAATGTTCGCAAATGTTCATTTCAAGGGTCAATGGTGTTATAGTTACTGTGCGTTATCTGGCCAATTAGGGACTTGCGTTGACAAATAAAGCCAATCAAACTTTAATCATTTTCAAAGAAAACAACTAGGTGTTAAAAGAAAGAAAAGGTGCTGCTTTTCATGGAGATTTTGTTTGAAGTTACTGTTTCATGCTTTTTTCTTTCACTGTGTGCACCTGTTGATGTACCTTATGTTCACTGCAATTGCGGTTTATTTATTTTATCGGTTTATTTTATCATCCTGTGTAAATATTTTAAAGAAATTATTATTTGTAATTCTCATAAAAAGTATGTATGTAGTAAGAATAATAAAGTTACCTAGGTTAATAAGATTTAAATACTTATAAATATTTTATTGCAAATGGTTCTACTAAGCGTTTTTTACACGACATTCCAAGAAATCGTGTTTTTTTTTTTAAATTTTGACACTGGTATTATTCGACCCATTCAAAAACGCTATTCGGCGATTCATGCCACTGGTATGAAAACTCTCTGGTATGAAACAGCGAATCCCCCCTTCACATCTCAGACCCTGAAAACTGTGCAAATGTGCACAACAGCAATACTTATACTTCACTCAACAGAACAACTTGACAGTGTTCCGATTATATCCGTTTAAAACTTTTGCTTCACCAGAACTGTATCAAAATGTTCTACATTCGGAACGCGTCAAGCGAAATATTGCAGAAAACGTTGAAGATAACTTGTGAATAAATTCACACGGAAAAGAATCGGTTTGTATCGGGTTCCGTGAATAGTATCCGGGCGCGACTCACGTTTAATATTCCCTCTTGTAATGGCAGGGATGCATCCTTCGTTTTGCTTGAAACAACCGTTATAGTAACCTAGACCCTATTTCGAACCCCGTAAGATACGGAACTGCTTCAATTCAAAAGCACAAGTATTGATGTTGTTGCATGCAGCCGACACACCCGATGCGGTCTCCGTGCTTGGAATTGACTAACTTCCTAAGAAATCTGCTATTCCAATATCGACTCTAACGAGTTCAGGACGAACAACTTCCTAAATACTTACGACTTAAACTCACAAACGAGGCTCCCTGTTATCGACTAAACTTCGAGTAACATTTATTGGAGAGTCGATTCACCTACGTCCGGCTCAACGCAAAGCAACCGAAATAATACACATTAGTAGTAAACGTAAATAGAAAATACAAGTAAGAACACAAACAGCAATGATGCGGGCTGCTATTGACTTGTTGTATTTTGGCAGAGGCCGTGTGCCAGAACAGTCTCGTTAAATTCCCTGTTTACACGTAGTTAAACTACCCGCAGTCAGCGCTTAATTCACACGACACGATGCAAAACTGAACACAGTTTTAATCAACTCTCCAAAATAAAAGCTCCTTTGAACCAAAAAAAAGAAAAAAGAAAAAGGTCTAGTGTATCGAATCAACTTAAAAGCCGCTCTTTGAAATGTTATACTATTACTCCATTAAGACAAAGGCGTGGGAAAATAAAAGGCCACAAAGTTACACTAGCTTTTGCGAGACGAAAGGATACTACAAAGACACCCAGTGAACTTAATACGAGTCAGCGGCTCTAAACTAAATTACTGAATTTACTATATCTAGGTTTTCTCATAGGAGTATTGCATTAAGAACTACATGGATAAAATTTTAAGTACCCAGGGAATACAGAAATATATCGAATTCATGCTCGTGTTTAACAAAAATTGAATATTTACGAAGTGGCGGGTATAAGAAGATAATTGGTTGTAGCAGCCGCACCAAAGGGCCCGCCTTTGCCGACGCGCTTTGACAAAGAACATAATGTCCTGTAGGAATGCCTCGATACATGCGGATGACACGAATGATTTGTTTTTGTCGCAACAATCTTCAAGCATCAACAAACAAGCGGCTGGAAAAATTAGTGCTGCTTGTATCCAATCACAAAGGCATTTCATTATGTCTCGTCAGTTAAAGACGTCATCTCAAATCTGCAGATAATAACCCCTAGGCAAAAAATGTCTCCGAATCACGTATCCAAATCTAACGAAAATAATAATTAACTTTTTTATGACATCTTTAGGTCCAGTCTTTTTGGAGCGATCATTACGGGTGCTGGTGAAACGGCAAGTGTCAAAAAAATGGGAATTAATGCGTGTTTTATTGGTGTGTTTCGAGCCATAATTCGTGCTGGCCGTCAGAGTGTAAGGCGATTGGCTCAGTTAGCGATCGGCACGTTCGCATTAACCATTCCGGTGCAGTGAGGAACAGTAGCGCCAGCTGAAGGGCCACACTCGACGATAACAGCTCACTTCATCAATTTAATTAACATTTCTTCATAAGTTATCATATTTTGAATATCGAATGTCTATCAGAAATCGAAATCGAGACGGCAATCGTCAAACACACAAAAGTACATTACTTTTAACCAGTATACCATAAAGTTCTAGCTTCCAGCAATCGAGATAATCTCGGCGAATATTCCCCAGTTGAACTTACATAAATTTCGATTCATCGATTAAGATTCTCATTCGGTATCGATATAATAAATACAAGGGAATTTATGTCAGCGTATTTAATCGGTAGACAGAATCACGTTTGGAGTCACGAACCATATTGTTGCAGAGAAACAGTTTCACACGATTCGCCGAGTGTATCGGTATCTTACAAACGTTTTTTAAGCTAATAATTTAAATTGAATCAATAACGTGATATTGCAGTTATTGTTAAATAATCATATCACAGTACCTTTATTTGTAATTACATAGTTATCTCTTGTTCTGAATTTGTCTAGCCACAGTTCACTGCGGTTAACCTGAATGTTTAAATAAGCTCGGATTATTAGAGTATACTGCTTTAGAATAAAATGACACGATTTCATAATTTATAGCTGCTAATATCAAAATGACTTGATTCAATATTGTGGTATGTGTTTTTTGCTGACTCGTGCATCCATTTAATATTCCAAGATTATAAAGTGAGCGCAGAACAATTTTATGACTTAGACATACAACGGATACTCTCTATATTAAAAGCGCTACAAATGACTTTATTTTCCATGGTTTGAAATCGACTTTTTTATTCCACAGTTTAAAATTCAAACTTCCACATAACAACAATCAAATCACACCTTCCGACCGAGACCAGCTACAAATACAAATGCTAATTAGGTTGTCTATCCGAACAGAACCTAATCGCCTACCATCGGTTACGTTTAAAAGGCACAGGCCTGCATGTGATACGGCAAAAGACATCACAGTCTATATCCAATTTAGCTGCTGGCAAAGCAATTTACCTGCAGTGAGGAAGCGCGAGCGAACCGCATATAATCCACCGGACTCGCAGTTGACTCCGCAAACAATTCATTTCGATTTCAATTCTGGCTGGCCGGGAAGCTTATTCAATTTTTACCGCTGTATTTGTTGAGAATCTGAATTCATTGCGCTTTGAAGATTGCCTGTTATTATTTTATTGAAATAAACTTATTTAAAAAAATGTAACTTCGATTTTCTTCGGAGGGTTGGCTTTTCCCTTTAGGTCCGAAAAGTTGAATTCCCAAAAAGTTGAAATTACAAAATGTACAATTTCCCAGAATGTTGGGTTTTTATGGTTTCCCATGATGTTGAATTCTTATTAAGTTGAACTCTTAAGTCGTTGAATTCTTATAATGTTGACTATTTATTTTTATAAGGTCTTCTTTCTTATCGAGTAGGTAGTTAAGATCCTGTGAGCCTACACACCCTGGTATCAGAGTTTCCAAACCGCCACAAGAGCCTCTGCCGTGGTTCGACCGCCAGATAGCGACCGGGACCACCGGCTTATGCCGTGCCTTCCTTAGCACGGCATCATCTTACTTTTCGGACAATCAGGTGATTTCGGCCTGCAATGTCCTAACCAAACTGAACGGTTGGCATGCATGAAGTTTTAGCTTGGGAAAAAAACATAGGCTACTTTTTATCCCGATTCTTAAAGTAGTTCCCGAGGGAAATTTTAAAATTGCGTGCCGCGGGAACAGAGCATTTTTATTTTTTGAAGTCCACGCAGACGAAGTCGCGGGCAGAAGCTAGTAAGGTATAAGCTCAGATTAGAACCCTTGGGTATAAGACCTTTAATGTTGACATTTATGTTAGAATCATATTAAACCTCTTCAAACTATTTATCATTTATTTCCTTCTGTCAAATTGATATATCCGTCATAAATATAGACTCATTTGCGGAAAATATTGCGTTGTATAAATCAATTTCAAACGTTTCCTTAGAAGTGATTTACGACTATGGACCCATATACAAATATAGAATTTTCAAAAAATAAAAAAAACAAGGATCTACTTATTGTTAGAGGCAAGTATACCTACACAAAAGACGGAAAACCAAACCGTAATGGCAGTTCAAGATGGAAGTGCACCAAACGGGATGATTGTTCTGCAAGTGTTACTTTGAATGCGGAGAAAACAATTTTAATACGAGAAACCAAACATACATGCACATACGAGAAAAGTAACGTTGAAATAATACGTCTTATAAGTGCTTTAAAAGAAGAAGTATGTTTAAATTTTGAGCTCATAGAACAATTATTTGATTTAAAGGTAAAAAACTTTACTGAAAGTCATAAGATTCCCCAACATTATATTCCTACTTTTTCTTCTGTCAAAAGCTCATTATATAGAGCACGACAAAAATTTCTGAATTCTGACAAATTGATGTTTAAAAAGCCAGAGGACGTAAAAATACCACGTTTGTCTAAAAATGTGACTGTGGTCGAAGATGGAGACAGCGAAAAAATTATTATATTATGCTCTAAGATTTCGCAAAAAATAATTAAAACCAATAAAAATAATTCTTATTCCGCTGACGGCACATTTCGCGCAGCGCCCAAACCATTTTATCAGCTATACATTATACACCTAGACTTACATTCCAGTGAAAAATCCATTAATATATATCCAGTCATATACGCGTTTCTGCCTAACAAATCAGAGAAAACCTATAATCGGTTGTTTCAAATAATAAAAGATAAGTTCGGAGTCAAGATTAATTTCTTTAAGAGCGATTATGAAATTGCTCAAATAAATGCCGTTCAAGCGGTGTTTCCCAAGGCTAAAGTGAGCGGATGTTACCAACATTTTAACAAAGCTATATGGAAAAAGGCTAAGGAATACAAGCTTTCTAGACAAAGAAGATCTTGGAACAACTTAAATTATAAATCGGGAAGGAACATAATCAGATTATGTGCAAATTTTGTCTTGCTTCCGCCAGCAAGTATGGAAGAAGCATGGAATGGTATTATAAATACTGCACCTAAAACATCAAACATGCAAAAATTCTTGCAGTATTTTAAGAAACAATGGTATGACATGAACCATGGCGTAATAAGTTGTTTTGACAATATACATAGAACAACGAATACGTGTGAGGGTTATCACCGCCGCATAAATTCAAGAATACCACGTAATTCGAATATATTTTTTGTTTTTTATAAACTATTACAAGAATGTGATAATTATGATTGTAAAATTAAAAGATCGTTTTTTAATGAATTCAAGAAAAATAGAAGACTGAAAGATATTTTATTTGACAAGAAATACTCCATACTTTTGAAAAAACTTGAAAAAAATAAAATATCTCCGATTAATTTTCAAAATTAGGATTTTAATTAGATTTAAGGATTATATCTTCTAATTTAAGGATAATATTTTTATTTCAAATGATAATATAGAATATGAATAGTTCTTTTTTTTTTTGTTGTATTTCAATTAAATATTACAATAACTTATATCAAAGCATTTTCATTACTGGGAATAGAGGTGGTCGTTTAAACGAAAAGCGCACAACGAAGTCCTGCTTTTTATAAAAAGCTAAAAAGCCATTTATTATTTTAAGCAGATAACGTTGTTTGCTTATTAGCTTATTTTAAGCTATATGAAAAATTTAAAATAATTATGTTAAAAATTGAAATGTTGTCAATTAACTTAGGAAATGTTGATTCAACTTTTTGCAAATTCAACATTTTGGGATTCAACACTGTGGGATTCAACATTCTGCAAATTCAACTTTTTGGGAAATGATGATTTAACTTTTTGCAAATTCAACATTTTGGGATTCAACATTGTGGGAATCCAACATTTTGCAAACTCAACCTTTTGAAAATTCAACTTATCAGACCTGAAGGGGCTTTTCATGCTAAATGCATGAAAACTGTCTCCTGCACTTTTCTAACTGTTTACAATCTATTATTGATTTAAACTAGTTCTGATACGTTAAACTGAACTCATTTTAGAAATAGATTACATGTAGCCACTTAAAAAAATATCAAATCTAATTTAAATGTCAACACGTAACATAACACAGAAACAAGAGTGAACTTACTTACCTATTTAGTAAGTAAGTTCATAGAATCAAAGAGAATTCGAGCAGACAGAAAAATTGTGAAAATGTGATTCTTTGATCTCAAAGTATAAGATCGAAACTCAAAAGTTATTTCGCCATCGCAAAAAAAACGGAAACGGAAACCACGTTTTTTGCTTCTCAGAAATTAAACGGCTCTTTTAAAGTTTCATTATAAGAGTGTCTAATTTGCATAAGATATTTTTTGGCTCTCGAAGACAAGGCATGAATTCAAACTTTAGCGATGGAAATGTTAGCCAGGTCTAGATTGATTCTTTATGGAAACAATGTCTAAGTTTCTTTCTTCCTGAAGCAGGGAATGGAAAACACGGTGCTTGAACTAGCTTAAAGTGCGGGCAAGGGAGGTTGCTCGTTTTATATGCAAATCACCGAGTCCTTATGAATATGAAAATTTTCTATAAGACCGTGTCGTTGTCAGCTTCCCTTGATGTACTGCGAACTGAGGCTGATGCTTCATACTTTTTGCCTTTCAGCGCTGCGGTACTGAAAATGCAAATGGCAAACAACTTCAAGCCATCATAATAAATTTCCTATAATTCCTGAGATGCACTCGGACGACTTCGAAATTGATTCTCTAAGCTCTCAATTTCAGCACTGCTGACTTTACGCGGAATGTGCCAGACTTATTTCCTTCTGAGAAGCTTAAGAAACGGAATAACGAGGCACACAATTCCTCCTTCTCTTGAGCACGTTACTTTAGCATAGTTTTTCTTCAATAAAACTGACAAATTATTCAAAAGTCAGTAACTCTACTGTCTGGTTTATTTGTCATTGTCTTAGAACGGTCAGCTATTTGCGTTAGTTTTTTTCTTTGTCTTACTTTTAATCTCCAGGCACGTGAGACAAAGATGGCTGCTTACATACATGGCATAGGTCTTGGGAGACATATGTGTACGTGTGCGAGGGCCGCGGAAGGTAAAGCCTGCAGGCACGTAATCACTCCCGAGGGACTTTGACATACGGTGAATACATTCACAGTTGACATGGCCATTTAATACAATTTATCAATTTGGAAACATTACCTTTCTTTAGTTTTTTCGAAACGTTATAACTACTGGGGATTGTTGTGGAATAAACTTAGATAATAAACGGGAAAAGCTCAAATTTTCAATTCCCCATCATAACCTTGTCTAGAGGGAATCAACTAACCAAGGAACCAAAATTTTGGTAGGTATGAAATATCCTACCAAAATTATTCAAAAAGCACTTTTATGTTTTGATGATTTCTTAATGGGACTACCTCTGGCGTATGATCTACCAAACGAAACAGAATCACCGACACAATTCATAATTAACGAAATAATTGCAAATCAACGTTTTCAATGCATTATCACGAAATAATTAATAACATACAAACAAAACATACAGGCGTATTGACTACCTCCTCGTCGTATTTCAAATCGTTTGACAAAAAAGCAAACCTGCAGTTGTCATATTGGTAAATGACGGCCATTGCAAAATGTTAAGTACCTACAGAAGTTGTCACAGCTGCAGCCTGCTCTTCGAGCTTTCGGTCCTAGAGCTCAGGCACTCTGCCAACTATAACGCCCTCCATTCCGACATTAAGTCTTTTCCAACTCGCTAAAACGGAATGAAACGTTGAAAACATTTTTAACTTAGAAGAAAGCTCAAGACTGCGGCTCAAAATACAAAGAGCTATTTAGGCTTACAATGCGCGTATGCACGAAGTTTAGCAATAAAAGCGTAAAAAGCCGCCTCAAGTAGGTAACTCAAAGAGGAGAAAAGTTTCTGTGGTCAATAAACTTTGCCACCCACTGTACGTAATAAGTATACAATTAAGCTCAAAGCTTTAATCTTATACCTAAACAATACAAGAAGTTTCATATTAATTCCCTTTAATAGCGAAAAAAAACTCATAAACGTAGCAATAAATTGAAGTTTCCGTTAGAAGTACCAGGGAGGCAGAAATAGGGGAATATTTGCCAAGATTTCAATTCAGCTTAGCGGTTCTTGCAATCTGGCAGCGTCCCGTCTCCTTATTGAGTCATCAACATATGGCATGCACAAGTTATAGAGATCAACATTAGGATTTCATTACAATTCGGTCCGCCTCGCTCATCGCTCATCCTCCAATTCCATACAATTAAAACGCAGTTCAACAACTTCAAATCACAATGGACTAAAAACTCATAATGGTCGAATAACGAGCCAATAAAAGTTTTCGCGCAACGTATTTTTAACGTTTAATTCTCATGCTTGCTTGAGTGCACGACGTTTTATGTCGTTTCGGGTTCCCCGGTGCAGGTGAAATAAAGATTTTGTGACTAGAAGCGGCGATGAAATCTCCGCTGCGACGACGAATAGATCCGTAAGATCCAATTCCGCAGATTCTCCGGAGCTTAGGCCGGTAACGAGCTGCTTCTTTACGACCTACCGACAGCACGCCCGCTCTAAGCTTTGAACTCGATACCATCAAGCATTGTTCCTGTCTTATCGAATTTTCGCGTAACAGTAATAACAATATTTATCTGAGTTTTATGTTCAATTTCCATTAAAACTTTGTTCAGTATTGGACCTATAAAGCCGACGGGTTTGTTTGAATGAGGTTAATTTGAAAAGCTGGCACTGGGGTTTTAAAAATTAAAGGATACTTTTTGTCAAAAAATTCCTACGAGATCAAAAAATAAGCCACTGAAACCGCGCGCGGCTGCTTTTCACCGAACAGTGGTTAATTATTTCTACAATTAATTTCAAGGCAATTTATTAAATTACTAAAGAACATTCAAGCCCTAATTCTTTGGTGTTGCGATGAGCTATAAAACAAATTCAATGAGCCCCCCGCTGGGACAATGAAAGTCGGATCGACTGGCAGCAAAAACGGCAGCTCAGGAAGGATGTCTTACGCCAAGATTTCGTGGGAGTTACCGCTCCACTGATATCCTGCCGAGATGCTTATTTAAAGATTAACCAAGACCCTTACATAATTAATTCATTTTCTTTGATACATCGAACGCTTTCATTATTGTTGTCTCGACGATAAAATACATTTCATGGCGCAATTATATTTCATGATTCAATTGGGACACTAATAAATTATGTTTTGGTTCCAAAAAAGTATTTAGTAAGTTTTAATTGATTCAATTAGTTTTATCGATTTTAATGATGATTTATTACCCTTTTTGATACAACCTGTACCTAATCTGAATTAAAGTATTCAAGTTTTCGTTGGGCATTTAAAACTTTATTTGAAGTTTTTATACTTACTGATTTAAATCACATAAAAGGTACTACTTTTTTTAATTCGATATAAAAATTAACATATTTATTAATTTTATCATGAGTAGTAGATAATCTATTGTGCCTAATAAATAAAAGAAGCCTCGCGGCACTATTACTCGTCCGGGCACTTAAAGCAAACGCAACGCGCGGCGCATTTCTTTAGCGGACTCCACTTTGTCAAACACAGGGACTCGTGTCAAGCGCGCTATGATTAATACTCCACGCGGGAGACTCGCCTCGCTCGATTTACCTACAAACGCTATGAAAGACTATTTAAATTTGCTACAACATTAATATCATGTCGCGTAAGGTGATACTCCTACGTGGATAAATGAAATTGCTCTTCGAAAAGACGAACGTCGTAACTTCTGATTCTTGTTTACTCCACAGAACCATAAACAATCCTATTTCATAACACATTTCTGTTTGGACTTTTTTGTTTTTTTCGCGGATAAGGAAAATGAAAGCCGACGAAGTGGAAAACAAAGTCGAATAACCTAGAACAAGCCAAGAAAAGTAAGCAACATTCGGCATCAACCAGTTGGTTATTCAATAATGTTAATATGATAAACGAAACACGACAGATCGCCACAGGAGGTCATGTTTTATGGAACCCTTTCCAAGCTGAACGGATTAAATTATAGCTTTCTTGAATTTAAGCCCTTCTCGACTGAATGAATTCTTATTAAAGAAAGATTAAAAACAGTACACTCATCGGATCGCTTAGAATTGGAAAACATAATAATTACGCTCCAGCAAAAACCTAACAGACGTTCGGCATCGGACATTTATCAAGAAATCAAAACCAAAACATAAGCGTGCTCTTAAAAAAGCTATCTGCTGTCACATTGATCGTTGCGATATTCGATCTGAAAAAGTACGACAATTACAACAATCTGGTTCGCGCAAAAACCCGGGCATTGTGCGATATGAAAAAGGATCGTCCCCGAAATACTTGTGGTTACATAAAACGACATGACTTTTCCAGTCGCTCGTCTGGTTGTGTAGATTTATCATCTTGTTCCGCCGAGATGGCGACAAAAACGTTGGAGAGGCATTCGCAGCGATGACGTATCGCGTCGACAGGACTGCTTAATGCCCTCACGACACCACCACGTCAAATTAAAAGCGTATTTAATATTCCCATCACCTAAACGCCATGTCTGTAATATGTGCACTGAATCCTTCTCATAATAAAAATTCTTCGCTATGTGTGTTTTTCTTTTGTCCTCGAACATCGCCGAAATGGTAAAGCAGCATTACTACTTTTATATTTGGCATACATTTGATATCAAATAAAGTCAAGTCGTAAAGTTTCTTTTAGGGCGGTAAGACGAGCGTAGCCGCGGGAAAAAGGTAGTTTATTATAAACCTTTGACGCTCAACTTGGCTTCGGGCGAGAAAACTGTGTTATAGAAAGTCTTCGTCTGAAGTCCCAAGGGTCAAGCTGGAAAGGACAATATTATTATCCTTATAATTCTAACTTCCGTCACATACGAACAAATTGTATAGGACATTGTGAATCGGGTAATTTTTCGGTGAATAGCATTTCCGTGGAGGGTGATTCTCAGTAATAATTATAATATGACAAAAGTTATTTCGACTAACGGCATATGTACCTAAATAATCCTATACCTACTGTCTATTTAGTTGAGTTTTTTGTATGCAAATTATTTAATACTAAATGGTTGTGGCAATGATGAAAAACACTACAAAAGGCAGAAAAACAAAGATATTTAATAATGTTGTATTTCTTTTTACCGAAATAAACAATTTGGAAATATTGGTTAACGCAAGGAAATGCCTAAAACATATTTAAATTTAGCACTGAATCTAACACCAAAAAGATAAGAAAAACTGATTTAAGTAAGTAGGTAACTTATTGAATCTGTGACTATAAACGCTATAATAATAATAATATAGAGTACAATACAACGTCGTCGTGTCAAAGAATGGTCAGTTTTAATTAAAATTCCCCATTTTCAGAAAAATACATCTCAATTTAACTTTCCGCCGCAAAGTTCTCTGATGTCCGATGTAAAGTCACACAGTTTTAATTAAATTAAATTATGCCAGCATTCATCTGATTACTCTGCAGTTCTTTCATTCAAACGAGGAACCGAAAAGCGACACTAAACTATTCCGAGAATGAATTGTCTCTTACTGATGACTTGTGTCTACCGTTTCCATGGCACATTTGTCATGTAGATAATTCGGGTTACGTTACCGTTGGCAACAATTCGTCTCACTCTAGAATCGTGACGAACTCATTCCTCCACAAAGCTGGTTAACACAATGTGACGCAACTAAACATGTGTCATAACAAAACAAGTCGGCTTATTACCCTCAAGAATATCGTTGTTTTGCTACTACAGGAGCAATGTACTGTGACCACTTGTAGATTGTAAACGGCATTTATAAGATTCCACGTTTAAACGACGAACGTATTGTTGCTTCAAAACATCGCATCATTCAGTTTGAATTTGGAATACCTTACGTGGACTTCAAGAGTAGCTACAAGTTTTTTTAACTAATGTTTGTCGTTTCAAATTACTTTCATAAATTCGGTTTGATGAACATGTAATTGAGTAGAAAATAAAAAAAAATAAAAATCACTGTGTCACAACTCTGATGATAACGAGACAATAAACCTTATGTAGCAAGTTAAAAGAACTGAAATTCAATTTGGCATCCGTTTCCGAGTTTCTTATCAGTAATCGAAAAATACCAAAATTAGCATTTTACTGGCATACAGAAAATTAGCAGGTCTTCGAAAACAGACGATAAGTCACATTATAGGGAAACCGAGACCCAGATATCTTTATTACGATCGCTTTTATAAATATAACAGCCTGCGGGAGGTGAATTAATTCACCGCACGAAGCGGGGCGTCCTCACAACCCGGTATCTATATACGATAAGTTTAGGGTAAGGCTTTGGGTTGGCGAATGTGACTATCTGAGGAGATCAGCCTTCGGAGAAAGCTCCCAAAACGAACCGCTATCGTGATAAAGACCCTTTTGAAAGCCAACCCATTGCGCGGATTTCTCAATGCTGATGAACGAGCCATGACTCGGTATTTATCAATAACAAAACAAACGACACGTAACTTATTCAAATTGAATAAATTTAAACAATCGACATTCAATTCGGTTTATTAAAACAAAAACATAATTGAGCATCATTTTGAACGGTTTATTATGCAAACAAAGACCACACGAGCTAGCATGGAGTCGCTTCATTAAATATTAACTTAACTTAGCTAATGGCCGCTAGACAAAACATATTTTCAGTGCAGCGAACCCTGCTGCATAATGAAATTTAGTCGGCGACACGTAACAAGGCCGCCGTACGAAGGTCCCACCAAGTTATTGCCTCCACTTAAATTATGTTTAACGTCAACAATGTAGTGAAACTGTAAATACAGTAGGGCTGCAGGGCTAAGCAAGGGCTAAGCAGGCTAAGCAATTTTTCATCATATTTTGCTTAGGAATTATTTGCCCCCGTCCCAAGGCATCAGGGGTGTTTACTTCAGATCTTATTTGACGTTCCAAAGTAAATATTGCCGTCGACTATTGCAAAGTCAAAGATGTTTTCTGCACAAATAAGGAAGAAATTTTTACGTTTTTAATCCATTTATACGTTTTATTACGCAACTGGAAAAATAAGGAAAATTACCGGTAAATTATAGCAAGTTATAAAAAATACAAAAGAAATATTTTATTGTTTTTTAGTACACACACACTTTTACAATTACAAAATAACAATAAATATATGTTTTAAAATACAATAAGAATATATACAACACTTTTTCATTTGAATAATTAGTGCATGTATAATTTAATTGTATATTATGTATTCTTAATTTTATAGTATTATATATAACTAGGTTTTTGTGGCATGTATTAAAGTGATACCTATATGGCACACAAAATTGAATAAGAAGAACCTTTATTAAACATATTTCTGAAGTTTATTCCATAATTGTTTCTCGTATAAAATAAGATACTCAATGAATAACTACACCACCTTTGTCCTGATATATATACGGTTTCCATCCGTAATCTATCCGAGAATTGATCGAGTCGTATTCGGGTTTGATAATTTACGACGACAGCGGTGAAAGGTATGCGTCAATAGATGGACAATGATGAGTGGCGAAGATTACCGGCGCACCGGAGGTGGCGGCTGCGGCGGCCCGCGCCCACTCGCTGACAGAACAATCGCCAATTTATGCCCAGCCCCGAGCTACCACATTACGACCTCTACCAAATACAAAACCAATGCACATTCCTACACAACTCACCAATACAAATCTCCGCAAATTATCGACCAACATTCGATTTCTGAACCAATATTTTAAGCTATTTTATAACCAACACGTGCGTGGGATCAACGCTTCTAAACAATGCTGACTTCGCGTAGGTCGATCCCTTAGCAAACTTATGTAAGGGAAGTACACAATCTCGTATTACCAACAATTCTTAGTAAGTATAGGTAAAGCTTTTACTGAGATGGGATACGGAGATGGCTATAAATAATGTACTCTATTCAAACTGTCCGTTATTGTCGGTCCCAAACGCCATTACTGTTACATTTCGCGATCCATTTGCTTCAACGTTTTCTTGATATTCCTAACTGGGCTCGGGGTGGATAAATTTGTAAGCTCCCGATTATTTATGTGAAGAGTTTCACGGCCGCCCGACCCTTCCTTCCCGGCTTGTCACTAGGCACAGAGGAGTAATCGCTCGAGGCTGGTTCTGAGTGAATTTTCCCATTCGGAAAATGGCCGGAGGAATTAGGCAACGTTTCGCTTCATATTTCACCAAAAAACCCCGGCCGCGGTCCCGTTTCGACAGAATATCTGCGAGTTTTTTACAACGATCGTAAAACTGAACGTAACAAAATATTAACTGCATTGCACGTAACGTGAAGGCCTTCGACAATCATAAAACAATGAAAACGGTGAAAATTTTCTCTTATACATATTTTATTTGCTTACTGGCTTTATTATATTTCGGTACGTTTATACTTACTTGACTACAATCAAATACTGGTATCAAAAGGTAGGTTTCTTACCTGAAACAGAAAAAAACACAATAAGTTTCACCGTCATACTTTAATCCTAAAATTAACTATTCAAATAAGCAAGAAGAATCTCAATTCGGAATAAATCACGCCGCAAGCTCTCCTATGTAAGTGTCACTTATCTAAAAGTGCATAAGCTATTTGGCACCCAGATAGAGCAAGTTTACATCGCATCATAACCGTTTTTAGAGCGAGAATCCCGAAGGCAGTAAACGGCGTTCCCGGGTAAAGCTTCCTGGACAAACGACTGCTAGATAAGACTTGAGCACTCCGACGATACAAGCCTACATTTAAGACCCACAATGAACATTCAGATACAATTTAAATCCCCACAAAATGTTAGCTAACATTTATCAGACTTGAGCGCATTTAAATCATTTAAACAAACGCTTCTCGCTCGCTTCTATTTTTAAAGCTATTGTTATATTGTTATACCGTAGTGAACTGTCGGGTTACCGTTTATTTTAAGAATACTATGTAAATATGCTTTTAAAGGCTTAAATTACAAGCCATGCAGCGAGAAATGGACTTTTATATTGCGTGAAGTTTTAACTGCCGAGGCTTTTGTTATGGTGAACTTAACTTTTCGTGTAATAAAGTGTTTTTCCTCGCATTAAGGATAATAAACTTAATTAAAACTGTTAGGTACACAAAGCATACTTCATAATATCAGATTGACGACATTAGGGGCGTATTGGATTGACGACATTAGGGGCGTATTGGATTGCCTGCGTTACAAGAGTTCAAATCGGGCCAGTTTGAGAAATCACAAGACAACAGTTTGACAAACTTTCAAAACGAATCATCATTTCACGATCAGTTTTAAGTTCACTTTGGTGCTAAATATTAAATACTTGAGTATGTACCTACTTAGGAGAATGTATATAACAAAAATTTTACTATCAATATATATAAAACTGTTCCGTTACTGACTGAGTGACTGAGTGACTGAGGTACTGAGTGACTGAGTGACTGACAGACAACGTACAGCCGTAACTACTGGGCGTAGAGAGCTGAAATTTGGAACATACATTCTTTAGGGGATGTAGGGGTGCACTAAGGAAGGAATTCCCGAAATTCCTACGGGAACGGGAAATATAGGACTTTTTAGTTTGTATGAAAAATCTTATTCCTTGAGTGCACCGATGTGAAACTTGGCGTAAAGGTTTTTCAATGTGTGTCTGGTTGTGTTATGAAAGGAATTCCCGAAATTCCCACGGGAACGGGAAATATATGATGTTTTAGTTTGTATGAAAAAATCTCATCCCTTGAGTGCACGGATGTGATACTTGATATAAAGGTTCCTCAATAAGTGTCTGTTTGTATTATGTAAGGAATTCCCGAAATTCCCACGGGAAGTTGTTGGACTTTTTAGTTTGTATGAAAAATCTTAATCCTTGAGTGCACCGATGTGAAACTTGGCGTAAAGGTTTTTCAATGTGTGTCTGGTTGTGTTATGAAAGGAATTCCCGAAATTCCCACGGGAACGGGAAATATATGATGTTTTAGTTTGTATGAAAAAATCCCATCCCTTGAGTGCACGGATGTGATACTTGATATAAAGGTTCCTCAATAAGTGTCTGTTTATATTATGGAAGGAATTCCCGAAATTCCCACGGGAAGTGGTTGGACTTTTTAGTTTGTATGAAAAATCTTATTCCTTGAGTGTACAGATGTGATACTTGGCATGAAGGTTCTTCAAAGAGTGATTGGTTGTGCTACGAAAAAAATTCCCGAAATTCCCACGGGCACGGGAAATACATGATTTTTAGTTTTTATGAAAAAAACTTATTCCTTGAGTGCATGGGTGTGATACTTGGTATAAAGGTTCTTTCATTGGGTGTCTGGTTGTACAGTTTCTGAAATTTCCAAGAGAAGGGAAGTTAAGCGCATACGAAGTTGCGGGATAAAGCTAGTTAGAGAATAATTAAGTAAGAAAATAAGCTTATGATACTATTCAGGTACGTGTTTTATCCTAATTTTGTCTTTTATTGAAATTAATTCAGTCAGAAAAAGGAAAAAAATTACAATCATAATTTTAGGTCGTGTTTTTTTAAATTCCTATAAAATTTGTTACGACTTCAATGCGAAAATTGAATTCTTCACTCTGTTTTGACGGCACTGTTAGTGTAGTCTGTTACTAAGTTGCATGTACATAAGTACATGGTTGTCTGTAAGAAATCGCTCGTCAGCGATAAGACCGCCTAGTAGTACTTACACAACACACTGTTTTTTCTTCTCATTTACTATCTGTACTGTATACTGAAGTGTAAATAAATAAATAAATAAATAAGTTGCACTTTAACTGCACTGCGTGGTTTTGACAACAACCAGAGGCTCACTTTGACAATAGATGTTTCCGAATTCATAATTCTAAACAATAATATCATTGTTGAATAGCTTGTGTCACAGGTGAACTTAATACACCCAAATTAACGGAAACAGATATTATGTTAGAGTGCGGACGTTGCGAGAATGCGTTCCTGACAGCTCCTTATGTCCACTGAATAAAGTTTATTTCCGATTCGAAGGGGAAAAAAGCTATGATTTTGACAGCTGTCAGGAACGCAAACTCCCACCGGCCGCACTATAGTAGGCATCGACACCAATTTTTGGCGTTTAATGCAGATAATGTTAACAAAATACCAAAAATCCACAGCGGTCGTCACAAAACTTACATACATAACTTCACGCCTGTATTCCTTATTTGGCAGACAGAACACCAGAGGTAATAAAACCATCTGATGTCACGTTTGACAAAACTATTGATTTGTAAAAAAATTCAACATAAATACCATCAATTCCAATCCGACATTTCATACAAACAACTAACAGTGTATGAGTCAATTTAATAAGCAAATCCAAACTGCATACCTGCCACGTTATTACGGATTGACATAACTCACGATAACCTTGGTGATTATTTTAAAAATAAGCGTTTTTTGCGAGATAGTATGTTTATGTTTGTTATTAAATCGAGGTACACAGTTTTTGCAATACTCGTTGTTATCACGAAACTAGTTATGTGAACAATTATATAATATTATGTTTTATAGTTGCAGTCTTGCGCGTTTTACTAGCGTGCCGGCGAAACCCGTGGGAATCTCTTGATTTTATATTAATTTTATTTCATGCAGGTTTTCTTGGTGTAGAGGTGGTGATTACACTACCTTCTATTCCAGAGGTGCTAGATTCGAAGGCTTGTGAGGACAGAAATTTATAGGATTAACACATTTGCTTCAAGTCATGGATATTTGCTTTGATATTTAGATGTGTATTCCTTAATTCTATTAATCCTTTAACTACTCTCCATGACAGATGTTTTAAATTAAACTTCATTACATAACAAACGTACAATCAATGGTAGATTTTTTAAATAGAAAAAGACACATAAAAAGAAATCCAATTTTATTCACATTGCTTTTGCTATCACTATTTACCGTATCACCTTAAAATCAACACAATATCATAGATGGTCAACTTCTCGCTGCTCTCAGCCAACAAAATGAACTCACCACGTGACTCGTCACCTCAATCTCAACCTCAGCCTCAACTACCAACAGCTACCAATTCCTAAACAAACAACCTATGAAATTGTAATTTCATGCTGCCAATCTTCAAATAGAACATAAAAAACATGTCGAATCAGCTAGCCGTGATTATAAGGAGAAATAATCACGAAACCGATTTTTCATAGCTGTCGATCGTCAGCTGATTATAATACAGTTATTTTTCCACCAGAACTTTTCCGAACTAATAGTTACCTCACGTCGATTTAGTAATGAGACCTACGTAGATAAGAAAAATAAACGCCCCCGACCCGACCGGGTTCGAACCGCTTGCCGGGCGGGTGCTATAACCATCTAAGCTGGGCCCTGGCTAATGCCATTGAAATAATTTAGTATATTGGACTTTTTTGTTTTGTAACTATCCCGACGTAGCTTATTCTTGTGGTAATGCTTTGCACCTCTACCATATTTTATTTTTCTCATCTATAAAATTATATTCCATAAAAACTTAAAGAAATATAGAGTAACGTAGCCTTAATACGTAGGGTCTTGGTGCCCAGTGAAATTAAAAAGCCTATAATAATGACAGAGACATGAAACCACCCAATGGACCCAAAGTGTGCCCTAATCAGCACCTCAGAAAGAGACAGTTTAGATAAAACAACTAAAAACCAAGGACGAACACTGAAACGTTGCGTCTCCATTTTGATTTTAAAATCATCTGTTATTTTAAAAAATCCACAGAAAAAAAATATGAACAACCGGGTAACTTATATTGCCGTTAGTAAATATTTTTTGTGCCATAAAGTATGCATTTTAAAGAAGAATAGTCTCAATGGTCTTTAATACTGAGCGTTTGCACATTGCTATGGCAACCTAAAAACAAATAGCGATTAGAAGCAGTCTTAGATCAAAGATCGAAATTGAATATGAATACGTAGGATGAAACTTATAATGCCATATACATTTCGTCCAGAAAAACACAAACCGCGTTGTTGGATACACCGGAAGACCCTCATCAGCGAACTTCCTGCCCGAAACCATCAATCAATGAAGCGTTCAAAACAAACGATAATTACAAAACTACCCGCAATTTGTTAACGGCAAGATTCAGCCTCATGCGGCTGAAAACTAAATATTTGATTTTTGATGGTAGGACCCTTCAGGGTTCAGCTGGATAACAACCAAACTTCGAAAAAATCTACCGCCAATTATCACCACCCCGACGGTGATTTTTCAACAGACTTCCAAAAAAGGAGGAGGTTCTCAATTCTTCTGTATGTTATTTTTGTGTCTTTGTGACACGATACTTTGGACACTTATGAATTAATTTTGAAAATTGTTCATATGATAAGGGATACCTCATAGTTGGTCCCATTTAAATTTCATCGAAATCGGTTGATTAATTCATTGAAAATTTCAAACTTTTGAAAAAATATGATTTCGGAGAATGTTTACGTTGATGTCATTCTCAACTCAGCCAAAGTTTTGACGTGAAGTCAGTTTTTTTAATGCTCTGCATTCGTTGATTATTATTATTATGAAGAGCCAGTTATTTCTTAAATTCTTGTGTTATCTTCGACTTCATTAGTCGAGAAAAGCAGGTTTAGTCAAAGATACCTAAAAAATTAAGCTCATGGCCGCATCTCCTTTTGGAAGATGACGATAACGTTTGAGGTGTAACCGACGATGCTGGCCTAACGCCCGTTGAAAGAAGCCAGTTTTCAAGACCCCGAAGAAAATTTACTGATAAAACCCTTATAACTAAATAGACATTATCAGGGGAAAGTGGTCAAAATAAGCTATGAGAACCTAATAACGGGTATTAGAATGTTTCGTAAAATCCTCATTATCGTATATTAAAAGACCTATGAACCTACAAACATAAAATAGTTCCTAGCAGCGGCGATCGAACCCACACCTCTCATCTCACTAGACTCTATTTTCTTACTATGCTACGAAGGTCGTCGATACCTACATCGTTAACGTAGCCGGAGACACAAACAATCATCAAATTAATAGTCCCAACGATGACGTGTACGCGACAACCCGGAGTCAAACCGAGAGCGAATTAACATTTTACGAGCCCATCTTAGATCACGCCTACAACCAACCCAAAGCAAACATAGCAATTTAGGCTCCATAAAAAGTTCCGGCGCTCGCATCGCATCCTGCTTTCCGCTAGCGCTAATTACACGCGGCATTAGCGGCCGTTCATTGGATTAGATGCAAGTAAATTGCACCAGTGAATGCAACAGAATGAGGTACTGTTCGAAGGCAGCATGAGTTATTCGAGGAATCTTTATTGCGCCGGGTCAGAGGTGCGAGCTCTTCCCGACACTGGATTCTTTGTCATCCAGTAACTATGGTATTCGGGGCGGACGCTGCGCTCGGATTGTTTCGGATAAACTCGCTTTTCATTTTTAGTTATTAGAGTTAAGCAATGTTGCTGTTTAAGCGAAGCGGAGATTCTTTTCTGAGTTTAAAGCGAATAATTATAATTGCATTAAAAAAATTGCTTATAACATGTGTTGTGGATATAAATAAAATCCATTTTATATGGCACTCGTTATAACTATTATGGCGATGCTATCTAAACGATAAACATACCTTTTAAATAGTTTAGTTGATACAGGTTTAAATTGAAAATGTTTTTATTGTCTATTTTAAAATAGATTTATAAAATAAGTAAAATTGTTTGATCCCGCAATCAAACTGTTTCCGTCTTGTAGAACTGTGATTTAGACGTAAAATTTTTTGTTTACAAGTTATTACTAAAGAATGTTAAAATAACATATAGCATTATTATTAGACGCGATAAAAAACTCGGAAAAAATATATCATGTCTATATTTTTAGATTCCATACTAGAAACGAACCAGATTTGTTATGTAATTGGGTGGGTAACTACAGTTTATGTGTCTCTTTGTTTTTTTTCTCATAGCCTTTTTACCGCCAGTATTTTTATTTATTATTATAGGGCTGATTTGAAAAACATTAACATTTTTTTAAGAATAAATAACAAAATGAGAAAAAACTTTTGTTTAACAAACTTACCTACTCCAAAACAAAACATATTTTCGCATGATTATTTTAATGATTTTGTTTTAGACTCTAACCGTTGTGTTCTCTGTAGAAATGTTCCTAATAAAACAATTGATTAAAGTATTCCGCCTGATGTCACTCAAGCTCCATACTTCACATATAAGGTATATAAGTACCTGACTCTCATTAGCTTGTTCAGAAATAAACTTCATTTATCGCACAGAAAGACTTAATAACATCCAGAGCAACCTTTACTATATTTTTATTTATGTACGAGTATGAAACCATTCCTTTTCCTTATATTTCACAAATATGATCATGATAGAAGGAAATTCAATGAAAATTTTTTGAATTTTTTAATTTAGGTACAAAATAGCTAACCTAAACCTGCAATTAAAGCTGAAGTTGAATTAACGTTAAAATGGTGCATTACGCAAACAAAACGTTTAGTGCATTTTGGCTTGAAATCTAGATTATTTACAATCAGCAACATATTTCTATTTAATTTACGATAAACTGAATAGAAAAAATATATCACTGGAAAAGCTTTTCATGCATCTTATTCGTAACATTACGCTATGTCCTTCATAGGAATCTAACGATAGAGATAGACAATATTTAAGATTTGTGTCTTAAATCTTAATTATATTGGAACAAGAAAACTTGACTCTACTAAAAATAAATTCATTTTCTAAAAGTTTAAACATCACCGTTACCGAAATCATAAAGGACTTCAGTATCATCCTTAAAATTAAGGTTTCACAGGCGAAATTTCTCGTACAACTTTCCTAATAGAATTTCCCCACTGGCCGACATAGCCTTCGAGGCGTTAAATAGCCCTGTCGCCACAGGGGAGTCAAATTGAACCCACTAGTCGCTCCATTGAAGGCTAACCTATTGAAAATAAGCAGTTCCGAAGTATCACATTAAACGGCATAATGTCACACGGCCCGGGCGTACGGTTTTAATAAAGCCCGCTGTGTGAAACTAGCGCATATTTACGCGCCTCGCTATAAACCTAGTTGTAAAATTTTCTGCACACGGAATCAGTTAGCTATACCTGCTTAGTTATTTTGTGAAGCCATATCTTTTAAGTAGGCGTGAGATTTAAGAAACTGTTC
The DNA here is from genome assembly GCA_944452665.1 of Stenoptilia bipunctidactyla. Taxonomy (NCBI): domain Eukaryota; kingdom Metazoa; phylum Arthropoda; class Insecta; order Lepidoptera; family Pterophoridae; genus Stenoptilia; species Stenoptilia bipunctidactyla. Next base: position 18,929,698 of record OX101728.1, read on the forward strand.
ATTGCATTTGAATTTCCATAATAAAAATGAGGTACTGACTCACTCATAAGCCTACTTGGATGGAAGTGTATGAAATCGTATAGGGTCGGCTTCGAATCGCCTAACCGCACTGGATAAGTGTGACGTGGTGGAGACTAATTCAGCACGAATGTGCTCGGGGCCCATGGCTAGCCAACCCTCATATAAAATTTGTCTGTAAATGTCATTTCTTGCCAAATTATATGTTCAAGCAGTATTTTATGAATAGCTAATTCCTAGCTAAACATGCCCCGTTCTCCATAGGAGATTCAAATAATCTTAACTAACAGTTAAGTGTCCGAAAATAACCATTATAATCTATTTAGCTCTTCTATATCTAACTTTATGTGACAAAGAGTTCGTTTAAAGACCTGATTGATTAAGATCAAACTCAAACGCGCATTTAGTGCTTTTAAAGAAAAAAAAAACAAAATCAAAAACACAAGCGGAGCTTTTCAAATCTAGTAACACGACGAAGCTCGTTAATTATAACTGTCTATTTAACGCAGCGAATCGATGCGTCATTGTGTGTATACAGTGAAGAATAAATAAACCGTTTTTCACGAGCCTTTCATTTATTACAATTTGCGTAATAAATTATGATTACCGACAATGATCAACAGGATAATTAATTGGTGAAATATCGACCTGGATTTTGGGCTAATTGAGATTTTTCGATAGGCTTTTTTTTATTCTGTATTTATCATCATGATAGTTTTTCAAGATTTTTCCATGTCTTTCATAGTTCTATATCGCTGAAATATATTTTATAGTTCGAGTAGAACATATCTATAGTAGGTAGGTTAAAGTTGATGCGTACATCCTCAATCAAGAAGAAAATATACATAGAACCAAAAGGTTATAACATTTTAATTAATTCAAAAAGTACCTACCTAAAAATAATGACTCTGGTTATCTTTATAGTCATATACATTTATAATCTCACGCCTGTCTCCCCTTGGGGTAGGCAGAGACAAGGGAACACCAATTGCTACGATCCAGACATACCTCTTTCGCTTCCCCCACGTTCATTAATATTTTCATACATGACCGCCGGTTACGGATACTTTTAACCAAGGCCGTTTTTAAGAACGTCGCCTATTTGATCGGCATACGTTCGCCTATGGCGGCCCCTTCCGATAGTACCATCCATTCTTGCTCTGTACACCTCTTTCGTAAATCTACTTTCACTCATCCTTTCCAAATGTCCAAACCAGCGTAGCATACCCTTTTCAATCTTAGTCACTACATCTTCTTTCAATCCGCATCTCTTTCTTATTTCACTGTCGCGCACCATATCACTCAACTTCACTCCACACATACTCCTCGAAGGTCTCATCTCCACAGCATTAATCCTGCTTTCATGTCTCTACTGCCAAACTCAACCATTTTCGGCACTATCTTTGTAGAGAATGCCGAAAATGTGAAATAATTGCTGATACTTAAATCATCATCATCACAACTCCGTGTAATGGGCCCACTGCAGGGCATGAGTCTCTCCTCTGGGTGACGAGCAGGTTTAGGCCATAATCCACCGAGCTGGCCCAGTGCTGGGTGGTGATACTTAAATAAGGCTTTGCAAATATCGCTATTATACTATCTGAAAAATTTGGCAGGTAGCCCAAGTTATCGTTCCTAAAAAAACACTTCTAGTTTTAAAATACTGCTAATATCTAATATCATAAACGTGAGAAAGGATGGAAGATTCGCCTACCTGCGCAAATTGAACATAATCCATGCTCTACCTAGTTATTGTATGAAAGATTAACACGTATCTGGTTTTTGCGGTGTTATACGCGTATATTTGTTGGCAATAACAGAAAAAAAGTATCTTTCTTGTTTCTTTTTTAAATATTTATGCATTTTGGCGCGACTGCGCAACAATAAACTATCTTAATTTTAATAGCCTTTTTTCTTAAGTCGTGCAAATGTACAAAAAGTCAGATAATGTTACCGATTCTACAGTACTTGATTAACTTATTATGTTCTTAATGAGTGCTTAGTGTATTTTAACCAATAATCCATGTTCTTAGACATTAGAATGAAAGATACCGATATTCTAACTATAATAAACAGGAAAATCTCGTCAACAAGGTAATTTCCTACAATATTTTAAATTCCTTTGTTTCCTGAGGAATTTACAGAGCAAACAACGCTATTTCAACTCTGAAATACCAAAAGCAGACATCACATTACAAAAAGCAGAAAAACGATTAGGAAGCAAGCACATTAATTAACTTGATGTAAAATTTTTAATGTAATGAGTTACTGCATGTAGCCGGGGTAACGAACTTAAAACAGCAGTTAAACGCTTGAACTTACAACTTACTTATATTGTGTACTTGAATTTCCTTTTTACGACCATAATCGATGCTAAAGAAATTAACAATTAGAATCTTGTTTTAATGACAAATGAACAAAGGCTGAACAAGTTCTTTGGCACTAATGCCTGCCTTCCACTGCGTAAGTGAAATGAGCGAGATATAGTTGACCGGAACGGAGTTTGAAATGATAAATAAGTATTGCCTTCTACTAAGAAATAGTTTTTAAAATAATTTCTTTCCCTGACAACGAGGTCAATTACTGAGCGGGACGCGGGAAATGAACGACTGCTCCGTTCATTTTCTGCCTAGTTCTCGCTCCATCCAGCGAGGTTGTGCGTCCTTTGTTGTTAGAGGGGGTGGCGGGACATTACTACTGGGTTCACTACTAGTGAACACTAGTGAAGTTCACTAGTTTTCAAGATCATACGCAGCGGACTCCGCTTTACACGCTTGCTCCGCTTTGCTTTACTCTTTCACAATGGAAGTAATTGAATGAAATATAATAAAACTAGTTCAGCGAGTTTCGTACGGAGACCGTAAGAAACTCGCTCAATTCGCTCCACTCGCTAACCTCGCATGTGACTCTTTCAACTCGTTCACTCCGCTCCACTAGTCTCCGCTTTGGTGGAAGCACATGTATGAAAATCATCGTTACGAGTACAGCGGAGTCCGTAATGGATCCGTTCCGCTCGCAGTGGAAGGCGAACATAAAAAATGATAAGCCTTATAATCTATACCATAAAGAGTTTGATTATTTGTTTCAATGTTTATCTCTGAAATTAACAGTGGTGTCACAGTTTTTATTTGGTTTCTTAGGCAACAAAATATACAAAAAGGTTAAAAATAGAAGTTGTCAGATCCTTCTACAAGCAAAACTTATGAATCTGCATTAGACAGTCAATTTTATAGTGGTAAACCCCTTATAGCAATTTTTTAATCGACTGTACTCTTGGGGAAACTTATACCCTTTAAATTGTCAAGAAATTCTTACAAATCAAAGGTAAAACAGAGCGAATCTTGCTAGTGAACCCCTGTTAAAAAAAATAAAAAAGCCATCGTAAGCAGGTCGTCGCACTTAGTTAAATACGACCGCGACATTTTACAGCACGCAGCACCACGAGTCCTGAATTTGAGATTATTAACCTATTTCTCTACGAAACTTATGCTAAGCACGTTCTGTCTCTGGTTGTACGAAAAACTGATAGGCTAATAAACTTTGAAGAGTTATTATATGTGCCTATTGTGGTTGTCTCCATTTTTGTCTAGACTTGACAATCTAAATCAAATTTGGGATTACGAGCCTGTCGATTAACTGATGTCAGTAATCACCGACACTCATGGACACCGGTAACTTTTGTGGAACTACCAGTACCTTGCCGACCATCAGTGCTATCATCTTATGTTATCATCACAGTCGGACCATATATCGGCAACACAGCAAAATTTGGTGATGAAAAAAGCAGGACGACAGTCGTGCAGTTATTTAACAATTGTATAAATGCCTTTAGAGTATTTAAACTACTGATAGTACCTATAACTGTCTCAGAAGTATGTAGGTACGAGTATGTCTATGACACGCCTAAGCGGCCTAAAGGGCATGATGTTTTTCAAAGTAACATGTGTCATTTGAATCTTCTTAATGGTATAGATAACTTATTTTAAGGACAATCATAACTTACTCAAATTAGATTAGGGAATGCATGTAGGTTTTTCATCAACAAAAAATACAATACTTATAAGCAGTACTAGATACTGAAAATGGTTCTGTTCTCATATATGAAATTCCGGCATAAAATAACAAAGTTGGCAAGTGTGTTGGTGTATTCAAATTAACTTATCTCAAAAACAACGTAATATTGACATAGTGAAGTTTTCATTGTATAAAATAAAAGTTGTTTTTACCAGTCAGTTTATCAGTTATTTTATCGCGTTTAATTTACAACTTTCCCGAATTGAAAACAGCTCTTTTATCGGTTAAGGCATTATTTAACGCGGTTAATTTACCCGAACTCCATTTAATCCATTATGATTCTGAATATCTACGTAAACAAGCTATGTGCCTATTAGAACTGTTCTTATCTGTCGCACATTTCTGTAATAGCGGAAATTCTATATACGTAATATTCAAATAAGTTTATAAATTTTAATGCTAAAAATGTATATAACTTTGGTATTACCTTTATCTGACATTAGTGTTCAAAAACCGGTTGGAACTGTTCATATCGAATTCATGAGATACCTTGTGTATGCAGACGTATTCAAAACATAGTCACGTCAACAGTAAAAGTTATTTTTTTGTATAAAAATATACTCCCGGTGAGTCAATAATCTGCTTGACTCTATGCAGTGTCGATCTCGTCTGATTGAAAGTGTTGATGGAGATTACGCGATTCTAAAGCGATATTTATTTATTCTTCACTGTGTACATGGAGTAAAACATAATTTTGATAAACATTACATAAACAGTACAGAGCACAATAGGCGGCCTTAGCATATAAAATAAAAAAATATAAAATAAATGATATTGTTTATTTATGTAATAATGTACCTATATATGTATGTATATCTATTTATATATTTTGTATTTATGTAGGTATTTATGAATTATATGTTCATTTATTTATATAGTTATAAAGTTATTTTATATTCATTACTAATTTAGCTGCACACTAAATTTCTCTTTATACATCCCACTCTCCACTCGCAGGACTGCTGGAAGAGATTCCGCTAGGAATAAGCAGTACCTTTGTACCATTTAATTATATTTCTGTTTTTTATTATTATTTGTAGTGTGTACATAAAAAGTTAAATAAATAAAAAAATAAAAGACGATTTCTTCCAGGCAGCCTTGAAAGCGATCTAGCTAGTTAGCTAGAAGTCTTCTGCTTCGCTCTGGTGTAATCTGGTATCAAGTTGTTACTGCCATTGCAGTTGAAGTCTCGTCAAATCGATATTTTCACAGACTTCGTTGACACAAACCGTGATAACACGCTCGAAGGAAATGTATTGTGATGAAGCCCCGAGAACTACTGTTAAACTGATGCAAACCAGAAATAATGTATTGAGTAGGTAGTTAGATCCGAAATTATTCCAAACAGATACATTTCCTTTTATAAGCTAAAGACATGAATTTTATTAATTATTAATATTAATTTGATAGGCTATATTTCATGGTTCAATAAAATATAGCCTATCTATTTAGGACCTTTTTCAAAAGCCTCCATGCATAATAAGGGAGTTATTAGTTTTCTATTTGTGACGTCGTAGCTTTCAGGAATGAACCAATTTGTGTGCAGTTTGTCTTTTATCGAAAGTATTGTCTATCAAGAAAGTGCTTTATTAGTTAGAAATCGAAGCCAGAATATTGAACTCTTTTTATAGATAGCGGCACGGCTGGTAGGGGGTTAGATTCTGGGGATCTAATGCGATGCGATTTCACCGGTGCCTAACTCTTTTCAAGAGTGAAGTCCCTGGGCGGTGGATACGGGGGTGTCTGCGGTTCCTGCTCAAGGATACTTACGCCGAGAACACTAGGCGCGCCGCTTCATGGCGGATCCGATAAGCTCCGCCGCGGTTTCGCGGACGAATACGTAAGCGTACCTCATAATCGAGAGCTATAAGTTAGGCTCTTGAATAAAACCAAAATCATATTTTTCCTGCTAACGTGTAACTTACAGAACAGCAACAGGATGTTTAAAAATAAAGTAGGAACTACGAATGAAGCAATAAAGGAATTCTTAGTCGTATTTACATGATAACTTCTTTTTAGCAGCGACATATCCCAAACGAAACTACCTCCTAAGTCGTACTTTTCTGGTTGCCCTCAGGCCATTTATATCTAGGAGTAATCTAAGTGTCGGCTTGGGTTGCCAAACGACGAAGCCCGGTAGTATTAAAATGGCGGCTACGGCCATTTTTTTCTGTTGGACCTAGCAAAAAGCTAAGAAGAGTTTGCGATTTGAAAACCAGATAGTAGTAGAATGAAATACTTTTTATTTGTAAACGATCACCGACCCGCTCCGATTTCATAGGGATGAACTATCCTATAGTCTGCAAAATATGTTCGAGATTTTGCAGACTATAGGATAATTCAGCCAATACCTACTATAATCTATATTAGGTACCTACTAATATATTCCTGAATAGTATACATGAATATTATTAGTTTATTTCAACTCTCTAATCTCGCAAACTAGTAAGTAGTCGGATTTAAAAAAATATTTTTTCTATTGATAGTCCAGCTTTTGGCTGCTAGTAAATTATAGAATCAAAACTTTCCGATGAATTACTTCCTTCATACATGAATGAAATCATTAATGAAAACCGTTTGGTTAGTTTTAAGTTTTCGCGTTGAGACTCGGCTGGGATTGTTTTAATAATATGCAAAACGATCGTCGGGTGAAATTTCATTTCCGACAACCGTACATTTATTATGGGAAAACTCACAAAACTTTCAGTGCTCGTATCAAAACATACAATAAATAAATCTGCATTATAATACAAAATATAATACTGCATTATAATTATATGCAATGTGCATTATCGCGGTACGTGGAGGAAACGCTCCAAAGAATCTACGACACGGGGATCGGCAACGTGAGTAGAGAGATAGAGATAGATTCCGCACTACCTTTTACCAGTAAACGGAAAAAAAACATAGATAAGTAGATATCTAATCATTGAGCCACGCTTAACAATTTTATTTAGGAAACCCCAAGTCATTTGACCTTAATCTTGCAGGAGTCAAAAAAAATCTTCCGTGCTGTCCCACTCCAGCAAAGGAAAAACATAGAATGTGCCAGCTGCTTCTCTTCCCGGGCATGCTAGGGACAGAGGTTTAATTAGGGATTTTTTTGCTGACGTTATAATAATCTCCAGTCACTGCAATTATAATGCCTCCAAATTTGCCAAACGTGACATCGGTTAGTTGCATAACCTCTGGTGTTCTGCCTACCCCATGAGGCATTTTGGCGTGTGAAGTTATGTATATACAAATAAAAAGTTCATGGATATTTTTCTTCAGTTTTATTACTTTACATGATAGCTAGGTATATGAATTATTGTGCCTCGAAGACATTTAGTTCAGTTGTGGCAGCACATGTCTTGGATCATGTTCATTTCAAGCGAATGATGGTAATTTATCTGTTTTGCTTAGAAATCAGCGACGAGCGTTGACAATAGAGCCAATTTCACTGCCTATTAACCAAACATAGGCCATGCAGCGAGGATCGAGCCCTTGCGTGAGTACCAGCCTTTTTATCACTTCAGCACGGACGGAGTCGGTCAAAGGTTTTAAAACTAAGCTGGTAAAAAAAAGCCACCTCAGCTAAATAAGTAACAGCCCGTTCACACATGGTCCGTTTTACTGGATACGTTTTACCGGATAATTTTTTTTTACATCGATGGCGCATGGAGTTGTATGAGCGACTTCACATATAGTACAGTATTCAGTGTACGTATTTACGATACAAAATAGGCATCCAGTAAAACGGATCATGTGTGAACGGGCTGTAAGATATTTTGGATTAGTAAGATAGATTAGATTATATTTCCCTAGTACAGGGAAACCTAAATGGGGCACCAGTCTCCCACTTCAAAACCTAAATTGGATTACCTCTTATAATATAGGTAGTTTTTAATTATAGTATTGTGTAAGCAAAATATTATTGTGGGAGACATAAATAAATTTATTATTAAAATTTACTATTATTTATACAGATTTTTAAGGCGAATTGACGGACTGCTTCAGTGATTCGTCCTGCCACATCATTGTCCCAAAAGGACGAAACACTGAATATAAAAATAAAAATCATGGTCTGTGATTCGTCTCATTGCCTTAAGTAATGGTAGTAAATAATGAGATCAATTTCGGTCAGCAAGCAAACAAATAAAAAAAATCAATAAAAGAAAGCAAATTAAAATAAAAAACACACACACAATTTATTAAGCTTTACAGAATCAAACAAAAAAACATGACTGCGTGCACGTCGCTTAGTATCGACGGCTGGTTGCTGTCAAAGAATAAGAATGACTGCAACAACGTTGCGAAACTTCGCAATCCGCTGTCTCCCTTGCACTTAAATAAATAAATAAAATCCCCAGATGATCACATCAACTACATAAATAAATAAATAATAAATAAAATCCCCGGACAATCACACCAACTACATGGCCCCAAACTAAGCAGAGCTTGTGATATGGGATACCATGCAGTGAACTATATGGGAACCTACAATATAAATACATAGATGAATCTAGCCCGCAACCACTGGCGTCTGAAGCAGACAGTGTTACCCCATCGCCAAAGTGGTCGTTAAGTTGATTAGTTTATTACGAATGTATATCTTATCTTTTATTGCTTTTCTTATTAGTTTGTTTGCTGGCCGTACTTAATCTGCTTATTTCTTATAATTAATTCAATGGGACGAATCACTGAACAAGAAATAATATTTTTTTGAATTCAGTGTTTCGTCCTTATGGGACAATGATCTGGTGGGACGAATCACTGAAGACAAAAAACATGTGACAGGTTTCTTTGGTATTTCTAGTAGCTTTCAAAGATATTTCATCATATTTATTCGGGAATGCCGTTTGTGTCTATTTGGTCATCAATATCTGTAGGTACTTATATAGTAAAGGTGAAGTTTCGTAGTTCCAAAGATCATCTCTAAAATAACAGTTTTTCTTAATTTAAGCCCAAATCTCGGAGAAAATGAAGAATAAGTTACAAGAGTAAAACAAGTGAATAATATGCTAGCGAGTTTACATTAATTTTGTAGATTCAAATACTTTTTAGCAACAATTCTTAATTCAAAAAACAATTGGAAACCAATCACAATACGACACACATACCTACAGAATGAGATAAACGGTAACACCTAATGCGCCATGAACAATAGGCTTTGTACTCGTAATATTCTCAGCAGATAAATAAGAAATAAAACTTTCTTAGAACAATAAAGTCTAATCAGCTGCCATTCACAAATAATTTAAATATCCTTACGTGAACAACAAAATAAAAGTATTTAAATTCGTGAAGAACCAGTTGTGTTTGCCGACTGGAACAAGCATGCATAATTAAGTATAGAATCTTATTTAACGTTAAACAATTCGTTATCAATTTTCCGTCATGCGTATTCGAAAATTAATTAAGATAGAAATATATCACTTTGTTTTTTTTATTTACTTAAGCTCAGCATTATCTATGGATCCTTAAATACGCTATACAACAGCTTCCGTTTTTGAAATTGAAACGGAAATCTGAACTTTGCGGTATCATTGTAAACAGCTAGATCAAAGGAAGTTAAGTTTTTTATATCTAAATTGGGTGGGAAATCGAACCCGTAAGTTCATAAAACGGAGCCGAGTCATCAAGATGTTGTGCCATAGCAGATAAAGATTACTACTGGCCGGTCCCCGCAATTCCATCTGCATTACTAGTACCGGGGGAAATCCGGGATAAAATATAGCATTCCTCAATACATGGACTATTCAATGCAAAAATCTTTTTTCAAATCAGACCAGTAGTTCCTGAGATTACCACGTTCAGACAAACAAACAAACTCTTGAACTATTACAATTCGGGGATAGAAAAGTAATAAATAACTTTTAAATCCTTGTTTGATATGAGCGTTACCTAATCTAGAAATAATTGATTTACGACAATTGGACGCATGATATGGAAAATTACTTTATGTGATTAGTCGGGAAAATGTTTCGATCGACAAAAATATGGATGGTCACATAATAGCTTAGAAAAAGATGAGTTATTGTTAGAATTAAATTTGTTTTATTTCCTATGTAATTAAGGGTAAGACTGAAAACCAGCGCTGTCAGGTGTTTTTTTTTTCAGTCTTGTCCAGTTCCCAAAATAAATGTTTTTTTTTTACTGTATGTTTGTGGCAATAATTTTTTTTTTTAACAACGGATGGGTATGATGATTATAGGATGGATAGATATTATAATAGTAGACCACAGTTTGACCGATTCATTTCGAGTTAGCACGACAGACATGCACTTGAGGACACGATAGACGTCTTAAATCCTTAACTTTATGGAAAGTGTTCCTTTTCAAAAAGGAAAATTTCTTTCTTGGCCTACAGCTTCGCGCGGTTTATGAGCCAGTAATTTTTTATTGTTAAAATATCTCTCAAACGCAAAAATATCTTTTCAAATGCAACAGCTGATTATAGAAATTGTTGCGTTTCAACAAACTCTTGAGCTGTATTATTAAAAATCTTAGATATTAAGCATTCAGAACTAATTATATTTAGGCATGTTTATCGCTATCAAATAGTACCTACCAAAAAAACGGATTACGGTAAGTAGGTACTCATGACTTTTTCAGTAGGTGTATGTAGGATTCGTGATGAAACATCATATGTTTCTTAAAAAGAAAATATCATATTTGATCAATTTTTTTCAAAACTAGCCCGACCTTGATAAAGCGTTCATTATTGTCAAAATATAAGCTAATTTTAAAAGCTTACTTTTGATGCCCAGAGTAGGTACCTACACAAAAATCATCTATAAAAGCAAAATTATTGGTTTTCCACGGCTTCACTCGCTATTTTCCGATTCTGAGAAAATAGTATCAGGATAAAGGGTATCCGTTAAATATAGCTAATTAAATTACAATCTGTCAAACTATTTTAGCATGAAAGAGTAACACAGAGATTATAAAACATTTAAAAAGGATTATTTGGAACAAAAAGTATAAGTCAATAGGATATGATCTCGAAGACTATTCTCGTTTTTTACATCCATCCTTCACTTTACTCCGATTGCTGACCGAATACGATGTGTGTCGGCGGGTCAATAGAGACATAAGTCGCCGCGAATCAGATTCGAATAGAAACACCCGTTACTTACGGGGATCGCTGGCACGCGGCAAAAACCTTTGTGTGGCGAGGCTCGGGCGCATATTTGCGTAGGTGAGGAGGCCCGCCATTTCGATTGGATCGAAGCTTTATGATACATCAAGCAATATTTATTTGGCAATAAAGAAAACTTATTACCGATAGCAATAAGATAAATGATGATGAGATTAATTAAGAATGTGTTTTAAAGAAACATTACTTATAACATCATCGTCAAAGAAATTTGATGACAGATTGGATAAATGCTGCTTAGTATTAGTCATTCTTCGATTGCAAAATAATAAAACCGAAATTTGTAAACAATCTTTGAGTAGTTAGTTTAATTATTGTGAGATATGGTCACTTCACTGATGATTACACCAAATTAGAACTGAGGAAAACGTCTCGAAAAATTTATGATGACTTTCAAAAGTGGCAAAAACCACAGAAAAATATCTCGCGGAACGGAATGTTCTGGTATTCTCACAGAGGTGTGAACTTTTATATTTGCATACTCATTACAGCGTTCTTACCATGAATAAGCCAGTAATCCCTTCCAATTTTAAAAAGCTCAAATTGCTTTTAAAAACAGAATTCGTTTCAAATGGCATGCAGAACCGCCAGCCTAAACAAATACATCGGACTTTCCGTCGGGTCATGCAATTGACGTAGCGCCATTAGAAAGCAACGAGTGGAGAAGTAAGCCACCGTGAAAATTGTATTACCAACACGACAAGAATAGTACCAGAATGATGAAAAATTGTGAAACTGTATTCTGTCACACAAGGGATTCCACAGTCCTTAGTGAGTGAGCATTCCTTCGAACAGCCGCCTTAAGAATGAGGTATCTATTAGTTCCTACGTACGTAAGAGATATTGCGTCGTATGTATACGTACCTATTATAGGTAAGAACGTGAGGTGCATGCGTATTATACACTGCTTGTTTTACCCGACTATTATGAATCCAAAAGCCCTTAATGTTTTAATTTATGATTTCAGTCCCAATGAGTAGAATCTAGATATACCGATAAGTGCCACCAAATATCCCGAAAAGTCGAACTAAGCGCCTTGATAGTTCCTTTTTAATACGGGTCGCCAAGGTTTTTTTTTTTTTTTTAAATGAATTATGGATGGGACGTTTGTCTTCCATGCCACCTGATGTTAAGTGCACATGAAGACTAAGGTGTTACACGTCCATCCACGAGAAACCTATTCACTCGACGCTTAAAAGTACTAGGACTATACTGGTCAGGGAAAATAGACGCAGGCAGTTCATTCCAAACCTTGGCGACCCGTATCAAAAAGGAACTGTCAAAGCGCTTAGTTCGACTTTTCGGAATATCTACCACATACCTACGGATGGAAGTTCTGTCTGCGTTTGGAATGAACTGCCTGCGTCTATTTTCCTTGACTAGTATAGTCCTAGTACTTTTAAGCTTCGAGTGAATAGGTTTCTCGTGGATGGACGTATACCACCTTAGTCTTCATGTTCGCTTAACATCAGGTGTCATGGAAGACAAACGTCCCATCCATATTTCTAGGGTCGGCAGACTAAAGCACTTAAGTCAAAAAGATAAAGTTTTCAGGAAGTAAAAAAAAACTATATTGTAAATTACTCAATAATGTTTTAATTTTTCTAATACATAAATAAAATTTTTACTTCCTGAAAACTTTATCTTTTTGACTTAAGTGCTTTAGTCTGCCGACCCTAGATTTAATAATAAAAAAAAAACCTTATTAGTACCTAACGATCTATGTACGCTTGAATATTCCTCATCAAAACTGATTCATTGAAAACGTCACTACCTTAAACTTTAAACAAATATGTTTTTTGTTTACTCCATGAAAGGAAGCGACGAAAAAACACAGTTTATAAATTCCGGTGTATAAAACCTATAAATACATCGTTGGGTTTCGTTCTTGTAACAGGTAGTTCAGTGGCCTACATTCGATACACAGAGCTTTGAACATCAATAACAAATCTTGACATTTCAGCTTCAAAACATATCATGTGATACTTTGATCTTTTACACTAACGAATATTTTCTACGACTTAGTGGATCTGGTATTTACTATAGCACATGCAAGCGAGTAAATTATTTAAAAATACTCCTTGTTTCTTTATTTGTTTGTTATATTTTGAAGATTATGTTGTCTATGTGGCATAAATTTATAATAAAGCGAAAGAGTTATTTTGTTTTACACACGATTTCAATACAACCTGTCCGATTATAATTCTTATGTTTGTTAGAATATTAAAGAAGGAAAGTTAAAAGGGCTATATCAGATGAAGAATCTCTAAAGAGATCAGACACCATCCGGGCGACACTTGCGCGGAAGCTATCTACTTGTTTAGAATTCACGTCGATATATTAATGGAAACAGTTATAATAGAAAGTGATGTGAAATTTCATAGAATCTATTGAAAAAAAGATGTAAATTATAATATATTTACACATAATCAGTTCCTGAGCAGATTGTTAGCCTTTTTGAACAAAGTGAATTATGCTATTTATATTACAGTACCTGCACAAGTGGTCGGCCAGATAATAGATTTCAATAAAGTACGCCGCCGCACAGGTAGCAAATAAACTTCACTAAAAAGACACCTAGAACATATGCTACGGCACAGTTTCATCTGGCGACCATAAATGTTCATCAGTCGGGCACTTAAGTTAATTTCCGAGTGTAATCAATCAGCTTACTTGCCTCAAATGACATGCTTACCTAGTAATTATTACAATTCTCTCCTACATTATTAAAACAATACCCTGCTTTCTGTAGGTTACACTTATTAAAAAAAGAAATGGATAAAAAAAAATCCCCAGACAATCACACCAAATAAATGGCCCCAAAGTAAGCATAGCTTGTGTTATGGGATACCATGTAGCAAACTAGGGGGGAACCTAGAATATAAATTTATAATAGGATATTTGTAGATAATGCTTCTGCTTCGATTAAGTAAAGCATTTAGTCTCTTTTTACAGCTTTGAATATAAGAACTCATCCTGGTGCTTATTCAAAGCTGATATGAGAACTACAGAATCTAATTATTGGTTATTCTGGGTCTCAGAAATATGCTTATTTCTTCTTAGTTATAATTTACTACTTTTTGGCACAAAACTAGTTCTAAATTTTTTTTTATGAAATTTGGTCACATTGTAATAGTTATAATATCATTTGTTTTTAAACATATTTAAAACATTCATAAGTTTAAAATACTTGAAAAATAACTAGATACTTATACAAGGTGTTCCGCTTGATTTCCCATAACTCTAGGGTAATAATGGGGCCATGTAATAGAATCAAGCAACATGTAAATAATTTAATTAATTCATAACATCTTATGTAAAACACCTTTATGCGAAGTATGACAACGTGGTATTTTCTATCCCTTTTTTTATCGCTATGCACAGGTACAGCTCACAACTTTTTGCGTTGTACAATGTATGCAACATTCCTCAATGTTTAAAATGTTTTTGTTGTTTATTGTATGGCTTCAGTGACATGCATCTATTGAATGAATGTTAAAGAGATTTTATGAGGGTGATCATTTATGAACTCATTAAGTATATTAAGATTGATGATATCTTGGAAAGTATGCACTTTTGACATTCTTTGGCAAAAAGTATTATTTTTTAGTAATGAACAAAACCTCAAAGTTATGGGATATCAAAAAGAACACCTTGTATGTATCTTCTATACTAATATTATAAAGAGGAAACCCTTGTATTTTTGTATGTTTGTATTGAATAGGCTCAAAAACTACTGGGCCGATTTCAAAATTTCTTTTACACTTAGAGGGATTCTTCCGAATCCGTATAGGCTACTTTTTATCACGAAAATCCCGCGGGAATCGAAATTGCGCGGGTAAAACCGCGCGCAACAGCTAGTTATTTATAAATAGGTACCAGATCAACCAACCAATTAGAAAATCTGATGAGCATAAATAAAAAAAAATGCATTTATTTAATGACTGAATGGAAATATTTGAAATGACATCAAAAATACTAAAAGTAAGCACCATATCCGTTGTGAATCTGAACTCATTGTAGCGCAAATAATTGCATAAGATTACTGTGTGATGTTCCGATAGCTAAAATAGTTGAACATAATTATTGATCACAAAGTACATATAATCATTCAGAATCTATAATATGTATATCTATAAACATACAAACTAAGATAGATACTGGTTCAAATACCTACGACCTTGGTAAAAACAAAATACAAAACTTTTTAACACTAAGTTAACACCTTGGAAACATTACTTATGTTTAACCAGGCATTTTGATATATTCTATATTTTATTTTACGAGTAGAATCTGATTAGATGTTAAGACATCTAATAACAAATCACTCTCTTCCACAAATGTTTAGTTCAGCATTGGGAGCCTTTCATCCCACTGATTGCTTGTTAATGCTGCATCCAACGCATGTCTATTAATAAATTTAGACAAAAGTTGTATATCACAATATACATAAGAAAAAGCATTACAAGGTTGAATAAGTCAAAATCAACAATTAAGGTTAAATTATAAAAGAAGTAGAAGAGGTTTTGATTATGGTTTCATGCAAAAATTTGCAATAAATATCTTTAGAAGTAGGTAGCGATATAGTATCATCAAATGTCATTAAATACCTTTAAAAGAAATCATCAATCCAATCAAAGAAATCTTTCATAAAATTTAGGTAGACAATAATCAAGATGACATAGGATATTAAATTCTTTTTAGACTTAAGACCTTTAAAACTGAAGCATAGGCCTTATTTGTAGTCACTGTTTCTTTGGATTTACAAACTTCTTTTCGGCAATAAACAATGTCCTATTTATAAATAAACATTATTTAAAAAATATATGGAAACATCTAAAGTAATTATAACATAGTTTAATTCTAAGGAAAACATACCTGTTTAACAGTTTCAAGCTTCTCTTTTAAGTTAGGCTCAGCATTGGGTCCTAGAACTACAGGAGTGTATTGGTTATCTGCTCCATAGGGATCTATTTTTTCAAGAGGAGATTCTTTATCCTTTAAATCGTTGATCACAGCAGGTTCTTCTAAAGCATCCACAGGCGGTCTACTAGGTTTTTTGGATGAAGAGCCTATGTTTCCACCATCAAACTGTGGCCTTTCCAGTACTTTCATACTCATATCTTCTTCAATTTTAGCTCTTAATCTATTTCTATCTTCAATTACATGTGGATCATCGCCACCTTCTCCGTGGTGGTGGTCTACACCAACCACTGGGAACTCGCCAACGTCATTCTGGGCCAGAGGAGGTGGCATCAACAATTCAGGTCCGGCTTTTTGAATGCGTTTGTACACACTATAAACACTATCGTTCACACTATTGGAACTTTTAAATTCGGGTAGATAGAAGAGAGCTCCAAGCCATACGATTCCAAAAGTCAAAAGAACAGAAATTATTAAATATTTTTCTCTGAGGCGAAAGGAGCGCCTTGTTATGGACGGCACCGGAACTCCGTTTACGAAACGTTGGTAAGAAGGTAAAACTCCCGTCATGTTTATTCACACAGTATATTATATTTTTCGAATCAAACTTTCCGTACTCTACTCAGACGACCCGTCAGCGGTCGCCATTAGAGAAAATCTGCCAAGTTCTGAAGTAATTTGACTTGACAGCACTTGACGTAGCGTATGTGACACATTGACGGAGGATACTTTTGGGATACCATACAGACTTCATTTCTACCTAAAATTTTATTCTTAATGTAAGCATTCGCCAGTGTAATGTATGTAACTCAATCCAGTACCTAATTGTAATAACTAAATAATTCAATGAATACAAAGTTTTTTATAAGATGAAATAGGTTCAAATAAAACATAAATGTATTTTATCATATTAGTTGAAACGATTACTGCTTGAAACAGTGGTTTACTAAGAACTCTAGTTCCTAAACATGAGAACTAGCTGTTATTATTGGCAAAAAAACTGAAGGTATATGCAGAGTATGTATAAATTATCGAAACTAAATTATTGAAAATAAAAGCCATTTAAATTACAAATTAAGTACTTTGAAAAAATATGCAATGTAAATGTCAAAGTATTTTCTTATTTTATTTAAAATTAAAAGGTAAAGATAACTTGTAAGGATAGTATAGCCTGCAAATGTAAATTAAAGCCTACCATTTTATAGACTGGTAATATTAAATAAAATTTGTTGTTAACGCCATCTATTGAGAAATAACTAAACAAAATCATAGTACTAGTGTATTAAATTTGTATAGATGGCGCTGTTATAAATACCAGATTCTTTCATCTGTTTAATAAACCTCTCCATGTTTGGTGAAGGAATAATTATATCTATGAACTAGGCCTTTCATTGTTGGATGGAACCAGCAAGGAACATTATACTCTAAAGAACCAAGAACTAGAACTCTAGGGAACCAGAGACTAGTAATGTCAATAGACTTACATACAATTCCGAACAAAAATTCGTGCCTCGCTGTTTGGTAGCTCCTAAGATATAAGATGGCGCTATAAAATTGAAAATTAAAATACGACCACTAAGTGGTACGATATAAAACTATAGGTGACGCTATTTTTAATTGCAATGACCCAAAACCCATCCAAAACAAACCTGGTTCAACGCGTCACACAGTGGCTTAAAAATGAGTTTTGGGATAATGCTTCTATTGCTATACCTACCTATGTGGGGCTGATTTAAAAACGTAGAAATTATAAATGATATTCTATGAAACTTGTACGAAAAATCTGATGAAATGATGTCTTAAAATTTAACTTTTGCTAGAAAAACATATAAAGTACCAGCTGCTTCCCTTCCCAGGTAAAATATGGGTAAAATACTGTTAACGTCAGTTAAGGGACACAGGTTTTATTTATTGGCATTTTTGTGGGGTGATGAGGGAGTCCTATCGGCTGACTCCCTGCAATACAAAGTCACTGCAATAGTCTCTTTCCATCATTACAATACTTACCTCCACATTTGTCAAAGGTGACTTTAGACTTTTTTTCATAGCCTCTGGTGTTCTGCCTACCCCATTAATAATAATAATAATGGGTTAAGGAGTAGTATCCAGCTTTACCAGACCCTCTTTGTCGTAAAAGAGGAGAACCTTATCGTCTTTTTTAAATAATAAATAATAATAAACTTCTAAAAATATATTAAATTGATGATCTTTTTGATTACTAATTAAAACAAAACTACAAGAACCATTGATTATGCATTACTTACTTATAGTTTAATTTTAACAGCCATTTGTCTTAAAATTGCTGTTTTATCAGTTCTAAACTGGACAACAATGCAAAGTTGAGCATGGTTTTGTGTTTGTCCATAAAGTATCTGTATGTTTTAGTGGCACCAAATCGGTCTTGAAAATGTATGAATTACGTAGTATTATTTGCATCTAGGTCTTCGAATGGTTTGCGTAACCTTTATGACATTATTCTGACCGACGATAATGCCGGTTCTTCAGAGACTGAGCGTTCTCTTGGTATCAAATCATCAGTGGGTTTTTGATTTTTAGTGAACATTTTCGAACTTGAACGTTAGTGTTTGCAGAGAAACTTGGCCATTAAAGAATTAACCCGCCCACTGTGACAAGATTTCCACTTCACTCAGCCCTGCACATCCAGCTGTACCCCGCAACCTTAACCAGATCTTAGAGTCGGTCCACCTTGTTGAGGGCCTGCCTATGCTTTGTCTTTCAGTACATGTTCGCCACTTGAGAACCTTTGCCCAAGCGGCTATCTGTTGCTGTAAGCACATTGTCTTTTCAGCGCTGCAACTTTTCTGACTATATCTGTGTCTTTGGTTCGCCTGCAAATCTCTACATTCCTCATTTCAACAGCAGTAGGAATAACATATTCATGACTTCCTACTTTAGGCTGTAAACTGGACGGCAGCGACAGCGAAAGCGAGAACGACAGCGGCGCGGGCAGTGACGCAGGGAATCTGGGCTGTTCACGACGCCAGCGGGTAGCGGAGCGATTTGTCGCGGTTTAATTAAGAGACGTACCGAAAAACGAATATGTCGATACGGCGTGATGAATACTTTCACAGTTCATTTATACGATACAATTTACTATACACAAAAGAAGATTTCAATCCGTAAGTACTTTAAACACAGAAAGCAAAGAGGCGAATTTCATCGTAATTACGAAGACCAAATACGAAATTCAATCAAATTCTTTGATAACACTAAAATGTTTGTGAAAAAATTAGATTATGTCCTGGAGAATATTAAATCAGAATTAGGATCGTATTCAGAAAAATCGTATGATATTCTTTCGCATAATTTATTACTTATTCTTCGTTTCCTGTGGTTGAAATTTTGGCTGTTTTATTTTTCCATTTATTTACTGTTCTATGTATATCGGCGGTCTTCCTAAAACAACCGAAATAATTTCTTCCAACGACATTTTACGAGGCTTGTTATCGATATCGGTGGGCAACAGACTACACTATAACTGCTCGATCGCGCACTCCCCGCTAGCCTGGCGCTCGCCGCTCGTTGCCCGCTGCCCGCGTCGTCGCTGCCGTCCAGAACGCTTCATACAAACTCAATACTTTCTATCGTATCGTGGAAATTGCGAACGCGCCGTTGTCACTCTCGCTGCTGTTGTCGCTGCCGTCCAGTTTGCAGCCTAAGGGTGCAGCGATCGGATTTTTTGGCGTAGGAAAAACTATCGGTCGACGTTCGACCTTCAGGGAATCAATGTTTACCTATTCCTTTGCAACTGTATGTAAGTCGTAGGTTCGTAGGTACATCCAGCCAATTTTATAAAACGTGAAAGTCTGTGAGGATGTTTTTTTCTATGATACGTTGAAACGCCTTGATGAAAAAAGCTAAAATTTCATGTCATAGGACATGGTAGAATATTTTTTATTCTGATATTTCCACGGGATCAGAATATAACAGATAGCAAAATTGATACAGTTACTACGCAGGTACTATCTGAGACTATCAGTTATTATATGGAGCTTATTAATAGTTTCTTCTGCCCTGCAGTGACAGAGCGCATAGGTATAGTTCATGTAGCCCGTGAAGGGTCGGCTTAGAACAACCCTACCGTCCCTGGATAAGCGTGTCGTAGAATGCGACTAATCCAAGTGGGTTCAGGGTCCACCTGGCTAGCGACTACCCTTCTTATAAAATCTGCAGCTAAATATCACAGCTCCTGCGGTGTTCCGGCAATTTTTTTAAAAAGCCAGGTCCTTCTACACCTGTGTACTATCGTCTTTGACCTCATCTTCACTTACCATCAGGTGAGATGGCGATGGCGTAAACCTGTGGCCTCAGACGCCGGGTTCGATTCCCGCACGGAACAAGAAAGAAAAAATTCCGTATCTGGGTATGGAATTTATGTATTTATATTCTAGGTTCCCCCAAGTTCGGTCCATGGTATCCCATAACACAAGCTATGCTTACTTTGGGGCCATGTAGTTGGCGTGATTGGCTGGGGATTTTATTTTATGTATTTATTTTTAAAAAACGCGTGTTAAGTTTCTATTAAAAAAGGAACCTACAAAGCGAAGGGGTATCGCCTTTGCTCCTCATGAGTTACGAATTACACAATATTGTTAGTTGTTATAATATTAGGCAGAGGCCATTCGCTGTACGATTCCTCTACTAAGATCACATCTCACGCTTATACAACAGTTGAAAAAGTGTCTGCACATGCCATGCGTGATGCATGTCTGAATATTGCGTGTATTAATTACGACGCTGTTAATAACTTCACGCCCAATCACGCAACTGTTTGGTGTCAGGACGTCTCAAAGATAGGCCTGGCTGATTCCATCATGCTTCCACGACGTAAGTCAGGCAAGTCAGTCAAGTATGCTTTGACGTGATGTGTTCCGGCAATATCTTATGCAGTCAGTTTCACGCACCATTAGATCTTATGTTTACTTAACAAGTCTACGAATATGCCAAAAAAAATCGAATGCAAGAACGGAAGTCTACGGTTTCAGTATGTGTATGTATTAAATCATTTCAAAGGGAATATATCAATCTCTTAATTTGATACATGGCTTGTAGGTGCCTTAGTTGCGATATGTGGTCGTTCATTTGTGCCTTTACTGGTAAAATTTGTGTCAAAAAAATTTATATATGTGAGCGGGACTCGAACCCATGCTTTCAGTGTGCCCGAAAGCCTTTCTACAAGGTAAGGGCATTTCTCATTTATTATGAAAAAGCCCTAAACGTTTCAGATGGTGTCACTTGCAACATCAGTTAGTATTAAATCTTAAAATAAAGGGTTCGTTAAATAAAACATAAACTTAACTATTTGTTTTTTTTATTTTCTAGAAGATTTCATTCTTATGGTAGAAAAATACAATAATTCATTTTTAATTTAAAAAATATATTTTAAAGTAACTACTTTAAGTAAGTATCAGGTAAGAAGTTACATAATAAGGCTTTCAATATTCTCGAATGAGATCAGTCAAATCTTAACACTTCGTTTAAAAATTATATACATTTTAAGTACATTGTTAATATTTAATAAAACTATACAATTTGTTTTTATTACAAGATAAAGGCTACGATGGTCTCGGTTTGAATCGCGACATGTAGAAGTCACAATCGGGGCAGTAAACGTCTGGAGGAGAAACCAGTTTCTTTCTGCAGAGATTGCAGTGTTTCTTTTGCGGCCCTGATTGCGAGTCTGCGTGGGGATACGAGTTGTCATTCATTTGCTGAGGCACGGGAGAGTCCGTTCCACCTTTGGTCCCCGGTTCGAATGACACCGACTTCTTTTGCATTTGCTTCGGCGGTGGCATATGCTGGTACGGACTGTAGTTGTTCTGAGCATACTGGTATTGGTTGTTTTGTTCTACATTAGCATTTTCTAAATTCAAATTCGGATTAAATGCCTGACGCTGTTGTTGAGTATTCGCATAATGCCTCATATCGGGTAGCCTCTGTTGGTTTGTGTTGTTATCATGGTAGAAGTTGTTCGGTGGTCTCTGGTAAGCGTTGCCGTTTATGTTTTCAATCGGCATGTCCCCGTGAGGAGGTGGCACCCGCTGGTATGGGTTTTGAATTTGATTCGTGTTCTGCGGGTATCGACTAGAGTAATCAGTGTTGTTAGCGTAGCTTGTCGGTGGGTTCTGATAGCTCTGGTAGGCAGGGGAGTTGACCGGCACCGGTTGGTACGGCGGTGAACTCTGCACGTTGGGGTATGGCCGGTTTGCAGGGTAACTGGTGTTAGGAACAGTTGGAGCTGTAGAATGTTGCGGCAGGCGGTGATAGTAAGCGTTGTTCGGAGGCTGGTTTATCGGATGCAATTGACTCGGTATATGAGGGTAGGTGTTTGGCACCGGTCGTTGCATGTTCGTCGGGTGCTTCGTCGCGAATGAAGGGTTAGGGTTGTGGGCGGTGGGAGTGAGCCTATTCAAAGGGTTTTGACTAAAGTTCGGTGGGCTTGAGTTGCTTTGATTAGGATAAGCTTGCGGAGGCGGGTTGTACGGGATGGGGTTCGACTGGTTTTGTGCTTGAGTGATAGGAGAGTTGCTGGGTAGGTGTTGGTATATTTGGCTATTTTGTGCTTGCGGAGGCTGCGGCGTGTTGGTTCCGTAGACAGCGGTGCTTCTTTGTGCGTTATATTGCTGCTGCGGTCTCGTTTGGGCGACTTGATAAGTCGGGTAGGTGTTCTGTAGCCTCGTGTAATCAGCATGGCTGCTATCGTTCTGCATATACGAGTTGTGAGAAAGCGAAGATATCGTCGATCTGGAAGACTGACTATCGAAGGACTCTTGTCTCTGCAGCGCTGGCTTATCACCTTGAAGTGGCATCGTGGACATTTCAGGTTTATTCATCGCCGACTTAAGCACACGCTCTAGAATTGGATTGGGAATGTAGCTGTCATCTTCTTGATCTTCAGCTGTCGCTACAAGAATGACTTGGTCGCAGAAGGATACGGACTTCTTTTTAGATTTCGTACGGTCACCGTATAAGCCATTGTTGTTGTTGACTTTCTGTTCAAGTTCTTCCTCTAGCTTAGGATCAATAGAAGATGATGAGGATCGACGGTTATACATTCCCATGTTTGATTGGTTGGAGACATTGATAACATCTCTATTCCCACTCATGACGACGTATCCAACGTGGGTTCGCTCTCCGTCTGAACTATGACTTGGTGAGTTATTTTCAAATCTAGAAGCGATATTTCGCACGGTGCTATTATTATCGTATGCCATTTGAGAATTGTCATTATGACTAGAAAGCTGACCTTCCAACGAACCAGATCGTTTCAGTTTCAGAGCTGCTTGTTTTGCCTGCAGTTCTCTGAGCCACGTATCACCTGATGTGTTTAAGTTTTCCATCTGCTCTAACCTCGCTAGATTTTCTTCGTTTCTCAAAATTTGATTACGTTTTTCTTGTAACTGCGTTAGGAGAGAGCTCTTTTGCGGCTCATATTCATGACTCATCTGACCTTCGTATTGATTGACGTTGGTCTGAATCTTGTCGAGTTGTTCCTTTAATGGAGTCATGTCGATCGGCGGCGGCGGCGGAGGGAACTCTTCACTGGGTTGTCTTGAGTGATTCACAGAATTTAAGGGACTCGGGTACGGCGGCAAATCAAAATGCAACGGAGAATTTCTGACAGGCATCGCACAATCAACCACATCGACGCCATTATCGAAGGCGTTACCGAGGTTCTGTACGTTATGATGCGACGGTTGAACAGGCGGCATCATTTCCCGTTTGATAGGACTCTGTTCTTGATGAATCATCGCCTTTGTAACAACCGTGTGGAAGTTCTGCGTCGGCGAGTTTTCTAGTCTATTGTAGTTGTTTCTCGGCTTGCCGTCATAGTTCGGTAGGTAGGGTAGAGATTGCGGTTCATCGACGTAGGGTTCCGAGAAGCCGCAGTCTTCGTCTTCGTGGTGGTAGATTTGCTGAGGCAGGGGTTGCGGGGGGCGAGTGGGGTTGCCGTCCGTTACTTCGGCCTCGAACTTAGGCCCGCTAAGTTGGGAAGTGGTGCGGAGCGGCGGGGGCGGGGGCACCTTCGCTGCCGTCAACATCTTACCAGCACTTCCATGAAAACTCTTCCTCATTAATTTACTTCGCTCCAGATTAGGATTTGTCCCATTAGCCGCTGAGTATTCTAAGTGGCCTTCAGATAGGTAGCCGCTCATGTTTTTGTCGTCGCTTTTCTTCCTGCCGACGTCGCCGTCGTCGACGGCGGTTCGTTTTTCTTTCTTTGATGGCTCAGTCTTTCCGTCCGCGCCTTCAGTTAAGTCGGGCATGGAGCGGTTTTTCCTTCTGATGAGACCTCCCATTAGTATTTTACGACGAATCTTGTGTTGCTTTTTGTTTGCTTTCTTATCATCGACCGGCTCCTCCTTTTTCTCTGTTGCTACGGATATTTCTTTCCGTGCGCGACCTCTGTCCTCACTTCTAGACCTCTTTTCTCTTCCTTTTTCTTCCTCTCTAGATTTATGTCTAGGAGGTCGTTCTCTAGGTGGAATGTCAATATCGTCATCTGTATGTTTTGGGGACTTTTTCGAGGAGCCTTTCTTTTTCGGCAACGTCGCGTATATTTCTATCGTGGTCGGTGTTTCAAGACCGCCTTTAGTGTTTCGTACTGGCACGACTTGAGGGATCTCCATCATTCTGTTCATACCGGCCATTCTCCGCTGCAAGCTTCTAGCTCGCATGACGCAAGTGTTGTGCTTCATTCTAGCAAACGTCATCGTATGAGGGTTGTTGTATGGAGCGTCCATGGCCGCGCGGGCATTAGACGCCGCAGCTTCACATAACGCTAAAGCGGTGTCATAATCGCCAGCATCTTCCGCTTGCCGAGATTTCTCTAGTAATCTATCTGCTTCTCTACAAAGCGCTTCACAATCTCCTCTTGTGGTTAGCTCAGGAATTTGAGCTAACTGTAGATTGTGTCGTAAGTTTTGCTGCGGAGGTACACTGTCTGTGGACGATAGCGAGTGGGAGTCGTAGCCAGCATCGCATGACCCACCGCTGGACAATTCTCCTTTTCTAGTGGGGCTGCTGGGTACACTACCAAGGCCACGCCCTCTAGGGTACATATAAGGACTCTCAGCTGTCGTGGAAGAAGCTGATGATGCACTATTTCTATCTCCACTCCAGTTTCCAGAATCCCTTCTAAGTCTGGGTCGTTCTTGAGGATCAGACGTTGAGCCAGTACTTAAGCTGCGAGCCAATTGCGCTCTTCGGTTCGCTTGAACTTCTAGCATATTTTCCACGGCCTTTCTACTGACGTAATCATTTTCAGTGTCTAGACCGGGAGTGATAGCTCTTCTCGCGAAGTTAGCGTTAGGTCTTTCTGGCGCTGGAGTGACTGCCCTTCTCGGTTCTGGTGCGGGGAAAGGAATTATATCTTTCGGAGCGTGTCTTGTATCACAAGGCGTGCCATCGACCGCCGCGTATAGAAGTAATAAGGGCTGGAATCGCCCTCTTCGGCATTTTTCGACGACATGCGACCATTCGGGGCCGATTTCTTTGACGTCTGCATCGTCAAAGTAGATCCAAAGGCGTAGTTTGCTGTGGTAGAAGAATGTGGAGTAGTGCTTTCCGTAATACGTGACGAGGCCGACTAGTCTATGTGTGGCTCTAGCGGCCCAGGATCGATCGACGCAAGCGTGGAAGGCATCGGTGGGTCGCAGTTCGGTTCCTAACGCTGCATATACTGCGGCCACGTGTTCAGCGGAAGGACGCTCTGAATCCCACACCATACCGATGGAGACAATCTCAGGACGATTCATCAACGTCCGGCAGATCTGAATTTTAGCTCCACAGGCGTTCTGAAAAGATGAGAAACGATTCGTTATAACAGGTGCTGTCAGAATTAATTGATGTATTATGGGTTTGAACGAGCATTAAATTAAATGGAAATTACCTACATATTTTTTAGTCAAAGAACTTAAATTTTATATGCGGCTAGAATCTTTTTGAAAAATTTAAATACCTTACGAGTAAAATCAATATACTGCAATGACTTTACAAGTAGGTATGTGTCCTTAGTTATACCACCTACTAAAATATCTTAAAGATTTTTAATGGTTCCGTCATATGAATTCTTATAAAATATATATTTATATATAGAGATTATAGTTGGTGATAGAATTCATACCACGATGAATAAGTAAAAGACCACGGGGTGTAGGAATTAGCGCTTATAGATTTTAATTCGACTTTTCGGTGTCTTTGCAGACTCGTGGTCTTTTATGAACAAAATATTAGTTTCTATTTAAGATTGATATCGCGAAAATTTGAGACGTTATAATACTTGTATAGAATACTTACAGGGCAGTCCCTAATGTCACCCATGCCACCAGCTTTTCTTAACAGCAGGCCGAAGCTGTCCCCGTGCTCCCCCAAAGCCGCCTGCGCAGTCAGAGCCGTGGCCGATACGTAGTGCACCATCTGGAAGTTATACGGATAATTTAGTATACTCTAGTTGTCTTCAAGTAAACGACTTCTAGTGGACGAGGCGTACTGTCTTAAGTCTTCACTATTGTGTAACTTAACAACTCAACTTATTATTTCATTTTCAAAATTTTGTGATTTCTGTGAGTACCTTCGAATATATCGGTTTCAGAAGTAACTGAGGAATTCGTTGTCATTAAATAGAAAGAAAACAGAACAATTTTAAGTAATTATTGGTGTAGCTTAGGCTCTGATCACCTAAAGGAAATTTAAATCAAATCACCATAATTTATTGCTAGTCTAACAAAAGCTATTTGTCAGTTTGTAAGCGCTGTAGCTAAGTAATCATTAAAACTGTATCTGTGACACAATCTGTCTGTATTTATTGTGGTGCAGGAAGTTTTAGATTCGATTTCCGTTCGGCCAATTCCAAAGATAAATTTTGCAAAACTACTTTGAATGCCATTATTTACTAGGTATCTGCTTAATGCTCTGTGCTTTCTAAAGCTAAAGTAGGAATATCATTCTAAATTTAAAGCGTACTTATAAACTGTTTAATGACTAGTTCATTAAGAAACACAATCAATCGTTTTACTATTAAGCAATTGCATGAATCGCAAATGTTCTAATTCCACCAAAAAAACCACCACAATGAATGACCAAAAAACGACCACTTCCTAAACATGACGACCACAATTACTGACCTGAGTGAACGGCAGGGGCTCCGACGTGGCTTGACACGCTTCGCAGACGGATTGTTCAACGAGCATCATCGCGAACTTCCTGTGAGGGACGCAGTGTGGCGCTCTGCACGCGTCGTCTTCTCTTCTATCTCCGGGACCAGAGGCTAAGTGAGCGTGGACTCTTAGGAGGAGATGTTCGAAGCATTCGCTGGCGTCGGCCATGCAGCCAATTTGAAACCGTTGTCCATGGCCGCCTAGTGCCCGGCGGAGGCTGTCGGGCGCGGGCGCGCGCTCCGCTGACCATTGCAGTTGGGCGAATAGTTCCTGTTGACAAGGAGAGGTGGGTTAGGCATTGGTGAACAATAGATTTGAATAGCGATAGAGTCATATTAAGTGTGAATTGTAAAACTCTTTGAAAGTATTTTGAATTCATGGCTTATAATGTAGAAACAGTGTCCTATAAAGTTTTATAATATGACCTTATATGTATAAATAAGTACTGGATTGACTTTTTATTGCAAGCGCTTTTGCAAGTATTTCATGGTCAGATATTTACCAAAATTTTTTATTTAAAATACGAATATAATCAGGACGAAACGAATAATGAATGTTAATTATTTAAATACTATCTAATTGTAAGCATGATTTTACTTTATTTATCAAAGTTCTTTTGATTGCAGTTGTTTTTATTAATATTTACATAGATGCTACAAAAATTATGAATAAAATCTTTGTTCGTTTTAAAGTTCTATTCTATGGAGACCCTGAAGGTCTTGTCCTTAAGGATAAACAAGTTTTATAAAAAACTAGTTATATTATCTTATTATAAATTCTTAGCGTAGTGATGCATTAGCTTAAATGAATATCCTCATAAAGCATGCATAATTTTCAAGGTAAATCAAACCCTAAGCTTATTATATTACTTCATTTACATATTAAAGTATTCGATACCACTCGACCAATCAACTAAAAGAAAGTATCGACTAAAAGCTCGAAAATAAAAACGTACATTAAGACAGTGAGCCCTATCTCCAAAGAAAGTCTGACCTTTTATTAGTTGCAGAGGAAAATAAAACTTGACAGTTCTAAATAAGATTGGTTATGCCATGTTTAACGAAATACGATTGGAGCAAAACCAGTATGGCACGTATAGCGGTGTGTAGGTCACATACAGTCCGTGACCCGCGAGCTCGCTCGACACCAGGGTACCATAGCCGGTTTCGATTTGCCTTTTATTGAAATTGTTTTGTTACTTAATGGAGGTTATCAATCACGTTGAGTTAAGTAAATAAATTCGATTGTGACAGTAGATATTGAATTGATACAAACAAACAAAACTACAGAAGCTGAATTATAGAGATATGTAAAATGTTTTAAAAGAACTGTTATAAATAACTTGTTAAGCTTTCTTAAATGAAAAATAACGAAAACTCATAGCTGCATAGTTAAATTGTCAATTCAATTTAATTAGATTTTTGACTGAACAATAACATTTCTCGTGAATGTTTGGACCAGAAATATAAACATTTAACAAGTCTAGATTTACATAACATTGGTTCGCTCATCTGCTTGCATACACAGGTTGCATTTAGGCTGTATCCTGTCTCGGCGGACGCAGCCTGCGCACGCAGCTTCCGGACGCAATCACCAGGAAAACATAACTTAAACATTAGTCTACCTCTTCGAAAAAGAAAAGGCAGAAACTACTTGATTGATTTTCAAAAAAGGTTATACATTATTCGCCCGAACATAATATTTTTTATTTATTGAAAATTCTAGAATGTAATGCTTGTGCTAATGTTAAATACAGTATTATTTACATCACTCAAGTCAAACAATACTAGGCTTCAGTAAGCGTGTAAGTGATTTATTACAAGGAAACTTCACAACACTTTTTAAACGTTTACAACTAACACGGCTAGTTAACGTAAAGCATGAAAAACAATGTGAGTAGCGGAAATAAATCTGGTTCCCTGACCACTTAAGTATGATTAAAATTTAAGAATAACTTGCATTTTATAAATTATTGCTTTCCGTTCACGATTATATCGTACCATATAACACAGTCTTATATCTTACAACAATTAACAGTAAAGACATGTTTACTGTCTTTTTCACACAATCTTCGAAGTTTTTTACTCAGGGTACCGTTAGGATAGCCCACTTCCGTTACCGTCTCGTACGTCAACTCCGGCGCAGCAAAGGGTTAAACTTTGCTCAGACGTGCGCGAGCACAGCCTCTATGTTATTATTAGTCCCGTTAATTGAAGATATTATAATGGCGACACTGTTAGTTCACATATTATTTTGTATAGTCTATTAAAACTGTTCAGATCGTAACAAGCTCTCGTGTTTATTATCGATTAGTGAAAATTATTATCTTAAAGTCCCGTTTTGAGAATAACAAGATGTTGGTTTTTTTTTCAACTTGAACGACTGTTAAATTAAGGTCAAGTTGATTTAGTTGGGCACCTTTATTCATAGAAGAAAAGGAAAAATAAAATGGTCTTTAAATTTGAGAAGAAACGGAAACTCATTAAAAACAACAAGTCAGGACCAACGATATTGAAGGGATAACATTTAAAAACCCAATAAAAACACAACATTATCTGTCTATATTAAAATGAATGCTTTTGAATTCATATTGCTGGTCATTCAAGACCCTTTCCTGCCAAAGCTATGCAAAACGGTAACGATACGAGCAAAATCAATGTTACGGTTGATAAAATTTTATCAGTTGAAATACGACTTTCCGCCTATCATTTCAACCAATTGAAGCCTAACAATTGATATGGCGTGATAATTATAATCTTTGAAAACCTACCTCTGAATATTACGAATTTCTTTACGGCTATTAAAGACAATCACAATGGGAAGAAGTGCGGAACTAAATCATACATCGTTTCTTTTACGTGTGAAAATCTACCGCCATGCACACACGACCCCGATTAAAGTGGGAACCTATTTCATTGCAGACGATTAGACAAATACGAAATCTTTATTAAACTACAACTAAAGAAATATTCTTGTAAACAACTTTACTAGCAGCTTTTACTTGGGTAACTTTTGAACCCGTAATATTTTTAGATTAAATGTAGCTTAAAGCTCTTCCCAAAGTGTTCGCCATCAAATGCCAAAACATTTTTAAATTTCAATTGTTGGTCTCAGAAATACGATTACCGCGTTCAAACTGAAATACTATTTTTGGTTATATTGTCAATGATGAGTTTTTTACTTTACCACTATAAAATGAAATTCACGAGTATAATTCGTGGTATGGTTTACTTTTGGCGCCAAATTTGGATAGGTATCGATTCCAGGTCTGGCGACATATTTTCCTTAAAAAAAAACAATGGTAATCATAACTACAGAAACAAACTTCGTAAATGCCTTCTCTTTCGGCCAACAGTAGCAAACCACTATCGGGGTTACGTGTACGTCTGTGGGAACTTACACCGAAGCTCCGTAAAAGCTCCTCTGCTTCTTGCTGGTGTTGCATTAGACTTAATCACTGTGAGAACCTGTGGTATATCATGCGTGGAAGTGCCTGATGCGTTTGATTGCTTCGTCGAAACACATCGAGCTCAGGTGGATTGTGTGTTTGTGTTACAGTTTTGAATCTACGATTTAAGATAGTTACGTAGTAAGAGTCTGGTCTTTTATGGGTTTGAGCCTTAATTTGAACGGTATTTGTAATTAAACTAAATGCACATAAACAATTACCTCATTGGCTTATTCCATATTAAAGTATTGACTATGGAAAAGTCAGTCACTTACTAAACCAAATTGGTATCTACGAGTATCTTACAATTAACTTATCTTTTAATGAATTTATTATATTCAACACTCAGGGTTAAATAAAAAACTTGTCGCTGCCCTCGCTAAAGCTTTTGAACTTGGCATTAAATATTTCTTTAAAAATTAAGTCATTGACATTTACCCATATAATATAAACATATTACTTTGTTGTCAATGCTTGCATTTTAATGAGCTTATTAATATTTTCGTTTCGACCACCGACTATTTTCAAATGACTTTTTTATAGTTGACACGTGTTTTAAATATGAATATCAATTGAAAACTAAATGCCTAATACGTACGTGTATAACAATGTACAGTCAGACAAACAAAGTTATATTCACTTGTTCCATGCTACGGTTTATTACGATTTATGTTTCATATTATATAAATATTTCCGAATACATATTTGGCAATATTTCTAAATCAATGGTTATTTCAAATTCAATTAGCAGGATTAATATTTTTTATTTTATTTTGAGATTGCTTTTTCGTTCTACTTTTTACAATATTACAATGTAGAGTCAGTGTTTTGCTGTGATTTTTTATGCGTCATAGGTTTAAAGAATGTCACATGAATTTTATTGTCTGACTGTACAGTCATATAAAAATTCAACCGCCGAGTTGTACCGGAGACCGCTGCGTTTGCGCATACAATACAAATATAAACTTTTGTTCAGTATTCTGTACAAATTGCCTTCTGAGGCTTCGACAATAGGCTGTAGGGTCACACAGAGACAGCCTGCGCATCGTAAGTTATTATCCGAAATAACCGGGTTTTTTGTTAACTTCTACAACCAGTAGTTTTTTTTACAAAACGTCGTATAAACTTTTTGTCATAACGTTTATTTAAACTAATAATTAAAAAAAAAAAAAAGGATACTTTCGCACGATAATTTGGCTTATGGAAAATTGCATACTTATCGTATGCCTGATGCATACATACATAACGTCACGCGTGTATCCCTTATGGGGTAGGCAAAACACCAGAGGTTACAAGACCATCTGATGTCACGTTTGACAAATTTGGAGGTATTATAAAGATGGAGAGAGACTATTGTAGTGACAGGGGGTCAGCCTATCGCCCACAAAAACGCCTTTAAAACCTCTGTCCCGGGAAAAGGAGCAGCACCTCGCACATTCTATGTTTTTCTTTCGCTCCCACTCCAGCATGGAAGACTGCCTGATATTTATTAATAATAGTACTTTGTAATTTAGATATTAATTAAATTATATCAAAATATCCATTAATAAGTTACCAGATTGACATTGAGGCTTTAAAGCTCACTTCCATATCACCACAAGCACCGATTAACTGAGACTAATCCAATATCACATCCAAAGAGCACTTCCCACATACAGGAAACATCGAGAGCAAAACAACCACCGCACTTACTAATTTAGAGTTATTAAAAATGTAGGATGAAGCAATTAATCTCGACGAAACAAATCTTTCTCACAAGAACATCTCCATTTAACCTGAATACCAAGAAGAACCTATACTTAACGCATTCCGTCATCGTAAGCTTATATGCAATTAATTTGCATTTATCTACCGGTTAGAGATTAGCATGTGGACTGGTGAATAAAACCAGCCCGGTTACGTGGCCTATGCATGCATCTTATTTACATTGCTCTAGAAGAAAACAGACTTAAATAAATGAAAAAATGTGTTCAATAAAAATATAACGTAAAAACAAAAATGTGTTAAGTAATTTCGAGACATACCGCCGGGCCCCGGTAGCTCAGTGGGAGAGCACTCGTCCGGCAAACGAGAGGTCCCAGGTTAGAGTCCTGGTCGGGTGATTTTTATTTAATACATTTTTTCATTTATTTAAGCGTAATTCAGCATTTTAAATGCAAAAGCTTTAAAATATTATGAAAATATATTTAACTCGAGCGAATATATTTTTTGTGTGCTGCAGCTCAGTAAAAGTAACTTGCTATCCAAAGGTAGGTATCAAAAATTCATAATCTTAGGCTCGTTTTCGGAAAGCTCAACCGATTTAGTATTAATTTCCACAAAACGAGCTACAAGCATACAAAATTAAAGTTTTAGTAAAACGTTTTCTTCAACTTGTCACTAAACGCTGTAATATTTAAAAGTCTAACCTGCATTTATATACCAAACAGAAAGTTGTAATTAAGTTTAATTAACTAATAAGGTCAATTCTAATCGCGGCGTGTCTCATACATCTAATTTACTTAACCCTAAACAGCTTCTAAGTATAGGCTGGAAGTAAAGGACATTACTTTTTAGTATTCTACGCGTATTAACGGCTACCTAGTAACACTTCTTACTCATGCTGGATTGTAAATTTGCTTATCCGGGTCTATCTATCGTGCAAAGCCTTTTTTTAAAGTCAAATGTAACGACATTTTTTAATTTCCTGTAGGTTTTGTAATAATTAAGTAGGTACTTTGCTAATCAACACTAGACCGAATTGTAAAAATATATGAATTATTACATTAACTCTATTATTTCCTTAATTTAAATGTAAAATGTAATTTATTATGATTTCATTTATTACATAAAAAGCGAAATTGACTGTTTAAAGTTTAGCTACAGTCGCGTTGAACTCTTTTACACACTAAAGGACATGCCTAAGAAATATTGCGATATTTCATTGCTGTTATTAATAATTGTTAATTGGGCTTCTTCACTCGTTATAAATGAACAGACTATGATATATTTCAACGTGGAAGAAGAGTTATAATACTACAAAACGTCAAATCAACTTCAATACAACTCTGTTAATTTCTGCTTAAAATTCATGAGTATTACAAATGCATGCACCTGTCAAAAACAAATACTCGAATATTCTATCAGTAGAACGGCATCATAATACACTGCACCTGTATAACTAACTAATAATAGCTTCTTGTTTTCTTAAACTAGCAGGTAAGGTGAGATACCATACTTGGTACCTTCATTTGTTTGAAAACATCTTTGAACATGTGCAGCTAGCATCGGGTCTCGAAAACCTTTTTTTATTTTCATCACAGATTCAGTATATTCCTATCCTTAACCATGGCCAGGGTAATAGAAAAGACTTAAACTTTTTATTTGCGATTAAATATGACAGGGGTACAAAAACTTGCGACCATCTGTTTCGAGTTTAACGTCTTTAACCCCTTTCATAAAGATAGTTCTGTGGAGGTTATTTTAATTGATCAAGACAAAGTTTATGTTCTATTACCTTAACTTTGATATTAATTAAGTTAACTTATTGAGAGAATAGTAGTTTTTAAAACCTCGAAATTTGAATTTTTGACGCGACCACAAGCAAAAGTGCTTGTAAGAATTTAGAGTCTTCCTCTGTGTTACATATTTAAGTTACTTATAGGATTAAAAATTACGAATCCTTTTAAAATGAAGCTCATGGAGGATAACTTTAAATTAAAAACAATTCCCTTAAAAAAACTTACTCTAAACAAAGACAGCGTGGTAGGGCTGACGATCGGCTCTTGCTGCTTGAAGGCTTGCGTCTTTAGCTTAGGCAGGGTATTATGCCTGACTCCCGCCAGTGACCCCACCATCATATCCTTAGAAGGCAGCAGCTCCCGGTCCTTAAGACCTTCAATCTTCTGCTTCTGAATAACCGTCCCCGACTTCGCCCCATCGTTCACCTCCTTACGCTTATACCGAAACTTTATCATTTCACTCACTTATGTCCATTGCTTTTTCACTAACACTCATTTATACGCACTACCATCCTCATGCGATAGACTAGCACCTGTACGGAATAAAGAAGTGTTTTTATCTATTCAAATGTCCGCGATCTTCGTATAAGGCGATAAGTAAACCGAACACGTTCAATTGAGAAACTTTTCATTTGAATTCTAGTCGTAAGTGTACGCTAAGATATGCTTATCCCTCGTAGGTTGAAGTCGAAGCGATGTTAATAATAAATTCGGCGGGAACGCGCTGCTCCTTGCAGACAGGTAGTTTGCGACAGGTGTTTTCGAAACTGACGATAAACGCACTTAATACACACTTTTTTTTAGATAATAATCTGCTTGGACGTTAATCGCGAACTTCGTTGGTAAACTAAGATTACTCGTAGCTATATTTTATCAATTTATTTTAAAAAGAAAAAGTGTGTCCCATAGCAACTGTACACACGGACTAAATATCGTAGAGTCGCAAAGCGGGGGAGGCCTTAGCTCTACCTTCCAGGTAGATACTTTTTTCACTCCATTGTTTACGACTCACGTGGGTTATCTTCCTTCTCTTTTTAACTTACAAGCAGACGACATAAGCCTGTCTCAAGTTTGTAACAAAGCGGGGCGCTGTTTATATTTCTATGGTGATAAGTAAAACTATAAAACAGTACAACTAAGGTTTAGATTTTAAATTCAATGTTAGCTTAAGACACGTGCTTGTAATGTGTTACACAGATGCGATGGGATTTTAAGACAAAAGCATTCTAAATAAAATTTACCAAATATTGATCCTAAATTATCTTATTTCTTTACAAATTTTGCTAGCTTGCATATTGTTTTTACAATATCCATCTGGTCAGCGACCAACATTTAAATGAAATGGTAACTAAAAAGGTTGACTAAATATTATCATAACGGTGTTGATAAGCTTAAGCTTTTTTGCGGTTTTGGTTGTTTGGCGAATATTGCTATTAAAATGAATAAAAACATAAACGAGACCATTAAACTTAAGTTATCATGATGGAACATATTAGTTTTAATCACGG
This sequence comes from Stenoptilia bipunctidactyla, assembly GCA_944452665.1. NCBI lineage: Eukaryota > Metazoa > Arthropoda > Insecta > Lepidoptera > Pterophoridae > Stenoptilia > Stenoptilia bipunctidactyla. The sequence goes on from OX101728.1 coordinate 18,965,490, forward strand.
AACATAAAACACAAGTTATGTTCCGTGGTTTTAATATAAATGCCTGTGTCGAAATCTCATTTTGGAATTAAATCTTCCGATCAATCACGACTTAGTTATGCGTGAATCATGTAGGAAAAACTTACGCTATGCAGGCGGAATGTAATATTTAAACAATCTTTAAGGGCCAATCTCACTCAAGGGTCCATAAAATTCAAGACCAACTTATAAAGAATCTCAAAAGCTTCTTAATAATGGAGGCTTGTGAGTCAGTTTTAAAGTATGTCGGTGTTACAGATATGTAGGTAGTTTCCTTTTGCATGTTATATGACTGGTAATGAGAAATTTGTCTGAAGAAAAAGTTGCACAACTTCATCGTTACCAATATCTCTACATGAACATTAAATGAACTGAGATTTCAAAGTGGATTTTTGTGTATTTTTTATGATTGAGATTTTTAATGAAAAGTGTTAATATAATATTTCGTACGTACCTATTTAATCAATCTATATTGTTGTAGTATGTTCTTGACTTTCTTTAAATAATGACCACCAAAAATTAAAGATAACGAAATCGGAAATGTCATGTTAAACAAATTCTAATTGACTTTATATCTTATTAGGTTGATGAAAGTAGCACTTCGAATTGTAACATAAACACCTCGTGAGAAACAACTTGTACTTCGAGAAACACTCTTGATTCGTATATATAGAAAGCACATTTGAATTACAACACGACTTCGATATTGTAATACAAAAAAGTTTTAATTCACAAATTTTAAAATCCACACTAAGTTACGGAATGATGACGTGATTCATTCAAATCTCGTATTCTCGATATTTTACGAGTTTTACAAATCGAAATTGGTTCTAAGAACTGCTGGTGATTAACCCACGAAACTGGCATCGCTTCTTAAGGAAAACGGTACAAATACGGCCAACACACTTTTATGTTACAACCTTAGTTCGCTTCATAAGGCTTTTACTTGCGATTACGTTTTCAATATGTTTTTTTTACTTATGTTATTTAAACGAGCCTATGCTTTTTAGTATTCCGGCGTATGTTAATTCTTTGTTTTAAATTTAGAATGGGAAAATTACCGTACGTAGCGGTATAATAGTGTTTAATGGTGCTCGCTAAAGACGGTTCTTAAACCTTGCATAATATGTTTTGACAGATTTTCTGCATGAATGTTATGCTTTGGTTATATTTAAAGCTTTATCCAGTACAATTTAGGACAAGTTATAATAAATGCATTTTTATTTTGAATTTTATTCGTATTATTTATAACCATTATACACGTTTCATTGTTTGTTCACATGTCTAATGGAGAGAGAGAGAGAAACTCTGAGAATCATTGAGCACTTGCACTGAGGTAGTAATAAATTCTTAGTAATGAGATAAGTTTACAAAGCACACGGTAACCTATTGACATTTTGTGTGAACATCAGACGAACGCGTCGGAGAAACTCCGGTACACCTTGCTTGCCTTTCAAATCGACATTTAATATTTCTCAAACAGTGTATGTATTTGACATTGAACTTTATTTGTATTACAACACATTAAAACTAAATGTTAAATGTTATAAATGATGAGGTATAAAACGTTGTCTTGATGAAGAAGTCGCGGAAATCTTGTAGTTGATTGCTTGGTTCAATTGAACATACAATTTAATTACGATAATCAAGTGCTTCATGTTTATTCATTTATTTATTTATTTTTAAGAACTTTTTTGCTTTATTTGAGAACCCCTTAAGCCTAAATAGTTTCATAGTTTATTCATTTATTTCCCATTGAAACTTGTAGCAGATTTTTTTTTTCAAATTTAATCATACAGTCTTGCTTTATACCACGTGGTACCAATTTTACGAACCTTTACATTATGTCTTGAAATCGTGACTGCTAACCACAACTCTCTATAGATATCGAGCTTTAATTAATTTCTTAGTACCTTTCAAATCAGTACCTACTGTGAATAAAACAGCTCACGCAAATTAACTTGTTTGGTTTACCTTATACTTGCGTTAAGATTTGCATAGATACTTAAGTTGCACATAAAACGGTTCAATACGCAAGTTTGTATAATACTTTATCTACGTGTTAGTTGATATCAACGTTCGCTGAAGATGTATGTAAATTGAGGAAATAAGTGTCCATTTCATAACACCCACCAAGTGACATAAAGAAACGCTTAAGCAAATGATTTGGCGAACAAATGCGAATAGTTTTAACAGTTTATCGATACCTTCACAACTATTAGCCTTCAATGTCACTTTAAATGACAATTGATAATGACAGTAAGTTAAAATAAGGCCGAAAGCGAGGCATGCGGGTGCAGCCATACCGAAACATATCGCCACATTCGCCACTCATCACCTCTCACGCCATGCTTCTTAGCTGAAATTCTATTCGTAATCAACCTAACACGTGATAAACTTTTGAAACGTATATGAAAGCTGCTTTTTTAGTCTTCATAATAAACTATGAACCATTTGATTGTCTCGTAATAATTAACTGTCAATGAAGCGACGCGCGCGCAGCTCACCGCCCCGCGCGTGAGACTCTCTCACAGATATAAGTTCGAGATCCAGTTACTAGAACAGAAAGCCTGCTTATATTACAACTTCTACTGATTGTATATTTGATAAGCTTGGTACATATATTTTTGCTTATATGGATTACTTTAGGGTCACGTTTTGAGGGTCATTTTAGTAGTATTTTACTAAGTCTTACTAGTTTTATTTACAGATAACATTATCAGCATAGTTTTTGTTCAATCGTATCTATACTAGGATAACCTATCATCATTATTCCAATTAGTGTTCAAATGGATTAGCTACGTAATCTTCGGCGTCTTTTCTTTAATGCCATATAAAACTGCAATCGTCATTATTAAGTCTTTTCCTCGTTATCAAAAGCATTGCAGAGGCATCGTTATCATAGTACGAAGTGGTCTAAGGAAGGAAGCGCATATAAAACAACAGCTGCCAAGTAATGTATAGTAATGCTACCTAGGCTTCTAGCTGCCAACTGGTTTTGTTGCTTTCTGAATAAGGCAAGAGCCGGTAGCACTTGTTTCTGTCGCGTTCAGAAACGTTTTAGGACTTTCTTACTATTTTACGACTAATACCTGTTTGGTATAATGTAGACTAGTATTATGAAATTTTGCTTAGATTTGAACTCAGCTTAAATAAAGACATTTTGTCAGTTTTCTATGGAGAGGCATGTTTTTTGGGTTGTATATGTGCCTTTTATTTGGCAATGTCTACTTTGAATACAAGTAGAGTCTAGTGCTACATAATATGAATCTTGTACAACAATTTATAACTATATACTGGTAGAATTGAAAAATATAAGAAGTTAAATAATTAATAATATTATTTTAAGCAATTAAATTTAAACTTTGCAGCTACTTAACCTAGTACATCTTGGCATTTAACAAAATAGTGTAATTATTTATAAAGAAGACAAAATAAATGACTCAATTAAGAGTAAGTGGTTCTCAAATGAATGCTTTGCCGTTTGAAAGCAACAAATTTCTTGTTCATATACAATTTCAGTTCATAGAAACTGAAGTAATAATACAGCCACGATACTTTAAACATAGCTGACAGTATTTGTCACCATATTGAGACATACTAATAACATGTTATATCGTACAGTTACAAGTAAAATTACGACACAGTTTGTGTTAAGCGACAAATATGTATCATGCTCGGAGAAAAACCCAAAAAGGTCAGCCTTTTATGGGCATTTCTTTTGTAACACACTACCGTATTTAGCTCAGTTTGTTTAACTGAGTAAGAAAATTACGAACTTTAAACGTCGTATTTTCCAGTGGTTTTCCAGTGATCCAGTGGTTCAAGCGCTTTACTAAGGGACCGGACAATAAATTACGTAACCTAAGGGTGCATAAACATCTCATTTAACCACACCTTAAGGGCACTGTGTAAAGGCAATGCTTTCTACAATTGTCCAAAACGCCGTAAAAAGGCCCCAATATCGTTAGTTGTCCTTATTGCTATGATCAAAATAAGATTATAACGAAAGAATTTATCGTATTTTTAAGTTTCATATTACGTCGCTATTAACTCTTATTTTTTCAAAATGTTCTTAACAAATGTTTTCAACCCCATTCATCACTGTAGACATAAATACCATATTAGAGGCCCGATTAATTATGGATCGCATTAGGGAAAGAAACAAATTGCCTTGAGATTTTGTAACGAGTGCAATAGACATATTATAATATGAATGTCGAAATCCTCCAATCCTAACTACATTATAAGATAGCGATTTAATATTTAATCAGATGCAGCTAACACACCTTTGTTTTCTCACTTCTGAGCAAAAGTGGATCAAAACAATGAATTATTGCCTCACATTTCTATAGAACTATATTACGACCTGTAATTCTGGGTAATCAATAATGTTTAACAATTCATACTAAAACCAAGGACTTTGAGAGATTTTTGCAAATTGCATGTCATTATTTCAAAGTTGATAGCTGATTTCATTGGTATATTAAGTTTCGTATTTTCAATATTGCACTAAACCAGTACGTGTTTCCTAATGCAATGGAAACTGGTCGCATAATTGTTAAGTCAAAAATAATAATTTGTCAATGGATACACCAATAACTTTGCAGACCTATAAGGAAACATTAATTGTAGGCAAATTAAACTTAATGGTTAACAAGAGATATACTCAATAGTTATATTCTAATGGATTAGTTCTAAAAACGTTTAATTCGGTTTAACTACGATGTAATAAAAGAAGGAGAATTGAAAAAGGTTTTAAGACCGAGAACAAAAAACCCAAATTAGTGAGTCATATCGGCATGATCAATCTGCCCTTACTTAATCCATAACTTTGGGCATTTTAAGACTGTATGTTCTTAAATTGTCAAAGTTAATTGAAGCTACTGACAAAAGCGTACATACACGCTTGCAGTGGGTGTGTCGCGAGGACAGAAAGAGTAATATCTTATATCTTTAGTGGGCTGTGCGTTTGGTAAACATCAGGATATTTGCGTGCACTTATTATGCCAGTGTGGGTTGAGGAACAATACCCGGGAATTAACCACAATTAGAAATAACTCGACCAATTGAAAGCTCTTTTATGTTTCTTACTTGTTAAGGTTATCAGTTATATTTCTCGATAAGAGTTTATAATGAGACATTAATGATGAGAAAGCTTCTATATCATTAAATTTAAAATTAAACAAACTGCTCTATAAAGCTTTTGATGCATCTCAATCTACCATTACTGTGCACATATGAACAGTAATTGTCCTGTCTAATGAGACATAGATTGAATGCCGTTCTTAGAATTGCGGAGTTAAATAATCAAGCTCCTTGGTATTTATATGAGCTGTTGGTTAAACTTAAATTATAGTTAGGTACATGTAGCGTTATAAAAAGAGATATGATAAGAAAAGGATGTTTCAAGGAATAAACATTGCTACTCTACATTGCTAACATTACTTCACTTATCGCCAGACGAAGTTGTCACAGACATTTGAATAAATTAACACCAATATTTGGCACACAATATGTCGCTGACAAGGCTAACAAGTAACCACTTCAGACCACCATTCACTTAATATAATAATTTAATATGTTTCCTTTGATTCAAACTCACTTTAACACTAAAAGCACTTAAATCACCAATATCGATTACAAGAATTAGTAATCTGTTGTTTTAATCACTTTTTTTTTCGATTTAACTTAAAAACTCGTTCGATAGTCGCGCGACGTCTGCCTCCGATGGCAGAGAAACGGTGTGTACGCGCAATTTTCATGGCAGGCTATGCTTGAGTGGAAAAGAGATGGACTACTAAGGCTTTGGCGCCAAACATACAACTTTACAAGCTAGAGCGAGACGGAGTAGAGGCTTGCGCAGGAGTCCGGTTACGTAGATTTGTTGTGCTTATAAAGTATGTATCTTATAAGCTTTGTTATCTTGTCTTTCGTATTCTAGCAAATAGGCGACGCTTAAGTGCAAATTGTCTCGTAAAGTTGTAACATGTAACGTGTTAAAGAACTAAAGTACCAAATGCATAGAGATGTATACAGTCTTGTTACAATCATGCAGTTTAACAAGCTGAGCTACAAAACTGCAGAACATTATGAATTCAAGTTAAATAGTGAAGTTAAAATGAAAGCTAACTTTGCTAACAAAGAACAAATACAATCTTCTTCTATAGATCCAGAACAAAAGTTCCTAACGAAAACAAGAAAACGTATCTAATCATAACAAACAACAATGATTTTGTCGACTCACTATTTTATTGAAAAAAAGCGCAGTTCAATCGTACTTGGCCAACGAGCCATATCAATTTAAACTGTCTACAAAAATGGAGTCATAATAAATCTAAGGTAGTGCATCGACCGCGGACCGTCCCGTCCGGCCACTTAGTAATTACATTATTGGACGATAACCTGATGTCATATTTTTAGAACTAATTTTGTAATGCGGTCGGGTAATGGTTGTTTGAATTAATTCTCAATTTCCTGTGTACGGGCGCTTCATTATTGCAACCAACCGCGAAAATCGTAAAGAATAAGTTTTGAAAATGTTGATTAACGTTGGAATTAAGTAATATTTGGGTACAATTTTATTTACTTAAATGTCAATGCAACTTATTTTTTTATTCCATGTTTATCGAGGGAACAACGCACCGTAATTCGTAGGTATGTATTTTCATACATTTGCTTGGTGATAGGACCTTTTCAGTGCTTCCTTGCTAGCGACCAAATTTTAAATAAATTTTGCCGCTGGACTTAAAAATCCTCAGACAATCACACCAACTACCCAACTACGTCATGGCCCCAAAGTATGCATAGCTTGTGTTATGGGATACCATGTAGCGAACTAGGGGGGAACCTAGAATATAAATACATAAATAGATAAACACCCAGACACGGAACATTTTCTTTTTTCTTGTTCCGTGCGGGTATCGAACCCGCAAGCACTGGCGTCTGAGGCAGATAGGTTTACCCCATCGCCAAAGTGGTCGTCTTAGCGGTTACATGTATTTACTTTGATGTATGAAGAGCCGGTACCTCCCTAAGCCCGTGTGCTCTATCACTATCTTCATCGTAACTTACCATCAGGTGAGATTGGGGTCAATTTTTCACCTCAGCCTCAACTAATAGTAAATGTCCTGGGTTTAGAAAATAACTCTATTTTCGCAAAACATTGAGGAAAACACACTTTCCACTCTTTATTTCCTTTATTATTTAATTTCTCCAAAAAACCTTCCTATATAACTGTTGCACGCATTATTTATAGAAAAATCAGAACAGAAATTCAAATACAAATTAAAGCTTAACATGCAAACTATCGCGTTTTATTTCTACGTAACGGTCAATTATATGATACCATGATACCCTGATACCAAAAGCAACACTTTCATGTAAATTTCATCCTTTTTATGTATCTACTATTCTCACAAGATGGTGATACGATATCTGATAACAGCATTGAACTTGACTGCGTAATACGAAACAAGCTTATCAGTCTAAAGTTACAGCTACGTAATTGTGCTCCCTAATTACTTGTTATAAAGACTAATTTAGTGTAATTATTGTAAAAGCTTGATGAGTGACCTAGTTAAAGATGTATGTCTTCCGGTGTACTATCTTAGTAACGGAGTGGTAGAGATTACAGAATAATTATCACTATGCAAAGTTGTTAAAGTTTGGGACACACGCGTTTCTATGGACTCTTTTTGAAGTATCTAATTAGGCAGACGTATGTGTAATAGTGTGTAGGGTGAGATAAGAATAGTAGTTGAAAGCAAAACAAAAAGAAAGATATATTTATTTGGGTAATGGAACTGTAACAAAGCTCCATTATCTGTATCGTTGAAAATGAAATAAAAATTGTACAAATATGTTTTATTTTCGAAGATAAGTATTGGGGTGATGGGTATATCTATACGTGTACTATAGGGTATATCTATAGGGTATATCTGTATGCGCAAAAATCCTATCCTACCGAAGGTCAATGAAATCAAAGCGTAACTCGGATATCCCATATGTCAACCGTGAGATTCTCATAGAACTCGCTAATAAAGGCTTCATAGTTAGAGCCTGTTCGTTTAATTTGTTCACTACTTATTCATTTATAACCTTTAAATTATATACTAATAACATATAGCTGAAGAGTTAGTTTATTTGATATTTGGACGCGCTTATCTCTAATATTATAATTCGAATTACATTTCAGGGCCCTAGTATTAAGAAAGTTCATAGAATAAATTCTATCAATCCTTATGGATATTCAATTACACGATAAAACCACACAAACTGTTAGTAGGTAATCTATTTGTCTAAAACTTTACTATTGTTGAGCTCTTCATTGCCAAAGTCCCACACATATCAATAACAACTGTATATAGCATAAAAATGCCAATGCCAATTTGTTTGATTGTTCGAGGTGAGGGACAAGAGGCTCGTTAGTTGAAGTAAAGCCTCCTCGATACATGAAAACAACTGACAACAGAAACAGCACGTCAAATCTTTGATTGTTGTTTGTCTTGCTAAGATGTGTTTTATTCTGGAATATATAAGGCGCAATTTGAGATTGTATTTTCTGATTTTATATCTCTGTAATGTCAAAGTGGAGGACTTTTGATTTAACATTTATTAGCAAATACATTAAATATAAGAGAGGCGTAAACTAGAGAATCCGACGTACAGTTATGCTCGTTTTATTATATAAAGATTTTTAGACGCAATTGTTTTCAAATTCTTTGTTTAATGTCTTATTTTAATTGTTTTTTTTTTATATTCTTTGTCATCGTGGCTTTTAGCACATTTCGGCATTATCTAGGCAAAAAAACTGCCATTGTTTTAAAAGAAAACCTTATATCAAAAGCTATTTAACTATTTGGCTCATACTTAAACTTTTAACTATATTGATCGAGATTTTCAATTTCTACTATAAGAAACAATAATGTTTCTGGATTCTACTACAAAAAAAAAAATATATTATTCTAAGTTTTCTTTTTAAATGGCATCGAACTTTTAAATAATCATCGAGTTTTAAAGAAAACCCCGTGCGTAGAAGGTGGAACTAATTGTCGATAGTTTTTGTCTAAAATAGAAAAACAATCGACAATAGAAAAAATACGTGCATCGGTATTAACCGCTCTTCTTATGTCAATACATTGAGCAAATCTTTTGTGTGCTAAGGCTTTTTGAACAGAGCCAATGGAACTGTAGTTTTCAATGCACCTGTGTTCACACGGTAATCGAACAGTGGACATTTTTTTGTGCAATATTATACGCTATGTCTTAAATTTTATATCTTTGTCAATAAAACTAGATATAGCAAATCACATCACAATTTCAAAAGATAAAAAAAAAGCTTTACAGTATGATGTATTTTTCGCAAGCTAAGATAATTTTACGATGTAATCAGACAGCCTTAATGTTAGGTAAAATTAATGACAAGGATGCTGCAAACGGGATTTATCTAGAAATCACGCAATTTATGAAATTACGAGACTTCCTTTAGAGTTTGTAAATTGATTACTAAGTTATATGCAATAGCCTTATAAACCTCTCATGTACCTATTCATCATTAGGCGTCTAAAACCACTTCCAACTGTATGTAATATGCAATTTAAAAATAATTAGTAATATCGTTGTATTTGAAATTTATTTTACGTTGTTAGTGTTAATACAAAGATATTTCAATGATAATAAGTTCTCAAAGAAATCTTGTTCAAAAATCTTAAAACAATAAATGACAAGAAAAGTAATTCTACGAAACTCACTCTCACTGCATCTTTCTATATTTTACTCATTAAACTCCGATACAAAATACATTAAAGTAAACCCAACCTTATATCTCAAAACTTAATGATCAATTTCGTATAAAATAATTTACAAACGTGGGCTCCTTATGCGAATGTATGCCAATGTTCTACTTCGCGTGTACACTTGTTCGTCTCGATTCCGACCAGTTTTGACACCCAAACTACTCACCCACTATGGACCAAATTTTCAAAGATTAATTGCATTCTGACTAGGCAATTTGTATGCCCTTATTTAAATACACTGAATAGATATAGATAGAAATCGCTCCAAGTGGAGTCGCTTTTGAGTTGTCGGAAGTGTTTTGTTTTAGACTGTGAAAATATGTATGATTATTTTTATTGGAATCTGTATATAACTTTAGTTTTTATGAATAAGCTATCTTATTAATTCGAGAAAACAAGATTTTCACTTTACATTTATAATAATTCACCATGTTTTAATACTTATAAAGTGTTTAGTATTTTTATTACTTGAACTCCGAAGAAATTCATAAATAGACAAACATTTGGTTAATATTCTTGTTATAATCCTTGCTTGTTATTTTGAAATCAAGCTTCATAGCCAATTGTGTAAATAATGACATGGTACCTATTTAAGACATTATTACCTTGTGCGTTTTGCATTCTTGTGTGTGCAGCGTAATCGAAGGCCGAATCTGTTCTGTCAGAGGCTGAACTATGTAACATTAAATACAAAAAATAGGTATGGTAGGTATTTTGTATAGAGTATGTAAAATAAACTTATTTTTCATGAATTTTTACAGTTAAATATAATATGAAAATAAACGTTTTTATCTGATTTTTATCGCGGTTATATTATACTTTACATTTTATCTCGACGTTTAAGTGACTATAGAACCCGAATGAGTGAACACACGGGTGTCATACATGTGAACATTCAACCTAAGCATATCTTAGTCGGTAATTTTAAATACATACATACATACATAACGTCACGCCTGTATCCCTTATGGGGTAGGCAGAACATCAGAGGTTACAAGACCATCTGAACTCACTTTTGTCAATTTTGGAGGTATTATAAAGATGGAGAGAGACTATTGTAGTGACAGGGGGTCAGCCTATCGCCCACAAAAACGCTTTTAAAACCTCTGTCCCTTGACTGACTTTTACAGTATGCCTGGGAAGAGAAGCAGCTGGCACATTCTACGTTTTTCTTTCGCTCCCAGTCCAGCATGGAAGCAAAATTTTAAATATATACGACAATAAATTATTCATGTTCTAAACTTTAAATATATTTCATAATCAATTAGCAATTACTTCTGAAATTTCGGAAAAGTACGACTGTAAAGGGATTTAGCCTTTTATGTGACGAGCTAATTAACCGTTCTTGACCTTGATTTGATATCACACATCAACCTTTAAATAGACAAGTATACACTTAACTTGTGTCCGAAAACAATTATTCTGTCCTCTTCTTTGAACTAACATATCACCTATTAGTTATTCGTTAAAGTGCATTTCACCTCGTCGAAATGACGAGAGCTCAAACGTCACTAGTATTAACTTTTTATTTCTAGTTACTTAAACAATTTAAAAGCGTAATTAGTATAAACGTAGCTGCAGGCACTCAAGTGTTGATTAGCGAAGTATGTGAACGTCTGGCTGTCCTTCGTCGGACATAAACACAAGAAATCAATGCAAGTATGGTATTTCAATATTTCATAAGACTACATTACGGACGAGCTAGCTTGTAGTTCTTACTAAGATATACCTACAGCTAAAAATCTTAGAATATGATTATTAATTAAAATTAAATATCACGTCTTTTTATTTTGCATTAACAACTTTTTTAGGTTTATTCCGCTTAAATGTTTTATTTATTACTCCACAAAAAAACTTCTTGTATATTATTCAACAAGGAGATACTGAATAATATATTTATTACTTTAATCCTATAATTGCTAATACAAACATGTAAATTACAACCATATACATTTTAATCACATTTTTATACACAATACAAGTATTGCGGAAATATCAACTGTGAATTAATGTAAATAAATAGAATACAATAAAGTTACCTACTTTATAACATAACACTTTATTACCTGTGTTTATTTAGTTTTTTTTTTATTTATTTATTAACCAAAATATATTACAATATGAAATGCTAATCTAAATGCTGAAATATGAAATGCTATATCTAAAAAAGACGTGTGGCACTCGGAGACTGCCGCGGTAAAGCTATTGCATAGCATTTTTTATCATCTTATGCAATTATAATTATTTACTTATTTTATTAATGCAGTAATGTTTGAACTAATATGAAGTTCCACAAGTTCCTACTAGATGATGCTGATTGTTTATTAAAGCCCGCATGTAAAGTTATGAAATCAAAGTATCACCGCTGTGCCGGTCGGAGTGTGTTAGGTTTTTTTCGTTACGGAATTTCTGGATTCGGTCCCCACGCTCAAGGCCCGCGATAGAAGCTATGCAATAGCTTAAAACCTCGAAGGTTTGTCCAGACTCCAGACAGTGCAAAGTTAGGTCGAGCTTACAATGTTAGAAATTAAATACTTATATTTTATAGAACACACACAAATTACATTCTGCTAAATCTAGGCAGTTGAAGGTTTTTAATTTCATTTACTATAATTCTTAAAAACATAATTTAGTTTATGCTAGTTTATTAAAACACATTTATCATAATTCATGACACGAACAATATTCAAATATAACCATGTAGATACTTATGAAATCCAACAAAACTATAAATATTACTTTCGGCTATCTTTCAATCGGGATTATGTTAAAATGGTCATCATTAGTAATTAGCGCCTTAAAACTAATCTCTTGCCCATAAAAGAAATGGTCTTCCAAATTCAAAGCTGATGACTTAGAAAATTATGAAACTCAACATTGACCTTTCCCTACACATAATCCTAAGCGACATCTTTTAACATCCTACACATATGATGACAGGGAGCAGCATCAGTGGCTTTACAATATAAATCATTTGGAACATACTTCTTTTGTTATTAAATAAGTGTCCGTTCTAAAGTATTCAGTCTTATATTCAGTTGTTTAGAGTATAAAGTTGATTGTTGGTTGAAAGGGTTACGGAGGCGGGCGGCGGCGCCAACAAGGTTTCGCTCGTGACCGGGCCCGGTTCGCACGTGGCTAGTAAAAGCCTTTTAAAGACTAGAAGAGATAAAATCTATATTTTATGTAACATTGGGATTAAGTATGCGAAGTTGTTGGTTTTAGTAGATAGGTTTCGTTTTGTGTGTCACGATATAGCCGAGTTTTAAATCAGATGGGATTTTCGAAATTAAATTTCCAAAACTCTACTTAAATAAAATAGTTGCGAGTATTAGTATATTGTTTACCACATTTTTTTTAAAATTATAACTTTAAACGTCCAAGGCGATGAAACTACAGAAGGGTGAAACTTTCAAGCGTCTTATAACTTAAATGACAATCTCTCGTTTTCCAATTGAATTCCAAAGATTAAGACTTCTAAATGTAATTGTGAGGATTGTGAGGATGCAAAAATTAACAATGTTTTCTTCTGATAATAGTGATAACATAATTTGTAAAGAATAACCGAGTGTTTCTTCAAGAGCCTCTTAATATCCACTACACCAATTTCCTGTTTTCCTCTCAATACGACGAGCCATAACTCTCCAGCCCACAGCAAGCTACAAGTAGTTCCTCTGTCCATGTCACCACCACAAATTAAGTGGTCAGTAGGCGTCAAATCCCCGACCACGTAGGAGTGGCAGTGGGTGGTGATTCGGGTTGATTATTGATAGGTTCACGAACTGTTATGAAATTATTTATTATATTCTTTAACATGCAGTAAACTTGCGTGTGGCGTAACACAAACGGCATTACTAAATTATGTGGCTAGGTTTTTAAGATTTGATGTAAGGCTTCAAATCCTTTTGAAATGGCTTTAAGGGGTGTTTTACTACCTTTTGGTTCCAACCGTAAGATCTGGTTTTGACCAATAATTACAGGCTTCTGAAATAAAGTTGGATGCTAAATAAACTTCATATAGACATACTCTGGTATTATTTGATGTCTTTTAACTCTACCGTGCATATAAATTTTAATCCTAATAGTATAATTGTGAAAGTGAGTCGAGTAGTCTACTAAGTAAATATGGCTAAGTCATTCACAACTCTTCTTGCGCGATGAAATCGACGTACAGCGACATCTATCGAATAAAAGCAAACTAAAATTTTGTATATTATAATAAATGTGAAATTTAGATGGACGGATGTATGCATGTCTGGATGTTTGTTCCTCAATCACAGCAAAACAGCTTAGTGGATTTGGATGAAATTTGGCATAGTGATACTTTAAAGTCTGGAATAGCAAATAGGCTACATTTTATCTCGATTTTCCCGCGGGATTTGAAATGGAGCTTTTATAAAAAAATATATAAAAATATTATTTTTCTTTTTATTTCACTATGCCAACCTTATTGTTTTGACAATAATCTTGAGCTTAGTTTAATAATGTTTCTTATATTTTAAACAGCACAATTAAGGTGAGCTGCGGTCACGCACGCTGGCAACCATGATGAATGAAAGTTCTATTTGCTTTACATAAAATACATAATAGTTAAATATGTAATATATGGAATCCAAAGATCTAACAAAATGTTTTATGTTTCAGATTTAAAGATAGGAAACAAGACAGCATGTAGAACAAAATTAATCCGCCCTTAAAAGGTTCGTTTGCGTGTTTCGATCAAGATATTTATCTCAAATGCAAGTGTAGGTTGAACATAGCTCTACAAATTAGTATGTTAATTTTAAATATCGAATAACAAAATCCTTATTCGATAGAGAATATTTTTTTTAATAAATAATAAATAAAATCCCCAGACAATCACCTAAATACATGGCCCCAAAGTAAGCATAGCTTGTGTTATGCGATACCACGTAGCGAACTAGGGGGGAACTTAGAATATAAATACATAAATAGATATACACCCAGACACGGAAATTTTTTTTTTTCTTGTTCCGTGCGGGAATCGATCCCGCAACTATTGGCGTCTGAGGCAGACTGGTTTACCCCATCGCCAGAGTGGCCGTCGTAATAATTAACTGTGTATAATTCGACAGGACACGAGATTTGATGTAGCGTTCTATAACAATTAAGACTTCGGTTAAAGACATAAAAAAAAATATTTTCAAAATGGAACAAATGCAATCGAAATGCGTTGTATTTCAGTCAGACATCTTAGCTTCGAATATAATTCTGTAACTATTACGTAATTCCACTTCAAATCTATACTGATTCATAGCTCATTCGATTTGTCATTTCATAAAGTATAACCCACTATGAATCTATTGAATCTTACTTAGATAACTTCAACATATAGGTAGAATACGTGTAGGTATGTACAGACAGCAGCAAAATGATGTATACCACCTTGGACGAGGGCGCGTATGCATGCGGGGTGTGTGAGTGAGACTGGCTAGTATACATAATTCTGTTGCAGTGTGTACTTAAGGAAAACAATAACTTAGCGAGCTGTTATCAAAGCTTGCAATCAGATAGAACAAAGCACCACTTAAGCAAGCTTGCTCTGATTACTGAGAAACTTAAAGATCACGACTTGAAAAGTTTGACCTTTTGAAACAACCATTGTCACCTTTTTTATAATAGATTGGTACTGTAGCTTGTATAATGTTGTTTTCAAAAGTTTAGAAACTCCATCTTATGAATGAAGTATTAATAGATATTTGAGACGTATATTAAAAACGATTTATGAATTCTGAAAACTAGAACTTGAGCTTAATTTGACGTGACGATATTAAATGTTGGTTATGTTAAAAAAAGGTTTTGTCGTTTAAATTATGTCCGCCAGGACTCTGAAGCAGTCTTTCAGGTTAGTCACGTAGTATTTATAAACAAAAGGGCTAAGTTTATAAAACACTAGAGCTTTCATGTCATCATCAACAGTTACCTACCAAGATTAATATATCTCAAAGGTTGGGCTTCCAATATAGACGTTCCATTTTACAGTTGATCTTCTTTTTTAAAAAAGCAAACAATTTTATACATTATTATCCATATCCTCTGACATATTCTACAGTAGTTATAAATCGCATCTTATAATATACAGGGTGACTGGTAGGTCACTTTTGAAATTCGAGGACGTGATAATTTGAGATCATACATGAAGAGAAAAAATATAATAGAAATAAATATAAATTATTTACTGAGTAAACTTAACCGAAAGTGTCAAGATACACGATTTTGCTAAACGTTACCGCAGCAGGAAACTGAATATCCCGGGAACCTGAAGACGCACTAATTATTATTTCAGCGCACTAACTCCTACACCCATAAGGAACCTGCGCATGAAAGCTATTTTTTCTCTACAACCATTCGTTTAGAATTTTCCAGCTAGAACAGCACTACCCTAGCAGAAATCATTTTTTCCATTTTTTTTTCTATGCAACAATACCCACAAATTTTTAATTGTGCAAAATTACAGCACATAACGAACCATTTGTGCGCCCAATTACAGCTCTCTAGAAGCAACTTTCCAGCTGCAGTAACGGACACCAACAGTCACCCTGTATATGTTAAGCTGAAAATAAATGTATTTTGTAACGCTAGTACTAAAGTGATCCGATTATCACCACGCATGCGATTTTGGGGTACATACAATGTTCTCCGTTACTTTATACATCACCTACATCATATTATTAATTTTCCATTACAATCCAGATCAAAAACCACTTTAACACAATACACAGGATGTTACGGCGCAGGTAAGCGTAGTGCCTTTACTAGTTTTTGCAAACACCTCGTATAGTGAACAATGGAGTAGTAAATATCATTCGCTTTTCAAAAACATTATTGTTCGAGTTGTATTGACAAGCCGTCGTTGTCGCTAGGAGGCATACTCTCGGATTAATTTTCAAGAATCACCTATTAGAGCTAAACCAAGCATAAATTGTTTCCATACTAAGAATCTAATCAACGATATGTTGTATTATATATTTTCAATAAGTTTTTTGATTAACTTTACGTTGCTTTGCAAAAAAAAAAACGCTGACGTAATTCTGAGATCGTGGAATCGAGTAAGAACAAAATTTAATTACTTAATGTTAAATTTAAGAGTGAAACAGCAAAAACTGAGTTAGTTAAGTGAAGTTTGTAAGGAACTAAAAGCTTTAATTGTAGGTGGATAAAGTTTTTATTGAGTTGATTCGATGTTATTCTAAGTAATACTTGAGACCGGTTTTGCAGCTGCGCTCGCGCACGGCTAGAGTTCAGTCGAGTATACGAGAGATATAATCTTCTATCGTGGTCCATGAAGCTGCTTTATACAGACAGAAGAACAAGTTTTGAATCCGAGGCTTGAATGCAAAGAAGTGCCTAAGTCCTATTTTAAATTTTCTAACTGGACATTTCGGGTCAACATGTTATACGCACCTATAAATTTAAATTCTCGTAATGGAATTAAAATTATAAAAAAAACTTCGGAACTCAGGGAAGCTGCTACAACTTCTGACATTAGACTTAAAAATAATGTACTGTAATATATCTTGCACATGTGTGTTAATACCATAGCGGTGATGTTTTGATGATAACGCAGAATTCGAGATTACGAAAGATCATTAATGTCACTGACTTACTAAAGTTACCAGTGTTGACTAGACGTTATCTAAGTGGCTTAAGTAGTGTGGAAAAAGGTATGTTCTGCGTTTTAAGAACCAGGTGTTAAAGCTCAGGAAATTTGTAGCAAACTTTGTAGAGCAAGAGCTCATATGAGATTTGGAAAATTTATCTCATACTAGGTACCACTGCACAAGCTTTTTTGTACTTATTTTTCTTAAACCTATTCATAAGATACATTATAATATCTGTGTACCTCTTTTTCTTACGCCGCGATAGGACAGCAAATCCCCAAGCGAATCTTTTAAGCTGTATTTGACATTAGAGAGGTTAACTTCAAAGACGTACAAGATGGCTTAACCCATAACCCACAGTCACGATCGTTACGCCTAATCAGAATCACATCAAAAATGATTTGGCCATGTTTCTTGGCAACGGATGTCTACAACATAACAATAACATGCTTCGTTATGTTAAATGAAATAACTAGCTCAAAAAACGAGATTGTGCTATAAATATCTGCTCCAATATTATTAATAAGAAGCAAATTAATATCGATTTGGGATGGAATCAAATTCTAAGTATTGGTCTTGGTGGTTTTGATGTAGACAATAGATTTTAAGTTTCTGAGAAGACCAAGCGGAACATAAAGAAATACATAGTGAAATATAAAAAAACTTGCCGCTGATTTCATTATTCATTCAAAATTATAGCAATGCTAGCCCAGATAATACTCTAAAAAAGATTCCTCTGTCGTATGCGAATAACTCTTAATAGGAAGAAAGACCCTTTCAGAGTCCGTTCAACCAAAAACCAACTTACATAAAAACAGTGACATCAAGATATTTTTATAAAGAGCTGATTCTCTACTGAAACGTCGTCATCCTTTTAGTCACCTTCTCTAATTGAGTCAAAAAATACATTAGTTTACACTTAAGCAAAAAATCACGTAGTTTTCGGTAACTCTTTTGAGTTTCGGCTTCCGTTCTAACCATCACTAAGTCGAAAGCGAAGTTAATCTATATTCGCATCTAAAAGGCACGTTTTAGGCAAGACACAGTGTCTTGCTACGTGACCAACACTAGGGGACCACTTAGGCTTTGCGTACACAGTACATAATTAACTGTTACAGTTATACTAGTCACTGTCTAGACTTAGTTTCTAGACTGTATACAATACATAGTCTTTGTTCACAATTACTGTTCAGTTTAATGACTTGAAACACGCCTATATTGGTTTCCAAACGGCAAAGTTATTTGTAAATGTTACAATTACATGTGAGTGATACTATTGACTGGGAAGTATAGGTTAAATTTAATTTCCAATTCTAATACGAATTATATTAAAGTAAAATCGAACGCTTCCTTTTCTTATACATCTTTCAGATCTTATATATTTATCTGTATTTATTATATCGGTGAATAAACCGCATTAAAATATAATTTTACATAACAGTAAATGACGATGTGACTGAAAATGGATCACGTAGCTTTAGAAAGAAATTGTTTATTCTCATAACGAAGCATGGTCTTATAAAAACAAGCAAAGTTCTTTAGTTATGATTCTGAAATAGGTCGGTAAAAAAGCTGATGCGCTACATTGCTCGAAAAAAGCTCTATTCGCATCTTGCGTTTACTTGGCCACCAATTCAACAAAGATATTCATAGATATCAATAGTTATTCAAGGCATCGACAATTATTTTAATCACCTTTACACACAACTTCAACCATACATTGTGTCTAATATATTAAAATATTTGATGATCTTATCCCTGCCTAAGCTTTAGATTAGTAACGCATTCTTCCCATTAAGATATCGATTACATGGGCCCTTCTTAGCGTCAAGAAGATTTATTGCTTATCTTTCGTTGGTCTTCGTTTGTAAAAAAAAACAACATACGCATACATAATTATAAAAGTTTATAGTTTTAAAAAGGTACATTTTCACTTTGGAGTCAATAGTCAAGTAATTAAATATTTTTATATCACATCAAATACTAAGCGTAGTGCAACAAACTTATAATTAGCAATTAAATACGAATATTTTCAGTATTGTTATAATATATTGAGCACCAAAACCGAATATCTTTTTATGAAACTGCCGTATGGAAGTTTACCTTCATAATATTATGTCTACCTACGATAATGTTTAAGGCATGCATGGATTCTGTAATATAAACCGTTGTATAAAGACATCTTAACTGTATCATTTTTAAAATAAACTTATTTCACTAATAGCTTAATACCAGATTCAGAAAAAGGAAAGGAGAAGTAAAATACTAGAGAAAAAGCCAATAAGGAATGAAATGTCATCAATCGAATGACATTTAATTCCGTATAGTATTGAAAAATAATTTCGAATTTCCCTCTTCGAAGCACTTCCTTCTTATATTTCCTATCGGTAAAAATATGAGAAAAATACCACCACGGCATTCAGACGACATAAGACGACATGCTTGATCTAAAATGTATAAAAACTACACACTTAATTAGAAAGCTATAGGAATGTACCACGTGAGTGATCCAATTAAAAACTATAATGTAAAAAGGCGTCATTGTCTATAGTATAATAATATATAATTTTACATCACAGATCGAACTCATATACTTTTTACAATATTAGTCTCATGATTAGCTTGGATTTCTTTAAGCTTCTAAGGCTTGCGCAAATCAATTACCGAAGACCAATTTGCACGCTATAAAATCTTTATTTAGATCATCTGCCATAACTGTCTTGTGTCCACTTAATAGTTTTGTATTTATAATAATTTGATATCCCCTGTTCCGGAACTTGAGAACCAAAGAATCTTGAGCCACGATGGTAAATACTTTGTGACGAAAGAGACTTCCATGTCTACATTGAAGATCTTTTGGGATTTAGAGTTCAATTTAGGTTGGTTCTGAGTGTTATGGTTGAAATTCGGCGCCAAGTCAAAATTGCAAAACAAATCTAATTAACCACGGTCAGTCCATTGCACCCACTAATCAATATACTTCTTCGAATTTCCACAAATTTGGAGATAAATTAATTTGAAAGATTTGTATGTGCTATGCAGACATTATTGAAAGTTGGCTCGAATGCAAATGAATATGGTGAAGTAAACTGCATGTGCTTGTTTTTTTGGATTGGAATAGTAGCAAAAAAGCCTTAATTTAGAAAGTAGTTTTGTTATAATAAAGATAACCAAGATATTATGTTTAACTACTATCTTTAGAAGTTTCTCAAGCAACATGCTCATTAAGTTAGTCATCAAAAATTACCGGGAGCATGTACCAATGATTTGTTTTATATTTTTATAAGTACCTAATGAAATGAATGGAAATGAAAATTAAGGCACGTTTCGACCCTAAAGGCTTTCCAGAAATAACTTAGGAAACAATGCCTGGCGACCTAATTCAAAGATAAAGATAATTTTACAATTTCTTGTGATCACAAAACTTATTTTCAACCGACTTACAAAAAAGGAGGAAGTTCTCAATTCGTCAGTATGATTTGTTTTTTGTGTCTTTGTTACACGATATTTCGGACAATTATGTATTTATTGTGAACATTGGTGTATCATGACGACCGGCTGGTGTAGCGGTAACATACATTGCCTTCTATGCCAGAGGTCCTGGGTTCGAATCCCGGCGGCGGCGGATATTTGTGTGATGAACACACAGATATTAGCCGTCAAGTCATGGATGTTTACATGTTTATTTAAGTTTATTCTAATAAAAAATATGTATTTATTCAATATGTATGTTTATATATTTCTTAAATATATCAGTTATCTAGTATCCATAACACAAGTTCTTTAAGAAACTTAATTTGGGCTAGATAATGTTGTGTGAGTGTCAGAAAGATTTATTTATTTATTATTTATCATATGATAGAGGATACTTCATAGTTGGTCCCATTTAAATTTCAACGAAATCGGTTGAGTACTTCATTGAAAATTTCAAAATTTTGAAAAAATGTGTATGATTTCGGAGAATGTTTACGTGGATGACATTCGCCAAATTTTTGACGTGAAGTCGGTTTTTTAATGCTCTGCATTCGTTGATTATCACTGTTGAGTTTAAGTTTGTAACTACGTTTAAAAAAATATTAATTAAGTTAAGAAATGATTTCATAAACTTCGATCAAAACATACATGTTTGTGTATTAAGCATGCTGTCGAAAGCTCTTTACCTAAGATCTGTATAGAAAAAACTGTGTTATTGTTCACGAAAAGGTCACGTCTCTCTTAGGTCAGGCTCACAATCCAACGACGGTAATTTAAGAATATCTGCTTTATACTTCAGTTATTAAGATTGAATTTGCTTCAAACTTCACTGCGGAAAGTCAAATAGATTGTAGAGTATACGGAGCGAGGTTACGTTCAATCTTTCTCATTGTTATAACAACCACGTTTTGGTTACAGAGTGGTCAGCAACAAATCTCGGCGAACCTCTCACTGAGCAACACTTTGAACTTAACTGCATATCAGCTTTATACGATAAAATTTTACGATACAGACATTAAAGTGATTTCGATTCGATTCTAATGGTGTTTCTGATTAGCAATTACAAACTATCTATGTCAATTGTTTTTATTTCGATAGAACTCCACGATTATTCTATATCTAAATTCTTAAATAAATTTGGTACTTACCTACGTTTGCTTGAAGTTCAGAAGTTTTTCAAAATGAGAAACAACCATATAACCTACGATACTTGTTATTTTAAAAAATTAAAGCAAAGTTTAGCTTTAACAGAATGAAATGATACAAATACAAAAATACCTTTCGTTTAAATAAATTTCCGGATTTGCATAAGACAACAGACTTCATAAAAGAAACTTCTAAGTTTTTAGTGGCTTAAACTCGTTAAAAGCTTACTCAGATTTGAACTGAATTAAAGATTTTTGACTTGAACTCTCTATGGAAATTTGAAAGCGAATCTATACTTGAGAAAGCTTTCATAATAGGGACTTCAAGTCTCTAAAATGTTCAAGTTGAAAAAAAAATGCGCATCTGCTACCATCTTAAAGTGACGCTCACTTACTTGTATATACCATTTTCGTCTTCAAAATACCAAATAGGTAAGTTTAATTTTAAAAAAAGAACAGAATAGCCAGCTGCAAATTAATGAAGAAGTCTTACCTTGAGAGCACAGAAGATGCAGGCTGGCCCCTGGCACGCGTGGCCGGTCAGCTCTCGGAAGCTGCGCCGAAATATGTCCAGATGCCACAGCACCTGTTGATTAAATAAAAAGTTTTTACTGTCACGTCTTCATGAGATAAAAGCGAATAAACAGTTTTGTATTCTAAGACAGTTGCATGAATTTAGAAACCAACGAGCGTCAACTTCGACTCTGTCTCAAAATGCAAAGCACTTGCAACCATATTCGTTTAGTTAGAGGAATGAAAATGGGGTCGCAAAAAAAGGTGAAAAAAAAAGGTCGCAATTACATTTTTTTTTAGATCAAGAAACTAAACAACTTAATTTTACTGAAATATTTACGTGAAAACCATCCACTATTGGATCCACACTCCACACAGCTTTGAAAACCTCGACAAGACTAGTATAACAACCACGGACAAAATAGTAAGGTAACTATCTAAGTAAAACTTTTAAAACTATGAAAAAATGAACAATACAGTACAACAGGTGGCTATGTTTACTAAAAGCTATGACTTTTTTATACAAAATGTATATAAGCCAATTGAGCTCCTCTTTACAACTGAATTATGTTTTTAGCCACATACGTAATAAACACGTAGCAAATACAATTGCAGCTTTTGATTGTAAGGAATAATGCAACAGTCAAGAGCGCACGCGCACACCAGCTGCGTGCAAACTGTCGAACACAGGCTCCATACTCAACTATTAATTAATACTATTTTTAATTTCACTACCTTATAAGGCTAGAGCACATTGTAAACTCCACGCTATCCAAAAACTATGAAATTCGAAATAAAAAAACTTGAAGCCATTTGCATTTTAAAAACTCAAGAATCGAATGCAAATGCTCAGGACGATTTATCAATTAATGTTAATTAGACACTTAGTAATAAATTAAACTCTATAAATATGTATGAAGGTTTTTTTAAGCAAACACGTGCCGAGTGACATTTGCATGATTTTTGAAGGTCTTAAGTCCCATATGCCGAGTGGCATCTATTGGTATGAGGCAAGTTACCGTCAGTTGGTTGGGACATGTGACATCGCAAAAAACGAATAAAATAAGGATAGAAAATAAAATGCACCGTGTTATTAATGCTGTCATGACTACATGACATGACACCTTCGGGGTAGTGAAGGTACCGCGTTAAATCGATGATTTATATAGATATCAAGAGACCGTAAGTACATAGTAATAAATTGCACAAAGCCCCATATAGTTATTTGAATTAAGAAATTAAAAGCTTGCAAGCCTTTAACAAGCGCGTTGACAAAACCCGCTGTTCGAGATTTGAACTAGCGTCTTTTCTGCATTGCATTTAATAATCTATATATTGAAAAGTATTGTAAGCCGTATCAAAATCTGTTTAGTACTTAGTAATTTTATTATCACTTCCGCAGACGAGAAAATAGTGCGGTCGGTGTAATAATGTAATAGAGTTAATTTCCCTGTGCCCAACACCTCGAATGATACATATTTGAAGTTCATCATCATTCAACAAAGAACCTTCATGAACTTAACTATAATAATCATGTTCAATACATCAAGTCATCGCCTACTTAATTCAAAAATTATATATTTTTTACAAAATCAATTTTCATTCTGATTGGCTCTATCAGTTACACATAATGGTCGCATGCGCCTACGAGTTTCCTGTTAACGCCGCCCGCGCTTTATTGTAGATTATAGGCCTTATTATGAGTTTTATTAGGTAAATCGACTTAAAAAGTACCAATAGTTCATAGTTAACCGAATAAGGAAACAAAGCATGTCATATTTCAAGTTTTATTTCTCCATTAATTAACTGTTAAAATCATCACGAAATATTAACTTGCATGAAAAGATAGATTATAAAAACTGGTATCCAATATCAACGAAAGGTTAAAGTCGATTTAATATATCGATTCTGGGCAGGAGTTAACTGACTGAACTTAGTTCTATATCATTATGGCGAGCACCTGTCCGCGTGCGGCAAGTTTTTCGCAGTTTCGGCGCCCAGCCGGCAGGTGGCGTCGCAGATGCACGCGAAACAATGCCAAATTATCTTCAACTTTGCTCGTAATATTCAGTATATGTTGACAAGACGATTAACCTATATCAACGATTAATATCAAGCAGAGTTTTTGCTCCATTCCCTTTTCGTCCCATTAGCAAAACCTCGCAATAAACACTTACTTTAAACGCCCTAAGTGCGATAGTTACGCTTTTTACTAAGTTATTATAATTCTTTCTCGTGATTTGCTTTGTAATTATACGCTCGAAGAATCTCTGTAAAGCCTACATTCCTAAAGCTTGAACTGGCAAACTATCTTTCTTGTTCAGGTCATTTTGCGGAATCACTATATGATTAAAATAGCTATGTGCAAGCAAAAACATAACTCCTGAAGTTTTGAAACATGTATTTAAAAGCTTTAGGATTTTTCGGAAATAAACCTGCGCGTGAACAAGAAAACAAGATGGCGGCGATGTACTTCAAAAAGCTCGCGTATTATTTGTAAACTGCGGTAGCGGCAGATGGGTGCACAGTTTTACCTAGTCACGTAATATTTACTGTTGAACGTCGTCGTGCTCAACGACGGAGTAGTTACGACTCAAAGTAATTGTTCTGCGACTGAATTCTATGTACGAAAAATTTATAGGACGTTTTTTTGAATTTGTTTAACCAATTTAAACTTGATTTGTAATCCAATGCACGAAACTCAAATACTCAATCATGTCACAAAATATTGATTGAAAAACATTTCTCTACACGTTCGTCGTTTGAAAGCTCAAACATAAATACAACACATTACTTGGATCAATAAAGCACTACAGCTCAGTTAACACCTGCATTTTACAGATACTCAGTGCGCAAGCTGTGTGGAAGGCATATACAAAAGGTGCTTTATGTTGAGCTTAAGCTTTGAAGGCTGGACACGTGAAGAAATGCTTATAAAATGAGCAGATTTTTACTTTGCATTTGTTTTGTATTGAGTACCTTTAGGTTTTTATTGAATAAACTGACTTAGCCCGCATTTGAAAGACCTAGATCTCTTCGCTGGGTTTTCTTTTTTCGCGTCGTTCAAGTAAAATTAGGGAATAGCTTAGGAGAAACATTAAAAACACTACCCGATTCTTTCGTTTTGTTTTTCCGCCAAGGAAAGTCTTTGGCACCCACTAAAGCAAGCTCTAGCAGGAAGAGGATAAATCCTGTTACGGACGAAAGGTAATTCTATAATCTGCTAAACCCAGTGGCTAACAGATATTGAGTACCCAGACAGTGTGGGGACCGTAAGAGCGGCCACGAGACTCTTCAGAACACCTGGTCTCTGAGGAGGCTGAGTATATCCACTAAACATCCCCCTTTTATCACCTACCTTGGTGCGGGCTACTGATCATAATCGGAGCGACAGCCAATCAGTAGATAGAGGGTGCGCAGCGGAGACACCCTGGTTCCCATGAGTGAGCTGAAAGCCAAAATGACGAGGCTGAGACTTTTTTCGAACCTCTGTGAACGGCGCAGGAGATTCTGTAACTGTAGAAGTAGAATCGGACTCGATACCAGGCGGAGTAGTTTTGCGTTTTCACGCGGACGAAACTACCGACATGGTATCTGACTTGCTATCGGCATACTCAGATAGATCTGGAGGCGCCAGAGAGTCAGTTGGAAAACCCGGAGGGATCTGGGCTGAAACGGAAGGAGATGAAGATGCGACGGGCAGAGCCTGTGCAACTACTGCTATAGGAGCTAACAGCTGCGACACCTGCGCCAGTTGAGATTGGAGCTGAGCAGAGACCCGCTCAAGGAGCTGAGCCTCTCGACCTTCGAGTCGGGACAGGAACCTGGGGTCGCTGAAGGGATCCATTGAGTCCGAGAAACAGGGAGCGCTGAAAGAAATTTATCCTAGGCGAGACCTACGTGCCGTTGAACGGCGAGACGGCTGCACAAACTGCGCTGTAAGAAAGAACGACCTAATACGGACCTATTGCCGGTGAACCTGATCAGCCTGATCACCTGACTAGCGATGCTTCGGCTGGCAGCAGTCGGTTCCGCCCTGAAAAGGGCAGATGAATGACTCCGACACAACACAACCTCCGCGAGAGCGCTCGGGAGCGACCGAAAACACGACCGCTCTGGAGCGGACGCAAACGGGAAGTAGCTATCTGATTCGACTTTGAATTTTCTTATATTAAAACTTTATTAAGTATATAAGTTATACAAAGTCAATTTGACTGATTTTATATGAAATATAAATAAATTGCCTGAAAAGTCTGGCACAAAGCACTCTGAGGTTGATTGATATTTTTAATTTCGAAATCGCTATACTTAATTCTCCCAAATGAAACAACTGATTTGTAAACTGATATTTAAGAAAATAGCATAAATAGGCGAATGTTTGCGTCAGGCCAACACGCGTGACGACAGATAACATTTCTACGCTAATGGAAGTGCAGACGAAATGTCGAAAGATAAAGATTCTTTCTTTGGAACTTCGTATGGTGTCAAATATTTGAACTGATAAATGTTTTGAGGGTATCTTTTATCAGCCTTTGTAAGTATTTACACTTTATATTTTTGTTACATTTCTTTTTGTGTTCGAAATTGATATGTAAATATATAGTTGCCGTTAAATATAATCACTTCAACTCAAATTCTTGTAAAGAATATAATCAAAGTAATTTTTTTTTAAGTGTACAACAACTTCTTATTGCTTTATGAACTGTTATAGCCATTGAGTATATAATTTGATGATAAGATTTTGAAATGAGCTCATTTTTCTTCTACACGTACTCGCAGCAACTAACTAGACGCGAGATAACGGGAAAGAGGTGTTAGGAAACCAGTTCAAGTAGCGTCCAGCTTATCTGTGACGTTAGGATTATGTAGGTTTACAGCGAATATAGAATATCTAATGAATTAATGTTGCAGAGGACCGGATGTTGTATATTGCACTGCATTATCCTTTCAATAAGTGTCTTATAAAACAAGTTGAATGATCGTATCAAATCTTTTGAATTGCCAGTTATAATTTTTATTTTATTAGTAACTGGTAAAGCCAAGTTTTGTGATATAAAATACTATATTTTTTAATGCTTGATGTAAGCTAATTGTAACATAATTAAGATTCCTATACACATTTGTAAGTATTGATGATACCATCCTTGCTCCATCATCATCAGGTAAAAATCAGTCAAGAGTTAAGAAATTTAAACTGATTTATGAATGAAGTATTCATGTATCAATTTCAGACAGCTCTAATAAATAAGTTAATAATGCAGACATAACTCTCGTCTTAATAACATTTCGCTCAGCTCTATTACTGTTCTCATTAGAAGCAAAAACTTGTTACAGTTCTGGCTACAACGTGTTAATAGCGTTTCAGACTTCATCTAAATCAGAGTACACTTCGAAGGGGGATCCTTGCACACACGTTTTTGTGAGAGGGAGGGCATTGGTGCGTTTCGTTATTGAATTTATAATCTAGTAGAAAAACCAGCGATTTGATGGACTGTGAGTCGCGTGAGAAAACGCACTGCGCACGATTTGTTGGTAAGATGATATAACTTAGCAGTTTTATTGCAATATGGCGTGATGCAAATATGGATGTAATGTTTGGGCAATCTTTTCATCGCGGGAAGGAATCTTTTTTTGGTTGGGTTTGAAAGTAATATCTGTTCAAGGTTGAAGGAAAAATGTTTTACTACATTTTTTTATGGTTTTTCATGAACTTTCGTTTTCTCTCTGCAGTGGTGACATCTTTCCCGTCTGACTATTTGGTGTTCATGATTTGCATTACTAAGAGTATAATGAGCAATGTATTTTTCGTTATCGAGTATCTCTTTTATACAAATTAATATATCGTATATACCACAATTTAATACATATTTCTTTTTATGCAAAAACTGTGGAACGTGTCTGTAATTTAAAATAAAAAGTACATTGAAACAAACGGAAAGACGCCAATACTTAAAAGTATATAATTAAGATACATATACCATCATTGTTTTTTTGTTTACATATTGTACTCGAGTCCAAAATTTTCAAACGCGATATAAATACATACATTTTTTACTTCACCTGTATACATTTTAGACGAAATCATTTATAAACAAAGTATCATTAATGACGTCATACGCCGGATACGCATTTGAATCGACATGCACTTCCCTCCGGAAATGGTTTGTCCAAATTCTAACGATAATCACTTTACGTCATTGGAGGACCGCTATTACTATAATTTATTACTCGACTGCTGTATACGTATCAAAGTAAAGTGCACTATTAATTACTTCAGGTACCGGGCCGTATGTCATCTTTAATTTTACTAAAGTGAATTTCTAAATATATGTAAGCTGATTTAGATAAGAGTCTGCCAGTTTTATGTGGAACATCAATTTTCGATTTAAGCGGTCTTATTAAAAACCACATTTAAATGATTTAAATGTCATTTTTAAATAAGACCGTTAATGTATATAAGTATTTTTCGTAGTATTTTTTAAATGAATGGTTGTCTGAAAATATAAAATCTACGCGTGTAAATTTAAAAGACATAAGATAATAAAATAGAGAAAAAAGAACATATTTTTGAACTGCAAAGGAAATCGAAAAAATTGACACTCAAAACACAATAATTACCAACTTGAGTCCAGTTTCGATATTCGTCAAGTTCAAAGTCCACAATGCAACTGGATTAAATAAAACCTATAAAAAACTAGAGAGACTATAATTACATTGATCTAGTTACTTTTACTCTTCTCAGGTTAAAACTCTCAAATTCTCAAATGCGCGTATAGCATAGTAATCTCATCTATAATTACATTAGCCACAGTGACTGCGCACGAGCATTCTAAATCATAACACTAAACTACCAATCATTCATTAATCACTTTTTAATTAAAACATTACTTGAGTCATGCAATAAATATTAACATGTGTTCTAATCGAGTCATTTTCTATGTTTTCTAAATAACAAATGGTGGCAGTGTATTGATAATTTCACGTAACTAAACTAGAGGCTTTTTGGAGTTATTTTTCTTCGGAATTATTGAATACTTAAAACAAATGAAAATAGAGGAGTGAGTCTGTTTTGACAAAGTCTCAATATAAAGACAGAATTTTCGGTTTGTATTTTTTTGCGCTTTTTGCATAACTAAAGTTATAAGTAAAATAAACATTCTCATTGAAATTGTAGATTGATGTCTTACCTAAGTTATGTTTATGTTTGATAATATATAAAGCTGAAGAGTTTGTTTTTTTGTTTGTTTGAACGCGCTAATCTCAGAAACTACAAGTGGGATTTGAAAAATTCTTTTTGCATTTGATAGCCCAACTCTTGAGGAAGGTTAAAGGCTATATTTTATCCCGAAATTCCCACGGGATCAAAAGTTACGCGGGTAAAACCGCGCGCGGTGGCTAGTGTTTGATAAAGAGATACTGATATTACAGAAGATACATAAAATTAGTTTCTTTGCGATTGACTTACGCCTTCTAGGACTATTCTAAACCGACCTAGGCTTCTATAAATGTATGGAATAAAATCAAACAGGCTATAGTCGTTCATCAACAAAAACATATAAATACGTCGACGTCATTTCACATCAACATCATCAGCTTTAAGGCAACTCATTAAGCTGTTAAAACGCAATAAGTCTGCCTGCAAAAACTGAGGTATGCAGCATGCAAAACTGATGTTAAATAAATGTAATCGTGGACTAGATATGCCAGTAATTGTAGGCTCGGAAGTGGGCGCTCAATAATTTAAGCAATTATACTTAAACGTCTTAAAGATAGGTGTTCGTTTTCGTCTCGCTACAGGCTTACTTGAAGATACGAATTTGGCTAATTACGTTCTAGATCTCAGTTATTCTTGAAATTTAAAGGCATTTTTTTACAAATAAAGAGGTTTTAAAGGCGTTTTTGTGGGCGATAGGCTGACCCCCTATCACTATAATAGTCTCTCTATCAGATGGTCTTGTAACCTCTGGTGTTGTGCCTACCTACATAAGGGACACAGGCGTGACTTTGTGTATGTATGTAAAAAATACCATTAATAGTGGATTGCTATACGGAATCATAAATTCAATATAAGATTTTGGTTGTCATGGCTTCACTTATACATTTAAGTGCTAACAAACAATTTTGGATTAAGATTCATTATCCACTATAAGTCGTATTGAATAGTCTTAGCTTTCCTTAGCCCTATTAAAAAGCGCGCGCTTTTCAAGCCTTATATCAAAGTTAACATCTCCGGCGCAGGCGGGCGGACGACGAACTTTGGAACAACCGGTCCGCGTGGACGTGTGCCGGCGGTTCTTGGAAAGCGACTTTTTTCCTATAGCTTCGATTTCGGGGATTTTTTCCGTTTAGTGATTATAACTGTGATATGTGCTAGCTAGGTCAGCGGTCATTTGGGTGACGTTAAGTAGATTTTTAATTTGAATTTGCATACTGATTTGAGGTTGATTTTGAAATGTTGGCTTTATTGTCACTAAATGACTAGTGTGGTTGACGTTTGACGTAGATACAAGGTTTGATGATTGATGTAGATAAAAGTTTTTGTTTATTTGAAATAACTAAGTCTTATAGAAGACAGACGAGTCCTTCATAAAATATAAACAGACGGCATTTTTTACTGATTATATTCACTCTCTAAAAGTGATCTCATAAAAAAAAGCATCATCAAAATTTCCATGCATCACTTAACCATTGTATTCAAAACTTTAAGTTGTATCTAAAATTGCCCTTTCAAATCATCCCTCTTAAAAGGGAGCGCATCCATCCGTGGCGTCCCTACCTGTGCTAAGTACCTGTATGTACTCTACACAAATCACTATAAACAAAATTGCTATATAGGGACATCCGTCTCGCTTCCGCAAACAAGAAAATGATGTATTGTTGTCCCTTTCTGGCGCGCCGGAGCACGTTGATGTCTTTTACTCGCGCGCTCACGTTTTGAGAATATTGTAGTACACGCAAAGTTTTACGTTTGTTTAGATTTGAGGTCTGTTATTTAATTCAAAGAAAATGATCTTTATAAACATAAATTTTTAATTTATATTTTTCATTTGTTTATGACTCTTGTACCTACACATACAAACTAAGGAAGTTGAATTAAGAATAAGAAACTGACGAATAGCTATGAATTTAGTTCATACATTAACAAAATTTTGTTTTATAATTTTTGATTTATTAACTTTTGTCATGGACAATGTTGTATACAAGATCAAAAATAATACAATATTTTTGACATTATATTACACCTATTATTATATCTAAATATTATTAAAAAAAGCTCTACATGTGTTTCTTTTAAAAGTATTTAAGTCAAAGAATATGACGATTATTTCCGTTAATGTTTTATCTACATTCTCTGGATATACTGGCATTGTTTTAAATCGATTCTTTAAATTGTACCCGAGAGGCTTCGAGCGCGGGAGAAGGGATCAAGATCGAGCCTTCGCCACAAAACCGGACTGTATCAACTTACCCACATACAACCATAGTATAACCTCTACAGAACTTAACTTATACTAATATCACTTAAAAATATTACCTAAAAATCGCAAATTAAGTTGAGAAATGAAAGTGTATTGTTTACAATGCATGAATTTGAAAACTCAATTAATTATCATAAATGATACGGTTGCTGACTGCAAATATATGTGAAATGTACGAAACTGAAATCATTCACTTCTTATTTAATTGATAAGTGACTTTTATTACTAAGTTTAATTCAAAAATCGAAACAAATATAAATGAAAAGCTCACCTTAGCGCTATGGTACAACGCACTGTTCCTATTAACTTTCGCCTTCGTCATTTTTCATAAATCAATCCATGAAAAGTCACACAAAACAATAGTTCACATCACTGCATCACACACTTTCGTTTCTACAACAAATCCATGGTCAGTTTATGTGAAATAATAGCGTAAACAACGTGTTGTGTTTACTTCACGACAACTTACGTGGGAGTGTGCGCAAGCGCAGTCTGCGCACGCCAACGCCACTTCACTCAAGCGGACAAAAAAAGAACTAAGCTCACTAGCGCCCGAACAAGCGCTGTGGTTGAAATTGTAACTAAATCAGGCTTTACACGGCAGCCATTTTGTTTTCCAGGACGCTTGTTGGGAGCGCGGGAAATGGAGGCTATTTATAGATGCTGTAGTCCGAAGGTTTATTTTTAGTAACAGATACTCGTAAAGTAGGAATCCTTGTTTATTGTAATGTAGTAGTGATAGTGGAGTTAAACTTGGGCTTTGTATGTTTGTTTTGATGGCCTACCTATTCGATTTTTAAAGGATGTAATAAAAAAGCTCGTGGTATTAAATTTTCAATACAATAAGGGGTAAAATTACTAGGACTGACGCACAAAAAAGTTACATAGTAAATATATTATTTTTGATAAAGAGATTGTAGTCGAGTGAATACGCTACAATCCTTTTCGTTTTGTATTTTCTTACCTATGACTACCTTTTTATCAGGCATAGTTACAATTTTTTTATATTATATTCAGATGATAAAAAAAACGTAACAAACTAAAATATAAAAGCAACTCTTAAGCCTCTGCATCATATCAAATTAATAATACCCCAAGGTACCCGGGTTGCTTTTTTCTCTTATTTCGAGCAGGTGTCGAGAAAAAAACCTTTTTGATAAGTCTCGTAGGGGAACGGTTTCGATACTATTAAATGCATTCAATTCAGGCTTTTCTATAGAGCCTTTATGAATGCACCTTGCACTTGTATAATGCTAGATGTTAATTAGGATTGAAATTAAAAGTTGAAGGCAATATACGGCTATGTAAAAGATTAAAAAGTGTATTTTTCTATTTTGGTTCGTAGTTAAATGCAAAAGACTGGATACATTTTGCATCATTCCGAAATAGTTTGACGGATTTTTTTTTTATGTGTTTTGATGTTTTGATTTCGATTTTATAATTGACAACATATATTAAGGTTTGATTTGCAGCTGTGCTGATTCGGCGCTAGGTATGAAATGCCTACCCCAAATGGAGACGGGCGTGAGATTATGTATATATGTATGAAATAAACTGCTTGATACTTTTAAGCGTCGAGTAAATAGGTTTCTCGCGGATGGGCGTGTGCCATGTTAATCTTCGTGATCACTTAACATCAGGTGTTATGGAAAACAAACGTCCCATCCTTACTAAAAAAAAAAAAAAAAAAACTTTTTGCTATGTAATTCTTGTGTTTTTTAAAGCCTGCTTAGCCGAGTATCTTTTTTGGAAACGCAACAGTTCTAACTATGTATTAAAAAACATCTCTTGTTTCTGTAAAAACAAGATACTTTCCGACAGCACAAAGCAAGTTTCGTATTTCGTTATATAGTGAACGCGCACGTGCCCATTCTGTTATGTCTTTGTTAAGTTCCATTCTAGATTATATTACTTTAAATTATGTAACAGTAGACGAAGTTGCGACCGTAACTTAAAGCAAGAAAACAAAGATTCGAATATTGTTTAGGTTGAGCGATGTTTTTATCCAGGGTCAATGAAAGGGTTAAGCAAAAGTAGTGATTTGGGATAAAAACAAAGTATATTTTTATTAAGTTGTTTTACCATAGAACAAAACAATAAAAAAGTCAAACTCGAAGCTTAGACCCGAAGCTAAATATGCGAGTGCCTTTGCACCAGTTCGACGGTTTTCGATTTTATGAAGTTCATCTTTTTTTTCAGATTCTCACACAACATTATCTAGCCCAAATTACGTTTCTTAAAGAACTTGTACTATGGATACTAGATAACTGATATACTTAAGAAATATATAAACATTCATATTGAATACATTTTTTAAATAGGATAAACTTAAATAAACATCCATGACTTGACGACTAATATCTGTGTTCACCACACAAATATACGCCGCCTTCGGGATTCGAACCCAGGACCCGTGGCATAGAAGGCAATGTATGTTACCCCTACACCAACCGGTCGTCAAAAATATCATATCTTTAGATATCATAATAAAGTTATGTAATTTTGTGTATCTAAACAGACACATTAAAGCTGTCAATACAACCTTGATTAAAAGTTAATTCTAAATTAAGTTTAAGTTATGATATTAGGAGCCAGTTTACGCAGTTTTACCTGCGTTTTTTCTGTATTTCTCGTAGGTATTTCTGGATACAGTATAGCCTGAAAACTTCCTAACAAATTACGCTTTGAAATATAAAAATAGTCAAATCCGAGTGGTAGTGACAGTTAGTTAGGGGGTTCAATCAAACAAACTCTTCAGCTTTATTACATTAGTAGAGTAGTTCCAATAGTTACGGCAATATTTTATATAGTTTGACAACTATACGTGCCGGAGATATAACAGCGGTAATATTTTTTTCAGCCTTGTAAACCAAATACAATCCTTCAACAATAAGTTACCAAGAAAAGCAATCCTAGAAGGGTTCTTTAAAGAAAAAACATAACATAATTATATGATAATAACCCTGATTTTTTTATTAACACATAACTACTCCAATTTGGTTTAATCCTATTCTCGGTAAGGCTGAAGATTATGCTACGGAGATTATGCTGCTAAGATACACAAAAAATGACCGGAACTCTGTTTCGTGTTTGAGTCTAATTCCCGCTGGAATATAATTTAATTACACGGTTCTGATCCTTTTGGAAATAAAGTAATAAAATAACATTCAAACTGGTTGCTTTTTCCCGGTTTTAAAACTTAGACCTTCAACCGGAACGTAGAATGGGATTTTCCATTCTAGCAAATTCGAATCTCTTCTGCTATAATGATAAGTGATTAACGATTTCATTCATAAAAAGAAAAAAAAACAAAATTCATGATTTTCTTAAGTTTTCACGATTGAATAATATTATATATAAATTACGCGTATTTAAAATTTTAATTCGTCGGTCTTACGACTTTTTATTAATTAAAATTTATTTCATTGGCTATATCACGCCTTTCAACGTGGCTCTGATTTGCCTTCAAATATTATTTTACCTGCTGACTTCTCATATTTTATACTGTCACGTTGACGTTTTCGCCATTAATAACTTATGCTTATGGTCTTAATTTATGATCAATCTTTGTTTGTCAAAACAGTTGATAACTACATCGGTAGGGCAGCGATTTTTTTGGATATAAGTGTACATTTCAATAGTTTTAACCAATAAAATATTTACAACATAAATCAATATAACAACACAAAATGAATTCACTATATTTTTCTTAATAGCCTCTCGCAATCATTATAATACCTCATTAGTCAAACGTGACATCAGTTGGTCTTATAACCTCTGATGTTCTGCCTACCCCATAAGGGATACAGGCGTGAAGTTATGTATGTATGTATATTTTTCTCTTGAAAAACCACCCTGTTTAAGTTAAATATAAGCTTCATTCTTTCGTCGTTATAAATGAAAGCTGAAATGTGCCGTAAAAATAATTTAGTTTTAGTTATTTTTATTGCGCATACAAAAGCCTTTTAATAAGTTGTAATAAAAATTAAATTAAAAATTAAAAAAGCTGATTTCGCGAATCTACAACTGAATTTTGTAGTCTTTGCACTTGAGGATACTTCTCTGATACTTCTGTTTGCAGCGAACCATGCGCTGGTATCTTGTGGTGCGGGTGGTGTTAAGAGTATTTTTTTATTTTTGTTGGCAGTGCTTGCTCTTACGGGAGGAGAAGAGCGGTGCACCGAGGAAAAAAAACTCATGTGTATAGGTATCTAAGTCGCAGAATCTGAGTTGATATGAATATCTACAAAGTAACGCATCACTTCTTTTTTAACTGACCAAAAATCTACGCTACTTGAAACTATAATCCTAAGAAACTTTCTCCAAAAAGTTTCATCCACATCTAACATTAGAAAATTCGTCATTAGAACTCAGTAGGCAGTTTGACGAGTCTATTTCTGTTTCTTATTTCATTCCTCAATAATTGTAAGCTCGGTGCTTGCTCCAATTAGGTGGGTGCGCGGGCGCATCGCACTTGATCGTTCGTGTAACGAAATAATGACCGCAAACGTGATTACTGTGATCTCATGAGATGTTATATTATATGTCCTTAATCAGAATTTTCGTGTTATAGAGAAATATTTAAGTTGTGTTGTTTTCTACTTTGGGTTATAGGTAAGGCTTTGGGCTTTGCGTTGAAATGGACGTTTCAAATTATATAACAAAAAAATCTACTAGGTACATTATTTTAAATTGGATTGTTTTATTGGTATTTTCAGGGTTTATCACAAATTCTTCTAAAAAAATTGGTTTTATTTTTGGGTAGCATACGGTTTTATTCAGTGAATACACCTTGTTCTCAAAGTTCAAAGATACCAAAAAGAAACCAAAAAGCCTACAAAAAATTAACAAATTCTTTAGTGGCATTTATTTAAAATATTAGTATCATGAACAGTCGAACGAAAATACGGTAGCACAATTAACCATACAATTCTTTAAAGCTTAACATAACTTCGCGTCTTTAAGGTTTAAAAATGGAACTCTCATAAAATGAATCACCCATCACACAAGAAGCCTTTCAAATTAACAAAAAACTTTACACATATTTAACTCTGGAATGTGTGAGGAATCACTTTGTGACGTCATGGATTGTGTAATGAGTGCCTGTGACTTATTATATTACATTAATTATAAATAATAAAGGTATTTAGGTAATATATAATTATTGTATCAAAAACATATTTGTGTTACAATCTTAGTAGAGTTTCATAAGTTAACGATATAATGTAGGAATGCAATTTTTAAGAACTACTATCGGCTATACGCGGATTATATCGCGTAAATTTTGACAATGTAAGATATTTTTGATAAAATATAGCATAGTTATAACCTTCCTCAAAAGTAAGACTATCACATAAAATAATATTTTTTCAATCTGACTGAAATATAGGATATATATAGAATATATAAATATAGAATAATATATCAGATATAGGTATCAGGATCAGGTATCAGGCCCTTCAAGCAAAAACGTCTCCAGCTTTAATTTACTATTATAATATTTTCGTCAATCTTCCCTTACTCTACGTTAAAAACCTTCCAAATCTTGAACACACAGGTTAGAATACAACCTGCTGTACGTACACACAATGTAAGTACTCCGACAACAAAATATAAATCACACCAAAAATAAAATATCAAAACTACTAGCCTTGTAATTAATATCATGGCT
Source organism: Stenoptilia bipunctidactyla (assembly GCA_944452665.1). Classification (NCBI taxonomy): domain Eukaryota; kingdom Metazoa; phylum Arthropoda; class Insecta; order Lepidoptera; family Pterophoridae; genus Stenoptilia; species Stenoptilia bipunctidactyla. Next base: position 19,003,209 of record OX101728.1, read on the forward strand.
ACCAGCCGAGATGCATTCTTGTGAACGTTCCATTTCACGCTTCCCCTTTCAACCCTTTGTTACAACAAAAAAGGCAATTTTGTTGTTCCTAATTTGAAAATGTATACCTTAACGACGTCTGTCGATAGGGTTTTTTGTTTCTGGACATTTTTTTATGATGGGTGGTTTATTTTTATGATTTAAATTTGGGAAGAAAATATAAAGAATTAAAAATAAGGCTCTGCAATATCGTAGAGCATAAAGCATTGTATGCAATAACATGAACATACAATAACATTATGGTTAGATCTTATGTTTTATACCTATATCTTCATAAAAATAAATAAATACGTACCATATATTCAATGAAATATTTACACCTAAATATCATCACGCATTTTGTAAAGAATTTTAATAATAACCCAGATCATTATCTCGTCTCATATCATATTAAAATATGAGAAAATAGAAAAAAAGCCATCCTATTTTGGAAGTTAATTTTCTTTTCAATAACCAGTCTAGCAATACAAAGGACCGGTTATTTTTAACCATCATGCAAATCACTCCATCTCTCTCACACTTTCCAATGTCAAAGACATAATATTAAATGCTTTAATAGTATGTGTTAGAGTTCATATTCGCATGTTTGGTCTTTTCGTTGTCCAAATTGTGCTGAGTAAAGGCTTGTAGTAAGTTGTAGTAAAATGAAACCAGTTTGGCGGAGGTGCTAACTCAGCTCCAACGGTCAGAGTTATTATGGAAGGAAACGACCCAACAAAGCAGGACGTAAAACATTAGGCCATTGTCATTCTATATGCGAATCTTGTCAGTTTACAGTTAAAAGAAGTGTTGATCAGGTTTCTTATTCAGATAAGTAAGAAAACTTTAATATATTGAGCTCAAACGTTAAAAGAAAACAATGTTACTATTGTCTATATTTTTAAGACTAGATAAGTTGTAGTAAAAATAGTTTTAAAAATTTTATTTAGTTATAATTCAAAGTAAAAGTAACTGTTATAATTATGATTTAGTCCTAGCCAAACCGCTTCGCGCGTTTTTACCGGTCAGCCATATAACCTTAGCCAAGAGTTTATTTATTTGGGACAATAAAGAATATTACATTAAAACATTAGTAAATTTATAAGAACTTACTTCATAATTATTACTAAATTCAGATCAACAACCTTATCCACGGATAAAAACAGATTATTACTTTAAAGATCGATGTGGAGTAATGATATCCATGCGTTGCAAAATGACAATTATAATGTTGACAGCAAGAGTTGGGTTATGAAATACAGATTTTTTTTTTCGACTGGTAGCGTAGGGATTAGCGTGTTAAAATAAGCAAACAAAGCTTCAGCTTTAGAATATTAGTATAGATTAGAGTAGAGAACAGACAATCGTGACCAAGGTCGATGTCGATTTTAACATATGTAATATAGTCAAAAGCAAAAAAGATATATTCAAACCCCTTTTATTCAACAAAATTAGGGAATTCTTATCAACTACGTAGGCAGTTCAGCAAAACACTACGCTACTGTTGGCCCCTTATAAAATTTAGAAGCAAAACTACTGAAAGAAGCATTGCTACTGCTTGTTATAAGGATTGGTATATTTTCTCTTTGTGGGGAGTTGGTCAACGTATCATAAAATTATTTGAAATTACAAAAAAAAAAATACTATCATAGCATCAATATAAGCCGTTATTGCCAAACTATTTAAGTTTTCAAAGCAATTTAAGGCCCGTATTCTGAAAGCATTTCAAGTCGATCTTTAGAAATAAAATTCGCTTTCAATTATTCATATAGAAATGTCAAACAATAATTACTTAAATAGAGTTTAATTCTGAGTGAGTATAAAATAATACGAGTCTAAGTATTACGGACAAAATCTATATTTATATTGCAACTATGGGTCATAAACTTAAAGCGTGCCTAGTGTCTACGTGACTGTCGAAGTTTCAAAATATTAATCCGTGTCAGCAAATATATCTAAACTTTTGCCAAATAAAATAAATAAATATTTCTAACATTCACAAGACTGTCCTAGCCTGTCTTGCTTCTGACTATCCAAAATTCAATTTAAAAAAAAATGGAGTAACATATTTACATACATATACAATGTTAATTAATAAATTAGCGCATCACCTCTTTCAGGCAACTTCTCCACATCAATCCTAAAAACATTTGTACTACGAATTTTTATAATTGATAGTTTTCCAATAAAAAAAAAAAATATAGACTCGGTTTAGAGTAGTTAGGTACCTACTCTGTTTACTCAAAGCGTAGGTATGCCACGCACCTTGCATAGAAAAATATCGCTTCATAATAATAATAATAGGCACTTCTTACAAAATGTAGAGTTAGAAGCAAAAATTTTTTAATTTTTGTGTTATTTATCAAGATTTGCAAAAGTCTTAGAACAAATGTTGTTGGGATCGATCGATGTAGAGAAGCGGCCTACAAGAGGTGATGCGCTAATTAAAATTAACCCTGTATATTGAAAATTCATAAAATAAACTAAAATAAAAATATGAACATACATGACTTGACGACTAATACCTGTGTTTATCACAAAAATATTCACCGCAACCGGTATTCGAACCCAGGACCTCTGGAATAGAAGGCAATGTATTTTACCACAACACCAATCAGTCGTCATAAATGCTTTACATGCTTCTTGTTATCCTTATCTTATTATGTAACAAAGTACATAAATAAGTAATATAATATTGACAAAACAAAGCATAAAAGTATAAGTTCTCACACATACAAAAAAGGAAGTGGCTGTTACACAATTAACGAGAATTCGTAATATCAATGGATCCTTTCCTTTTCAAAACCAATTAGCGGCGACCAAAACACATTATTTCACGTTTTAAGTGAAATTTGTACCTGTTTTTGTAGTTTCTAAAGGATGTAACTCTACACTGACTATTGTTCTCAAGTTTCTATACAATACTTATTCCAAGGATTCGTTTGACTTCTAGATACTAAACAGGTGAATGAATTGTGTTATTATGTTAGTATTTCGATGATGTAAGCCGCGTATTTCCCACGGTTTAGTTTCGCTATTTTAACCCTGTATTAATACGATGAGGACGATATGGACAGTGATTTTCAAAATATGTTTTTTAATAATTAAAGAGCATTACAATCTCATAAAAAACAAAAAAAATATAAATAAGTATTTTTATTAAATATAATCATTATAGGATTGTGAACATGGCTAACTTTTTTATCTTAAGTAAGAGGTTTCCTTTTTTACTTTTCTGATCATTAATGAAAATAAATACCTAGTCTACAACAAACAATAGGTTAAAAGTATTCGTAAATCAGCTCGAGTGATGATTTAATTTGGTTAAATTTTTGTTTTTAGGTCTGTATCATTTTACTAGTTCTTAAGATACAGTCTCTGCTTCAACGTTGAAAGAATTATAAATCATTTATAATATATAAGAACCAATTTTTTTGTAGACCGTGATAGCAATTAAGTTTTATAATTAAGAAGTACAGATGATTTATAACACTTAAAAAAAGCACTTTTATAGCTTCTGATCAAATACATACATTATTTTTATGCCGAGAAGGCTATTAAATCGAAATCATTCTTCGTATCTAAGCTATTAATCAATAAAAGTAAATCAATACTATTCCATTCGATCAAAATGTAAATGTCATGCGAAATCTTGAGTTTGAATCGGTTTTATTGACAACCAATCATTCGCAGATAACGAGTGGTAAGAAAATAATTATATAGTAATGTGAATTCGATTAAGGACAAGTCTCATCACACACGCCGCGCCATCGCCGACTTGCCTACAAGGTTTCACAGCAATCAACATTTGAGGCTCGAATTTATAGTTGAAATCGAATCAATACATACATACTACATACATAACTTCACCCTGTATCCCTTAGGGGGTAGGCAAAACACCAGAGGTTATAAGACTATCTGATGTCACGTTTGACAAAGGAGGTATTATAATGATGGAGAAAGACTATTGCAGTGACAGGGGGTCAGCCTATCGCCCACAAAAACGCCAATTAAACCTCCGAATTCGATTGATCGAATCAATCTTATACATATATCAAAACTAAACAAAATGTGAATGTAAATACTCCCTAGTTATGCTGTGCTTATTGAAATTTACTTTGTAGCTATTTAGGTATTAGGTTGCTATATTTTATTATTCATACTCGTAAAAGTCATAAGATAAATAATAGTGAGTAATATTACTTTTGTAATCTCATTTATAATAAACAAAGTAAAGCTCTGCGCCATAATATTAGCATATAATATTATTAAAATTGAAAATAAAGTTTCAGTATTGAGGTTTTATTGTTACTTAATCATACTACAAATGAAAGAACGTAAATGATTTAATAGGCAAAACTTTTACACATAATCTATTCAATGCGCTCGCTTAAAATTATTGCTGTGCAGTTTTTTAATTAAATTGAATTAGTTGTTATATTTTATCAATAAAATTAATTTAAAAAATAATAAACAATATCCATTAAATGTACTATTATTTATTACACGATTGAACTATAGCTTCTGCCCGCGCGCTACAAAAGTCATCGGTTACCTACTGAGTTGGGATTCCATTCATTCTACATATTTGACACACTTGCTTTCACATGAAGGCATGGCATCAGCTGATATTATTTTGATTGTTTCAGCTTACAATGTGAACAATATATTTTCTTGTGCTATTTATTCTTTGGTTTTACTTTGAGATTTATTAATGCTTCACCACTTTTCTAGTTTAAATTATCCTGTCAATCTTAGAGACTTAAATCCAAATATCCAAAATTTCTTTATTTGAGAAGAGATTAACAATTAGAGAATGTTATATCTATTTAGTCGCGTAGGGTTGAACAATAGCCCTACCGCCTTTGGATCTCGCTTCTCGTTAAGGCGACTAGTACCAGTGGCTCCCGCTTGGCGATCATTCATAAAAAATCTGTCACCAAAAATACTCATGCGGTGATATGTTATGTGTTCCGGCAAGTTCATTCCTAAAGCCCGACACATGCTAAAAAACATTAAAAACGCATGAAGAATCAATTAATTAATTAGAATCTTATCAGGAAATCATACGAGGAAATAAAGATGTTTCGACAACATTGAAAATTCCTTTAGAATATTTATCAAAGATTGTGTGTGCTGATTAAGGCCACAACGCAACGAAAGTATCAAAACTGGCCCTCGGTGACATCTTATGAGATTTCTCCAAAATATTTAAAACAGGTTTGGCCCGAGCCACACTAGTTAACTTGACAAAATATATATTTGAGACCTATATCTAGAATCACTGCTATTCAAGTATAGATTAGATGTTGTCGTTTGAAGAAAAGTAAAGACGACAATTAAGTTAAACGACTATCACAAACGGTCTAATTTATGTTATTGAATCAATAATATTAATAGTATGGTATGGTGAAACAAATGCTGGTATATTATCTTAGCATAAAATAAAAACTTTTTGCTACGTATTTTACGAAAGTTTTGATATTATTGAAGAATTGCTTACAATAACATAATCAACGAATGCAAAGCATTAAAAAACCGACTTCACGTCAAAACTTTGGCTGAGTTATAATGTTATTAACGTAAACATTCTTCGAAATCACACATAATTTTTCAAAAAATTTAAATTTTCAATTATGTTCTCAACCGATTTCGATGACCAACTATGAAGTGTAGTCTATCATGTGAAACAAGAATTTTCAAAATCGATTCATAATTGACCGAAATATCGTGTAACAAAGACACAAAAAAAAACATACAGACGAATTGAGAACTTCCTCCTTTTTTGGAAGTCGATTGAAAAATTACTCTGGCAAAACCTTGCGGTGTAAAAAGTTAATAAAATGGAGATTCTAATGTTCTTTTACACTTATAGTTATCAACCTTTAAGTCTCATGTCAAAGCCTTGTTATAATCATACACCTTGTAAAATTCCAATAAGAAAAGTTCTACACTAAACAAACAGTTTTACATTTTATGGACAGTAATAAGATTTTTATAGGCAACGACAAGACGAAGTCAAAAAGGCTTTTTTAAATATCTAATTTGAATTTTATAGATCTTCCTTTATACATTTATACTTGTTACTATCATTTGATGAGAGATTCTTGTGTATGGATAAAAAAGCTGGTGGTTTAGTTTAGACTGATATATTACTTTATTGTTAATTTTTGATGATGGTTGTTATCTGATTTACTTAACAATTGAAGGTTAATTTTCAACTATAAACTAAGGAATGAACGTGTAATAAATACATAATTTGTTTTAAATAAAACTTGATTTGATTTAAAACGTAATGAATTGAAGCTTTTAACACACTTCTTTTGGACATTTTTCATTTGATTTTCTACCTGACTTTAAATATTTCAAGAAAGAGAGTTTTTAAATATAGTTCATTTATTTGTATATGCTGTTTACCGCAATCTTCTAACTGAAACATAATTAAGATAATTTCGTAAAATATAGCGTCAATGATGCACGGATGCAGTGGGCCAACAACTTCCCACACTAATCTCTATTCCGGGACCTCCTCTAGGCGTAATAATGATATTAGGTAGCTGTGATAGTCCATAAATAATTTACCTTTTTTCTATTATATTTTTGATAGTTATTTTGAGGAATTTACGTCAATTTTAACCTCATGTAATTGATGTTATAAATAAGATCAGCTTTGTTCGTCTATTATACATACATTTTTTTAGCATTTTACAGTTATCGATTTAGCTGAACAATGGCTTAAATACATGACAGGAGAGTTTGAAGGGAGCAGTATCTACCACTGAATAATTTATAATTATTCAAATGGCAACATCATGTTCTTGAAGTACCTTGACCTTCAGAAAAGTTTCTGGAGCGAACCCAAAATTCGATCAGCAAGGGTTTATTTTAGACTACACCAATCTCACCTGATGGTAAGTGAATGTGTGGTCGAAGATATCGAGCATAAAGTTTTCGGAAGAAACTGGTCCTTTATAAAATATTGCCGGAAGTCGGAACTCATCGCCATCAAAGCAGTGATATTTTAAAAACGATTTTATACAGGGTGACTGGTGGATCACTTTCAAAATTCCAGGACGTGATAGTTTAAGATCATACATGAAGAGAAAAAAGACAATTAAAAAATAAATATCAATTATTTACTGAGTAAACTTCTCCGAAAGTTAAAGAATTCATTACTCAACGCATGGTTAAATTAGCGTAATAAAATAAATACTTAGCGGGTGGTGGTGTGCGTGTGGCGGGAAAACTGCTGTGTGCGTGTTGACAGCGCGTCGGGAAAAGTGTAGTAAGGTCTCTTTATTTATTCATAGGAATTTCTGGTGAAAAATTAGTACCTACTTTTTATTATGATCAGAATCGAGTACAGAGTGCTCTCCTTCAGTATTGCAAATTTGTCACCAGTCACCCTGTATAAAGGGAAGTCGCTAACCAAGAGAACCTTAAAGAGATCCTACCGCCATGTGACATCCCTTGAATCAACTGTCATTTACGAAACGCTTGTGCAGAACTTAACCTACCGCCTTCGTAGACTCTTAATGGGAATTAACTTTCATCTATAATTTTTTCCAGGATCCCATCCACAAATCGAAGCCTCAAGATCTCCAGCAGCAGTAATAATGCCATTAGCAAGCGCCCCATGGACCGCGACGATATGATTTCTCACGGCGATCACACGCGTGCGCCCGCGCAGAGCCCGGTCGTGGGACGCGAGCACTGGATCAAGATGGATGGCATTGAATATCAAATGTTATAGGAGCCATGAGTGATGCTTTTAGATTTATACAGTAGACTATGGAACCTATTTGTACAACGCTTAATAGCAGTGTTCTTTCTTTTCTGTTCGTTGCCTTAATGATTTTGATGAGAAGAAGACGTAAGTGTTTAGCGGACAGTTTTTGCAAGTTTCGAACTTGTTAAGCGCTCACCCTTGTACATTTTTGGACTACAAAGCGTAAATTAAGACATCTACTTTTTATAGTAGATAAAATTCTTAATATCGAACGAAATGAATTGGGTGAAGAAATAAGTATACTTACAACGAACGTTTTTCCATTGTGTGAGAGGTAATAGATATTTTATAATTTTTCCGGACAATCAACTTTATTTTATTGTTTTATAGTAAATAAAATACTGTACCTTCGCATTAACGTTTCCACGTAAGCAAACAATATATTTAAAATGAAGCATAAAGCAGTCTTGCATAATTAGAAACAACATTACCCATGTATAATATTGACAAGTTACATGATACCTTCACACTTTATCAGATAAAATTTTCTTTGATTGCATTGAAATTATCAATTGTTTTTCCTATGCACACTGCACTTTATAAAGCGATCAAGTAATATACAACACAATACACGTATTTTGTAATAAACAGTGACCGCAGACAAAGATAGTAAGAAACGTAGTAAACCACTATCCCACACTTATTACTATCAATTGGAATCATAAAATCATTTTATATCATTTTCTTACTCTACATTGTGACTTTTAATTCCTATAAATTTCTTTCAAAAGAAAAAAGAGCTTTGAAGCTATTCAATATAGGCGTTTTATTATGATATTTGGTATAAAAAAAACAAAGGCCTAGCTTATAAGAAATGCTCCAACATATCATCACCACAGCAGTGATATTTGGCAGCATATTTTATACAAACGGTGATCCCTATCCAAGAGGACCCTTAAAGAGCCCTTCCTTCAAGCTCATACAGAGACAAAAACTAATCTTTATAGCCAACCAAGTTCACAGATAAAACAGATTAATCAAATACTAAATAATTTATCTTTTTATTTATTTAAATGTTGTTAGATAAATTATGATTGAAGTACCTTGCTGCTAGACTTTGGGTTAAGATTCTCAGCCTTCACGGTTTAGGGAGAGATTGGTGGGTGCTCACAAGTCTACTAGATATTCATAGACAGGTTCAAACCCACTGATTTATAATCTACCTAAAGTGGCACACCAAGTATTTAACCCCAAAGTTAGCGGTCACACGCTTGTATTGAGGAGACCATACAGCGGAATCAAGAGGTTTTCTAGACTAAAATAATGGAATTGAATGCGCCTATCTGGTATCATAGGCGCATACTTAAAATGCCATTCAATAAGTGTTTTACTATAGGGAAAACTTCATGTGAGCCTATACTCTCTTGAGCTGGAAAATAGATATAGGTACATATTTACTTCGAGAATCCTCAGCAAATAAATAATTAAACTTTGATTAACATTAATGAAAATAAACACATTACAGTGTTAAGATCCTTATACGAGCATTTATACTGAGTGGTAAATGTTTATGGAGGAACTTATGCCATAATAGTTATTGCATGTTATCAAATACACCTATTGTTTATTAATCAAAACATACATTTCCGTGGGATAAAATGGCATAATATTTTTGTATCGCGGATACAGCTTTCATACAGTTTACATATAACAAGTAGATGCATAATTATTACTCTTCATATGATTATTACTTATCATGAAAACTTCATATTATAAATGACAGGCTAAAGTTAAGATGTCCACTCTGCCTTTACAATTGTTCAGCTCATGCGAAATCAATGACAAAGAAATTGCACCCAATGACTTCCTTATTACACACAACCCACTGCAATTATATTGTCCTGGTAGCGCGACCTCTGACCGGGTACCAGGAGATAATAAACATATAAGGAACCTAGTCACCTGTCCACAGGTAATTAGATCGTATAGCCGACCATGGTATACGTTTTGCTTCGCTGGCGTTCCCACACGTCTTAACCCTCGCGAGCAGATCGTCTTAAAGATTAGGATAACCTTTTTATTGCTGGTGCCCCGTTACCAAATTTGAATTTCAACACCTTGAAAATGGCTTATCCAAAATTATTATTTGGGTGCTCGAGAATTTTACTCAGCTTCTTGTGCTTCGTGAGCAGATGCTCTATGTTGGCTCTATATTCGGATTTCAATGTTAGTTTTTTTTCTTAGTTTGCCTTTAACTTGGCCGTATCTTCATCGCAGGGGGTCTTGAGAGAAGTTGACAATTATTATTCAATTATAAAATGTACACCCTTTTTGTATAATAATCAAAGACCTGTAGGAACTTACCCATACAACATGCAAATACTTACAACTCATACTTATATTTATTATTTCCCTGTCAATCCAAAGTTGTTTTAAAACGTAATAAAACTTCAACCACAAAGCAACAATCGCAAGGAATCTAAAAAGCATGGATACAAAACGGTCACGGGTTACGACCCTATTGCTCCACAATGGTTATTCACAAAAGTGACCGTTTTTCTTGCACTACTTAGTCACAGGAGGCTTGAATCCTTGACGAAAAGGGTGAGTCATCAAAACGCCGGGTCGTGGGTTCACGGTTCACCTAACATGACAAAGACACTCGTGAAACAGGGAAGCCCCTTATTCAGTATCTATTTTGAAAACTGCTGATCGTTAACTTTTGCGTCACTTGTTTTGTCTGTAAGTATTGTTATGTGGCTATGTTTTGACTACTTGGTAGTTTTAGAGATGAAATATTTTCTTATTGATAGGTAGATCAAACTCATTTCTATCATAGTCATATAATATATGGTGGCTGGTATAATATTTAAAGGTTTACTTATAATATTAACTATTAATTCAAGAGTTTAAATATCGAGTAATACTTCGTTCGAATAAATTTGCGTCTCCAAAACACTCAATGCTTATAACTATGTTACTTTTCTCTTACAATTTATATCTAAAAACAGGTTATACCTCTTGATCTGAAGCAATTCGCTGAGTGGATGTTTTATGTGAAATATTTTTCGTTGCAATAAAGTTGTACTCGCTTGCAAGAAGTGCAAACACGTGTGTCTTGTGCCACATAGTTTTGGAGTCAAATAATTTGTATTTATCTAAAACAATTGCTGTTTTTTGTTTGAATTAATTATTGTAAAAAGCAATCTAGAGGAATCTATACCAGCAACTACTGACCGTCACAATAAATAGAATAAGGGTGCTCGACTAGCTCTACTCAACGACGCCTCATGTAAAACTCCACCCACGCTGTGTTCCTAAATTAACAATCATAACTTATACAACAATGGAGGTTGTATGTTAATAAGAACATTTAATTAACGTCCCATTATTAAAACACTTTTTTTATTGCCAAAGCGATTTTATTGTTTGATTGCTGTGTCTGGTTCAAAAGTTTAATACTGGAAAATTGTTTTTGTTTTAAATGTGTCTTTTAAAGTCATCCCCTTTTTATGGATCAATTTTATTTCTCAAATTAATTCTCAAATTCAAAGATTGTCTCTACAGCTTTGTCTTGTCATGTATATCGTGTCTGTGAAATCGTAATAGTTCTATTATTTGACAGCTGCTAGTTTAATTAAGATGGATGTGAGAACATAACGAAAAACTGTTCTTTGACATTAAAGCAGTACAAATTTCGGTTTGTATCTTAGAATACATCAAATAAATTGTTTTTGCTATAATTGCAAGTAAAACTAAAATTGATCGAAGAAATTTCTTTAGAAATAAACTGAACATTTGTCCTTAATTTTCATTCAAAGTTTCATTAAATTGTTTTAAAACTTCTGTACACATAAAAATAGTAAAATAAATTTATTTTCTAGTTTTAATTTCGTAAGTAGTCTTCAGTCCTTCCTCAACCCTTCAACCTGCGCAAACGCAGTTGCTCACTTCCGGCTATCGTCTGTCAGGTTTTTATAACCGATTGTCAATGAATTACCGATGGCGTACGATTGTACGCTTCATTTGTTTCTTTTTTGTATGACAAACCCTGCTATCGTCCGATTAGGAAAAATATTAACTAGCTTACTTATTCTGTTAGTGTTTCTTAAGTTGGTTTTTCTTGTTAAGAGTAGATTTATAATATTTTTTTGCAAGAGCATACTGATTGTCATCACTAAGCTATTTGAAGTGAGTCGAAAAAGCTCAGAAATTTTATTGGAGATAACTTCAATTTTTATGACGATTTAACATGTTTCAATTCCTATGCTTGCTTTTCCTGCGGTTTCGTAAGGAATAAATGAATTTACGGGATTGTTGTGCAAATAAAATTGAGTTTCATAAGTTATTTCAATTATACCATAAAAATCGGTATGGTGTTAACAATCCTTTTAAAAACTGTTGGTGACAGGTCGGCATTCATGTACTGACATTAAATGCAATTCATTAAATGCTTCTTAATTTTGTGTCGTTTTCTTCAAGTAGGTATCTATATTCTACTTAATATAAACTTAAAACTAGGTGAAAACTAAATAGGTACTTATTTTTGCTAATTATATTCCAACATTTAAAATTCTCACAAATAATTGCCAAGATCAAACAAACCTAAAATAGGAAAGGCTGCGTATTCCACTCTAATTATTTTAACATTACGACCTGTTTGATACCAACAAGAAAGAAGTTCTATAGGAAGTGGAGTATTACTTCAAATTTCTGATAAAGCATTTCCGGAACCGACGGCGGTGGTCCAAATACAAACATCAGAAATTATTCGAAATGGCGTAATCTCGAGTAAATACTGATGACATGACATATCCATTATTTCCTATCTCAAATTGTTACCATTATCTGTGATTAGGATGTTGACGTTGTTAATGGGTTCAGGAATTACTTCTGATGTGCACTAACGTCCCTTCTGATTTTGGTGAAATCGCGTCAATCAACACCGCTTTTATATGATCACTGTGGCGCTTAGGCTCACTGATAAGAAAAAAGATTACCTAAAGGTTCAACCTCCACCATATGCAAAATTATTATAAGAGCTTCAGATAATTTTCATGTTTCAGAGTATAGTTTTATGTAAGTATAAATGTAGCATATGTCCAACCTGGGTCTCACTGACACGGCGCTCTGCAGATACTGCGAAAGCGCAGAGGAAACCTCTCTACACCTACTGTGCCACTGCCCCGCAGTTATGCACAAGCGCTCCGCTCACCTGGATAAGCACGAGCTGGATCCAAAAGATATTAGGAGCATCGCCGTAAGGAAAATATTAAATTTCCTGGACTCCATTGGAGTGTGCGGCGAGTTATAAATTGGGACTCACACAATAGATCTTTTTAGGTCACAGTGTGCCGAGCGGACAAGACTGCTCATATAGTCCCAAAACCCCCAATAATAATAATAATAAGTATAAATGTTTTAATAGTACAAAATTTCCAATAAAGCCTAATTGGAAGATAAGTCGAACTGTATGCAAAAAAATACAAGACTATTGCGAGTAGATGGTACTGACCCTTCAGATATACCTGGCTATCAACAGCCATTTATTGCATATAGTAGTTTTATAAAAGAAAAACAAGAACTTAATTTACGATCTTAAATTCGGCAAATTATTCAAAAATTCAAGACCCATAAAGAACTGGATCAAACACTTAAAAACACAAATCATACTTTACAAAGCAGCGATTTAAATAAGTTATTGCTTATTTATTCGTATCTAACACGAACTTTATAAATAAAAATCATAAATATGATAACTTTACATCATTACCTGTTTCAGATTACATAACAGATATCACCGCTCCCAAAGATTAGACTTCCATTAGTCCAATAAACTAAGAATCGTAGCTCATTACGCCCTTCATTATAATATATATCTTCGCATAGAATTAAGCATCGGATAGTGTAATTATTTTACAATAACATTATGTATACGAAGGTGTCTGAAGTTGGGTTCCCACGGGGTGCCTTCCGTGGCCAGCGACCCGCATCGCCACTGAGCCTTTGCGGCCAAGACGTAAGACGTACGGACCGCAAACTAATCACATTCGAAGTTACGCTTACTTGTTTTAGGTGCTACTGTTTTAAGTGTGACTACTTTGTTGGTTTTATATTACTTTTTAATAAGTGAACTGGCGAAGCGAGGAATGGGCCAACGCTCTGGCTATGGGGTATTTTATGAATTTGCTGATAAATACGTTTTTAAATCTAATCTAAGCCCAAAAACGGTAAAATAAAATAAATTTTCGTATATATTGCGAATACGCACGACGCTAACACTAATGGCAGCAGAAAAACATACTAAATAATTTATATCATGAGGAAAGACATTAAATATGAGACAAGTATGACAGCACAAACCAATTACGAATAATGTCAGATGTTAGAATACAAATAGATTTATTTCTTTTGTTACATACTTTAGATAATTAGGCGTCACCATTTGCGATTTAATTTATATTTACTTTCAGGCAGGCACGTAGAGTGTTGATGATAGACCTCTGAAGCGTATACCAATGTGATAATGTATGCACTTGTTCACATAAATGGTCCCATGATTTCATTTTATTAGTGACAATAAATGACGATGAATACGAATGCGGAGAAAGCAAGTGTAAAATGAAATTAGCTCTACATAAAACGTTTTCGCAACACAATTTGGACACACGGCGAAATTATGATATTAATTAAATTATGTTTGACTCAGACTTTATATAATGGACATGAGTTAGGGGAACCCTGAAAAGAGTTCAAGTAATTTTAAATTCTAAATTTTATGCCTTCTTTTGTAAAATAAACAAGTCTTTTCAGATATATTATGTATAATTTAATAACAGGTGTATTTTACATATTTTATAAAAAAATCTTATGTAGGTAGGTACTGTTAAAGTGACTTCATAACAAAAACGCAATCTTGCAGACATTTCTATATTTAGAACAATTATAGAAAAGCTCGCAACTACCTACAATAACGTAACCACGGCAACGCCGTCTAGACCGGCGCCATTTGCGTTCAACGAGCATGTCCACTTAATACAATTATTGTTTTGAATTATTTCTGGAGAATGCTTTATTATTATGTGTTTATTTATTTACACTTTATCGCTCATGGAGCGGAAAATATTATCAATATAATCATAAATACAGAAACAATATAAATATATTTGTTTAGGAATGTTATTCTCGAAGCGCCGCCATGTTGCCTTTTGATAGCTTGTGTTGTTTGAGTTTTTATTACTAGGACGTTTTTTTTCTATTGTCAGAGTTTTTTTTTCAACACATACATATATAAATACATTAATATGCATCGAGTCCAAAGTAAACGTATATGTTCATACACACAAATTAATAGGATTTTGCAGAGTTCGAACCAATCGCGAAACCCATACGTTTGAATAATCACGGATAAACATCAAAGCATAAAAATAGAGACTTGCTTGGTGGTAGGATCCCTTCTGGGTCCGCCTGGCTAGCGACCACCCTTTATATATAGTCTGCCGCCAAATGTTACCGCTCCGGCGGTAATGTGTTCCGGCAATATTGTATAAAGAGCCAGTTCCTTCCTAAGCCCGTGTGCTTTCATCTTCGACCTCATCGTCACTTACCATCAGGTGCGATTGAGGTCAAACGCGGGTTAAGTCACTTATAAAAAAAAAAAAAAAAAGAATAGAGCCCAGGTTTATTAATAGAACTATTTCAAGTAGCAAGTATATCGGCAAGTATATGATAACGGGTCAAGTCTCTTTTTAATGCTTCCTTTAAATAGATTTATACTCAACGGTATCTTTTAAGAAGCCTTGTTCATGAAGGTATCCAAATGTTGTTTATTTAAAATAAATATCCGTAAAAACCTCATATATTAATGAACATCAAATAACATGTCTTTTTTATTATCGTAGCCGGTACACGCTCTGTAGAATTATCAATGAGACAGTACTGTACATGCAGTTAGCGGACACTTTTTAAAGGAAATATCATCAGCAATGGCTGGCGTTGGCACACGACGGAATGTATACCAAGTGACGCCTGCGCAGCTGCGGCGCTAAAAACTTGCCGCGCCCTACAAACCAGCATTTAATACATGTCTCCCGCTAAATAAACGAGATTTTACACTTTTTACTGGTATATTGTTGAGTTTAAAGGCATAAGAAGTAAGGCTTGATAACGATCGAAAGAAAATCTTGGAAGCAACGGAATGTGTATCTAACTTTGTCATCAATTTTTTGTCGATTTCGCATTAACAACTTGCATTGTGTAATTAAAGATACAAGTTGTAAATGTGTCAGTTTATTTATATATCTTATAAAATAGCAGTTCTGAAGTGCTATTAGATCTTAACAATTATTGTTTAGAATTCAGATTTAAAACTTCAATGTATTTTAATACAGCAATGTAGTAGTAAAGTCATGTACGTAAAAATATAAGACACATTGTGGTTTAGCAATAACCGTGATGAAAAAATACAATCAAATGTTTTTGCTAGTTTGGTAAATTATTTACGGAACTGTAGGATTGTTTTTGTCACCTATGTTTTTTTTCATAAATAGTAATCTAAACAGATAATTTCAATTAGTTTTAATACACACAATTTATTTAACTTAATACAAGTCTATATCAAAAACTGAAAACACCTTGACACCACAATTCCATATTTCAACAGTCATTCATTCATTATACATGCTGATTGTCGAGTTGACATTTACTTATATATTTTTTAACTTGAACCTTTCTTATAACAACTTAAAATACTTCAGTATAAAATTCTTGACTCCGTATTGGTATTTCCAAGTGGTTCGTGAGTTATTACCACTCACATCAACAGGTGTCAGGAAATTAATAATTTATCCAAAATTACTACCTTCGCGACTGAGTTATTGATATTTGGAGATGAATAGGTTCGGATGAAATGATGTTTAGTTAGTTATCAAATAAGGTGTGAACTGGGTTGAAAAAGCAATGGTTTTAATAGACTTTAAAGGTTTTGAAATGATGTTTCTTTTAATTTCAAAACGATTCAAATTAAAACTATAATACGTTAAATACGTATACATCCCAATGTAATGCAATAAACACAAGTCGTCTTAGAAATTTAAAACGTGACGAGCTAAGAATAAATATAGCAATTACATAAATATTTACTACATTCTTAGGATCCTGCATTTAACAGACACGATCCAGGAATAAGGTATGAGAAGACTCCATACGGTCCACAGAAGCATACGCTAAAAATAGAATAAAACGCTTATGGCAATTTGAAAAAGTCACGTTTGCGAATCTAAAGCAAAAAACGTTTAACCCATTAGTTGTACAATTTATTGCCAGTTTAACGTAAATAAGCATGAGGTTCCCAGCGGTGATACGCATATACTCGTATAAATCACGATTGATTAACTTGCTCATCACGGCATTGGATCATTTTGTATTGAAATAAATGAATTTAGATGTATGAAATAAACCGTAGAAGGACGTGCCCGAATTCATAAAAAGCATAGACGTATGTACCAAGATAATACAATTATCAAGCTATCGTGACATGCCTAAGCAATTGAAAATCTATGTGGTCAGCTCTGTCTTAAATTTAATTCTTAGAAACACATATTCATTTTTTGTTATAAGTTTTTGCATCTTAGTAAATGAACGACAGTTACCGTACATCGACTATAGTGCCTCTAGTGAAGACGATAAAATACTAATGGTACTGATGTTCTAATGATATCCATCAACATTGCCCACGGACATATTTAATCTTAATATCTACGATTCATTTTTGTCTTTGATCTCTCTTGGAACATAACGTAACATTAGCATGATGATATAACTGTAGCGAAGAAGTTACACCCTGAAAGGATATTTAGGCAATGTTTCACCAAAAAAGTTATTATTTGCAACCTCTCCTGTTATTACATGTATTGCGCGTTATTATATGTTTTATATTTTTAATTTCTGAATCCAAACTGAAGACTTCAATATTATACAGATACGGGAGTATTCATTTAATGAACCATGCTCAAATACGAGAGTAAGTACTTGATTCTATCTATAAGAGAAAATCTAGACACAAAAATGACAAAGAAAACTTTGGATTGTTGTGGAAAATAATTTAATACGAATAAATAATTTCATAACTCTTATTTCTTGTACTTATGTGTATTATCATATTTATTTAGCGTCAAATATGAATCCGTTGAAATTAGGGCACGTACTTAATAATAGTCATCGGAAATATTTCGTAACGAAACACCAGGATCATAATTGTAATACTGAGTAGTTATCTCAAGACACAAAGCATAGTTGCAAAAGCCTACTTATCACAATTATTCAAATAAACTCCCAAACGAACGATTAAAGTAACTTGTTAAAAGTAATTGTACCTGTAAGTTTTGAACCTTGATCTCTTTCGCCCATTTGTAACTCGTGACAGAATAATAGAATTTGTATAATAAGCAAAGGTGTGTAGATACACACCGACTGCCGTGCACGAGTCAACATCAATCTACTTGATGCCTGGCCAACTAATCATTCTAGCTCGCTATTTCAACATTGAAATATTGTTTCTAAGGTACATCCTAGTAACTACATCAATTTTAAAAGAATTTATAGTTCTTTTGATTGAAAAGACCCAGCAATTAACAGCTCTGACAAATTGCTCGGTATATAGGATAATTATCGACCATTAAAGTCTTTTTGAAAAGCGTCGCTTGCGCCGAGAGTAAACACTGGATGAACGTGAGGGGAATTCAAACGTTCGTTAGAATAACTCCAGCATTGCCTCGAAACACACGCACGTGTGCACCTGTACAAGCTTATATTGTTTAGACTGGCAACTAAAAAACAGACACTCGTCCATTAACGACCAATTCAAAACTTAATCACATAAAACCGGCATTGAAATGCTATTGATACCTTTTAACCTACTTGTATAATTAGATTCGCTATTTTAATACTTTTGCAACATATACTTAGTATTTCCCGATGAAATTTAAAACTTTATTTGCAACTTGAAACTGTTTTATTATGAATCGATATTTCAAAATAAATGTAATGCAATGTGAGACGTGAGCAACGCCTGGAAATAGAGCAAAAGCGATAATAAATGTGTTTATCAACAAACTAGAAAAAAAAGACAGATATACCTACTAAATACATAAGTGTATGTAGAGACACTTATAGTAAGTACAAACTAAGTGCAAAATTACCTAGTAGATTTAAGTCTATCATCGTCCAAATAGACAAGGAACACAGCAAGTAATAGCAAATTACTTGCAAGCCGCCAGCAAAACAAAATTACTTACAAAGAGAGAAACAATCCTGCAAAGCCTACGGCAATCACCTCATGTATTCCTGGTACCTACTTATATTGACCACGTTCGCTACGCGTTATACGTTCGGCTTGGTCTCTGCATACGACAAACGCGTAGATAAGGACATAGTAAACAATGTGTAATTTGACCAGCACCGGGCTAACGTGACATTACCATGCACAGGTATTTGACCAGCACCGGGCTAACGTGACATCACCATGCACAGGTGTGCGAGCTTTGTAGATAACGGTGTTATCTGTAAGAAGTTCGTTAAGATAATATGGCAGGTTTAGAAAGCTTATAATTTTGTCTGTGTATCTAAGTAGACTTGGGATAGATAAAAAATGTAGGAGGTTTATAAAAACGACCTCTAAAAGAGTTTATACTTGTATTTCTGATAAAATAATCAGGTAGTAAATTCACTGAAGTATTTTTCCAGAGCTTTTCTAGCATGCTACATATAAACATTTTCTTTCCCACAAACATGATTTATTTGAAGATAACTAGTGACTTTTTTATTTTTTGGTAATCATAAGGATTAAAGAAAAAAGAGAGACCCTGTATAGCTTAATTCTTTAAAAAAATACTAATTACAATAATTACATATTTATCTTTTAGTAATGTTTTGAAACCAAATGTCCCCTCATATAAAAGCTAATAAAAATTAAATTAAATTAAAAAGTAAAAATAAAAGAAACATAGAGCAGATTTATTTATTATAATATGTATAAGGGTTAACGCGGGTATTTAATTCACCAACTCAGATACATTGTAACAGTCAAGTATGAAGTCAACTAGATTATTAAATATGTGAAGTGTGAACATATACATATAAAAAAATATTTAACTTAGTTTGTATTTACTTAGTTGTAGATTACAAACCATAAAGATTATTCCTTTAATTCTCGAGATCGTCATGTTTTATTGTTGTAACCTCGCTGTATCTCGCTTTTAACTCATTAACAAACTAAAAAAAAAATAACTAAACAAACAAACATAATATAACAAGACAGTCAGGTACCAGACGTTTATTTAGATTGACAACGATTTTACGTCGGTTATTTAATAATATAAGTACATGGAAATCAAATTCTATACTTATTTAAAACCTTTCTTTAACTATTAATTAGTCCTGAACAAAAACCACTTGATAATAAGTTATCAAGATTAAAAAAAATCAATTGGCTGTTACAATCAACCCGTCAATTAATGGTAATGTATTTTATTTCAATCGATGTTATTGCCTGATTTAAGTTAGTAACGTAGAAACAAGTTTTTAAGTTATACAATTTGATTATACAATCTGCCCAGATAACTATGAATATCTGGAAAGATTTTAAATGTAGGTACATTAGTAGCAGTAGGTACGTTCAAATAATTTATACAAATGAAGGGGTCTTTGTGCTAAATTATACGCTACACTTCTTGCATTTATAAGCAGGAACAGTATTTCCACTTATATCTTTATATTTTTTGTCATTAAGTAATTTACTAAATAATTTATTCAAGGAAGATTTGAGTTCGGTTATACTTTCAAAGTTTGGTTTTTTAATATTTTATTAAGTTAATCTAATATATTAACTATACGTCTGTAAATGACTAAACAATTTGCTTTTGCTATAGGTACACGGTCCATTTAACTTTTATCTAGAATTATTATGATAGAATCAACTTTATCATTAACAATACGTTCCAATGCACGAAAGCTCATAAGACATGTTGCCTCTAACAGTATATACTCTTCTCAAATTGAATGTAGATATAACTTTCTCTTTATTTTGTTATTGATTTGATAAATAAGTAAAGAATTATAGTCACGGGCGGATCTAGAGCTTCGCCTCTCTGACCTAACGGAGCCACAAACCACCTTAAACACATACTAACAATTCATTTAGCTAAGATTGATTGAAACTAGTTCATTGTTATAAATTCGTATGGGAACCATTCTTAATTAAACATTTGAAGAGCTATACAATTAAGTCTTGGCTCACAAATTTCACACGCGTTACTACCTATTTGACGTTTATTAATACTTCTGTAATTAATATCAAGGTATTTTAATACTTTTAAAATGCCGTTACGTTGCCTTAGGAAAACCCTATTAGAATGATTCTTTGTTATTACTTTCTACTTTAATGCAAAAGAACTTTGATCGATAGAATGCAATCTGTACAAGTGGAGACGGCAAAAACTCTCTGCAAATTACTACAGATGACCCTTCGGACGATCATTTGCATGAAGCTGCGCAGTGACATGTAATTTATCATACGTGAACAATGCTGCCTGTAAGTACATGCTTGAGTACAACTTGGAAAGCTACTTATAAAGAGCAAGGACATAAAATATACTAACTACTGTTGTCTAGTGCGCGGGAGTAAGTCAGAAGAAACGTTGTCTAAGTGATAATAAGATAATCATGAATGATTTATCCTTTTGATGTGCTAAGGATGAAACAGCAAAGCATTTCAAAATATATTTATACTTATGAGATGACCATTGTCTCTCTTCGACGTTAAAAGGAATTTAAAATATAGTTTATATGTTTAGGTCTTTTTGAGATTGAGGTTGAGGTTAAGACGCTTGAAAGTGACCCAAGTAGGTAACAAACATTTTCTACTATGAAAGCCTTAAGAAAAGCAGCGTCCTTTTTGAAAAATAAGCACAAAACAGGGATCACCTGGATCAGCTGCTCACGAAGCTTGGCTATTAGGCTAATCACCCCGTCTTTAGTCAGTGCAGTAATTTAATATAATAGATGTTATGTTGACATAATGTTCAATAAACCACTGTTCAAACATAGAGTAAAGTTAATTTACGATTTATTCAACTTATGTATAATTTCGATTTATACAAAGTTGTAAATCGTAAATTTATTTAAAAAAAAAAGAATTTCGAGTTAATAATCGTTTGGATCTCAAACTGACCCCAGAGTCCATATCAAAAAGCGACAATGATACCAGTTCAAGAACTTGCACAAAGCTACGAAAGATATAAGGACGACTGCTGTTATCATTCCTCATTCCACATAGCCTATAATTGTAGATCGGAATATTTATAAAAACACATTCATATAAAAAATAAACAAAAGCGAGTCGGTTATTTTACATTCCGTCATAGCTCGTGCCAATGTTTATGTGTTTTACTTATTTTTAGCGTAGCCAATGCATCAAGTTGGAATTTTACGCGAAAGAAACCTGCGTATGCACATTAGTATGACGAAATAGTGTTCAAGTAATCTACACGTTAATGGAAAATGTATATTTGAAATTAGAAATTTATTGGGTCAGGTGTTTCTTTCCTTAGATAGCAAAAAAACTACAAGAAGTATCGTAAATTATGGATTTTTTATGGCAGGCTATAATTTTTTATAAAATAAATAAATAAAATAAATAATCAATCTTTCTGACACTCACACAACATTATCTAGCCCAAATTAAGTTTCTTAAAGAACTTGTGTTATGGATACTAGATAATTGATATACTTAAGAAATATATAAACATACATATTGAATAAATACATATTTTTTATTAGAATAAACTTAAATAAACATATAAACATCCATGACTTGACAACTAATATCTGTGTTCATCACACAAATATCCGCCGCCGCCGGGATTCGAACCCAGGACCTCTGGCATAGAAGGCAATGTATGTTACCGCTACACCAGCCGGTCGACTAGAATATTTTTATTTTCATTAATTTTGTTATGTCGTTATAATACATACATCTAAGAAATTATAGTATAACTGACGAAAAATCGAACATCTAATTAAAGAAATGCACACAGGACATATAAGATATTAAACGGCATTCTCCTATTGGAATCATTTACATACATTCAAATTTTACAATTTAATGAACCGTTTTTATAGTGACTACACTATCTCAATACCGCTAACTTGTAAGACTGGCAAATCAAATAATAATTTAGTAATCCAAATACAAATCAAATGATCAAAATGCAATCATATAAAGTTTTGATTAAGCTTTAATTATAAGACTTTACTAGCCAAACCTGCAATTTCTCAGAACTAGAGCTTAACACGTATCAAGCAAGGTATTTTAATGTAACATAGATGAAAACCTCCTTACATGTGCATGTCATTACTTCTTCAAACTTAGCAATCAATACAAATTGCACCTTAACTAGTAGATTTAAAGTCTAAATTCAATGGAGTGAAGTCTCTCTCTTTTTTTAAATGTTATAACTTTTTTCATCTGGCTACTCTCGTATTTTTCGAGACGTAATTACTTGTATGTAAATTGGATCAGATTTATCAACCTCATACAACGAGATATGGAGGAATGTCAATCATGCGCGCACGCATGTTCCTCGGTGAAACTTGTATGTCTTTTATTTTTCACTTGTTTGGAGGTTAATTATCTATTAAAGAGCATTATTCTAATGGGATATAAAACGGCTTTCGTATAAAATTAGGGTGTAAGTTTTAAAGTTTCATAAAAACTTTAAGTGTTGTTGTTTTAAGTTTGAAGCAATTTTGGTTGGAATGCATAGTTAAGCACAATCAAGTTTTTCTAACTTAAATTTTGTGTAAGAAAAGTGGTACATAACCACTGGAGTGTTTTTTTACTTTTAAAGTGATACAAAAAACATAGGCGTGCACACCTATACAGTTTGTGAATTCTTAGTTAACTGTAGTAAGCTACACTGATATCAGAGAGGTAAGATTTTTAAAAATTTGATTGAAATTGATAGAATTCTTTAAATTTTTTTCGTCACAGTCATATAATAAAAATAAATAAATAAAATAAAATCCCCAGACAATCACACCAACTACATGACCCTAAAGTAAGCATAGCTTGTGTTATGGGATACCATGTAGCGAACTAGGGGGGAACCTAGAATATAAATACATAAATAGATAAACACCCAGACACGGAACTTTTTTTTTCTAGTTCCGCGCGGGAATCGAACCCTGTCGTCTGAGGCAGAAGGTTTGCCCCTTCCCCAAAGTGGTCGTCAATATATTAAATTATATTACAAATTCCGCCTCAAATTAAACTTGAACATATTTAATTCTGAAGTAACACTTCCAATACCTATAAACATACTAAATACGACAAGAAAAATACCTGACATTTTATAATCCCCCGTCCAATGCATTTATGTATATTCCGTTCCAACTCTGCATACAAATCCGTTTCCTTACTATCAACCTCTAACAAGTTCCTTAGCTATAACGGAACGGTACTCGTGTGATGCAAAATGTAAGATGGCGTAAAAAAACTGACGAATTGCCACTTATCTTGACGCGATGTGAGACTGCAAATGTGGGAAATGTAACACTTGAGCTTTGTTTAGTGTCTGCCGACACTGTGGAACCATATTAACATAGTTTAGGAGAAATGTAACCATTTCTAAAGATGCCAGATTCAAGAAAATCTTATGTTTTGTATCTATTTGTTAAAGCGATATTGACAATAATAGGTGTAGAATGCTTGTTACTCATATTAGCATCGCTAATTTTAATCCTATTTAAATTAGAGATTTCGAATTCAAAGGCAACGAATTATGTATCTTTAGACTTTAGATTTTAAATATTCTAGAATGTAGAGAATGGTCACTTCATTGGTCTAGTTTACTAAAATGATGAGATAACAATGTTTATTATGTGAGTTCCGTTTTACGTTTTAGGCAATAGCTAATCCTTAATTATATAGATACATCCTGTGCACACTAGCTTTAAGAAATAAATATTAGTCAAATGCTCTATGGTTTAACGTATTATTAATATTTTCAAAGTGTCTTACGTAGTTGGAAGTTAAGAAACTCCAAGTATCTCTTGAAATTCGAATTACGCGATAAAAGATATTCAATTTAAATCATGTAGGTAGATATCCAACCTTTTACAGTGTATTTTCAAATTTTGCAGACTTAAGCATATTATGTATAAACTTATCCTCCCAAGTGAACACTAAATTAAAAGAGAGCTCACAAATCATAACTATTACCCAAAGTATTATGTTACTACTAGTAAGGGCTTGAAGAAACACAAATCTTACCGGATTCCAATAACACCCTTTTCTACCTTATAACAGCTACTATAAAGTTATCTTAAGTAAAGATCAGTCGATATCCAATACAAGTAATAAATTAAAAACTTACTCGCCCCATAAAGGCCGGACCTCATTTCAAATCACTAAAAGTAATTAGGTGCCAACAAAAAATGTAATAAAAAACAGAAAGCCTTCTTCAATATTACAAACAGGTTTCATTTTGGTACAGAAGTCACGTTAGCATTCGACCCCTAAGACCATACTGTCTACATTTCACATTTGATGAAAACTAAACTTTACCAGAGAGAGATACGGTTGGTTATAAAATGCAGACAATTGAAGAAGCTTTGTGTAAATGAGTACAGACCGTTATAAAGTTACGTGTGTCACCAAAACAAATTATCTAAATGTGGACAGTCTTGACCGCTCCGTAGATAAACTTTCAAGCATCATTGATGATAGCGTTTATTATTGTAGATATTAAATTGTTTATTTTTAATCAAAGCCTTCTAAAACTCACTTAGGAATATTTTCAACGTTGTAGAGAAAAAAAAAACTAAAAATGTTTTTTGGCCATTAACTAGTAGAGTAGAGACTTCTACATATTTTGTTTTGATTTGCAAATGATTTTGGATTTAACGATTAAAAGTTCCAACTAAGGAAGAATCCTTATCTATCGGTTGTCCACAAAAAACCATTGACGTCATTATAGTTACGTAATATGCTTCCTTATTCTAAGATTATTTTGGGTTTATTTTTACGGACAGACTGGCCACTTTTGCCATCAGATTAAGCTCAAACTAGGATTTAGTTAGATACAAACTAAAAACAGATTAAGGATGGACGGTGAATAGCTTTTCATAGTCTTTTTATGGCCAGAACTTCAATAACATGAGATCTCCACTCATGTAGTAATATGAAGCTTACTACACATTTGCGCAAAAGACACCATATAAACCTAGTTACCTATGTGTTGATTGATAGGAATAGGACCACGCCGCCGATGATAATTTAATATGGTGACGGTTTGTAAAGTATTTTTAAAAAAAACTTTTTAATTCATCATGAAAAGGTAGAAATTAACAAATTTTTAACATACGATGTAAAACTGTTAACGACTTCAACTCGTTTAGTTTTATATTTTATGCGATAGTTTTCATAAGTACAAAATTCATAATCATGTAGTTCTTAAGAGCTCAATCTTGACTGTGAACAAATTACTAATAATTTAACATATGTATATCTGTTAATATATTTGAATATATCTTCGCATATTAACGTCACTTTATAATAACTCCGGAGATAAGCTATATTTATCACTTTAAGATACGGTTTCTGGTAATATATTTGCATATCAAAAATATCTTAAATTAAGCTTAGGCAGCTGCAGTAAAAGTTCTTAAACGTTATTTATTTGAAACTCGTAGAAAAATTTAAAATAATTTCGTGCTAGTAAAAACTTAGGAGACTTAAATTAGTATTTAGTAGTTTTACCTACTACTTAAGCCTAAATACAACTCATATGATGTTCATATTTTATGATTGTAAGTGATTAACTTTCAGCCGACTTCCAAAAAAGGAGAGGTTCTCAATTCGTCTGTATGTTTTTTTTGTGTCTTTGTTACACGATATTTCAGACAATTATGGATCGATTTTGAAAATTCTTGTTTCATATGATAGGGGATACTTCATAGTTGGTCCCATATGAATTGAAATCGGTTGAGTACTTCATTGAAAATTTCAAATTTTTGAAACAATATGTATGATTTCGGAGAATGTTTACGTCCAAAGTTTTGACGTGAAGTCGGTTTTTTTAATGCTCTGCATTCTTTGATTATTGATCTTAAGGTTAGTATAAGACTAAGATAGAAACTGCAAACTTGGTTAATTAAATTTTCACCTTTCTTTAAGACTTTTTTTATATATTTTATATTTTGACTTGACGTTTCGGACTCTATGGACACGAGCGATTAATATAATTATCCTATCCGATCAAAAAATCTTTAATTTAATATCTCTACCTAATTAATTGCAGAAGTCGTTGTGGTTTGTTATTCTGAATAAATATAATAAGTTGAACCTACAGGTCAAAACGGTATTATATTAAAGATTAATAATTAATTTAATATTTGAAACGTCGAGTCAAAATATAAAATATATAAAAAAGTCTTAAACAGAGGTGAAAATTAAATTAACCAAGTTTGCAGTTTCTATCTTAGTCTTATACTAATCTTAAGATCAAAAATTAATCACTTAACGGTTACTTATACATTTAGCTTATAATCACGTCCAAACTTGACCATGGTCGTATACTCCCACAGGGTCATATAACACAACCAATAGTTAAGTCGTATTTGGGAACATTAGTCAATATTACTCTACCATCATCGCCCACAACTATCGCCAGAGTAAACATGAAAAAACGAACGTCGGTGCAAATATCCATTTATGTTAAACTAATAATGTGATGTTTATCGAATACTTTAGAATTTGCAAGCTTATTTTGAAAAAGCCTTTTGCAAAGATTATTCGCGAAGTTGATTTATTAGGTAGAGCCTGCTTATTTAAAAAAACGAGTATGCAGAAGTCTGGTAGTAAGGTGATTGAAAAACGAAGTTTATTAGTATTTTTTGCATAAAGATGATAACAAATTTACCCCGTTTCCAACTTTTAAATTGTGTCTTCTTATATGCAACTTTTTATTGATTTTGATGGTATTTTGTGTAATCTAATTAGTCGTGACATTGAATTTATCCAACTCTATAATATTGTAAATGTTTTAGAAATTCGGTTGTGTGGGTATATTTCAGTGTTATATTTTTCGACTATTCACATTTGGATATTCAATTGGTTTTCAAGTACAGCTTTCAAGTAAGAGCCTAATACTTGCAGAGATAAGTCCTCAAAGACCTGATCGCAAAAATTAATTGATTAATACAGGTCAACTATTGTTAAGTTTTGTGTTTAATTGCTAGCTTCAATATTGTATCCCACCAAGGCCTCATGATAAGCGATTCGTACGCGGCTTTCGACAGCAGGCGCCGGGTTGCCGCCGTCGCTGCCTCCTCCACTGTTTTACAAGCACACGCGCCGTCCCACTTGACCCTACCAACCCAGACATGCGGCGCCGGCGCATTCTAAGCCATATCGCTCCATAGGTTACCAAATAAAAAAAAAGTATTGCAATAACGTTAAGACCTAAGTCCAATGATATCGTAGAGGTCAAACCAAAATCTGTAGTTGGTAAAGCTGTAGCCGCAGCACAGACCATATTTTATGGTCATATTTCGACAAGAAGTGATCATAATATGCAGATAAATAAGTGACCTAATCGGTATGCCAGGTTGTGGTTCGACAGCGACGTCATAAAATTAACTGACTAACCTGAACAGCACTATTCAGGAAGCAATTGTTCTGTCCCGGGCCGTTCCATAAGCCCTTCGTGGTGTGAAAGATTCCAGAATCCCTGGAGCTGTCTCTGGAGTGCTGAGGCCGAAGTTCTCCATCGCGCAGGTACGCCTCGTGCGCAGGAGTCGCCATGGTGGCAGCCATTACGTGTCAACTAGCCGCCATTTTGATTATTAATTCTGGGCAGCATCTGCAAAAAGTGTTATGTTATATAACAGAAGAGAAGTATATTTCATAACATAATTTATTAAATTATTCAAAAAAATGTTTTGGACATCGAACAAACAATGTCACATAATACCTGATAACGAAAACTTCTCGTCGAAATAAACATATTAACCTAATACTTAAGTACCTACATTATAAACCAACACTACCTAGATATCTATTACAAAAACCCTTGCTAAAATTCGTATAAACACGGGACTTTCTCCTTAAATTGTTTTACAATACATTTCACTAGAAACAATCTAAAACCCTAGTTCTTATTGCTTTTGTTCGTTCCTATCGATCAATAGCCTGTTAAACAGCTCACCGTTTATGCCCCCGTTCACTTGTCGATATGACTACAATATAGGCGATTGGAAAGTAACCCAGTACCAAACATAGACAGATACACCATTGAAAAGCGTTACAACTGGACCAGTTACCATGCAAATTACCATTTCTTGCCATTTTCCAGGCGAAGCTCAATGAGAGGTTAAATTCACATACAATTAAATTATTACTATGAGAAGCTTAGCTGTATTTTCTCACTATAAAACTGTCCGTTATTATGTCAAATGATTAGGTGAGATTTATATTCTCCAACTATTAACGAATTAAGTTATGCTAATAGCTTTTCTTGAAGGTTTGTTTAACTGCTATGTCTTGGGACCGAACATCTAAGCTTCAAAATATCAGTAATTTTATAAGTAGGTAAGGTTTAATTTGACTTAAGCTGCACCAACTAACTTGGAGATAAAAACTTATTAATTCTATAAGAATTGCTTTCACTGGCTGCTCCACTCACTTAACTTGTTCATGGGAACAAATAGTACCCTATGTGCTTTTCTATTAGACATCTTTACCTAAGCTAAGTCACAAGAAATAACATTAAGCTATTCAGATGCCATCAAACACAATTAAAGGGACAACCAGCAATTCTTTCATTATGCTAGTCTATATCTAAGTAAAACTTAAAATCTAGCTATTGCGTATATGCGAGCTTAAAAATGAGTTTTTGACGAATCAAAATTTCCACGTAGGTTGATTGCCTCAAGCTCCCGTAATTACTATGCGTAATTCTAAACATAGTTATAATTAAAAGTTACAAGTAGACAAAAATAATCCTAGCACAATGAAACCAATACACATAAAACCGATTTTATAGAGCCCATATTTCACGTTCAATCTATGAAACAATCTAGTGCAATTAATAGGTTGCCAAAGCCCTGACCCACGAAAATGACTAAAGCCCGTCGTGTCAGTCACGATCGACTCGTTATTAATGTAAATACTTGGATTGCATAACGCCCAAGAGGTGTATTATTTTATGCTAATCATACTACCCATTGTTGAAACGGGACTCCTTGGTTGGTCTCGTATTTTTAGCACTAGCTCGTAAAGCCCACCAATGGGTTAGTAACTTTGTTTTGCGCTTTCAAGTTATTTATGTATTTCCTAGTGACCCGATAGAACACTCGGATTGGCCACCAACAGATATTCAATATCCATAGAAACGTGGCGAAATTTTGAATATTTTGTTGTTTAACCTGAACTGGCAAACAATCATAAAATTGACTAAGTTTTTGACACGATTGTAAATTTTATCCGGTTTTTATCGTAATTATATTTTAGTGACTGTCACTCGTGCGTGACTAAATATAATTAAAAAGAACAAAATCCGGTTAAAACTTCTTTTATTTAATCGCTAAATTGAGGCTAGAACTTTTTATTAAGTTCGCGATGATCTTGCGCCAGAAGAATTTAGATCTTTCATAGCATTAGTCCACTACGAAATGAATATTTATTATAAACAGCAGCTAAATAAAAACTTTTTAAGGAATTATTTATATGTACGAGTTTACTTTTAATTTTAAGAAAGTACTATGTGTTTCCAAGATTCCAAGATTTTTTTTGGTTTCACAGTGTTAATTTTCAATGACAGTGCTACACATAATATAATAGACCAGAAAAATTTGTTTGTTTGAACGTACCGATTCCTGTATATACCAGTCAGATTCGCAAAAAAGAGGAGATTGTTTACGTCAAGATCGTTTGGCATTAACGTGTAATATAATAATTAACTATTTAATATACAACTTAACAGGAAGGTATGTTACACTCGTGGATATAAGGAAGAAATATTTAATTTATATACAAATATAGTACCTACAGGAACTAAAGTAATTGCATGAATTATGCAACGTGTCATCAATCATTACTACCTATCTACCTTTATACAAGTAATGATGTTCAGTTGCACATTTCAATTGTTCAGTAGATCTTATTTATAAATAAACTTAAATAGAAGATTTTTATTATTATAAAAAACTAGTTTAGATCTAATTCACTGTTGTATCCTTTACTTCAACTTTTGTAATAATGTACCTACTATCGAACAAACTGAATCATGACCCACTTTGCTGGAAATTCGTTTGAAACTGTCAAACTTGTAAGGTCTATCGCGTATAATGCACTTAGGACATTTAAGACACTGTACGAATTCTGTACTCAGTAAATGTCAGTGTCGAATGTAATGATAACAAGTTCGTCACCAAGAAAACCTATCTTCAAGCGAATTTCGACCTACTAGGATTTAGACGATTTGCCAAAATGAGCTTG
Source organism: Stenoptilia bipunctidactyla (assembly GCA_944452665.1). NCBI lineage: Eukaryota > Metazoa > Arthropoda > Insecta > Lepidoptera > Pterophoridae > Stenoptilia > Stenoptilia bipunctidactyla. The sequence continues at coordinate 19,034,513 of OX101728.1, forward strand.
TTGTGGGTCATGATTATTATTATCTATGCTGTCCAATTACAGTACTAAAATGTGGTCTTACCACTAAAACAATTTCAGAGAACAGTTTCAAACGAGGTATCTATCAAGTTCGCAGACCTTTGGTTAAATTAAAAACCCAGCCGCACTAAGACTTTCGCAACGGAGGTACTGTCCGATTTTAGCATGCCAATGTAATAGTGCTTTGATCGATCGCAATGGAGCGTAAATTCAGAGTTGCAGACAGAGACAATAACAAATTGTCTAGATCATTAATTGCCATGAAAATGCTATAAAATTGGGAAATTTCAACATCCGCAGGACGCAGGTTACTTTTTACGAGCAGTGTCTGGTCATAACATTTGGTTATTTTGTTTTTGTCAAATGATTTGCGGTTAAAAAAGTCACAATTCAAGTCTTAGGATACAATAAGCCGTCGAGTTGAACTGTTTAAACTTTTAATATTGACCACTAAAATTAATAACAATGCAATGTTTAAAATATGTATTCAAGTATGGCAAGATGAAAATAGAAATTCACCTAAACATAAGCCAAATATTAAATCATTAACAATTATATTTAATAGCTGTCAAAGATCTAACTGTTAATGCTCAGTCATAAACTCACCAACGCTTTACCGAGTATTAAACTGAAATGTATCTTTTGATAGCTATGATGTACAGTACAGCACCATTGAAAGTCCCTTGACAGATTCAGCTTTATGTTTATAAAGCTAAATCTAAAACTAGCTTTCTCCTGCGGCTTCGTTCGCGCAGAAGTAGATATTACAATGCATTCCAATAAGCAGTGCAGGGGTTGAGTTTTGAAAACTCTAATAAATTTTGCTCTACTATATTTTTAACAAAGAAGGAATAAAAAGTTTATTATTCCTACTTATAATACTTACTCAATTTTACCCCCTTGCCACCCATTTCCAAAATTCCTTTTTAGTGTTCACTTTCGTCATATAATGAAGTTACATACAAAATTTCAGGATTCTAGCTTCCGCGGTTTGGGCTGTGCGTTGATCTCCGGGTATGATAGTCAGTCACCTTTCTCTCTTATAAGTATACAAGATATTTTATCAAAACTGATTATTAAAAATCAAATATTTTAATAACAACAGAAAAATATTAACGAAATACGTATTGTGCCGAACACAGAACACAGAAGAAAACCCACTTATGAACCACAGATTGCAAAGGACTGTACCAACCTGAGACAGTCAACACGCACCGTACAGCTTACTGCATATGCATACCTACACTTCCGCGAACCGATGACCAGCGTACCAACTTTTAAAATTAATTTTACGCGGAAAACGCATGCGCTGCTCAATATAGACGCATTATAAGTATTTATAATTTCTTAAATAAAATAGTGAGAAATATTTTAATATCACCATTGAATATTGTTGTTGCGTGTCACTAAGCAAGGCTATTCAATAAAAATAAATTAAAAATATGAAAATACCTACGCAACTTTTTAAAATACCAAAACACTTTAACATATCGAATCGATTGCACAACGGAAAAATAAAACTCCATTTTTAAACTTTATTTTTAAACTGTTAAACAAACAAATCGATATCAAATTATCGATTATTTAAAAAATCGGGTTAATTCCCGTGCAAGTTGCGCAAACGCACGTATCTGGCGTTTGATTATTTACGGATGCAGTAACAAGAAACTGCGATCGTTGATTACGGAACACGAATAATGTTTATAGTGTGAGCATTTTGATGCTGTTCTTATAGTGTTGCAGGTAGTTCCAAGTTTACTCTACGTTTTAAGATTATATTTTTCTAAGAAATTGAGAAATGAGGTTACGAAACGAGCGAACAAACTCAGACTAATCCAGGAAGATAATGTGTATATTATATGTCCTACTAATATTAGAAGAAGACACTTTACAATAATATAGCTTATACATCCGAACATTTAGGCTATAATTTATGAATATATTGAGTGAAGTAAAAAAAATCAAGTCACTAGCCATGTGTTAAAAACGTACTGTGCCTTTGTAATGTAATAGAATTACATAATAGATAGGCATTGGTAGGATTTTTGTGGTTATGAGTTATGCATATAAAAATATTCTCTCATTTTTATTTTTATTATTAAATATAGATAGGACCTTGGAGAAGAAAATAACCTAGGTACTGAAAATACGAATCCTGTGCAGACGAAGTCGCGGGCTAGTTATTTCATAATTTGGTTCAATACACACTCTATGTGTAATATGATCTATTGAATCGAGTATTACTTTGCGGAAATATAACTTAATGATAATTACTTATAGCAGTATGTAACCTCGCCAACTTTGCCATTTCAAATTGAACACTTATGGGTACCAGATTTTACGCGGTCTAATAGTAGACTCTACTAAAATTTGATTCCAGATGTCAATTATTGTTTTACAAAATATTATAAAACTTTACTATTGGACCTTGCCTACTTCCATCCTTTAAATGTAAATCGATTATTTTTTAATAAACAAAATAGAGCTACTAGTATATTAAAAAGTGATTAAACCTTCGATTATTGAAGCGATCGTCTTTAATAAACTAAAATAGAGCCCAATCTTCTGAAGGGTTAAAAATCTCATCAACGCGGCTTATAACCAGAAATAATTTTCAAGTGGCTTTTTTGGAACCTGTTCATTGCGCTTCCTGGGGTTATAACTGAATATTCATTATTGGATAAGTATTCTTGAATATTATAAAATGAAAGATATGCTTGCAATTAAAGTTGAATCCAAAAAATAGGTACCTATATTACCTGCATCAATAAAGTTACTAAGTATGTAATAGGAAAGTAATAATACAATTAAACAAATAAGGCAGCAATTGTTCATATAAATGAATATATCAACTCTAATTATTTCTAAAAAAAGAACTAAATTAGGTTACATAGACTGTAATTTGTTTATTTCAAAAGATATTCATATTATGTATTTTAAATAGAACTCCAAATCGTAAACATTTAGTATTCCATAGCAGAAAATAACCTTTTGAAACAAGCCAGATTAAATCGAATGATGACTTAATAGACTTAAATAGAAAATAAATAAGCTTCGACCACTTAGACGATGACATGTGTTTTGTCACAAAAAACTTTTATAAAAGCTTAATAACGTGTTTGTCAGTGAGTTTCTCCAAACATTGATCAGATAATCTTTCTGTCATGGTATTGACAAGTCACGATGTTTATAGAAAGACAAAATAATAGTAAATTGATGGTTTGATAAACGAGTTAGGTAAGAAAAAGATGGTTATAATTTTTTAATTACAAAGAAATTACCGAAACTAATACACGAAATATGTAGCCCTTAGCCAGATGTCTAAGCCCAAAAATTGTTTGCCTAAAAATTTATTACACAGCGGTAATATGAGGTATCTTATGGTGCGTACAGATTACTAATAATGTAACATTCTGCGCACGTTGCGTATTTGGACGCGCAGAATGTTACATTACAGGTTCCATTACAGCAATCTGTACGCACCATTAGGTTCTCACCCAGGCCCTGCTAAGACTCGATCCATCCTGTCATAATGGATGCGAACTTGGATAAATACATACAAAAAGGATTTCAAATTTCTAAATTGCTTTTATACTCAATACTCAATCATTTATTGCTTCCATAATGTTACAAATTTCTTAAATCTTTTTTTTACAATAGAGGATCGTATGTTTGAATACATAAAACATGTAACACTATAGGCCTAAAGTAGGCACTGCAAAATATAAAAGGAGGGCACTTGGTAGAAAATCAATACATAAAATATAAGAATACATAATCAATACATATTTTCTTGAATAAGCGCATAATTAAGGGACAAATTTGTCGTTCATGTATATTCTCTTAATGAATAATAACTTTTTTTCAATAACAATTCTTTTAGTTTTTTATTAAACAGATTTGTTTTTTTAATGTTCTTTATGTTCTTTTATTTAAATCTGCTTTATGGTCGTTTAACAATCTGACCGTAAGGATTTTTTTTTACTTTTAGGTTTTTGAAAATCCATTGTAAACATAACAATTACTTACTTATCTTTTATTCTCATATTTTACTGGTTGTTCTTTCTCAAATCTCATAGACGTATCTAACACCAGTCGACGATTCAATCGAAGACTAAAAAAATGGATTGGAATACATCATTTCTGATAACATTTATTTCATAAGCGTCATTATAACACATGAAACTACCTACGAAGTTTGTTCTACACAAAGTTATTAATATATTCATAAAAAAACACATAATAATTAACTCAAGTGGTTCCACGTTTATGGGATCGCACAAGAACTTTTTTCATCACAAAAACTTATAACAAAAAATGTCTCTCAAGTTGAAAGTTCCATTAACTTTGAGTATTGCGATAACCTTAAATCCCTTAAAAGCATTCTCTAAACTCAAGTACCTCGTGAACGCGCCTCAGAGCTTAGTTTGAATGTAAATCAACTTATTTACTTGTCACTGGATTTTACGATCATAAGTATAAGTACCTTAGTTTTATAACCTATATCCAATTGGTCTGTGGAGGGGTTTAACGGCAATGGACATTAAATGCGGCTTCCCAGTCAGGTTTAATCCTGTGATGTCATTCAGGATAAAGCTTTTTATATTTAATAATGCAGTTTTATTAGTACCTAATATATTTTCTAATTGAATTGATTGTTTTGTTGAATCTGTGAAACTAATTAACGATTAAATTTGATGGTTAATTTTACGTTCGTCCCAAAGAATTCGCCTAGTAAGACATTATTTGTTTGGCCCATGTTTTTTTTTGTTTTGAGGACCAATAATTGAAAAAAAAGTTGTTTTTTTTTTCAATAGCATGCAAAACAACAGTATTATTTACCTGAACTCTATTTTTTATCACCAATATAAATTTAAAATATGCAGTGTTTAGTGTTGGAAAGAAATAATCTAGGAACAGAAATAAAAGAAATAGTTTCTATGTTCATTTTAATCTCTGTTAAAGTATTTATATATCAAACATAGATTCCGCTTAAAAGACATAACCTTGTTATTGATCTACATAATTGTTATTGGTCAACAATACAACATCTAGAGACCTACACACTAAGGCATTAAGTTAAAACTTGAAAGCAAACTCTACTGACCTTACGAAGTCATACCCTCATACCTACTGAGGTCTATACAACTCGCGATATGCAATAGAATTATTTAACTATTGTTTTATTTATAAATTGTTCTTAAAGTATGTAACTTTTGTAACTTGGGGTCAAATTTTTTACTCGAGACAAATAAGGATATTCTTCATATGTAGAGCATAAACGCAATGCAAAACTTTTTAACGTTGAAGTCATAAAATAATATTTCTCAACTTCTATTGTTACAAAATGACTAACAAAAACTTTAAAGTTTATTTTACTTTCCTCACTAAAAATAAATCTTTGTTTGCAGACTCTACACCTAAGCCGCTTATGCCATACAAGCTTACCTACAGATAAGGCTAGTAAGAATCCCTCGCAACCTTTCTGATGTTACAGTTTTACGAAGCACAGGCGAGCTTACACACACACATTGACACGACGTGAACTTGATTACACGTGACACAAAAGGAGCAAAAGTGGAGGCTGCGCGTGCGCCGACCCGCGAGATGGCGCGCACGAGTCAAACCCCCCCACCCCTCCACCTCAAAACGCTCACCTCTACCAATCCTTTTAGTTATTGTGGTTATTTTCCGAGCGTCTTCATTGTTATTCAGAATATTTTGTAAATAGCTATGAGATTGCTAATTTATTCAACGTAGATTCGACAACTATTGTAATCCTACGAATTTCGTATATTTCGACTCGACTGGACCACCTACGGAACCATACATCACGCGAGAAATCGAATTGAGAAATCACCGTATGGTGGACTGATACGCGTGAAGAAGAAAACAATATTACATAATCTTCTAAAGTTTAAAATTCGGAGCGACATTTGAACAATAATTTAAAGTCCAAGGCGTCGATGTCACCAGGACTCATTAATGGACGTCATCAGTCAATGTCCATTGCACAAAGGAATGTCCACTCCAAAGAGGGCAAGTAAAAGCCTATAATCCTTCAAAAAAGTTTTCTTTAAAACACTTCATTAGCTACGTGAGCAGGGTTTTTATGCTGTCCGCTGCCATGAAGAAGACGTGATTTTCTGATTTTGAAATTAAGTGCAGTAAAGCAAACGTCTTAGTTTGAATTTCAAGAAGTTCTAACATTATACTTCCGTTCGCATGGATTTCGTTGAACCCAACGTTCCCGCGGTCTACCCATTGTTGTGAAAACGTCTGAGTGGCGGATTTGTTAGATTAGTCGGTCGTGATGTAGGCCATATCTCGATGAAAGCAACCACGAGGCCAGCCTGACACACGAGCAGTTCTCCATGCTCAGCAATACACCGTGTCTCCACGTCACTCACTTGGTCAATGTTAAAATAAACGTGACGCCCGATAGTAACCCGATAAGAAACCGTGCTAAAGCGCTTATTTGAAACTAATTTTACAACCTGAATAACTTTAGAAATAGAAGTGAATAGTAAAAATAACAAAACAGTAGCGATACCATAATTGTATACATTTCCTAGAAGACCGTTAAGTTAAGAAATTATAGGACTTCCATGAAAATTATGTAATTGAACGTGTAAAAGCAAAAATATCACTCCAATACCATTGGACTAGATAGAGCATGTAAATACGCAATGATACTAGTCGGTTTGTTGGTATGCTATAATTGTACAGGCGGACAAATAACTGTTTAAAATTTGTAGGTAAGTAAGCGAAGTGGCATCAATTATACACATATTAAAGTAACTAACGGTAGAACGTGCTTTAGAAAGAAATATGCACTGAACGACAGCAAACTCTATATTTAATAATAAAAAACTAGCATTGAGGTTACTGATCTGACAGTAACCTACGTAAAACTATACTTATCTAGCCATCTTATAAAATGACATGTTTACTATGCGACAAAACAGTAGATAAGTATGAGCTACAAGTAAAAAAAACTGTGAAGCATCTGGCAGTGGCGCGTGCCACGTTCACCTGTTGTTACACTAACACTTCGTAATGCCGACTCGCAACGTAAACAACTTAGAAATATTTAAACAAATGACATGCCATTATTTTTTGTTTTCGAAATTACTGCGTGCCTAGTCATTAGCTTACATAACTTTTCCTATAACTATTAATGACATTGGGTCTTGTGTTTCGTAAAGTTCCGTAATAAAATGTCACTTAAGGGCATTTTGATCGTATGTTTATATTGTAGGTACAATAAGATTTATAAGTAATGTGCACAATCGCCTTTTGTTCGAGAGTAGAGGCTAAAACAATTGCAAGTATCAACAAAACAGTCTCAGTATGTTGTGATTGACCGATGAATAACTATTATGGAGTTCTTTCCACAACTTTTCTATGATAAATTACTCAATGTAATCTATCAACGGGATCTTTGAAATGCTGTTGAGAAGTTTTGAACCAACTTTTATTATATTTCATCCCAATCAATTTGATTTTATTGTAAATTAGTAACAAAAAATCACCTATCATGTTAGTAATCTAATTCATTTTATCGGTCGTCGGTTATTTTTATTTTGAACGTATATTTAGCCATCCATTGTTCATTCGAATCGATTTGTATGAAATATGATACTTGGAGAACTGTTGTACAGTCAACGCCAAATAATTTATTATCAAGTTGACATTCTATTCCTCATACGAATGAATTAACTGGTGAATTTTATATACTGACAAATTAATAAGTGGTTTAAGCAGGAAGCTACCTGTTTATCCTTTATGCCCCAGGCGCGGTTGAAACCTTGTAACTCTATGGCGGTGGAAGCATTAGTTTTATCGAAAAAATTGGCTGTGTGATTGGTTTGGTAAACTGGTTTACCCAAGTGCGTACTTGGATAAACAATTGGTCTTTCCAATACAAACTCAGAAACTCGAATTCAAACTTAAAAGATTAGCGTTATCTCAAGAGACGATTTCATTGACTGTAAGTTTTGTAATCAATTAAGAGGTCTTCTGAAGTAGTGGCAGCCGCAGGACTTCAGTCGATGCTTTGCAGTATTAGCAATCTCGGCTCGACTCGCACAGAAAAACATTTACGACAGCTTTAATGCTTCGTAGGGTACTACTACACAAAGGCTACCTACATAAAGTTATCAGGGTCGTGTGCACTACACTTGCATTATTGGTTACTAGGATTGATAACGCCACATAAATTCTCTCGTCTACCAACCAATCAGCTTTGAGCAAGCGTGGATTGCAGGCATCTCATCACTCAGTTAAGAGACCTATGGTTAGTTATACTCGTAGACATATTCAGCAAACTAATAATCTTTTGATAAGTTTACTTCAAGTAAGTGGGGTTTTAATACTCAATCCGAAGTACGATTTTTCATAGAAAACAGATATCATGTATGAGCGTTGTCATGACGGGTAAAAAACAGATTGCTTTTTACGATGTAGCGCTCTAAGGTAAGATGTAAAGTTTAAGATTGAGTTCAAATATTAAAACCGATGGTTTTGTTGGTCTTGATTATAGGTAGCTCCTGGCAATTTCATACTGTGCCTTTTTTCTTTATAACAAACGAGATAAAAGCATATCATCAAGATACTGTTAATATCGATGTACAAACAGTTGCTACATTGTACAACTCTTAAAACAAAAGAATTCGTTGATTGTTTTAATTGGCAAATTGGCCAGAAATTTGTACAATTACAGGAGTGTAGTATTACGAAACAATTATACAGTTAGTTTTAAGAGGTTTCCCAAATTTTTGCGCGTAGGCATCTATTTGTGGAGTCAATTTAAAACTGCTATTTAGCGGACACTGATGGCAGCAGTGGGTGGTATATATTATATTATTGACGTGCGTGGTGAGCCGCTTAGGTTAAAGTGGCAAAGTCAAGTATGTGTTCTATTCCATAAGTATAGTCTAGTGAATGATTTTGTGCAACCAAAATGTAAATTTATTTCTGTTGTCTCTGCCTCTTATTATAGTGTTATTAGCGAAACGTTCTTAAAAACTCTACATCTGGAAATAGCTTTGTCCGATTATGTGTATCTCTAACTCTCATATGTGCACATTATTAAATATTGAGATTTTGAACTTACGTTTCAAAGCCAAATATGTGACCAAATGTTCTGTTTATTTTTGTTTACTTCTGGTATGACAAAATAGAGTTGTAATTCAAACTCGTACACTGGAGAAATTCTTATATAAGCATTACAGAAGAAATAAGGCCCCCTTTAAATCCATACGTGGATACTGGAGTTCTATTAAGTAAATAAATAATATGAATCATATTCGCACACTTACTATATCAGTCCAGGCAGTATCGAAGGCTAAAAAGGAGAGTACAAGTTGAACGTTTGACTCCCGTTAATCTTTACATAAACAACAAATTTAACTTAAAACCAGTTTTTCTATAAAGAGAATTTGCGTTTAATAATAATCTTACCTGAAATAAATACGAAATCGATGGTAGAGCCTACGGCTTTACGTTTAGATTATACTTAGACGAGTTTAATGTATTTAAGTTAAGTAAGCTAAGAAAAAAACATAATTATCTTACCAAAAACTGCTTTAATGCAAACAATCCCATACAGCTTCAAAGAAACCACATATATCACAAAATCTAGTTCACTTCTTTATGATATTATCGGCTCAATAATCCGTATCACTAGGTTCCAATCACGTTGTAACATAAACAAAATAACATATTTCCTAAAAACGCACAACAGTTCACAGTCTTGTTTACAAATACTCCAAAATGAATCCTTTGCCCCAAAACAAAAGTTTCCCGCGCAACTTCGTATTTTTTTTAAATCACCGGTGGCAACAAGGAACACGCGGAGCTGCGGCGTGCGTCCAACTGCACGCGAAGCCGGTTCGAACCTAATGATAGTTTTATTTTGTTCCCCGCGCGAGCTTGTAAGAAACGCGCGCTTATAAGAAAGGAGTAAGTGACGCTACAAAAATTTTTATGATGCCAGCAAGGATTTATTATTACAGAAGCTACGCTACAAGTTTTGTTGCTGGACAGAATAACAATATTTTATAAATGCTACTTTAAAAAGAAGAATGCAGTACGAAGTACGATGAATTACAGCTTTTTACAAGAATCAGATTTGTTTAAAATATAGTTATTTTTAACCGCAGAAAAGTCTATTCGTCGTATATGTACAATAAATACATTAAAAATCATATAAAATTATACATAAATGATATTACTCACCTATCAATCCATTTGATGGTAATTGATGACAAAGATGACCTTAAAAGATATCCATGAGGTGCCTACCAATTTACGTGAATCTTAACTGCATTGACACTTAATGGAGTTGGAAAAACACACTTTATTAATTCATGGTTCTGCACATGTCTGGAAATTTCTCAAATCTGTCGGCGTCGGCAATCTCCTTACTCTCGATTAAATACTTTGATTTGAGCGCTATGAATAATAATATCTCCCACCTCCTGTTACTTTAACTCAAATATCAAAGCCAAAACCTTGGATCATTTATCGAATCTGCAAACACATTTTCCTTTTTCTTTTGCAGCTGTTTCTTCAGATGAAGTCAGGAAATCTATCCTTTCCACTCCTTCAGCTGAAGTAAGTGAATTGTGCATAAACAACTGTTAGCATTCCTTTACTCTAATAAATTGATCATCCAATTCCAGTCAGGCTTCCGCCCTGTCCACAGCATTGTGTCAGCTTTCATTCCTATAACTGGTGAATTTAGCTAGGCCATGGAAACTAAATCTCTTACGTTATCTATCCTTCTCGATTTCAGCAATGCCTTTAATGCTGTTGGTTTCAACATCCCTCTAAGGATACTTAATTTTTTTTAATTGACCCCTTTTACTTGTTTTGAGTCCTATCTTTGTGGCCACTCGCAGCAGGTGCGTCTTGATGAGAGTCACTCAAATTAGTGTGATCTAATTGCAGGTGTGCAGAGTGGTATCTTCTCTCCTTTTCTCGATCTTTATCTGTCTGTTACCAAAGTCATTTTATCCAAAGTCCGTCTCTACATAGACGACTTGCAAATTCACTGCCATTTTGCTATTTCTAATATTGATTCGGCTATAAGGGCTATCATACATTTGACTTTGACTTTTAGCTGCGATGAATAAGTAACTGGGCAGTCCTTCAGTTTTCACGATATTCCCAAAGTCACAACCTTAGATCAAACGCTGATGCTATTTTCGAGGTTGTCTTGACTTTTCTGGTATACCTTCCACCACCATGGATGTTATTACAATTGCTATCACTGACACAGCTATGTACTTAGGGGTCATAATCGCGTGGAACACTAATGTAAGTGAAATCACTTTTCCCTACACTCTCTAAAAGCCTTACAAAGTTTTTCACCCTTCAAAACTAAAATGTCTCTAACCCAGTCACTGGTTCTGCCCATCCTTGATTATGCTGATGCTATTAACTTGGATGCCAGAGAGGACTCTCTCACTCTTCAGTATTTGCGTAAAGAGTTTTCATTCTCACACTCTCCAAATACGCCATGCGTACTCTTTAACATATGCCTTCTCATAAAACCTATTATTTTTCCTACTCTTTCTCTGTTCGTGCAGTTAGATTGTGGAATTTACTATCTCATGTAATTCGTCAATCTAAACATTTTTTTTATATTTAAAGGAAAAATAAAATACTACTACTTTTCTCTACCATAACTTATCATAACCATCTATCGGTCTAAACAATATTATGATAGGTAAAGGAATTTATGTATGTATTAGTATGTACCCATTAAATTTATAAGCAGTAGGTACCTTTGTACTTACTTTTTGTTCAACTTGTTTCTTAAAAATTGTATCCTAACTTGTGCATGTGTTACATTGTTTAATAAATAAATAAAATCGTTTCGTAAATGCATCCTTTTAACGAAATTTTTTATGAGAAAGAAAAAAACATTCTTGCATTCTAAGAATAAAAACATTCTTGCGGCTTTGAATGTAAAGTATGCCATTTGATAGAAATTAAACAACAATTATTTGCGTGACTTTCTAAAAATGTATTAATTATCTGAAAAATCTTCAATATATTCATGAATCGATTTACCCCTACAAGATTCTTCTTTACAGGTACCTAAGTTACTAGAATTCCGAAAACAAGTGACGTTTGTTTCAGTGGTCCAATCAGTTATCACGCTTATACAATCTACATATGTAATAAAATAGTCCGAAACAACTGGACGACATATAATAATACCTATCATTATTGCGTTTGACATTTGTATATTTCAAAATAGCCTTCAGAATTCGAAACAGAATAGAAGCATGAGTCAGTGAAATCCTTAGTTACACTGTAGATTTTGTTGGTAAACTTTACCTTAGATCGAATACCTAAGCTTTCGAATATCGAATATCGATAAAAATAAAATAAATGTAAATAATAATGAAAATTACAATTTTATCTATATAGTTTTTTTATTCTTCAAAGCAGAAACAGATTGAGGAAGCAGCTCAGTTTCTACAGCTCACACAAGTAAAAATGTTGCTCACAAGGATACTTTTCATCCTAATATCCCCACAAAATCAGAAAGCACGTAGATTAAACAGCAGGCTACGACTGCTACCAATCTTACGGCCATTTTGGTGCACAATGAAAAGCTGATTCCTTTATCAACTAGCGTGCTATCTTCAGTCTTCACAATCAGGTGCAATTGAGGTCAACAGAGTAGACAGTTACTTTTTTCTTAAATTACAGTGTAGTCTAGTGCACTTAGGCCTTGGCATTTAAACACTTGTGCTGCTCATCATAAATGCCAGGCGCCAGGGCTAGTGATAATTATCTTTTATACTTATTATATTTATACTCAACTTGAATCAATATTGATTAAATATTTAGATTAATGTGCTTAGGTATGTCAAACCGTTGGTGTCAAATCGTGATATTGGCCATATAGTATATTAAACATTTAAACTATTTCGTACGTATTTTATATTGCCAGAATAACTTAGAAGTTTAGTGTGTGCACATTAATATGTACTTTATGTTTAGATATGACCAGTACTGTATGTTTGGACATTTAATGATCATCAAAACTTTTGTACTGATCCTACGGCAGGCTTTCAGTATCTCCACTGGTTGACGAGGAGGCTTAGGACATAGTCCACCAAGCTAGCCCAGTGCTGGTTAGTAATTTTAAACTTTTTAGGGCGCCGAAAGGGCTTCTAACCATTTCTAAAGACTACTGTATACGAGGCGTGTCGTCGTGGCGCCGTGGTTACTGCGCATATCATACGATAACATAGGTTAAGCGACGTTCGGTGCGGCCGGTAAAAGGATGGGTGACCACCGACCATTCATTTCTCACGATGACTTCCATGCTTCGGGGGCACGTTAATCAGTATACTTGTAGTCGTTAGGATTTGTCAGAAGCCATTTCGGCACCCTTAAAATCTATCATCCACCAACCAGCAATTAGCCAGCTAGATGGATTACGGCCTAAACCTCCTTGTCATCCAGAGCTGAGATTTATACAAGGAGTTATTATTATGGCTGTATACGAGTATACAGTACCCGAGACCGACTGCCTCACGTGCCGCACCGACTTTGCTTAACCTGTAATATCGATTAATCTGCACAGGAGCTACTGTGCCAAGACTACCTTATCTAATGATATAACTAAATCTACGATCCGGCCACGGCATATCTATAAAGAAGCTAAAATCTATATTTTAGGATCTATAATTTAGCTAAAAATTAGGAAATATTGAATAAAAAACAACAATATATTTTTTCTCAATTAAATAACAAGAACATAAAGATGCATTTGAAATGATAATTACTACACTCCTTATTCCAAAATATTCTTTTTTAAGTTTTTAAAATATATTTAAATATATACCATAGTCAATGAAAATGAAAACTTTTTATTCGTAGTAGGTAATTTTATACACTTTACGAACGTCAAATGCTGGATGAGGGCGGCGCGGGTCCGGACGACATGAAGAATCCAGGGGAAGGCCTCCGTCGAGAAGTGTGCGTCTCTCAGCTTATAAAGATAATGATCGCCCATTATCCACCAATGTCTTGGTGATGTCTACTACTACTTCTTCTTCGGCTTTAAAAAACGAAATGAAAGTAGAACCCTAGGTAGACCGAGAGGAAAAAAGCCGGCGGAAAAAAAACTCTCGGCACTCTTTTGTAAAAAGTGCTTATTATAGGTACAATTTGGCAGAAATACAGCTCTGCTATGACATGAACAAACAAACAGAAGACAGCTATTCGTGCTTGCCAATATCATGTCGCAGCCAAGCTGCTTACATAGTGATTAATGTTTAATATTTGGAAATAACCTGTGGAGACATCAATCCCACGCTCTTTTGTCATCTAAATAATCTTTGAGTTTATAGTAGCCTTTTTTGCATAATGTTTCTTTGATAGTTCTTTTAAATTTATTAAACGTTAGAGATTGAATTGACTGTGGTATTTTATTATAAATACGTATTGACATTCCCATAAATGATTTGGTGCTTTTAGCCAGCCTTAATTTGGGAAACGCTAATTTATGGTCGTTCCTTGTCATTACAGAATAATTTTTATCATGCTTATCTTTCATGGTTTTAAATTTACTACTATTCTTATAAATATACATAATGTTTTCATATATACAGTGTGGAAAAAAAATAGTGGCCCTGGAGGGAAACTGCCTTAAATCCTATAGTTAGCTTAGTTTACTTTAAGGAAACATTCCTTTATTTTAAAAAAGAAACAAAACTGCACTCAAAGATTTTCTTAAATTTGCTTGTAACACCCGGGACTCGAACCAGTAAAAATAAAAAAATAAAAAAATTCGTTATTGTACTATACTAATCGATAGGATAATTGTTCAGGATAATATTTCTCTAAAAAACATTTGGTCTTACACTCGTCAGTCGTACAAGATATCCATGAAAAATAACTACACAAGTTTACATACATTACCAGTACAAGACACGTTATGATTCTCTTATCTCTCTAACATTCAAAGAATGAAGTTCAATTCATTTGTATGAAGTACAAACTTGCTAATTAATTTATTTCTAAGTACCTTGTTGAAGAATTCTACAAGAAAATCGTTTAATGGTAATAATATCTCTATGCACTTCTTACACGATACGAGGCGTTTTGAGGAAAAGTTTAAAAATTGAACGTTTGAATTTGTTTGCAATGCGGGACAGCAATTTTAAAATTCGAACGAATATTTCGAACATTTTTATCGATTTTATTTAGTATTGCTTCCATTACGTAATTGTATGATCATGGCGTATCAGAACAATTCGACTTATTAGAAGCTTTCTTTGCAAGCAACAAGAACTGCGATTTAGCTCTACAGTGGTATCGCAAGAGGTATCCAGATAGACAAATACCATCAAGAAAAGCTTTGTCGCGAATGGTGAAAAATTTAGTCAATATTGGAAGTTTCAAAAAACGTTTAGGACGCCCACAGCAACAAAATCCAGACTTTTCCGATTTTGATTTCAATATTTTGACATATTTTGAGTGTTACCCGAAAGCTTCTAGTAGAGAAGCTACTCAAGAGATAGGCACCAGCCATACTCATTTACTTAATGTTTTGAAAAAATACAAATACAAATGTTATCGTGATGGGCGATTGGTGCAGAAACTACATCGCGGAGATAGTCAAAGAAGATTAGAGTTCTGTCAGAATATTCAAACAGAAATAGCCCGCAACCCAAATTTCTTAGACTACATTGTATGGTCTGACGAAACAAATTTTAGTAATAATGGAATGTATAACAGACATAACAATCATTATTGGTCCCGTCAAAATCCATTCCGTGTTCGTGAAACAAGCAATCAGATCAGATTTTCGTTTAATGTTTGGTGTGGAATCAAAAGCAATATGGTTGTTTTGATGCACATTTACGAAGGACATCTGAATACGGCAAAATACATTGAAATATTAGAGAGCTTTTACAAAACCTCTAGAGCTTTTACAAAATCAATTAAACCTTCTACCGGAAGAAGAACGAAATACTATCATTTTTCAACAAGATGGTGCGCCTGCCCACAATATCAGAATTTCCAGGGCTTACCTTAATGAAAATTTCAATGTCTGGATAGATACAAACGGGACGATTAGATGGCCTGTAAGAAGTCCAGACCTGACGCCTCTAGACTACTTTTTATGGGGTCATGTAAAAAATATTATTTATAAAACGTGTTATGAGACCGTACAAGAGCTAAGGGTCGCGGTAAAAAATGTGATTAGGGGCATACACCCCAACACTTTGAAATGAATTTCAACGAAGACTAAATTTGTGTATCCGGAACGAGGGGGCTCATTTCGAACAATTTATCAGTTAAAGTGTAACAAATTGATAATAAAATAAAATAAATTTTAAGATTTCACGTATTCTTTTTATTTTAAAGAATTATCCTATCGATTAGTATAGTAAAATAACGAATCTTTATTTTTTAATGTTTAGCTGGTTCGAGTCCCGCGGTAGTTACAAGCGAATTTTAGAAAATATTTAAATGCAGTTTTGTTTCTTTTTAAAAATAAAGGAATGTTTCCTTATAGTAAAATAAGCTAACTATAGGATTTAAGGTAGTTTCCCTCCAGGGCCACTATTTTTTTTCCACACTGTATATTGTGATGCAAAGGTCAAGATACCAATCTCTTTAAACTTTTCTCTTAGAGATTCTCTACTTCTAAGTTTATACATTCCACGAATAGCCCTTTTCTGCAGTGTAAATATCGTGTCAATGTCTGCGGCATTGCCCCAAAGTAGGATGCCGTAGGACATTATACTATGAAAATAACTAAAATAAACCAGCTTCGCCGTATTAACATCAGTCAATGAGCGAATTTTCTTTACCGCGAACGCTGCAGAACTAAGTCTACTCGCTAGCTGTGAGATATGGGCGCCCCATTGCAATTTAGAATCTAAGGTAATTCCAAGAAAAACAGTGTTATCTACTAGATTCAACCTGTTCCCATTAAGCCGCAGATCAGACTCAACTTGTTTTACATTTGGTGCGGAGAATTTTATTCATTAAGTTTTTTTATCATTGAAAGCTAGATTATTTACATTAAACCACTGTACTACATTAGAGAGAGCATTGTTTACATCGTCGTAGTTGGTTTTCTGCCTTATCATTTTAAAAATTAATGATGTGTCATCAGCAAACAATACAATATCGTGATTATTGCCTACCATATAGGGTAGATCATTTATATAGACTAAAAATAAAAATGGTCCCAGAATTGAACCTTGAGGCACTCCCATTCTCACAACCGACCCAGCTGACCTTTTCCGGTTAACCTCAACCTTCTGGATTCTATCACTCAGGTAAGAATTTAAAAGTTTGAGGTCAGTGCCTTTGATGCCGTAGTGGTGGAGTTTCCTGATGAGAGTGTCATGCTGAACACAGTCAAATGCCTTGGATAGGTCACAAAATACACCTAGAGCATCCTGTGACCCCTCCCAGGCACCAGCTATTACTTCAAACAGTTCAACACCAGCATCAGTTGTCGAACGACCCCTTGTGAATCCAAATTGTTTGTTATGAAGTAAATTGTTTTTTGTGAAGTGAGCTAATAGCTGGTTGAGAATAATTTTTTCATAAATTTTGCTACATGTTGGTAAAATCGAAATTGGTTTAAAATTAGTAGGGTCCGTAGAGCTACCCGATTTAAATAAAGGAATAACCTTACTATGCTTCATTAAATCAGGAAACTCCCCACTTATAATACAGTTGTTAAATATTTCAACAAGGCAAGGAGCTATTACATCTATGATAGAACTTAAGATTTCAACAGATATGCCCCACAAATCAGTTGTCTTTTTAACATCAATTGTCTTAAATGTTTTAAAAATGTCCCCGGTGTCTATGGGTTGGAACTTGAAAGACTCCTTGCACTCACTTACATGATTTTTCAGCAATGATTCAGCCACCACAGGTGAAGAATTTAACAATTTAGTAGTTGAAACTGGAATGTCAGCAAAACAATTTTCGAATGCTGTCGCAACATTTTCATCTACATTAATGGTTTTATTGTCAATTACAAGTTTAAACTCAGTATTGCGATCCTTAGCTTTTCCAGTTTCCTTATTTATTATGTTCCATGTTGTTTTAGTCTTATTAGAACTATTTTTTATCTTATTACTTAGATATATAGATTTGGCTGCGGTACATACTCTTTTAAATAATTTTGAGTAAATTCTAACGTAGTTGCAAAAACTTTCACTTTTGTTATATGATTTCTCATGATAGAGATCATATAGGTGCTTTCTACTTATATGTATACCTGTGGTAGCCCAATCACTGAAGGATTTACAATTGTTTGGAGAGACTTTTTTCGGAATAAATACACTCTCATGTTGTTTATTTATTATACTACTTAAATTACTGTATTGTAAATTTACATTGTTGGAGTGGGCTATATGGGGCATATTTTTAATAATACTACATCTAAATCTCTCCAAACGCTTTTTATTGACCGGAACAACCATTATATTCTTATTAACCTGTTTTTTCTTTGAGTATTTAAAAGTAACCAACTGACCGCTGTGATCAGAACTTAGTTTATTTATAACTGATGAACTTACCGGAGTAACATTAGAAAACACATTATCTAGGCAAGTTGCACTGGTCCTTGTAATTCTAGTTGGTTCTAAGAACAGGTTACTAAGATTATTACATTTAAACAAATTGTCATTACCAAATTCACGAAACTAAGGGGACAAAATGTGGCATGTGATTGCGCTCTGTTTTTCAAAGACCATACCGGCGAACACATGTTTAATAATTTAGTCTTAAACATGCTACACAGATAATTTCCGCGAAAACATAAAACATCCATATCGAAAAAAAAGTTAATTAACACAGAAAATCTATTAAAAAACGTCCCAAGTTGTTTCATGTTATACGAGTAAGTAATGTTTTGGTAAATAATTAAGAAACAGTTTTTATTTAACTTAATACGTATTTTTAAAAACAAAGTAATCTTTTGAAAAGAATGACTGAGCATTTTATTTCATGACTACCTACATAGTATGAAGCAATTTTGCATCACAATCTGTTTTATCAAGTTTCAAACAAAATCTTTTATAGTGGCAACAGCAATAAATTATGCGGGCCTTACATACTTCAACCGACTTCCAAAAAAGGAGGAGGTCTCAATTCGTCTGTTTGTTTTTTTTTTTGTGTCTTTGTTACACGATATTGATTTTGAAAATTGTTTTTTCATATGATACTTCATAATATTTTTGAAGTTTTTGCATTTAAAATGCTTAATGCAATTTTTTTTTATTTATTTATGGATACTTCATAGTTGGTCCCATTTACATTTCATCGAAATCGATTGAGTACATCATTGAAAATTTCATACCTTTGAAAAAATATGTATGATTTCGGAAAATGTTTACGTTGATGACATTCTCAACTCAGCCAAAGTTTTGACGTGAAGTCGTATTTTTAATGCTCTGGATTCGTTGATTATTCTGGATTCGCCTTTAGTTACGCAATATTTACGCGCTATTCACGCGGACGAAGTCACAGGCAAATAACTAACTTATGCCTGCGACTACTTAAGTAACTTATAAAATACCAACTTTAATACATTTTTTAAATTACTATACATTACACTTTACATTGAATCAAAAAATATACTTTCGCATATCTCAAAAATACATACAAGCGGTATTTGAATCAGCATCCCTTGAGTACCACCCTTTCTAACCGATGATAGCGACTAATCAATTTGTGTTTTATTCATAAAATGGACATAATATAATATATAATTTTAGTACTATTCTAGGAATAATTTGTATTTAAGAAAAATTATTTATTTATAGCAAAGTTTCAAATAACATACGAGGGTAGATTGAAAAGTTCGCGGCCTAGTCAAGAAAACAGAATAAAGTACATACAAAAATATTTTTATTTTTCGACGTAATCTCCATTTAGCTCTATGCACTTCTTCCATCTGCTTTCCAGAGCTTCCATACCTGTTTTAAAAAAAGATTCCTCAAGGTCTTCAAAATACAGGTTAACAGCGGCTTCGACCTCTTCATTCGTTAAAAATTTCTGCCCACCGAGGTGTTTTTTCAGGTTTGGAAACAGATGAAAGTCCGAAGGTGCCAAATCAGGAGAATAAGCTGGATGTGGCAACAATTCGAAACCACAATCACGAATTTGAGCCATAGACTCGACAGACGTGTGGACTCGGGCGTTGTCCTGGTGAAACAACACTTTCTTTCTCAGTAATCCTGGGCGTTTCTGTTTAATTTAATCACGTAAATGGCGCAGAAGGGTGCTATAGTACGCAGAGTTTATTGTTTCGCCTTTTGGAAGGTAGTCCACCATAATGACACCCTTAGCATCCCAAAAAACCGATGCCATCACCTTGCCAGCCGACAGAATTGCCTTTGCTTTTTTCGGAGTTGGTTCACCTGATTTTTTCCATTGTTTGGATTGTTGTTTTGATTCTGGGGTATAGTGGTGAACCCAGGTTTCATCCATTGTCACAAATCTGTCAAGAAAACCTTGTGGATCAGCCTCGAACATCTCCAAACAGTCGCGAGAAATCGTGAGTCGAATTCGCTTTTGCTCTACTGAAAGCAATCTGGGGACCCACCTAGCCGAAACGTTAGAAAAGCCGAGTTCATGGACAATGATGTTTTGCGTTCGTTCATATGAGATGCCTATAGTGTCTGCAATTTCTCTGATAGTCAATCTACGGTCTTTCAATATGAGATCACACACTTTATTGATGTTTTCTTCGGTCGTAGACGTCATTGGCCTGCCGGAGCGAGGGTCATCTTCGATGTTCTCTCGTCCATGTTTAAATTCTGCAACACATTTTTTCACAGTGGTATAAGACGGGGCAGATTCCCCTAATGTTGTTTGCATGTCATCATGGATCTCCTTTGGTGTTAATCTTTTTTTAAACAAATATTTGATCACAGCACGTTGTTCAAATTTCTCCATTAGTGAAAATTTGTTCTACACACGTATTTATATTGTTCGTAAAATTTTATTTAAACAAGATATCAAATTGAAAATTCGCGGGCTGACAGTTGAATAATGACAGTTCAAAATGACGGCAGAAAAAATAACAAAAGTTTTTTTTTAATGGCCAGGCCGCGAACTTTTCAACCAATGAAGTAAAAAGTAATGCTGAGTGTAGGGGACTTCGCTGTTTCATACCAGGGGGGTTTCATACCAGTAGTGGTGTGAATCGCCGAATAGCGTTTTCGAATGGGTCGATTCATACCACATCGCACATAAATAAATAAATAAATAAAATCCCCAGACAATCACACCAACTACTTGGCCCCAAAGTAAGCTTGTGTAGCGAACAAAGGAGGAACCTAGAATATAAATAGGTACACATATATATAAACATCCAAACCCGGAACATTTTTTTTTCTAGTTTCGGGCGGGAATCAAACCCGCAACCACTGGCGTCTGAGGCAGATAGGTTAACCCCATCGCCAAAGTGGTCGTAAAACATACCACCGGTTCTGCAAAGACACCGAAACGTCGAGTTAAAATGTAAAATACAAATTATACGCGATTAATCCGGTTAAAAAGTAGTTTTATTTAAATTATGAATCGTGAAAATTTTAAGTTTGCTTCGAAGAAACTCCTTAATGCGACGGGACCGCTCTTTGGGCATTTTTAATGCTTAATTGTAAGTTAGTATACAAATTAGTATATAAATTATACGCAATAAATCAGGTTAAAAAATATTTTCCTGATTTACCTTTCAAGTCTATGCTGAACAATACAATTGCAGCGATTTAAATAAAAATAACTTCCCCAAGGGATTTCAAAAAAGGAATCGTTTGTCTCTACATCCTCTTCAAATGGTAAAACGAGTATTGCAATAATAAAAAGTTTATTTAAAAAAACTAACCAATGCTATGCTTGATTCTCAACTTGATCCTCTACTTCTTTGATTTCAGTCTCGGCTTTTTCAACTTCATCCAAATTTAAATCTTCTTCAAACTCTTGTTCTTTTCTTTGTACAACTGCAGGTTTTTTAAGGAACGTCTCATGTAGAGCTTTGTATAGTTTTTTTGCTTTGGTTGCACCGAATCCTGGACATTCTGCTAACCGAGTCTCGGTAGCCTTCACAATATTCTCTAATGTGCCAAAATTTGCGATAAGTGTTAAAGCGTCCGTTTTATTTACAGGCCGTATTGAAGACAATGCATTTACAATCTGAAATATTAAATAGGTTTTAATAAATAACACTACAAGATATCGTATAAATCAGAAGATATATGTAATATAATCAGGATATTTTAATATGGAGCTATACGTATCAATACCTTTAGGTTCGATTTAGAGTTTGAAGATTAAGCACACAGGAAAAGGAAGGATCTGACTTGACAAAAGCACAATTGCAAAACTATATCTTCACGCAAGCGATTATATTTGACAGCAGACGTTTTTGTGCGAGACATTCGATGATGTATTTATTAAGTTCTGCTTTTCTCTTGAAGCTTGATTAGTCAGCTTCTGTACACCTTATAAAAATAACTAGCTGTGGTGTGCTTGGGGTAATTTTTGGATGTACTGAACAGATTTTGATCGGTCTACACAAGGCTAGAGCGAAATTATTTAAGTAACATCACGATACATAACAATCAAACTACATCGCTTAAAAAGACTTAAACGTCAAATACAGCAATAACTAATAGTCAAAATGTACCCGAACGCTGCCGGATATTACAGCAAATTTACATGAGAAACCTAAGAGATGAAAAAAACGTATGAAAGCAGCACTTTTTTACCCTTTGGTGAGGATCATTCTCTATTCTCTCCATGATTTTATCAGGCGGTGTGTTCTCAAATATTTTGTAATTTTCTACAACTTTGCCAGCTTCTTCAGGACTCCATGCTAGCATTAACGTCATATCAGTAAGTAGGCATATTCGGGTGAGATTCTTCAAAACTTTATGTGGGTCTTTCATGTCAACCTAAAGAAAGGCATAATTAAATATAGTTTTGCGTTATTAAAATAATGTTGATCAACGCTATTGTGGCAAAGATTTTACTTCGATAATTTCAAAAGACACAATTCTTTTACAGATCATTGAAATGAAATGAAAATGAACGAATGAAATGTAAATAAAAAAAATATCGGATCGTATCCGAGGGTTACTTTTCCGAAATTAGTATCTTCAAACACAAAAAATATGTGCTTATTTCAAAATTTATATCTGTGTAAAATACTATTACACTTTAGTCCAATCTATACTAATATTATAAAGAGGAAACCTTTGTATTTTTGTATGTTTGTATTGAATAGGCTCAAAAACTACTGGACCTATTTCAAAATTTCTTTTACCATTACTTAGAGGGATTCTTCCGAATCCGTATAGGCTACTTTTATCCCGAATATCCCGCGGGAATCGAAATTGCGCGGGTAAAACCGCGCGCAACAGCTAGTATTTAATAGATATGGAAGTAATAATAAAATAGCATTGTGTTAAAGAGAGACTTAGATTTTTCTGTTTTAATATCTTGCACGTTTATTATAACATATCATACCTGAACTAATAACACCCGGAGATCATACTTTCTTCCCAACTCTTTTAGCCTATTATTTATATAATCTGGATTCATGTTATGATAGCGGACAGATAAAAACAAAATGCCAATCGTCCTGCCTATCTCATAATCAGGAATAATATCATCATATTCCCATGGGACACTAGTAATAAATTTCAACAACGGATTTCCACGCTGAAAAAAGATTATTTATGATGAAAAGTGATACAGTTATTTAGAATTAAATAAGGAAGCCGATTTGTGAATGTTATACCTGTTTTTGATTAACGAGAATGCAATGTGTTTTTGAAGAAGCTGGCTTAGTTTCGGCGTCTTTAGATGTACCTGCAAAATAAAAATACATTTTAGCTTAGTCATGTAATAATTTTACTAATATTATAAATGTGAAAGTTTAGATGTATGGAAATTTGTTCCTCAAACACGGCAGAACGGCTCAACGGATTTCGACGAAAGGACATGACCAAAAGCAGTCTCAAAATGTTGCACGTATGAAAACTAAATAATTATAGAAATTATTGGTTTATTTTTTACAAGCCTTTCACGTCAGGAATTTGGTATTCGCATCCGGAATTATGATTTTGAGATAAACAGTAAATTAACGATTGCTATATATACATTCCCGTATAATAAAGTCATGATTGACGTTTCGATCTTTTCATTGTTTTTATTTGAACGAGTTACGTAAGTATGAGCTTGATGAACCTTTACACAAAAACCAGACAAAAATGATATTAGACTCATAAATAGCTAAATAATTAGTAATATCATAACGTAGGTGCTGTATATGTATTTATTTTATAGTACCGTTGTGAAATTATTTATTTTTGTGTTTCGTTTCACACAGGTGCAACTGTCAAGATAGATGTCATCTTCCACTATCATCATCCATAAGCCGGCGCCTGCAGTAGCCGCTATTACTGTTTATTTGTCGATTGAGAACAGTCACCGCGATTAATCTCTCCACTTAAATAGTAATATTCCTTACGGAAATTCGTTAGTGTGTTTGTTTTAAAAAACTAAGCGTGTTTCATGTAACTTACGAAAGAACGTTTTGAATTTAATTGTTTTGTGTTGTGTTTCTGAACTCTTGAGTCTACTGTACCTAATCAATCATGTCGATGCTTGATTCTGATCAACCAATGCCGATGATAATGAGAAGCCGATGTGTCAATTGTTTACTTTTGATACCCAGAAATCACCCGGTATTCTTGTTCTAATATTAAATACACCTAATGACCACCTACATGAAAAGTCTGTTCATAGTTATGTGTTTTATACCTTTGTATACATTAGGTAGGTAACTTATTTATTTATCCTATAGATCTGGGATAAATCAAAGTTAATAAAATATGATCTCTGTCTGCCTGAAGTTGTTTTATTTCCAAGTTCCATCAACAACTGTAAGGCCATAAAAATACGATAATTATGTTTTATTTTTCAATAAGAAACTGTTCAATTAGAAACTCTTGTTTTGTTTTTACCTAACTCTGTTTTTTTGTAACTACATGAGTGATTTATGGTCATTTTATAAGTTGCGAGTAGTTACGACATAATTTCTAGGTTATCTCAGAATTTGTTGGATTACTTCAAATCTCGGGTACTTGTGTGAAAATTAACAGTTTTATTTAATAGTTTATAAAACGTAGTCTATAATAAATAAAGATTTATTGTCATTCAACTTGAGACGGATTTCCATACATCGTTGGTCATGATTCTTTGGCATAGTGATAGTATAGAGTCTGGAATAACACATAGGCTACTTTTTATCTCGATATTCCCACGGGATTTAAAATTGCGTGGGTAAAACGAAACAGCTAGTGCGATATAAAAACAAACGCCGAGGTCGGATTTTGTTGTCCCCAGGTTTTTTGCACCTTTAGGGAAAGGTTCAATTTATCTCCTTTTCACATGTCTCCGATTGTAAGTCCTCCTCCCCGAAGATAAGCATATGTAGGTATTAAGAACGGACTTTTTCGCGGGGGGGTGGTAAAATTTAAAAGCGATATAAAAGTTTATATTCTACCCAGGGATAGTTTATAGAATAGAACAAATTAGTTATAATAAAACAATTTATAAATACCTAACATTAATAACATTATCTAGCCCAAATTAAGTTTCTTAAAGAACTCGTGTTATGGATACTAGATAATTGAAATACTCAAGAAATATATAAACATACATATTGAATAAATACATATTATTTATTAGAATAAACTCAAATAAACATATAAACATCCGTGACTTGACGACTAATATCTGTGTTCATCACACAAATATCCGCCGCCGCCGGGATTCGAACCCAGGACCTCTGGCATAGAAGGCAATGTATGTTACCGCTACACCAGCCGGTCGTCTAAATTTTAATATAAAGAAAGGATAAGTCAGTGTGTGCAAGTGAAATATCCACGATCGTACAAACAAACAATTACAAATCCCAAGAAAAAACTGAGTTTCCTATCGAATTGCTTGTTTTATTTAAGACTAAGCCCGCATTTGCCCTCAATCTCGCCTGATGGAAAGTAAAGTTAAGGGCGAAGATGAAAGCCTTAATACTGATGTTCCTAAAAGTGTGGTCGCTAGCCATCCGGACCCTAACGGCATTCTGCCACAAGCGAAGATCAATCGGATTAGTCGCCTTTTACTATACGCCTATCCAGGGGCGGTAGGGCTATCTAAGCCAACCCTACATGGACAAAACGTTACTTTGTATGCTAACAGCCCGTTCACACATGATACGTTTTACTGGATACCTTTTTTGTATCGAAAATACGTATACTGAATACAGTGCCATATGTGAAGTCACCCAAACAGCTCCATACGCCATCGATGAAATTAAAACGTATCCGGTAAAACGTATCCAGTAAAACGTACCATGTGTGAACGGGGGGTTACTCCCATAAAATGCACGCAAACTTGCGCTTTCCGAGCTGTAATTGTCAGAAATTTGGAGAAGAAGACATGAAGAAAATACACAGTTACTGGCAATTACAATTTTATCGGAATAACTGAATTTGACGACATTGACTAAATCGTTAAACTTCTAGGCGCGTATTAATATAAAACATTCTCAACTCTGAATGCAATCTGGGATATTCATATGTTTAACGATACTTACGATTATCCTTTGAGCTGAGAGTGATTTATTAATACATACAGGGCGTCCCAAGGCTTTGGGACATCAAGCGAAAGTACCTTAAATATCGTAGGGAGAGTATTTTGCTGAAAGAAGACTTTATGTGATATTTTAATATAAGTAATTCTGCATTTAAAGATTTTCTAAGAATTACTTGCTTTGTCTGGGAATCGAACCAATTTAAATATGAAAAAACTCCACCCCCATTTTAGTGATGCTAATCGAAAGAATGGACAAAAATAATATTTTTTCTGACGTAATATAGTATTTTAAAAGAAAGGAACAGTGTGAAATTAATCATTTTAGTCAAATCACAAACCAAACATGAAAGTGATGAAGTCAAAAAAGTCGAAAATATCAAAAAGTCTTCTTCCAGCAAAATACCTTCATGTCCCATAGCCTTGGGACACACTGTATAGTGTCACAGCCCTCAAAGTCAGGCGAGGTACACTACTGTTGCTCAGTAGGGTGGAGCGTCAATGTATGGAGAAAAAAAAAACCATCGAATCAATTGTTATCCAATACTTGGAAAAAGATGCGTTTGCCTAAATAATACGTAAATATATTTTTATAAACTTATTTTGATATATCTTTTAGCCCCCTAACTTAGCTCAAACTGAACCTGAAGTATAAACTAAATAACATTTTACTGTTTAATAACACTGAAACACTCATTTTATAAATGCAAGTCTTAATTTAGGGAAAACATTCATACTATAACATAAAATATAAATATAAGTTCTTTGGCGCACTTTGAAATTTTTTTAATTCAAAATATAGCATAAGGGCACGCGATTTTAACTTTGCACGAGTAAATCCATCTCTGGCTTTTTCTCCAGGCACTGAAACTGAGGCTTCGCGCTTCGATGGCCATCTTAACACATCGCTCTACAGCTTGTGTGTGGCAAGGATAATCCGGCAGCTAAATCATTATTTGGGAGTTTGATACTGTTAGTTCTTCCAATTTAGTGTCACTCATGTTATTGGCATTGGCGGAGATGTAACTTGCGATTCACTCCATAGAATCATATCAGTGTAGTCACTGGCCTCAAAGTTTATTTTCGGAACTTTAAATATTCGTATTCCAGGTTTTGCATGTTTTCTTGTAGCGTCTCTCTTACGTGTGGCCGGTTTTCATATAACATAATAGGCTTTCAGGATGAGCAAAAAATGAATTCCTTTGCATAACTGGTTCTTTAATCTTTTTAATATCTAGTCTCAAACATCAAGAAAATGCAATCAATTTGTAGCCGTAGGTTGGACCTTGTTTAAACGAACTCTCTTTCTTTATACAAAACCACATAAGAGCATAAACTTTGATAGTATATTCTGTGAGTTTATTTAATTGATTTGAAGGATTAGATGTGGCTACATAATAAAGTCTCAGGATTCGGTTAGCTGTTGTTAACCATCGCGAATGAGCCAGTTTTCCTGGATTTCTGTTTGACTAAATTTCAGGATATATTTGCGGTCCGCTGGAACAATTTCCGAAGAGGCAATTCGTTTGCACGTATTTCGACAAATTAACCATTGCAGTGGTCTCCCTAACTTCAATGCTATAAAACAAATTACCACATTCTTCCAGCCAGTATTTGTAGCAGTTTCATCGCACGCTACAACCAATAATTTGTTCTAATTGATTTCGTTCTTTGTAAAAAACAAATGAATTGAATCTGTTATATCTTTTCCTGTACCACTCAACATAGTTATATCCCTGGTTCCACATTAAGGAAATGTGTTCTTTGACTACTATTATTTTATACAGGGTTAATTTTAATTAACGCATCACCTCTTGCGGGAATTTTTAAAAATCTTGATTAATAACACAAAAAATAAAAACAATAAATTTTTTGCACCTTACTCAACATTTTGTAAGAAGTACGTATTATTATTAGGAAGCAATATTTTACTGCGCAAGGTGCACGTACGCGGCACTAGGTACGCGTGCTACGCATACCTAGGCTATCAATATTTTAAAAACTATTAATTTTAAAACGTTGTAGAACAAATGTTGTTGGGATGATTTATGTGGAGAGGCTGCCTGCAAGAGGTATGAGCTTATTAAAATTAGCCCTGTATAACGTCGACCTCAATTTTGAAAAAAAAGTATCTTGTGCTTTCTTCCATCGAAATAGATGTCACAAATTTCAGATGAATACTCTTGACTTTGAACCTCATCACTCATGCATTTACTAGCTCTTCGAACTTCACTGTGATCCATAACATTTTCTGCATCATCCAATATAATCAGTCCAACATATTGCAATACTGCCGCCAACCTATCAGAGATGCCATAATGTTCACAGACTGTGGCTGAAGTAGGCAGAGAAAGCCTGTTTCTCTGATTAGGTAGTTGTGGTAAAGAAGCACTTAAATTAGGAGTTTTTGAAGAAATGGGTTGAGGTTCGATTAGCTCAGGCGTCAACCTTATTTCAGTAGAGGCAGTAGTTGAAAGAGTTGCATGTTGTACCTTCGTTAGTTTAGCTAATTTTTTTTCTAGTTATTTCCTCTCTCTGAGATCTAGACTGCCAATCACCATTTTTCACTTAAAAAGGAATTTCAAGTACTGCTACTTTCTATTCCAGCAGATGGAATAAATTTCATTAGAAATAAGCTATACCTTTGTACTTTGTTTTATTTATTGTTTAATCAATTTTATTTTTAACTTCTGTACATAAATTTTTAAATAAATTAATTAAAATAGTATTTAAAGAACCACAATGTTTGACTCACTTCTTTTTATCCTAAACTATAAGCTATGTAACTCCAGATTCATTACTTATACATGGCATAAGTCAAAACTCGATCATGGAGGATATTTAGTTATATATGTATATCTTTTATTTTTCAATATAATAAGTTTCAAGTCAAGTATTCCCTTACCTAGGCAGGTGTATTGAAATGAACTTTTATTAGGGTAAATGAAAGAATTACTTTAAATAACCTTAGGTAAGAAATATATTTCATTTGAACATATTGGA
Organism: Stenoptilia bipunctidactyla; assembly: GCA_944452665.1. Classification (NCBI taxonomy): domain Eukaryota; kingdom Metazoa; phylum Arthropoda; class Insecta; order Lepidoptera; family Pterophoridae; genus Stenoptilia; species Stenoptilia bipunctidactyla. The sequence goes on from OX101728.1 coordinate 19,064,213, forward strand.
TAACACCCAATTGAATAACATTCTTATACCAATCAGCTTCAACATTAATTTTGTGTCATCTTACTTTGCTATGATGGGCCCAGGTTTTACCTACCAAAGCACTGTTGTAAATTTAGTTGAAAAGATAATAACAGACAAATAAACATGATATCAAATCTGTTAATATAACAAAATTAACAACGGTTTTTCCACCATTTTAAGTGTTTCTATTTCACGCTTGAACTTTACCTGGCTGTACATTTGCTATTACAGGAGCCTCATCTTGTTTAAGTTTTTTGGGCGACGAAGGTTCACTAATTTCTGCTAATAAATCATCGAATCCATCTTCCAATTCCATAACTTTAAATAAATAAATTTAATACAATGATTATATTCCAATTGGTTTTAACTATGCATTAGAAAACACAAAGTTATCATAAGTTTTTGTTATGATTAAAATAAACAAACTGGTACGTAGGTAGATGGTAGGTAGACAGAAACATGTGTTTCTGACAGTGAGATGATAACTTTGCCGTTTACATATTCGTTTAAAAACCAATGTTGATGTCACTTTGGATAGTCCCAGAAGTATTGACAACGAAAAAAAAAATATTGAAGTAGATTGAAAGAATGTGTGGTTTCTGCCTGGCTGTTTCGCGCCGAACCGGTACTGCGTGTATTTAAACGTATTGATTCTTCGGCGGTGGGGGCGGCGAAGAAATAGACCAGGAGACTTTGTTTCAATAATCTGTATATTTCCTTTTAGTTATCACCAACATGTTTTAAAATAGATTTATAAAAGATACATCTTAACTGTTTGACCATTATTCGAGATGTAATTTCATAACAACAATTTATTTGTTATGACATTCTAAATACATTTCAAGATTCTTCTTAACATGTGTCAAGTGTTGCCTGCCAATGCTTATAAGTACTAAAAAGGATACAATCCCAGATACAGCCAAATTCAAACTCCAACACACCCCCTCAACACTTGCACACATGTAACACCCTGTAGTTTTACAATATACCAACATACATTAAAAATCTTTCAAACAACAACTATAATATATCTCTATCTTATCTTTAATCCTTACTCTACTCACTTCATTTAATATCAAAAAAACTTTCAACTATCATTAACACCTACTCGACCCACCAATTACAAATTCTATCTTCAAATATCAAAACCTTATTATCTTTAACATCCACTCGACCTACCAATTACAAGTTCTATCATTTTTTCAACACGCAGTTGAATTCAAAAACAATTAACCTATTAAATTCAAAATTAATTAACCTACTAACTCATCTCGACAAAAAAAAAAAAAAATTCTGCTATATAAACAAATCACAAAATATAAACTAAATTCAATAATAAACGTAAAAGTGTGATAGAAAACTTAATGCCAATCCAAAATATTTTGTAAACCTTGTTATTTTATCAAACATTCAAACTTGTTCTCGTTTCATATCAACACGTTGCTGTTGTTTGTTTAAAAATAAAACCAATGATTCATTTACTTAAATTTAAGTTTAACTATTTCCACAATATTTTCACACCCCCTTAAATGAATCATTACATTAGATTATGCACCCCCTTAAACATTGTACATACGCAACGTACATACCCCGTTAACTTTTTATTAAAATTGATAATATGAATTGATTGGACTTCTTAAGTTTACATCACGCCTTTACATAACATATCTTATGCAAATATTATACACCCCTATAAAAACTTACATACTAATTCCCCACATATTGACCGAAAAAACATTTAGCTCACTTTTGCCCGCACTTATATCTAACACTCACTCTGATACGAGTTTTCTTTGACACTTCTCAAACTTTACAGGTGGCAAACACTTTGTGAGTATATCTGCTATCTGCGAACCCGTTGGACAATATTTAACTGCTATTTTGTTTGCATCAATTTGATCTTTTAGATAGTAGTATCTCACATCTATGTGTTTACTTCTTTTATTCATGATTCCTTTCTTCATAAGCCAAATAGCTGATTGGTTGTCCACTTTCATTTCTATTTCTAATTTTTCATTTGTTATTTCAAATATGAAATCTCTGATAAACAAAAGTTCTTTGCAGCATTCTGCTGCGGCTATATATTCTGCTTCCGTACTTGATAGCGCTACTATCGGCTGCTTTCTTGAGCTCCATGCCACTGGTCCACCGTTCAGCCAAATCACGTACCCCGACGTGCTACGCCTAGTGTCTGGATCCCCCGCGAAATCTGAGTCGCAATAGCCTCGAAGCACTTTATCACCTTCACCAAAGCAAATGCCTTTATTTTTCGAACCTTTTAAAAATTTAAAAATCGTTTTTACATTATTTAAATCATTCAAATTTGGAGCACTTTGTTGACGCGAGCAATACCCTACATGAAAACTAATGTCTGGCCTCGTTTTATTTGCCAGATATAATAAAGACCCTATCATTTCCCTATAGAGTTCATGAGTCTCTGTATCTATTTTCATCTTTGGGTGTTGTTCTATCAAAATGTTTGGGGTTTTGCACTCTCTTGCTTCATTCAAGTTAAATTTCTTCAAAATTTTTTCAATATAATTTTTCTGACAAATTTTAACTCCTTCCTTCTTTTGTGTTATATCCAACCCAATATAGTTCGATACTTCTTCGCAGATTCTTAGTTCAAAACCTTTTCTTAACGTTTCCACTACATGCACCAAGTCTTCTTCTTTCTCGCCAGCTACTAATCCATCATCTACAAAAATCGCAAGAAATATCCTTCTTTCACCTTCCATTACAAAAATACATTGATCTAACTTTGATTGCTTAAAACCCATTTTTACTAAATAATCTGTAAATTTAATGTTCCACATTAAAGGAGCTTGTTTTAACCCATACAAACTCTTATTTAGTTTGCATACTTTATCCTCTTTGTTACTGTAACCTTTTGGAACCTTTAAATAAATACACTCCTTTAAATCTCCATTTAAAAATGCTGTTTTAATATCAAATTGTTTCATTTTTAATTTTTTATTTGCAACTATTGACCATAATACTCTCAAGGAATTTGTATTAACTACTGGACTATATGTTTCATCGTAATCTATTTTATATTTCTGTTGAAAACCTCTTGCGACTAGTCTTGCTTTGTATCTTCCATCTGACTTGACCGTGAAGATCCATTTGCTCGTTATTAATTTTCTTCCTTCTGCTTCTTTCTCATCCACAAAGGTCCAGGTATTATTTTCTTCTAACGATTTCATTTCTTCTTCTATTGCTTTCTTCCATTTATCTTTTTCTCTTGATTCTATTGCCTCCTCATATGTTAACATCGAAACTTCCGTATCAATATCCATAACATAATCTTTATACCTTTCTGGTAACCTTTTATCTCTTTCAGGTTGAACTCTTCTAAAATTATTTTCCACCGCTCGACTTTCCTCGTTTTCTATATTACCATTTTCATCTTCCACCTCTCGACTTTCCTCAATTTCTTCATTTCTACTTCCATTTTCTACCACTCGACTTCTATCAATTTCTTCACTATTACTTCCATTTTCTGCCACTCGACTTCCCTCAATTTCTTCACTATCAAAAAATACTTCACTTTCTTCTTGTTGTATATCCTTATCAAAATTTAAATTATTTTCAAAATTGTTTCTATTATTTCTTTCATCTTCTTCTGATTGTTCATCTTCAACCAATTGCCAGAGTCCTTTTATTTTAACCATATTATCTACATCTTCTGAATATATTCCTTGTTCTTCTTCGTTTATTCTTACATCCCTCGCTCTTATTATCTGTTTCTTGTCATCCACCCAAATTTTGTAACCGTTTCTAACATAACCGATAAGTATTCCTTTGCCGCATCTTTCATTAAGTTTTCTTAAGCCAAAATTTATTTTATAATATGCTGTAGATCCAAATCTTCTGATGTTTGATAGGTTGGGTTTTATTTTGAACCACATTTCCGCTGGTGTTAAGTTTCTGCCTTCTGTTGGACTTCTGTTGATTAGGAAACTTGCTGTTAATAGTGCTTCACCCCACAAATATTTTGGAACCTTCCCGTCGAACATTAGTGCCCTTGTCCTTTCCATCAGGGTTCTGTTCAGTCTTTCAGCTCTTCCATTCAGTTGAGGCGTGTACGGTATGGTTGCATCCAGTACTATTCCTTTAGCTTGGCACCACGCATGTAGGCTATTGCTCGAGTACTCCCCCCTATCATCACATCTTATTTTCTTAACTTTAGTATTGAAATGATTTTCCGCTAAATACACAAATGCTTTAATTTTTTCAAGGCACTCACTTTTGACGGCGATCAAGTACACGACACAAAAATGCGTAAATTCATCTAAAAAAGTAATAAAATATTTTTTGTTGTCCCAAGTGGGAACTTCAATCGGACCGCAAATGTCGGTATGAATTATTTCTAAAGGGAATTTAGCTTTCGTTCTTTTATTTGTAAACGGTTTCCTAGTCATTTTAGCTTTAGTACAGATTTCGCAAAAAATTTCTGAATATCCCCCCCCAATTTCTATGCCATTTACCAGTTTAGCCAGGCGAGACACGTCGGATACGTGACCTAGTCTCCGATGCCAGATGTTGACACTTTCTGTTAGTAGCGCTTCGTGAGTATAATTGGCCAAGAACTCAGTTTCATATAAACCCGTATTCGTTTTATAACCAATTAGAGTCGGTTTGTTTTAGAAAATTATACATACCTTGTTTCCTCTGAACAGCACGTTACCTCCATTATCCGTTATTGCGCTTACTGATATCAATTTTTTTGATATTTCTGGTACATACAGTACGTTTTTTAATTGTCCAAAGTTCGTGATAATTTTTCCCGTTCCTTCTGCTATCAAGTTTTTAGCATTAGCGCATGCGATTGGTACAGCTATTTTCTCTGAAATGTTTATAATATTTTTATTGTTGAAAAAATGTGAAGATGCACCTGAGTCAATTACTGCTTTTATTTTAATTTTCAAATCTTCTCTTACTTTATTTAAGTTGTTATTTCTACAGAATTTTTCTATGTGTCCCTTCTTATCGCATTTCCGGCATGTCTTTTCCAGAAAACAATTTTTAGTGTTATGATTGCTTTTCTTGCATATCTCGCAGCCTTGTCTACACAATCTAGCTATATGACCTGGTTGACCACAGTTGAAACATTTCCTCTCATCTGTCCTAAAAGCTTGATTATCTATTTCATTTGAGCTACTAGGTATATTTGCCATTTTCATTTCTTTCAATTTTTGCACCTTTTTAATCAAATTATAAATTGTTTTTTCATGTTTTGGAGTTATCTCCCAAATTGCCTTAAAGTAATTTAAATTTTCTGGTAAGATATTAACTACTTTATTTATTAGCATTTCTTCAGAGATGCTATTCGGTTCGGTATTGTTTATTTCTATAAACATATTTTGCAAATTGCTAATGTCTTCTAAAATGTCACTGCTAGCAATGTAGCTATAGAATTTAATAATTTTTTCATGATTTTCTTCTTTATTATCACAATTAAATATGATATCTAGTTTGTCATAAATTTCGATACTCGTTGTACAGTTTATCACATGATTTATATACTTTTCATCGATTGAATTCAAAATAATAAATTTTGCTTTTGCCTCATTGTATTCTTTTTGTCCTTTTATTAAATTTTTTGATTCCAGATACAAGTTGGTTAGTTTTTTCCAGTTTTTATAGTTTTTTGCGTCTTTTAACTTTATGTTTTCCATTATTTATTTGTAAATAAATCAAAAAGGATAATGAACTTCAAATTATTTTTCTCTGTTTGACAATCTTTTATTTTGATGGATTGTCAATAATTATAAATATTTTTTATTTCAGCAAAAATTTATATCGGCTTTTAATCATCTTTATCTTATTTCACTCTCATTTCTATAATCTAAAAAATAATGAACTCTGGCACTTATAATAAATGATAGGTACATACATATAAATCAATCCTTTTATTTTCCTTCACTCCTGGTCTCTGGGCCCATAACCTCTCGGCGGTGGGGGCGGCGAAGAAATAGACCAGGAGACTTTGTTTCAATAATCTGTATATTTCCTTTTAGTTATCACCAACATGTTTTAAAATGGATTTATAAAAGATATATCTTAACTGTTTGACCATTATTCGAGATGTAATTTCATAACAACAATTTATTTGTTATGACATTCTAAATACATTTCAAGATTCTTCTTAACATGTGTCAAGTGTTGCCTGCCAATGCTTATAAGTACTAAAAAGGATACAATCCCAGATACAGCCAAATTCAAACTCCAACATTGATAACTTGCTTAGTGCTTGTATGTACATGTATGAAGGCAGCAGATCAAATTTTTTTTAAGCTATTGCATAGCTTCTATCGCGGGCCTTGAGCGTTGGGACCGAATCCAGAAATTCCGTAACGAAAAAAACCTAACACCCCCCACTCCGACCGGTGATACACAGCGGTGATACTTTGATTTCATTACTTTACATGCGGGCTTTAGTAAACAATCAGTGCCATGTACTAGGAACTTGGGGAACTTCATATTAGATCAAACATTACTGCATTAATAAAATAAATAAATAATTATAATTGCATAAGTTGATAAAAAATGCTATGCAATAGCTTTACCGCGGCAGTCTCCGTCTTTTTTTTTGACTGGAGGAAAACGTGCAATCACGTCCCCGACCGCCCAAGGGGGAGCGGCGGGGTATGTGGGGATGTTCCGGCAGAAGGCCGGATCCACCCACTAAAAACCTCCAGGTGTACCGCATCCGCCATAAGTGAAGGATGAGTCCAGTCCAGTACCTACACAAGACCATTTCCCCACCATAGCCCTAGTAGAGTTCAGGGCCCTATTTCATAAAGCTACAATTCGTGGTAAACTGTCAATTTTTAGCGATTTTCACATGACTTTCGTTTCATAAAACTTCAATTCTATAGGTGACATACAAGCAAGTGTCAGTAAAATTTAAAATCCATTTATACCTCATTTCACACACCTTTGTTGATAACGAAACGTAACTAGAAAAGGGTATTGACAATTTCGAAACGCATGTCAATTTAAAACGACGTCTCTCATGCATATATAATAGGTACCTACCTACTCATCGTCATCTTTCCATCCATCACAATTTGTGAATCATTAAGTTCTATAACTCTATTTCACATACATAATTCCCGAAGATGTAGATGTAGATAGTTCTCGAAGATGTAGATGTCGCAATAACATAGGTATTCAACTCCTTCTGAACTTTATAAAAAGAGCAAGAAAATCCGTCTGGAGCTGCCATTGAATGAATTCGTTTTGTAGTTTTATATTGCAATTTAAAATATTGATGGCAGCCCTCGACGGATTTTCTTGCTCTTCTTATAAAGTTCATAGGGAGTTGAATACCTATGTTATTGCGACATCTACATCTTCGAGAACCGAATAGGTAAGCGTAGGGAAGTGCTATGAAAACAAATAGTATGTTGTTCATAATATGACCGACTCAGTGTGAGATCGAGTGAACTTTTAAAAAAGCTTTTCACGTTAATTATCTCTCGTCACATAAATCATTTCAGTCGGGGGATTTTAAATTATTTTATTCTTTTTCAATTACTTTTTAACCGTCGCGTCGTGGGTTTTTCAAAATTTTTATTTTGTTTTTTTTTAATCAGCGAAAGTATTAAGAGATACCCGGTCAAGGACTACAAAAAAGCGAACAGGGACCGAGAAACCCCTCAGTAACTCATCCCTCAGATGGCGCCCGCCTTAGCACCAGGGAAATTGGGGTTAATTTTTAGAGAGGTTTTCTACCTCGCAGCCCCCAAGCCCCGGCCCCTTTTCTGCCGTTAAGAGTTGGTCGACGACTCAGAAGCCAAAGCAATCCATGTCCCCTTCAGAACAATTGGTAGGCTCGATAACAGTGCCCACACAGGGGTGGGGGCGCCCTCTTCATCAGTCTCGTCTCGTCTCATAATTAAAAGAATACCAAGAGGGTTTTAGTAGCTTAGATTTGAATTAGATTCTGCTTATCTAACGCGACGTGCCGCGATTTCACCGATCCCTGACGCATTCCAGCTATAGTGAAGTCCTTGAACGGATAACCACTAGGATTTCCCCTGGTTAAAAATGCACAAACATTAGGTGGAAATACGAGATATTAAATATGAAAATGACTGTCATTCCGAGGGGTTAGGGGTGCGACTCTTCTGTAGTATTCTGTCGATAAATATAAGATGGTTCAAGTATTGAAAATCCGAGGCCTATCACACTTTACATACATAACACATGATCAATATTTATGCGCATACGAAGTCGCGGACAAAAGATCATTTTTTATATGATATATTTGTATGTCACGTTCAACAATAGTTTTGTGTTGTCTTGTCTAGCTAAGGAAGGGGCCAGCTAGAACTAAATTATGTTTCACCTAAAACTTGAGTTACGCTAACAGATAAATAAACGAAGACAGTATTAATGTAAGAAATTAACAACGTTTTTCCGTCACTAATAGCAAGAAAATGTGTGTTATTAATGCCTGAACCTGGTCTTACAGTTGCACATTAGCCTCATCTTGTTTAATTTTATTGCAAGTCGACGTCGACTGCTAATAAATCGCCGAATACGTTTTCCAAATTAACAAATAGTCAAAAAAAAATGTTTTAACGCAGTGTTTATATTCATATTGGTTTTTATTATTACAAAACACAAAGTTATCTTTAGTTTTTGTTACGATTAAATAAACCGATCGGTAGGTAGGCCTCAGAATACAGTCTGTATTCTGCATAAGAAGTAAGAAAGAAGCAAAACATTTCTGAAACATTGTTTGGAGCAAAGATTTAATTGGAGTTTATTAAATGTTAATGTCACTATTGACAGCGTCATGAACCATTGACAATGGCAACAGGCAAAATTGATTGATTATATAGATAGATAGTTTGATTGAAAGCAAATGTTTGCCGATTGCCAAGTGTAGTGGAATGGATATTTGTTTAATTAATTGCTTAAAATAAGTTACTCTTTTGTTGTTACAGCTCTGTTTAGAATTATTATTATTAGACCGTAAGGAAGTTAATTAATAACTCATCATGCCACGAATAATGATAAAAGGTGGCGTTTGGCGCAACACCGAAGTAAGCATTGATATTTTTTGGTTTACTATCTATGTATTTATCATAAAGTTTCTGATACTTACCACATATTTTACGTTTTAGGATGAAATTCTTAAAGCCGCGGTGATGAAATATGGGAAAAACCAATGGTCTCGTATTGCTTCTTTGTTGCACCGAAAATCGGCAAAGCAATGTAAGGCCCGTTGGTATGAATGGTTGGACCCAAGTATCAAAAAGACAGAATGGTCTCGAGAAGAAGATGAGAAACTTCTCCATTTGGCCAAGTTGATGCCCACTCAATGGAGAACTATTGCTCCAATCATTGGCCGTACAGCAGCTCAGTGTTTAGAGAGATATGAATATTTACTGTGAGTTAAATCATTTATATTAATTTTATTTGGTTTAGTAATAGTTCTTATAATCTCAATAACTTTACTCTCAATAACTATAATATACTCATTAATTTATTTTTATTTCTCCTCACTTTAGAGGACTGTGTTGTCTGTCATGGACACAATCTTTGTAGATCTGCAGATCTGTTATATTAAAAACTCTTAGTACAAAGAATTTAAAGCCTCACAGTTTTTTATATTCCTCAAGACATCTATAAAATACACTTATAAAAATCACTTTGGAAGCTTCTGCATGACTGACCTAGAAAAACTATTTGATATCATATAAAAAAGCATTGTCATTCACATTTCAAATTTACTTTTAAATCTGTCTGAGAATGCTATAAAACTCTATGCTCAAATTAAAAACCTTCAACATTTAGACCCTCTAAAAGGGTCTTGAAGTGTTTCCTGTCCTGTTATGGCATAGCTGAAACCCATTGAGTTAAGCTTCCGGAATAACAAACAATGGTCTAGACTGTCGTCCTCTTACTTTCTTAGAAGTTCATATGCAGTAGCCAATTTCAAAGACACTTTCAAAGCTTCCTAATAAAATATACTGTTTTGTTGAGCACTAGTATTGCTTAGTTTGTGTTCTTAGCTTTCATTAGTTACAAATAAGCACTGATACCATTTCTTGGCATTCATATATAACCTGCCATGATATCACTTCATAAAATAAGACTGTAATAATTTTGGAATGTTTGCCAATAAAAGTAATAAGTATAAGTATATCATATCTTTGTAGTAAAGTTTATTAAAATATAATGAAATATTGTGAGTGTCCTTAGTAAACAAATAGTGCTTCCTAGTGAGAACAGAGTAGTGAGAACATTGCTTCTATTCTTCTAGTTACATTGCAGACCACACTTTTGTCTTTTAAACCAAGATGGATGTCATAATGTCCATGAATATAATATGTATTGCTATTTGTATGTCATGATACAGTAAGTCACCTGTTTTTCAGGGACCAAGCTCAAAAAAAAGAGGAAGGTGAAGACATTGGAGATGATCCCCGTAAGCTGAAACCTGGTGAAATAGATCCCAATCCTGAAACCAAGCCAGCTAGACCAGATCCAAAGGATATGGATGAAGATGGTAAAGTATCTTTTTAAATTTATATTATTATTATTTGGGTTTATTTTGAAATTAATAATTTGAAATTTAAAAATTTGAAATTAACTAATCATGAAGACATTTTCATTCATAATTATATTTTACAAATTGTTTGTTTTCGAAGTACTTACTTCCAAATTTCCAGATTGTTATTTGTTGCCTAGGTAATTTTTATGCTGCGAAAAAATGCTCCGCTATCTAGCGTCAGGTAGAAATACTTTTATTTCACGGTTTTTTTCTGACAGATTTGGAACATATGAAATTTTATTAAAAGCTAGAGCCACCTAGTAAAGTATAGCTAACTTTTTTGATGATCATTTGAATAAGTTAACCTTATATTTCAACAGGTTTTTACTACTCGCTACTAGGTGACTAATGCCATTGCATGTTTGACTATGATTGGCCAAAGCCAACTGCTTACCCCTCCCGCTACCCGTCGGATTCACTTGACTCCTTAGAGAAAACTGGATAGGGCACCTCCTCTATATATTTCCTCCATGGTTTGTCCTCTGTAGTATCTGTTCAGGCTGATTTCCGCATAGGATAGAATGGCGGAGATTTCAGCCTGGAAAATCGATAGGTATAGATCCATATTGAAGCTAGCTCCATACTCTCACCCCGTGAATTCCATAGCCTACTTTGGTATCAATCTTTGAGCCGTCCGCATACCATTTATGTGTCCCAATCTTCTCTACTTGGGAATTTCACTTGATAGAATTTGGTGAATAGCATCTCCGACAGTGTGCTGTCCGAGGGCATGCTTAGTATTGTATTTCTGTAAACCTTGCCCCTGAGCTGGGCTAGGTTTGCAGAGAGTCACGTCTATTTGAGCTGCGTCGTCACCTTCAGCATTCCTCCAGCTGCCTCCTTGCGCACCGTCAGATGAAAGGGCGAAAGATCTAAAAGCGCACCCAATGCCTTTCCTGGCGTGGTAAACATCGCTCCAGTGATCATGATGTTAACCGATCTTTGAAGTTTGTTCAGCTCCATGATCATCGTCTTTTGGTAGGTCTTTTTGTGCCATACCACACACCCATAGGTGATGATTGGTCTTACGATAGCAGTATAAAGCCACATGATCATCTTGGGGTTAGACCCCATCTGGATTCTACCATTCGACTACATAGGTTTTGGATTTTTGGATTTTGGTTTTGGATTTTTGAATCACAATTTCAATGTGTTTGTTGAAGGTGAGTTTTTGGTCAAAAGTGATGCCTAGATATTTCACCTCTTTAAGCAGCAATTTGTTTGACTGAAGGCCATATAATTTTGTCTATATAAAAAATAAAAAAAGTTTGTTCATTATTAAAAACCCAAATTTAAATCATTAAATGAACTATTTACAATTTTTATAATTTATACTATGATATTTCCCCATGCCCCATGCACTATGGATGCTGAACAGTGGAACTAGTTGTATACACTCGAATCCCAATCACCTTAAATATTGTTATCCAAATTGACCCAAACCAAGAAACTCTTCTGTATCCTGTGATACATGCTCCATTGGCTTTGATATTCACAATGCTTTAATTGAATACAACACCACCAAATTCTGAGGGCAATATATTGATCAATTCGCTGATGAAAGTTTCATTCATTAATTTTTAATCATCACAACCAATACTAGCTCTACTGTGTGGTTTCTATTTATTTTATTTTATTTTTTATTTAATGATATTGTTACATTACTTTGTTATGTTATAGAGCTGGAAATGCTTTCGGAAGCTCGTGCGCGTTTGGCCAACACCCAAGGCAAGAAGGCGAAGAGAAAGGCGCGTGAGAAGCAACTTGAAGAGGCTCGGCGGTTGGCAGCTCTGCAAAAGCGCAGAGAACTCAGCGCTGCTGGCATTGGTGTGCCAATTAGGTACATTAAAGTTGTTGGTCTAACTATATAGATATTAACTCTCATATTCATAATAACGAGTAAACATTGGATTTTAAAATGTTTTCATTCTTTTACAAAATGGTGATGATACTCGTATACTTTGAGAGTATATGCCTCCATATTCTAGCAGGATTTTAACTAAAATAGGTTTATCAGGTATTTATGAATAAAGAGTTAATTTTTTCCATTAATATTTAAAAATAAGTATACATGATGGTTTATTTTAGTTTCACTTTAATGCAATAGTTGACTCGCCAGGAAACCAACTCCTATTTTAACTAGAAAAACCCAAGAATTGAGCCCTGGGACATGCCAATATATGTATTCTGCCGATTTACTTTGCAACCAATGTCAACCCACTCTATTACATACATACGATTTCATAAGGTCGAGTTTGTTGTCATCAATGCCATAATGGTGTAGTTTCTTGAGAAAAAATGTATGATGAACACAGTCAAAAGCCTTGGACATATCACAGAAAACATCAAAATCGTCATGTGTCTCCTTCCAGCAAGCCTAGCATCGATAGTAAAATACGATCTACACGGTAAAGTTTTATTTCGAACGAAACTCTGCTATAACGTAACATGCGCCCCACAATTACGCGCTAGTTCAACAATTTTATATGAACCTTAAAAAGTTGAACTTACGAGCCATTACACGCCAAGAATAAAGCCGAAGCAGGCAACGTAAGTTTTACTTATGGTTTATATGAGATATTTCCGATAACACAATTCTACTCTACAAAACAACACGGAATTCTTTTGCAATCATGTCAGTACCGGTCGATACATTAAGACACATTGTTATTAACATTGATTTTATGGATGCATAGTAGCCCCGCAGGCATCAAATACTGTTTTCTATTCATTTATATCTTGCATCAACTCCACAGACGCAAAAAGAAGCGTGGTGTTGACTATAATTCGGAAGTTCCGTTCGAAAAGCGCCCGGCTGCTGGTTTCTACGACACGTCTACGGAGGTCGTTGACCCGATGGCTCCGGACTTCTCGCGACTAAGGCAGCAGCATCTGGATGGTGAATTACATTCTGAGAAAGAAGAGGTTTGTATGATTTCGTTAAATGTAACGTTTATTTACTAACCAAAATTGCTTAAATAACCCCAATCCCCCTGGATAAGGCGACTAATACGAGCGACCTCCGCTTATATGAATTCTGCTGCCAAATGTCACCACACCCTCTGTGATGAGTTCCGATCATGTTTTATGACGAGACAGTCCCTTTCTCAACCATGATCATCTTCGACCTGATTTTCAGTAAACATTGAGATGGAGGTAAAACTCGGGCAGGTTAAAAAAGGCATATTTGGTTAATTGCCTCGACCGTAGCACTCGTAGAGCATAGATTCATGATGGAGTAAGCAACTTTACTCCAGTCTACTTCATTGATTAATGTTTAAAGGCTTTAAATTGCAGTTTATTATTATGCTATTCTCTTTTAATTTTCCTAATCTTCACTTTAATTTCTATACTTTTTAACTATACAAAATCTATCTTCTCAACAGAGAGATCGTCGCAAAGACAAGAACAAATTAAAGCAGCGCAAAGAAAACGACGTCCCGCAAGCGATGCTGCTCGGTGACCAGCCCGCCAGGAAACGCAGCAAGCTGGTGTTGCCAGAGCCCCAGGTCACCGACCAGGTAATGCAATCATTTATTTTCTGATGTGTAAGCAAAGTTTTTAACCTATTTTTATCGCAATTAATAATATTGTAATACGACCTCTCGGTACTTTATGTGAATCATTTATTTATCTTTTTTTAGGTTTATTTTCATTTAAAGAATTTGAATCATGGTCGTTAAGTAAAATAAGAAGCGCTTAATTACAAACGACACATCTTTATTAATTAAAATATGGACAGTTTAAAATATGTTATTATTATTTATTTCAATACATTTGCTCTCTGAGGCGGTTAATAATGGTACGGGCCAAAGCCAAGTACTAGTAAACACAGGAACTTTCGGGCTATGCTACAAGTATTAAGAATAACTCCTTTTTGCAGAAGGTAGACTACGAAAGTGTTTATGTTAAGGATGTCGAGATTAAGGAGTGTGCAGTGTGTTAGGGATGACACCTGTTGAAGACATAATAATTGGGACCGTTCTGACTGTATTAACCTGCCATTGAGTTTTTATTTCAATCGTTAAATCGGTATATTTTGTAAGTTTTTCAGAATGCGTGGCCAGGAGGTTGTATGTATTGCAAATGGATATATCGATGAGAAATACATTTTTATTTAATTTGTCTAGTACTGTGATATCAGGTCTATTGTAGTGAATGGTTTTGTCGGTGATAATTGTTCTATCCCAATAAATTCTGCATTTGCTATTTACTAAGACTATTTGAGGCTTATATTTATAGTAAGGATGTTTCTCTGTGACAAACTTATACTGGTATGCTAAATTTTGACGGAAAATTGCAGCAACTTGGTCGTGCCGATGTTTGTAGTCCGTTTGTGCTATGGCTCGGCAAGCGCCAGTAATGTGCTGTATTGTCTCTGGAGCACTCCTACAGTGTCTGCAACTGTCCATCGCGCGATTAGGTGTTCGAATGATATGTTTTTGGTAATTGCGGGTATCAATGACCTGATCCTGAATGGCAAGCGTAAAAGCTTCAGTCTCCGGAAACAGTTCACCGCGTGCCAGCCAAGCGTTCAATGCATCCTTATCGACATGGGGCTGCTGCAGGTCGCTGTAGGGACTTTTGCTTTCATTCTGCAACATTATCTTTACTGTCAAAAATTCTTTCGTTTTTCTGGATGTTCGGATCACGTAAATTTAATGGTGAAAGGCGTTTGTCTTTTTGAACTACGCTGTGTTGCAGATGAGATTGTTTGGACCGGTCATAAAAATATTTACGTAGTGATTTAATTAGACTATTGTGAAGATTTAAAATGTCTATAATCAGCGGTATTATATTATGAGGGTATTATAAGGGTATCCTTGTTTCCTTATACAAGTTCGCGGATGGTGTTTGCGATGAGCAGTGAGAGAGGTGTTTACCGTACGCTGCAGATTCGTTAGTTCGGTTTGAGACCAGTTTATGATACCAAAGGAGTATGTTAAGATCGGAATGGCAAAGGTATTAATAGCTTTGATTAAGTTGCGAGACTGGAGTTGGGAAGAGTGCATTAAATCTCTGTTTGAATCTTTTCTTTAGTTCTATTTTAGTTTTACGCTGTTCAATTTGTCGATTTTGTTGAAATCCTAGATATTTGTATGTAGTGTATTGGTCTAATGATTCAATAGCCTTATTATTAAACTTTATTGCACAAATAATTGAAGTACAATTGGCGGACTTAATGCCATTCGGCATTTTCTACCAGTCAATCACCACAAAAACAGAGAAGGAAAATAAGTAGTGCAGATTATAATGAAAACTATTATAATCTGCATTAAGATACTTTTTCACTTTTCAGAACAATTTATTTATTTATTTTTTTAACAATGTTAAAAGATGTTAAAAACTCTTAAACGTAAAAGGGTAACTCACTAAAATCTTATACTTACGAGACATTTTAAATGCATTAGCTCTTTCCATAGAACCACATGAATAAAATCATGACTATTACCATACATGCTACCTTTTAATCAATGATATACTTTTTGCGTAATTATAAAATACGGTGTCAAAAAGTTATGAAATACCACAGTATAAAGATTTTGTATATGGACCAAGGTGCCGTATTTTTCCCGCAACCAGTTACGCTTTCATAGTGAACATGATGACTAAGATGGTACACGTCCATCCGTGAGAAACCATTTCACTAGACACTAACAGCCCGTTCACATATGGTCCCTGTTTTACCGGATACGTATTTTTTCGAACGTAACAAGCCCGTGTTCACACATGATACGTTTTACTGGATACCTTTTTTATCGTAATACGTATACTGAATACTGTACCATATGTGAAGTCGCCCATACAACTCCATGCGCCATCGATGAAAAAAAAACGTATCCGGTAAAACGTATCCAGTAAAGCGGACCATGTGTGAACAGGCTGTTACGTTGAACGTAATACTGTGCGTGTGTGTGAACAAAGCATATTTTTTGACGTATCCGGTAAAACGTGTACCGTAAATACGGAGACTATGTGTGAACCGGCTTTTATAACTAGCAGGACTATAAGAGTCAGGAATTTGAAGTAAATCTTTTGACTTCTTTCACAGGAGCTACAACAAGTAGTAAAGTTAGGTCGCGCGGCAGAAAATGCGCGGGAAAACGCGGGCGATGGCGCCGACTCGCTGCTTACAGACTACGCCTTGCCCGCGCCCGCGCCTACCGCCCCCACCCCGGCGCCGCAAGACAGGTCATTATATAATAATAATAATAATAATTGCTTTATTTGCTAACATTTTTCCATTCAAGTTACATTTTATACTTACTTACTAATAAATGGGTACAACATGAAACTTAATGTACAACAAAATTAATGTGCTCTAGCTCCCACACTAGGATAACCTGTGTCGTGGGTAGCTAGTTTTATCTGTGTTCCTGTTTGTAGTTAAATGAAAGTGTACGTATGAGTGTAAAGGTATTCAAAGTAGGTAATGTATAATTGTGATGTGTATTATTTATAAGATATTATAATGCTCTCTGTTTCGTCGTAATTTTGAGTAAGTAACCATTTTTTTTATGACACGCAGTAAAATTTAGTTTTTGATACAATGTTAGATAGGGCCCCATGTATAGAAATTATCTTTTCACAAACTCAGTCCTTATGGATTTAATTTCAAATTTATATTGTTATATTGTATATACCCTTTTTATTGATATTTAATATATATTTTATTGTTATAAGTACCTAGGTTATACAATATAACCTAGGTACTTATAACAATATAAGTCTAGGTAACTGGCGATCATGTATGAAAAGATTAATGAACGTGGAGGAAACGAAAGAGGTATGTCTGGATCGTAGCTAATGGCGTTCCCTTCTCTGTCTACCCCAAAGGGAGATAGGCGCGAGGTTGTGTATGTATGAATAAATATTTCTTATGTTCGTCAAGTTATCTAGTCCAAATTTCGTTTCTTAAAAGAACTTGTCCTATTGATACTAGCTAATGGATAAATATTAGTGCTTGAGAAATATAGAACGTTATTTTTTGTTTATGTGAAACCAAACACAAGGAGGTAAATATATTCGTTCAAAAGAGTCGGTATAAAAAATATAATATTAACCCTATATTTCGTTTTAACAAAGAATAACGTTGTATAAATTAATACAGTTTCATGAATACTTATACTATTGATACTTGCAAGGAGATAGCTAAAAATACACAAAGTAATTATCTTAATAAGAACCTACAGTTTCCGACCGAATCTGATTCTGTTCTAAAAACGAATTTAAACTTAAATTTGAAACAGTGCTTATTTTTATAATGCAATCACTTGTCCACATTCCAGGGTCCTCATAGAAGCTCAGAACATAATGGCTCTGACCCACGTAGACACTCCACTCAAGGGTGGTCTGAACACTCCGCTGCATGAACCGGATTTCTCCGGAGCACTGCCCAAGTCACAAAGCGCTGCGACGCCCAACACTGTCCTGGTTACACCTTTTAGGTAAGCCTGTGTTTTTAAAGGCATGTATTCAAATCACAAAGCAGATACATAGTAGAGCTGCTGTAAGCAAAGTTGCACAGCTTCAATTTGGGTTGTCCTGACGTCACAGCCTTTAGTTCAAGCTATTCCTCGCTAGAGGCACTGGCGTCAGTTCGTCGCTGACTTCTGTGAAGTATGTACACGCGTAGATATTTAAAAAAAATTAAATCCTCCATTGTTTCTCTATGTAAAATTTAGTTTTCTATACTTTTATAATGGAATTACATTGACAATCCAAATAAAATTAACTTACCACGATGATAATTTCATTCATAATTATTTTTTACAAATTGAATTGTTTTCCAATTATTTGTGTCCAAAATTCCAGATTGTTATTTGTTGCCTAGGTGATTTTTATGCCGCGAAAAAAGGTTGCACTATCTAGCGTCAAGTAGAAATACTTTTATTTCGCGGTTTTTTCTGACAGATTTGGAACGTATGAAATTTCGTTAAAAAACTAGAGCCACCTAGTAAAGTATAGCTGAACTTTTTTGATGATCATGTGAATATTTTAACCTTATGTTTCAACCGGTTTTTACTACTCGCTACTAGGTGACTAATGCCATCGCCTGTTTGGCTATGATTGGCCATAACCCACCGCTTACCCCTCCCGCACCCCGCACGTAAGCTTCACTTGAGTCCCTAGAAAAAACTAGATAGGGCAGCTCCTCTATATATTTCCTCCGTGATTCAAATGATAATAATAATTAAAACTCTTTACTGTCATTAATGTAGTTTTGTCATACAACGAAAAGTAACTAAAAATTAACAAATTGTTTTAATTGCAAAAACTACTACAAAAAATGTAAGTAGCCATCAATTTTAATGATTAAGCCTCTTTCTTTTAGACAAAAATAAATTTAATCAAACAAAATTATGCTGAAAATATACATAGTCGTAACTGGTCAACCTATAAGTTAGCCCTTAAAGTGTCTGTATGATGCTGAGTTTTTATCGATTTATTTTGTTTTATCGATTTTAACATCGATAAAACAAAAGCCTTGCATAATAATATGTCAAGCACGTGATCCTTGGAGCCGGATAGACGAACTAAAACATAAGTTTCACAAATTCATAATAAAAATAGTGTGATGCTAAATTATTTTATAACTTTGTAGGTCATCTCGAAGCGAGGCGTCAACGCCGGGAAGTTTCAACACACCCGCCCATGGTGGACAGACTGCTCTTCGAGTAAGTAAACATTGCGATATTTGAATAAAGACTTTATGATTCATAAAATAAGATACATATTCAGAGTGATCTATATTTACTATCAAAACTGTTAATAATCACTTATGGAATATAGCGGTAGATAATGTAATTAACGCGAAGCTAACATCAGAACGACGAATCGGGAGAGCTTTGTGTCACGTGACAAAAGTAATGATAAAAATATTTAAATTATGAATACTGATGACAATAATAAATGCTTTGTTTTTTAAACCATTAAAAAGCTCATAGACAAGGCTACTTAGTTATAGTAGTTTTTAAATGAATATTGCAACCCGACAGACACCGGGGCTCCGGGACAACCTGAACATCAACCCTGAAGATGGAATGACCAGTGTAGAGTCCACTCCGCAACAACTACATCAGATGCAGAAACAGGTAAATAACTTCACTAAATATTACTTGCAACTTTAAAAAAATAATACTGAAGTACACTTTACTTATTGGCAGTAAATTTAGATGTATTTTGATAAATTAAATTTGCTTGGAGTAAAAATTAAAGTAAAATAAGCTGAGGTAAAACATTGATTGACAATAGTTTTTTTTTGTGTATTGTTTAATGAGATGAGGAGAAAGATTAAACTTGTCTTTCTTTTAATACTTTAAATTTACTTTTCACTTCTGGTACAGGTTACTAACGGCCTATAGCCATTTTACATATTTAAACATTGAATGAATAATAATAGTAAAGTAATTTAGCAAACAATAAAACTCCTAGTACCAACAAAACAAGTCAAAACATAATATTATGATATCAATCTATACATATAATAAAATGGTAGGAAAGTCAAAACTGTACATTGAATATTTTTTTAAAAGAATACTTGGGGTATGATCTACAATCGAAACAGAAACAAAAAATATAGTTTTTGAATTTTTGTCTGTTTGTCTTTCCGGGATAAACTCAAAAAGTACTGCATGGATTTACTTCAAATTTGGCATGAAGATAGTTAAGAAGTCGGGTCAACATATAGGCTACATATTATCACGCTAGCAATGTTATAATAGTAGGTGCGTTTGGTGCTGCATAGCGTTCACGCAGACGACGTCGCGGGCAGCAGCTAGTATCTTATAAATGACAAAATTTATTTTAATTTATACACATCGAATTCAAAAGTTATTTCAATATTCATTGATTTCGTGAAATAAATGTAATGTTTGTTCCAACCACAAAACATCCGCAGTTAAAAGCGTCTGTCCGTACGGCGCTACAATCCCTGCCGGCGCCGCGCAACGACTACGAGATCGTGGTGCCCTCGCAGGACGACTCGCCGCTGGAGGCCAGCACCGCCGCGGCCGTGGAGGACCAGGCCGACGTGGAGGCCCGGGCGCTGCGGGACCAGGACGCCGCCAGTAAGCCTCTTTTTAAATAATAAATAAATAAATAAATAAAATCCCCAGACAGTCACACCAACTACATGGCCCCAAAGTAAGCATAGCTTGTGTTATGGGATACCATATAGCGAACTAGGGGGGAACCTAGAATATAAATACATAAATAGATAAACACCCAGACACGGAACAATATTTTTTTCTGGTTCCGTGCGGGGATCGAACCCGCAACCACTGGCGTCTGAGGCAGATAGGTTTACCCCAACGCCATAGTGGTTGTGGACCGTATTTTAGCCGTGTAGCCGTTAACTGTCAAAGATAACGGAAGCTTATTCTAAGATTAACTTGCTTCACTATTATAGCAATTATCTAATTAAGCAGCATATTGAAACAAAAACAAACCATTTTACTTTAATACTCACATGATACAGTGAATATACTTTTGTAAACTGGACTGGGAGCGAAAGAAAAATATAGAATGTGCCGACTGCTTCTCTTCCCGGGCAAACTGTAAAAGGCAGTTAAGGGGCAGAGGTTATAAAGGTGTTTTTGTGGGCGATAGGCTGACCCCCTGTCACTACAATAGTCTGTCTCCATCTTCACAATACCTCCAAATTTGTCACACGTGACATCAGGTAGTCTTATAACCTCTGGTGTTCCCATAAGGGATACAGGCGTGACGTTATGTATGTATGTAGTTTTGTAAACTCATTTGAGAAAACAGTGAATAATTCAATGGCATCTGCTCATCCCAACAATATGGCCCTCCCGTCCCGGGATAATCGTGAAGTAAAAGGCGACTAATCCGAGTGACCTCTGCTTCATGGTAGAATCCTTTACGCTGCTGTCGGATAAGTCCGACAAATATTTCCGAGTTCATTACGCCAAGGTCGTACATTTACGACTTAAAAACCACTATTCGTTTCATATGCTTTTTTTATTTAATAACGCTGTATTATATTTAAAAAATATTAACATTAGATAAATGATTAATCAAGAAATCATTTACAATTGATTACACTTAACTGACTTAATTAGAAAACCTAAAAATTATGTCTGAAGTTAGATAAATAACTGATATTTTTTCTTAAAAAATTGCATTGATGTCCAGCGCCGTTGTCGGAATAATCCGACTATAGGGACATAAGCGAAGATTTACTGATACGAAAATCCACTGAAGTAAAATATATTTTATTTATACTGACTATTTTTATAAGAACAAATTAAGCAATTGTTACTGTAGAAATAAATATGTTAAAGGATATGTTTCTGTTTCTTTGTATCTGGGACTAGAATGCGAGCACAAGGATATATTGAAGAGAATAAGTATAAAAACAAATAGTAATCACTTAATTTCAGATAGACATCGTATTAAAAAAGCACAAGATTTATTAAAAATCGCTTCTCCCTACATATATATTCCATTCCTACTTACTTCAAGTGACAGATTTGTACCAAATGACAAGACAGAGGACATGACAATGACAGTTTTGACAATAATAAGAGTATAAAAAATGGCGAAATGTAGAGACGACCTAGCATGATGGTTGCCATTTACATTAAACTTTAACATTTTTGTGCGCATTAATTTATTTAATTAAGCATGTTGTAGTTTTTCGATATTTTTATCGATACCAGCATAATTTTAGCTACGTTGTGGTCTAGTGTTTATTAAATATTCCAATTTGGAAACATTACCTTTCTTTGAAAATAAGTTTTAAAATGTCAGTGACCTAGTTGATGATTCCCATCCCTAGCGTGCATGTTTAGAAACAAATTTTGCTAGTACACGTCGCGCCACGGTCGGAAAAAGGCGACCACTTCTGACGTCATAAACGAGTGTCGCCTTGTGGAATTTTTCAGTAGTGTTGTGCTTACGCGTAAAGTTATTATGTTCGTGTTATCGATAAATCTGATTAAACTACATTATAAGATGTAAACTGTATCACAGTATTGAGTCATAAAAATATTCATCTCTGGCCTAATATACTGTGCGGAAATCAATAAATCTTTCAAAATCTTTAAACAAAACAATCTTTGGTTACCGAAAAACATACTATTAGAAATTTATTATCAAACTTACTCTTTCTATCTATTTTTCTGTTACCTCTTCAAGCTTAAAGAGCTGAAACCATTAAGATTAAATTTGAAGCGTGCGAAGCTGGGACGGCTATATCGATCTACCATTGAACATCCCTATTTGTTGTAGGTATTCATTTTTTGATTTACTGAGCGCTGGGGGCACGACGACTGATATGAAGTCTGGCGGGTAAAGGGTTAAGGTTTACCTAGTTAGCGACTACCCTAGCGTATTGTAAAGTTTGCCGCCAAATGTAGTCACGACTAATAAAACATCGTATTCGGTTGTAATAAGGTTTAAAGTCCAATGAAAATGTATAAATATCATTAGACGTTGTAAAGCATCCCCGATGATGTGCTTCAGCAATGTATTATGAAGAGCCAGTATTCCTAAGCCCTCGTACTGCTATTTTCGGCTTCATTTGCACAGGTCGAGGCCATACGTGGCGTTAGTCATCTATGCAAAAAATAGACTGTATAAATTGCTTAAAATATGCTAAATAAATCCCTTCCATGCTGGACTGGAAGTGAAAGAAAAACATAGAATGTGCCAGCTGCTTCTCTTCCTGGGCATACTGTAAAAGTCAGTTAAGGGACGGAGGTTTTATTTACGTTTTTGTAGGCGATAGGCTGACCCCCTATCACTGCAAGTCTCTCTCCATCATTTTAATACCTCCAAATTTGTGAAACGTGACATCATATGGTTTTATAGCCTCTGGTGTTCTGCCTACCCCATTAGGGATACAGGCGTGACGTTATGTATGTATGTAAATCCCAGTTTGTGGCGAATTTATGAACATTTTTTTCTTATCAAATAATAAATTCAAATGTTAATAACCACTTTAATTAAAAACCTCATACCAAGACTGTATCCACAGGACAAGCCGCCCTCGCCCTGCGTTCAACGGCCGTGCAGCGGAACTTGACGCGTCCAGCGGAAGTCAACAACTTAGTACTGCGCGCCGCTCCCAACATGACAGCGCTGCATCAAGCGGAGGAAGCGCTTAAAGCGGAGATCGTTACTATGCTGCATTATGACGCAGCTCATACGCCGCCGCCGGGTATGATTTTTTATATTAGATAATCTAATAATGCATTATCTAAGAGAGCTAACATAGTCACTGAAAGAAAATAAACAAAACGTGTGGCACTCGGAGACTGCCGTGGTAAAGCTATTGCATAGCATTTTTTATCAACTTATGCAATTATAATCTGTGCCGGTCGGAGTGGGGGGGTGTTAGGTTTTTTTCGTAACGGAATTTCTGGATTCGGTCCCCACGCTCAAGGCCCGCGATAGAAGCTATGCAATAGCTTAAAAGCGACTTATTAAAATTGAAAATGATAAATCTTTGATTTACATAATGATGGCTAACTTTATGTTCACGTGTTATCTTAAAGAACAAATTTTTACGCAACTCGTGTTGTTGCCTTAGACAGGGTACACATTGAGCGAGAACTAGAAGTTCTATTGATGCATACACATGCAAGCGCGCGCGTGCCCATTTCTCCGAACGATCGTGCGTTTTGCGGTCGTCAGCATGTTGTGCATTTAAACGCGCGCTTTCATGTATTGTAGACTCACTTCAGCTGAAATTGGAGATCGAACATTTCGATTCCTACTGATTTATTTATTGACGAAATGAAATAGCGATCATCTATTTAGGATATAAAAAGTGATGATTATAAAAGTACCGTGTTGTAAAAACGAAAACGGTAGAAATTATTGGCAAATCTTCAGATCTGAAGATTTGCGAAATAAGTCTATAAGAAAGGAAAAATATATTTTTTAATACAGTTGCTCAAAAAGTGGCGTATTGCAGGGACGTATAGCGTTCGGAAAGTGGGCTTTTACGCACTCGTGCTTTTTCTTTCCCAACTGTCAAAATAATGTCTATTAAAAAGAAAAAAACCAACCACGAAGTTTTTACTAAAAAAAATCATAGAAGTTTTAAAGATTCATGCAAATATTTCTGAAAAGAAGCTACTAATTTGTTTCAATATCAGATTTAATGATTTGATTCAATGTGTTAGGTTAGGTTTCATCTCATTACATTTAATTTTCATTACATATTAATAAAAAAAATCTACTAAAGACTTGGCTGTATGGGCATAGTTCCCTTGCCTACCCAGACAGAATGTGTGAAGAAAACAAAAAAATCTTTGCTTATATTCTTTTACGGTTGGCGCCATTTTGTTTATTGTTGAGTTTGTTGTGTTTTTATTATTTTATTAAATTGCTTCATTTTTTCGCAACTGTATTAAAAATAGTCGTTCAGTACACGTGCGGAACCGTCATTGCAACTCGTTCCGACTGTCAACCCTCGCCTTCGGCTGCGCCTCGGCTCGGGTAAACATTTGTCGGAACTCTTTGCAATGACAGGCTTTCCGCACTTGTAATGAAATATACTATTATGAGTAATTGTTAATTATTTTTTTTACAACAATTTCTTTATATCTGTCGTCGTCTTTTAAAGCGCCGATAGAGGAGCCACACACAAGTAATCTCTTCGACGTCCATCTTCAATCTGAGCCAATGCACACCCTACTAAGGCTGCAAACTGGACGGCAGCGACAGCGACGCGGGGAATCTGGGCCGGTTTCGACGCCAGCGGGCGTGAAAGCGATTTGTCGCGATGCAATATAAACTCAACACTTTCTGTGTCGCGGAAATTGTTGCCCGCATCACTACCCGCGCCGCTGTCGCTGTCGCTGCCGTCCAGTTTGCAGCCTAAAGCTAGCCAAACGCCGCCCAACGCAGCGCCGATCGCCCAATATGTACCCGTTCTTATTCCTATTTAATAACTAAATTTCATCACAGTAACTTAAAACTATCAGAATTATAAATGAGGTCTTTAAATAGTACAAGTTTTATTGAACGCACTATTCATAGAAAGCTGTAGAACTTAATAACACCAACTTTAGACATTTAATATTATAATTACTTACTTTATTTTTCAAACACCTGCAGGCGTAGACAAAAAACGCCTGATCCAACAACAAGCGCAGCACCTGGCCTACTTAGAGCAGCATCCCTACGAAGACTTCACTCAGGAAGAACTCGCAGACGCCAAGAAACTGTTGCTGAAAGAGATGGACGTGGTCAAAGCGGGGATGGGCCATGGAGAGCTTAGCAGTGATGCGTATACGCAAGTCTGGGAGGAGTGCTTGGCTCAGGTACGGTCAAGAAGTTTTATTTGAAACCTGTTGAAATAATCTTTGGACTTAAAAACGCAATTTATTTTATCTAGTCTTATGTAGTAAACCACTGTACAGTTTTTTATTCTAGTACACTAATCTTACAGATACACAAATAATGATACTAGCATACTGTAGTAATTTATGTGTAGTGCAAAAGGTCTAATATTGGTTTTATTGTGTTTTTTGTTGTTTACATTATTAAGAAGTGGAACCTGAGAACACATTTTACTTATGGACTTGTTGTCCAATAAAGAAAAAAATTGCAATATAAAACTTAGTCATAACATTTGTCAAATTATATTACAATTACAAATTCACTGATTCTCATTCAGTTCTATAACGCCTAGTAAATTGCTACGAAAATTATGTAGTGCCTAAACAAATTTATTTGAATCACATTGAATCGCCTTGATCAACCACGATCTTGGTTATTTTTGATTTAAAGAACCGCGTGAATCTGCTAGTGTATTCTAAAATATTTTAAATAACATTAATTTGTTTTCAATATATTTACTTAATTGTGAAAACTTAGACCGTACAAAACTTGCTTGATTTTTCAACTTCGCAGGTACTTTTCTTGCCCGGTCAAAACCGGTACACAAGAGCGAACCTGGCGAGTAAGAAAGACAGACTCGAGTCCGCCGAAAAACGCCTAGAACAGAATAGGAACCACATGGCCAAGGAAGCTAAGAAGTGCTCCAAGATGGAGAAAAAGCTGAGAGTTCTAACAGGTCAGTTAAAAAGAAACATATTTTAAAGCTTGTCCAACTTGAAACTGTTTTCTATTGAACTGTCATAATGTAGATTTTATATTGAATTTTTAATATGACTTTACGAGGTAGAAATCTCCAACATTGTTGTGTTTTAAATATTTATAAGATTGTGGGCTTAGATTTCATATTGAAATCCACTGTTAATCACCATACGCAGCAGTAATTGTTTTCATGTTAAGGGAAGATAGGATTTCTATGTTGAGTATAAATTGTCAATCCAAAAGTATTTCATACAAAAATGGATTCAATCTAAGATCGACAATAGAGTTATATTGAAATCCAGCTTAAGATGTTATATGGTGTGTCTATGTAATAGGTTGGGGAAAAAGTCTTTTCGCATTATAGTATGTATGAACTTGTAATTAAATCTCTTTGGCTATAGTTTTTGTATGTGGCTGGTTTTGGTATCATTGAAAGTTAAAATTTTAAAGAACATAATTCCAAATTCAAATTAGGAAAATGTGTGATTTTCATTTGTTTTTCGTACTGTCAAGATGAGTGAATCTAATGAAGAAATTCGATACATTTTAAAATTTTACTACAAAAAAGGTAAAAATGCAACGCAAGCCGCGAAAAAAATTTGCGATGTTTATGGACCTAGTGCAGTGTCTGTGAGACTAGCACAAATTTGGTTTAAGCGTTTTCAATCCGGAAATTTTGATTTCAAAGATGCACCTCGCTCCGGTGGCCCTATTACGGATAAAATGGATGCCATTTTTGAAAAAGTGGTGCAAGATCGACATATCAGTAGTTACGACGTAGCTGAAGAACTGGGAATTGACCACAAAACAGTTTTGGCGCATTTGAAAAAAGCTGGGTACACAAAAAAGCTCGATATTTGGGTACCTCACGAGCTCACTGAAAGAAACCTAATGAACCGTGTACTCATTTGTGATTCTTTATTACGACGTAACGAAACCGAATCATTTTTGAAGAAGCTGATAACTGGTGATGAAAAGTGGATCACGTACGACAAGAACGTGCGAAAAAGGTCGTGGTCAAAGGCCAGTCAGGCTTCACAGACTGTGGCGAAACCCAGGTTAACTCGCAATAAGGTGATGTTGTGTGTGTGGTGGGATTGGAAGGGCATTATTCATTATGAGCTGTTGCCACCAAGCAGGACTATCGATTCTGAACTCTACTGCGAACAACTTATGAGATTAAAACAAGAAGTTGAGAGAAAGCGGCCGGAATTGATCAACAGAAGGGGTGTGGTGTTTCATCATGATAACGCATGACCTCTCACATCTATAGCCACCCAGCAAAAATAAAGAGAGTTTCGCTGGGAGGTGTTAATGCATCCGCCGTATATTTCTGACCTTGCACCTTCAGATTTCCACCTGTTTCGGTCTCTTCAGAATTCTTTTGGCAGTGTTAGGTTAAAATCACGAGACGACTGCCAAATCCACTTGTCGCGGTATTTTGATGAGAGGTCCCAAAATTTTTATAGCAATGGGATCATGTCCCTACCTACAAGATGGCAAAAGGTTATCGAACAAAGTAGTACATACATACTTTAGTTAAATGTCAATAAACTATATTAAAAAATGTTTTGAATTTTCTTAAAAAATGCGAAGGAACTTTTTTCCCAACCCAATATATTCGTATTGTATGACGTTATATCTGCGTCGTAACGTGGTATTATAAATGTTAGCCTAACATAAGGTTCGCTCTGTTTTCAGGTGGTTACCAAAGCAGAGCCGCTGCGCTCATCAAACAATTCCAAGAGTTGCAAGACCAAATAGAACAAGCCAATCTAGAGCTCTCTACCTTCAAATTCTTAGCAGAACAAGAAAAGGCGGCCATTCCGCGTAGGATAGAGGTATGTTCAGTTTGTTATTTGTACTATAAGAATGAGGTTATGAGATATATCGTGATTCATAAAATCGTTACTAGTACCACGCTATTCTCTCATTTTTAATTAGACTTTACACCACTCGGCTTTCTTCATCATTAATTTATTTATGTTTTCTCCATTTGAATATTTTTTATAACACTTATAATTTTGTGAATATTAAGATTTATTTTTAATTAAATATCTTTTATTAACTATTTTTACAGTACCATCGTCACAGGTTCAGTTTATTTTTGCTGAGTTCCGAAACACTAGTATCCTAGTTCTTATCCTGAAGTTACTAGCGTGTGAGATTTCGTGTGTAAGGCGTAACGTGTGCTAAAAGCATCCAAAATTTCATTTACTTTAAAGATACTCCTTTTATTTTCAGTCACTCACCGAGGACGTCAATCGGCAAACGGAGAGAGAGAAACAATTACAGAAACGTTATTCCGACCTACAAGCAGAGTTAGAACAGTTACATCTATCTAAAGGAAAACCTCCCACAGAAACAGTCGAAGTTAGAAGTGCTACTGAATAGTCAAAATGTTATATAGTTATATAGAAGTTAATGACATTACAATTTGTGAGTTTGTAACAGATATGTGAACGCAGCAATAAGTTTAGTGCAAGTGTATAATATAAAAATGTCTTTTACAAATAGTATGGATACTTTATTGTTTAATGCCTAACAGAAGTCCCTGAAATCACAACTGACGTATAATATATTACTTTATAGATATTCAGAATATTCCAACCAAACAATGCAGAATGGATAATAAAAAAAAGGTTTAAACATATAACTTTTTATTTCTTTTTTCCCACACTCAGCTTAACCATGATTACAATGGAACATACAAATATTAATTAAGAAACATCTACACAGATAATCAACATTTGCTATTGACGACTTAAGTATTATAAATAAGAACTAAAAACATAACATATTAAATACAACTTTTATATCACAGTCAGAGCCAGTCCCGCTGGTCATAATAAATACAAAGATCATAGTAATTACATCAAAATAGCACTTTCAATAATATCATATCCTTAAAATACTAACTGCTGTCTTCGGAATCACTATGAATCAGTCTACGAAGTTTCTTGGTCTTCCGTCTTACAACTGGACTTTCCTCATTATCCTGAACTTCACAAGTACGGGGTTTCTTTTTAGAATTCCGTTTCTTCTCTAACACGATCTCTGCCAACTCAAGTTCGGACATATCATCTGCTTGCGTTAGTCCAATGTGTGAATCTACACAAAAGCTGTCCTGAAAAAAAAAAATATATTGAAAGTTATTCGTTGATTAAATTGGTGGTTGAAAAGTTATTTGAGCTTTAAACACAAACAAATTGCATTAATAGAAAGGGCAGTATTTCAAGCTTTTCGATCAAACTTTAATGTACCACATTTTTTTTGGACACGAAACACATTGTTGTTTATAACATGTACTGTGTTGCCCCATAGAACTTTACTTTTTGTTTATAAAGGTTCGCCCTTGCATGTGAATTATTCGATGCTAAGTTAAAACCACCGTCCATTTACACGATGCGTTTTAAACCTTGGCACGGTAAGCAAGGTCAAATGTCGGTAATTACACTATCATGGACAAGAGTTAACTGTTTCACAGAGGGAATCAACAGGACAGTTATCAACGCAGAGTATGAGTACGCATTATAAAGCGCATCTCCTTTCGCCATTTAAAAACATCGACAGCTATACTAAAATAATAAAGCTGAACATTTCGTTTATTTGAACTCTATAATCACACAAATTAAATTTGTTTATTTTTTGTATTGATAGCCTGATTTTTGAGAAAAGTTACGCGTGTAAAACATAATTGTTATAACTTGAGCCACAACTTACCATTTCATATGAGTCTTCTTCAACAAACTGTGAAAATACATCCAAATTGTTGATTTTCTTGGGTAAGTTGGGGATTTTAAATACACCATTGACTGGACTTCTGGAATATTATCAAATAATACCATTATTATTTATTTCTCACACAGCCCTATCAAGCCACAAACTTTATGATAAATTGAAACTCGTGACTTGTGACAAATATCAACAGGTCCTACAAACAGCGGGAGTCAATCCGTGACTTATTGTGTGTCAGCTTATTATTCGCCTATTGCGCCACGGAGTAGGTAATCATTATTTTAAAATGTACAGAAACATATTTTTTAATGAATGTTGTCGAAAATTTTTCTCTGTAATAATAGTGCCTGATAGTGTTATTTCGCTGTATATTTTTATTATTATTATTTTGTACCTCTTATATGTGTTATCACAGCTCGGTGTAATGAGACCACTGCAGGGCTATGAGTAACTCCAGTATTCCAGAGTATTTCCAGTGTAGGTATTTACAACCTACGAAATAAAGAATCTTTTGACTTTTTGACACCCGTGATCGACTGCTTAGCGTGCCCTCCGAAGCAAGGAAGTCGTCATGAGAATTAAATGATCGGCGGTCACCCATCCTTTTACCGACCGCGCCGGAGGACGCTTAACCTGCGATATTGTATGCGATATGGCTTCAGTCCTTCCATCTGGCTAGCAACTATTCTTCTCTAAAAGAGTACTCCAACTTTGATCTCTATAGGTGTTTTTCAGAAATGTATATTAAAAATACAGTTCTGTAACAGTTTCCAACTTCGAAGTTATTGTCACAAAAAAAAACATTTGAAATTAATTTCAACATACTTGACAGATCTAAGGTAATGTGCTTGGATGTCTTCCTCGCTGTGTGCCTCGCTGTCATCACCATCACAAATGAAGTCGATGATGCTGCCCACACTGTCATCGGACAACTCATCACCGCTGACACTTCGAGAGTCGGACAATGCAGCTTCTTCATCAATGAATGAGTTCTTCTTGCGTTTCTTATTCTTGAAATAAAAATAAGTACATTTTAAATATACTAGTAATTTCGGGTATATATGATTGTACAATTAATTGCGTTGTGAGTAAAGTGAACAATCGTTACAAAAAATATTAATCTCGTTTAAACTATTATTAATTTAAGTTGTAGTTAGTATGCAGTGAAATATATAAAATTTAAGTAAGTACAAGTCAATTTTATAAATGCTTACCTTTCGAACTTTATGATTGGCAACTTTCTCTTTCCTATCGTGATTAGTTAATCTCTGATCCTTTTGATTGGTTCTAAAACTTTCAGCAAAATCATCATCGCTGTCGTTAAAAATTATTCTACGTTTCTGGGGAGTTTTCACAGGACTATCAACCATAGCCTCGAACACCTTTTTGGGGCTTTTAACTTTACTGTCGCGAGTAAACATTTGTAACATTGATAGGTTATTTCGTTTTATACAATCTTTTTTTACAAAATCATCTAATTCTTCATCCGAAAGTTTTGGAGATCGATTCTCTTTTTCAAAGGGGTTGTTTGGACTTGTCATCACGAAATTAATTTGAGATTGTGTATTGAATGTGTTTCTATTCAGATTGTTAGTTGTAATAGCAGCTAATACTTTTTCTTGTAAGGTAAGTGGTTTTTGACTACTATTCTCAATCTTTTGTCTTTTATTAAAATACGGCGACGCTGTCTCTGCGTCACTTTCATTTAAACTGAGCTTTCGCTTTGCAGTTGGTGTGTTAATAACCTCTTTTGAAACTAACTCAACATTTTTATTATCTATATTTCCTAAATCATAAATTTCAGTATCATCAGAATCACTATCTAAAATTATAAGACTTTCACATTTTTTGGCTTGTGTACTTAATATTTTGCTACTACAGCTTGCATTAAAATTAGTATTGTTAAATTTTCTATCAGCTTGTGTTAAAAGTATTGGCGAAGTGCTTAAATCTTCTTCCTTGTCATTGTTAATAACGATTTCAGGAACTTTGAGTTCAGGCTTACTATGTTCTGCTAAAGATATTTGATTATCGGTTTTGTTAATCATGTTGATTATTTGTGTAACTGTAAACATGCTTTTATCAGATTTGTTGGCTACGCTTTGATTCGCATTATTCACTTTAGACGAACAATCTAATATGTTATTATTAAGTGTATGGGCAAACTGAAGAGGTTTTCTAACAGAAGTCATAATGGGAGTAGAATGATTTCGATTCTTCTTTATACTTAGTGAAAACTTTCTTCCTTGACTACTAAGTATGGGCGAATTGTTAATGGATGTACTATTTTTTACTTGTCCAGATAGTATGGATGGGCTTAGTAATTCTCTGTCCTCATTTTTTACTATCACAGGTGATTTTGTGTTCGGAGCTAAGCTACTATCAGTTTTAGGCTCAGGAGTTTTAGGGTTATTTTCCAATGGTTCATATGAATCATCAGCAAATATATCTTCAATCGAATCCAATTGAAAGAACTTGAATACTTCCTCTGGCTTATCTGGTTTGGTTTCTAAAGTTGGTTCTGGTGTATTTGTTTGCTGTACTTCCTCAGGACTGCTTTCAGCAAAAAGATTTTCGATTTCGCCAATATCAAAGTTTTTGTCTTGACTGGAGGGTTTACATTCAACGTTTTGAATCTCAAGACTAGGGTCGTTATTAAAGTCTGACAAAAAATCTATTTCCAAATCGAAATTGCTTGTTTTATTAAGATCATTTAAAGCGATACTGGTATCTTTAGATACATTATGCAAAGTTATATCGGTACTTTTAGGTTTCGCGCATTTCAAAATATTTTCACCCTCTATATCGTCAATTAGATCAATATCAGGAAACTTTGGTTCCGCCAAGAATGCGATAAACGTGTTTGGTTTTTCATCGTTTTTCTTTAAGTTTTTTAGAAGTGAGCAGTCACAAATACTGCTACATACGTAGCATTTTTTTGTGTCGTTGTTATCTATACTTAGATCTACCAATAAGTTAATCAACTTTGTCGGAATGCTTCCATCACTTTGAATACCTAAATCATTGAGCAATTTTGTGTAATTTGTCGTAGATTTTGTTGCAGTGCTAAATAGCGCTCTAATGTCACCGTCTTTCTTGACAGGCGATTTAAATATAGGAGCTTTAGTTTTTTTCTTAACTTGCTTTTGATTTTGAGATTTAGCGGGTGACGTGGCGACCAATTTTTGTGTTGCAAAATCTTGAGTATTAAAATCTGAAAAAGTTTTAAGTTCAATAATACAAAATAAAACATTTGAGAGTTTACTGTGAATGTTTCCCAACGAATTAAATTGATTTTCTAGATAATTTAAAAACTTACAAGGATTTTGTGTTGAAGCTGGCATTTCGAACCGCTTAGCGTCACTGTATTGCAACAATTTTGTCAGTATTTCTGTATCTTTTGAATGCTCAAAGTTGACAGTTTTTTGCAAAGTCCTCTGCCATTCGAGCCATGTCGAAAGTACCGGTTTCTCGGCTGTTTTGTAGTGTTCTTTGAAAGTGTCTACAATAAGAACAATTGATGCATTTAAACAACATATATGGTAAATAGTCATGATATATGAATATTTAAGTTTAAGAGTCGCTTTTTGTCTGTGTCAAAGCTACGTTATTTTGGTCAACAAAGTATATGTAAACTACGTTCTCAAGTTAACTTTGATAAATCACGCATGTATCATATTAATAATTCGATCTAACTAACTAGCGTGGGTGGCTAGCTCAAATGATTAAACTTACCTATGCTCATACACCAGTGATCCACACTCTTATCAAAATATTTCATTTCTTTAAATCCGTCGGGGTAAAGTTCATTATATTCCTGTTCGGTTATAATTTCTCCTGAATTACCCCGAGATAAGGCGGTGACGTTGATAGGCGATTGTCCTAGTCCACTAGTGGACGCCCGGCCTAGTAGCATGCTGCGTAGGTCATTTTGGCCCTGAGGAATAATGAGACTGTTTATGATTGACGCTATGTTGTACTTTGATATTAACCTTTTGTTATTTATCAAGTAGCGTATTTATATTGAATATTTTATCATTGGATTTTGCCTTATTGTGGGTAATATACTGTGAATGAATAAAGAAAATATCTTATAAGTGACTAATTGATCTGACTTAGCATACTTATCCATTAGGGTTAATTTTCTTATAACAAAATATACTTCAAAGAGAATATAACACAAAGAAATATAAACACAAATTTTACAGTTTGTTAATTGCATTTGCTGTTGATCATGCTGTTTTTTAGCTTTTTATTTTGATGATTACGAGTTAAGCTAAGATTAATGTTTTTTCTCTTTTTCTTTTTGCTGATATAATCAAGATCTAACCTTTTTACTTTTTTGTGCATTATCTTTTTTCTTCTCTTTTGGGTCTTCCTTCTTTGCCACAGTTATGTACATTTTTTGGCATTCTGGCGTAAAGTCATGGGGCATCATACGAGGGTTGGCCTTGTATAGACTGTTTTCAACTTCTTTTGACAGCAGGATTTTTCTGTTGAGCCCGTCACGTTGCCTTATACATTCGGTTAAAGTCTGAAATTATTTGAACAAGCATTTATTGCTGTCTCTAATTTTTAAACTTAAATCAGTACATGTCTTTAATAGTTTTGCGGGATTCTTACCACGGTTTCCGATTTTCGCGTTCGATATAAAAATCTGAAATCGTGGTAAGAATTCTGCAAAATCGTTAAAATATAATGAAAATAACCGCGATAGTTTAAAATTGTTATGGTCAGCAATTGTGGGGTGTGCAGTTCCCATTTTTTTTTTTATAAGAGATAGTTAAAATTAGAAAATTATACATAAATTATAGACCTTTGTCATCGTATTTCATAATCCAATCAAATTATAAAAACTTGTATTCTTTGTATTTTTAATGATAATTTCAATTCCCTATGCGCAGACGAACTTTTCCTTAGAGTAAGCTGTTAGCGTGAGATAAGAACCTCACCCTGAATCTACAGGACATGTTAAATAATTCAAATATGAGTTAGTTATCATTGGGCAAGGATAAGGGCAAACTCAAATTAAGTCACCGATAAAAAAAACTGTTTACATAATTAGAAAGTAAGTGATTAGTTAAACAATTCTTACTTGATGTTCTTTGCCTTCGGTAACAAGAATAAACACGTTGCCACCGCGCTCTCGACCAGTCCTTCCGCAACTAAAACATTAATGTGTACACTGCGATAAGATACTTATAATAAATACCGAAGCCATTTCTAAATCTGTAGTATGATATTGACCCCGCTTAACATTCCTGGATGCAATGACTTTGGAATTCGAAATATCCATGAGAAAACCTGGATGCAACTCATCCAGATTTCCGAGAGACCCCTGCCGGAATTCGAATAAGAACATGTCAATTCATGGATGTTTATTTAAATTTATTTCTGTTATTTATATTAAGAGGCTCCGTTCAGACTACTAGCGCCATTTGTGATCTAGTCCCATTTTTTGAGTGGGACTAGCAGCCAATGATCCAACGTGGAGCTAACTTCACTCCGCAGAACTTCATACACACATACGTTCTAATAATTTAAGCATCTTCACGTTCATATTGTAATTATCATCTTGTAATTCGAAGATTAAATAAAATATATCATTGAAGAGACCTTATCACCTGACCCTGCAATACGTATCGAGTAGGTATATCTCCAAGGCGACCGTTCGAGAACAATCTTCTAACAGGCTCCATCCTACATTAAACTCTTTTGGGTCTCTCGTATGTCAAATTAGTGGACTTCAAAGTAAATAGTTGCTAGAAAAAATATATTTTGAAGCCAAGTTTGTCTCTGCCTACCCCAATGGGAGACAGGCGTGTGTATGTATGTATAAGTTTGACATTAGAGCGACTTAAAATTATAAATTATAAAATTCCCAGACAATCACACCAACTACATGGCCCCAAAGTAAGCATAGCTTGTGTTATGGGATACCATTTAGCGAACTAGGGGGGAACCTAGAATATAAATACATACATAGATAAACACCTAGACACGGAGCTTTTTTTGTCTTGTTCCGTGCGGAAATCGAACCCGCAAACGCTGGCATCTGACGCAGACAGGTTTTCCCCATCGCTAAAAGTGGTCGCCAATTGAGATTTAAAAATTGAAATAAATTATGTTCTAAAGTATATTTTTCAAAGTATGTCAATATGTAAACATTGCAGAGGCAACTTGCTTATTTACTCTTAAAAAGAGATTTATTGAGATGTTAATTGTTTTTCTTTCTGAAAACCACTTCTTTAACTTTATAACTACAACTAGCCACCGCGCGCGGTTTTACCCGCGTAACTTTTGATCCCGTGGGAATTTCGGGATAAAATATAGCCTATAACCTTTTTTGCAAAAAGAATTTTTCAAATCCCACTTGTAGTTTCTGAGATTAGCGCGTTCAAACAAGCAAACAAAAAAACAAACTCTTCAGCTTTACATATTAGATAAGTAAGCCCACATGTTGTAAATTTTGGCGTATTTCATATCTTAATATGGAATTTTAAATTACATTAACAAATATGAGCGGTAAAAGTCATTAGGGAGGGTACTGTCGAATACAGCCCAATATGTATGTTTATATACAACTTAGGTTTATTTAACCGTTATCTAGTATCCGTAGCATAAGTTCTTTAAGTTTCTTAACTTAATTTAAACAATTTCATGTGATAATGTGTTCGAAATATTAGAAAAATTTAAAAACCGCCTATGTAGACTACTCTTTTATGCTTTGAATTGTTCTTTTTTACATGAAGTGTAAAATAAACAAATGTTGTGAATATATGAGAAATATTAGCATTTATCTGATAAATATTTCTGCTTCCATGCTGGAGAGGGAGCGAAAGAAAAACATAAAATGTACCAGATGC
Organism: Stenoptilia bipunctidactyla; assembly: GCA_944452665.1. NCBI lineage: Eukaryota > Metazoa > Arthropoda > Insecta > Lepidoptera > Pterophoridae > Stenoptilia > Stenoptilia bipunctidactyla. The sequence continues at coordinate 19,101,494 of OX101728.1, forward strand.
TTCTCTTCCCAGGCATACTGTAAAAGTCAGTTAAGGGAGAGAGGTTTTATTGCAGGTGTGGGCGATAGGTTGACCCCCTGTCACTGCAATGGTTTTACTCCGTCATTATAATGCCTCCAATTTTTTTTAAACGTGACATCAGATGGTTTTATAGCCTCTGGTTTTCTGCCTACCCCATAAGGGTATGTGAAGATCTGTATGTATGTATGTAACTACACTTACCGCTGCACCAGCCGTATCGGCGACCTCGTAGATATATCGAAGCACAGTATGAGGTCGACCGAGCCCACGTCCAAGCCTTCTTCCGCCACACAGGTGGCGACTAATGCGTTGCACACGCCTTCGCGAAAGTTACGCATTACGCGTAATTGTTGCTTCTGAGATACCACCGTTTTGCCGTCTTTACCTGGGTGATAGGAAATCATATGTTTGAGTCTTGAATATTTATAGTTCAAAATAAAGAACTGATGATTAAAATAACTTTTTAGCCCGATAAAATGAGGTTACGGCGTTGGTAGAGATACCAATAAATACGATGAAATCTGATTAAATTGGTCTGTTATCAATTTCTTTACTGTATACAAAAAATATGTCTTTTTGTTTATTTTGTTAGTTCGATGCTTCTAATTTTATTTATCTGTGATAAAATTATTGAACATAAAATAATGTATGTTTTATTTGAAATTGCGAAATAATTTTTTATAACGTAATTTATGGAATTCGTCATATGGCCATGGTATGGTTGCCACGTAGCGTATAGTATACAAAGTATACTATATACTCTGGCAAATAATTCAATGCAGTAAAATGACAGTTCCAGTGTGCCCACTTTCAGGAAGAAAAAAAATAGTGATGTGGTGTAAGTGAATGAATGTAATTATTTCTTAATAATAATATCGTAATGTATGGAAATAAAATATTAGCTCACAAGTTATTTCTTTTTTTATGGTTCTGTTAGGAAAGGGCAACTAACTATTCTTGACATTTAATCTTTAACAACAAAAGGAGTTTAAAAATATAGAAGTCATCAAGTCGATTTTACTTCTACTGTTACTGATTTAAAGCACTAGGTATGTTTGGTTATTAATTATTTTCATTAAGTTTGTATTTTCATTGAAGATAAAGTACACACCTCAAATTCAATTATTTATAAAGTGCTTTAAGATTTTATGGAAAACGAATGACAAAGACTCGTTTATTTTCAATAATTCTTATTCAGTACTTACAGTACGAAGTTTTTAAGTGGTATCATTATTTTTCTGTTTTGAACTGTCAGTTTACTGCATTGAATTATTTGCCAGGGTATAGGTATATAACGAGTTTTTTTCCGAAAATTTGTACGCGCTAAACACTCAAGAAAAGAGATTTTTCATACAAAATAAAAGTCCATTATTGCACGTTCTCTTAAAAATAGTAAATAGTTGTATAAAAATAAACTCAAATCATATATATAATTTTTTTTTTTGTCTATTCTATTTATTAATTTATGCACTTTATTTGTACACCCTGTTGGGTTATAATTTAGTTTAACACCTTTGTTTTACACTCTTTTTTGTCTATGCCTAATTGTAACCTGTTGTGTATACCTAAATAAATAAATAAAATAAATAAATATAGTAACCTGAGGCGCCCTGGCCGACGAACATCTGCGGGGCGATAAGCGGCCGGCACTGCAGCAACAAGCAGTGCACGAGGTTCACACTCTCCCGGTACTCGCAGAACACTGCAACAACACATTTCATTTAATTATTGTTTGTGGCCCCAAGGTAAGCTTTGACCGTCTCGGTGGTGCAGTGGTCTAGACGCTACTACGCCAATCGAGACGTCGCGGGTTCGATTCCGCACGGAACAAGAACAAAAACCGAGTCTGGGCGTTTATCTTTAGCCATATATCGCACCTTTAGAATTGTATAGACTCAATTCAAAAATCCAAGAAATCGAGTTACCATCATAGAAGTATTTTTTTGCTCTTATTTCACGAAAGTTAAACTTAACTTTATATAGAAAGCAAGTAACTAACATTTTTTATACATTATTAGTTTGCAGTTTCAAAACATCATTCTTGATTTGCCAAAAACACGTATTTTTGAAATACGTCACTACTATTCTGAAGGTGCGATATGTATTTATATTCAAGGTTCCCCTCTAGTTCGTTACGTGATATCTCTAATCACAAGCTTTGTTTACTTTGAGGCCATGCAGTTGGTGTGATTATCTGGGGATTTTTTAAGATTGTGTTATGGAGACTACGCAGCGGAACTAGAAGGTATTCCAGGCTGTAGAGTTTAAAAAAGTTTGTTACCTAAACTGGCCCGGCCGGAACTCGAACACGGGAACACATCGAACACGCCGCTGGACACTAGACCAACGACCTAAACACTTACAAAGTAAACCTGCCAAATATGACAACCCGTGAGCTGTCATCTTCGACCTCAACTTCAGTTAGGTACCATCAAGTAAAGTTGAGATAAAACTCGGGTTCGTCTGTATGTTTTTTTTTTATTATGTTTGTTACCTCATAACTTTTGACTGGATGAACCGATTTTGATGATTTTTGTTTCATATGATAGAGGTCCCATATAAATGTCATCGAAATCGATTGAGTACTTTATGTTTTTTTTAATATGTATGAATTCGGAGATCGTTTACCTTGACGACCTTCTACTTCAGCCAAAGTTTTGACGTGAAACCAGTTTTTTAATGCTCTGCATTCGTTGATTATTGATATCATCAACAACTATCATCATAATACCTATGTCAATGAATTAATATCTTTAAAGAGTTATACACTCAAATTTTCCTTATGAACCACTATGTGCAATGATGAAAACCAGATAATTTTTATACCATTTTTATTTACGGACTATGCTTCGTGTGATTAAAATAAAAACAAAGTTACCTATGGCTCTTGTGTCTTGGCCCTGTCTTTTCGATGTCTCAAAATGCTCTATCATAATTTCCTTCAGCTTGTCGAATTTAGGATGACCGAAGCTTAGGTTGCTGGGAATCTACAAAAAAGGTTTACATACATAAGTTTGCTAATTAGAAAATAATGAAAATAGGTACAAACAGCTTCTTTAACATTTGTTGGGTTCCGGTAAACATCAGAGGAATATTTTAAAACGGTTATAAAAATCTAGACCAAAATTCTAAATAGGGATTGAATTTATTTCAAAATTTTAGTTTCCCAATCTAAGAAATTTTTTCATTAAATTAAATCAATGTATTTCTTATGAAAATCAGTTGACAAGATGTTGTTGCACGGCACCATTACTACCGTAGCCTTCCGGTAAGGTTAAATAAAATAGATACTCGTTTCAGGTCACAGGTCACTTTTGGCAGCCAGAAAACATCAAGCAAAGCTTTATATAAATAGTCTAAAATCCAGTTAAAACCCAAATAAAAAAATATATACAAGGTGTTCTTTTTGATATCCCATAACTTCAGGGTTTTGTTCCTAACTAAAAAAATAATACTTTTTGCCAAAGAATATGTAGTTCAAAAGTGCATACTTGGAAAGATATCATCAATCTTAATATAATGAGTTCATAAATTATCACCCTTGTAAAATCTCTTTACCATTCATTCAATAGACGCGTGTCACTGAAGCCATACAATAAACAACAAAAACATTTTTAACGTTGAAGGAACGTTGCATACAATGTTCAACGCAAAACGTTGCCAACTGTACCTGTGCATAGCGATTAAAAAGGGATAGAAAATGCCACGTTGTCTTACTTCGCTTAAAGGTGTTTTACATAAGATGTTTTGACTTAACTTAATTATTTCGTATGAAAAATAAAAACAAAAAAGAATTGAGAAATTATTCACATGTTATTTGATTCTATTAGATGGTCCCATTAATACCCTAGAGTTATGGGAAATCAACAGGAACACCTTGTATAATAATTAACGACAAAAACTTAAGATTGCTTAAATTCTTAAATTTTGCTGATAATTCATTAAACTTGTAAGTTCTATCGCGTATAATGCACTTAGGACATTTAAGATACAGTACGAATTCTGTACTCAGTAAATGTCAGTGTCGAATGAAAGAAAAATCAAGTTCGTCACCTGGGAAACCTTCAAGCTAATTTCGACCTAATAGCATTTAGACGGCTTGCCAAAATGAGATTAAGGTCGGTCGTGATTCAATTGGTTCGATAGTACAGTTTTGATTTAAAAAAAACAACTTACTTCCGGTACACTTCCATCTGGAAGTATACTCCTATTCAACGACAGCGGGTTCACTCCGAGATCATCCCTCAATCGCTCCAATAGTGCAGTGAGGTTGTCATCGGATTGAATCCAGGACTTCTCGGGGTGGTCGTCGAAGAAATTCAGGAACACTCGGGAACCGTGCTTCGTGAGGAGCTCTAGGCCGTGGTACAGAGATATGAGTAGAGTGAAGTCTTTCATTATCATGTTGTGTTGAGGATGTCTGTGAAGGATTAACATGTGTTTTTTATTTGGGAGGTAAATTGTACTCATTTTTGGAAGGAGGTTAATGTGTCTTTGTATGTTGCAAAACTGCTGAAACGGATTTAAAAACGGGTTTTTCCGTTGGACTGAGTGATTGATGAAGAAGATTTAGGTGTAATTCATAAGTTCTATACGTAAATTAGTTTTCTTTTTGTCGAAGATATTTGAGAAGGCACACACCTAACTTAACTAGCCTCGTGAAATACTGTTTATTGGTTAAAGGCATGGATCTAAACTAAAGGTGCAAAACCAAAATCGATAGACCACGCTAAAAATATTTTAGTTTTGAATCTGTTATTGAGTTCTCATAGTACAAGATTAGGTTAGTTTCGAGGCGACATTGCGCTTCATAAAAATCATAACAACTTCCTTTAATGAGGCTAATACAGGGCCATGAGTCCTTTCCCTGGATGACGAGGAATATTAGGTCGCAAATCACAAAGCTGGCCCAGTGCTGGTTGGTGGACGTCAGAATTTTCAGAGCTCCAAAATGGCTTCAAGTACACCCTGAGTACTACTGTGTACTGGAGCTCTACTGTACAGAGCAGGTAGGACCGACTATTTAATATGCCATTCGAAGCACGGAAGTAAACCTGATAAACTTATGGCCAGACTGCTTAACCTACCATAGTACAGGAGCCACATTGCCACAACTGTAAAGTAATTACTATATTTGAACAATAGCATGGTGCGGGTGACAATGTTCTAAATGAGGCTGAATCTGTCAGTACACCTTAAGTTCTACAGTTTAATTGAATTTTATTTGTAGACTACAACATTCTGATTGATTTTAATATATTCTACCAGTATATAATGATTTAATATATTATGAATGTGGTACAGCTGAAATACTAAGTCATAATTTGTAAATTGCAGCAACTGTCATGACTGAAATCATAAGTTCGGTACGGAATCTGTCTCCCTCTGTCATGTTGCAACTAAAACACAGGGTTACTGGTGACAAATTTTAGATACCTACTGAAGGAGAGCACTCTGTACTCGATTCTGATCATAATTATGTAATAAAAGTAGGTACTTAATTTTTCACTAGAATTCCCTATAAATCGATAAAGTTTTGTTACTTTTTACTTTACTAACGCCTGACTCAATCGCGGCACGTGACCTGGCACGCGGATCGCTGCCAACGTTAGTGCAACCATGCGCTGCGTAATCAATTTTTTAACTTTCGGTTAAGTTTACTCAGTTAATATTAGTATTTAGTTTTTATTTAACTTTTTCTCTTCATGTTTTTATTTAACTTTTTTGCCTTCTATGGCAGAGGTCCTGGGTTCGAATCCCGGCGGCGGCGGATATTTGTGTGATCAACACAGATATTAGTCGTCAAGTCATGGATGTTTATATGTTTATTTAAGTTTATTCTAATAAAAAATATGTATTTATGCAATGTGTATGTTTATATATTTCTTAAGTATATCAGTTATCTAGTATCCATAACACAAGTTCTTTAAGAAACTTAATTTGGGCTAGATAATGCTGTGTGAGTGTCAGAAATATTTATTTATTTATTTATGTATGATCTCTAACTATGACGTCCTCGAATTTCAAAAGTGGCCCACCAGTCAATTGCAACAGTTATTACCTTTGAGTTCTGTCTTTTGTTTGAAATTCTTTGTACAGCATTACGATGCGGCCTTTAGACAGGTTACCGAGGTTGTGCGGCAGGATATTCAGCTGTTTCAAGCGCCGCGCGTATCCATCTAGAATCTGTAAATTATAACAAATAAATAATAATAGATTTACTAAAGTAAACATCGGTTTTTTTGTATACCAGCGCTTTTGTATGAAATTCAATGAGCCGCCTGGTTTTTTAAAGTTGAACGTGAGTAACATCAGTATATTTCATTTTTTAAATGGTTTGGCAGGAGCTCTACCGACCCAAAAAAGCGAGTCGAATAAAGTTGCGGAAAAGCAGCGATAGGAAAAGGGCCATTTTCTCCCTTGAGAATCTGTTATAGATTAACGCATATTTAATTACCAGAAAAGATAGTGATGATTGCAAACACGTCTATATGCCTATTCATTACCATCTTAAAACAATTACTGCATCTTGGAAATTCGAAAAGTAGGAGCTGTGAAAACGTTTTCTTCGATTTCTGGGGATATCAATCATCAATTGATTGAAGCCCTGACACTTTCTGGTAATCCTATGGTAAAAAAGTGAGGATAAGAGGGATTGGATCACATCCCAAGAAATAATCGTGCTTGGCAATGACGCTCGAAATTCTAATATTTTTTTGGTCCTCGCCATTTATGAATGCCCAGTTCTTCGGTCAACTTAGTCAAACGAAGATAGCAGAATCCCAAAAGTCAGGCAGTTGTGTAAAGTTCAGGATTTTGATGTAAAAATAATATAAAATATTGATTGCATGCAGTTAACTGTTTATTTTCATACCTCTACAAACTGATGCCTTAAACTCGTCAGTTCTGCGCCCAGCTGCACAATGACTGTATTTATTTTCCTTGTATGGCTGTATGGAGCGACGTCTATACAGTTTTCTGTGCGGAGCTCTAAGTGAGCTATGTGCAAGTTTCTTACCACCTGTAATTTAAAAATTCATCGTAGAATTATCAAATGTATTACTAGAGAATAAAATGACTTCTATGCTGGACTGGGAGCGAAAGAAAAACATAGAATGTGCCAGCTGCTTCTTTTCCCGGGCATACTGTAAAAATCAGTTAAGGCACAGAGGTTTTATTGACGGTTTTGTGGGCGACAGGCTGACCCCCTGTCACTGCAATCTCTCTCCATCATTATAATACCTCAAAAGTCAAACGTGACATCAGATGGTTTTATAACCGCTGGTGTGTGGGATGCACAAGGATTACGTTATAAATGATCGTCTTCATATTTCATCCAATTCAAACAAAACCTAAATCTTCCTCGTAAATCGTTCATGAAAATCAAACATATAAGCATAAACCGTTTAGTCATATACTAATACATACATACTTACATGCGGGGTGGGGCCTTGATTTATTATACATTGTAATAAGCCCGCATCGAAAAATCTAAGCAAATTATTTTATTACCCAAACACAATCCCTGAGATACACAAGCTCTGTGTATAAGACCCCAAATTAGGTTTTTACATAGGCTTTTGTTATGGAGACTACACTTCGTTACTAGGGGATACCCTAGTGTACACCCAGACCCGAGTCTGTTAAGAAAAGTTGGTTTCCTAAACTAGTCCGGCTGGGACTCGAACTAGGACCTTTCAAGACGCAGCTGAACTTTCCACTACTGCGCCACCGGAGCCGTCCAATTTTATATACATAAAACTTACCGTAGCTACATCTTCGACCTTGCTTCCCGGAGTAGCAGATAAAGCTAGCACCCTGTACGTCTTATGGCCCATATCTGTCAGCGTAGACACAATCTGACAATAAGCATAGTTGCCCCGCGCTCTGTGCGCCTCGTCCACGACTAGACATCTAATTTTCTCTCCAGGACAAATGCCTGATTTAATATCGTTGTAAATAACTTGTGGGGTCGCGAAAAATACTCGCTTGCTCTGCCAGTGCGCTTTTCTAGTGTTGACGGGCATGTTACCTGGAAAATTGTAAGGTTATTTATAAAAGGTAATGAAAGAAGCTTTCGACACATCTAGTATTAGTTCGGTTTACTGCAACGATAAAGGAATATATGCGGTCACAGTTAAAATAATGGATAACAACTATATTGCTTGATTCCAAAGTTCAGCTCACTTGATAAGTGAATTATATTTTATTTATGACCAATTTGGCGATGGGGTAAACCTGTCTGCCTCAGACGCCAGTGGTAGCGGGTTCGGTTCCCGCACAAAACAAGAAAAAAAATGATTCCGGGTCTGGGTGTTTATCTATATGTATTTATATTCTAGGATCCCCCTAGTTCGCTAAATGGTATCCCAAGTCCTAAGCTGGTGTGATTGTCTGGGGATTTATTGTATTATTTAGGTATGACAACATTCGTGCTTGAAAATGCACATCGAGGACAGGACCAGGCGTGGTCCTGACAGTTGTTCTAATTATATTATTAATTAAATATTTAATTTCGATATTTTTATGCTAGTACTAAGCCAGTTTCCCTATGTTACCGAGAAAATCTTTTTGTCGTCCATAGAAAAGTCCAGGTTCTTTTGCAATGTGAAGCACATTTTTTTGAGTTGTTGAATAATAATAATATAACTCTTTATTGTCACTATTAAATATTTGGTTTTACAAAATCACATACATTGACAACTACGCAATTTGTCTCGTAACGTAACATAACATTGTAAACAGCCTGTTACTTGTGTCAGAGACAATATTTAAGTTTTATATTAGATCTTTGAAAAGTATTTCCAAAATACAATTTCGTGTTTACTAACCTGTCATCTCAATTGTATCATCAGGTGGAATAGCTATGATATTATAGCACGCATCAATTTGCTGTGCTACCAAAGGTCTGGTCGGCGCAGTGAACACAATCTTACCGATAGGGTACCATCGGTAAAAGTTATACATGATCACTGCAGCAATGAAGGTTTTTCCCAAACCAGTTGGTAAGCTGACCTACAATAATAAACAAGAATATTAAAAATAAGGTTTAAATCGATTAAAAGTGGGAAAAGCAAAAATGAAAATGATTTAAGAAGTTTAAAAAACTAAAAAGCTATGTCTTATCTAAAAACTATGAGGCAAGATGGTTTCAAAGCATGGGGCGCAGTGGCAGAATATTCGATCTGCAGATTCGATCATAGAAAGTCTGCATCTTCACATATACATAAGTCTTTACCTAGGAAACTGAAGATTTTAAAATCAGCATTTTCAGTTCCTATAAAATTGTAGATTAAAAACCAGTATTTTTAGTTATCAGTCTGTGGATTGTAATAAATTTGATTCAAACGCCGTATTATTATTTATAATTTCTTTCATAGCTTTTTGTTTTAGTGTTCTGTTTTTGTGAAAATGTGAGCTTTCGAGGCCAATGATAAATTAAAAAATCATACAATATACATACAATTGTATGGGAAATAAATTCATAAAATTCTCCAATTTCAGAGGTTAAACATATTTCTTTCTAAGCTTGTAGAATATCCTTTTTTTCAAGTTCTTTGTAACTTAAATTGAGCGTTAGGAGACAGTTTAATTGCAGATTTGGCTACTTATAAAAATGAAACCTCACTCAATACATGCAATTAACAAACAAAACCTATTCAAATTCTACATATTATATCAATGAAGCCTAATAATAAATAATCGATAGTAGGTACTTACTAATGTATTTTTGAGAATAGAAGATCTGATAATGTTAAATTGGTAATCCCTAACAGGATAATTTGTAGGGTAGATCCATGTTCCTCCTGTTAGTTTGTCATAACCACTTATCTCTTCATCGCAGCAAAGAGCACTGAAATGAACAATGTTATATCAATTAGGAAATTATTAACAACAACTATTATTACAAACATATTTTATTAGAACTACAGATATTTGTCATTGGTCTAGTCTAGGTATTATACAAGGTGTTCCTTTCGATTTCCCATAACTCTAAGGTATTAATGGAAAGAATCAAATAACATGTGCATAACTTTTCAATTTCTTTTTTGTTTTAGGGCTATAAAATAATTTGATTAAGTCAAAACATCTTACATAAAACACTTTCATGGGTAGTATGACAGTGTGGCATTTTCTATACTTTTTTTTATCGCTATGCACAGGTACAGTTCGCAATATTTAGCATTGTAAAGTATATGCAACATTCCTCAATGTTTTTGTTGTTTATTGAATAGCTTCAATGACACGCGTCTATTGAATGAATGAAATGAGAAATTTTATTCATCATAAGACCGTTGAATGGCCTCTCAATGACGTCACAAATGTTAAGGAGATTTTACTCATTATATTAAGATTGATGATATCTTGGAAAGTGTTTACTTTTGAACCATATATTCTTTGGCAAAAAGTATGATTTTCCAGTAAGGAACAAAACCTCAAAGTAATGAGATATCAAAAAGAACACCTTGTATAATTTTTTAAAAAAGGTAATTTTTCCCATAGCTTTCCTGTTTTAAAAGCTCTGCTGAGATTAGATAAGAATGGTGCAGTATGAAAAATTATGTTTGTTAATATACTATTCAATATTTAAGTTAAATTGCAGGCCTCTATGTATATGTAGATTTTTTGGTTTTAGCTGAAAACCATTTTTTGTTCAATAGTTGATGATTTTGATTGGATATTTTTGGTATAGTGGAAAATACTTTGGTAAAAAGTAAATGACATTGATTCTGTTCCTACTTTACAATTCAATTCAGTGACATAAAAATTAACCTGCATATCAATTTCATATATAGTTTTTGAATAAATAAATAGTATTTAAAATTATTGTCTATTTTCTGGTAATCATAAAGTCACAATATAATAAAATGTCGGTGAAAAAATGTATATACAGAGGCAATTTAACGGTATAGCCAGTATTGTCTAGGCACATTACAATATTTTATTTTATTTGTACTTCCTTTGTTGTACTGCAAAGCCTTAAAAATGACATGAAACTAAGTTGTATTTCTAAGTGTGAGTAGATAATCTGATATAGATAATGTTTTAGGTTTAATTATAAATATAACAGTAGTCATTTGTTTATATTAGCTTATCAATAAAACAAAACAAGTTATAAGATATTGAAAAAGAATTGAATTGCATGTGTGCATTTGAAGTATAATAGAGGTTGCATGTTGTTGTAATTGTTTTGATATCATTTGATTTCTATGTGTTGTTTCATTATTGTGTATATATTTTCTGAATTACAACTTACCTAACATTCAGCTCACTAACATTAGCTGTATTTAACCGGGTGGATGTATCTTTAAATGAAGTATTTTCAAAGCATGCCATAAAAGCGGAGTCCTCGAATATTTCATCATCTTCAAATGTGTTGCTTTCTTTTACACTGATTGTTTTACTATTCATATTCTACAATTTCAACATAGTTTTCCGAAGACCTACTTGTATTACCTGACAGTATATTTAAAACTAAATTAAGTATTACTGAATTACTATTTTCATTTTTAATAAAGGTATCAATAAATATTAATTTCCGCACAAAGTTGAATGAAACAAAAAAGTATAAACAAAAGAAATGGGTCCCAGAATAAATAAGACAATCAGTCAGTCAGCCAGTATACAAGTACTCTATGTCAATCAGCAGGCAATACCTATTCAATAATAATGAGAGGTTTTCTGACAGCTCATTAAAAAAGCAAAACGATACAAAAGGCTTCGATAGATGGCGCTTTACAAAAGGCGAAGTCTTGTCTGTCATATAGCCATTTATTCCACACTGCGTTTTTAAAAGTAAAATAAATTAATTGAAGTCTGTATCGGAAATCGAACTTATAAATAACCATGAATGATAGATACCACTTACCTTCATTAAAGTATACAGACTTAACGCCTTTGGCTTTTTAAAAGTGCCATCTATAGAGGTTTTTTGAACTTATCTTTATGAGCGTTTTTGTTTAAAATATATTAAAACTATTAGTTATTTATGAAATGTTTCATCAGAATGAGAGGTTTTCTGACAGCTCATTAAAAAATAAAAACTGTACAAAAAACGTACAAAAAGCTTCGATAGATGGCGCTTTACAAAAGGCGAAGTCTTGTCTAACATATAGCCATTTAATCCACACTGCGTTTTTAAAAGTAAAATAAATTTATTGACGTCTGTATCAGAAATTGAACTTATAAATAACCTATAACCTTATAAAATTAAACTTACCCACATTATAGGATACAGACTTAACGCCTCCGGTTTTTAAAAGTGCCAACTATACAGGTTTTTTGAACTAATCTTTATAAGCTGTCAGAAAACTCCTCATTATATTTTGTTTGTTTCGGGGTATCACTTTTAGGCTCGGCGCAAATTGGGCCACCGACCACAGCCACCGGTGGCTGTCGCGCGCCACCGCCACATTTCTAGAGTGTCAGAAGCGAGCGATAGCCACCGGTGTCAGGAAGCACCACATTTTACAACCCGCTCGTTGCTGCGCAGTCTGAAGATGTATTCGGTACCAAACATATCTTGTATTATAGTCGTGCTCCATGCCATGATGGTACGCGTGGGAGACGTAGAACGTCGGACGGTTAACTGCGCGGGGAGGGAGCAGTGCGACAGTGGCGAGCGTCGATGTTTTGTGTGGCTCGTAGTGACCACAAGTGTGCGGCGTGTCTATATAAAGTACATGAAAAAGTGTGTTAAGTGGTGGTGGCTGGCCACCGGTGGCTGTGGTCGGTGGCCCAATTTGCGCCGAGCCTTATACGTTCGAACAGCACAATTAACCATTTTAATGTGTTAAATATCGAAAAAGCACAGAAATTCGCTCCTGACATCAACACGGCGAGCTCCCGATGGTGACTACTAGTGTAAATGCTGTAATCTTCACCAGGGTACCTTCATATCTCTAGAGTCGTTTGCAAATAATAATAAACGTTTATTTTCAGATCAATGATCCATAGTTTGTTAGTAAAACATTCTAGAAACTTAAGGACTAGTGTTAGTAGGCATAATAAAAATAACATTAATCCAATTCAAGAGACTTAACCTCTCAGGGACGGACTACCCGAGGGCGGGCTCGGAATTTGTCTCCGGACTACCCGTATACGGGCAGCGCATACTTCAATTCATTTTGAACCCCATATGTTGGACTCTACGGTATATTTTCGTTTGTTTCGTATTGCAAATGAATGAGCTATAAATAATCTACCATAAAAAGTTCAATCTCATCTGTCAAACAACAATTGTTGAACAAAAACTTCATTCAAAACTATACGAAAACTTTTCGTTGGCGAGTGAATACGTGTTTGTGAACTTGTGAAAGTTTGTATATGAAAAAGATATACAAAAAGTACCATGTTTTTTAGGAAATTTTGTGTAGATTACAAAAATATAAAAAAAATTGCATAAAATTGTCACGTATTTTATAAGTAAGAAGTTTTTTCCGACTACTCGTATATTTTCAAAAACGCCTTGATAAACTGCCCTAAATAAAATTCAAGCAATATTTCTCTACGATATTTTTTGTTCTGTTAGCTAGCACAATTCATTAGCTTCTCAGAAATATAAACATCATCAACATTTGTTGAGGAGAACCGTCATAAATTAGATAAGAACGACTCAAGGGACTCGAAATGCGCGCCGTTTCGGATTACTGCCGTCCACGCGACATTCACGCGCGCCGCCGCTTCCGTCCCTGAGAGGTTAATGAGACTTGGCATGTCTTTACGACTATTTCGCGACTATTTTGTCTACCTCACCAACCTTTAGCTATAATGCCGAAACTACATCACGACTATTTTTTTTATTTGCGTCACTATTTATGACTATTTCATCAATATTTTTAGACATGGTAGTCAAAATTAATTTTCATTGAGATTTCGAAAGTCTGATTACAGCTTGAAGTACACAATTATTGCCTTTATAACAATAAAAAATCTATTATGTCTGGTTTACTGTCCATGGAGGTGTTCAACCTCGTAATTTGAACGCAGTCATACAAAAAGGTGAATTGTCAATTGGTCTACGTCAAACAAATGTCAAATTTTGGGTACAACGCTAGAATCGGCACTCCCATTTTGTTATTTTATGTGTGTTAACTTTAAACCTTTTTTGATATTCAAAAATTATGATTAATTTCGAGTGGTGAACTTTATAAATAAGGTGAGGCATATAAAACTATAACTGTAATATTTGTATATAAAAAAATATGTAGATACACCCACTACAATAAACAGTTCAGCTCATTGATACATACCAATGCAGGATTGGAACACAGGAAGTGTATATTACTATAATCGTGGATTAGAACTCATATTCCGTCTTCATCTATCATTTATGCTTATATTGTGCAGTGTCTTAACATTACTGTCTGAGTGATGTGGCTGTTAATATTGAGTGAACATTTCATTTTATATGTAATAAGTTAAACAAATTCAGAAAAAAAACTCAATTAACTTTTCGAGTTATTGCCATACTTGTCATTAGTTTATATTATATTCGCTTGTCCTCAGTGTCCATTCCACACATAGCTAATGTGATTAGTAAGATAACACAATCATTATTTTATTTTATTTAACAACATCTTTTTTCCAGCGCGATGTCTACAATATCAAGAACAGTGCATATCAGTCAGCAGAAGCTGGCTGAAAAACTGATTATTCTCAATGATCGTGGAATTGGCATGCTTACAAGAATTTATAACATCAAGAAAGCATGTGGAGATGCAAAGTCAAAACCATCATTTTTATCAGACAAAACTCTTGAGTCAACTATTAAACAAATAGTAAGGAGGTTCCCAAACATTGATGTGAAAGGTCTGCAAGCAATCACTGGTATCAGAAATGAAATCATGAAATCCCTGTCCTTGTATTACTACACTTTTGTAGATTTGCTTGATTTTAAAGATAATGTATGTGAACTACTAAATATAATGGATGCTTGTCAAATTACTTTAGATCTAACACTAAATTTTGAGTTGACAAAAAACTACCTTGACCTTATTACAACTTATATATCTCTCATGATTTTACTATCAAGAGTTGATGACCGTAAGGCTGTACTTGGTCTTTTTAATGCTGCACATGAAATGGTTCATAACCAAATTGATTCCAGTTTCCCTCGATTGGGTCAGATAATTGTTGATTATGATGCACCTCTCAAGAAATTATCAGAGGAGTTTCTTCCACATCAAAAAGTTTTAACTAGTGCTCTTAATTCCCTTTGGCATGTGTATCCTGCTCGTAATTTGACAGCAGAGCATTGGAGATCAGAGCAGAAGTTGAGCTTGGTTAGCAATCCAGCTCAGTTGATTAAACCCTCAGAAACTAATACCATGTCTTGTGAATTTATCTCTTTGGAGTCTTTAGAAAGGTGGGTGATATTTGGATTTGCTATTTGTCCTCACATGCTGCAGCAAGATCATGCAAATAAAATGTGGGTCAGTGCCCTAGAGTCCGGATGGGTTGTAGCACTTTTTAGAGATGAAGTTATTTACATTCACTCATATATTCAAAGTTACTTTGATGGAATAAAAGGATATGGTAAAAGAATATCAGAGGTAAAAGATTGCTATCACACTGCAGTCCAAAAAGCTGGTTACAAGCATAGGGAAAGGAGAAAGTTCCTTAGGACAGCACTGAAAGAACTGGGTCTTATCTTAACAGACCAGCCTGGACTGTTAGGACCTAAAGCATTACTTATATTCATTGGTCTCTGTTGTTCAAGAGATGAAGTATTTTGGTTGTTGAGACACAATGATAACCCACCTCAGAAAGTAAAGGGAAAGGCGGCTGAAGACTTGGTGGATCGTCAATTGCCAGAACTTCTTTTTCATATGGAAGAATTACGAGCTTTAGTACGAAAATATGGTCAAGTGATGCAAAGATACTATGTGCAATATTTATCTGGTTATGATGCAGTAGCTTTAAATTTGATGGTACAGAATTTGCAAGTATGCCCAGAGGATGAGAGTATAATTCTATCATCTTTAGTGAATACTGCAGCTAGTCTGAGTGTCAAGCAAGTAGAAGAAAATGAGCTGTTTGATTTTAGAGCTTTCCGTCTAGACTGGTTCAGGTTACAAACATACACAAGTGTAGCTAAGAATCCCCTTAACTTAGTGGACCAAAGAGAGCTGGCTCAGTTTATTGACAAAATGGTGTTTCATACCAAAATGGTTGACAATTTGGATGAAATTATGGTAGAAACATCTGATTTGTCCTTATTTTGTTTCTACAGTAAGATATTTGAAAGTCAATTCCATATGTGCTTAGAGTTCCCAGCACAAAATAGATACATCATTGCATTCCCTCTTATTTGTAGTCATTTTCAAAATTGTACTCATGAATTATGCCCTGAGGAACGACATCACATCAGAGACAGAAGTTTATCAGTTGTTAATATATTTTTGGAAGAAATGGCAAAAGAGGCAAAGAATATCATAACCACAATTTGTGATGAGCAATGTACTTTGAGTGATAAACTTCTGCCAAAGCATTGTGCTCAGACAATTGCCCAGTTAGCCAATAGAAAGAAAAAGGACAAGAATAAAAAAAATGCTACAGAAATTGTAAAACCAGGAGCAGAAAGTTACAGAAAAACTCGCGAAGAGCTAACCACAATGGATAAACTGCACATGGCTCTCACAGAGCTTTGTTTTGCCATTAATTATTGCACAACAGTAAATGTGTGGGAATACACATTTGCACCCAGGGAATACCTGCATCAACACTTAGAAACCAGATTTTCCAAAGCATTAGTTGGCATGGTTATGTTCAATCAGGATACTAGTGAAATAGCTAAACCATCTGAGTTATTGGTTAGCGTAAGAGCTTATATGAATGTTTTACAAACTGTTGAAAATTATGTTCATATTGACATTACAAGGGTGTTTAACAATTGCCTTTTACAGCAAACACAAAATATGGATAGTCATGGTGAAAAGACCATTGCATCTCTATACACACAGTGGTATTCAGAAATATTGCTGCGCAGAGTAAGTGCAGGCAACATCTGCTACTCTATTAATCAGAAGGCATTTGTAAGTCTTACAGCGGAAGGTGCGATTCCCTTTAATGCTGAAGAATACTCTGACATTAATGAATTGCGTGCTCTAGCCGAATTGATTGGTCCTTATGGCATGAAGCTTTTGAGTGAAACCTTGATGTGGCACATTTCAAGTCAAGTCCAGGAATTGAAAAAGCTAGTAGTGCAGAACAAAGAAGTACTACAAATGTTGCGGACAAACTTTGATAAACCGGATATAATGAGAGAGCAGTCTAAAAGATTGCAGCAAGTGGACAATGTCCTTCAGAGAATGACTATTATTGGAGTAATATTGAGTTTTCGCCAAGTGGCTCAAGAATCGTTGTTGGACGTATTGGAACGACGGATTCCTTTTTTGATAAGTTCAATCAAAGACTTTCAGCAGCAACAGCCTAGTGGTGATCCAATGAAAGTTATATCCGAAATGTGTTCGGCTGCTGGCTTGTCCTGTAAAGTTGACCCCACTCTAGCTACAGCACTAAAACAACAGAAAGGTGAAGTCGAGGAAGACGAGCATCCAGTGGTATGCTTGTTAATGGTTTTCGTGGCTGTTTCACTGCCTCGTCTTGCTCGAAGTGAAGGGTCTTTTTACCGAGCGTCACTTGAAGGCCATGCCAACAATATACACTGCATGGCCCCAGCTATAAATCATATTTTCGGCGCTTTGTTTACGATTTGTGGTCAGGGTGATATCGAAGATCGCATGAAAGAGTTTCTGGCTCTGGCGTCGTCTTCCCTGCTTCGTCTCGGCCAAGAGACAGAGAAAGAGGCTATTAGGAATCGTGAGTCGGTCTATTTACTGCTAGACTTGATAGTGCAGGAGTCACCATTCCTAACCATGGATTTACTAGAATCTTGCTTCCCTTATGTGCTTATCAGAAATGCTTATCATGAGGTTTATAAGCAAGAGCAAATATTATTGCATTCATAGAATACTAGTTATAGTAAAGATTAATATAACAATACCTTAGGTGTCTTAGAAAATTAGGATTACCTATTTAGTATAACAATGCCTATTTTAATGTTAAAATGTTAAGACGAATTCCAATATCATGTTACGTTTATACTTTTATACCTAACTGCTTAAAATTGCACGATATTTAATCCATATAAAACAAATGAAATTTTATATTAAGCTATAATAAGACTGGTAAATTATTTCTTTGATGTATAAAACCAAGTGGAAATGAGCAAGTATAAAATAAATATATTTAGCATCTGTAATGATTATCATGTATAATAGTTAAGTCTTTATTGTAATAATTTTTATTTTAGTATGTACCGTCGTCATAAGACCTTGACAATAGAAAGGTTGGTGTAATTAGAGATGGTAAAAAATTACAGTTTAGTACTTAGTATTTATCCCATTCGAATTCTTATACACTGCTTGTATTGTCTTATATGCCTTTAGATATTTCTACGAAATCATGTACCTTTCAAAGCAATTACATTGCGAAATTATTATTTATATATAAGTAAATAAATGCGTAAGTAAAACTGAGTTTTTTTTTATATCATTCAACTTATAACAAGTATATAAATTTTTCCTACGATCTTTTATCTTCGTTCGGGTACTTATCAATAGTGAGTGAGTCATCACTGATGTCATTTACTATAATTATCAAATCCTCTCATCATGATTTAGTTCACTGTTTCAATATGATGGTATTGATCAAACTTCATATAGTACGAGCGCATTCCCGCGACTTCTCACGCGCATAAACTAAAAAGTCCTATATCTCCCGTTCCCCTGGGAATTTCGGAAATTCCTTCCATACGGCAACCAGTCACCTATTGAAAAACATTTTCACCAACTTTCACATTGACGGACTCAAAGAATAAGATTTTTCATAGAAACTAAAAAGTCCTGTATTTTCCGTTCCCGTGGAAATTTCCTTACACAACGCCTACACTTCCTAAGATATGTATGCGTGCCTTGCGATCGCTTAAACCGAAGACATCGGCGGGGCCCGATGATGGCATCCCACCTTACATCTTCAGGGATTGTCGAGATGCATTCGCAGAGCTACTGCTGTATATTTTTAATCAGTGCTTAGCAACTGCTGTTTATCCGGAGAAATGGAGAGAAACAAGGGTCGTTCCATTACCAAAAAGGTGTGGGAAAGAAAATTGAGGAAAACAGACCAGTTGCTATACTCTCAACTCTGACTAAAGTGTTTAAATTAGCTATGCACAGCGAAATATGCAGGTAGACAAATTCCCAATTGTCTTGTCAGACGCACAACACGGGTTCCGGCCAGCCAGAAGCACTTCCAGCAACCTGCTTTGTTTCATGGCAGAGGTATTACCAGTGGTGGATGAAGGGAGGCAGATTGACGGCATATATTTTGATTATAAAAAAGCTTTCGACTTAGTCGACAACGACATTTTGCTAAGGAAACTTGCTGGCGTCGGTTTTGCACCCTATCAAGTTTTTTGCCAGCTACATGACTGAAAGAAAGCAGTATGTCGACTATGCTGGATAGGTGTGTCAGTTATACTTGACTCTCTGGAGTAAGTCAGGGTAGTAATTTGGGGCCGTTATAATTTATTCTAATGATAAACGATCTACCATCAGTGGTCAGGCATGCAAAGTGTCTTCTCTTTGCAGACGACTTAAAGCTTTATTACCGAATAAGAACCGAAGAAGATTGTTTAAGGCTGGTACAGGAAGATGTTGATAGGGTTGTTGCTTGGAGTAAGGAGAACCTGTTACAATTCAACGCCTCAAAATGTGTCACTATGTCTTTAACACGTGATAAGAAACCAATTCAACACCACTACGCAGTAAACAATATTTTGATGGCTCGAGTAAAGGACGTTAAGGATTTAGGAATTACCTATCATTCCAACCTAAGTTTTAAAGAGCATATAACAACATGTTGCAAGAGAGCATAAGGAAACCTAGGCTTTATTATGAGGAGTGTTCGAGGTTTTACCAACATCCCAGCAATTACCTCCTTATACAACGCGCTGGTGCGTGTTCACCTGGAATTTAACTCGCATGTAAGGTCACCTTAGGTAGCAAACTACAAATTAATGATTGAAAGAGTCCAAAACAAATATCTAAGGTTTTTATATAAAAGACTTTATGGCGTGTACCCTCTTTACCCGCTTATGTAACCGACGCTCTTCATATTAGGAATGACCGGGTAGGGTGAAATGGGGTAATACCGGTCACGAGTCAGCACTCTAACTTATAAAATCAAGTAGATATTTGCGTGCACACAGAGTCATATGAAGCACTACCTACCCATAACTAGCAAGTCGGCGCCAACCTCCGCTGATTTTCCATCCCGCATCAAGGAAGAACGCACGTATTTTTTTTTTCTCGCCAAATCATTATAATTTTTCGATCTTCGTAATTAAGATGTGAGTAGATATTTTCACTGTATTTTTATGATTGGGTAATCTAAATATATAGCTTGCGTATTCATTATCATAACAGACTATAGTTTTTAAGAAAAAAACAGTGCGTTTTTTTTTGTAAAAAAATATTGTTGAGAAAAATACGGTGTCGGGTTATAACGGTCAAATGATAGAGACTATAGCCGGTCACTGCTAACCCCGAATCAGCTTCTTTTTTTCAGATTCTTGCATTGTTTCTGCAACAACTATATCAGTGCAAGTCTCCAAAAATATATTCCAAAAGGAACAGTAAAGAAATAAACAAGAAGAAGGGAGGGGGACCTTTTTCTAGCATTGGGGGAAGCCTATGTCCAGTAGTGGGCGTAATATTGGGCTAGACCAGCATTAGCCCAGGCCCGACCGGAATTACCCAGCGTAGCGTGAAATACCGGTCAAAGACAGATTTTTTAAATTTTTTATTTACCATAAATAATTAAACTAGTCAAGAAAATTACCATTTGAAAAGAATTAATTATGTTTGTATTTAAAATTATTTTGGTGAATAAATGTTGATTACTATTTGATGTATGATCATTTTGCCTTAAGTGATTGGTATAACGCTGTTCTCCCCTACACAGAACTTAGGATAAGGAGGGAATTATCTCTAACTACATACCTTTTCAAAGTTTTAATAGGTAAAACTGAGCACCCTACTGTACTAAACTGCTTATGTCTATGCGTGCCGGACCGGTACTTGCACCACCGGCGGCGGCGGCCGCGGCTGCTGGCGACGGCGCGAGCGCGGTCACGGACCAACCTGCCGCGCGATACTCCGTTATCGCTCAACGCGATTTCAGATAACATTGATTTATTCCATTGCACTCTGGGTGAATATACAAAAGCTGGATTATATACGTTATGTCATTGTTAGTAAACCCAGGACAATCCCGACATGGTCAAAAGTCAAACGTTAAAAAGCTAAGCCAGTTCAGTTTGCACTTTCACAATGGTTTAGCCTTTGTAAATACGCCCCCGGGACTTATCTATTTGAGTGAATATGTATTATACAGTAGGTACTAGGTTTTGTCTTTGCATTTCTTTGAAAACTACAAGAGCAAAAGCTAATCCATTTCAGTCAACTTTTTTACTGAGTTAGATTAGGTATTGTCGAGTAATATGCATAAACAAAAGCTCCTCTATTAGAGTCTGACTCGTGACTCAAATAATAGGGATTTACCTATGAAACTGCCGTTTTGCCGTATTGATACAAATGAAGGAATTCTGAATCTCATTGTTACTTGTGACGAGAAATGGATCCTGTTTGACAATCGTAAGTTGGTTGGACTCTGGTTCAGCACCCAAACAATGCCCTAAACGAAAACTTACCCCTAGAAAAGTGATGGTCACTGTTTGGTGGTCTAACGCGGGTGTAGTTCATCACAGCTTCTTGCCAAACGGGACAAGCATTACTGCAGATGTGTACTGTGAAGAACTGAACACAATGATGGAGAAGCTCGCACGTCTCACGCACGCTTTGGTCAATCGTTCGGCTCCACTGCTCCTGCACGACAACGCGCGACCTCATACTGCACAGCAGACGGTCTCCAAGCTACAAGAGTTGGGGTTGGAAGTTCTCCGTCATCCGCCATACTCACCAGACCTTGCGCCTACAGACTTCCACTTTTTCCAGAATTTGGATAACTTCTTGGCGGGAAAAAAATTCAATACCCGAGAGGCAGTACAAAATGCCTTTGAAGAATTTGTTGCCTCCCGCCCCACTGATTTCTTCAAGAAAGGCATCAATAAGCTACCAATGCGTTGGCAAAGATGCATTGATTGCATGGGTGATTACTTTGATTAATAGAAATAAAAAATATATAAAAAAATTACGCTTAATTTATTTCGTGAAAAACGGCAATTTCATAGGTAAAGACCAAAAGCCTTTGTATAGCCTTTGTATATTCGCGTCCCGGGGCTAGCATAGCATGCGATCATCGACAATGATAAATCGAGCCTTTTATTTTAGAATATGGCACTTACTTACTTTGAATGTGGCCTTATTCATGGTATCAAATCGAGTAATTCTATCTAAGAAGGTGTCATGTTAGCTAACATTATAGGATAAAATAACAAAATAATATTTATCGTGTCGATTCGAGTCTTTATCGATGGTCGCATGCTAGCCCTGCAGGCTCAAATCTTCGCAGATAGGTACCTAGTGTTATACGGAGTACTTTGGCTACTTTTATTTTGAAAATTCCACCCCTGAAGGAATCACATGGGGGTTCAATCAAAGTATTCAGCTTAAAACGCCGCTTAACTTTTGTTATTGTAAATGAGTTTTTTTTTGTGTTGAATAAACTTATTAGCTATTGATGGTGTAATGAGGTTGTAGTCTTTATGTTCATGGGCGACTGGTGGGTACCAACGTCTGTCCCATTTAAATCGCCACGTCGTTGTCATAACAACTGCGTTAAAATATTCAAGAGAAGTACCTACCTTGCTATTAGCCAGATAAATTACTGGAACAGGATTTTAGGGCTTGTTTTGGGTCGGTAACTGTTAAGTAAGGCAGATAATACCCCGTGCACAGTGGATCAAAAGTCTGCTTTCATGGACATAGGATTTCCTGTTTTGAGTGTAAGATTTTCAACTGACTTCCAAAAGGAGGAGTTTCTCAATTCGTCTGTGTGTTTTTTTTGTGTCTTTGTTACACGATTTTTCGGACACTAATGAACAGATTTTAAATATTCTTATTTCATGTGATAAAGGATACTTCAGTGGTGGTCCGTTGAGCCGTTCTGCCGTAGTTGAGAAACAAACATCCAGACATCCATCCATCCAAATTTTCACATCTATAATATTCGTAAGATTTACGATAAATTTATATCGATCTAGTATGAGAAATTTTGACGGTCTCCATGGTGCAGTAGTCTACTCCGTCAATCCTGAGGTCGCGGGTTCGGTTCCCGCACGGAACAAGAAATGTTGGGCTATACAGGGTGACTGGTAGGTCACTTTCGAAATTCAAGGACGTTTTAGTATGAGATCATACATGAAGAGATAAAATAAAATAAAATAAAATAAAATAAATAATATAAAAAATAATTCTCGTGGATGGACGTGTACCACCTTAGTCTTCATGTTCACTTAACATCAGGTGTCATGGAAGACAAACGTCCCATCCATATTTTATAAAAAAAAAAAAAAAAATTACTTATTGAGTAAACTTAACCGAAAGTTAAAGAATTTATTGCAACGCATGGTTACATAGGCGTAATACAATAGATACATAGCGGGTGGTGGTGAGTGAATACCTACACTGGCGAGAGGACATAGTAATATTACTTATTCAACCGTGATGATAACCGATATTCACGTGGACTAAGTCGCGGGCAACAGCTAGTTATTTATACAGAGTTGTTTTTTAGTCACCAGCCAAAAAAATTTGTTTTCTTTGATACGATATAAACGTACCTGCATATTTAATTTAGTATCGCTCAGTACAAAAAAAAAATAAAGATATGGCACCATATTTGTTTTTACAAATAGTCACTGTTGATGAACATAGCTAATAAGATGCGGCATTTTATTGATAATACTACGACGTAGTACTACAAGAAGTTTTGTAGTAGCGCGTAGACGTCTTTATTATAATGGTTATGCAATAGAATGCAAAGAGTTGATATTAATGGAAAGAGATCATCGGGGGTACATATGAGAGTGCCCCAGGGCTCGATTCTTGGGCCTTTCTTATTCTTAGTTTATATAAATGATTTGCCATTTGTGGTAAAAGACAAGTGTGAGGTCATATTGTTTGCTGATGATACCTCTTTTCTTTTTAAAGTGAGTAGGCAATTGAAGCATTGAAGTAAACTATTGTATTAAAATTGTGAAGAATTGGTTTTCAGCCAATAACCTGCTCCTCAATGAAAATAAAACTAAATTTTTAAAATTCTCATTGCCTAATGTCCGGCATGTAAATACTAACTTAATTAAAAGGACAAGAATTGGGCCCTGTAAATTCAACAGTGTTCCTTGGCATAACCCTAGACGCACAGCTACAATGGGGACCACACATAGAAAGGTTGGCGAAGAGACTTAGGTCTGCAGCTTAAGCCGCCAAAAAGATGCGAAATATTTATAATGAAGCTACTGCGCGATTGGTTTATTTTGGTTATTTTCATAGCTTAATGACCTACGGCATTCTCCTGTGGGGAAATGCCGCCGATATTAAAACTATCTTTGTGCTGCAGAAACGGGCTATTCGCGCAATCTACAAACTTAATTCCAGAGCGACACTTAGAAATAAGTTTAAAGAAATAAATATTCTTACGTTTGCGTCACAATATATCTTTGAAAATCTTATGTTCATAGAAACAACTTAAACATGTTCCATAGAAAATTTGACTTACATAATGTTAATACCAGAAATAAGTATAAGCTAGCCGGCTATGATAGTAGACTTCATAAAGTCACTAACTCATTTATGGGTCAATGCATACGTTTTTATAATAAGGTTCCCACAAATATTCAAGACTTAAAATTTGATAAATTTAGAGAAACTATTAGACAAAAATTGTGTAATAAAGGCTTTTATACAATATCTGAATATATGGACGATAAAAGTCCTTAGTTGTAAATTGTTTTTCAAAAATGCTCAATCTCCAACTCCATCTCCTTCTTATCCAACGCCATCTCCATCTCCTTCTTGTCCATACAACAGCAAGAACGTCATGCTCCCTCAGGTGGCATGGCTAGCGGTAGCGTCGGGTGTCGGGTAACCCTCTTCCCTAAAATATGGTTGAGGAGAGTGATGGCTGGTGCTTGCGTTATACTCGTGAACGGGTGCTGCTAGCGGTGCCAGGTCGTTTTGCTGATGACTTTATGACTTTTTTGAATTTGACTCTGACTTCCCCACCTTCATGTCCACGTCCTGTCTTTGTCCACGACTATCCTCACCCCATCCACATTATCTGTATTCTCTCTCACCCCTATCGCTACGTCTATCTCTGCTTCTGTCTAGTACTTGATTGCCTATTGTATAAATATATATAATAGTAGACTCCAGAAGATCAACTCGTTCATGGGTCAATGTGTACGCTTTATTTTATAACTAGCCACCCCGCGCGGTTTTACTCGCGTAACTTTTGACCCCGTGGGAATTTCGGGCTAAAATATAGCCTACCTTCCTCAAGAGTTGGGCTATCAAATGAAAAAAGAATTTTTCAAATCCCACTTGTAGTTTCTGCGTATTAGCGCGTTCAAACAAACAAACTCTTCAGCTTTATATATTAATTAGTATAGATAAAATTCCAAAATATTTAAGATTAACCCTTCGATAGATTTAAGGATACGTGTTATGTGAAAAGGTTTAATATAAGATATCCGGATGCAAGAAGATGGGATTCCCTGGCTGTAAGTTGTTATTGTGTATTTTTTTTCTCTTATTTTTAAAAGATGATTGCTGTTGAGTTTCTTGACACTTTCTCAACAGATCGACTTTCCGAAGTGGTTGTAGATTCAGTTCAATTTGTTAATTGTTTGACTTATTTCAAATGTATTTTAATACTTACGAAATAAAGAATATTTGAGTTTGGGTATTCATTAATAATTTAGAGTGACCATGCTTTGGTTAATGTTTTCGCGAATATAATAATTTCCTTGTAAACAAAACACATATAGTAGGGTAATGAAAGTAGAGAATGGAATAATCTGGCGAATTAAAAAAAATCCCATCATGGTAAACCTGACTATAGTACGACACATATGGATTAAACAAACATGATACTTGATTAATTTCTTTTTTATAAAATTGTCGTAAAAAATAACAATATTGCTACTGTACTTCTTTTTGATGAGAAGTATATAATTAAAATGATAGGGAACTACTTAGTATTAATCAGGCTTAAAATTAAAACAATAAAATGCAATAATTATTTTTATTCATTGTAATCAAAATCTGAATCCAGCAATTCTATATGGAATGAATCGTCAGTCACTGGCATCGCTGTTTCCTACGTTGGTTATGAAAATTTTTATTTTCTTTTATTCATTTTCAAATATGAAAATTCCAAAATCTCAATTACCAAAACCACCAACAACCGTTCGATTGACAACAGTGACACCAGAATAAGTTGCCATATAAAAAGTTTGCAAAAACCCCCCTTGTGTACTTTCGTTAGCCAGACTCTATCTAAATTTTTTTTACAAGGAAATTATTATATCATATCTGAGGCTGCAAACTGGATGGCAGCGACGACGCAGGGAATCTGGGCCGTTCTCGACGCCAGCGGGCGCATGAGCGATTTGTCGTGATTTCATACAAACTCAATACTTTCTATCGTGTCGCTCTCGCTGTCGTTGCCGTTCAGTTTGCAGCCTTATTGTGTAAAAAAAATTTGGCCGGTGAATAAAAAACAACCCTGTATAACTTCTCACGGTATTGGTGCCAAAAAATCTGTCGTGTTGTGTAATTACCGCTTTAGTTAGTAGTCGGTGGTAGTTCAGAAAAGGCAGTATAAGGGTGTTACCGCTCTAATCGATCGACGTCAATCGGTTTTTTTGGCTTATTAAAAACTATCAATAAATTTAAATCAATCATTAAAAACACTCTATCTCGAAAAGCTTATTATAAAACTAAAGATTACTTAGATGATAAAAAGGCATGGGATTAAGCACAACAGGATGTTTCTAAAAGTTTCTAATTACTTAATAATTTTGTTTACGGCTTGGCTGTGCAGTATACATATGACATACTGGTGACTGTCCCACTCACTTATTTTCTTGTCAAGACAACAGCAAGAACGTCATGCTCCCTCAGGCGGCATGGCTAGTGGTAGCGTCGGGTATCGGGTCACCCTCTTCTCTAAAATATGGTTGAGGAGGGTGATGGCTGGTGCTTGCATTATACTCGTGAATGGGTGCTACTAGCGGTGCCAGGTCGTTTTGCTAATGACTATTTTATTCCATTCTTGGTCAAATACTCTGGTCCAAGTTTGTCATGTTCGTATTGTGCATCCATAGCTCATTGCACCTGCTATGTAAGCAATTTGGTTGTGGCATGACATTGGCTCTCACAATTAGCTGTCTTGTGTTTGTTTTTTTTTTCATGTCACGGTCAATTTGTACTGTACCTATTTGTATTAATTTGATAATTCTGACAGAAAAAGAGTGCCAAGAGTTTTTTTTCCGCCGGTCTACTATAATATATTATTTAACAACTGTCAACAACTAGTTAAAGCCGAAGTATGTGATGACTGACTTCATCAAGTGTTTTGTGAAATTCCTAAGATGAATCAAACTTTTTGAATTTTTTTTTATCGATCGACGTCGATTGTTCCATTCTGCCATCGATCGATTGGTGTGGTAACACCTTAACCTGCTCTAAACAATCACTTTGCACCGAAACATACGATCAAATGTTCGAGGGTTAGTAGCACACCGCCGCTAGTTTGACTCTTGGAAGACTCGTTTCGACGTTTGACCCTTGGACGACTAGAGGTGTCCGTTACCGGATTTTTTAGTATCACTTTTTTATCGTAGTATACTTACAGTTTCATCCTATTGTAACCTTTACAGGATTACATCCGATAAAATATTCGTTCTTATCTGTTTTGTAGTATAATACAACAGAAAAACATCTAACACCACGGGGATCGAACCCGCAACCTCTCGGGTATTAACCGATATTCACTCACCCATTGCACTTCTTTAATGATTTTATATATTTGTCTTAAAATAATAATCAATTTTGTACTATACAACGAAATGCCAAAATAGTTATCAAAAGTACTTTTTCGTAGATTATATAGAATTCCACTTTAGGGCGTTACATTACCTACCTTTGTTTGTGTTACCATACCAATCGATTCTACCATCGTACAACTACGATCGATGATCGATTGATTGGTCTGGTAACAACCAAGGAACACTATACTCAAGAGAAGAAGCGCCACTTCATACAAAAAAAATTACCCCGTCAAAGAAATAGTTCCTGCTGAGTAGGGTCAGATAGCGCTGTTGTCGGCTTTTTTTGAGCGATAATGCAGCGATTTGCGCCAACAATAGCAACACTTAATCCAGACTGTCATAGATTTGTGTTTGTGTGCGTGGTGTGTGTACATACACGAAAGTGATCATGCCCTGGTCACAACCTTACTCCATTCCACTCTAGAAATAGATACAATATATTCTTGTTACATTTTATCGAAAAGAACCAAAACGAAGGCATGAATGAGTTCACACGGAAGTTACTTACGACATAAGTATTTTGTAAAAATACAAGGTTTTTTTTTTGAAGATGAAAACATTTTAAGAGAAGGTAAAGAATAAAATGTGGATTCAATTAATGACAAAAAAAATATTTCCAATAAATAAAATGAAGTTCTTAAAATTATCTACTTGAAAATATTTCTCTCCGATGCACCGTTTTCGAGATATAAGCGAAAAACCCAAAATTCGTACCTTTACCCCCCCTCCTTCCCCCCGCTCATCACCTAGGAGTCGGGACTTTTGGTATGTTAACAACCTAAGCCCCCTGAACAAGTTTCTGAAGGAATCGCTTAGTTACCTGCTCACGCACTCTACACCTCATTTTGGGTCATTTATTGACTGGACTAATTTCAGTATTAATAAAAGAGAGAATCATGTAAAATTTATTTATTTTTTGAAATCACATGTTGTAACATTAATTTCGTTTAATTAAAAATATTCACATGTCATTTAAATAATCTAATACGGTATTCTAGCTTACACTTAGGAAAATAATGCCATTGAGTACTACAGACTGGAGACATTATACTTAACATGATTGGTCAAGCCTTTTTTTAGATCGGATTTTTTTAGGTTTACATACAAATGTACATTCTTATAATACAGTTACAAGAAATTGTGTGATTGATATTTACTAATAAAATGGCATTAACGTGGTACACTTATAACAACTACAAAAAGGTATCGAAAAAATAAAAATTAAATACATCATGCTCTTTGGCTTGCACGACGAAAATTATATTCTAATTAATAAAATACTGAAATTATAAAAGTGTTAAAATAATAGAGATCAAAAAAGATATATAGACAGATTTACGATGAAGTTATATTGTGATATGCAAGTTTGAATGTATCGAAAATAATAGCAATAATACTTAATAAGTTGAGCCAACTCGCTTAAACAAATACTAAGTAACCGAAATGGAACAGGTCACAAAGTAAGGAAAATGCATACAAAATGTCATCATATTTTAAATTTCAGTCTAACAACATTTGATCATTTGGCAATACTGTTAAATTTTCATAAGCTAAGTAAGGTATACTTAAACGAATAGTAAAAATAAAAGTATAATAATTTCGTGGCCTTAGGAAGACTAAAATATAAATTCCGAAAATATTTGAGCCCAATTTTATACAAACTACACGACTTGGAATAGTTACAGAACTGATTATAAAGAAATAGTAACACCATGAGTTAGACACCCTCACAGACATCACTTACAGTTAGGACAGTACCTAATACAAATTGGCATAATGGCACCTCATCATTCTTCTAACATTAATTGCATTAAAAATAACTTTATATAAAATTACAATTACAGAGATTCCAGTAAAACAATACAGTATTTCTAACCCTATTATGTATGAGTTCTATACTTTATGATAAATTTTATTTTACATTTGGAGTTTGTGTATCCTCTCATTTATATACAAAAATATACATAAATGTTCGTAAAGAGTTATTTATACGTCCCTACTATTGAACAGTTTAAAAGTACCTCTGGTGTGGTGATCTTCATGCCTTTTAGTTTAAAAAAGTTCCACTATACTAACTCTTGTACAAAAATAACTTAATATTAAGAACACGATTGCCGGCCAATCAGAAAATCATTGAGCTAAACAAATGCCATTCATAAATACACAGTTCCATAAGATTCTTTTATCTCATTGAGCAAATTATTTTTATTATTGTTAATTTCGAAAACGAACTATTATGTATCAAAACAAAGGATGAAAGGGGCACGGTACGGATAGAGTTCACTATAGGTCCATTCCACACAATATACACACGAGGCAGTGATTCATAACGTGAAGGATAAGGTATCTACGTTCAAATCTATATATTTTCTTATAGAAAAAGTTAACACGAATAACATGTAAAAAAAAAAAGGAAAAAAAGTGTACTTTTAATTCAAGTTCTCTTAATAGATTACAATTGCATTGCGCAGGAACATCTTTAAACTCAATTCACGTTGAAAATTTTCAATTTAAGTTATTTACGGTTGACATTTAAAATCGCGTAGATACCATATCCATACACACTTTATCTTGGAATGTGATCAGTTCAACACTTATTTTTGTTTAAACAATCGGCTATTGATACGGTCATGACAAGTAGCAGACTATGAGCTATAATTTAAACGGTATTTTCACTTATATACTGGTATATTCACTGCGAATTACCCTATGAGGTTAGGGTCAGTTCATTTTCGGGCGGTTTACATACGTAGCCTAGGAGGATCGGCACGGCCGGGGTCAGTGCGACGAGTTGAATTTGACCTGCGAAGGATAATGGTTGTTATTAAAGGAGTAATGGACCATCACTGTGAAATCTGAAAATACGCTAGAGTATTAATGATGTAATAGAATCAAATAACATTTGTTTTTTTTTTGTTTTTATTTTTCATACAAACTAATTCAAAACACTTTTATGCGAAGTATGAAAACGTGGCATTTTCTTTCCCTTTTTTTATCGCTATGTACATGTACAGTTCGCAGCGTTTTGCGTTTTACATTGTATGCAACGTTGCTCAACGTTCAAAATGTTTTTGTTGTTTCTTCTATGGCTTCAGTGACACGCGTCTATTCAATGAATGTTGAAGAGATTTTACAAGGGT
Organism: Stenoptilia bipunctidactyla; assembly: GCA_944452665.1. Lineage (NCBI taxonomy): Eukaryota > Metazoa > Arthropoda > Insecta > Lepidoptera > Pterophoridae > Stenoptilia > Stenoptilia bipunctidactyla. Next base: position 19,132,796 of record OX101728.1, read on the forward strand.
GATAATTTATGAACTCATTATATTAAGATTGATGATATCTTGGAAAGTATGCACCTTTGCACCACATATTCTTTGGCAAAAAGTATCATATTTTAATAAGGAACAAAACCTCAAAGTTATGGGATATCAAAAAGAACACCTTGTATAATAATAGTTTGGGTATATCTTTGAAAAGTTTACTCATCTGCAGTGCGATCACAGAACTTTATCGAATCGTTTGTTAACGAATGTTTGTATAGTATGGAGACGGTTTTTAAGAAAAAATTGAAATCTATCCATTGCCGCACGGCCAGCTTATATAAATGTGTGCCTTGTTAATTTTGAACGTTTGTAAACATGTTGTACTCATAAATATCTGTAAATTAAAAAATTACAATATTACTCAAAACTTGCAACCGACTCCATACTATACGAGCATTCGTAAACATTCGTTAATATACGATTCGATAAAGTTCTGTGATCGCACTGCTGTGTAGATGCTTTCCAGCGAGTTGTTTTTTTTTATTTATAGACTAAGCCTGCGTTTGAGTTCAATCTCACATAATAGTAACTGAAGCTGAGGTCGAAGATGACAGCACACGGGCTTAGGAAAGAACTGGCTCTTCATAAAATTTGCCGGAACACATCACCGCCGGAGCGGTAACATTTGGCCACAGATTTTATATGAAGGGTGGTCGCTAGCTATTCGGACCTTGACGGGATATTGGATCCCAAGCAGTACTGTTTTCCATATAGAAGGCAAAGGAGGTTGTGTTATTACTGATTACGATTTACCATGTAATCCAAGGTCTGAAAGAGTGGCGCTTTTATTTACATAGATTAACAGGATTTTTTTCCATGCTGGACTGGGAGCGAAAGAAAAACATAGAATGTGCCAGCTGCTTCTCTTCCCGGACATACTGTAAAAGTCAGTTAAGGGTTTTATTGGCGTTTTAGTTTACAACAGCCTGAGGACCTCTCACTGCAATAGTCCCTGTCCTTCATTATAATACCTTAAAATTTGTCAAACATGACATCAGATTTATAATCTCTGTAGTACTGTCTACCCCATAATGGATACAGGCGTAAAGTTATGTATGTATGTATTAACAGGATTGACTCACGGTTTGGCGCGCGTGCGCAGTATTGCATTTGTCACACCTTGTGCGTGGGTCGCATCTCATAAGACTGCGGGTAGGCATTCGCGTATGGCTCGCGCCGACTCGGGCCCGGCGCCGTTGCTGGAAGATGATTATATGATAAGAGATATGTTGTGACAAATATATATGAAATACGAAAACAGCTTAAAAAATTCAAAATTTAAAAAGTTTTATTCATCTTAGGAATTTCACAAAACACTTGATGAAGTCAGTCATCACATACTTCGGCTTTAACTAGTTGTTGATAGTTGTTAAATAAGATATTACAGTAGACCAAGAGACAAAAAAAACCGGCGGAAAAAAACTCTTGGCACTCTTTTTCAGTCAGGATTATACGAATTAATACAAATAGGTACAGTACAAATTGACCGTGACATGAAAAAAACAAACACAAGACAGGTAATTGTGAGAGCCAATGTCATGCCACAACCAAATTGCTTACATAGCAGATGCAATGAGCTATGGATGCACAATACGAACATGACAAACTGGAACCAGAATATTTGAACAAGAATAGAATAAAATAGTCATAGTATCATTATATATATATATATAAAAATAATAAAATCCCCAGACAAGCACACTAATAAATTGCCCAAACTAAGCAAAGCTTACGATATGGGATAGCATGTAGTGAACTAGAGTATAAATACATAAACATAGATAAACGCCCAGACCCGGAACATTTTTTTTGTTGTTCCGTGCGGGAATTGTACCCTCGACCTCACGATTGGCGTCTACCACTGCACCAGAAAGGCCGTCTACTAAATAAATAAATAAGAGATACATTAAATTAAATATAAAAGGTGTGGAGTTATCAACGTAGAGTCTTATAGAGAAAATAGGAATACAACAAAGTATATTTCTGATATTAATAAAAAAAAAATTCTTTTTCTGACACTCACACAACATTATCTAGCCCAAATTAAGTTTCTTAAAGAACTTGTGTTATGGATACTAGATACCAATATACTTAAGAAATATATAAACATACATATTAAATAAATACATATTTTTATTAGAATAAACTTAAACATATAAACATCCATGACTTGACGACTAATATCTGTGTTCATCACACAAATATCCACCGCCGCCGGGATTCGAACCCAGGACCTCTGGCATAGAAGGCAATGTATGTTACCGCTACACCAGCCGGTCGTAGCAAAATTATGGATGCATAGCCAAAAAGTAGCGTATCAGATATAATTTGGTTTCCCAGACAACGAAATTGCCAAAAGGGTTCAAAATAGAAGTTGTCAGATCGATCAGTAAGCGAAAGTAATCTTTATCATCAGTTTTTTATGACGACCACTTTGACAATGGGGTAGTCCTATCTGCCTCTAACGCCAGTGGTTGCGAGTTGAATTCCCGCCCGGAACAAGAAAAAAAATGTCTGGTCTGGGTGTTCATCTATATGTGTATTTATATTCTAGGTTCCTATTCCCCCCTAGTTCGCTACATGATATTTCATAACATAATTTTGATGTGACATAAAAAAAATCTTTGAATTGTTCAAGCATTTAAAAACATGCCTATTTATTGTTCTTTCTTTGGAGGTATTAGTCATTCACATCGCTTGTCAAATCTTTGAGATAAGGGCTAAAAACCAAAGTAAGGGAGCAGTTTCTAAGAATTCCAAATCCCCATACTAGACTTGAAATTTTACTTGTTTTTTTATAGCACGTTTGTATTTCATGCCGCCTGATGGAAAGTGCGCATAAATAAAAATAAATAACGTGTAAAAAAATATAACATTTTTTGTAGTTATTTAATAGCATATTCATTCTTTTTAAATAATAATGAATTAAGCAAGTACCATTTTCCACAATACACCAAAGTCCGACGAGGATTATAACTTAAAAACTAAAAACTATACATACTTAAAACAAAAACACGTTATTTTAAGAATAAGAATTTTCAAATATGGAATGTATAGTATAAGTTTTCACGATAGTGAGTTATAAAAAAAATCTACTGATACTCTTAAATTTGGAACACCTTACATAAGGAATAAGGATTTTCAAATTTGGAATCTTTTGAATTGGCTTTGTTTTAAATTTGTTGCGAATTGAGTTCTTCTATGAAAATTGAACAAATATTTGACGCGGTTTGAAAATATTAAATTTTGTAATTCATTATGAACATCGATGGTTTTAGCAACGAAGATCATGCTAACATTATCTTCATGTACGGAAGGGCAGACGGTAATGGAGCATAGGCACGGCGAATGTATCAGGAGCATTATCCAAATCGCAGATTACCCAATGTCAGGATGTTTTACAACACGTTTCGTCGTCTTAGCGAAAATGGGATCCATCGTCCGGCTACTAGAGTGAATCCTGAAAGATACGAGCGGATATCGAGGAAGAAATTATTCACACATTTAAAGCTGATCCTACGACAAGCATTGGAACAGTAGTTCAAAATCTTAACATATCGACATGGAAGGGTTGGAAGACGATGCATAAAGAGACAAAATATCCTTTTCGCGGGTTGGGGGTGCAGGGTTTAGAAGAAGGAGATCCCGTGCGACGAATACAGTTCTGCAGATTTTTATTAAACAGCGTCATTGACGACGCGTCATTTCTAAAATCTATCATGAGTCAAAGTTTTCAAGAGAGGGGATAACAAACTTTCATAACCTTTATGAATGGGCTGACAAGAACGGCAATCCTCATTGGAAGAAGCAGGTCTTCTTTCAAAAGAAGTTTTCAGTTAACGTGTGGGCTGGAGTAATTGGCATAACTTTGATCGGGCCACATTTTCTGCTCGATAATTTTAACGGACCCAATTATCTCGAGTTTCAACTAAACGATCTTCCTATTCTCCTAGAGGAAGTCGGAGTACCATTAGAAGCGGAAACAGAAATCATCTTTCAGCAAGACGGCTGGACATTGGAGTTTGGCTGTGAGAGTATACCTTAACAACTGTTTTTTGGAGTGCTGGATCGGTAGAGATGGACTCATTCCTTGGCTCGCTCGGTCCCCCAACATAACTTATTTGGACTTTTTTGTTTGAGGACGGGCCAAAGGAATGCAGGAATAACAACAAAAGAGGAGTTAATTACAAGTTGATTACAAGGATTCGTGAAGCTTTTGTCATCATGAGGGAAGAGATGCAATTAAAAATAACTACCACAGAAGTACGGGAAAGGGCCCGTTTATGTATAAGAAATCGTGGTTTACATAACATGTGATATAAGTTTTTGCTTTGATTTTGTTACTAAAATTTTGAAAGTAAAGTTCATGTAGTTTTATTAAGTTCTCCCTTACTTTGGTTTTTAGCCCTTAACTAAGAGGTTTGGAAAGCAATGTGAATGACTAATACCAATTAAGAAAGAGCCATAAATAGGCATGCTTTTAAAAATGTTTGAACAATTCAAAGACTTTTTTTTGGCACATCAAAATTATGCTCGTATCAAAATACGATTTTTTTTTTTAATTTTGCCTCCATTTGATTTTAGAAGCCATAAATACACATAAAAGTAGTTTTATTTGGTCCAACATACATTAAACTATTGGAAACAAAATGTTTACAAACTAACGCGTATTCGGTCACTATTAACTCGTATCTAGCAAATCCTGGGTAATTTTCTGAAATTACAAAAAAAAACAATAAAGAAAAATAGCAAGTTTTGTCAAAGAGATATGTTTGTGTATCACCTTTGCAGCTAGCCACCAAACACCCTATCCTAATATAGTGCAGGTACTCACGCTGGCGGGCGTAGGGCTTGTGCGGGCGCGGCGGGCGCGCGGCGCGGCGCGGGGCGGCGGCGGGGCGCGGGCCGCGGGGGGGCGCGCCGCGCATGCGCCGTAACGTGTTCATGGGGCGCCGCAGCGTCTCCGATATACGTCTGTATGAGGACGAGGGTAACGTTACAAAAGTTTTGCAGAGACAACAGAAATAAAAGATATGTTTTTTTTTAATAAATACATATTAAATTAAATTAAATTAATTAAATATTTCTGACACTCACACAACATTATCTAGCCCAAATTAAGTTTCTTAAAGAACTTGTGTTATGGATACTAGATAACTGATATACTTAATAAATAAACATACATATTGAATAAATACACACTTTTTTTATTAGAATAAACATATCCATGACTTGACGACTAATATCTGTGTTCATCACACAAATATCCGCCGCCGCCGGGATTCGAACCCAGGACCTCTGGCATAGAAGGGAATGTAACATACATTCCCTGCTACACCAGCCGGCCGTCAGTTGTACATTTTATACAGGGTTGATTTGTAGTCACCAGCCAAATTTAAATGTTAGTTTCTTTGATACGACATAAACGTACCTGCATATTTATTTTAGTATAGCTCAGTGCAAAACAATAAAGATAGTGCACCATAAACTTTTATGCAAATAGTCGCTGTTGATGAACGTAGCTACTACGATACGGCATTTCTTGATAATACTATGACTTAGTACTACAAGACGTGTTGTAGTAGCGCGTAGTTGTCTTTATTTTATAAAAATAATTACCCCATAATTATGTTTAAATTTACCTTGTCATGTAATTTGGTTTCCTGGCAGAGATCGCTCACTAGCGATAAGGCCGACGATAGTGTTTTCTTTTTTTTATAATGTTATTTATTTTCTAAATTATGTATATGTACAATGAAGAGTACAGTGGAAGATAACGAAAAGTAGGTATGAACTTAAGTTACAATGGAACGATATAAATTGGAAGATTTAACATTTTGAAATGAATTTAATTTACTATCACAAATTCAATGATACATCAATAAAAAACCAATACGACAAAAGTAAAAAAAAGAATAATATTATTGTGATAAAAGGCAAAAAGCATGACTGAGGGTTGCGTGGAAGAGATCGCGTTGAAGTGATAAGGCCGCCCAAATTGCATTATTTTTAATTTATGTTTTTACTGTGATTTTTATTTATGTTAATAGCAATAAAGAATTTGGATTTCAATAATAGCAATAACCTTGTCAATAGTGTTGATTTTCAGGACTCCTGATCAGAACTACTTAGACTAGCAAAACGTCCACAATGCGAAATGTCTATGAGCAATTTGCGTAGTTAGCTAATCGTCCATGTAGCAAAACCTCTAACTATCAAGAGGTCTATATTGCAAAAGGTCTACTTAGGAAATCGTCAATTTCTCAAAATGCCCGGACACTTAATCACAAAAATTACACAATGCAAACTCCACAAACCTGCACACTCCTTGATTTAATTACGAACATCTATTTGACCTTATCAAGCGGTTTTAACATGGACATATCAGCCATTGAATGCGCTTATCGATGGAATAAAAAAAACTTTTCCAAACACTCAAATAACTGGTTGTTACTATCATCTTATTAAGGATGTTTGGAAAAAGCCTCAACTCTAGGGCTTACTGAAAACAGGGGGTGCCGAAAAATTTACCAATTTATGTATGTTCTAATTTACCTCTGCTGCCTTCTGAACATAGCAGAGAATGTTCGACCAGCATTGATGACAATACCACCAAAAGTGAGGTTGTAAAAATTTCTTTACATTACTTTGAAAGAGAATGGCTACAATAATTGGCAGATATAATAAGTTGTCCTGGCAATTATAATATTCGCACAAACAGTTCTCTCGAAGGTTGGCACAGACCCCTGAATACAAATATATGATCAAAGCCAACCCTTCTACAGAAAAGAAGCTGTTTGGCAAGATCGGAAATACAAAAATATTTTTTTATGACAAAGAATTTTTTTTGTTAATTTTTGTTGTGTCTAAGATGTGCTTCGACCTGACTGTATTTCAAGTTATTTTAAGGGATTTTTGAATCGTGGAATGTCATGTAACCCTATTCCCCTCCGTCTTGGTGGAACCGGGACATAATTATTTTTGTACTATTAAAATTATTAAAAAAAAAAAAAGATTTTATACGACTTTTACTAATTTTGTTTAAAAGTGTACACAATGAAAAACTGACAATTTCCCAAGTAGAAGTTTTTTCCGCTTGATAGTTCGACGTTTTGTTATATGGGCGATTAGCTAATTAGGCGTAATGCTCATTGGACGTTTCGCTTTGTTGAAGGTTTTGCTACTTAGACTTTCTGATCAGGACCGATTTTCAGCCTAAGCCTTTTCTATTAGGTACTCTATTAAGCTCCTAATATGAAAGACTTTGTAATGGTATAATCACCTCGCGGGCGGTCGCTTCGGGTTCGACGACGGCGTGTGCACTGCGCAGCATTTCACGAACGCTCCCATACACACTATCAGAGCCACGCCCGCTAGTAGCACTGCCCACCTAGAATAAAACAACATTTTAAGGTTATTGGTTAGCTAAAACAATGAAAAAGTTCATTTTCTAAGTGTATTCTATGTTTTGCTAAACATGTTCTGGGTAGCTATTAGAAAAATACATTATGTTGATTTACTAACCGGTTAGTAAACAACGGAAGTTTATACTGGTTAAACAGATTGTGAATCAAACAATCACTTGAATTATAAACAACCTAGCATAACATTATAAAGTTATAGACGAATGTGTGACAATTTTCTGGGACAGCACATTTTTACATATTGAACAGTATTTTCAAGCCTTTTCAAGGCATTTAATCATTAAAAATACAATTATGTAAATACAGTTTAGTTTGAATAAAAAATTCAGAATGGGGCACAAATGAAAATTGAATCAAATCAATTAACTAAAATATTCTTTTTATATTTGGAGCTTACTATACAAGGTGTTCCTGTTGATTTCCCATAACTTTGAGGTTTTATTTTTTACAAAAAAACAATACTTTTTTCCATGGAATATGTGGTTCAAAAGTGCAAACTTTCCAAGATATCATCAATCTTAATATAATGATTTCATAAATTATCACCCTTGTAAAATCTTTTTAACATTCATTCAATAGACGCGTGTCACTGAAGCCATACAGTATACAACAAAAACATTTTAAACGTTGAGGAACGTTGCATACAATGTACAACGCAAAGCGTTGCGAACTGTACCTATAAAAAAAGGGATAGAAAATGCCACGTTGTCATACTTCGCAAAAAGGTGTTTTACATAAGATATTTTGACTTAATTTAATTATTTTGTATGAAAAATAAAAGAAAAAAATATTGAGAAATTATTCACATGTTATTTGATTCTATAACATGGTCCCATTAATACCCTAGAGTTATGGGAAATCAACAGGAACCCCTTGTACACATTGTTAGCTGTTAATTTGATATCAAAAAAAATCTTTGACATACCGATCGCTTGTTGCTTGAAATACCTGTCATGTAAATGGCATTAAGTCATAATACGGTAATTCACATACCAATGTTCAGTGATCCAAGCCGCGGCAGAATGCAGCGTAGCTCTGTTCAGCAACAGATTCTTGAGTCTCGCTAGAGGACCTTCCGCGTCCACGGCGCGGCATTTAAGAAACACGTCGCAGTAACCCTGCAGATGTAGCAATAAATTGATAAATGAGTTTTTATTGGTGTTATGTGACCTGTCATTGCAATAGTCTCTCTCTACCATTATAGTACCTCCAAATTTGTCAAACGTGACATCAGATTGTTTTATAGCCACTGGTGTTCTGCCTTCCCTATAATGGATACAGGCGTGAAGTTATGTACGTATATATTTATAAATATTTCTAATAGTGACACCACACTATACAGTCCCAAAATATAAGGCGATCCGATACAGTTTCTCTCACTATTATCCAAACTGACACGCAAAATATGTGATCCCAAACTAAGCTTGTGTAATGGAAAGCGCACGGTGGAACTATATGATAGCATATTAGATTCCCAGTGGGCCGTATTCGAAATTGCATTTTCTTATTTTTAAGTCTCTCCAGTGTCAAATTTTACGACGTGAAACGTGACAGCCTCATACAAAAACTATTTTTTTCTCTTTCTGTCATGGCATTAAGAAACACTTAAAATAAGAGAATTCAATGTTTTTTTTTCCAGCCACAGAAGACTACTCCTCAGAACACCCGTAGGCCTATTGACCGTACAAGTGCTTAAAGAGAATACTCAGAAGTACGAAGGGGCACTTGCCAGGGGGATTAAACCCCGGCCAGATGATACCCAACAGTGTGAGACTTTTACTCACTAAACTCCCCCTGTATGATCTTTTGCCTTTCTACCGACAGTCGACCGAAGAACTGAGCGGCAGCCAGTTGGGAAAAAGGCTGCGCGTGGATTCAATGTCGATTCGGGCCCATTATATACCCAGACCCCAATCCAGTTTAGAAAATGACTTTTTTAATATAGACTAAGCGTTCGGCCTCAATCTCACCTGATGGTACGTGAAAATGAGGTCGAATATGAAAGCATAGGAGCTCAAGAAAGAACTGGCTCTTCATAAAATATTGCCGGAACACATCATCACTGTAGCGGTAATATTTGGCTGCAGATTTCCTGAAGGGATCCTCTCAGGCACCTTGTACGACTCGCTTATCCGGACTTATCTCGCTTATCTAGGCTTATCTCGCTTATCCAGGCTTATCTCGCTTATCGCTTATCCACTCGCAAAAAAGGGATATTCAAGCCTACCCCAAGTAAAACCTTTTAACTTAACTCGCAGTCACCACTGACCTGGAAGTTATCACAAGGCGAACCCGGCCTCAGACTAATCCCTCCGGGCGGTAAATCCACACTCTCAGCAAACTCGGCCGTACTCCGGCAAGTGGCCGGTTCGTCGCCGGTTTGACAGGCCAACTGGCACAGCGCCCGCCGGTCGACGACGGCCGTAATGCCGTCGCCGATAACCGTCGGTGCGGAGGATAGGAAGCACTCCTTCATGTTCCATGACAGACATATTGAACCGCTGCACTCGCCTTTTATGCAGAGTTGGGTGCCTGAAAGAATGAAGATGTTGAGTGACCAACCTTGATTTATATTCGTATTTACAAAGATCTAGATAGGAAAGTTTTCAAAAAATATGTTTTATTGAAACTTAATATTCAAAAGAACCACATTTAGATATAAAAGGAACTTTAAAATACTATAGGAAATTAAAATAATATTAAAATTTAACTTCAAATTGCAGAAACTATTGTAATATTAATTAATCATTGTAAAATTATTTATTCATCTATTACATACAGAGACGGGTGTAACTAGTTATTAATAATAATCTAATTAATAATAAAATTTTAACATAATTTGATTAAAATATACTCGAATTACATACTTGAATTACGAATTACTACTGAATTATAATTAGATTACTTTCGATGGTATGAAATTTATTCGTAACATACTTCGAACAGTTGTGCGTCACAATTTACCTATAATAATCTAAATAATAATCACAAAATAATTACATTAAAATGTTAGATGTGCTATGAAATTTTTAAAGATTTTTTTTGCATTTTATAAGGTACAGATAAGAAAAAGACGAATTCGTCCTTACCGGGCACGGATTACTTAATTTACAACGGTATTTATCTTACTAGAACAGTAAAACTCACCATTATTACACTTGGTATGGTTCGGCATAGCCCTAGGCTCGGGGCACTCCGCCGACCGGCCGGAACAAAACGAGGCGTGGCTACACTCCGACGCCTCCTTGCAAGTTTGATTTCTGTATTGCGACACGAATTTACAGCTTTGCGAGTTGCAGCATGGGCCTTGGGATGGGCTGGAAGATAAATAGAGGTTCGTTAGCTAGGTTTTAAATAGAATAATCAAAGGCGAAACATATTTACTAGTTATAATCTCTATAACACAGGTTGTCCTAGTATCTGTACTCACCTTACCAGTCTCTCACATAGATAAATTTAAATTACTGTACTTATCGATTGTTTTTTTAACAATCTTCTGTTTTTTTCAGAAGATATAAAGATATTTAGAATTGAATAATATGGGTGGTGGTGTGTTGCAAAAATTATAATAATCGCAATGTTCTTCCTGCCTGCTTGATCACACATGGTCAAAAATGTCTCTCTTCAGTTTTATTTTCGCTATTAGTAACAAAATGGACAAGGTAGAGCTTAAATATTTTACAGTCACTACAGCGGTGCGAGCACAGAACTTTATCAACTCGTGTGTTTACGAATGTTCGCATGGTATAGAGTCGGTTGCAAATTTTTAGTAATATTGTATTTTTTTATTTAACAGTTATTTAAGAGTACAACATGTTTACAAACATTCAAAATTAACAAGGCACACATTTATTTAAGCTGGTCTTGTGGCAATGGATAGATTTCAATTATTGCTGACAAACCGTCTCCATACTACATACATACCATATGAAGTTCTGTGCTCGCACTGCTGCATAGTATTGATTTTGAGATGAAATATAATCTCTCCAATGCAAAATCTATCGAATGTAATTTTTTTATTTGTTTTAACTATAAACACATATTCTATGATTGCCATTACATTCTCAATACATACCTGCATTCAGTATGAGCTCGCCGCGTGCAACCTTTGGCCGAAGCGTTTTGTTCCCGGTCCTGCACGCTGAGTTGCCGCGGGTAGCAACAGGTGTCCTTGCACTCGTTTTTATCGTAACCTGAGGGCGAATATTCACATGTCATTATGTAAAACAATACTTCTTCTATTTTTTATTAATTAATTACTAGATACTAGACATTAGTAAAATCAATAACACAAAGATTATGATGTTTTTCTATTTTTCACACATTATATTTATCTTCAGGGCGGTTTATACTGACGGCTGCTCAAGGGAATCATGTCGTTGAGTGACCATTACTTGATTAAATGTTGTCTTTCTTTTAGGTTTACAAACGAATGTAAAAGTAGGTCAAACTTTTTGTTTTACATTCTTCATAAGGTTTAGCAGTAGAAACGATACAAACATGCAAACATATTATAAGTCAGGTTCAGTTTCACACTAGCTGTTTAGTTTTTAATATAATTTATTATATAATTATGAATAAAGATAATAACTCACCACAATCACACTCCTCATTAACCTCAACAATCTTATTCCCGCAAAACGCTCCCGCGCTCGCCGTAAAGCAATTCCTCTTTCGTCCGTCCCGTACCGCGTCTAGCACCGCGCTGATATTCCCAACTGAACAGGACGAGAAGCGACTGTTGTTCGGTCGGTCTCCAGAGGTGGCGGAGGCAAACATTATGTAGTTGCCTTGTGCGCCGCCCGGACGGCATTCTGATGGGTAGTCGTGCTGGGGAAAAAGATTGTAATATAAATAATCAATAACGGGCTATGAGTCCCTCCCCTGGGTGGCGAGGAGGTATAGGCCATAATCCACTTGGATTGGACTTATGGATGTCAGAATTTTCAGGACGCTGAAATGGCTTGTGACGAACCCTAAAGGATACTGTATAAAAGTATACAGCACCCGGGACCGACTGATTAAGGTGTCGAAGCACGGAACTCGTCGTGAGAAATGAACGTTTGGCGCCACAACGACTTCACCACAGCGCCACAACGACTTCGATAAAAATAATAAATTATCCAAAATTATACCATCTTTATAGTCCCAAATAAGTTAAGCTTTTGTTTTGGTAACCAAACCAGTAGTTTTGGTTTGTAAACTTTATGTCATCGCACTCAATTTGTTCGTCAAGATTTAATTGTGGCGTTGAATAACAATTTAATATTGCCTTTACGATGTGGTGAGTTCTTTACATTTCACATTCATAAACAGAGTCAGATACCATGTACCATTAATATATCTTTCTCAATGTTTCATGGTTACATTTTCATAAGTAAGAAGGCTTTCATTTATTTACATATTTAATTAACTGTTGATTGCACATTATTATGTAATGATTTTAAGTATTTGAAATGTGTTCGAATAGTAAAATTTTAAAAACTTATTATTTAACGGAATACATTTTAGTTTTACACAACATATTAAAATTATTTAATAATGTCATGTGAGTAATAAAAGAAGTAAGATAAAGTTCTATGCTGCTCTTTAAAGCCCTTAAAAAATAACTAACGGTTTGGTATTATACATAACTTTTTGTTCAAGACACGATTCCACCCCTCCATATAATAGCAACTTACTGGCGTTAATTGGCTGACTATGGGGGCACCCTACTGTTGTTGAAGCTTTCGTAAATCGTAATTTTATGTTTCGTATTTCGTTTTGTAAGATCAGTGCAAGTTTAATATTTCTTACAAATTCTACCAGAGGCTTATAACAAACCACCTGCATCGGCATCGTCAATATAATTGCATAATATAGGGTGGTCCAACTATATTGCGCGATGTTAATCACTACATAGTATAAAACAAAGTCGCTTTCTCTGTCCCTATGTCCCTTTGTATGCTTAAATCTATGAAACTACGCAACGGATTTTGATGCGGTTTTTTTAATAGATAGAGTGATTCAAGAGGAAGGTTTATATGTATAATAACATCCATTAAATAGTGGAGAAGTACTGTTATTTTTGAGGTTTCTAATGTGATGTCGTAAATAATTTCATTTTTTCCGCTTACATTGCAAACGCAGGCTGAACCCTACGAGTTTTATCAAAATAATGTACTAAGTATTGTACACATTGAAACGGTTTCTGTCTATCTCTTATGGATAACCCACAATAACTTTTTTTGTCATTTACTTTTTACGACAAGTAATGGCTAATTTTTGAAGCGATTTTAACCAATACAGCATTAATCCTTAACCAATTAAATACCTTGAATACATTATTCATTTAATATAGATCTATATGGCCCTGTACACCGTATGATTTAAGTGAATATTTTCGAAGATATTACAGATTTAAAAATTTCGGGACGTAGCGTTTGCGGCGGTACCGGCCGGCCGCCCGGTGCGGCAAGAGCGTGTATCAGCATTGCACCCGTGCGAAGCCGGGGCGGGTCGCTAGTTGTAACTAAAACCAAAAGTTATCAGAGAATTATCTTAATACTTTACAAAGGTGGAGGTTCTAAATTCGTGTGTATGTTTTGTTTTGTGTCTTTGTTAAACGTTTTTTTTGGACAATTATGAATGGATTTATTGAAATCGATTGAGTAGGAACATCAAGAAAAATTTTAAATTTTTGAAAAAATGTTTATGATTACGGAGAACCTTCACGACCTTATACTTCAGCCAAAGTTTTGAAGTGAAGTCGGTTTTTTAAATGCTCTGCATTCGTTGATTATTATTATGATAGACGGGTCTATGGCAATTATGTGTGAAACAAGATATCGGCAAAATGCTCGCCACGGCTAAGGTTGGCCAAGAAGTTACCGTGAATGGTGTTTTCGCTATCACGAGATGCTTATTGTGGTCCGAAATTGAGGATATTGAGCAGGAAGATATGTGGTTCCAACAGGATGGTGCCACCTGCCACACAGCCAATTAAACAATGGCTCTTTTGCGCGAGAAATTCAATGGCTGTTTATCTCACGTGTCGTGGCGATGTTAGCGATCATGTGATTTGCCACCGCTGGACTTCTTTCTTTAGGCATATTTAAAAGAAAAAGTGTACGTCAATTAGCCAAGAACAATTCAAGAGCTAAAGGATGAGATAATTCGGCACAATAACGACATTGAACCTCAAGTATGTGGAAGAGTCATTGAAAATATGGACCATCGGATAGAAGTATTCAACCGAAGCCGTGGCGAGCATTTGTCCGATATTTTGTTTCACACACAATTGCCATAGATCCTTCTATCATAATTAAAAATATTAATATATTTCTCTGTTAACTTTTTATTTTATTTACAATTAACTTCGTGCGTTTTAGTTGGACCATCCTATAAATAACCTTTCGTGAAACCACGATTCTACTTTACACATAGTGTTTCCCTGAATATTATAAATAGTTTTCGTAGAACCACGAGTCCACATTTCCACACGGTATTAACCTTTGTATAAACAACTTACCGGTGATCCAAAGTTATGTCCGATCTCATGGGCCAGCGTCAATTGGCTGACTTTGGGCGGCACCCTACTGTTGTAGTTCACGAATGTGATGATGCCAGTGTTGAGGGACCTCTTGGTGCTTTGGTACATTCCGCCGATGGTTTCTGTGTAGGTTTTGTATTTCTCGCAGATCCCGCCGGAGGCGCCACTTGCGCTCGCTACCCAGGCTAGACCTGGAATTGAAAGAAAATTTTTTTTGAGGTATTGATGGTGATTATAATACTAAAAACGAATAAGGAATTTTTCTCACATATAAATCGAAGTGACAATCAGGCATAAAGGTATAGATTAATCGTAGGGTCGACAGATACAGATCACCATCAAACCGAAGATGAAAATAATCAGCAACCCATACAATTTAAAGGGGTCAACAACAAACCCTAAACGTTTCTTGACCTCGATCAGGATAATTGGTATCAATGGCCAATAAGAAACTCTTATTATGGATCGACAGAGATGTTAAAGTCTGTAAAGATTTTTTCCGTTCTTTTTATACACATCTCATAGTAATTTCTTCTTATAGTAAGGGTAAAACTCTAAGAAGCCGAAAATGTGTTTTTAACGACATAATTAATTTAAATTTTATGCAATCCTTTTAGTAAAATTTATTATTGCTTTTCATATTGTTAATAATTCATAAAAAAAAAAACAAGTAAAAAAATACAGAAAATGAATCATTGTACTGACTTCTATATCAATATTCTTCTAAACTCCGAAGTTATTGCCGTTAGTTAGAAGGTTTATACATGTATAAATTGTTTTGTTTCTTTCACTCCTTTACAAAGTGAAAGAGAACAAACATAATATTTAAATCAGTATTTAAAGGACAATATCTTTTTCATTCCTTTTTTAATAGGAGGGTAACATTTACCTAAAGTGCCCCCAGTGAAGTCCCTATAAGTGAACACATAAGCGAGGCAGAAGTCTTCGTGGTTGCCCAGCGAGTGCAGGTTTAGAAAGTTGGACACGTCGATGTTCTCGTGGCAAAACTGGTTCGTTTCCGTCGCGTATTGGTGGTTGGAGCACATTGAATCGTCGTCGATCTGAAGGAAAAAGTTAAATAGTTAATTTCAGTATAGGAAGGATAATTTTTAGAGTAATATCAGCGTGGGTAGAAACATTTTTGTGTAAATTATAAAGACGCGTATAAGTATACGTATCACGTATTTAAATGATCATAATTTATAAAAATGTTAGAATATGGCAGAAGAATCAGTGTTTGTATGTTGTATTTTTAAGATTTTAATAAAAAAATACTAAATAAAACTTTATTCATGTCTTAATAGCAGCAACAAAATAAATAAATTCAAATTCAATTTATTTATCTTTTCCAATAGTTAAAATTGTGCATAAAATAAGTTAAAAAGAGTGCGATAATTGAATGTAGACCACGTATAAAAAATATAGATAGTAAACAAACATATCTGGGGATTTTATTTATTTATATGAGTGTATCATTTTATAGAAACTAATGGTTTGGGCGGCAGCGACAGCGGCGCGGGCAGCGACGGGCCGTGCTCGACGCCAGCGGGCCCTTGAGCGATTTGTCGCGGTTTCATACAAACTCAATACTTTCTATCGTGTCGCGGAAATCGCTGCCCGCACCGCTGCCGCTCTCGCTGTCGCTGCCGTCCAGTTTGCAGCTTAACGGTGTTTTAGTGGTCAATACGGAAACTTTCGTGCGTCAGTCCGATTTGTACCTATTTCGCCGGTCTTTTTTAATTTAAACTTATGACAATATCTGCAGGTCTTCAAAACATTTGCCAAGCGGATCTATGGAAGCCGCCATAGTGACGGCAAGCAATATTAAAAAAAAATACCAAAAAATTGTTGGCAAGTAATAGTTCTTTTTAAGTAAACATTTGCATTTGTATTAGTTAAAATAAGATTAATTTATTTCAATTTTAATTTACACGTAATCTTAGGTTAAGAGGACTTAAATCAAATGTATGTTTCTAAAATCGATTAGGATACAGTTACATATCTTGGATTATACAATTTATTGCTCTATAAACGATTATTTTCGCTTCTTTGCACGTGTCGTTTAAATTTGACGTCAAACTTTTACAGTTTGACGTCCCCATTGGTAAAAACGTCACTTTTACAGTTTGACGCCGAAAAAAGTATTTCTGAGGCTGCACAGACTATAAATGGACACTTCTACTAAACTGGGATCACAAAAGTAAACAACTTGTGAATTACAAGCTAAACAAACCAGACACATATGATCAGATGTTTTTTTACCGTACCTGCCCTCTATCTGAACCTATCTTATTTGTGATGATGAGGTTAAAGATGAAGGAAGGACGTCAATAAAATACTTTTTGAATCCATCACCGGAGCAACGATATTCAGCTGTAGATTTTATATGTATGTTGTTAGTAGTAGGATCCGAAAGATCTCCTCGCATACATACATAACGTCACACCTGTATCCCTTATGGGGTAGGCAGAACACCAGAGGTTACAAGACCATCTGATGTCACGTTTGACAAATTTGGAGGTATTAAAAAGATGGAGAGAGACTATTGTAGTGACAGGGGGTCAGCCTGTCGCCCACAAAATCGCCTTTAAAACCTCTGTCCCTTGACTGACTTTTACAGTATGCCCGGGAATAGAAGCAGCCGGCACATTCTATGTTTTTCTTTCGCTCCCAGTCCAGCATGGAAGCATCTCCTTACACTTTGTTGAATATTCAAGACAAGAAATATTCTTAACAGACCCCAGATATAATATTTAAAATTTTAACGCGTACGAAGGCTATTAGATTAAACGAATATTACCAAAAACAAAAGGATTATATGTGTATTTAAAACATACCTTTATCCTCTGCACTTCAAACTTGATATTCCTATGCTCCAATCTTCCGTCAAACTTTGTGTCCCTGTATATGTAGTTGACTGCGGTCACGTGATGCGATATGAGTGACAGAATCTCTTCTCGCGTCTTCATGTCCACTTCGTTCTTCTTGCTGAGATCTCGGTGCTGGAAGAAGATGGATTGTTTTAGGTGAAGATGTTTTTGGTGCTTAACTATGGCTAACTAGTGAGCGCTTGAGGTATGATACTTCTCTTGAAATTATACTTTTTGTTCAAACTCGTAAGAGACCATAATATTGTATTATGATTTCACAATTCTGTACATTAAATAAAATACTTTTTGAACTATTTTATCATGTTTATTTATATTTTAAATCTTAACTCGACTTTTTGGTGTCCTTAGGCATAGTAGACCATTATGCTATTACATAAAATGGTAATGTCGATACATTTTAGCTGTATCTAAACTTGATAAATAGACGATAAAATAGCTGCAAGAAAATTCATGATTTTATATCAGATGTATCCTAATAGTTTATTTATATTATAAGGTCTGGGTTATAGCCAAGCCCAGACTTTCAGTACTAAGTAACTGCCCAGTGTTGATTCATTCACATACCTCATTTCTCACATAAGCAACCTTACTAGCTACATATGACTAGTCTTCGACACCTCCATGACGACCACTTTGGCGATGGGGTAAACCTGTCTCAGACGCCAGTGGTTGCGGGTTGAAAAAAAAATATGTTGTCTGGAACATATTTTTATACTTTATCTATTTATGTATTTATATTCTAGGTTCCCTCCTAGTTCGCTACATGGTATCCCATAACACAAGCTATGTTTGCTTTGGGCCCATGAAGTTGGTGTTATTGTCTGGGGATTTTATTATTTATTTTTTAATGATTATTGAACAAATCACGTCTACATCAAAATAGCTCGACATCATAAATTTCGAACATCACTCATAAAAACCTCGTTGCTTAAACCAAATGTTTTTCTCTCT
Source organism: Stenoptilia bipunctidactyla (assembly GCA_944452665.1). Classification (NCBI taxonomy): domain Eukaryota; kingdom Metazoa; phylum Arthropoda; class Insecta; order Lepidoptera; family Pterophoridae; genus Stenoptilia; species Stenoptilia bipunctidactyla. Next base: position 19,151,614 of record OX101728.1, read on the forward strand.
CAAATGACATACAATTATGATAACTTTCTCTAGAGACAAGTAATTGAGCGCGTCGAATTCGCTAGGAGCAACTATAATTGCTGTTATGGACTTCGTTGTCGTCCGTTACAATTGCCGAGTCGTAAAGTTTACGACTCTAGCTTTTTTATTAATAAGATTAATTCTTATTTTATAACTTAGACATGCAATTAATGTGATAATTTATAGAAAAATAACAGGTTTAATGAAAGAGGTAATCGGCTGCGAGTAGATTGCCCCGTGCAAGTTAGGTTATAACTAATATATTTTCTTGTTTTGTTTTAATTGAACTAGTAACCGCCTGTAAAATGCATAAATAGTCTAGTATGTGTGTCGGTGACCTATTAGAGGCAATAAATAAAAAGAGAGAATGTAAACGTTGAGAAAGTTTTATTAGAATTCATGTTACTGTTCGATATCGCGATATTTTTATGATGTTATTAATTAGCTCTGCATTTATTAATTAAACTTATGTGACTAGGTTTACAATTTATTTCCTGAATAGCAGCTTCGCGCGGTATTACCCGCGTAACTTTTTATCCCGTGGAAAATTCTGGATAAAATATAACCTTCCTAAGGAATCAGGGTACAAATCAAATGAGGTAGGTAGAGCTTAGCGCGTTCAACCTAACAAACAACCTCTTCGGCTTTGTATAGATAAATACTTATTTGGGCTTAAATTTTTTTTATATAACTATAGGTATGTACCAGTATATCCAAATCCAATGCCACTGCATAAAAAATATTTAGCCAGCCTATCAATCACAAAAAACACTTACATCAGGAAAGCCTTCCCGCACGTGTCGCCATATCAAAGGATCGGTCTGTATGTAGAGCGAGCATGTGTTGCGGTTGTCGGGGACCGCTCGCCGCGAGCGCGTGTGCTCGCCTGTGTTCGCCGAGCGCGAGTATTTGTAGTGGTGCGAGTCCCAGTGCCTGGAAAGAAGATGATATGTATCTATGTATAGTTGTAAGAGAAAGATTGTGCAGAAATAGGTATTCTTTGTAAAATGCATTATTAAGGGCGGGTTGTATCACAACTACTTTACGTGTCTGTCAACGTTAAAAATGGCGTTAACCACTGTCAAGCTAGAAAATGGGTTGTTTCACCTATAACGGACGTCAAAAATTAACGATTACGTTGACCGTCCATCCACCCACAGGTTAACGTAACTTTCTAGTGAATACTGAGTTGACAGGCAGGACATCTTTGGTTGAAAGCTTTTAACATTATGGATTCTGTTTTATTTTCATATATTTTAAATGATAGTGATGATGATTGAATTCTGGAAATAACTCGAATAACATTGACGAACAGTTTTTTTTGTGATGAAACAACGCTTTGTATTTGACGTACGTTAAACATCTGATGTAATCTTCAAAAAGTTACGTACGTATGATACGATAACCAACCGTTTGATACAACCCGCCCTAAGGGTTTAAAGGAAAAACTCGCTACAGCGGCGAAGCATAAATAAGTAGGTATGAAGAAAAATCATGGATTAGCGCCGGAAATCAAATAAAAAATTCTATTTTCTGCAATCAAATGCCGAGCTCCAAATTGCTCGAAAACGAAGCGTTGATTTTGAACCCTTAGGCACCTTTAATAACTTCGTGTTTGCCTAACCAAACATAGATAGCTTATACGGAGGTAAATTCATAATCATGTCTCATTAACCAAAATGTCAACTGTCTCGTCGAGTGCAGAAAACCTAACATTGCTCAATTATTTAGTGCCTCAACTGTATTATTCATACAAAAACTACAATTTATTCAGGCACACCATGATTTACTCATACGAGCTTTGACACAAGTGGGCCAGCAGTCACACATATTTAAGGGCCTCTTGTAGCGCGGTGCGTACTTCCATACTTCCAGCCCAGATAATTTCGCCGACGTGACCAAGCGAAATTGCATTTTATTGGTTTATTTTCAAAAATTATAATGATTTAAAATTTTTACTTTATACATCTGTTAAGAGAAGTGTGCATTATGTCTTTATGTATTTTCGACATGAATTAAGTATGGCATTTCGTAGCAATATCCGTTTGAAATGGTAAATTAGTGTTATGTTTGTGACCATTTTTTATCAAGCTAATTTTCATTAATCATGTTTCTATCTTTACACAGCGGTTGGTTATATGGTTAATTTTTGTGATTATTTTTATCAGATACAACATGTACACATTACTTGGTATATTATCGTTCAAAAAAGTGTTTAAACGCTGCATCCTCGCCTTAATAAACTGGTGCGTGAATCACGTCCCAATTAACGCTGGGTTCGCGGTATCTACAGAAAGGATTTGGCTGCATTCCATACAGCTGACCTAGTATGGACATGAAGTGGCGAAAATAACAGTATAAACTTGCCCGCTAGTTGCTACCCTTAGAATTAACTTGGTTATATCTCTGGAGCTGTGACCGAGATAGTTTATTGCAGTGTTATACTCGGGCAATATAGGTAAAATAAATAAATAAATGTGATTGAAATAGAGTTCAGTAAAGTACGTTTGACTGTGTGATCAATCACTCATGCATGACACGGTGTCTAAAAACTTCAGTGTTTGCAATTCGGTTGAGTTAAAATACATGATGTTACGAATTGCGATACAATACAGCAGTGCTAGCACGGATCTTTTGTCGATCGTAAGTTTACGAATGCTCGTATAGTATGGAGTCGGTTGCAAGTTTTTAGTAACAATGTAATTTTTTATTTTACAGTTATTTAAGAGTAGAACCTGTTAACAAACATTCAAAATTAACAAGGAACACATTTATTTAAGCTGACCGTGCGGCAATGGATAGATTTCAATTATTGCTTAAAAAACCGTCTCCATACTATACGACCATTCGTAAACTTACGATCGACAAAAGATCCGTGCTAGCACTGCAGTTACAGAAATATTTTATTTCATATTTATTTTATCAATGTATATGAAATTGCTTCCATGCTGGACTGGGAGCGAAAGAAAAACGTAGAATGTGCCAGCTGCTTCTCTTTCCGAGCATACCTACTGTAAAAGCCAGTTAAGGGACAGAGGTTTTAAAGACGTTTTTGTGAGCGATAGGCTGACCCCCTGTCACTGCAAAAGTCTCTCTTCATCTTTATAATACCTCCAAATTTGTCAAACGTGACATCAGATGGTCTTATAACCTCTGGTGTTCTGCCTAAGGGATACAGGCGTGACGTTATGTACGTATGTATGTATTTTATCAATTAAATACGTTGTTTTTGACGTGAAAATTAGTAACGAAAACATGTAAAGACTAAAACCCAAACGATAAATATGTTTTTTGTCTAACGAGACCTAAGAATTTCTTTACTCAATTTACATTTTACGCTCATCATTTCTAGGCATGAAGTTCTGCGGCTTATGCGTATGGATTGGTGGAAGGACCTCACCAGAGTTCGCCTTGAGCGACTAGCCTCATAGATGATGATGACCAGCCTCTGCATAAAGTCTGCTGCCACCGTTCCGACGGCAATTTGTTCTGGAAACTTTGTATGAAGATGCAGTTCTTTCTTAACCTCGTGTGCTGATATCTTCTTCCTCATAACGACCACTTTGGCGATGGGGTAAACCTATCTGCCTCAGATGCCAATGGTTGCGGGTTCGATTACCGCCCGGAACACAAGCTTCGTTTACTTTGAGGCCATGTAATTGGTGTCGTCTGGGGTTTTTTTTTTTTTATAAACACTTAACGTCAGGTGGAAATGAGATCAACGCGGCTCTAGTAATAATTAAAAAAGTAACATTGGGATAACATTTTACTACTCACAGCCCTTTTACACTACAAAAGTATTAAAGAACCATGCACACGTGCTGCATAGCTATTTAAAGGAACATAATAGCAAAAGCAATAACAAACAATCTAAAATAAATCATATTATTATCTGTGCCTATAAATCTCAATGCGAGCGAACGCCATTTTAGTCTCCGCTCGAGCATCCGGTGGTGGTTAGAAACATTGCCTAATAAAAAGCAAACTATTATTATCCTCGTACAAAATTAGTTTAATACTTTTTAGGGTCTTTTGGCATTCCCTATTATGGATTGACTTCAATAATTAGCAGGTTTCTTGTTGTAGAAAAATCGCCTGATGCAATATTTTTCAATTAAGAATTCTTTCAAAACTGAATTAAAAAAAAAATTATACATACGTTTGACTCGTAGTTTCATGTTCCCTAAAAAGCTAGGCATTTAATTATATTTCTCATCATAGAAATTAATACTTTTTGCTTTTAGACAAGCTTGTGATAATAGGTTCAAAAATATAGAAAACAAAACTTGATAAATTCTATCTTCAAAATAACCTTTTCTTTACGCTCATAATAAAATATCCGTTATAACATTGATACATTATCATATAATGCTTCAATTAAGGGTTTGTCTGAAGCCTCACTACTTTCCAATTTAAACCATCATGTAAATGTATGTTACTGTCACGTGCATAAAGTGCTTTTCCACGTAAACCCCTGGTTCTATTTGAGTTGTAGATGCTTGTTATTTCGAGATAAATTAGTGAGTGTAATTAGACATGCTGCTTAAACCGGAAGTGAATAAGCAGAGGCATGTTTAGGCACCCTAGGAAGAAAAGAATACTTATACGCAGTTTCAAAGCAGATTATCCTGAAAATAAGTCCCTTTTATCTGGTCTACTTTCGCTACAATATTTCCTTTATGAATTCTGCTTGGTGGCTTCCTAGATGCACTCTGAAGACGTCCTACAATCAAGCAAAGATGTCACGTCTCTTTAGCAACAGCCAGTAGACGTCCGTCCAGCGGGGCAAGCATGCTACCGACAACGATAAATCGGGCTTTTTATCGATATTTTCTTAGAATATGGTATTTAGTGTATGTAATTAAGATTATGACATATTGGTTCTGTGGTCTTAATCATGGTATCAATTCGAGTAATTCTATCTATTTTGGTGCGCATATTAGCTTACATAATAGGATAAAATAACAAAATAATATTTATCTTGTCGATTCGAATATTTATCGAAGGCTGCATGCTAGCCCTGCTGGACATAGGCCTCCCCCAGACATAGATCTCACGTATTTTTTACTTTTTACTTCAAATCAGCTGGACTGGGAGTAAAAGAAAAACATTAAAAGTGCCAACTGCTTCTCTTCCCGGGCATATTGTAAAAGGCAGTTAAGGGACAGAGGCTTTATGGCAGGTTTTTTTTGAGGATGACCCCCTGTCACTGTTTTATAGCTCCTGGTGTTCTGGCTACCCCATTAGGGATACATGCGTGAAGTTATGTATGTTATATACCTACTTTACACCTATCAGCGAGCGGTAATACAGCTATTCTTTACCGACCCAACACCATCCAAAATTGTTCTAAATGTAATTATTGTAACAAGTTTACAAACGCTATTCCATTTTCGAAATGAAGTAGAATGGAATGATGATTGACAGTTTTCATTGATCAACAACAAATATAACATAGCTTACTTCCGAGTAGGGTGTGTCACAGTGGCGGCATTGAATCGAGGTTTCGAGATAAGGTCGTAATAACTTGATATGCGCATGTAGATAGGACCAAATGACCCTGGGGAGCTATAAGTTGATTGCTTTTTTATTTTAACCCCATGAAGGCTGCGGTTAAACAGAAAGATGAAAAACTATTAACTATAATATTGATTGTAACTGATGCGTTATAATGAAAAAAATTGTGAGTTATAATATGTAACAACACATAGTTACAATAACCGATCGAAGCTCCACTTAATTGATTTATTTTATTATTATAATATCGAAACTGTTGATCAATGAGTAATGCGTTTCACGTATGGACGATCAACAGAAACTCGATCATTCATTATCGATCACTGTTGTCAGATAATTAATGTTAATGAGTTATTAAATCAGGGAAATTACATTGGTTAAATGTTTGATATAAAAGATATGTAGGATAGATAGACAAATCTTTATAGAGAGTTAAGTACCTGTAACGTTGTAGTCCGTTGACGCCAATTACAATAGATGCCACAGATTTTCGATAAAAAAAATAAAGAAAAAATAATAAAAAAAATGTTTATTACATCAATTGTAGGCGATAGGCTGACCCCCTATCACTGCAATAGTCTCTATCCATCATTATAATACCTCCAAAGTCAAACGTGACATCAGATGGTCTTATAACCTCTGGTGTTCTGCCTACCCCATAAGGGATACAGGCGTGAAGTTATGTATGTATGTATGTTTATTACATCAAGATGTAACTAATTTATTTTATAAAATTATTTATATAGAAACAATGGCTTTTGTACATACTTATGTCTTTCGATAGTGAATCCTTTTGAATCTTATACTGCCAGGGAATATTAATATTTCATTTTAAATAGCAAAAACTGATGTAATATAATGAACTGAACAATATTTATCCTAATAATATTGTCTTAAGTTTTCGCGATTCATACTATTAAATAAAACACTTTTTAATAGGATTTATCGCGTATATTTACATTTTAAATTTTGACTCGACGTTTCGTTGTCTTTGCAGACCCCGTGGTCACGAGCGTCGCGATAAATCCGGTTAAAAAGTGTTTAATTTAATAATATTTATCCTTTCAAGCCTAATAATTAGCCCTGAAAGTACCATAATCTTACAATGATGGTACTTTCAGCGCGAATATCGACATTACATTTTTATAACACATTTTTATATATGTTTAATAGCTTTTATGTATATATTTCATACATATTATAGTATAGACTATATATGTATATGTATTTATGTAGTTGTGTATTATTAATTATGTATATATTTTAGTTTTTAATATAATCTGCACCACTTATTTAACTTCTCTGCTTTTGTGGTGGTTGACTGGTAGAGAATGCCAAATAGCATTAAGTCCGCCCATTGTACTCCAATTATTTGTGCAATAAAGTTTTAAATAAATAAATAAAATTAATGTTTATAATCAGCTTATAGTCGTATTTATACAAAGCTCTTTAATAATACGAGCCGTGAACACAACACAACAGCTCAAACTTATTAAAGCAATTTTTAAATGCAACTTCATCGTAAAACTGCAATATAGCCTATCCTATATCCTCTTCCCTCTCGCTCTTACTAGAGTAAACAACTGTTTTTGTGCTCTCGTACAATTAATTAAATCTTTGCTGTAAACTGGTCAATAAAACATACAAACCTGCGATAAACAAGTGGCCCAAACTCAAACAAAGCATAAACAAATCAAGAACTGGCTGTTAAGGAAGCACTAGGAGACTAATATACGAAAACTTTTTGCATCAAACGGTCAGTGAAAGCTTTCTTTGATTCCATTGTGTTATTCAAAAACTTTTCTGCCAATAGCACTTACGCTTTGGTTTTGTTATTCTTTTATTTCACCTTCGAAATTAGTAAACAAACCTGACAAGTGACAGACAAACTGGCGGAATACCAACCCAACACGAACTGTCTCTGTCAATCAACCGTTTATTGCCAGTATCAAAAATCAAGCATAAACTAAGGGTACTAACACACTATACTAAGCAAGAAACGGGACAAGATTACTTCGACGAGTCTAGCGCTTATACGTAAACCAGTATATATCGTCCCCGCACCGTGCTTACTGGCTGAACTGAAGCTACATTGGACGAAGAGCATTTGTGTACATTGTGTAAACTTCGCTACCAACTGTTACACTGAGACCCATACTTACTTATGTAACTTACTTTTTCCTGGTACCTTTCAATCTCGCCATGTCACTCAGACGCACTCCCCCAACGACACCTACTACGTCAGATAATGACTCTAGCCGCCTTACAACAGCGGCCGTTTCGGCGCTAAATTTAAATCGTTCGTCTAAAGCTGAATCCGATGTAAATGTTACGACTCGTAATAAGAACGTAGTAAATGCAGAAATGAAAAAATTCATAAGGGAGATGATTGATGCGCTTCGGGACGACATGCAGAACAGACTACTCTCATTACAAGAGAGTATAACAAGGATTGAGGGCCAAAATGAGGAGCTGCAAAGGAGCGTATGCTTTTTATCGGAAAAACACGACACATTCGTTAAAAGAATTGAAGTACTGGAAACGGAACGGCGAGAGGATCGTAAAGTTATTAAACAACTGGAAGACAAGTTAGAGTTTGTCGAACGCAAGATCTCCTTCTCAAGTATTGAACTTAGGAACATCCCTGCCAAAAAAAACGAAACGAAGAGTGAATTGAGCATGGTCATAAGCTCCATAGCAACTACATTAAATTCTCCAATTGATAAAACTGAAATTAAAGATGTATATAGAGTTCAGACACATAAGGAATCTTTAAAACCCGTTATTGTGGATTTCTGTTCTGTCATAAAGAAAGAAGAGTTCCTGATGGCTGTGAAGATATATAACAAGACTCACTCTACAGATAAGTTAAGTACTAAATGTTTAAATCTTGGCGCACCCCATAAACCCATATATGTTTCAGAATACCTAACATATAAACTCAGAAAGCTCTTCTTCGCATCAAGACAGTTCGCAAAAGAAAATAACTACAACTATTGCTGGACCTCTCGCGGTACAATTCATTTAAGAAAAGCTGAGGGTGCTCCGTCCATAAGAGTTTTTAGTGAGGAAGATTTGAGTAAGCTGAATAATAAGGATTGACTACATAGTGAAAGTTCATATTATTTAGTTTGCATTTACCAAATATTACTATTTTTTTGTTTTGTTTATCGTAACATTTTTGATCTCCCTTTACTTATTTTACTTTTTTCAAACAGAGAGCAACATAATTGTTTACTGCAGATTACTTTTCAACAAATTACACATTATACACTATTTATTTACACTTCACGTATTAACGCCTATACTTCTATGCTATTAATGAAAATAATATTCCAAAATGGCCAAGTGAAACTCTTATCAACGTATACACGACACCACGTTCCAAATACTATTGTTTGTAGGTTTAATTTTTGTGCTGATGTTTTGCCTGTTTTCTGCTCATTCCTATACATATATCAAAATTCAGTGATTTAGATACAATAAATGATATCGATTCTATTTCGGTATCCAAGGCTACAGAATCGAATGTGGAAAATTGTCACAAGCTTGTAGTGTCACCATCGAGCTTAAAAATACTTACACAAAATATAAGAAGTATCGGTCAATGTACACGTTTTGACGATTTTGTAACTTTGCTGGTTAGACTCAAAATTACCTGTGACATTATAGTTTTAACAGAGTGCTGGCTTTCAAGTTGTACGGCTATTCCGAGTCTTGATGGTTATGACTACATTACAAACAAAGAAAATTATTTCCAGAATGACGGCTTGGTTCTTTTTATAAGAAACGGCCTCAAATTTACTACCCAAGACCATTCTTATAAGGGATGTAACTGTGTGGTACTTAAGTCCGATACCTTGGCTGTCATTTCAATCTATCGCCCACATGCTTATGACAAAGAGACTTTGACTAAGCAAAAATCTCTTGATAATTTTTTTGATTTTATTAACTCCCTTTTGTTACTTTACTCGTCCTTCAAGAACATCATATTGATAGGTGACATAAACATAAATATTCTGCAACACGAAAACAACATTGACCAAAACTGTAGTAAATATCTTAATCTTTTGGCATTTCATGGTCTTCTATCCTGCCACTTTTATGTTACTCGTGATGAGAGTAACTCTTGCTTGGATCATGTTTTCTTTAAATCTAGCTATGCTTCATCAACAATAGTTATACAAACTAACATTACAGATCACAGGCCAGTCCTATTTGAGTACAATACCGAGCTAACTCCAAACCCCGCTAAAAGGTTAAAGTACAAGATTGACTACGACGGTATCCAAAAACATCTGGAATCTTTAGACTTTCAAACAATTTTGACATCTCATGATCCAATTTTTGCAATTGATTCACTGATTTCCATACTTCAAAATACAATTAAAGATCACAGCTTAGCTATCAAAATCAGTTCAAAAAAACTTATAAAAAAGCCTTGGATGACTGAAGGGTTATTGAGGTGCCAGAAGAATAAAGACAACCTGTATGCTAAATGCAAGGGCGATCCCACAAATGAGGTATTGAAGACGACCTACCAACGATACAAAAAGTTCTATTTCAATCTTCTTAAAACCTTAAAGAGGAAGTATAACAGGGAGCAAATAGTTAAAGCAGGAAACAACTCAAAGCTTCTTTGGAAGGCTATTAAATCTGTTACTTTCGGTAATAAAAAAGAAACGTGTGCCCAGCAACTGCTTAAGAATGGCTTTGAGCAAGAATCTATTAATACCGTAAACAACTATTTTGCAAACGTAGGTTGTTCTTTAGCACAAAATATTCCACAGCCTTCTTTTCCCGACTTTGAAATACCTAATAGCTCTGAGGCTTATGTCCACAGCCCGAATTCTTTTGTCTTGACTCACACTGACACTTCTGAAGTCATAGGGATTATTTCAAATCTGAAAGTGGAATGTTCCGTGGGTTGGGATAACATTTCAAGTCAACTTTTAAAAAACTGCAAGGCAATACTTTCCCCAATATTAGTGCACATATTTAATTTGTGTTTAGATTTAGGCGAATTTCCGGAAAACCTTAAAAGAGCCATCGTTATACCTATACATAAGTCGGGGAGTCGAGATAGTGTCAACAACTATCGGCCTATTTCATTATTACCAATCCTCTCAAAAGTCTTGGAAAAAATTATTAATAATCGTCTGGTAAGCTATCTTGAGAAATACAATTTACTGTCGAAGAATCAATTTGGTTTCCGCAGAGGCAAATCTACTGCTGATGCTGTTCTAAAACTAACATCTTTTGTTTCTAAACACCTTGACTCTCATAAGAAAATAATTGCAATTTTTCTTGACCTAGCAAAGGCCTTCGACACTGTCTCGATTCCTCTACTACTAAATCGCTTAGAACAACTTGGTATTCGGGGATCTCAGCTGGATCTTTTTAGGAGTTACCTAACCGGCAGGTGTCAGTCCGTTAAAATATGCGACTTTTTCAGCGATGACTTACCTCTCTCACATGGAGTCCCCCAGGGAAGTATTCTTGGCCCCACCTTGTTTCTTATATACATCAACAATCTTTGCTTCTTAAATACAGGTGGAGAATTACTCTCATACGCTGATGACACGGTTCTGTTGTTTTCTGGGAACACTTGGGATGACACACTTGCCTTAGCTAGGGATGGGCTCGATAGAGTGACTCTTTGGCTGCAACAAAACGTCCTTACCCTAAACATCTCAAAGACTAAATATATGTCTTTTTCGATTCAGAACTCAACTCAACCTCCTGAAGACTTCACCTTGACAGCCCATGCTCCTCAGTGCTCAACATTAAATTGCTCTTGTCCACCTCTAGAACGTGTTTCTACTTTCAAATATTTGGGTATAGTTATCGACCAAAACTTAAACTATAGGTCACATATTTCACATCTTAGTACAAGGATTAGGAAGCTTATTTTTACTTTTAAAATTTTGCGACATGTCATGGATCCTAACTTACTCAAACGAATATATTGTGCACTCTGTCAGTGCCTTATAACTTACTGTATAACGTCTTGGGGTGGAGTACACAAGACCATTATGCTGGGTCTGGAAAGATCACAGCGTATCTTACTCAAGGTATGCATGTTTAGGCCCTTTCGTTTTCCTACCACTCTATTGTACAATTCATGGGAAGTCCTTACAGTAAGGCAGCTTTTTGTCCTATCACTAATTCTTTACCAACATAAGAATACTATCTTTGATCCTACATTAAATCTTAAGCGCAGGGCAGACATTATTTGCATGAAAGAAAAATTCAACACAAAATTTAGTAACAAATTCTACCCTTTCCTTGGACCTTACTTGTACAATCTTTTAAATCGACTTTTGAACCTGCATAACTTGACTAAATTTGAATGCAACCGTAGGGTATCATCTTGGCTTCTCACACAAAGCTATGAACAAATCGAATATCTTCTGACTCCATTAGAATAAAATAAAACAAAATACGCAGTTTTTCTGCCTTTCTATAAACATATTTAATAGTAGTTACACACACATTCACACACAAACACTCACACACTAACACACAACATAACCACACTGATGCTCTCTTGAAAATTTATTTTATATACTTTTAATTAAACTTTAATATTTTTCACATAATAATTTATTGTTTGTTTTTGGTGTCCAATGTGTAAACTTTAGAAATAGATAACTGGTTTTGTTAAGATTAATATGGGTTGAGCAAAAACTACTTATCCTATGGCTACAGGGCTCTGCCCTTTCTTAGGAAGTAGTGCACTCAGTAAAAATATAAATAAGTGTTAACTGTAAGTTTCAGCAAACTGTATTTTTACTGTAAAATTTTATGTACCTCATTTGTGAAATAAACAATTTATTATTATTATTATTATTATAGCATTAAGCAACAAAGTAGTCATATCGTTCAAGTATTTTTATATTCCCATTTCAATAAAGATGCCTATTAAACTTTAGTTCCGTACTGTTTGGCTTTTCCTACACATGACCTAGTTTCATATCGGCTCTGTCCTTTTAGATCACGAGCACATAGCAACAGCTCTCAGGTTATCTACCGAAAGGGTATTTATAACATGCTATCGGTAGGCTTGATATAGAATAAATTTGAATATGGAAGTGGATAAGCCTAAGTCGAATAGGATTTAAAGAAAAAGCTTTGTTCGCTTAGATAAAATAATTTTTTTTAAATCAAATCAAATCAAAATCAAATCAAATAATCATTTATTGACACAAAAACTTACATGGTATAACATATTTTTTTTTAGATGATAACAATAAAATCCCCAGACAATCACACAAACTTCATGGCTCCAAAGTAAGCATAGCTTGTGTTATGGGATACCATGTAGCGAACTAGGGGGGAACCTAGATTAAAAATCGGGGACCATTTCTTTTTCTTCTTGTTCCGAGCGGGAATCGAACCCGCAACCACTGGCGTCTGAGGCAGACAGGTTTACCCCATCGCAAAAGTAGTCGTCAAAAGTGGTGTTGGAAAATGGAATATATTGAAAACTACAACGAAAACGTTCCAAAGCGATTTAATTTGTTGTCAACCAAAGACAAGAAATCAAAAATTGTGTTTACAAAACTAAGGTTGCTCATCTACTGAACTTGACATGCCGTAGATCCGTCGCTTATAACGCGATAAAATATTGGTGTTTCTACTGAACCACTCAGACGTGAAAAAATATCAAATTGAGGTTTAACTTATGCTGTTAAAGTTCTTATCTGCTAGGAAATTTCCTTCAATATTCTGATGAATTCCCGAGTTAGATGTTACGGTCTTAAAACGATTTTAAATTGCGTTGTCCATTGCAGATTTAAACATAAAATTATGATGACTCAGATATTCCCCTGATTCACGAACCAGTTTAGCCTTCACTTTAAATAACTTTTTATTGAATACATGCTGTTTCAAATTTCTTCAATTGAGCTTTTTTTATCCGAAACTTTCAACGGTAAAAGTAAAGTTAGTGCAACAAAGGTATCTCTGCGTATAAATTACTTCTATTGTTTTTCTGTGCGCTACAAATGTTGTATATGGTCTTAGAAATGTATTTAAAAACCTAATTTGGTTTCTCATATTCGAATCGATTGTTTCGAAAGACACATTACTCAGCTCGTAGCGTGAGAACTAAAATAATCGTCCGTGAAAAATATTAAACTTTAAATGCTATACTTATGGCAATAGAAATACAATTAGAAAATAGACTAAGCAACGAGGAAATCCTTGATCCTTTGTGCTGTTGATAATTAAGATTGTTAGAAACATGTTCCGGAATTTGTCAGTCATACTAGAATAACTTAAATGATAGGTCATTTCACGTTTTATATTGTGATCTAGATAAAAAACTGTATAAGCAGTTTTATTTTACGTTCAATATTCTATGTTTTACTGACCAATATCATTTATTGAAATACTTATTTAGAATTTAATACTATGGACAAATGTGTTTTTTGCAATAAAAGCTAACATAAAAGTGATTTTTACAGTCAACCTGCAGAAATAAAGTATTAGATAATATTACGTTTTAGTATTGCATTTGTTGGTGAAGTTTACGACATAACAGTATACGAAACGACTGAGTCTTTTGTCATATTGTACTTGAAAATGAAATTAAGAATTGTTACTATACACTTCGACGCATACTTAAATATGCAACTTGATAGAAATCGACAATGGATACTAGTTCAATTCTCGCACAGGGAGATAACGATTTCCATTTGAACTAGGGAAGTTAAACGTGGCACGTCCGTTAAAAGTTAAATCTTTTCTTGCACACTTACAAACTGGAATATGTTACTTATTACTTTAGCCTATCTTCGATATAATATATCATGTTATGTGCAGAAATTGTAGCCAAAATACTCTCCTTTATTACACCCTGGCGAGATATAAATACTTTACAGAATAATCTCAGCTGTATGTACATTCTTCTGTAAACAATTTAACGCTTAGCTATGCTAATATAACGCTTCAAACCAACTTAATTTTGTTAACATTATCAGTTATTTAATCAGTTATTAATCGTGTAAGCTAAACGAAATCTTAAGTAAATCCCAAGCCCACAAATAGAACTGGTTCAAATAAGTCGTCCTTTTCATCTAGGTAAAATTCACTTATAAATAAAAACATTGGTTCATATAGACTTAAGGATTAGAATACAACACCAGTATCTTATACCACGCGACTAATAAAAAATAGTATAAAAAATATGGCTTCATAAAGTCTTCTTATAAATTATAATTGCCATGCTTGCCAAGCCGATAAAAACCTTGTAAAAATTGACATCTCTAGCACTTTATAACATTTACCTTGGCGGATCATCCCGCAAGCTATTCGGATGTGGCGGCGAGGCGTGATGCGCGTGCGAGCTGGGCGTCGACGGCGGCGCGTACGAAGTCGGCGGCGACGACATCGACGGCTCCTCGTCCACACCAGAGTTCTGGATGCGCTGCATCCATTCCACCACCTCGTCTGTGATGCCGCAGCCACCTACGTGGCCTGGGGAAGGAGGAAGATGCTTGTTTATAGACGTTAAGAGTTATAACTTCGGTGGTGTTTAGTAACGAAGCTCCTAGATAAATAATACCTTATTTTTTTAAAAGCAGTGCTAGGTGATACACCCTTTATATAAATATAGTGCTAAATATCACTGCTGCGGCGGCGATTTGTTCTGGCAATATTTACCGAAGATCTTAAAGCTCATCTTTGCTTAACATCAGGAGTTCAGACGCGAGCTTAGTTACCGATAAAAAAAAACAACTCTGCAATGAGTTTTCATTTATAATTCAACTGCGTGGAATTATTGAAAACAAATCGGAAAATTGTTTCGTCATAATAATGATGTTTTCGTTATCGCAACATTCGTCATCTGCTGTTTATAACTTGCGCATGAAACACTTGCTGGAATTTTCTAATATTTTAAATTATTCTTTCAGGAAATGTACACAATTCGCTAATGCTTTTAATAAATCATCAAAGGCATTACACATATAAGCTTATTGTTTCTGTAACTTGACGGACTGAATTCCTTATCAAAACAAACGACCCGCAGCTAACGAGTAGTTATTATGTAAATTAATATTATTTCACATCGAATCCGCAAGCTCAACATGCCAGCCGGCTTTTCGCCCACTTCTAAGAATAAGCAGTAATGCCAACTGAAACCAATGCTACTAGAATAATGAGGCCTTTTCGTTTCATTTTTTTTTTAAGCTTTTTCAATACATACTAGATGGCGTTGAAAAAAACTGAAGAGTCAATGTCAATATCGTATCCTCTTTGTTGACAGTTGACTGATCGTAGAGATAAAATTCTTGCTGATTGCCATAACCTTCAAATTAATAATATTACATTTCATTGTTTTTTATTCTCCTAGTTTGTTTTGCAGCGTTTTTTACTTTACATGAAGTATATTAATAATTATTACACGTAGGTACGGTACTGAAATTGGTACTTGAGTTGACACTTGAGTTAGATCAGCGCCATCTAATGTTGAAAAGTGAACTACTTTTTTTTTATCGTAGACTGAAAACTTCTCATTCTTTTATTTCTGAAGTAATTGCCGGTAGCAATAATTCCGCTAGCATATCGAACCACGGTTACTAATAAACTGTATTGCCAAGTAAGGCTTCGATGATGTTGAACGAGGGTAACCGTTGGGATTTATTTAAGAATAATTTAGTAGAATAATTAATCGTAAAAACAGTTTAAGATGCAGTTGGCTTACAAGGCTTTTAAAAGCTCGGAATAATGATTAATTTTCAGACACGTTTTCAAAAAATCGTAGAATAATCAGAGGACGTCGAATTAAAGGCTAGTGTCAATGTCGTCGAATTAAGTCAGCTTTAACAAGCTTATTTTTGAATCTTTCGGCTGTGACTCACCGACCAAATTGTAATTTTCCAGTAACTTTTATCATATATATATTTTTTTTATTATTGGGATTGAGTTAACTTTTTATTTTTTAATACTTAATAGAAAACTTCATCTTAGAAACCTTGAAGAGAATAGAATAGAATATATTTATTGGAACATAGAAGAAAATAAAAAATTACAGTCAACAAAGTTCAGATACAGCTTTACCGATCTATGCCACCAATTGGTAACAGCTTTGTAGCCATGGCATCGCAAGGATGTTATGACGCTGATTTTCAGACCTTGGATGGTGTTTAGTTTATCTACATTTTTAATTCAACGCCATTTTAATTATAATAAGGATTGAAACAAATATTGTTTTGTATACCAATGGATATAATTTACTGTAAGTATCTGTGTGCAATGAAATGTGATTCGGTATGCTTTGTGTTTCTGAAATCAGGCTTATCGGCTCCTCGAGCCGTATAAGCTGCGTTATTATTGTAGCTAGCTATTATTTGAAATACGTCAACATTGTTACAGTAAATAGACTAGTTGCAAATGGTAATTGTGTTAAAGAACAATGGTTGCATCCATGTAATGTTGGCTCTCAGACCTGTTGCATAATACAATCTATTCAGTTGATATGGTGTAGACAATTGGTGTATAACAATTGATTCTATAAGCCAAAAATGAGGTTCAAAATTTGTCATTATAAAATTAAAATTGTTTGGATTGTTTTATTTGAAGAGGTAAGGAATTTTTGTAACGTTTTTAATTTGATGTTTTTAAATGATAAAGTACTTATTTTTTTTTAATAAAAGAAGGCTTGAGGTATTTTTTATGTTGATAGTTTTGGCGATAGATATTTCTATATTACTTTGAAGGTTGCAATGTCATTGACATACTTTGATGTACATTATCGGACGTGATGTTGACAATGAACAATGCTTAATTAAATTAGATTTCATTTCAAATAGTATCTATTCCATCACATGATACTGGCAGTAATAGCTAGTCGCTTAGTATCGAAAGCTTGTTGCCAAAACAAAAAAATTGAATTGAATTGAATTTCCAATAGTATACAGTGTGTCCCCGCATGTTGTAATAAAACTTTAGGGGCAGTAAGTACACACTATTTCATCGACGAAAATACTCCATATGTGGCTTAATTCAAAAAGCATGCCAATCTGCAGCCATTTTTATTTTTACTTTAGCAAAATGCACCTCAGTTTGGCAAACATCGGTGGCTTAAGTTGTACGTCTTGCAGATGTTGTTTTAAAGGAAAAAGAGTAGAGAAGGAATATGACAACATAAAAAAATTCTTTAAAATAATAGCTTCAAAATAATAACAAAGTAAATTTTTTACAAAAAACTTAGCGCAACTGGCCGCTTTATTCTAAAGCCCACGTTTTTTTCTAATTAAATTATAATATTTGAGATGTGTAACAAATTGATATAAGATTTACTGCTCTCGGTCTAAAAGTTTAAGAGTTATTGTTGATCAAAAAAACTCCTTTGATAGCGGTAGCAATATTTATCTTTATTTGCAAAACGGCAACTGTTTAAGCTCTGCGGCTTGTAAGAACTCAATGATGGTGTTTTACCAAAGCAAAGGTGCAAAGTAACATTTAGTGAAAAATATCTGGCAAATAATAGTTTTTTCTGTAATTGCCGAACGGCCAAAGATAGGTTCAAAACTTAGCGGCGCCTCAATAAACCGAACACTATCCTTGAAATCTCCGCTGCGCTTCAATAGAAAAAGACCAAGCATAGTGATTGGTCTATTCAGGCACCGCTAAGCTCCGCTCCACGTCAGTGGAAACGCAGCCTTAACATCCAAACAATAAAACCTTCCAAACTAGTGACAGTAAGCGATGACAGTTGAAAATCATCTATAGGTACATATATTTTAATCGCGCTGAATCAAGCACATATGTAGCTTTATAGGTCGCCGCTTGCCATGTATATATTTTGTTTATTGATATTACTGAATATAACGTTCGTGAAAACAATTAATACCTTATAATGCTTTCGGTTAACAAGAAAAATAATGTGATAGAGTGTTCTGAGGTCCCTTGGGGTATTAAGTTTAAGTAGGCCAGATGAACAGACGACACGATGTGCGTGTTCCTCCAAAAAATCTGAATTTAAGTCGCTGAGCTAGATCGATATGCAAGCTGAAACCCCAACCAAAAGCTCACCAACCTGTCAAGCGCTTTGGAAGTCTTTATACAGATGCTTTATATTAGAACTAGCTGTTGCGCTCGGTTTACCCGCGAAACTTTGATGCCCGCGGGAATTTCACGATAAAAAGTAGCCTATGTGCTATTCCAGATTGTACTCTATCATTATGCCAAATTTCATTAAAATCCGTTGGGCCTTTTTGCCATGATTAAAGAACAAACACCCAAACATTCACATTTATAATATTAGTAAGATAGGGTTTATTTGTTTGTTTGAGAGCCCTCAGCTTAGAATCTACCAGTCAGATAGGTGGAATACATAGGGAAATTCCTACGGGATAAAAAGTTACTCAGGAAAATCCGCGGCGTGGATGCTAGTATAAGAATTTATCAAATGCTTGAAATGATCCTGCTAGGCCATGCTTCTTTAATAAGCATTGTGAAAAGGTTGCCTGTAAGAGATCATCTTTTGATGATAAGGCCGCCAATTGTACTCTATCGTATTGTTACAAACTTATCCTGTAAATGTTTATGTACAATAAAGAATAAATAAATAAATAAGTATAATACTGTACTAGATAACCGTAGGTAAACGTAAGTTAACTGTCCACTTCGAAGACCATCTACATTATTGGTGCAACTGTAGTGCAGTTTGTTTGCCAAGTTTAGTACTAGAGGATTGTCCATACTGGTTTCATAACTTACGAAATTACTAATCGCGTAAATCTTGATCCTTTGAAGAGGATTAAATGAAGCCTATGTTATTTCAGACCGTACCCTACTTTTTCCTTTGTAGCTCAAGACCTCGTCAAGTCCTCATAATGAGAAAAAACAATCCTCTTTACAAACTATAACATGAGTAGGATAAAAGCGATTTAAATAGACCGATAGTTGACAGAATGTGTAGGGCTTCTTACGTTCTAGTTTAGCCCAAGTTTTACTTACAGGGGTATGTAAATCAAGGACAAACCTATTGCTGTGATCTATAGATCTATAGACCTAATTTAATTGTGAACGAAATCGATTCTAGCAAAGGCTCTTACAAGGTAGCTTCACAAGGTCGTAGACATAGTTATTACATTTTCCTTTAATTATATTATTTTACTCGAACTTTCATAAAGTTCGCGAATCTCTTGATCCAGTGAAAATTATTTCAATTACTTGATAGTTTATATGAAATCAAGGTTATCCAATATATGTATGTAGGTATATTTTTTTCAAATACTGGTGGTTTCTCAGATTAGTGTTATTAATAATAAAGCATTAGCTAAGTAAAACAGATCAGAGATCTAAGAAAATAAACTGCCTTAACCAAAAAACAAAATAACATCGTTCAACTAGTTATTCAAGTTCAAAAATGAATAGCTACTTTAAAACTTAAAAAGCACGTCAGTTTTAGAAATAATGACTTTTTAGCTTTAAAATTTTATTATACCTACTCTAAACATTTAACATCATTTGAAAACGCGTTGGGTTATTTATTATACCAACAGAAAGCTTGTCTCAAATGAAAGTAGAAACGTAGGTATTATTATATATTCAGGTATATTAAAATACCTTTTTGATTAGTTATTAAATAGTAGGTATTAGTAACATTCCAAAGCTCAGTTATTTCTATCAAACTTATAGTTTTTAGGCGGGGGAGGCTTATGTCCAGCAGTGGACGTCACCAAGCTGATGAGGATTAGTTGTTTAGAAGAGCTTTTCTTTTAACCCCAACGTTACAGCAAGTTTAAAATATGTAGGTATTTGCTTTGAAAATTGTAAGCACATTGCATAGCACTGTTTTTGATACCATTTCAAACGTTAACCTCTATAATGTCAACACTATTTTATACTTATTCCTTATTCGAAAAAGCTGATAAACTATACGTGTTCCATTCGTATGCAATCACGTTAAATCTTGTTAATAGACAGTTAAACTTGGCATAAACCGTGTTTCATTACGCAAGTGAAGCTACCTAGTTAGCGCCTAACAAATGAGTACATCGCACAATACACTCAAAACGTACTTAATCCTGCAACAGACGAAGTAATATGCGTGACGTTCAGTTCTATCCAAATAATTAAGCCGACGATGTTTACTACTTAGACGGGGGTACAATGAGCCGCGAGCACAATGGCGTCCGTGATAAGAATACAATAAGCGGGTTTATCTTGGATCGGGCGTCAGATACAGATACGGATCGGCTTGCCATTTCTTGATTCAGTTTTGTGACGTATGACTTTTGTATCGGTGCGGTGTGACAGCCGGCCGTGGGGCAGGAAGCGGTCTCGGACTGCGGCCTTTTCGCGTCCGGTGTGAATAAGAGGGCTTTGTTTGTCTTACTTTTAGGATAGCGAGGATAGACATGTAGGTGCCAGTGTTTTGTTTAATTGAGATTTATTCGTTTTTTTTTTATTTAACAAAAATATTCAAATACTGGGAATTAAATATTTGAATACTGTTGTAAAAAAAAAGCCTTTGAATTTCAGTGGTTAATTAAATTGTGTAGGTAATAATTTTAAATATAGTATTTCGTTATCAAATAACTAATTTTAAAAATTACCTATATGAATATCTGACTATTTGTTCCTCAATCACGTCAGAACGGCTCAACGAATTTGGATGAAATTTGTGATAGCGATGGTGTAGAGTCTGGAATAGCACATAGGCTACATCCTAATATTCTCGTCAAATTCAAAATTGAGCTAGTAAAGCCGCGAGAAACAGCTACTTATTTTATAAAACATCTCATGACACATAAATTTTAATTATTCGTATAGATGTTCTATGTCACGAAGTCCGTTTGGCTATGAATGTTGTCAAGCGTGCACATGCACATTGTTTTTGTGTGCGTAACCTCGAGAGCGCTCAGTGTCGATCGGGACACAGTCCGGATCAGTAGTGTGTTTAGTTCGCGCCAAATTGTTTCACGGAGTAAGGTCAGCATGGCAACAAAACGAAGAAGAGTTGTCCATAGTGAGGCAATATTTATTTATACGTTTTCGATTAAAATTTTATGCAAAGATATTTAATATAGCAATAGAAGTATTTATAAAATGAATATTTTTTTGTGTTTTAAGATGTTTATATTTCTTAATTATTTTGATTACATATTGTTTTATCTCAATATTTTGATCTCGATTTTGAATTTATAATCAATGTACAAGATGATTCTGACGACAGCAAAACGGAATCGGAAATCGAAAATTTATTTGATAGTGATTGAAAATACTGAATAGTACCACATGTTTCGTTTCCATTCTGTAACACCAATGCTTAATTAAATGCCTACATCTTCTTAATATTTTTGTATTTATTGCAACCTAATCTAATTTATTTACAAAAAGTATATACTTTTAAAACCAAAATTTTATTTCGATTATTAAATCTCGACTTGAAATATTATATTATTATGATTTCTTTGCTAACGTTACCTACATTTACACACACAGGCGCGCTTTTCGGGATACGTCACTACTACAATCAAAGCCGAACGGACTTCGTGAAATAGAATATCTATAACACATATCAATTATAATCTAGTTATAAAGTTGTGCTTAAATAGATCCTAATAAAATACAAAATAAACTCATGTTAACTCCTATCGAAATAATAAAAAAAAAGCTCCATCGAATTAATATTCTATAAGCGTAACGCTGTCACTGAAAACAAATCTGCATGCGCAAATAATATTCTTTAAGTTATTCATAACATTTTTCAAGTAAATCCGAGGTCAGGCCAAAAAGAAGAAAAATAAACGACGAAACAGCTTTCACGTTACGGCTCAATAAATAAATATACAACACATTTTCACGAATCTTATGTAAACAATAACATACCTATTAATTTTTCACAGAAAATGTCTCTTTCATTAATTTAATAGCAGAACTAAATAAAAGCAATCACCTGAAAAATTAGTTATTCAATAATAGCGTGAAGAATTATTATAAAATATTTTAATAAACTATCGTAAATGTCCCGATAGAAACGTGTTGCCTAACGTGTTTTGTTGCTTTATGGTTATTTTCTTGGAAAATCGCCTTTCTGATGTTGAGGTAGATTATATTCAAGGGGTCAATCAATATATATAAAACTGTTCCGTTACTGACTGAGTGACTGAGGTACTGAGTGACTGATGGCGGGTTTCAATATTCAACTGACTGCTATGCGTAACCGGTACAGGTACAAAACTGGTAGGAAAAAAGTAGCGTTTCACAATATCTACTAGCTACGGGCTGTAAGTTCTCAAATTTGGCATGGGCCCTCCTTGCGTGACGTTCTTCCAAGAAAATAGGTGATATGTGATTTATAGAATATCACGCATTCGCAAATTATTTGTATGATATTTGAACTAAAGAAATATATAAACTTATTCAATTTATGTTTGCTATGTTTTAGTATTCGATAAATATATTATAGTAGGTTTTTAGAGCTTTTTATTAATAATTGCGTTTAATTGCTTACGTAAAACGAAACGCCAATCTTTCGACTAATTTTGCCATTGGTTGAATCAAACTTTTATGACGTCAAAGTAAATATTTAAAAGAAAAATGATGTCATACAGTAATATTCGTCCTTTTTTTCAGAAACAGATAAGTTAGAAAGAGAAAACTGGATTATTTATATGTTGACAGATATTTGATAGGCTATTTCTTAATTTTTACGTCGTTGGCTAGATAAAATGACCTATTCTTTAATTGGTCATACGTAATGAAAAGATAACTCTTATTGGCCGCAGCAGACTGCCATGCTACCTTTACCTCATTGGTTTAAATTAATAACTTGTTACGTCGTCGTTGGCTACATATTATGACTTATTTTGTAAATGGTCAAATGTAACCTAGCAACCCATTACAGTCAAACAGTTCGTAAGCAGTGGTTTAGATGTCAAGATTTTGAATATAGAAAGGCATTTTGGTAGTGATTTCTATTGTTCGTAGGCAAAACGAACAGTTTTCATAATATTGAAACCCGCCATACGTGACTGACAGACAACGTACAGCCGTAACTACTAGGCGTAGAGAGCTGAAATTTGGAACATACATTCTTTAGGGGATGTAGGGGTGCACTAAGGAAGGAATTCCCGAAATTCCCACGGGAACGGGAAATATAGGACTTTTTAGTTTGTATGAAAAATCTTATTCCTTTAGTGCACCGACGTGAAACTTGGTGTAAAGGTTTTTCAATGTGTGTTTGGTTGTGTTATGAAAGGAATTCCCGAAATTCCCACGGGAACGGGAAATATATGATGTTTTAGTTTGTATGAAAACATCCCATCCCTTGAGTGCACGTATGTGATACTTGATATAAAGGTTCCTCAATAAGTGTCTGTTTGTATTATGGAAGGAATTCCCGAAATTCCCACGGGAAGGGGTTGGACTTTTTAGTTTGTATGAAAAATCTTATTCCTTGAGTGTACTTGGCATGAAGGTTCTTCAAAGAGTTACTGGTTGTGCTACAAAAAAAATTCCCAAAATTCCCACGGGTACGGGAAATATATGATTTTTAGTTTGTATGAAAAAAACGTATTCCTTGAGTGCATGGGCGTGATACTTGGTATAAAGGTTCTTTCAGTGGGTGTCTGGTTGTAGAGTTTCTGAAATTTCCACGAGAAGAGTAGTTAAGCGCATACGAAGTTGCGGGATAAAGCTAGTATTGTATATAATGACGTCATACTTATTTTAATTTTATTGATACACTGTCAGCTTCAGTGAAGCCCAAATCTCCTTAAGTCATTAGAAAAAGAAATCATTTTTATATAATTCTGTGTAAATGATTACGCAATAAAACTATTGTGAGTTTATCTTTGATAAAAATTTAAATTATATTAACGTTAAATATCTACGGTATCTACCCAAAGTAACTAATGTTGAGTCTCAAACTCGAGATGAGTAAACACTGATAAAGCAACGTGAATGTTTTCCAAGGAATGTCAATAAACGTTTTAAACTGTATCAATAAAAATAACAACCTGAGAAAAACACATCTCGCAAAACAACCAGATTAAACGGGGCCGTAATCGCTGCGTTCATAGCAGAAATAATTCACATTAAAAGTATTTGCATTTTCCATACGCGGGCGTATTTCCTTTAAATATGTGCGAATGGGAGCGTCGGGTAGCAAGCACAATGGTAGCGAAACAGGCTGGATTTTTGGAATTATACAGCGCTGAATAGTGCGGCGGCTTTTATAGGGTTCCGTAGCCAAAGGGTAAACGAGACCCTATTACTAAGACTCCGCTGTCCGTCCGTCTATCACTATGTTATATGGTCATCAGACTTTATTTCATGAAAGTCCGTGATAGATAAGAATTTGAAATTTTCACAGATGGTGTATTTTTGTTGCCGCTATAAAAACAAATGAATATTTAAGGGGGCTCCCATACAACAGACATACAAAAATTATATTACCGTAGTCACTAGATGGCGCTTTGCATATTATAGCGCGCAAGTGATTAACTAATTGCTGTGTCATAAAAAGTACCATTGTCCTAATGTATCATCTTAGCGAACGTACGGTACGGAACCTTTCCTGTGTGAGTTAGACTCACACTTAGCCGGCTTTTTTCAGCTTGTATGTGAACTAACTCACAGGAGTATTCCATATGTAGCGAGCTGCGTTCGCGAATGAAAAATGTTTATATCGATACCTAGCCCAACGGCCTACGTGCTTCTGAATAATTGCTCCGTATTTTTAGGCTGTTTTCAAATGGTTTAGTCACCAGTTATTTTTTATGTTGAGTATTTGTAAAGCGTTTTTTAAATAACTCTTACATATCTGGTGACAAATTAACGAGGCTTTCAATAATAGATAACAATAGGAGTTATTCATTCATATGTAACGATCTACTGTTATGAGACCCATAAACCTTGGGCCTGGGTTATTTTCCTTGGGCCTGGGTTATTTTATTTATATGACGCTAAAATAGTAAATAGATGTGAAGGTGCAGGTTCGATCCCCGCAGCATGTCATGTCTGTTTAACTTTAATTATTCTCTCTACAGAGAAACCAAATAATTCATTATCGAACGGTTATCTTACTATAGTAATAACAAGCTGTGGTAGATTTACGGCCAGCAATCAAGTGTGAAATTAGTGCGTTAATTCCCGGAAAATAGCGTTTGGAAACCGTATGACTGCATAAAGTACGGTTCAAATAGTTATGAAAAACAAAGTTATGACATTACTAGATATTGTTCTTCTATACTAACATTTTCTTGGTTTGAAACCGCTCTGAGAATAACCAGGCGAATTTAATTTTTATTTGCATTTGATAGCTGGATTTTTGAGGTACGAGTATGCTTGGATACCTTAAAAGAATTAATTTTCTGTGTATTTAAGATTTTCAGTTCTGTATGTTTGTAAAAACTCAAAAAAACGATTGAAGCGATCTTCGAATTACTGTTTTTATTAGAGATCTACATTAATTAATATAGGCTATTTTGTATCAAATTAAGACATGCATATGGGACCAAAAGTCTGAAACGTCGCGAATCTTCTAGCCCTCTCATACCATATTGGTTTGAACTGTCCTTAAATGTACAATTCGAATCTAACCCCCGTCAAGACCTAGACGGTACGACATAATTACAATTTAATCACGGAAGGCGATCATCGATCAAAAGCCATTTAGAAGATTATCATAACAACCGCATTCCTTAATCGAGTCGTGTTTCAATCCCGTCACATGGGTATCGCATTCGATTAAATAATCGAGAATCGAGCCTCTCTGGTTGCATTTTAATGAAATACCACCCTGTAGTCATAGATAACGGAAATTGCTGTACGTACAGTACCTACAGCAAGTTTTGTAATGCATTGAGAATTTAGGAAAATATTCCTGAGAAGTTACGAGGAAAAAGTATAAGAATAAAGATGTTATGTCTAAGTTAGCACCAGTTAATTGAATTGCACCATATTTGTAAACCTTCTGCACATATATTTACTTATATGCCATAGACTGCAGGTTATTTAAAGACGTCATTAGAAACAGGATTGCAAAAAGATATTTTTACTTTAATTAATATCAAACAAGATTTGTTTTGTCTAGATTTATTTGAATAGATTTGCAGTAGGTTTTTCGCGCAGTTTTTCTGCTCAAAATATTGGCAGTTGGGATTTAAATTAAATCAGCCTAATGTACTTTTGATTAAATTATGTGTTTTCTATACATGATAGCAAAACAGATGTAAACTCTCTCACGTAAATAAATAATTTTTAGTTTCGGAGTAAATCTATTTTTATTTGTATTGATGTATTTCTTGGTATGTTAGAGATAATATACTAATATGTAGAGAAAATATTGCTTTTGGCCTTTCATACCAAAAGACTAAAAAATTCTTCAGTCTAGTTAAATGAAGGGCTAAAAAGTATTTTCGCATACAGTTTGAATAAATTAAATAACATTATAGAGGGTGTTACATCCCTTTTAATTCCTTTAAATCAATTTTCCTTTTAAATTCAAATTTCAATCTTAAAATTTATAGCAAAGAGAGACTTTAATCAGAATTAGGTAAGGCGTGTTCTGATTCAAGCTAGCATACCTATTAAGCTCAATTTTAAAGCTAATAAAGTAACAGCTTTTAATAGAAACTTATTACATTTACAACGCTCACATTATCTACCTCACACGTGTTGCTGTCTACTCAAAACTTTACAGCACAAACGTCCCGTTCGTCCTCTAAAAATACCTCCAAATAATCACTTCGACCCCGCTCCGGGCCAAACCCTCGCCCGGATCAGGCGTTGATACAATTGGTTACAAAACAACACCTTTTCAAGGTAATTAGGATTAAGGCCCTGGTTCCCCCCATTGTCCTTGAGGCTTCAATCGCAGCCAAAAACTTGGAGAAACACGGCTTTATCTAAGGCTTTTAAGATTATTATATAAATTTTTGATGTAAAAAAAGCAAATGTATTTTGGATTGTTTGAAAAATAGATGATTGTTTTGTTTGTTTTCATCATTTTTATGTAAAATAAAAGGAACCAATGCAAGGCTGTTTTACATACATACATAACTTCACGCCTGTATCCCTTATGGGGTAGGCAGAACATCAGAGGTTATAAGACCAACTGATGTCACGTTTGACTATTGAGGTATTATAATGATTGCGAGAGGCTATTACAGTGACAGGGGGTCAGCCTATCGCCCACAAAAATGTTTTATAATTTTAACTAATAATCTGACAATTAATTTTCATCAATAAAACTTTTAAGTAATTGAAAAATATAATACATTCGATCCCTAGGTTGATCTGGATGTCGCTTGCTAACTCAAGGAGTCAAAGCAACAAGATGAGATAACTACCTGCACAAATCTTGAAAAAGATGATTATGGCCTGATTTTTTTAAATGGTTAAATAAAAAATATCTAATGAATAAAATTTAACTCGACAGCTTTATGCTCATCTCAAGTTTATTGTCATTCTGTTCCATTGTCATACAATAAAAAAAAACGTATTACA
The DNA here is from genome assembly GCA_944452665.1 of Stenoptilia bipunctidactyla. Lineage (NCBI taxonomy): Eukaryota > Metazoa > Arthropoda > Insecta > Lepidoptera > Pterophoridae > Stenoptilia > Stenoptilia bipunctidactyla. The sequence goes on from OX101728.1 coordinate 19,179,628, forward strand.
ACTTTATTCGTCAGATAACTTTTATCCGACGATTGAAAAATCAGCTCTATATCGTTCAAGATATTCTCTTTAACGTCTACTTGACGGTCCTCTAAGAATCGATTTCACCACGTTTACTTATTAGAACTTTGACCTTCACTGTAGCGTAGTAATTGTAAGTGGACCTTTTTGTCTACGAATATATCCCTTTCAAGGCAAGATTTTTATTTATTTTATTAGGATATTCGACAACTTAGCAAGATAAGGATTTAAGCTTACCCAGATCTGTGTAAAAATACTAATCACAGTTCCAATGAGTGGTCTAATAAACAAACACATAGAATCTAAATTAATTTTCTTAATTTTACCAACTCTATTCGTGAATTATTTCTGATGAAAGCATTTGCATGGAAACCAGCGAATACAACCTCAGAAAGAGCTCGTTACTAAAACCGTTAGCGTTTATTACAACCATAATATTAAATACTAACCGACGTTCTGAGCATTAGGTATTCATTAAAACTAGTAAAGCGGTGATACTTTAGGCAACTGTCCTTGCGTTATATGCTGTGAAGTTGGAATGGAAAATGGTCACTGAGAACAAAAACGTTTCGTCTTGATAAATGGTTGTAGGTTGCGTAAACAGGAAAATATTAAGTAGCAACTCTAGTATTTGTAGTCACTTGGTTGTAAATGCCGGTCAAAGTCTGTTATTCGAACGTGTTTTATGTTGGTGAAATAGTTATCTTAATTAAGTAAGACAGAGGCTTTACAGATAGATGCTAGCTTTTTGAGAGATTCCGAAATCGCAATAAAAAACATCTATAATTATTTTAGGTAATTTTGGTTCTAGTATTTAAAATCCACGTTTCTACGTGTAAGTACACGATATAAAAGTAAAAGATTCACACAAGACACGTATTCACTTATTCAAAAACTAAAATTTAGTTCAGAAGAAAAGACTGCCAAAACCTTATCAACCGTTATGGTGCGTACAGATTGCTAGTAATGCAACTAGTAATGTAACCTGTAAAAAAAGTTCTCATGATTTGGACGCCTCTCGCTCGAGCCCGAACTGAGCCGCAGTAGAGCGCGCTCGTGGCCTGCTCTAAGCTATCCGTACATTTTCCGTTTTTTGAATAACATCAAAAAATGTTCGATGCTCAATTTGGACGGGCGTTTGTGCGCCCACCCTAATTGCGCGAGCACCGCTCGCGAGCACGAATTGCGCCTGTTGAATGAGACTTGCTTCTGTGAGCGTGATGCTCGTAGCCTGCTCGACGCAATCCGTGAATTGTCGGTTTTTTAGACACCATCAAAGGGATTCGGATTGCGTATTGGATAATTACGAGAGCAATTTGAAAATGTGATTTTTTGTTTTCTTAAGTTATCGTAACGATTTTGATGTTAAATGTATAAAACCAATTTATATATTTGAATCATGTAAACCAGTTTACTCGTTGAGGAGATAATTTAAGAATTCATTTGTACCGTGAAATTGTAAACAACCAGAACTTTTTAAGTTTTTAAGTTATTGCATAGCTTCTATCGCGGGCCTTGAGAGTGGGGACCGAATCCAGAAATTCCGTAACGAAAAAAACCTAACACCCCCCACTCCGACCGGCACAGCGGTGATACTTTAATTTCATTACTTTACATGCGGGCTTTAATAAACAATCAGCGCCATCTACTAGGAACTTGTGGAACTTCATATTTGATAAAAAATGCTATGCAATAGCTTTACCGCGGCAGTCTCCGAGTGCCACACGCCTTTTTTTGTTTTATTATCTGTAGTCCTTTTATAAAACTCTGTGCGCCACCAACGTCGCATCATCGGGGCCTTCGCAGTTTTTTCATGAGTACAACGATTAGCAATTGCTCATGACAGAGTCATAATAAGCATTGTCTATTTAGTATCCATAGCATAAGTTCTTAAGAAAACTTTATTTGGCTTAGATAATGTGGTGAGAACGTTGGAAATATTAATTTATTTTTAATTTACCTAACCAGACATTTCCCCATTCATTTCAGGTTACTTTCCTTGATGCACTCCTAACCCTACATCTACCTAGGAATGTATGTTTAAGCTTCAGCTTTCTACGCCTAGTAGTTATGGCTGTACGTTGTCTATCAGTCAGGCGAGTTTTAATATAGGTATGTATGATACTGATGAAGCTCTGATAAAAATTAGAGCACGAATGAGGTCTTCGAACTCTCGTCTGATCTATTAATTTTGTGAAGTGTCGCAGAGAGAGGTATTATAAAATGCCGAGCATTAAAAAACCGACTTCACTAACATTTTTAAATCCTTGTCAAAACTTTGGCTGAAGTGAAATGTCATCTCTGTAGGTATATATCCTCCGCTTTCATAAATATTTTTTTAAGTAAGTACTAAATCGATTCCCATTAACACCTTTGACTTAGTTTGATCTATCAAATGAAACAAGAATCATCAAAATTGATTCATTATTGACCAATTAATCAAGTAACAAACATACACACGATTTGATAACCTCTTCCTTTTGGAAGTCGGTTGAAAAGAAATGTGTGCGGCGACGGACCGTGCTTGCGACAGAATACGAAAAAATCTTACTCAGGATGTCTGTATTGAATGCTCAGTTCGTGCACAACACACGTCCAAATACAGAGAGCGCAAGCATCGAGCGCTGGATATTACATTACTGGTTCCATTACACCAATGTGTACCCGCCTTTACAACGAGTAAATACATTCATAAAACCTACGTAAGCAGGCATTTGAGACATAAGAAATTCACACAACTATCTTAAACTTGCAAAGCACATGAAGGCAGTTGCCACTGCGTGGGTTCAGACGAAAGCAAAGTCATAGTCAAAAAGAGCATTAAAACTTTATAGTCCTTTACACATGCGGCTCATGAATACTTCATTGTCTAAACTTTTTACGATTTTATTTAGAATAATAAATTAGATATATCTGTAGCTGAAGTGTTTGTTTGTTTGTTTAAACATTGTTGTTTTATCTCTGGAAGTATCTACCGGACTTTTACATAATAACTTCAGGTCTGTATCCCTTATGGGGTAGGCAGAACACCAGAGGTTACAAAACCGTCTGATGTCACGTTTGACAAATTTCCAGGCAGTATAATGGAAGAAAGAGACTATTGCAGTGGCAGGGGTCAGCCTATCGCCCACAAAAGACCTCCAATAAAACCTCTGTCCCTTAACTGACTTTTACAGTATGTCCGGGAAGAGAAGCAGCTGGCATTTGTTTTTCCTTTGCTTGGAAGCAGTTGGCACTGCGTGGGTTCCGACTTCCGACGAAAGCAAAGTCATAGTCAAAAAGGGCATTAAAACTTTATAGTCCTTTACACATGCGGCTCATGAATACTTCATTGTGTTAAATAAGATATATCAAAAGCTGAAGTGTTTGTTTGTTAGTTTATCGCTGAAGGTACCAAACTTTAAATTTTCTTTTAAATATTTGATAGCTCTAATTTATCGACAAAGTAATGGCGAAACAACTTTATCAAAAAGTTCCGGCGGGATCAAAATTTAATACAGTGAGTGACCTAGTTAGCTACTAGTTGTAAAGAAAAAAGGTTTTATTTTATCGTTTTGAGGGTTTTAAATCAAACATATTTTAATGTATTATGTTTCGGTATAGCTTCAGAAATTGTGTTATTATTTCATAGGTCCGTAGTAAAAAAATAACCAATTTTTTTATATTATACTACAGTTGACTCTCTTTAATTCAAACCTGCGATAATTTGAACCTCTCTATAATTCAAAGTTATCACGAGTTCCCTACAAAATCTCTTTATATTTCGAACCAAATCAATACATTTTTATGCACTCGGTAATTCGAACGAAAAAATCATTGCTATATAACCAGGTCCCAGGTTCGAATCCTGGTCGGGTAATTTTTATTTAGCACATTTTTCATTTATTTATTTTAAGATTCCTCTGAGTAGGTACCTACTCTCTCAACCATAATAAAGTACAAGGAGAATAAAATAATGCTGCACAAATCAACACTTGATAATTGGAAGTTTTATTTATTTGCTTTCACAAATTTCAAACACTCGATAATTCGTATTATTTTAAGAGTCCTTTGTCCAGTTACGTGCCAGTCGAGGTGCGGAATAGACGTACGCCAATCTTATTTTTTGCTTCTGACTTTTTACGACTACCCGCGAATTGGAGAATCAAGAAACATGATTGAAAGTGAAAGTGAGGATGATGGAAATAAAAATAAGAGTGACGATGAAAATAGGAGTTGCCATTCTATGATTTTGGGCTCGGAACCAAAAGGGGAAAAGAGAAAAAGTAATATGCCAGAAAAAAGTGACGAAAGTAGCGAAGATGGATTTATTACAGTTACGAGAAGAAAAGCTAAGCGATCAATTGTAAAAGAATCTGAGTATGAGACAATAAAAGAGAAATCAACAGACCAATCGACGTCACAAAGCGAATACTTTGAGGTCAGCATAACCTCCACGGAAAATTTGCCTAAGCAGATGTCTATGGCTAAGCTTTTGAAAAACGAAAACATCAATAATATTACAAGTGTGAGATATAAGGGGCCTTTCAAGGCTTTGATAAGATTTACCAATAAAAACGATGCTTTGAAGTTAGTAGAAAACTTAAAACTTAAAGAAATTCAATTAAGATGTCAGTTAACCTATGAAACAACTTTTAGTTATGGTGTGATAAAAGGTATTACTACGGATACTACAGAAGAAGACCTCATGGAACTTTTTGAGAGTGAGACAGAAATAACCTCAATAAGAAGGTTGAAAAGATTGGAGCAAGACGGTAAATGGGTTGATAGTGAGTCGGTACGAATTGGATTTAAAAGTTCAAAATTACCTGAGAATATTAAGATTTATAGTATTAACTTTAAAGTGTTTCCGTACACATTTCAAGCTTCCCAATGTACAAGGTGCTGGAAATTTGGACATTTCATAAAATATTGCCCATACAAAAAAGTAACCTGTCATAAATGTAGTCAAGAACATAGTACATGTGAAACCGATGTATATAAATGTACTAATTGCAACGGTCCTCATACAGCAATAGATAGATCTTGTCCCGTCTTCTTAAAAGAAAAAGAAATTCGACAAGTAATGAGTGATAAAAACCTTACATACAGGGCAGCCTTGCAAGAACTGTTAGCAACAAAACCTCCAGAAATACAAAATTCAACACAAATATGTACCAATACCCAACGTCCCATAAGTGTTCAACCAACTAGTAATGACCAACTGGCGGCCCTGCCAACCAAGAAGTTATATAGCAATATGATTAAAACGAAAGCTACCATACACAGAGAAAATAATTCAGACGAAAAATACAATCATAGTAAGAGACCAACAATGCACAATTCATACCATCGAGTAAATACCGGTGAAAACTTAGAAAAAGAGAACATAGAGACTGAAGAATTAAATGAAAATAATATGGAATTTGAGTATAACACAACAGAAGAAGAAAACCAAAGAAGTAACGAAAAAATTGATCTCTTAAAAAAATTAAAGGAAATTATACTTTCAAAAAGAACTTGGGAAGAAAAAATCTTTGTCTTGATTAAAATCTTAATAATTGAAGTGAAAACATTATTGATTAAATACATATCAAACGGAGAACTCATGAAAACCATTCTTACAACCATTAATGGATAACAACGGCAATAATACTGTAGTGAAATTACAATTTGCACAGTGGAACTCACAAAGTCTGCAACCCAAATGGTTAACCTTTGAAGCTCTACTGATTCAACAGAAAATTCATGTGGCTATAATATCTGAAACGTGGTTGAACTCGGACATTAGTATTTCAAGTAACACTTATAATATATTTAGAATAGACAGGGCAGATTCTTACGGAGGAGTGGCAATATTAGTTCACAAATCAATTCGTTGCCAACAAAAAAATATCCGTTTAAAAAACCCTGGAATAGAGGTAATTGGTTTAAAATTACTTAATTGTAAATACCTAGAAAATATTTTATCTGTATATTGCCCCTCCACTGTACGAACATCGAGTTTAGATTTTAATGAGCTTTTTTCTCTTTGTGCTAAAAAAACTATATTGGCTGGTGATTTCAATGGACACCACACAAATTGGTCCACCAAGGTTGACTCGAGAGGTGATAATATTTTAGATTCATCATTAAATAATAATTTCATATCATTAAACAATGGAAGTCATACAAGAATTAAACTCGTTAATGGATTTTTACAAAAAACATCTCCCGACATAACTTTTGTAACAACTGATATCTCCATGTACTTTGACTGGTCCGTTACAAATGAAAACCTTAATAGTGACCACTTAATTATAAACTATAAAATGAATTATACTGACAAAGTTACTTTCGCTCTTAAGCGCAATTACCGATTAGCTGATTGGAATGCCTATCGAGAACATTTAATAACGACTTTTTATAACTCCGACGTAAGTACAGGGCAACTGGATATCCAAGGTAAATACGATGTTTTTATCAGAGCAATTAATGATGCAGCCGATAATAGTGTACCAATGATAAAACAGTGCAACCTACCTACAAACCGTTTCAAACCGAAAAACTATTGGAATCCTGAATTATCCATGGCAGTAGCACAACGCCGTCTTGCTTTAAAAATATTTAGACGTAATCCTACGCCAGAAAATTTAAAAAAATTACAGGACCAAATAACTAATTGTCATAATTTAATTAGAAAAGCCAAAAATAAAAGTTGGCAAACATTTTGTAATCAGATAGATAAAAATACTACAAGTTCAGCAATGTGGCAAAAAATGCGCTGGATAAAAGGATTCCAAAAAAATAGAAATACCGTATCAATAGAAAAAAGTGAAAAGTTATTACGTGACTTAGCTCCAGATTATGTTCAGAATATGGCACCACAGTTTGTATCTTCTAATACTCTTTTAGACACTGAATTTACCTACCAGGAGCTGTGTCATTCCTTGAAAAGGAAGGACACATCCCCTGGAAAAGATGGCGTAACATACTCTATGATTTATAATCTTCCAAAAGTTGCAAAGCTATACTTGTTAGATTTGTACAATACGATTTACAAATACGGTGTGGTGCCTACGCAATGGCGCGATATTCGGATTATACCTATACCCAAAGCTAACCACCAAAATCATGAACTCGTTAAAATTAGACCCATAGCTCTTATTTCTTGTTTATGTAAACATTTTCATGTAATGATGAGTAGACGTTTGGAATGGTATATAGAGAATAATAATGTATTGTCTAAGAATACTACAGGATTTCGAAGAGGTCATTCATGTTTGGACAGCGTTGCTAGACTAGTTAGCTACATACAAATAGGGTTCTCTGAAGGTATTTCTACTCTAGCTTGCTTTATTGACGTTGAAAACGCTTATAATAACGTTTCCACTGATAAATTAATTAGTACGCTCGAAAATCTTGAAGTTGGTAAGAATATATGTAGATACTTTTGGAATTTTCTTAGTGAACGTCACCTTGAAATTGATACTGGAGACTTCTCAATAGTAAGATGGACAGGTCAGGGCTTGGCACAAGGAGACCCTATTTCACCGCTTATGTTCAATATCATCACATACAAAATATGTACAGAGATCCAAAATGTAATTGTAGCTCAATATGCTGATGATTTTATATTATATACAAAAACGCCAAATATTATGCAGAGTAAATTAGACATACAATCTGCTCTAAATGCAATGGTAGTATTACTAAATGATTTAGGATTAAGTATTTCGTTTACTAAGAGCAACTTTTGTTTATTTAGTAGAAAACGTAAAAATTTGCTTATAAATATAGAATGCGGTGGTTATCCATTGAAGTCACAAGCCTGCACTAAATATTTAGGAATATGGTTAGACAGACAATTGCTTTGGAACAAACACATAAAAGAAACTAGTCAAAAATGTATGCAGTATCTAAACATATTAAAAACTCTAACTGGTCCCCAATGGGGAATTCATCCAATTTATTTGAGACGCCTATATATATCTTTAATCAGAAGCAGAATAGACTATGGAGCTTTTCTTTACGATAATAGTGCTAAAAGTAATGTAGCAAGCTTAGAAAAAGTGCAAAATCAAGCTCTAAGAATTGTTGGATCGTTTATTAAAAGTACACCAATTTACGTCATGGAGAGTGAACTGAGTGTACCTCCTTTAAATCTTAGAAGAAAATATTTGGCATTTAAATTTACTTTAAAAGCTAAGTCATTATATCACAATACTACTACTGTCTTACTCAATAAACTAAGCGGTTTATGTCAAAACAACTATTGGACCAATAAGAAAAAACCTTTACTGGTGCTTACTTTCGATGAAACGCGAACTCTCCCATTTGTACAGCTCCTACACACTAGAACATTTTAAACTCAATACTTGGTTAACATACATAGATGTATGCAACTATATTAAAACCGATTTACAATGTATTAAGGAAAGGAAAGACAAATACCAAATTGATAATTTAAAGTCAGATGTTTTAAATGAACTTCGAAATAAATATGACGGGTGGTATGAGATATATACAGACGGCTCAAAAAATAACAAAGATCTAGGAGCAGCCTTCTGTGATGTAACAATGAAGACAGAAATGTGCTTTAAAATTGTCCACAATATGCCCATAATGTGTGTGGAACTCATTGCAATATATGAAGCTATAAATTACGTAGCTAATATAAATAGTAGTAAAATAGTGATATTTACTGATAGTAAAAGTGCCCTCCAACATCTGGCTCGATGCGCCTCTGGCACTAGCAGAGGTACATCGATAGCCTATAAGATTTTAGAAAAAATATTTAGTTTCCAACAAAACAGTTATAAACTTGTATTGCAATGGATTCCAGCACACATTGGTTTAAATGGAAATGAAGTAGCTGACCGCTTAGCGAAGTCTGCTTCGCTGAACGGTGCAGAAATTGAGATTTTACCAGACTTTAGTACACATTTACCATCATGCAAGAAAAATATTTATGAATTATGGATTAATCACTTTAATGAAGAATCATCGCATAAAGGCATTTGGTACAAATCAATCCAGAGTCGACCTTTTCAAATACCGTGGTTTTGTAACATAGAATTAAAAAGATTTTATATTATTTTAGCTTTTAGGTTAAGATCTGGGCACTATCCATCAGCAAAATTTGCATATCTCATGAAGAAGAAGGACTCCCCAAACTGCGATCAATGCAGAAGAGTAGAAGATGTACAGCATTTGTTGATGGAATGTGTCCGGAACTCTCAGCAACGACATAATATGTTAAGAGCACTCGCCATCAACGTAATGGACGTAGGGATACCTCAATCAATCCTTTGTATTAACGAGAGTCGACTGTACATTTATCTAACTATATCAACACGTAAATATCGACTTGTAACAAACGCCAATGCATTTCAATGTTACAATATCGCTGAAAAAAAAACTTCATTACCTGGATTTCCCTACGGGGTAATACATATGAGTCAGGGTTGCCACGTGCGAACTGCTCTCTAAGCGCGTTTATTTACGGCCACAAAACGCTAGTTTATGGCAGAATAATGTACCTGTCTAAATAAATGATGGCGTCTCTAGGAAACCGAATTTAAGGAAACGTTGGCGCCTATGTTCCACTGCCTGATTAAGTGGCGAGGGACAGCAGTTTTCAAATCGTATGACGAAATAAAATTATTCAAAAATCTATATTGTGTTTATGTAGTTCTCAACTATAATCTGCATATATTGGATTACGATTTTATAACTGAACTGTATGCCATTAAACTCCATTTTAAGCATAATCGTTTGAAGTATCAACCGAAGTTCAATGAAAAATACCCATAAGCGAACTTATAAAGAGCTATAGTTATAATAACATCATTATTTTATTATTTAAGATGCAGTCTAGACGTCTCGTTTCAAGAGGATGTCTGGCTGTAATAAGAATCCATTTTTATTGTACCTTCAATATTACAGCTCAAATTTCTCTAAAATCTAAAACAGATGTCTTTAAATGAAAAGAGTCAGCGAAGAATACTCGATATTCCGAGTTTAAGCAAACTCAAACATTTATGGGTATTTGTGTAGCGCAGCGTACCGCTTACATGGGTTTCGGTAAATTAAATTTGTGTTACCCTAAGCAGTTTCGCTTGTAACTGTACCGAATCCAGCTTTGAACTCGCAACGCCCTGAACGACTATTCAAGTAATTCCTCTGTGTATATTCAAGAGCATATATTCGCCGCGTTTCTCTCGCAGAACTGTTGCAAACGCTTACAATATGCTAAAGGAAACTCGGCGAAAACCTTTGCGAGCCGAGAGTTCGTCGACCTGGCTATTAAAACGAATCTTATAAATAACAAAGTACACAATTATTATGCTTTCCAAGAGTTAAGTTGGAAAATAAACGATTGTTTGGTTGGCGTGTTTGAATTATCCACTTTACTGAACTAAACTTAATTCGTTTTAGTAGTAAATCCAAAATCTATTAATCTGAAATAGGTATTAATGCTGCGGTTTAGCCTGTTATCACAAACTGTTAGCATTGTTGGCATTTATTATATCATTAGTATTGTGAGTAAATCTGTACTAATATAGTAAAGTGTTGAATAAAGGGTTTTTTTGTTTTGATCGAATCTAAAAAACTATTAGTATGGAAAATTCGTTCAGGAGATTTTACCTAGAGATCTCTGCTAAGGTCTATATTATATTTACCAACAGACGAGATCAAAATTTTGATGAACTATACTTTAAATCAAACCATTAAAACGAAAAGTACATATTTATACATCGAACTTCATATAATTACATAGGTACATGCAAAAGGGCGAACCACCCTCGGAAAGCGCTCAATAACATGTAATAAAAACAAACGCGACCCTTCCTGTGTGTCCAACGGCCTATCCATTTGCGCTGTACCTGCTATCATGCTTATTTGTGGGAAAACAACATACGACCCTGTTACTTTAACGCTGTGAAGTATGCAATCAAGATTGGTGACACTTTTAAGTTTTTTTTTTCGAAGACTAAGTCTAGTTTTGGCCTGAATCACGCCTAATAGGGTTAGTAAATGGCGATCGGGATTGTTTTCCAAATTCAAATTTGAATTTAAGATCATTATCACAAACAAACTCTTCGGTTTTAATATATTATATTAGTATGAATTACTGATAATTGACAGCAGATATTGCTCCATATTGACGCAATGTCTGACGACCACTTTGGCGATGGGGTAAACCTATCTGCCTCAGACGCCAGTGGTTGCGGGTTCGACTCCCGCACGGAACAAGAACTGGGTGTTAATGGTGCTATTTATGTATTTATATTCTAGGTTCCCCCCTAGTTCGCTACATGGCATCCCATAATACAAGCTATGCTTACTTTGGGGCCATGTAGTTGGTGTGATTGTCTGGGGATTTTATTTATTATTATTATTTATATAAAGTTGGCGGTCATTGCTATCCAGACGTACCCTGAAGGAGTCATAGCTTTGTTTAACCCTCAAGCGGGGGTCACTTAGGTTGTTCGCCCTTTGCTACACGTTTAACCAGGGTCGGAAGGGATATTCATACATGTCCTTTAAATAGACAAAATTTAGCTTTCACAGCAAGAAGTAGAACAAGCTATTGGCGGGTTCGATTCATTATTGACAAAATGGACAATCACATAATATCGGTATTTACTTAGTCACGTATCGTGCTCAACTTTATAAAATAACTGAATTAATTAACCATGTTCTGTTACGCTTGCTAACGACGATGCATTTTTTACAGCATAATTAATAACATTCTATAATTATGACACTTATTATGTGCAGGTTGATGACGTTTGCTGTCAAAAGGAAGTCTTAAAGACCTTACTACAGATTTTATCTTGCATTTGAGATACTAAAACACCCTGTAGAATTCTGCAAATCTATTTTATTAATCACATGATGTAGTCACCTGTGCAATACGAACCAAAGGGAGTATTAAAATAAAGCAGCTATATGAACCGTGTAATGTTGTGTTAAAGAGGGGAGGATCGTGAGAATCGATACTTCGCATTATCCAATTACAGATTTTAATTCATATTATGAATCGTAAGAACTGAAATGATGGGAAAATTAATTGACCGATACGAATCCGTGCATTCACATACAATAGTTGAACAAATTAACTCAAAGATTATAAAAGAAAATAACGTATTTATGAGTTCATTACGAACTGCGAATAATTTTTAGTGGAAAAAACTGCGAAAAAATGTATGCTTAAGTATAATTTAATATCATCACATAAATCTAAGAGAAATAACGTTCGATCGGTTGATGTGTCCTTAGTCTTCATGTTCACTTAACATCAGGTGTCATGGAAGACAAATGTCCCATCCATATTTTATATATAAAAAAAATTACTTATCGTACAAATAAGTACGTAAATGATTAAGTATTTAGTAAACAAAAGCAAACAGCAATAATGGAATAAATAGATTTCGGCAACCCTTTCGCTTATTGATACAGCTGCTTTTAGCATTAAATGATCATTATCGGCAAGGCAGCCTACAGGGCAAGTACGGGCAGCCAGTCAAAGTTATGCTCAAACAATACCTATTAATGGCGGGTTTCAATATTCAACTGACTACTATGCGTAACCGGTACAGGTACAAAATTGGTAGGAAAAAAGTAGCGTTTCACAATATCTACTAGCTACGGGCTGTAAGTTCTCAAATTTGGCATGGGCCCTCCTTGCGTGACGTTCTTCCAAGAAAATAGGTGATATCAGGGGTATAATAACAAAGGCGGCAAAGTCCCTTATAATGCAAAACATCGATTATGTTTTTTTTATTACAGCAACATTTTCATTTTTTAGACCACATTGAGAGATTTTAACAAAACCGGCAAAATCCCGTAGATTTCTAGTTATAAAGTGACGTTTATATAACAAACTCAGTAAAGTCCCGGAGCGCCATAACAAAAGTAGCATAGTCCATTTTGACCAATCAGAGACGAGCAGTTTCAATGGCCACTTCTAACGAAACTACTCGGTGCATGTCTTATTTTTTTCTAATTTAGAAGTGTTTAAACGTTTTGTTTTAAATTAAAATAAGTGAAATAACTATAATGGAGTGCCGGCCTACAGTTGTGCCTAAAAATAAAGCCAGAAAACGAACTGCTAATCCCGAAAACTGGAAGCAAAATCAAGCAAAGAAACGCAGGTCTGTAGTAATTTACTCTAGGGCTGTGCTCAATGTTTTTGATTCTCAAGTACGTAAGTACCTACAACAAATAATTACTTTATTTTTGAATTTATTTTTTCTAAACATTATGGACCAGAGTGGCAAAATATTCATGAACTTAATTATTATAAAACTATAATTTATCAAAATAGTGTAGATGGTACTAATTTAGACTCTGACGAAAACAATTATTGTGAATTTCGCATTGAAAATACTAATCTCATGATTTAAAATGCTCTTATTCTTAAAATATTTTATTTGATTGCTTTTAATAAACATTAAAATTATTTTTGTAATTTTGTTTTCACAACCCTGATTAATTATTTCAGTTATCTTTATAAATGTAATTGTAACAAATATGGCAAAGTCCGTAACCATTCATAACAAAAACTGGAAAGTCCATTCTTTACTAACAAAGGTGGCAAAGTCCGTCACAATATTTAAGATTTTAATTAAATAGGTTTGTTTTAACATTGAAATATAGCTTAAAAATAAACTAAATGAAATATAAAAGTAACAAAAAATACTACATCATAAAATAAATAATATATCTGAATTTGAGACGTTTTTTGTAAATTATGCAAAATTACTCTAACTGGACTTTGCCGCGTTTGATATTATACCCCTGATATGTGATTTATAGAATATCACGCATTCGCAAATTATTTGTATGATATTTGAACTAAAGAAATATATAAACTTATTCAATTTATGTTTGCTATGTTTTAGTATTCGATAAATATATTATAGTATGTTTTTAGAGCTTTTTATTAATAATTGCGTTTAACTGCTTACGTAAAATGAAACGCCAAACCTTCGACAAATTTTGCCATTGGTTGAATCACATTTTTATGACGTCAAAGTAAATATTTAAAAGAAAAATTATGTCATTCAATAATATTCGTCCCTTTTTTCAAAAACAGTTATAGATAAGTTAGAAAGAGAAAACTGGATTATTGATATGTTGACAGATATTTGATAGGATATTTCGTTAAATGAATAAATTGTTACGTCGTTGGCTGGATAAAATGACCTATTCTTTAATTGGTCATACGTAATGAAAAAATAACTCTTATTGGCCGCAGCAGACTGCCATGCTACCTTTACCTCATTGGTTTAAATTAATAACTTGTTACGTCGTCGTTGGCTAGATATAATGACTTATTTTGTAAATGGTCAAATGTAACCTAGCAACCCATTACAGTCAAACAGTTCGTAAGCAGTGGTTTAGATGTCAAGATTTTGAATATAGAAAGGCATTTTGGTAGTGATTTCTATTGTTCGTAGGCAAAACGAACAGTTTTCATAATATTGAAACCCGCCATAAGTCATACTACTGATATTATAAGCGTGAAGTTTTGTCAGGGTGAAATGAAATGAAATCCTCAGACAATCACACCTCCTAGGTACCTCAAAGAGAGGACTGCATACCGGTATGAATTTCTGTACATTTTTTTTCTGTATGACGTCATACCGTTAAATTAGGTGTATTTAAAAATTACAGTGCAGGAATTCATACTGAAATAATTCGTGTACCTTTTTTATTATTGTAGCATAACTGTTTTTTTTTCAGTTAACTGAAATTTTGCGGTATCAATATATTTTTTTTTGTAGATGTTTTAAGTACAGAAATATTTTAACTTATTTAATTTCTGTACCGAAATGTATAGGTCAGCATATGTACCTACGCTTCATAGGCTTCAACTAAACTATCGAACATTCTACAGTTATTTAAAAATAAAATTTTAATATCAATATTAATTTATATTAAAATTTTATTTTTAAATAACAATATTAGTTAACTGAAAAAAAATCAGTTATGCTACAAAAATAAAAAAGTTACAAGAATTATTTCAGTATGAATTCCTGTACTGTTATTTTTAAATACACCTAATTTAACGGTATGACGTCATACAGAAAAAAATTGTACAAAAATTCATACCGGTATACAGTCCTTGTTGTACAGGTATTGTGTTTGATGAAGCAGTACACTAATAAGGGTACTGAAATTTTACTAGTTCTATTTAAAAAAATTATACCGATATGTAGTGCCTGCCTGAAAATAAGCATAACTTGTGATATGGAACATCATGTAGGAATAGAATGTAGCAAACTAGGGGAACCTATAATATAAATACTCATATAGATAAACACCCAGACACGATTTTTTTGCTCCGTGCGGGAGTCGAACTCTCGCCCTTTCGATTGACCCAGAAGAGTCTATACCACTGCACCACGGAGACCGTCAAATGGACTATCAGATTTTTAAAACTCTTTCCAGTTAAAACCATTTGTCAGATTGACCTAAAATTTCACATATAGGTATGGCATAACTTAAAATTGCAAAAAGAAAAAAGGACATGAAAGAAATTGCAGTTTCGTCAACCGTGCTGACGAAAGTCATGAGCAATCTGTAACCACACGTTTTTGAAAAGTATGGTTTTACAAAAAAAAGAAAAATAGTAGATGGAAGCCAAGATTTTAGCATTCGAATTCTTGGCTAAAATCTTGGCTAAAAATCAGCACTCCCAATGTGAGTATGAAGACGGAGATGAAAAATTTCAGTAAAGCAGTAGCGCCTTGTTTTACAAATCTAGATTCATTCGGGAGAGCACATTTCCCATTAAGTAAGAATTATATTTAGTACTAGCTGTTGCGCGCGGTTTTACCCGCACAATTTCGATTCCCGCTGGAATTTTGGGATAAAAAGTAGCCTATGTGCTATTCCAGATTATACTCATTTCATCAAAATCCGTTGAGCAGTTTTGCCGTGATTGAGGAACAAACATCCATACATGCAAACATTCACATTTATAATATTAGTAAGAAGTAAGATTTCAGTACCTACATACTGTGTTTTAATTATATTTTGATAACTTTGTTTAAATTAGGATTTCTTTCAACATGTTATGACAGTATTCTTAACCTTTAAATGGATGTTAAGATAGTTATCTTATAAATTTAAATAGAATAGAGATAGAACAAAGATCATATCATAGTTTGTTGCTATAGTCTGATACGCTCGAGTAGAGATTGACAAGTAGAGGACGTCAATCTAATTTGTAATGAACAAGACAACTAGACTCATTTTGTAGACTTCATTTTTAGAAAATAACAAGAACTTTTGTTTAAGGCCTTGTGAATTTCTTGTAAAATAAAGTTATTTATTTATTTACCTTATTATCAAAAAAAATACAATTTCATTACCACATTCATTTACAAGCATTAAACCACGGAATTCCGAGCATCCTCATAATTAAAACATTGTGAAACAAGGAACCATATTTTACTATACCTACTGATAAATTAACACACTCTTGTACATTATAGCACAGAAGCATTATCATTTAAGGAAAATTAGTCTACATAACTTAACAATTACTAAAAACGTATTGAAAGCTAAACGGTCACATCCGAGCCCTAAAGAATTCCCTTGAAGCGAGGGTTTAGCGAGGCAACGGATCTTTTTATTCCGCTCCTGTAAGCCGTAATAAAGCACGTCCCACCAATCTAATCTGAACGATTAATGTTAATATTGCGGTTCTTTTGACTGAGCTTGCAAAGTACCACATTTTAAAATGTTTGTTATTGCGGGGAGCCGCGTCAACTTCACATCGGTTTTATTGTTTGGAATTATTTTGAGCTAGCTGTTCTCCGCGGCGTCGCGTCGCTTGCGTGAACTCTGATTCCATGGGAATATGTATAAAAGTTATAAACCTTCCAAGCTATGCTTGAAAAATTCACCAATAATTTGAGTAGGATACATTTCAGTACTTACTAAGATTTCCCTTTAAATGGCACATCGCATCGTCTATTCTGCAAAATATCTACAAGAAGTACGACGACATACAGGCTCGTATTATGAAATCTTTCTTAAGCGTTGATCATGACTCAAGCATAGATTTGCTGTAGATACTTTACAGAGAACTGTCAAAAAATATAAACTTCACTAGAGTCCAAATATGAGAAAGCTCTCATACGAGCCTCACACAGACCTATGAGATATCTTTTATATTTTTATTGATGACTCAAATCGCATTTGACCCCATCTTAACTGTTGATAATTGCCAATGAGCATAAACTTGGAGTGCACTGACTAAATATAGATCTAGTTCCACATAAAATATCGTCGGAACGATGATATATGGCGGCAGATTTAGGTCGCTAGTCAGGCATATCCTGAAGTCTTCCTTATGTTATGAAACGGAATGCTGAAGTAAACTTAGTCGATCTCTTTAAGGAAATTCAATTACGGCGACTAGTTCTATGAAATTCTTTGTTGTTGTTGTTGTGGATACTCAGAACTGTGCTTTGTGTAGAGACTATATAAGGTTTGATTTCGCGAGGAAGTTTTTAAAGGAAACGTACACGGGAAAAACAGGACGTCATTGTAAACAAAACATCCCAATACTGCTTTGGAAAATGGTTAGGCGTTGCTCTATAAGAGGATATTTTCAATATATTAAGGTTGTACTTTAGAAAAGCGATTAAACGTAGAACAAAAAAAATGCGATTTCAAGCGATTTCTATAAGGAGGAGGTTCTGAATGCGTGTGAATGAAGTTATTTTTTTGTATGCTTGTTACGCGATGTGTATTCAGTCAATTATGAATTGCTTTGATGATTCTTGTTTCATTTGACAGAAGATACCTCATATGTTATCCCACATAATCAAAATATACAGGGTTAATTTTAATTAGCACATTACCTCTTGCTGGCAGCCTCTCCACATCAATCCAAAAATTTGTTCTACAAAGTATAAAAATTAATAGTTTTTATTAAAATTTGTTTCTCAAACAAAAAATATTTATAGCCTCGGTTTAGTGACCTAGCTCTATTAACTCTGAGCGTAGTTATGCCACGCACTTTGCGAATTAAAATATCAGTTCATAAAAATTATAGGCACTTTTTAAATGTAAAGTTATAAACGCTTTTTTTTTGTGTTATTTATCAAGATTTGTAAAAATTTGTAGAACAAATGTTGTTGAAATTGATTTGGAGGGGCTGCCTGCAAGAGGTGATGCGCTAATTAAAATTAACACTGTATAAAGTCCTTTTTGGAAAAAAAAATTATCCAAATAGGCACTTCTTCAATGTAGAGTTAGGAGAAAACGCTTGTCTTTTTTTTATTTTTGTGTTATTTATCAAGATTTGTAAAAAGTTGTAGAAATTGTTGTTGAAATTGAGGTGGAGAGGCTGCCTGCACGAGGTGATGCGCTAATTAAAATTAACCCTGTATAAAGTGCTTTTTAAAAAAAAAATCCAATTTTCTAAAAAAAAACATAGAAAATGTAATGTACCTAATTCGGTGTTTTAATGATTTTTATTCCTTGATTTTCTTCATATCAAGATCAAGTCAGCCCAATTTAAGTTTACCGAACGAAGGAGCAGATGTCGATGATTGATAATTTTTCATAACGTTTCATCAGACTTGTTACACAAGCGTACGAAAAGACGCCGTAATGTCGAGTCAAGCCGTATTATAGAACCCCAATGTAATCTGTTTATAAACGATTTTTACATAATTGATATAATTAATCTTACAAACTGTTAACAATTCTGCTGCTACGTAATGATTTCGATGTAAAACACAATTCTAGTAATCATCAATATATATAAAACTGTTTCGTTACTGACTGAGTTACTGAGTGACTGACAGACAACGTACAGCCGTAACTACTGGGCGTACAGAGCTGAAATTTGGAACATACATTCTTTAGGGAATGTAGGGGTGCACTAAGGAAGGAATTCCCGATATTTCCACGGATGTGATACTTTGTATAAAGGTTCCTCAATAAGTGTCTGATTGTAGAATGGAAGGAATTCCCCGAATTCCCACGGGAACGGAAAATAGGACTTTTGAGTTTATGCGTGTACGAAGCCGCGGGCAAACGCTCGTTATAAATAAAAACCTTGTAGAAACCTCCTAAGATTTCTTAAATAGCTTTGCGGACGATACATACGACAGTAATATCGATTTAACAGACATACTTTCTATTAATTTGATGTTTTAATCACTTTAAAGTAAAAAAAAAACTCGAAGCAGTAAAATTAATTGCTTAAAACACTAGATTTTCATCGATACACGAATAAAGCAAAAGAAAAGAGTATGAATCGAATTATTCAAGTAAATAGTCAGTTTTACGACAGTTTGCGAACACAACTGCGATACATCACGAAAGCAATTAATAAAAGAACTGTGTATTAAAAAATCATACATATCTGGAAAAAAATATCTATAATAACGAACGAAATAAACTTCAATTGATAGTACACAAGCTACAATTTAAGACCGAGCAATGATTGCGTGGAGGGTTATCAATGACTTGTTTTTTCGATTTTCGCCTCGGCCTAAATATTGGCACGAGTTACATGAATAATTGATCAGAATTTTATCAGATTTGTTGTTTTTTGAAAAGTCTTGCTTTTATATTGAAATAAGCTGCCTAAAATGATTTCTAATTAAGGTCACTAACAACCCTTAGTAATTTAGTTTTGATCGCGTTAATTTTAATAAGCTTTTAAACGTACGGTGAAAGGAAACAGAAGAAAGAACAAGAAAGTTTTGTGTTACATATATTATTTAAGTTCACGCAAGGAAACTTCCCAAAGAAACAGTTAAACTGACAAACATAATGCACAGGTTTTTTTTTAAGAAATTTCTTTCAGCAAGTTCAGTCTGGAAAATGTGAAAAGAAAGTAAAAATTTAGTGCGTATACTACATACTAAATCAAATATATTAATAAAAATCAACATTGTTCTAATAAATGTTAAATTATAAACGTTTAAATTATATGTCTAAAATATTTTGAGATTCGAGTAACTCTAATCGTGCCTTAACAAGAGCTCGAGTGTACGACTTAATGAATTTACTGTGACAGCGAAGGCCGTTTAAACTTTTCGGAAATTACATAGCCCGTGATAAATTAATGCGAGTTTTCCAATGCGAGTGGCCGAGCCAGGCTGCAATCGAGCCGGTGACAGCGTAGCCGAGTAAATGGGATTAAAGTTAGTTAAACGATCCCGAATGCGATCAATTTCGACTTAATAGTTGCTGTTATTCGTTGATGTTGCCATTCTCGGGTTAACTGCGGAGAGTGGGTTGATGAAAAAAGTTGATTGAAAAACTTGTTAGAGTATTTTTCAGTAGTCTGATATTTTGGAATGTTTATCGAAGCGAGTATCTATGAAAATCTTTTTCTTATTTTATAATAAAGAAGTATTATGTTAAAGATTATCTTTTAAAATATAGACTAAAGACACCGATCAATTAATGCTACATTTAATCCTCCAGTTATTAAGGTAAGGGCGATGTAGACCTAAAGGTAAACGAAAACCGATGCCTGAAAAGTTTGCTGCTACTCCAATGTATCGTTGCTCTCCGAAACAACACTAAATAAACTCGTAATATCAAGGCTGATACCCATATTCTTTTGGATACCCTTAGATGATTGTATTAGTATGTAAGTTCTGACTTCTTGAACTCTTGAAGTCGTTTTGAGTCTTCGCGCTCAGCCACAAATCGCTTTAAAATTTAAAAGGCTTTAAGTCATAAATATCATCTTATCACAATATCAGAAACTAGCTGTTGCGCGTGGTTTTACCCGCGCAATTTCGATTCCCGCGGGATTTTCGGGATAAAAAGTAGCCTATACGGATTTGAAAGAATCCCTCTAAGTAATGGTAAAAGATATTTTGAAATCGGTCCAGTATTTTTGAGCCTATTCAATACAAACATACAAAAATACAAAGGTTTCCTCTTTATAATATTAGTATAGATAAAAGTAAAGATAACATTGTGAAAGAGATTGCCGCTACACCTGGATTCCAAAGCCACAATCATACCATCGCCCCAACCAACGCCAAACAAAATGAAACGAATCACCAACATATAAAGTAGATAAAAGATAGATAGATTTAAGGTATGTTTCTAAATATTGTAAACTGTTTTTCTTTTTAAATAAAAATATATTATTATTATTATTATTTATTATTAGCTATACCTAATCATGTCACCATGAGTTTATAACTCGTAAGTTTACGATAGTCAGGAGTAACTATTCGATAATCTCGAACCGAGTACGACAACTCTTTATGGCTGGCAATTACTATAAGAGACCCTTAACTAGTTATAGTACTAACTGTTTTCCTACTCGTAAACTCACTGTGCTAATAAATAGGATTACGGTTATGTCGTTAATAGTTTTCGCTATACGCGAAAGTTCTGAGGACTGTTTAGGTCGACTGGTAAGATTCTCAATAATTACACGTGATTTTATTATAAATTTTTTTTTTATTTGAAGCACTAAATATCAATGTAAGTAAATTGTATACTTAATTATATTTTCTACAGCAAAATAACTCGTATAAATATAAAAGTCCTTTGAGCTTGATATGTTTTTATATGTTTCAACGTTTTTTGGGGTGCTCTATCACTGACTTTGTTCTGACACAGAAAATTAATAGGAATTACACCTCTTAATCTAGGTATTATGTACAAAACCTTTCTTAGTACAAAACTGTAGGGAGAAAAAAATCTCTATCCATGGCGACAGTAAATATGGACTCTAAGATCTAAAAATGGGTTCCAGAATGTGCTAGATAAAAGTTAGAAACTGCTGTTCAACATCATTATGCGAATAAAATAACAAGCTACATAAAACAACGCATGTAACTTCAGAATAAATTAATACCATCCACTTCTGAACATGACATTGGCCAGCTCAATTCATCTGACTACCAACTATACATTTTAATAATAAGGCTTGAGAATCAAATTAATACTGTTAATTACATAAAATCTGCATGCAAGAATTAATAACCTGATGGGTTTAATATTATTTTTTAATTATCAGCGTTGATATAGTGTTTAAAATTCATGTGAATTGTAGCGTGAAGCAAAGAATCACAGAGATTATTGAATAATTGGTATTGCGTTTAATTTCTCACATTATGTTGTTATCATTTTTATTTGATATTTACAGACTCGAATGTTTCGCTGAACTGATCTTATATATCATACTGAACAGCACCCTCTAGTGAATTACCTAAAAACTAAATTAGCACACCAATTCTCTGGTCCCAAAAGTAAGCGTATATGCCTTACACCCTGACTCTAGCCAGTTAAGAAAAGTTCGATACCTAAACTGGCCCGGCGGGAAACGTCCCTACGATCTCTCTCACCGTAGACGTTGCCGGCAAGAGCGATAAATAAAACGCCTGAAACACGTGCCTGAAAAATTTAAAATTGGAATAGCAACAACTTCCTATATCTCATGAAATCTCTTACCGTGTCTCCGATGCGCATAAGGATCGCTCACGTCCCCCTCCTTGTAGATAACGGAGTGGCCCCTCGTCCTGGTTCCGTTCGGAGGGAAGTACCTCCTGGCGTGCTCCACGTAGAACGCTCCATCATGAGCTATTATCTTGCCTTCGAAGACGCCACCTGTCACCGAACCAAATACTGCTGACTGGGGATCGCCTGGGGAAAAATAAATAGGTTTAAATTTAAGTTCGTATTATAAAAGCTTAATCAGTTTTCGGACTACTTTTCTCAATAAAATAAGCATTTCCACGGAACTCGTAAACTAAAAACTACCATATTTTCCGTTAACATGGGAATTCCGGGAAGTCAGTGCACCCCTACACTCCCTAAGGAATGTATATTTAAAATTTCAGCTATCAGTTGTATGTTGTCTGTCACTCAGTCAGTAACGAAATCTTTTTATACATATTGATATGGATTGGACTTTGGCCATCCATGAAATCTGGTGATAAGTGATCATGATGACCAACACGTCCATCCACGAGAAACCTATTCACTGAACGACTAAAAGAACCAGGACTATACTTGTCAGGAAAAACAGACGCAGGCAGTTTATTCCGTAAAGTTCCGTCTGCGAATAGTAGTCCAATGATAAAAGGATGTGACTTCAATTTGTTCAAAAAGCATGGTCAAGACTATGAAGAATAGACAGGGAATAAAACATATATTCCCTGAGTCATGATCAACGCTCAAGAAAGCTCTCATTATACGCGCCTAAGCGTCTTAAACAAAAACTTTTTAACCGGATATTATTATATTTTACATTTTAACTCGACATTTCGGTGTCTTGAAACCGTGGACACGAAGGAGTCACTTGTGTATTTTAAGTATTTAATCATAGTAGGTATTAAAAAGTAGATAGCAGAAACTTATTCTAAAATAAACTGGGTTTAAGACGGATGATAAAGTTTTAATGCAGTTTAAAGAAGTTAACAGAACATCGCGGTGGAAATGAGTTTGTAAACAATTGCTTTGCAGACCTACTTTTTTGAATAAGCGTTCAGATATATTCTTATGTTTTTTTCTTGTCACGATTCATTAATTAAAAAAAACTTCTTAATCTGATTTTATAGCCTTTACATATTTTTAAATATCAGTTCCTAACGTTCTTTATTTCACATATTTCCTTACCTATGCGTATAGAGATTTAAACAAATATATAGTGTTAAGTACAAACAAAACATAGATTGATTAAAATAGGAGACAAGGGGAGTTCGCTGTTTCGTACTAGGGGGGTTTAATACCAGTGGTATGAATCGCCGAATAGCGTTTTTGACTTCAGTCAATTCTTCGTCTGGTATGAAACAGCGAACTCCCCACAAAGTGCATGAAAAACTGACATAAACAACGAAACTTTAGTACAGAAGGCAGCAGATCAAGCGTTACATTACGTGTCAAATTTCCCCAAACAATTTCAACTTAATGTCGAGGGCATAGAGTTCTGATTCAAGTAATTTTTTTGGAAGATTTGTAACACTTGTTGTGCCTACTGTACCACCTGGAAATATTTTCAACCGACTTCAAAAAAGGAGGAGGTGCTCAATTCGTCCGTATGTTTTTATATGTTTGTTACCTCTTTACTTTTGACTGAGTGAACAGATTTTGAAGATTCTTAATTCATATGATAGAAGATACTTCGCAGTTGGTCCCATATAAATCGAATCGAAATCGATTGAGTACATTTGATTTTTTCTTATAGGTACTTCAGCCAAAGTTTTTACGTAAAGTCGGTTTCTTAATTCTCTGCATTCGTTAATTATTTCATACAATTAGAACAGAAGTCTAGGCAGATCACAGTTAAGTAGATTCGTTTTTTACAACTACCTATTAAGCTTTTTTTACGTTTCTACGTATTTACAATTTTTACTATAATATCACATAGGTTTTTTACGACATAGGCGACATTTTGAAAAAGGGCCTAGTCAAAAGTACCCGTAACATGTATGAAAAGATTGATGAACGTGGAAGAAGCGAAAGAGGTATGTCTGGATCGCAGCAATTGGTGTTCCCTTGTCTCTGCCTACCCCAAAGGGAGACAGGCGTGAGTTTATGTATGTATGTATCACATAGGTATAATGTACCCGTAAAAATAATACAAACTTACTTATCCTACGAAAATTTCCACTATACCGTTCGTCGAACTGTTACGGTTCAAGGGATAAAGGCAGCCCTTAAAATGTAGTACAGACGGATACACGACACGTGGACCCTGTAGGGCTGTGTTGACAATTTAGGAAAAATCGTCAAAAGAATGAAAGCGCGGTTGGTTGCTTCATTCTTTCAACTCGAACTTAACCACTGACCTTTATTGATTTTCAATATTCACTATAAAGACTGACTTAAAATAGTTTTGTAAGTGAATATTTCAAGGAGGACATATATAACTTTCATTTAATTACTTAAGTCTCGTAAATTGCTATAACATCTTACGTCTCTCGTCTCCGCGTGTTACAAAAAATTTATTTAAAATTCAAAAACGCTCGACACAAAAGTCTGAATTCCCCTAAAAAGTAGAAAATAAGAAAAAAAAAACTTTCAAGTATAGTTATAGGTTAGAGTAGATATATTTATTATAAACTTTCAGTTTTCTTTCATTCCCCTACTCGAGTATATTTGCAGACATTTAATCATTCTTCCCAACAAAAACAAATACTTCCCGTTTGCGTTCGCTCCCGAACGGTCGTGTCTGCGGCCGCTCCCGAGTGTTCGTATTGCGCTGCCCTTGTTCCCTCCCCCGCACTCGTGCGGGTCAGGTGCCAAGTTAAGCTCTTTCGGAAAGTTTTCCCTTGTGGAGGCTGTGTGGTGTCGGGGCTAATTCATCTGCCCTTTTCAGGGCGGACCCGACTGCTGCCGGCCGAAGCATCGCTGGTCAGGTGGGTACGTAACCGTGACAACTAAGCCTGATCGTCCGCCGTTCATCGGTAATAGGTCCGTGTTAGGTTGATCTTTCTTTCAGCGCAGTTTGTGCAGCCAATTCGCCGTTCACCGGCAAGTAGGTTCCTTGTTAGGAATAGGCTTCCTTTCAGAACAGTTCAGGTTCCCAGGGTTCGATGGAGGCCCCCATCGAATCCAGGGCTAGGCCCGGAGAAGTTCAAGAACTCCGGGGTCCGGTAAGTCAGAATCAACTCCATCAATTCCAAACCGAAATGCATCAGATGTTCGCATTCCTAAATCAACAACTCACTTCAATCGCATCAGCCGTTCAGGCACAAACCGCGTCTCTCCCGGCCACTCCGCCTTCGCTCAGTTTCCCAACAGATTCTCCGGCGTCTCCAGATCCCTCTGAGTACGTCGTTCCTATTTCAGATTGTATGTCGGTAGACTCCACCGCATGCAAACGGAAAACTACCCCGCCGGGTAGCGATTCCGACTCCGCTCCTTTAATTCCAGAATCTCCTGCTCCGTTCACCGAGGTTCGGAAAAAATCAAAATCAAAGAAGAAGAAAGATTCTTCTTCGACTTTATCTCCATCCGTTTCAGCTGCTCCAGCCGCTGTTCCTGCTCCGCAAAATGTCGCACCGGCGTCTGCTCCTGCGCCTTTTGTTTCAGCGATCCCGGCGTCACAGCCTGCGTCGCAATCAGATTCGGCTCAGCCGAAAGTCAAGTCTCCGCCCCCCGTCTTTCTACGGGACAAGAGCCGCTGGACCGAGGTCTCAGCTCTCTGCGGAACGCACACCCCGAAGATCCAGTATAGTAAGGCATCCAATGTGGGTGCCTCTATTAAGGTCGTTGTCTGCTCAATTTCTGATTTCAGGAATTTCACTCGGCTTCTTGCTGACAAGAAGCTCGAGTACCACACTTACGCCCTCCCTGAGGAGCGTAAGATTCGTGCCGTCCTCAGGAACGTGCCGTTCGAGCTCTCGAACGAGCAAATCCAAGAGGACTTGTCTTCTCAAGGCTTCCCCGTCGAATCTGTGCACAAAATGCACAGCCGCCGAGGCAAGCAGTTCCCACTTGCGCTAGTAATCCTAGCGAAGAGCCCGCAAGGGCAGTCCATTTTCAGAGGCAAGCCCACTGTGTGCGGTCTCTCCAACATCCGCGTCGAAGCTCCACACAAGCGTGGTTTCCCAGGTCAGTGCCACCGCTGCCAATTGTATGGTCATGCGGCGGCAAACTGTTTTGCTTCCCCTAGGTGCGTCAAGTGCCTAGATCCGCATGGGACTAAGGAGTGCTCTCGCACTCCCGAATCGCCCACAGCTCCGTCCTGCGTCTTGTGCGGCCAGTCTGGCCACACAGCAAACTTTCGCGGCTTCCCCAAGGCACCGCGTGCTGCCAGGGCTACCGTGAAGCCCATCGAGAACTGGAGAGAGCGACCGCAGCCTAGCTCGGACGCTCCTCCAGTCAGTTCAAAGGCCCCCAAGGCCTTCACCTCTTTCGTTTCAGGTCAGCGCAGCCGGGACGCGACTCAATCGCAACCGGCCGCCAAATCGGCTTCCCAGTGCCAGAACGCAAAAGGTTCTCAAGACCGCATGGCGTTCTGGATCCAGCTCGCTCCCATCGACGAGATCCTGGCTTTCGGCGCCGCTCTCGACGCCAGACCAGAGGGTTTCAACGGTGCTCTTCCGGTCCTAACCAAGTTCGCTCCCCTTATCAGGAAACTCCAGCAAGCTCAACGTTTCTAAACGTAGTCCTTCTTTCCAGCATTCCTATCTCAGAGTGAGTCTGATCACTCTAGATAATATCTTAGTTTCAGCTTAGTCATTTCTGCTAGTCTTAGCTTTGTTTTTTCTCGCTTTCAGTTCCTTTTGGTGGCAGCCGTCTGGATGCCACTCACTACGCAGCCTCTCGCTCCAATTGGCTGTCGTTCCGACGATGACTAAGGACCTTAATCAAGGTGAGTCAAAAGGGGGATGTTTAGTGGGTATGCTCAGCCTATCTGAGAGAGTCTCCACACTGTCTGGGCATTCTATTTGCCATTAGCCACTTGGGTTAACAGCTTATAGAATGCCCATTCGTCCGTAATAGGATTCATCCTCCTCCCGCTAAAGCTAGCTTTACTGGTTTTAGTGGGTGCCAAACGACTTTCCCTGGCGGAAAAACAAAAAAAAAAAATTCTTCCCAGTTGCACCCCCATAACTTTAAAACGGCTCAACCGATTTTCATGAAACATCTCTATCAACACTCGCCCGTAAATTATTCTTAAACCAAAAACACTAAACTGAAATCGTTTCATCTGTTCGTGAGCTATGATACCACATACAAACTCTCACACACATAGACACTTCAAACTTATAATACCCCTTTTTGCAACGGGGGTTAAAAAAGGAAAGTCTGTCTGTAAGGGGTAATTTTTAGAACTATTTTTAATCAGATTATGATCCGGTTTGCACAAGTCTAAGAATAGTTCTAGTTGCAGACTTTCAAAACATCACCATCCACAACCAACGGGCTGAGATTTCACGGGTTTTATCAACAAGTCGGTGAAAATATCGATTTGAGTACAGCTCAACTGCAAATACAGCAACTTAAAGTAAAGTTAAGTTTCTCTAATGTGAACCTTAAGGCTTCAAAATCATTTTTTATTAGCAATTGTTGAGTTTGAAGTTCCCTAATTTGATATAAGACAGTGAAATGTCGAATGGAGCCCAATGTAACTCAATCGAATATAACAAAGAAAACTCGCAGACACATACCGCTCGAATCAGCGAAATCGTAAAAGAAATCGCACTATACACACAGACGACAACAATAAAAACCACAAAATTGATGACACCAGTAAGCATCTACTAACCATCTGCTGTTTAATTTAAAAATACTGCAACGGGTCATATCACCCGCTAATTCAACCGAGCGTACCACGATCGCAATCCGTCATAACATCGAGTGGGAGGGGGGGCTTGTGACCGATGAACCCATTGCTAGATCGATCGCCCGATCAGTCCAGCTACTGGTCATACGATCTGTCCATCTATACGTGGCTCCATTCATCCCCTGGGGCCATCATGTGCCAGTGCATACAAAGCGATTTAGTTACTAATAGAAAAGATTTTTATTTACAGAGTATATATAGATTTTTCGAACAAAGGAGCAACGTTTTTGAATGTTGAAAACACTGATTCGTGTATAGGTAAATGTTGGGATTTGTTTTTATTATAATAACGAACTAGGTATGCGGGCTTTTTGATTTCGATGATTTTGGGCTATGGTTTAAAATAAAAATATCAGTTTTACGAGTTCCTTATTACGTTTACACAAATCCCTCAAACGAAACGAACAGAAGATAAATATTCATAAACATTACAAACTATATACAAATTTTAATTTAAAGTCTAAAAAAAACATTTTCATCGAAAACATGCCTAATAAAGCTTTGAGCAAAATTAGATTGCTTAGAACATGAGTAGCTTAAAATTAATTAGCAACATTAATTAGTTCATTTGTGTGGACCATGTTAGCTGCCCCGTAAATATTAGGACGATGAATCTGACAGGATTTACAAATTACCACAAAAGCGGTAAAGTTAAGATGCGAAAAGTTAAATTAAAGTTAAACACTCGTGGAACAAAAATGATTAAACTAACGTATCTTACACCTTTACGCCTTAAAAGGTCTTTGTTAAGTACTCGGGTTGGGAGAAATTTAATTAAATTTGTGACTTGAACTGCCGTTTAGTGTCAAATATTTTCGGATTAAGAAGTCTAATCCTTTTATGTAGGTCCAGATGGCAGCAGATCAAGAGTTACATTACCTGTCAAATTTTCCCAACCAATTTTAACTTAATGTCGAGGGCATAGAGTTCAGATTCAAGGATTTTTTTTGACAGAATTGTAAAAATCGAATCGCGCAGCCGAGTAGTATTTTTCCTCGAAAAGACATTTTTTATGCTCAGCTGTCTGATAGCACCAGTATAATAGCAGTTTTCGGTATTTACTACGACTACGGGCGAATCATCACAGTTTTTATCGAATATATCGACTTGTAAAGACTTCATCTGCATAGACAGCAACTAATAGAGCCAAAATGAACCCGCACGGAACCGGTAGTAGATACCCGGTTAGTGTAAAATAGTCTGAAAGTACCAGACGGATTTGAAGGATATTTTTTTCCATTTGATAGCACTACTTTTTTCTTTTATTTCCATTTTACTTAAGCTCTAGTTTTGAAATTCGTTCGTGTGCCCTTTTTTTTGCTACAACAGCGCAACGAACGAAACGTGATATTTCACAAATACTGCTAAATGTTTGGAGAGTGATATAGACTCCTATTTATTCCCATAACCGTTTACTGAATATTGCCAAAACGACAGTTAAAACTGGTTTGCAAATTAACAATTGAATGAGAGCTGTACCGGTTAAAATAAGACGATAAGATGTGTTACAAATTATGTAAAATTCATTAACGGTTAATTATTTAAGCCTTAGTCAAGTAAATGAAGTTGTATATTCACGATTTGTTATTTAATATTCCATAGTATTAACGCCGAACCGCAAGAAAAAAAATCAGCTAAATGTTTTATATAAAAAAGAGATAAGGTTTGATTTTTATAGAGGTATTTGTATGAATGAGTTTATCATAATAAAGTAAGTATTTTTATACAACTAGACCCGAGTCATTTTCAAAAGTTCGCCCCATCTATCCCTGATGGGATTCGAACCCGGTATCTCTCAAACCTCAAACAAACCATCGACCAAAGCTAAATAGAGCCTCTATTTAGCTTTGGTCGATGGTTTTGTGAATGTAAATTAAATGGCAAAATAATATAAATACATATATGAAGTCGGCTAAATGGAGAAAGCATATGCACGTTTAACCTAATTGGCAGTTCGACGTTTGTATGCCTCTTCTATTTAGTCGTTCTCATGTATATTCATATACTTGTCAATCAAAGAGTTTTCAAGCCATTGTACTACAAAATTCTACATACATTCAATTTATAAGTAAGCGGAATAATATTACATAATCTGTATTAATATTTTCCTTATAATCAAGGAACTTGAAACAGAAACGCCACTTCGGACAGTAAGTATCCCCACACAATCACCTAAGCAGAGCTTGTGACGTGGGATACCATGTAGCGAACTAGGGGGGAACCTAGAATATAAATACGCACACAGATAAACACCCAGACACGGAACTCTTTTTTTTTTCTTGTTGAGTGCGGGAATCCAACTCGCAACCAGTGGCGTCTGAGGCAGATAGGTTTACCCCATCGCCAAAGTGGTCGTCATAGTCATTAGCTCAACGTGTAATTTATAATATCGATCATAATAATACATGTTGTCATGTTGTGAGTCACACCACAATTTATCTATTTCTCATTTTGAAATGGAACAGAAAGGGACAGCACGTTTATCACATGTTCGATCCCAGGTGCTTGTTACGGGAAGTGTGTAGAGACAGGGGTTGAAAGAGCTTTTTTTAGTAATAAGCAGGTAATTATTACAAACAATGATAAACGCGATGTAAATGTATATTGTAGAAGTTCGGCATTTGTGCATTTGCCGGCGTCGGCCTCTGTACAGCATTTGTATACAGGGTGGCTGGTGGGTCACTTTTGAAATTCGAGGACGTGATTGTTTGAGATCATACACGAAGAGAAAAAATGTAATAAATATTAATTATTTACTGAGTAGACTTAACCGAAAGTTAAAGAATTGATTACGTTGCATGGTTACACTAGCGTTGGCAGCAATCCACGTGCCAGGTCATGTCGCGATTGACTCAGGCGTAAGTAAAATGAATAGTAATAAAACTTTATTTATTTATAGGCAAAAATTAAGTACCTACTTTTATTACATAATTATGACCAGAATCGGGTACAGAGTGCTCTCCTTCAATATCTAATATCTTTGTCACCAGTCACCTTGTAGATATCGCGTGCGGTGTGCGGGGTACTTGTTTCGCGTATCATTCAGGTCAGCTAAATAAATAAACTTATAAAAATAAATCGGGGTTTAGGTGTAAACTAAGATACCCTCTAGTTCCGCTGTATGGTAAGTAAAGAGATCACACATTTGGGGTCATATAGTTAATGCGTCATATTTGGTTAAAACAACTATTTCATAAATAAAATAAACATCGCCACTGCACTATGGCCACTGCACTATTCCTCAGTTCGGTCCTACAATGGGTACCGTTCATATTCGCCAAAAGGAGGTTCTTAAGTGCTTGCTGCACCTAGACGAGAATAAGGCTAGCGGTCCAGACGGTATTCCTGCAGTGGTGTTGAAACGCTGCGCAGCTGAGTTGTCTCCCGTTTTGACGCGTCTCTATAGACTCTCTTTGGAATCTGGTAAAGTCCCCAAATCCTGGAAGCTGGCTAACGTACAACCAGTACCGAAGAAGGGAAGCCGTGCTGATCCTGTCAACTATCGACCAATATCAATCACCTCCATACTTTGTAAAGTCATGGAACGTGTATTGAACAATCGACTCCTGGCATACCTTGAGACCAACGAGCTCCTAAGCGATAGCCAATATGGTTTCCGCAGTGGACGCTCGACCGGCGATCTTCTCGTGTATGCCACACACTTATGGAGTGAGGCCTTGGAGGGTCATGGTGAAGCAATAGCTGTATCCTTAGACATCTCCAAGGCCTTTGACAGGGTCTGGCATGATGGTCTCTTAAGCAAGCTTCCAGCATATGGCATACCGACCGGGCTCTGCGACTGGATATCTGATTTTCTGAGGGAACGGTCGATTCGAGTAGTCTTAGACGGCTACTCCTCTGACCTAATGGCAATTAATGCCGGGGTACCTCAGGGATCTGTTCTCTCTGCAACTTTATTCTTGCTGCACATTAATGACCTCCTAACACCAGGCATTATTGGATATGCTGATGACAGCACTGTTGTTGAGAGATATATATCCAATGCGCGAACGAGCGCCCATGAAATCCAGGTTTTGAGAGAGTCTATGATTGAGCGCGTTGATTCGACCTTGCGGAATGTGTCCGATTGGGGCGAATCTAACCTGGTCAAATTCAACGCCTCCAAAACACAAGCGTGTCTATTCTCCGCAAAAAAGAGCACCTTTACTCTTACGCCCACTTTCCAGAATGTATCTGTTCCCATCACCGATCAACTAGGGCTTTTGGGCGTCACTATAACGTCCAAATTAAACTTCGGACAACAAATTGAGTCTATGGCAAAAACGGCTTCCAAAAAATTGGGTATCATCTCGAAGGTCCGGCGGTACTTCAGCCCTGAACGGCTCCTCAACTTATACACAGCCCAAGTGAGGTCTTGCATGGAGTACTGTAGTCACCTTTGGGATGGTTCTGCCAAATACCAGCTCGAAGCGCTAGACTCTGTTGACCGAAGAGCCCGAAAACTCATAAATAACAACAACCTTACAAATAAAAAATTGCAGACGCTGGAGCATCGTCGTAAGGTTGCTTGTTTGACAGTCTTTTATCGGCTACATTTTGGTGAGTGTGCGAGTGCTCTTTTTGACCAAATTGAACCCACCCCTTTTTACCACCGGACTACCAGACGCAGACAGAACTTCCATCCGTATATAGTGGATATACCAAGAAGTCGAACAAAACGCTTCGATAGTTCCTTTTTGGTACGGATTGCCAAGGTGTGGAACAATCTGCCTGCGTCTGTTTTTCCTGACCACTACAGTCCTGGAACTTTTAAGTGTCGAGTGAATAGGTTTCTCGTGGATGGACGTGTAACACCATAGTCTTCATGCGCACTTTCCATCAGGTGGCATGGAAGACAAACGTCCTATCCTTACAATATAAAAAAAAAAAAAAAAATGGCTCATCTTCAGTTATCTCTTTTATAGGTAACGATTGACTCTATTTCTAACAAATTAAACAAGAGACTGTGAAAAAAATGTTCACAATAGTTGTCTGTAAAGTCCCCGAAAACACAAAAAGTCCGGTTAAAAACGCCTTTTCCCCAATACAATAAATTGTCAAAACTAAAGATAAAACTATTTCTATCAGTTACGTATCTACTTAGTTTATATTAAGTCTGTCACTGGAACTATCCCCAGTCTGGTTTAATAAATATCGTTGCGTTAGAAAGCCCGTCTATTGAGAGAGGCTATTTGCACAATCTAAATATAGAACGGATGCAACCGCGGACAGAAGTTTGTTTGGAAAAAGCTTGCACTTGTTGCCATGAGTTTTGTAACTGTAAATAAGGATGGCAAAAAGGAGCTGATTAAAATTATATATAAAATAATTGTAGAGAAGAAATAATGTTAATCTTGGCAATGGATAAGCTCGATAAGTAAGTACAGTAAGGTGTTTGTGACGTATTTGACCTTTTGAATTCAAGTTCCGGTAAGTATTTCATAACCATTGATTCCTAGGCTGATTATAGTTATACAAAACAAAAGTCTTACTTAAAAAGTTACAAGAAATACACAATATATAACAAAGGGTTAATTATTTCGGCCATCACCTTGTTTTCATATCAGTTTGCGTAATTCTCAGCATTATTAATTATTTGTGTAACAAAAGGTCTAGTATTATCCTTATTTTGAAAACTTTTAAATTAAATTAAAAAACGAATTTATATCCCCTACATTGAAAGTATACGAGGCCAAAAACAACACAGCATCTATTCAAAATAGAAAACGACAGCTGAACAAAAAAATCAAAGACGTCCCGGAGATTCACACCATCCAGAGCTCGTGCAAAATACGTTTCACAAAAGTACAAGGATTCAGGAAATATCAAAGTCAACATTCATAAGTCTTTAAATGTAGAAATACGCTGGAATGGAATATCGAAACGTAAACGACATACACCCACTTGGAAATTAAATCGAGGGAGCATTTTGTATATCTACTGAACGTTAACATTTTTATTTTCGTATTTATTTTTTTATTTATTTATTCATGTCCAAAATTTCTCTTCTAGAAAAATAAATCATTCTTTGATATTCTTTTCTAGATTCTGTTCTACTTAAAATATCGGGCATAGTCCCACAATAAAGTTATAATTACCAAAAGTTTTCTTTTATTATAAATCATCCGCCTCGCACTGGACTACGCCATAGTACCCACCAAATTGTAATTGAAATGTTAACAAAAGAAAACAAAAAGTTTCATTGTTTGGAATACCAAAGGGAAATCTGAAGTGTATTCATATTTTTCAATCATTTATTTTCACGTATTACTTAAAAAAATATTTTGAGAACAGACAATTTTCGCAATTTTCGCCTCATGCAAAAAGTCTGCTAATACGTTCCAGACGAGAGTGATGATAAAGCAAAAGCTCTTCTGGCTGGAGCTTCCATTTTTATTGGATTTATCGCAAGTAAGTACCTTCTCTCTGGTCCCAACTTTGCATACAAATATGTTGAAACGTCGAGTTAATGATTAAATCAAATAATTCAATAGCAGTTCAAAATAATCCGTTGATCGCAGCAATTTCTGTTTCATTTAATACTGTGTATGTACGTATTTACTTTCTTGCATGTA
The DNA here is from genome assembly GCA_944452665.1 of Stenoptilia bipunctidactyla. NCBI lineage: Eukaryota > Metazoa > Arthropoda > Insecta > Lepidoptera > Pterophoridae > Stenoptilia > Stenoptilia bipunctidactyla. The sequence continues at coordinate 19,214,500 of OX101728.1, forward strand.
AAAGAGAAATAAATTATTTTGTTTAATATAAGAGACTTAGTCGAGTACTTCGAAAATAGGATGAAATAAGGTACGTAGAGGTTCGATTCCTGCTCCAAGTTTATTGAACTGCGTTAACTTGTCATATCTGTTTCCTATTTCACATTCCATGTATGTTTCCAGGTTTTAATTTATTTTAAAATAGCTGTTTCGCGCGGTTTTACCCGTGCACTTTCGAATCCCATCCCGCGGGAATATCGGGATGAAATGTAGCATATGTGCTATGCCACACTGTACACTATCGCTGTGCCCAATTTCATTCAAATCCGTTGAGAAGTTGTCGTGATTGAGGAACAAACATTACATCCAAAGGAATTATTCCGTATTTTTCATACATCGTGGTTTTAAATTTTTTGTGACTCTCGGAAGCTACGTCAATTGAAAGAGTATATTTTTAAGATTGTATCCGTCAAAAAAGTATAATTTTTGGCTCCGCCATTTTTCCGCTATAAAATATTTAATTTTCCCTAGTAAAAGAAAATAAAAATGATATGGCATCCCAGCGCCATTCGTAAATTTACAGCGTCAATGCTGACAAAAGTGTCTCTTATGTCAAATTAGGAGACTTCACATTCAAAAGTTGCTAACAAAAACTGCCTTTTGAGCTTGATTCTTCTAATTAGATATACTTAAAATTAGAGATTGTGATGTCGAATACGGCCCATTGTATGTTTTAAATCAAAGTAAGCGCCTTTACAAGCGCCGTAGTCACGAGTGACTGAGAGGACAAGCTTCTCATCCACAATTATTTGAACAATCAATCATCACTCCATCTGTTTCCATCTTTACTCTTTAAACTACTTTTTTTTTAAATAAACATCACTGTCTTGCGGAGTATTAAAAAATCGACTTCAACAACATTTTCAAGGCCTTTACTTTGAGTGAAACGTCGGCCACGATAAATTTCCATTTTCATACATATTATTTCGAGTAATACTTTGTCGAATTTAATTAAACCTTTCGAAGTATCTTCTATCAAATGAAACTAATAATCAAAATTTGGATTGAAAAGAATGGATCCATAACTGACCAAATAATCGCATAACAAAAACATACACACGAATTGAGAAACTCCTCCTTTCGGAAGTCGGTAAAAAAAATATAAACACAATATGCACGTACGTGAATAGCTACATGGGAAGTAATTAGATAGCCGTTCAGCTGGCATCACTGGCCTGTTTGACCTCATTGAAGATTGACATCAATGTGGGCTTACTCATGTGATCACGGAGGGTGAAAACAAGGCAACTACAGTTTGATGTTAAGCGATCTATTGGTAAACAATTCACAAAAAATCGTGGGAGATTGAATATTTGCCCTTTGTAAAAAAAATTAAGAACAGTTCTTTAAACCTTTCAAACACGTTCAACATTTTGAAAATGTACGCAAATAAAATGTAAGCAGTACATTGTAGAATGTTTCCCCGCAAAACAACAACAAACAACGTGAAAAGTTTTCCCTAAAATTTTGGCGAATACGTATTTTCGTAGAACACAAGATTTAACGGTACCATTAAAAAAATACAAAACGGAAAAAAAAATCTAAAAGGATTCCTGGAAGCCCTAAATAGAAGAAAAGTGCCATTAGAGTTAAAAAAAGGAAACAATGCTGTGCTATAATCGTCAGGAGCATTTGAAAGCAGAGTTTCAGCAGTTCAGCCAGCGGAGCTAAGGGCCGCAATAAACGTTTGCAAGTCGGAGCGCTGGATAAGTGCATCGTGGCCGTAAGTAGGGCGACGAACTGAGAGAGACCACGATCGATGCCGCGTTCGCCCTCAACACAACTTTATCCATTTACACTGTTCCAAACTTCGCGATCATAACACACCGATGCTACGGCTCCGAGTCCCGACGCATCCCAAGCACACTTGTGCAACTGGAGCTCTCGTAAATTCGCCTCGCGAAAATTTTCATTTCAAAATGAATGATGAATTCGTAAAGAGAATTACATTTGCATTTTCGGCACCGTGGGACGCCGAGAAATTTTCCATCAGAGTAATCATTTACATGAATTCAGTGGCGCCCGTAGTTACCTAACTTCCGGCGGCATTAAAAGTCGAGTGGCCGCCGAAAGCTCCTAATTAGCTGAGACTTTGACGGTAATTGGGAAAAGAAATATGTTTAACTTGTCTCTCGAGAAATTATGAACGGGGAAACTTAAATTTATCAAATTGGTCGTCAACTCGGGACGGATCTTAGACCGCGGCCGTAGGGTAGTTTGATTAAGGATCCACACAATCGGGGTCGACATACTTGTCGGGAGTTATTAAATTTTCCCTTAGGGTGAGTGGGAACAATGGCGTTAGTATCTTGGTATAGATAACGTCGGTCGGGAAACTGTGTGCACAATGGAGCGCGGTCCCAACCACCGCTCCGCTGGAAAATGTTGTGTCTGTCTCACGAGGCGATAAGTGCTTTTGCTAAACTACCAAGAGTTGCTACTTCGCGAAACTTTACGGGACTCATTCAGCGTTTCAGAGACGTTTACGTACAGATTCTAACTTTCTATGTACTAATGGACACAAAGAAAAACTCACCAGCCAAGTCTCCGTTGTATATATGCGACGTGTCAACATCATGGATTTGTCCATCTGTACCTTCCACCTGAGAAACAAAGCGATCGTTCAAATTTCCAGTTGTAGCTAAAAAACTAAACAAAATTCAATCCATGTATCGACAATGACCTGGTAATCCTCTGTAAAGGCTGAGAGGTCCCTTCTAAGGCGGAGGTGGAAGGGCCGGCCGTGGGCCTTGAAGCTGAAGCGTAGATCCGGCGGCGCGTCTGTTGAGCGACGCGTACGCAAGTGCTGGTCATGAATCGCGCTGGCGTCATAGTCCAGCTCTTCGTAGTGATCAATGTATTCGCTTAGTCTTCTTCGGGACGCTGCAACAAGGAAGAAAATAAATGTTAGAAACAAAATCATTAATAATCGTACTATAGATAGAGAAAAAACCATCACTATTCCATGAATGTATTTCTTAGTATTATGCTAAGTAAAGCCTCGATTGTGTGGCTGATAATTAAAATGAACTCTGTTAATTGAATAGAACTAGTCACTGACCATGCTCGTTTCCTGAGGTTGTGTGTGAGACAGATTTTAATTCAACTTTAGACGGATTATTTTGTATTCCTATGGAGTAATATAGATAGGAAGATAGCATATTACTATGCTGCGAATAAAAATGTATTGGCAGGCCCTATACTATCTGGGAAAGTTTAATACACTTGCAAACTCTCAGTAGAATAGATATTAATACATTTGTACCAGCAGCACGCCATGGCTTCCTTAAAAGCTGTATTAAAAACTGAGATTTTGGTTTACAAAAGTGCCTTTACAGATGAAGAGTTTTACTGTTTATATAGTTAATCGTGTATTTCTGATTTTAAGAAGGTGATAGATCAAATCTACACCGAAGTTTACGTTCTCTATTCTCATCAATGCAGCAGAGCAATAAGGCATTTTGTCTGGTGTTTGGAGTTTTTGATTTTTATATTTTGCGTTCCATATCGGGCTTATTCCTAATGAAATACTGTCAGCGCTTTATCAAGACCAAAATACAAAGATCCGAGAGTATCGCAACCTAGTTTTTGTTGAGAACTCTTTTAATGAGTTTCTTTATTTATTTTACCTAGTTTAGCTCTGCTATGTACATAAATTTATAACTTTTCTATTCCGTTCAGCATTTTGTCAGTGCCAGGTTTTAGGTCCAAACTTCCTCGTCAGCACTGGGCAATGCAGTGGGATTATTATAAAGAGTTGTGATGATGATAATGATGAACATTTCTACCTATGGTTACAAAAATAAACAAGAGGCAATCATTATCTCAGTGGTGTAATGTTTTTCAAGTGTATGTGTGTTTCGCTCCAGTAATTTAATTTTACTTTGTTTTCTTTTCGTCATTCTACAAAGAACTACGCTTGCAGCTTGCATGTAGTGAAAACACGAGGATGTTTAACGTTTTATTTTACATTTTAAAACCCCTCTTGTCTATATAGGTCACATGTACCCTCCGTAGTTTGTAAACATAAAGTTGGCGTATATCATCTTAACGTGCGCTTTGCTTTAGTAAAACAAACGGCATCAAAGACGCATACCTACAAGAAGCGTGGGACCGTGAACTACGTAATATAACATACCTCATTGTGTAAAACGAGCAGTTCTTGTTAAGTTTAATAAAAAAATATATGACTTAATTGCACTTATCAGTTACGAAGTGTTAAGTTAGAAGTTCTCTTTAAAAATATTAACTCCTATCGCCTTAAGTTTTCGCGATTCATACTATTAAATAAAACACTTTTTAACCGGATTTACCGGATTTATTAAAAAGTGTGGTCAGGCGCTCGTGGTCAGTCGCTCGTGACCACGGGGTCTGCAAAGACAACGAAACGTCGAATCAAAATTTAAAATGTAAATATACGCGATAAATCCGGTTATTTAACTCCTATCGCACTATGTTAAAATTGTAGATGAATCTTGTTACGTGTCACCGCATAATGTAAAAAATATCGAGCCGTAAAAGCTAAAGATACTCAGCAAAAATTGCTCTGCGACTGGGTCATCAGTCAATAATTGCCCCTGTTGTTAATGTTAGCTTAGATATGTTAATTTTCCCAATTTAATATCAAGGCTAAGGTCAGCAACGTATTATAAAATAATAATAATCTAAAATTGCTAATGTATGACTAGATGATTACGGTTTCTGCTTGCGCTCTATAGGTAGGTTGTAATGGGTCTTTAAACAAAGACATAAAATTTAGTATAAAGATGCAAAACTTAAATCGAGAACTAGGAACAATAACAACAAACTGAAGTATTACAAAATGATGGCTCCGAACAATCAGAATTTCCTGAAATAAATGTAACCAAACGTTAATTATAAAGTTTCCGAGCTCACCAATGCCGTCCGAGTTGAAGACAATGGACAACTTTGAAACACGATTTTGCGGGTAAAAAATTTACAGTCGCTTTTGTATTCTTCGATCGTCCCTAGAAAAGGTTATTTCGTAGGCTAAGACTGCCTGAGGTCGGCGAATTTATTCCGGTTCGCAAACAGAACTCTTAAAACTCGTTGAATTTATTATACTTTGTTTTTACTGGCAGCTGAGTTATTGGAGGGGAATGCTCGTAAAAACAGATATGAATGAACCGTCCCGTCCTGAGTAAACAGATGGGGCGTGGCTCAAGCCGCCTCAAGTTGTCAATGAACAACTGCGAAACACGTGTCTCGTGACTCGTCAGATTACACCACAAAGGCATTATTCATATATCAATAACATCCTGGCGGCAATTCAACAGATGACCAATCTAAACAGCGTTCCAGCGCAGTGTATGTTTCGGAGAGTTTAGAAAACAGCCAAGAGAATGCACATGAGACTTGTACGAGTGGCGACTGCTAATGCAAACAACGTTGAAATCCGAATGGATTGTGAAGCGCAGCGGAACATAAGTTACCAGGCAGCTGCACCGAAATGGGATCCGTCGAGAACCAGAGGGAACGTGCTGGCTTTACTTAACATGCAATATATTAAATATAACAAAATTTCCTTCGTACATAAAAATCTTTTGAATTTACATGCGAGCAACACTGGAAATTTAATATGAGTACAGCAGCGGTCCGCCAGCAAAACGTTATTGAATCGTAAATAATGAAAACGGACAAAAATAGGTCAGCGTACAGGTATTTAGTTATTAATACTTAATTAAGTATTAACTTTTCGCTAGGCTTTGATTAAATTACGTCAATAACCCCATTTTTGCCATAATGGTAAAGTAGAGCAAAGAACATAAAAAATATTTTGTACTCAGTGAAACGAATAAACAGCAATTCATCATTCAGCGCTATATTCGCCGCAGCATTTGCATTGCTGGCATATTTACATTTCAATATTGTCCAACCATTTTACACTTATACCAGGTGTGTAAAAAGCATCGATATTTATGAGGCATTTTTATTTTATGTTTTATCGTTCTTTCTATAAATTTCGTATAAAAAATACAACAAGGCCATAAAAGAGAACAAAAAGAAATATCGCATAGCAAGCCATAAATTTCTACTCAAACTTACTTGAACTAACTTACGACAGCTATTGTTCTATACACAGTTAATTGAACTATAAAAAATTCTATGCCAAGAAACCCGAGAAAGACAATGCAGCTCAGATTAATCCTAGATGTTCCCGATTCGTCGCCGGGACATCGTTAAAGTGGGGCTCAGCCGTCGACGTGCCACTAGGTCAGTGGGCCAGAAGCGCCCTACCACACAAACCAAGGTATCAAAGTCACTGCAACTAATACAATAACCAAAGCCTAGCAATTGTGTAACCACAACAGCAAGCTAAGCCGATCACTTCGACCTTTATTACTTTACTAGCTGCTGCCCGCGACGTCGTCTGCGTGAACGCTATGCAGCACCAAACGCACCTACGATTATAACACTGCTAGCGTGATAATATGTAGCCTATATGTTGACCCGACTTCTTAACTATCTTCATGCCAAATTTGAAGTAAATCCATGCAGTACTTTTTGAGTTTATCCCGGAAAGACAAACAGACAAAAATTCTAAAAACTATATTTTTTGTTTCTGTTTCGATTGTAGATCATACCCCAAGTATTCTTTTAAAAAAATATTCAATGTACAGTTTTGACTTTCCTACCATTTTATTATATGTATAGATACTAACATACTTGAAGCTAAACTTCTCGGCGTGTAGATTACAAACATCCACTCCCATTTTATAGGTGTGCGATAGTGTCTTTTTATGTGAATTATGAAAGAGTTCGCGACTTTTTAAGCTCCTTTTACGTTCCTTTTAGTAGGAAAAAGATTGTGAATGTTATGAGTTGTGATAAAAGACACTTTGCACTTTATTTTAGGGCTTCCTTTTGAGCCTAAGTTTTAAGCCTTTGAGTGTCACTTCATACCGAGAATGCATGTAAATAGTTACATTAAAAAGCACCTAATAAGTTTTATAAGTATAAATTCATTTTAAAAACGAAATATAGCGTACGGATATTATAATAAGGACGCCATAGTCTATGGGTCGGAACCTTTATTTGGTACTATAAAAAAAATTAACCCGAGACTTTAAATCATGACCGAGAGTGACTGATCTATCCATTTGCCGTTTGTGCAGAAAAGTATTTTCTTAAAAATTTAACCGGTGTAGTTAGTTGTATCAAATAGGTAATTGGACAATAAGCCGTGGGAATTTCATAGTTCTGATGACTTTTATTACAATGTCACAGCTGACGAAACATAGATCCAAAAGGATATGAAATGTTTTCAAGAAAAGAAGAAAGTTGCAAAAGGATTCCTTTTTTCGCACGTCGATGCGACTATGCACAACGCGCATATAACAGGGCGCGCCATTAGCGGACCAGCGGACTGCGCCTTTGGAAAAAAAATTCAGTCATAGAGTCTGGCTAACGAAAGTACACACTGAAATTTTTGCTAAGTCGTTTTTCTGGTGTCACTGTAGTCAATCGAACAGTTGTGGTTTTTTTTCGTCATTGAGGTTTTGCATTTTTTTATTTAAAAACGAATAAAAAAAAATTGATAGTTGATAAACAATGTAGGTAACTGCGATACCAGTGACCCTGACGATTCATTCCACATAGAATTGCTGGATTCAGATTTTAATTAGGTACCTACAATGAATAAAAATAATTATTGTATTGTTTTGTTTTATTTTTAAACCTGATTGATACTAGTTGCCTATCGTTTAAATAATACATCTTTCATAAATAAAGTAGGACACTACCAATTTTATTATTTTTTACCATACTTTTATAAAAAAAAAAACAAGTAGGTATCAAGTGTGCAGGACAGTGACAACAAAACATAAAAGACAGTTATATAAACTTAAAACAGTGTATATAGATAGTGTTATAGTGTTTTATAAGACTCTTAAAGAGCTAAGAACGTTTAAAATAGTGTTTCATAGTGTTTTTATAGTGTTTATAGTGAATAAGTGTCACATACAAGTGTTAGTTTGTAAGAAGTTTATAACAGTTTTTATAAGCTTGAGAAAGTGTTTGCTTAATCGTTTGTATCTTTGTAATTTGATTGGAATTTGATTAATTAATAACCGCTATGATAATGAATTTACGCATAGCTAACAGCTAACAATGAAATGAAACTTACGTGATTATAGCTTAAAATAGCTCGATTTGTATTAGGGTTGATTTAGAAATAAAGAGATGGTTTTGAAAGTCTTGTCATTTCCGCACATAGAGAGAGATCTAAATAGATTTCATAAATAGTTTTCCTATTAGAATATAGTAAAGATCTAATAAGAATAGTCGAATCTAGTCAGAATCTTATTGGAAAAATCTAGAAAGTTCGAATTAGATTCGAGCGAGACAGACATATGTGTGTCCCGCTCGCACGCTTGCATTACTCTCTCTTGTGCGGTACCCTTGCGCGCCTGCACCGAATCACTTAAGGATGCGCCACACTCCGCTAGCGACGGATTCGCCGAAAAGATCCCGAAGAGTGAAGATCTCCGGAAGAAAGAAGCCTCCGAAAGAAGCCTCAAGCAACAGTACAGTGAATCTCAAGCCCGAAGACTCATATAGAAGCCTGAAGTCAATATAGAAGACAGAAGACTGAAGGCAGAATACAGTGACAGAAGAGCGCGGGAAAAAGAGTGTGCTTGTGGCGTATTCGCGAGTGTTACAGTGCCGCGCGGCTGGACTTTCACGACCGTGTTAAGTGGTGAATTCGCATTTTCCTTTTGCCCCTCGCATCGATTCCAGCTAATAGAGTGGGTGGATAGCGCATCATTTGACTAAATCGTAATCGAATTCATAGACTATACAGTCCACTGGAGCTATCCCCCACATCAAGTTTGTTTAATCCAAGTATTGTCAGGGTTACCACATCATGGTGGTACTTTTTTAATTTGCTGCAGTTTTTCAGTCTACTATCATTAGCCAGACTCTAGTAAAACCATTTTCCATAGTAGTCCAGCGCTGCCCGCCAGTGACATGAATAGAACGTCCGTCTTTTGTCAATAACCTTCGCTCACATCGCTACGAAGCGTAACGACTATCGATAGATATCCTACGGTTTCACAGGGAAGTAAGAAAATAACAAGGATATATTATAAATATAACTAGAGTTGTATAAACGATATATTCCAGCATTGGATTGACACAGATACCAACGGTTTGATGCGTCTACATCTGCCTTATCGTATTTTTATTTTACTAGTAGTTTTCTGCGCTTTCATACACGCCTGAGCCTGAACTTTTCTAGATAAAATGCTTTCGATAGAATATTTAAAGGCTCTCTTTAGTAAATGTATTATCAAAGACATAAATATTTTTCAAATGTGACGGACCGAAATAAGAGATTTTACGCAAAGATACCATCAATTCCATTAATTGATTCATATTGGTATACCTAACTGAAATCTAATTATGATGAATATATTAATTATTATTCGCAACATGATATTTATCTACCGTACCGCAATAATTCAGGAATCCTGTAAATGCTTGTTAATTTGAAGCGAAGCGCTGCCGGTCAAGCATTTAGCGATCACAAGAATTTATGCCAAACTTGTACGTTACATTGTCCGTGTTTATTACTAAAAGCGACGAACCAGGGAAACTTTTGGGACCTGTATTATCAAACTTTCGACAATATACGCGTGGTAGAAAAGATGAGATTCAAGAAAAAAATTCTATAGCGTTGCTTTAATTTTTTTTAAATGGAAAAGTTTTTAATTATGTTTCCTCTTTGCAACTATTCAAAATGAATATTTAATACTTAAATAACAAACTTTGTACATTTTGGCGTTAACTACAGTTTCGTTTTGCCAACAATCTAAAAGATAAATAGATAATGAATACGCGATTTCCCCTGCAAATTATCAAAACGGCGTAAATATGTAGTAAACATTAAATTTCGATTAGTAAATTGAGTCTATCTATGACGGAGATGAGCATTGTTTGTGCGGCGCGACTCCACAAACAATGTTACACCTTCTCTCCTGCACCTCGCACAAGCCACCGATAACGCCATAAAGGTGGCAAGTTTCTGGGCGGGCAAAATATAATTAATTTCATATTCATCGACACGCTAAGAAGAAGTAAATTGAGTCTATAGCTAAAACTGATTTTAAACTGCAGAAACAGACCGCAGACTGAGCGAAAGACGACGACTTCACGGAGAAAAAGCCACAGTCTCCAGCATCGTCGTCAAGTTACATGTCAAAGTATTTCCCAGTAAACATTTCATAGCCCACGAACGTTTGCTATTGGGTTTCCATGCGAAGTCAGTGCTTCATCTTTGATAGACGTATAACATCTTAGTCTTCATAAGGATTTTCGATCAGGTGATATGGAAGAAAATTGAAAAGGAAAAACATAGAAGTATTTTATGTTACATTTTTATTTTTATTATAGACGTCCTTAATCTCCAGATTTTTAAAGTATCTAAGTAGGTAATACTGGCCTTTTGTTCTTGCATTAATCTTAAAAAATTCACATATTTTTGTTCTCTATAAACCCTGTAACTTCAGTTTGACAATCCCATAAAGTAGTTTGAGTCATATTTCAACCACTTTACGCATAACCGAAAATCGAGATACCTTATCTAAGTCATTCTTGTAAAAAAAAAACACATTTATGAGTGCGCTGTTATCGAAATTCTAAGAATAGCTGCATCAGAGACGCTACACGTCACTGCGTATTATATTAATAAGTAGAAGTAGTTGCTAAACTCCTTATAACTTAGCAAGTTGCAAACATGAGTACCTACTAGTGTCGGTACTTACCTTCTTGTTACTTTATAATTGAGGCGTAACAATGCGAAATTGTGTAAATGAAATGGCTTTACTTGACGAATGTAGATATCTTGCGTTCTACATTGTGAATTACTGTGTGTCGTTTTATTAGTAAGTGATATAGTTTTGGTATGTAGAAAACCATGCTGGACTGGGAGCGAAGGAAAAACACAGAATGGGCTAGCTGCTTCTCTTCCCGGGCTACTGTAAGAGTCAGTTAAGGGAAAGGGACAGGGGTTTTATTACAGGTTTTTTTTTGTGGGCGATAGACTGACCCCTTATCACTGCTATAATCTCTCCATCTTTACAACTGCCTACCCCATGAGGGATACAGGCGTGAAGCTATGAATGAATGAATGAAATGTACAGAAATTGAGAATCTGGTTTAACTGAACTCTAACCTATGTTTGCTGTTACGGGTTCAGAAGCTTTAGTTTTAGTCGTGCAGCTGTATGCCTGAAACGTTGGAATCATGGATATATTTATACTTTTTTAACTCCTACTAAAGTTATTTCTACAATGAATCAGAAGGATTTGTTTTGTTTTATTTGAAAGCTCTTATCTTAGAAACTACCAGTCAACTTCGTTCATGCAGCTGTAATAAAAGCAATAATTTTAAATAATATCTTATATTTTTTTAAACGGTCAAAAAGCGACTCGAGATCACGGTTTCTGTAAAGACACACTTGTCGAATGAAAATGAATAAATGATACTTATCCACGATAAATCATTTATTTATTTATTTACCCTTTATTATACACAAAAACAAATCCAGAATATAAAATAAAACACAAATAAAAGAAAACATTATGTATAAAGGGCGGCCTTAGCGCTTGGAAGCGATTTCTACCAGGCAACCCAAATTTCATTTTCAATAAGTTAAGTTTATGAATCGTGAAAAGCAGACAATATTACGCGAACACTCTTTAGTAAACTATAAACCGTGACTATAATAAAGAATCACCTGAAAAACATCGATAAAACAGTAGCTGTAAAATAACAAAATCCGATTTACGGAAAGTGAAATAAGCGAACAGCATTCGCCTGTTCTATGTCAGGAAGACACAGTGCCCCCGCTTTAGCGCGTTAGACGAAGACAATTTACCATAATATATCTCGGGCTTGGGCACTTTTTTATCCTTAATGTCGGCCTTTCAAACAATCTGATAGTTTAACTTTGTCAACTGTAATGTTTATTGTGATGAAAAAAGTAAAGGTAATGAAAATGTTTTTTAAAGATAATAAGTCTTTTGTTTAAAACCGATGCGAAACCAACAGCCTCTCTTTAGGTATATAGCTAGCTAGCTAGCCTATATTAGCTATATATTGGTAGCCTTAATGGTTTTTTAGGACTACAATATGTCCCTGTATATCAATCTGTTTAAGTATAAAGTGAGAAATAAAAGCTTTTATTGAAGCTTAAGATCTAGCTCTAAAAGTTTCGATGGCTAAAGATGTTGACTTATTGACTTATTTTGTACACTATTTAGTACAATGTTCGTTTGCTTTTATTATTTGTATCGGTGGCTCATTTGTCAATTTATAACAACCAATGGATCGAAAAAGAGCGCTCTAATCAACTAAATAATTAAATAAATCAACAACGATCGCGCAATCAATGATTAACTCAATAATATGACTAATTCTTGAAGAATGTTAGACAAATAAATCTATTCGCAGTTTTAATTTGATCAACACCCACAACATTACAACTTAAATCCACATTTCTAATTAAATGCTGCTAGAGAACCTCAATCTTGCGAGAGCCGAGACACCAATAAAGAAATCTAATTAGTCCCCTCGGTCGGAAAACCTTGTCGTGAGCAGAGCTTTAAGCTCCCAAGTATTGTTGTACACAAAGGTGCACCAGGAGACCGCACCAATTACTTAGTATCCGGTTAGTTCGATACGAGCTTTCTACTTACTTACAACTTGTTTGAGCTGGATAGCTTTTTTTCTGCTGTGAACGTGATCATTTGACGTTTGGTTTTCTATCAAAAAGCTATGATAAGACTCTTTCGAGATACTACCCAAGGAATCCTTTAGTACAGGGAATGAAAAATAGAGTTTTCTTGAATGAAATATCTTTACAGTAATAAGAATTTCATGGCTGGCTGGACTGGTTCTAGTTTACTTTGAAATTAGAGGAATTGTAAATGAAGCTTTAACTTAAACCAGCTTAATCTTTCTATGTTAACAATTACAAAATTACGACAGAATTGGTATGGAGGTTTTCCGTTGCATTATGTACGTAGGTAGTATTGTTTTGTGGGACTCAATTTATGTAAGCACATACTTCTTCCGTAAGGTATTTTAACAAGTAAACGCTCAAACATGTACACAGTTGTGTTGTTGTATTCCATTTTTAAACCACGGCTAAGTGTAAAACCAAGGCAATCAAATCAGAATTTTCAAATGACATACTTTCATTCTATTACATGATCGAATTAAGGCCATCAAGTTATCATTGACAAAGCAAAATGGGGGCTAATACATCATTCGTGTTTCATTGTTACTATGCTGGTTGCCCAATAATAATGGCATGGCGGGTAGTGCAACTCTCCCTAATTTATCAACTCGGCTTTGAGTCAGACGAATATGAAATATTACCGGACCAATTTGGTCCAATTAAACTGGCAGAAACTCCAGAAGCAGTCTCCGGTTTGTTGGACGCCTTGTAACTGAGTGTAATCTAAATTCAAGACCTATTCTCAGACTCAATTCCACGTAATGCAGACTTTGAGGCGATATTACAAGCTGAAATGGAGATTTCTTCTCCATTTTTGTGAATAACATTCCGAAGGTAACAACTTTTAACGAGCGGAATCTGAAATCCAGGTCATCGCGATTATGATTGCGGATGGTCATGAAAAATGAAAAAAAGATAGCCGCGTTGTCCCCTTTGACCTACATAACTCTTCTTGACCCATTTGCACGTCGCAATCCGAATAAAAAATGAACTCCTGCTAATAGCTGTGAACTGTTGGCTTTTAAATCACGATAGTTAGTTGAAGGGCCCTTGAGTCGAGACGGGGCGTGCACGGGACCGAGACGGAGCGTGTGTCTGTAATTGCCTTCGTTGGGCATCCCTACACAGCGCCCTTACACATTATCCCTGCACCAAATTGCTACTTCAAGCTAAGCTAGACGTTATGACGATACATTTATAGTGGGATTTAATATCGTTAGAGAAGGGTTGGAATTTCAGAATAATAAAACGGTGATATCTGCATTATATGTCGTTATTTTGATAGAAATGTATTTCTTTCTTACTTCTTGTTGGTATTAAAGCATCCTATTTTATTTTCTATCTTTTTAGAAGTGTATTTTAATCTAACTAAACACAATAGGGTCTCGTATCCGCTGGTAGCTAGAACAAAAACGTTAGCCGTCACACGGGCGCTAGACAACGAGACACCATTGCAAGCGGCCCTGAGATGAATTCATCAATCGATTTCCCGCTGGCCCACTCACCTACATTCACACCAAAATGCACACTCGTTAGAAATATAAACAAACATGTAAATAAACGGGGTGTTAGAATTCATTTTATGCATATTTAGAGAAACTGTGTTAGATGCGGTTATACTTCTCATGCATGAATTCAAAGTGTCTATATCCAGCTTTGGCTCAGGCATCAGAAATCAAAGTAAGAGGAATACCTACTATATTTTATCATTTTGTTTATAGAAAACAAAATTTTTGTGCATTTTACAAAGCGTATAGTTTACATGACAGTGTTCGAAGTAATACTTCATTAGTTAATTACTTCACTGAATAGTGAAATCTCAAGGTAAATTTATGGTTAGTTATGAATGTTTATTACTTAATGGAAGTTAACGAAGTGCCGAAAATGCTATTATTAAATAGTTGAGCAGAATAATTACAATAGAACGAAAATCTAGATCTAACAAAGCTTTTAGGTAAAGTTATGTTATACCAAGTTTGGTAATTGGTTTTAACTTAAGATTAAACTTAGTAAATGGCAAATTTGTTCAAGTTTATAAGCAATAAGTTGTATTAACTTTTAGAGTACAATATTTTATAAAATAATAATTAGATAACATAATTAATATTGTCTTAAGTTTTCACGATTCAAAATTTTGAATAAAACAAAGAATAGCGACTCCCTCGTGACTACGAATTCTGTAAAGGCACTGTAAAAAATACGCGATGCATGCCTTTAAAAAAGTATGTTATATCCATAATTAACAAAGTAAATTTTTTTTAGTACCTATATTCTTTTAATTATCAGCACCTTCAAAGACATTTCTCCGTAGCCCGCAGCTGATCAGCGCAGTTTAACAATGTATTCAACCGTTTGTTTATGTTGCTGGGCGTCTTTCGTCCGCCCGCCCTTCCCGCAGGGTGCAATGACCTCGCACCTCGCGATATTTACACTCGGGTTTTATAGAATAAGGTTTTACATTTTTAAACTGTATTCGAAACTAGCTGTGCCGGCGGTCGCACTCGTGATAAAGAAAATTGAGTTTTATTTTGTGTAGAATATAACACTTCTTTAGTTTAGCAGATTCATGGCGTATGATATTATTACACTTAACATTTTAATTTCACAACCTTTCGGTGTCTTTACAAGTCCCACGCTTCTGTGATCACGAGCGACTCGAAACTGTTTTATTGTGATTTTGCTTTTCATATGAAAACCTTTGCGTAACTTAATAATAAATAAATAAAATCCCCAGACAATCACACCAACTACATGGCCTCAAAGTAAACAGAGCTTGTGTTATGAGATACCATGTAGCGAACTAGGGGGAGGGAACCGAGAATATAAAATATACAAAATCATATCAATAAACGATAACTAACATATACCTACATATAGGTAAACAATAACGATGTATAGGTAAACGCCCAGACCCTGAACATTTTTTTCTTGTTTCGTGAAGGAATCGAACCCGCAACCACTGGCGTCTGAGTCAGATAGGTTTACCCCATCGCCAAAGTGGTCGTAACTAATTCTCATCTACCTATACATATAAATAACTTCTTACTTTTATGTCAAAAGACATAGGTTTTATTATTATGGAAGACTTAAATACTTACTTACTTAAAAAATACAGTCACCACAAAATTCAATCCATTTTCAACTCGGACAACTTTAATTTGGTAAGGATAAAGTAAATTTCGGGGCGCTAAAAATTCTGGTATTCAGCGTTGGTCAGCTTAGTGGATTACAAGCCAAATCTCTTCGTCACCCGAGCAAAAAACCATGGCTTAGCCAACGGGCTGTATTGATCAATATTTATTTACACACAATTCTAATAAAATACGTAAAAGTACGGGTATTTATTCGTTAGTAGGTACATATATGTATAGGTACATTTATGCAGTAATAAAAAAGATTGCGTTTGAAATGAAACATATAATTGTGTTAGTGATAATATAATAGGTCTGCTGTAAGAAATTTCGTAAGAGATAAGCTGTACTTTTGTACCTATTTTTATTCATTGTCTCTTAATTGTATCTCAACTGTGTGTACATAAATTGTTAAATAAATAAATATGCGGCGTTTTTGCAGGCGACAGGCTGACTCCCTGTCACTGCAATAGTCTCTGTCCATCATTATATCTCCAAATTTGTCAAATGTGACATCAGATGGTTTTATAGCATCTGTGTTCTGCCTACCCCATAAGGGATACAGGCGTGAAGCTACGTATAAATATGCTTAAAATTTATTCAAAAAGAGTAGGTAATAAATGCTATTTAATTAAGAGATTCCTACGCGTTCAGGAGCTACGCGAAACCGCATGTAGCTGCTAGTTAAGTAAATATCAACACGTTAAATACAAAT
The DNA here is from genome assembly GCA_944452665.1 of Stenoptilia bipunctidactyla. Lineage (NCBI taxonomy): Eukaryota > Metazoa > Arthropoda > Insecta > Lepidoptera > Pterophoridae > Stenoptilia > Stenoptilia bipunctidactyla. The sequence goes on from OX101728.1 coordinate 19,231,151, forward strand.
TTGTCTCGTTCCGGGTCATTTATTTTAAAACTACAAATTAGAATATTATATTCCGTTGAAATTACGTGAATATTTATCAACGAGTCAAAAAAACAAATAGTAGTTCGATAGTAACCACGGTTTACAATGAAATACATGAAACGTAGGAAGTATCGTTTCCCAAACAACATGTACATATCTTGTATTATGTCCCTTGTTGTGTGTGTTGTTTCAAGCAAGTTGATTCAATAGTCTAACTCGGTAGCCGTTAACAGAGACTCGACAGTCGACACCAAACATTGTGATTCTCTTTATTGAGGCATTCACAGAACTATTCAATAATAGAAGTCATTTCATCAAAAAATACAGACGCAATCCTTTTTTTTGAACTTGCAGAAGAAAAGTGTCCCTTGATAATTCATTTACAAAGACGAACTTAACCCTAAAAAGAATTTCAGCAGGCTAGGTGATAAATAAAGAGACTGAACTAAAATTACATCTTCAATATGCTATAATCAACGAATGTAGATCATTAAAAAAACCGACTTCTCTTCAAAACTTTGGCTGAGTTGTAATGTCATCAACGAAAATGTTCTCCGAAACAATAAAAATTAAAAAAAAAAAAAACAATGAAGTACGTTATAAATTTATATATATAAAATTAATTAATTAACGTATCATATGTACCTAACAATATTTTTCCAAATCAATTCATAATTTTCGGAAATGTCGTGTAACAAAGACACAAAAAAAACATACAGACGAATTGAGAACCTCCTCCTTTTTTGGAAGTCGATTGAAAATAAATAACCTAGCTTTTCACATTATTAGGAATATATTGAACGGAACTTTTCAAATCTAACAATAGATTTTTGTGGAAGCTAGGGTGCTTGAAGTATATTTAAAATCCAGGATGTTGGATTAACTACAACTTTAGTATTAAGTTAAGTTTGAACGGACTGTTTAATCTGTGACAGTAACTTGAATAAGTTATCCGTCAATGTTTAATGATAACAGATTGTATAAGCTTAACTTCTCGAAGTACAATCAGCAAGAAAAGTTGTTTCACAGTTTACTTGTACTGTTAAGTTAACAAGTATCAAGTTATCATTGTTCTAAAGCGAATAATAGTTTTTCAGTAATCGAAATATAAAATGACTTTTCTAATACCGAAGGTACGCAGTAGTTACAAAAGGTTTTTAATTGAGTTAACGACGTTGCCCGGTTTTATTCTATTCCCAGAGGGCAATTCTCAGAAGTTTTCAGCATTCATTACCAAAGTGTTTTCACGAATTTGTTTGGATTTACTAATCAAATATGTCCGAGATTTTGGAGCCTCTTTCCTAATTATATATATTTTTTATTAATACCTTTGTAAATCATTTTAAGCTGCAAAGTAACAAAATCGTACATAGTTATAAAATTTATTTTTATCCAAGCACGAAGTTTACAGGGAATAAATGTTAAACTGGTTTCCCAAAATCATTTTTAATCCCGTAAGGAACTTTACTTGTCTTTGCTTACAAACTCATCATACATAAGTAGACTGTAGATGAATTACAAAGAAGAGCAAACTGCGATTTTATTATTTTACAGATTTTACAGATTCAATCATTGTTATAATGAAATATAAACAGGCAAAATATACTTCTAAGAACAAGAAAAACATCCAAAGACAATAACAAAATCAATTATTCATTATCAGAAACTTCTTAAAACAGTCACAGTTGCAGAAACAATCAAACCGGCATTGTAGCTATGACGAATGACTGCTAAAGCCTGCTGTCCATTAAGCGAGCAGCTGCCCTCCTTAGCAATTAGTCAGTGTAACAGCGGACCTAATGACGCAAGATTGCAGTGCTTACTTGCTACGGATCTCAGTGTGGAGCTGGTATTTTGTTCGGCGATTTGAGCTAAGCGGTTCGGTTGACCACACACCGGAGCACTGTGTTTGGATGTATGTGAAACTATGGGCTAACTTAAAAGGGCTACTATTGAGTCTTTTTTAACGATAACGATGTAAAGCTTTATAGATTTTACATTTTGCATGTTTTATACTCCTATTTCCGTAAGATACGCTTCGACTGTTTGGAGTCCCCAATACGCAAAGTATATTAAATTAATAGAACGAATTCAGAACAAATTCATAAAAAGATTACGCTATAGGTTTAGAGACTCCTCAGTACAATTGACAGAATTATCATTAAGACGAGAACACCGTGATCAAATAATGCTCTTTAAGATTATCAATAATGTTATGGACTCACCGTATCTTTTAAGTGAAATATCATTTAAATGCCCTAGAATGTTTTTGCTGTACCTTTGTGTAAAACTAATTACTCCTCAAATCGATTCCTGGTCAGAGCTTGCCATATTCATAACCAGCGATATCATCATATAGATAATATATTTAATTGTAATATTAGACAATACATATCAGCTGTTAAAAATGTCAAAACATAATTGAACACTGTGAATCTTTTCCTTTTATTTTTAGGTGATTAGTAGTTTTTTTTTTGTATATTGTTTATCTATATAAAATATTTGTCTTTAATAAAATTCATATGTACTTGTCTTCGTCACTCATGTACTTATGTGTTAAATATAAGTGAAAACTTTAGGCTAATGTACTAATTATCTAAACTTTAGTCATATGTATTAAAAGTGCTGTTTGTTTTTCCAATCTATACATATAATAAAATGGTAGGAAAGTCAAAACTGTACATTGAATATTTTTTTAAAAGAATACTTGGGGTATGATCTACAATCGAAACAGAAACAAAAAATATAGTTTTTAGAATTTTTGTCTGTTTGTCTTTCCGGGATAAACTCAAAAAGTACTGCATGGATTTACTTCAAATTTGGCATGAAGATAGTTAAGAAGTCGGGTCAACATATAGGCTACATATTATCACGCTAGCAGTGTTATAATCGTAGGTGCGTTTGGTGCTGCAAAGCGTTCACGCAGACGACGTCGCGGGCAGCAGCTAGTAAATAAATAAAATAAGAAGTGTTTTCATAGAAAATCGTCACTTCATTGTGAAATAGTTAATTTTTATCTACCCTCGAGCAAGCAGAATCCGTGAACGAGAAAACCTTATTGAATTGCTTAGTTTTTGAAAAAATGAAAAATAGACTTGTGTTCTACTCGTATTATAAACGTTATAGTCTGTGTTAATGTTTGTTGATCTTTCACACTGAAAGGGCTAAGCGGGTTGGGCTGAAATTACCCACAGGTATTTGACGCAAAACCTGGACCGTCGATAGATGGTATAGAATGGTTTACTCGGCGTCGATCGATTTTATTTATTTATTTATACAGAACCAACACTTATACAGAACCACTTTCACACCATAAAATAATCTTAAAAATGCAATTCTTACTGCCAATTACAGGTTTACAATTTTCAGATAAATTACATAATTGAATAATGCTTGAAGTTGACTACAGTGCATTGTTAAAATTATTGATTTTGTAAGTGACAACAAATTATTGAATGATTAAATTGACATAATGACTATTCACTTGGTGGTAGGATCCCTTCTGGGTCCGCCTGGCTAGCGACCACCCTTTATATAAAGTCTGCCGCCAAATGTTACCGCGCCGGCGGTAATGTGTTCCGGCAATATTGTATAAAGAGCCAGTTCCTTCCTAAACCCGTGTGCTTTCATCTTCGACCTCATCGTCACTTACCATCAGGTGAGATTGAGGTCAAACGTGGGTTTAGTGACTTATAAAAAAAAAAAATGAGAATGAAATTTATTAAAATATAGTAATTACACCAAATTTGAGAGAACAGATTAGATATTCGATAAAGAGATGCATAGTACAACCTGCAGTATTAGTTGTGTGTTGTGTGTGTACGTGTGTGTGTGTATTTATATGCGTGCATGATAGTTTTTACTAGGCAAAAAAACAAGTCGACGTCGATCGAATGGTTTGGTAACACCCTAAGATTAAGAACATTTCTAAAAGTCTATATTAAAGTAGCCAACTATTACGTCACGACAACAGTAAAAACTCGAAGAAAATGATTCATCAAATAAGTTACACGTTCAAAATAATCAAATGTAAATACTAAACACGGCATTACAAATCATACAGAATTGAAAGCCGTAGTACAAACATCGATTTAAGCGTGAATTAACCGAACGAAACTCAATCTTATTACTATGTAATACAGTTTACCGATTACTGGTGTGCCTAAAAATAAAAGCGTTTCGGCCAATTCCTTACCAAACCGTAAGTAATGGATCAAACCATAAAAGTCCCCTACTAATGTAATATAGTCGAACGTTTATTCTATTCTACCCAATGTTACTTAATCAGACTAAAACTACTGAACGAATTTTGACTAATGTAATATAATTACTAATGTAATATAGTCGAACGTTTATTCTATTCTACCCAATGTTACTTAATCAGACTAAAACTACTGAACGAATTTTGACTAATGTAATATAATTACTAATGTAATATAGTCGAACGTTTATTCTATTCTACCCAATGTTACTTAATCAGACTAAAACTACTGAACGAATTTTGACTAATGTAATATAATTACTAATGTAATATAGTCGAACGTTTATTCTATTCTACCCAATGTTACTTAATCAGACTAAAACTACTGAACGAATTTTGACTAATGTAATATAATTACTAATGTAATATAGTCGAACGTTTATTCTATTCTACCCAATGTTACTTAATCAGACTAAAACTACTGAACGAATTTTGACGAAAGTTCGCAATGATCATAAAATGACCCTAGTATGTAGAAAACTCACATAGGCTATACTTATTTTAAGAGCCTCTTATCAAAACACGCTATAGTTTTGATAAAGTACGCCGAAGTAACTAACTTTTTCTGTTTGAATTTCGAAGTCAAAAAGTATTTGGAACAATATTAAAACTAGACTTGCCAGACAAGACGTGGGTGTACGAAAAGTTTTCTTTGTAGTATTAATTTAATACAAATACCATAAAAAGCCTAAAGCTCTAAGTATCAAGACTAGATTGAAATCACAATAGTTATGTTGAGCCTGAGAAAAATAAATATGTTCTCTTGATTATAGTTTCAATATATTTAAGCAGTTTTTTTTCTTATTTTTCGTTGTGTAAGAATGTAAGTTGTAACACTTAATTACTTATTTATATATTATTGCTTAATTTAATGCATGTTTAGATGGTCCTATGTTTTGACAAATAATCTGCAACCGTATGTACGAGAAATGTTTATTATTGTTATTTAACGGTAAAGTTTACGTTTCAATTGGTAAAGTGAGATTAATACCGCGGCATTAATGGCTTTAAGAATTAAAAGATCTTTTCATGTAGGTAAACCTTAAATGAACCTGTATAGTTTATTTTTAACAAATACACATGATATTACTAATTTATCCATTCGATTGAGGTTATTATTTTTTTAATAAAAACTCAGTATCAAAGAGGTGATTTTACATCGTAGAGTTTTGTTCCAAAGGCAGTATGAAAGCAGATAAAATTCAGATATCAACATTTGTAGGACCGTTAAACAATCCGTATTTAATTTAAAAAATAAACGAAAGAGATTTATTTAGGAAAACGAATGGTATATTTCTAACTGATCGGTTTACAGAAAATGTTCAGTTCTGATGGCGCGAAATTTTGAGCATAAATGATCAATGGAATATGATCGTTGCTCGCAGTCCCCACATCACATTCAAAATTGGATCTCCGATATCTCCTTACAGTAAAAATCAATATGTCTATCCTGGCTAAGACGAATCGGAATTCGCTTAACTTTGGCTCGGAATTCGGACTTTATTTCTGTAGTCTCGATAGCAATTCCTGTAAATATTTGTGTAAGGAGGAAATAAAGCTTTGCCAACCCAGACAAATTTTTGTCAATACCTGGGTTAACCTTTTAAGTTTTAAGATAAATTGCCGTAGGTACCGAGGTTTCCCTGATGGCAGAAAACATTATTTAAGAAACTGATCAACTAAGCGATCGAAATAAACTGCTTTATAGTTATAATCTAAATTTGCTCTTTTATCCCGTTTAATAATATTTTATAAGTCTTCAATGATCCCAAACCCCTCGACCTTGACGTCACCAGATGTTAAATAAAGTTGAAGACTTAGTACCTACTAGGGTTGAGAAGAGTCTGTATACAGACGAAATGCAGTTTCGTTATAGTTAGGTATTAAAATTTAGTTGAGGCTCCATGCATTGGGCAAATAAAATTCGCGGAAGGTTGCAGGTTCGGTGCGGTTCGCTGCATGTTAAATCTTTATAATTTTATCACATATTTTTCATAGGTCTCGGAGGTTTTCTATGTTTTAATATTTAAGTATTCTAGGCTAGTTGGAACTGTAATTTGCTGAGCTGAGCTTTGGAACCAGATTACTACGCTTTAAAGTAAAGAAAATTATAAATACTTTTGTATATTATTTCTGATAAAAGTCAATCCCTTAAAGCGAGCTCAATTTAAGTACTGTGTTGACGCAAGTTTGTTATTTACGAAAAACAAAATTCGAAACTCTCGCTATTCAGTGAATTTCATTCATAATAACAAGAGGGGTTCTCATCCTTACTGGAATTTAGATCGCTATTCACAATAAAGTAGACTTTCCAAGAATCAATTTGTACTAAGTTTTATACCTACCTTTAATATCAACTATATCTTACTCGTATTTTATACGCCGGAGTTTGTGAAGATGGAAATCTGTTTCAATGTTAGGGTATCTACTATTTTTGGCTTGAGCGATAAAATGTTTCGATGTCTGGAATACTATTTACCTACCTAAAATAATTGGCACTAAAAGTCGTGGGCGGTTTCACCCACTTAGCTTATAAACCCATTAGAAAATCTTGATAAAACAAGAGCCTTAGCCTTTAACCTTCCCTAGGACTTGGGCTATCAAATACAAAAAAAAATACATTCACTTGATAGTTTCCAAGTTTTGTGCGGTCAAACAAAATAAATACCTGTTCAGCTTTGTTAATGAATGGGAAGAGCTTAACACAGTATCAAACAGAGATTGCTATTATGGAAAAGCTAAATACTCTTTTAACAATACATATAAAGATACCCAAACCCATGGCAAATATCTGTAGATCTTACAATCATATGTGATGCACTAGACTCAAAAGTTAGCCATTTCATACGCCCACTACGCCAAACTTAGTTTCATCTGTGCACTTAATTAACAATGAACCAGGCAAGTCACAACTAAGTTAAACATAGTAATCTCCTTGTTTGGTCTAACCCCTACATTCCGTACATCCTGTTAATTTATTTAGTAGAAGCGGAATAGACTGCAACGCAACATCCAAACGACGAAATACAAAACACATTTCAGCTGTCACGGGCCCAAAACATGTCTATTAATAAGGATTTGGATATGTTAGGAACTCCCTATATTTGTAAAAACCTCTTTATTTTACAGTTAGAAAGCTGCGTACTTGATCCTGTAGTAACAAAGGCTATTTATTATTTTATCGAGGAATTCCAAAGGCATATTGAGGGACTACGTGGGTGAAACTATGCGAAACTTCTAGAAACAAATAATTCACAGATCTGCACAGATTTATCACGTTTTATGGCATCTATGGTTTTTATAGTGCCAAGGTTTAGGCTTATGTGAAATGTCCTATATGGTAAAAAAAATAAATATAGTCATAACATAAATCCTATTTCTTGAATCAAAACAGAGCTACCAACTAAATCAAAATTAAAAAAAAAACGAATAATGCTATTTCCTTTAAAAAAATCGGTTCAGGCAAGCCCTATTATATTTTTCCTCCAAATGCCATTGCCTAGACACGATTGCCTCATTTTACAACTATCCTTACACCCACAAGGGCATAAACACGTTTAAACATCAAAAACTATGATATTCAATTAAAGAAACCTCTGGTGCCTGAATCATAGAGAAACGTTTCTAAGAGACTACCACTACGTCATGCTCAGCCAAGCACGACCGTTTCCAAGGCTCTATTCTCAATTCGAACCTTCGAACTTTACTTAAATTATTTCTTACGTGTTAAAATAAACTAAAACGCTAATTTCATAATGAGAACAAAACAATAAACAAAACAGGTAGCGTGCATGTTAGTAAAAATCCTTGATGGACGTAGATCATGCTAAAAAACTCAATGTTTTATTGAACTAGCTTTCAAATGCGGTTTTGCCTATAAACCTCTAAGGACTGTATTGATCTACTCTGATTCAATATCAAGTAAAAGCAAAAACAAGTGAATTAAACTAGAATAAATTGAATTAAAAAAGGTTCTGGATATCTGCTCTTTCCTTAATGTGTCTTACTAATATAATAAACGTTGTTTATAAATTATTTATTTCAAGTTGACTGGCTGGACTGAAGATTGAGCTGATAAATTTATGCCGATAGTTTATTTTCTCCTTGACAAGGATCCCTCAGTAATTATAAAACAGAATATCCTTGGCTATGAGGCCTCTATTGAACTCTATTGACATGGCCATTTAGAAGCACATAAGAACCTTTACACGTTAAGAGAATTCTCTATGAAAGTGTTCTTTACTAAGAATTATAAGATCCCAACAAATTCTGAAACTACAAATTTATCGCTTTTATATTAACATTCCGTGTGCCAGTGAAATATAGCTATTGAGACAAGTTTAGTCTATGAGACCATGCCGTCTTAATATACAACACAATAATACTTTATTTGCCATAAAAGAACAAAACAGAAACCAATTAAGCAATTTCTGCCTCAACCTCGACTTATGTATATGCAAACCTATTACTCCAATAATAACCTTTGACAGTCGGTAAAATTGTTTAATTCAAAGTCCATCCAACCCTATAATACTAGGTTCAGCGGTGAATCCCTCATCTACATAGTTACCCGACATTCCGCGGCTGTAGACACCCCCGAAATGAAAGTCATTTGAGAGAACCTCAGAACACCGTTTGCATAGATGTCATTGCACCTCGGTCCCTAAAACATTACCCATTCAGGGATTACCGGCAGCTATGTGGGAAGGCAGCCGGCCCGCTCTTTGTGATATACGGCAGCCATTTTGTAAATTTTACTTATCCCCTAAACTTCATGATAACTGCTGGGTTAGCTGTAAGCTGGTTTGAAAAAATATTGGCACACCATTTCGTTTGCATTAGCATTTTTTATGCCAATTCAGCCAAAACAGGATAATAAGTATTTTGTAATAGTAACTGATTAAACTTCACAATATTTTTTTAAATGTTTAAATTCATGATAGGTATTACATTTCATATTTATTTATTGCTTTCCATAATAATACAGATGGTAAAAAAAAAATAATAGCTATTTCATGCCGTAGTTGCGTAGTTTCTAGCGTCTAGTATGAACTCTTTGTAAAAGATGCATGATTTGATTACCTACATAAAAGTTTCCGTCCGTACAAAAGTTTCACAATTTTTTATAATAAAAAATCTAATTGATTCCATGATTATTAGCTGTTTGTTTCCCTGCGAAATGCTGCGTGTAAATTGAAAAAAAATAATAGTTGAATCATGCTCTTTGAGTGTAAAAATGTAATGCAAGTGATGTCTTGTATGGGGATTTAAGGGTCAGCAACCTGTAGATTACAAACCGCCCCCGCAACGTTTCAATCGTTTCAAATGATCCAATCACCTTAGCGAACCACGCTAATACAGATTCGCAAATACAATAAGTCCCGGTAGGTCCCCAGTTGACTCGACATTTACCCTACTAATGGTTAAGAGATATAGGGCGCATTCAATCTAATTAGGGCGCGGTGGCTGTAGCGCTGCTGCAGTAGCGCCACAGTATTTGTTTATAATGCCGATTCGAAGACAACAAGGCGTACGCAACCTAGTCTGACACGATATTTGCTGAGTGCCTCGTCGGCCTATCAAAGAGGTAGCGCTTTCTGCACTAGATGAGTCGAGGTCGAGCAAGTCTTAGTCTAAGCTTGACACTTGCTTCTGCCGCCAAACCATTAAAACGTTCTTACTGAAGAAGGAAAAATCGATTTTATTTATTAGAGCCATGCGGCTAAACGTTATCGCGTTTATAAATATAACCGATTAACCTTGTAAATTAGTTCTCGTAAAACTCTATTGTTTTATTTTCCCCATTATATTCGGACCTTAACCTCAACAAAGTTTCCTGCCGTGATTTTATCGTGACTGTCGCATAATTCACAAACGGGCCGGATGTGGAACCGCATTTGGCATTCGGGAAGGTTGTATATCAAAATTGTTTAACAATAATGCAAAGATTTTACCGTTCTGGTAGTGCACACGGAGTTACCATGAATTCTATCTGCTACACTAGCGTTATGGACAGCCACAGGCTGGCTTAAATTTATTGTTGGTAAACTAAGAATCTAGTTTAGACGCGTAAATCTTAAAATATGTGGCTGTCTGACATTTCCTAAGGAAGATTTATACTCTTTGTCATACCCCGATTTAAGGGTTCATTTGAAGTTTCGGCGACGAACCGCCTGATCTAAAACAACTTAGCATCAAAGCTGAATGTATAAATTTTTAGACACTATCGATCCCTGCTTATACAGAACCAGGGATCGACGGTCTAACGTGCGCTCCAACGATAAATAATAATTCGGTGGTCGCTCATTCTATTAACGACCGTGACGAAGTTGCTCAGTCACGAAAGCTGTTCAATCGCAGGGCACAGCACGTATTTTACAAAATATAAACCATTTTCAATACTCAAACTTTCCTCCCCTCCCACCGCACCTAATCCACCAGATGTTTGACAATCGAGCAAGCATAAAGCTTACGTAATGGATATCCCCCAGCAGAACTAGGAAGCATTCTATTCAACACTGAAACCCGAACTGAATTAGATTTACTTCTCTGTCCTGGCAAATAGAACCCTCAACGTTTGCGCTACACAAGCTGTTAATTATTGATGATCTCAGTGATGGGTAAACCCGATTCTATAGGTACCTATCAAAAATCTTTTGCGCAATTCAATAGAAACAGACACAACGTTGAGCAACATCGCAAAGTTGCACAGTTTTTTTCCAAAATACATTTCGGAGAGTGTGATTAATGAGCACTGTACTTTTTACCATCGGACTACCAGGCAGGCCTTAACTTTTTGTTAGTTAAAATGATGTTAAATGAGTAGTAAATATTTTATTTCAAGCAGTTAAATACAAGCTTGTATACAGTAGTCGTTAGGGTTTGTCAGAAGCCATTTCGGCACCCTGAAATATCTGACATCCACCAACCAGCAACGGGCCAGCTTGGTGGATTACGGCCTAAACCTCCTCGTCACCCAGAGGAGAAACGCATAGCCCTGCAGTGGGCTCATTACACAGAGTTGTGATGATGAAGCAGATATATGAAAATAGTTGCGTTCTTTAAAGAGTAAAGTCAATAAGCATCTAATGGATTGACGTGTTACCTCTTCATCAATTATTACTACCAAGTAAAAAGGAACCTATCATCTACTTTATACTAAAAAAAAAAAAGATTCGGTGCAATTTTCCACACCACCTCAAAGAGCAAGTAACATGATCTCGATTGCTAAGTTAGGCACGTAATCGTTAACCCTGTTACAATTACTTGCCCCTTAACTTAGTTGCAGCGTTCATCGTATCGAATTACTACCATTGATAGCCACCCACGAGACACTGAGTACAATCGTACACGTACGTTTTCGTTTAAAACATTTTCACGTATTGTTTATTATTACAGAATTAATGTTATTGGTGTCGCTATTCATTTGGTGGTTCCAATAAGGATTGATTGCCAGTTAGACTATTGAAACAAGAAGCTATTTTAACAATAGCTTGACAGTTTTAGAGGTCATCGCCAGTATGGTTCTCCTTTGTTTTCCTGGCACAACCTTTTAGAATATTAACTAGGACTGCTTGGTGGTCAATCTATTACATTACCTACATATCATAAGAATAATAAGAATATCACCTGCGGTCCACGGCATTTATTACAATGACAATTACAAATCAGTACTGTAATACATCAAATATGTTTTGCACGTAAGGTTTTTGAGATGGCACTCTCAAAAACCTACGTGTATCGTAACAACCCATTATTTATATTATAATTATGTATATTTTTTTATAAAAAAATGGGATTATAAACTATGAATCATCGTGTATATTTAAAAATGTTTGTGCACGTAGGAAGACTTTTTTACTTTTTTTAAAGGGTACGTAAAAACCTACAACTTCAAAAGTCTAAATAAAAATAAAATCCCCAGACAAATCACACCAACTACATGGCCTCAAAGTAAGCATAGCTTTTGTTATGGGATACCATATAGCGAACTAGGAGGGAACCTAGAATATAAATACATAAATAAATAATCACCCAGAGACGGTTTTTTCTTTTCTTGTTCCGTGCGGGAATCGAACCCGCAACCGCTATCGTCTGAGGCAGACAGGTTTAGCCCATCGCCAAAGTGGTCGTCAAGCCAATCATCTTTCTTTCTTGGACTAAAGCCAAGAAAGACATTAAGTGTTTCGATTAGGGGAAATAGCCACACTTTGTAGGCGTGTTGGCAATCGCAGTTCATATCAGTACGCCGCGCCGCCGGAGGACTGAGGAATGGTCGGCGGTCACCCATCCAAGTACCGACCGCGCTGAACGTTGCTTAACCTGTGATATCGTATGATACACACAGTAACCACGGCGCCACGACGACTTCACAATGAAGTATACAATACTTGTGTACAATGAAGAATAAATAAATAAATATCTATGAAGCTACCGATCCAACTAGTCTGTCGGCTTTAAATAAACTACAAAAAATCAGGGATATTAATAAACTTGTTCAAAACCTCCAAAACTGACAACCAAATGTTAAACTTTCATTTTCCTTTGCTGAAACTACTCATATCGAAATAAGAATGAAAATCGCTTACGATCACACGTAAATTAATAGCTTTTGTTATGGGATACCATGTAGCGAACTAGGGATACCATGGGATACCATGAACCTAAAATATAAATACATAAATAAATAAACACCCAGACACGGATTTTTTTTCTTGTTCCGTGCGGGAATCGAACCCGCAACCGCTATTGTCTGAGGCAGACAGGTTTAGCCCATCGCCAAAGTGGTCGTCAAGCCAATCATCTTTCTTTCTTGGACTAAAGCCAAGAAAGTCATTAAGTGTTTCGATTAGGGGAAATAGCCACACTTTGTAGGCGTGTTGGCAATCGCAGTTCATATCAGTACGCCACGCCGCCGGAGGACTATTTTGCCTTATGTCATATCGCTTAGTTGCGTTCAACGAATCCCCCAAGTGATTAATTGCAAGCCAGAACCGCATTTTGAATAAGCATAACAAGAACATTACTAAGTAGAAGTCGGCAAGTGACACTTAGAATCAAATTATTGTTGCGTTGCGGTCAAAATACAAATTTATTTAATAGTACGCAATAAAAGTCAATGCAAACATAAATACATGAAAATATTTATTTGATTTCAAAATATTTTATTGGTAAATAAACCCAAATTTTATAGTAAAACACTATAAAAACACATCAAAGCCATTCACAGTGATGTGATATTTGGCAGCAGAACAGTCTCGCCACCAAGTCGGGGTAACTTGCATCTTACGACACGTCTAGCATTATGAATTTATGGTTGTCTTTAAGAGATCATCTTTCGATGCCTATTGTGCTGTGCATCTTAAAAATTGTTGTGTACAATGAAGAATAAATAAATAAATATCTATGAAGCTACCACTTAAGATCCGATCTAACTAGTATGTCGGCTTTAAATAAACTACAAAAAATCAGGGATATTAATAAACTTGTTCAAAACATCCAAAACTGACAACTAAATGTTAAACTTTCATTTTCGTTCGCTGAAACTACTCATATCGAAATAAGAATGAAAATCGCTTACGATCACACGTAATTCCGGGTATTACATTCTTTGTAGAACGTTAAGTGTGAAATAAAATGCTCATGTATTGTGCCGTTGACAGGCGTTATGTAAACCACGGCAATGACAATGAACTGAGCATCTTCGACGCGACCGTAAATAAACTTTCCCAATAGTTAATTTAAATCATCTAGGATTAATGCTGGTAGTTTGGTTTCTAATTCAGCCCTGCAGCTCCAGACATCGATCTTCAAGATTCAGAGCTCCGTAAGTAAATTAGTTTGTCGAGAAATACGATGTTTTGAATTCATTTCAAAGATAAAACATTCATTAAGTTAATATTCACTGAGATTCGTAGTTATTATGAAAAAAAAAATATGAGCACGATTTTAATATCATCCAAGTTTCCGAAACTGAACAGAACGTGTCTTGCGCTGTTTTTATTAAAAACCTAGCTAAAAGTTTAAATAATTTTTTCTCATTCGTTATTAAATAATTGTAAGCTCAATAACAAGTTAATCCCAGAAAACATTAGAAAAGGAGTGTGCATGCTCGCGTCATGTTATGGTCGTGACCTCATCGGTTCAACGCACTCGTCTCGCTCGTCACAGCTCCCGGTTCAATACAGACGACAACCGTTAGTTAACTTGTAAAGTTAATTTTAACACCAAACTATATATAGTTGATGCTTCCCGTTGTGCACTGTACCGATGCGTCATCTCACGAAGACAAATTGGTTAGTTGCGGTTGCAGAGAATATTTAAAGTTTAAGTCGATTCTGTCATGTGTATTTTCTCCTTACATGATTATATTTTAACCAAATTAGTAGAATGCGGATTCGAAGGATTTCCCGAGGGTATAAATTAACCGTATTTGTGCCTTCGTGAGGATATTCCAAAAGATAAATGATTGCGATGTCAAGGCAATCTTTCTAATTCTAATATATGAATTAAATTAGGTACCTAGTTAAAATTAGTAATTGCTTCATTATGTATTTCTAAATATTCATTTTGTTTACATAATGGGTTTGAGAGTATCCTTGTTTAAAACAAGTGCTACTTTGTATTATTTCTATGATTGTGAATTGTTATATATTATGAGACGTATGTACGTTTATTATATGTTTTAAAAGATGTTTATTTCGAACACTTAACACCTCCATTTTATAACGGTTACCTATATGAAATCAAAGTATACACTTATTTTTCTTAAGTATTTCTGTATCAGCACTAAGAGTACAACCATCCATGAAAATCCAAAACACAGCTTGTTTTGAAACAGAAAAATTTTGCTCTACCTACGCTACGACTGCCTTTTCGGCTTGCTTTCCACAATTTTCTTTCTTTTCAAACAAACGCAAACACGGCGCGGCGTGAGTTCCTAATATATGTGCGATGTCGTCGCCAAAGTCTGGATATAACAGTCGCTCGATTTGTCGGTCAATTAAATAGGTACATAGTCGTACATAACACACACTTCGATTGGATGGAGGGCACTCCAGTACATGCCCACTAAGCCCCTCGTTACCGATGGATTACATCAAACGTAATGAACGTTGCGGATAGAATATTCAAAGTGTCTGTATCCTCCGGATGTCCTGAGAATTTATTATTATCACAGCAACATAAATAGTAACAACAAAACCCTTGCTGATTTTTATTTATTCGACATTGTGCGATTTGATTATAAGTCATATTTAGCAAGTAATTTCGTTACACTAATAACATCATTAACTTGAATTAAAAGGTCTAAAAATACAGGTCATTAGATTGACGAACATAACGGCAAGTCACACTTAATTTGAGCGACCGGACAAAAGATTAAACGCACAAAACTGACTCAGATTTTAGTATAAATCATCGATAGCAATATGTAATAAATCATTATTATTTTTGGATATTGCGGGCTAGCTCAGCATGACAAGCCGATGTATAGCGACTTTCGAAAATACTAGGGCGTTATTTAGACTGAAGACAAATTCACAATGTTCTAGGCCCAAATTATCAAATCTAGTAAAGAAGCCTTATATTCTGTGGAAGTAATTTGAAGAATAACTACAGTAAAATTTTATAATAGTACAGTTAATTAGATCGTGCGTTTATGATTGGTTAACTTACGATCGCTTGTACGCAATGAAGAAATAGTTGCACTAAAAATTACCCAACTAAAATATTAAGATAGAAGTAGGTATCTACTGACGTAGGTAACTCTTTAAAAACTGAACACCGTGTCAAAATGTATCCTAGAGTTACTAGAGCATATATCATTATAGAAATAAAGAAAGATATTTTATTTACAGCTACGGAACACGGAATACGAAATTTCACAAAAACTATTATTATATCTGAACATATATGAACTACTATCAAAACACAGATTTTCAGTCAATGCCTGAGTTTAAAAGTCAGTGAATTACATTGGTCACTTAATCAGAAAAGAGCAGAGATTTAGTGGAATGATTCTCTTATTAACAGCAGACCACAAATAGTAACTAAATTGCTCATGACTCTTCTTAGTCATTCTGTTTGTAATTTTTTGACAAATCAAATATTTGTGCATATTGAGTAAACCTACTAATACTTCCTACGAATATGATAAACATAAATGTTTGTGAGAATCTATTTTTGTGACTCTTTCACACTGAAAAAGTGTAATGGATTGTGTTAATCTGTTTTAAATGGTATTAATTCAATGATGACTTCGCCGTGACTTCGTTCGTTTGGTATTAAATTAATTCTCTTGCAAATTTTCATATCTCAGGGGTCAATATTTCAAAACTATGTTGGTGCTAAAACTCATTAAAATTGGTAAAGCGGTTAAGATTTCTAAATTTTTTATGCTTTTAGGATAGTTTTTTAAACAAGCCTTTTACATAGGCTATATTTGACCATGGTTCTACAATAATTTTATTCCAAATTATTGTAGAACATTTCTGATGCTTATGCACAGGTTTCGACCTTAATAAGCATCAGTTGCATATTAATATTGAATGTGTTAATATATTTTTGAATAAAGATTATTATTATTATTAAATTTCATTTAAGTTGGTGATCAGCTTGGACAGTGTAACAGACAGATTTGCGCATTTTTTTGATTCAGTATGGATTAATAAAAAGTGTCATACCATGGAGTTGCCCTAATCTCAAAAACAAGTTGTCAGTCAGCAAGGCATCAGAGTTATGATTTCGCATTTAGAATCGGAACTGGTTTTTCGCACCGCATTGTCGACGTCTGCGAAGGCTCGACAAAACTAGGACATAGTTTAATGACTGATAAGAAACTCTATTGTCTATAAGAATATTATATTGTATTGGGTTACAATATGTATAGTCAAGTAGTCAAAAATAGATTAAAGTTTACGCTAAGTTCCAAACAAAGATTTTAGACAGAGAGGTCGCTATAAAGTAATGATTTACCAATTTGGATTTTAAACACTGCTAATTTGTTGCTTACTAAACTGACAGACATCTTAAATGAAAGTGTGTGTGAGTCAGTCATTGGTTTTATGGGAAATTATATTCCTTGTAGCAATGTGCCAATATGAATCCAATGTTGAATTTAACAGTAATGTCAACCACTGTTTTGCCCATATGAAATCGTTCTGTCTCTGTAATTGTACTTGCTGTGTGCTTAATTTCCTGTTCTGTGCCAATTACAATTCACATGTATGATTGCCCCTAATGAAGATGTCAACTTTTCTCTCTATATAAATATTAATAATTTGCTCAAATCCTCTATGTATGCTTAGGTCAAGTGCATTCAAGCATACAATAAACTTCTTTATACAGGGTGACTGGTGACAAATTTTCAATACCGAAGGAGCGCATTCTGTACTCGATTCTGATCAAAATTATGTACTTAAAATAGGTAATTAATTTTTCACCAGAAATCCTTATGAATGAATAAAGAGACCTCACTACACTTTTCCCCACGCGCTGCCTCAGACAACACGCACACAGCAGTGTTCCTGCCACACGCACACCTACACCCGCTAAGTATTTATTGTATTACGCTAATGTAATTCTGTAACTTTCGGAGAAGTTTACTCAGTAAATAATTAATATTTATTTTTTTATTTAATATTTCTCTTCATGTTAATGATCTTATACTATCACATCCTGGAATTTTGAAAGTGACCCACCAGTCACCCTGTAGAATTAGTATAGTTCCTAATATCTAAACTATGCAAGAGAAGTCATCTACTTAGACAGCTATACCTGTACATACAAGCCATTTGTATTTTTACAACTATGTTTTCAGACTTTAAAAACTGTATGGGTATCTTAGTTTGTTTTTAAAATAAAAAAAAAAAAACAAAGAACAGACATAATTATAACATGATAAAATATAAATTTGCATCTTAAAAAACTATTTCTTTGAGGATTGATGTTCCAAATATACATGTGACTTCACAATTGTTTAAACATTCGATTTTTGTTTTAATGATAATTGTAAAATAATTTTATTTTTGATTTCTAAGGGCCAATACAAGAGGACTTTACCAAATGACATGACAAACCATTATTTTGTAAACTGATATAAAACTATTCTAATTATTCCTTAAGAATAACCAAAAACAACCCCTTATTTGCTTGCTTTGCTGTGACTGTACTGCTAATTGAAAGTTTAGTATTTGTTAAAGCCATTTCATTCCAACTACTTTTAGATAGCTTATAGTAAGTCCCTGGCTACTCACATGGTTTTAATATTTGTAATATTTTTTTGTCAGGTTCTATAATTGTAAAAAAACATTTTACTTTATTATTATTGTCTCAGTAATATAAACACTCATAATAAAAAAGGGTTTTGATGTTTCCCATAGAACCTAATCAACAATGAATATTAAAATGTAGCAAGAATGTGTTAACTTTTAAACTCATGTGGACACTATTTATTAGTTTTAGCCAAATAACTAGATGCTCATATTTGTTGCAACAAAAAGTATTTTGAAATTATAGTAATTTGGTATTGATTTCTCACACAGTATTAAAATATTGATACTTATATTTATATTTTTAACCAGAGGAATATTTACATGTAATAATAATTTAAACAGAACATTTGCAATGAATTTTTATATTGTGTTTTCCTTATTACAGGCTTCAAGCCTAACTGGAGTTTATTATAAGAGAGTTGGACATCCAATTTTAATAGATTTATATCAAGATTTTTCTATGCTACCTAAATTCAAATAAAAGCAGGAATTTTATCCAGGTACCAAACAAATATATTGACATACATATACATTGAAGAGTTTGTTCACAAATTGGCAGTTTCGGGACCAATAATTTATGAAATTTACTGGTCTATAGTAATAGTAGGAGTATTAATTACTGGAAAGGGTCCGTAAACATAAAGAAGTACCTTACACTGTATCAAAAATATGATTAAAACAGATATAAACAAGATAAAAACCACTCACCACTTTCAATATATGGTAAAGCCAGCAACAGAAAAGTAATGTATCCAATTTCACTAAACATTGTCGCTACCAACACACAATTTTATATCACTAAGTCATCGCAAATACAGCTGATTTTCAAACCACATACAAGACACAAAACCTTTGTCCCTTTTTCGATTGAATCGCATGCGCGCACACTGAATATTTTTTATTTACATAAAATAAACTAGTACGATTACACTTAAAACAAGATAATAAAACACTTTGATGATGTACTGAATCCATTGGCTTGGCCGCAATAAGATGAAACAATTATCAACAATAAACTAACTGCTCCTATGACTGGACACCAACCAACGATCCGAAACAAAATATAACACAAATAATCTCAGTGTAAACGATTTCGTTAAAGGTAAATAAAATATTTACGTGATTTTCTCATGGTTACGGTTTAATTTTAATTTAAAAGAGTAACAATACTTAAAATTAAATTACACTAAGACAACTTCAAGCTGCCTAAATGAGTGACATATCTAGCGACGGACATATTTGATTTTTTTTTACTTTTTAAAATCAAGCAATATATAGTATTCCCAACTATGTAGTCATTTTCTACTATTTTATAAATTCTACCAATGAAGTATGGCCACTTTGGAATGTGATACATAATCTCTTTTAAGCTGAACAAAATATGAATATGTTGTTATTACATACAGCACGCAATTTGTCAAAATATCCACTAGAAAGGAAGATTTGCATATGAATAACTAGCAGTGCTGCCGATTAAACCACATTGTAGTCAAATGCTGTTGAGTTTCATTCCACTTCTTCACAAAAGATCGACTTTCCGAAGTGGTGGTAGGTAGATTCAGTTCAATTTGTAAATTGTTTGAGTTATTTAAAGTGTGTTGAAATACCTACGAAACAAAGATTTTTTTACTTTGACTTTGACCCACATAATATATGTAAAATTATAATACTTATGTTTCACATTCCATTTAACAGAACAAAGGAATTTGAGGGCAAAGTTTCATGATAGGAGAGCAAACGATCATCATTGGAGAGTCTGAGAACATGAAATTACAAAAATTAGCTTTTTTAAAATAAATGGGAACGAGGTAAAGTTTTGTAGAAAAATAATCACTATAGGCTGGCTAATGAAAGTAGAAAATCAATAAATCTGGCGAATTTAAAAAAATCCCATCATGATAACCCCTATAGTACGACACATATTAAATAAACAAACATGATACTTGATTATCTATACATAATAAAATGGTAGGAAAGTCAAAACTGTACATTGAATATTTTTTTAAAAGAATACTTGGGGTATGATCTACAATCGAAACAGAAACAAAAAATATAGTTTTTAGAATTTTTGTCTGTTTGTCTGTTTGTCTTTCCGGGATAAACTCAAAAAGTACTGCATGGATTTACTTCAAATTTGGCATGAAGATAGTTAAGAAGTCGGGTCAACATATAGGCTACATATTATCACGCTAGCAGTGTTATAATCGTAGGTGCGTTTGGTGCTGCATAGCGTTCACGCAGACGACGTCGCGGGCAGCAGCTAGTTTTGTTATAAACTTATCGTTAAAAATAACAATATTGGTACACTAAGTAGGACACTTTTTGATGAGAAGTATATAGGTAATTAAAATGATAGGCAACTATTAATAAGGCTTCAAAATAAAACAATAAATTACTATGTCACTGGTGTCGCTGTTTCCTACATCGGTTAATGAAACTATCTTATTTTTTCTATTCATTTTCAAATATGAAAATTCCAAAATCTCCATTACCAAAACCACTAACAACCGTTTGAATGACAACTTACATTGGTTATGAAACTATCTTATTTTTTTATTCATTTTCAAATATGAAAATTCCAAAATCTCATTACGAAAACCATTAATAACCGTTCGATTGACAACAGTGACACCAGAATAATTTGCCATATAAAAAGTTTTCAAAAACCCCCATTTTCCACTTTCGTTAGTCAGACTCTAATGGGGAGTTTTCTGACAGCTCATTAAAAAAACAAAACTGTACAAAATTTGTACAAAAGGCTTCGATAGATGGCGCTTTACAAAAGGCGAAGGCGAAGAATTTATTCCACACTGCGTTTTTAAAAGTAAAATAAATTAATTGATGTCTGTATCAGAAATTGAACGTATAAATAACCATAGATGGTAGATACCACTTACCTACATTATAGTTTACAGACTTAACGCCTTCGGCTTTTTAAAAGTGCCATCTATAGAGGTTTTTTGAACTAAATTTTATGAGCTTTCAGAAAACTCCCCATTGAGAAAACCAGCTTAATGTTTACCTGAAAAGTAAGTTAAAATGCAACGGACAGGTACCTTTATTCCCATATTCTTTACAAAAAGTCATTCAATTTATGCTAGTTACACTGGATATGATTTTTATCTTTAACACTCTGGTTATATTTTTTATTCACATGAAATTCAATTTGTGCCATGTTTAATTTGAATCTAGTTCGACAAAATGTGACCATCATTGGGTCACATTTTGTCGATTCTTTGATGACTCATTATCGTTGAATAACAATATGGCGGAAATATTGACATCGTGCGCGAGTTCCTTTTCATCATCACAACTCCGTGTAATGAACCTACTGCAGGGCTATGTATGAGTCTCTCCTCTGGGTGACGAGAAGATTTTTAGGCCGTAATCCACCAAGCTGGCCCAGTGCTGGTGGTTGGTGGATGTCAGAACTTTCAGGGTTCTGAAATGGCTTCTGACAAACCCTAACGACTACTGTATACAAATATACAGTATGCGGAACTGGCTGCTTACCGATCCCTCCGAAGGGAAGTCGTCATGAGAAATAAATGACCGGCGGTCACCCATCTTAACACCGAGTGCGCTTAACCTCTACCAGCATGAAGGTCCTCCTATCCTCTAGCCATTCCCTTTTTCTTAAAATCCTTTGTAAATATATCCGAGATTTTAATATCTCTATGTAAATATGTAGTTAGTGAATTGTCGTATTATATGTATATGTTACTATAGTTGAATTCTTTTCAAGTGGTTTTTGTGACAGTACAAAATTGACAATCTTTGTGACGTTGCCGTAATGAAATTGTTCGATCTTCCATTCGAAAGCTTTGACGTATCGAATCAGTTGGTGAAAAAAATGTATACAAACTTCCGATTACAAGATGGCCGCTCATATTCATCGATTCAATGTCGATGTGTCACTCACTATCAACTGAACGTTCCGTTTCTTTGAATCTGTCTGTCTATTTAAGACGAATATTTTTATGACATTTACTCAATTTATTTACAGTTAGTAATAACAATTACACTGTATTAATAGTTCAATTTATAATTTTAAAATAAACAATTTTATTGACATAGTTTTTATTTTCTTCACGCGCCAATTTATATTTTATTAGTTGTTAATAGTTTGCGCGTAATGGAAAATGAGAACTGTCACGAAAATCGTTCGAAAAGAATTCAACTTTGAACTTTGAAAAGAATTCGATTTCAACTTTGACGACCACTTTGGCGATGGGGTAAACCTATCTGCCTCAGACGCCAGTGTGGTTGCGGGTTCGATCCCCGCACGGAACGAGAAAAAAAAATGTTTCGTGTCTGGGTGTTTATCAGTGAGATGATAACCATAGTGTTAGAAATCTATGGTGTTTATCTATTTATGTATTTATATTCTAGGTTCCCCCCTAGTTCGCTATATGGTATCCCATAACACAAGCTATGCTTACTTTGGGGCCATGTAGTTGGTGTGATTGTCTGGGGATTTTATTTATTTATTATTATTATTAACTATAATTGTATAAAAATAGTGTTTGTTGATGATGGTAATAATAAATAACTGTGTTGTCTAATTTTTGTAGGTATCTCAATATCCGGTACGTCGCGCCTATAGATGCGAAGCTATAGTGTGGATGTAAAGTTTCCGGATTCTTAATCAGTTGTCAAAATGTTCCCAAAGTGGGTGCTCACAGACTAATAAGGAGAACAAGTTCAGACGGACAACTCCCTTGTCATAGATGTCGGTCTATAGGAGGCTCACATATTGATTTTGACAGCTTGTTTTTTTTTAAATGTTATTCTACACAATGAGGTGTAGCAGTTTTTTTTCTACGGACATGGCAAAGAACTTTCTTAGTATGTTATGCCTATAGGTAATTCCTTTGCCACATAATAAAATTTACAAATAAATAAATATGGGTCTGGATTTCTTTCTATAAAAAATATAAAAAATGTCTATGTGTTTATATATTTCTTAAGTTTATTTATCCGTTATCTAGTATCCATAGCATAAGTTCTTAATGAGACTTAATTTAGGCTAGACAAGGTGGTGTGATTAAATACATTTTTCTGACAATCCAATTACAAATCCAATATAGGTATATAATTTCAGTCCTCGCTGTCAGTATATTTCAGGTATTGTTGAGTTATAGTTAGGTACTTCCTTTGGTATATTTTCTTGGAAATTCACATAAGGGTAACACAATTTTCACAACTTATACAATATTTTTATAATTTATTTATAATTAAATTCATTTACACATCAATTCACAAAGATTGTTATTGTGTCAATCTCTACAAAGATTGTTCAATTCGGATTGAAACTTTCAATTCAATCAAACTATTCAACCAATTCAAGCAGTCAAGTGTCAATATCATTATGTGAGCCCATGGACAATATCCATAGACTGATGCTAATATACACTATGGAGATTACCAGCCGTGTGGGTGCTATTTCCCTATATAAAGGGTGGCTGGTGGGTCACTTTTAAAATTCGAGGACGTGATGGTTGGAGATCATACATAGAGAGAAAAAATATAATAAATATTAATTATTTACTGAGTACACTTAAACGACAGTTAAAAAATGCATGGTTACACTAGCGTTGGCAGCGATCCGTGTGCCAGAAGAGGTGACGTGGATCACGACATTGAAAATCAAAGCAAGAGTTTGGACATACAGTCCGACAAGGCTTTTTTGGCGCTTGGATGATGACGTCAGAGGGCTGTGAGGGTGAAATAAGAGTTACCATTCAGTATAATTTCCGTCTTCGCAGGAAAAAAATGTTTTAGTTTTTCAAATTACCTATTTTAATTTTATGTAGGTACTACAAAAAGGTAAGTCGCGTAAATTTTGAGAAAAACGTTAGTGGTACAAAAACACAGGGTTCAAGATATAAATAGAAGAATAAGCATGAAAATATAAGTATTAAAAATAGAGTAACATGAAAATAATGTCATGTTTTTATGATAAATTGTTTTCTTTATCATCCTTGTCACCACTACACTCTTTATTAGGTATCTATTCGTATCTAGAAATGATCGTAAAAGTTTGTAAGAAATCTGCTTACCTTTCTTCACTTTTCGTGCTGTCTTTCTAAAGAGACACTTCTTAAAAACACGATTTAAAAAAAAAAAATGTTCTAAAGTGTATTTTCAAAGTATGGCAATATGTAAACATTGCAGAGGCAACGAAAAAATTCCTTGGCGGGCTTTTTTAAGAGATAGGCGCATTTTTTCAACTTTTGAAAGAAAATATTTATTTTATGTTCTGTTAAGCAAATTTCATTGATAGTTTATCGCATCCGAACCGTTAATAAGTGCAGACATGGAGGAGGACCCAGGGGAGTCGTCCCCTGGGAGACCCGATAGGAAGCGACTGCGGAGGCCTCCTATTCCAGCCGACATGGACTTTTTAGACGAAAAAATGTTCTTACCGTTCCTAAAACCAGGATATCGAAGACTTTTTCCGGAAACTTCTGCTTCCCAGGAATATGTAGTTTTTACCGAGAGTACCAGTACTGAAGGAAATGTTGGCAACAGAAACCCACTTACTTTGGCGGGACTTTTTAAAGACGAAGTTAAAGGAGTGACAGGCATTAAAAGAATGTCTGCAAATAAAATAGGCATATTTTTCTCCCAGGCAAGTAACGCAAACAATTATTTACTCAACGAGACATTCCAAAGACGACACAATTTTAAGGCATTTATCCCAGCGAGAAGTATAGAAAAAATTGGAGTATTGAGGTATGTTCCTACAAATATAAGCAACGAAGACCTTTTCAAGAAATTAATCTCATCCTGTGAGATTATCGGAGTGAGAAGGTTCACTAAAAAAGTCAATGGCAAAACTAAACCATTTGAAACTGTCTCCGTAACTTTTTTAGCTAATTCATTGCCAGAATCTGTATCTTTGGATTTATTTAATTTTAAGGTCTATGAATATGATCCTCCCTTATTGCAATGCTTCAAGTGTTTCAAATTCAATCATCATGCAAAAATATGTAAGTCTCAACAAAAATGTTCAATTTGTGCCAAAGATCATCATTACTTAGAATGCCCCGATGATCAGGCTTTGCATTGTGCTAACTGTGGTGGTCAACACCTTGCTATTTCGCGAGATTGTCCTGTTAAACAAAAAAGAATACTAGATAAAAAGAATAAAGTAACATATGCCAATTTAATGAAAAAAACAGATCACACATATAGTTTAACACATTATAACTCAGATTACCCTACATTACTCCCAAAGAAAGTTACAAACATGGTTACAAAACCCAAAGAAATTACAACAGATGAAATAGTTCAAGGTATTTTAAAGAATGATAGTATCTTAAAATCGTTAGTGGCGACGTTAGTAAATTTAGGAAATAGTAATAAAAAAATGACTACATCTTTCATAAAAGAAACATTAGTAAACAATTTAAAACATGGATAATAAGTTCTTAAAGATTTGCCAATTTAATGTAGAAAGTATCAATAGCAAAAAGCCACTTCTTATTTCCTTTTTAGAACAGAATGACATTGATATATGTCTGTTAAATGAAACTTATCTCAAAAATAATATGCATTTTAAATTAGCTGGTTATAATTTTATTTTCCAACATGGCCCTAAGGGTCGTGGTGGAGTCGGTATACTTATTAAGAATCATTTTAAATACAATAGTATAGATATGCCTTTTTATGATGATTTACAATCTGCAGCTATAGTTCTTAAAACTGATACAGGTGATATATCCATCCTATGTGTCTATAGTCCACCAAGACCAGGACATTTTAAATCTAGACAGCTTAAACAAATAATTAATAGTTTACCTAAACCTATCTTACTATCTGGGGATTTAAATGCACATCATGTGACCTTTGGGTGTTTTTCAACAAAACCCAGAGGTACAGATGTATATAACATGTTAGATGAGTGTGATTTATGTATCTTGAATTCTGGAGCTCCAACCACAGTAGGTAGTGTACGTAATAAACAGTCTTCCATTGATATAACTTGTGTCAGTCCCAACATTGCTCCACTAAGTCAGTGGAGTGTTCATGATGATCCAATGGGCAGCTATCATTACCCCACTATCACAGTCATACAGCTATCACCACAAACTTTTGAAGTAGGTCAACCATCAGAAAGATTTCTGTATAACAAAGCTGACTGGAAACTTTTTGAATCTGAAACAGAAAAAACATTCAAATCATTCTCTATTGATCCTAGTAATCCTTTGTTGTCATACAATCAATTTTGTGATATCTTAAATCAAATTAAAGAAAAATGTATACCAAAACTTAAAATAACTTGTCCAACAATTATGAAAAAACCTGTTCCCTGGTGGGACGATGAATGCTCAGAAGTAGTTAAAAAGAGTAAAGCAGCTTTGAATTATTATAGAAATCATTCCTCTTTAGAAAATTACATACATTATAAAAAAACAGATGCCATTAAAAAAAGACTTTTGAAAGAAAAGAAAAAGAATGGTTGGAAAAAACTCTGTGAGTCATTTAATAGATAC
This sequence comes from Stenoptilia bipunctidactyla, assembly GCA_944452665.1. Classification (NCBI taxonomy): domain Eukaryota; kingdom Metazoa; phylum Arthropoda; class Insecta; order Lepidoptera; family Pterophoridae; genus Stenoptilia; species Stenoptilia bipunctidactyla. Next base: position 19,258,207 of record OX101728.1, read on the forward strand.
ACACCTATTACTGTAGTCTGGAACTATATCCGCAGATTCAAAAGAGCATCTTCAAATGCACCTCCAAAAAATTGTGAATGGATTCCATCTTTTATTGATAAGTATGCTCCCACTGATCCACCTGAAAAATTAGTAGACAGCAATTTGTTAGATACTTTTTTTATGCAAGAAGGTAATTCACAAAGTGCATTCTTATCTAATTCTTTTACATGGCAAGAATTTCAATCTGCTTTAAAATCTAGAAAAGACACTACTCCAGGCTTGGATGATATTCCTTACAAACTTTTAAATCATTTACATGAGAATGCTAAAAAGATTTTACTCAATATTTTCAATTTACTCTGGGATAATGAACTAATTCCAACTTCATGGAAAACCCAATGCATCATTCCTATCATAAAACCAGACAAATCTGAAAGCCACTGTAACTCATACAGACCTATATCATTGTCATCTTGTGTTGGAAAAGTATTTGAATATATGATAAAGGTTAGGTTAGACTGGTATGTGGAATCTAATAATATCTTACCAAAGGAACAGTATGGTTTCCGTAAAGGTAAAAGCTCTGCAGAAAGTTTTGTTGCTTTGATATCAGATATAAAGCAATCCTTTTCTTCTCATTCATCTACAGTTTGTGCCTTTCTTGATGTACAGGGGGCATTTGATAATGTGATTCCGTCCATTCTTGTAGATGTCTTAATTGACATAAGTATCCCAGGCAAGGTCTGTAAATGGATTTTTAATTTTTTGTATGACAGGACAATGTATGTAAAATTTAATAATATTTTATACGGACCTAGACAAGTTTTTAAAGGCACAATGCAAGGTGCCACTATATCACCTCTTTTGTACAATTTGTACACATGCCATTTAAATAGATATATTTCCCAATATAATGTCAAATACCTGCAGTATGCAGATGACCTGGTTGTATATAGTAGTCATAAGGATGTAAATATTGCTGTAAATAATTTAAATAATGCATTACAACAAGTTCATTATTATTATACCTGTAAATTAAAGTTACCTCTAAGTTTAAATAAAAGTGCAGCAATGATTTTCTCTAAAACATACACTACTTCTATTAATATTGTAAAACTTCATGATAATAGTTTAAAATGGATAGAAGGTAAAAAGTTTTTGGGAATTCACCTTGATAGTAAATTACAATTTCATAACCATATAGAACAAATTATTAAAAATGCCTGCCGAGGTCTGAACATAATTAGATCTTTGGCAGGGGTTCACTGGGGATCAGATCCCAAAACTTTATCGTTACTTTATAAAAGTCTAGTGCGTAGTCACTTTGATTATAGCGCCTTAGCCTATTTTAACTGTAATTATACTTTATTAAGAAAATTAGATATTATCCAAAACAAAGCACTAAGAATCATATCAGGTGCTATGTGTTCTACTCCTATACATGTTATGGAAGCAGAGACATGTATTCCTCCTTTAACTTTGATAAGATTAAGAATAGCTGAAAGGTTTTGTTTAAAGGTTTTTGCTTCTAATAACAATCATATAATGAATAGAATACTTCCTGTGCTCCCATTAGATATCACTTGTGTAGGTACTTATATGGACTCTTCAAATATTTTATCAAGAAAATTACCGGAACTCTTAAGAATAATGATACAAATACATCTTAAATTTGGTAAAAGTGTATTTCGAGAGAGCCATTGGCCTTTGTATAATATAGATTATAATGCTAATATGATTGATGTAGCAGTACTTAAGAGGGATGTCATTAATCAAGTAGAACTTTTGAATATGCTTGATGAAACTGATTATTACAATATATACACTGATGGTTCTAAAACCTTGAGCACTGTTACATCAGCATATTATGACCCCCAAACTAAATCCAGAAAGTGTATCAAAATAGATTCTAATTGTAGTATATTCACTGCTGAATGTTATGCGATTTATTGTTCTCTTTTATATTTATGTAATATTAATAGTAATAATTTTTTAATACTTACCGATTCACTTAGTGTTATTAAAGCTCTTGAAAATAGGATTTTAAAATTCAGTACCAATCATTTGATTTTTAAGATAAAGCAAGTATTGTATAATATGTCTGTAAATAGTAAATTTGTAAAATTTATGTGGGTCCCTTCTCACTCCGGTATATCGGGAAATGAAGAAGCAGATAAAATAGCAAGGGGAGATCCAGATGAAGATCATAGTGATTCAATGCACATACCTTTTACCGATTTATATGCTCCCATGAAGGAATGCCACAGAGAACTTTTCAATGATTACTGGAGGAATGTATCGTCCGATAAGGGAAAATGGTACTATGACATACAAAAGGTCCCGCCCGCCCAACCCTGGTACCACAAAATCTCTGGACCGAGAAGCTTCATAGCTTCCATCAATAGAATGAGATTTGGGCACTGCCAAACAAAATCCCATTTGTGCAGACTGAAGCTTGTGGATAGTGGACTATGTGAGGAGTGCAACGAGGAAGAGGACTTAGAACACGTTGTTATGAAATGTAGAAAATATAACCTACAAAGATTGTTATTGTGTAGTGAAATCGACAATGACACTGACAGACAAGAGCGACAAGAAGAAACATCGTTGAAAAGTTTACTTTCAGAGAAGAAGTTTTATAAATCTTTATTCCAATTTTTATTGAACATAGAAATGAAACTGTAATTTTAAGAAGTGTTAACATTTAAGAAGTGAACTTTATTTGTAAACTGTATATTGTTAATTTGTGTGGCTAAAAGGACTCGTTTCCAGGCCCGTTAAATAAAATATTAAAAAAAAAAAAAAAGCAGAGGCAACTTGCTTCTATACCCTTAAAAAGGGATTTATTGAGACGTTAAATTGTTCTTCTTTCTGAAAAAATATTTTAAAATTTATAACTACAATATTTAAGCCCATATTTTGTGAATTTTGGCGTATTTCATATCTTAATATTGAATTTCAAAGTACATTAATAAATATGCGCGGTAAAAGTCATGAAGTGACATTTCCCAAGAGGGTGGTTAGTTCAAATTTTTGCCACGCGCCAAAAGATCCTTGCCCACTGACCATAATTATGACTGACTGGTAATTATAGAGGTCAGTGTCCTTGCACGCATCACTATTTTTTTTTTTCTATAATTGGCACACTGGAACTGTTATTTTTTTACTGCATTGAATTGTTTGCCAAGGATAGATTTTATCGAGATGCCGAGGCCAAAGTATAGTAGGATGAAGCGGGTCATGTAGTGACTTTTCTGGGCGGAAGCGAATGGGTTAACCACAAAAGACGAAATTCACACTGCATAAGTATTCTTACTTAGAATACTAACTTAGGAAGGCAGTACCTAGAGTGTACCAATAAGTAGTGAACCATGGGATATAGGTATTTAATATTAAAGAACGAGCATACTACCAAAAATATTTTATTTATCAACAATGACGCTTTTTTTTGGTTTATATAAAATAGGCATTTCTCAATTTACGAAATGAATGAGCATTTTTCAGTAGTTATTAATAAGCAGGATAACATCACCTAACTTAGTAATTTTTTAATATAATTACCATTTTATCCGTACTTATACCAATTTCATAGTTAGGCAATGGTGTTCAATTGTTTAGCTAAAATGTAAGTTATTTATATATTCAATATTCAAATTTTATAACATATATTCAAGTGTGCTCGGCCGATATAAAAAAGTCTAAATGGTTGTAAAATGAAGTAAACAGAAGTAATTGCTGAATGTGCACCATGAAAGATTGGTAAAAAACTGGTCAAAAATGGCATATTTAAAAGAAAATCATGTAGTCATACTATAAAAAAAAGTTATGTTGTCAAGCCTTCCTTTATATAATTAATAATTCTCCAACTTTGACCAGTTCAGAGTTTCCACACAAACTTGTTTTTTCTTGAACAACAAAGTTTTTTTGTAAAAAAAAAATAGGTAGCCAATAATAATTAGCACTTAAATATTAGGTCTTTGTGTGAAGGATTCAATAGAAGTTTAGATAAAAATTAGTAACAGTTAAAACGATGTAAGTACCTATATTAACTAAAATTGAGGCTTTAAACCTTAATTTGTCACTTACGTTATGAACATGAAAATGCTACATAGGTAAGCAACATAGTTCATATCATATTGATTTTATGTAAAGAACATATTTCAAAATTGGAAGACAAGCTGTAGGTACATTGATATTCTAATGTAAAATTGGAGGCTCTTTCAAATTAATTGCGTTATTTCTCAAGAGTACTTTCAATTTTGACGGTAGTAAAGGCACCTTATTTTCAAGTAACAAGTTTAGCTGCTGTATATTACTCTTGTATACAATGGATAGTTATGCTAAACAGCTATTTTTGGTGTATGGCCTGTAAACTGTCTAATTTAGTTTTGTTTGTGCTATTAAGGCTTATTTTATCTATGTACAACAATATTTTTCGTCACAACATAGTTCATATTAATGAGTCTCAAAACTAGCTGTTTCATGATGACTTAACGATATATATAAGTATATATTAGAGGAAGGCATATTTTGGAGCAAACTTGCATTATAACAATATTGAATATAAACATTTTTATGCATATTATTGCCATGTAATTCTTAAATTTAAGGTGTTATTAATATACAATAAAACCGGTTGATATTTTTGTTAGCACATAGTATGTTATTTATAATTTAGTAAGCTATGGGACTAGGAATACATTTTTCTTAATGATGTTCACCAAGTATATAACTGATGTATATTATAAATAATAAAATAATCTTAGGATTTAATTATGTACAGGAACATATACATTTTATTAGCGGTTTGTAATTTCAATAGGGTAGAAATATATCACAACTTTAAAATTAAAAATCTTCTTTATAAGTCAGTGAATTTGTATGTATAAAATAAAATCTGGTTCGAGTTCAACTGTGGTTTGAGTTTATGGGAATGCCTAAAATCATACAAGGCTTTGTTAAAAAGTAAATGTAAATATTTTGAGTACTATGTAAATGCTTCCGTCAATTTATCCGGGGCGAAAACTCCTTTTTCGGTAATGATTCCGGTGATGAGACAGGCTGGAGTGACGTCAAACGATGGGTTCCAACAGTTGATGCCTAGAAATAAGGTAAAAATAGACATGTAAAACAAATTTTGGTCTTTCTTAGGCAGTTGTCCAGCCGCCGGGTAATAAATAATGGGCTAAATGATGTGGTTACAAATGTTATAATATTCAGTTTCATGTTGTCCCTTTTAAAAACATCATATCATGAATAACCGAAAAAATGTGATAAATAAAAATTACCCGGCCAAGAATCGGTTATTTTTCGGTTATTTAAGAATAATTGAGCATTATAAATGCAAAAACTTAAAAACATTATTAAACGTTGCAATGCTTCACTTTAACTGGGATTCACAATTTCTGAAAAGAAATTAGTTTCGGGTGGTCTTAGCTGCAAAGCAAGTAAAAAAATAAAAATGTGGTAAGTAGTTTCGAGGCGTACCGCCAGGCCCCGGTAGCTCAGTGGAAGAGCACTCGTCCGGCAAACGAAGGGTCCCAGGTTCGAGTCCTGGCCGGGTAATTATTATTTATTATTTATCACATTTTTTCGTTTATTTAAGAATAATTAAGCATCATAAATGCAAAAAATTAAAAACATTATCATATCATGAATTTAGAAACCAAGATTCAGTTATTTTTTTATCATCCACTGTAAACAAACCCTAACGATTTTAAAAATAGCTCCCAATTTTAGTTAAACTAAACACTTATAAAATTACTGAAAGAAATTAGGATTACACGGGTTTTGAATAAAATTTATTTGTATTTCGAATTGCAGCCCAATCCACAGATTAAATCTGAAAATGTTGATTATAAAATCTACATTTTCATAGGCATTTTCAACCTTCATGAAATGGGTGGGTACTCAATGGATTTTTCCACAGTTCTCACTGATGTTAATTTAATATTTTATTACTTTGTTGGTTTCTTACCGGGTGCAGCAATTCTATATTCTCCTATATAAGTCATTTCTCGTTCTGGTCTCTCTTCGATTTTAATCCGGTCTCCAGACTTCAAGGACATGTCTATAGAAGTTAATGGGGCAGCTACATAGAAAGGCACATTGTGGTATTGAGCTATTATGGCTATTTGATAAGTTCCTATCTTGTTTGCAGTGTCACCGTTAGCGGCTACCTGAAATTGTAATACATGAAATTAATAAAATTCAAAGCATAGTACCACTATTTAAATTAGTACTCTATACTCTGGCAAATAATTCAATGCAGTAAACTGACAGATCGAAATGTCAAATAGAAAAATTATGATACCAGTTAAAAACTTCGTAGTGTAAGTACTGAATGAGAATGATTGAAAACGGACGAGTATTTGTCATTCCTTTTGCATAAAATTTTAAATAAATTTATAATTAATTGTATTTGAGGTGTGTACTACAGCTTTAAAGTACCTTTAATGAAAATAATTTATCACCAAACATACCTTGTGCTTTAAAATGGTTACAGAGGAAAGAGAAAATTGACTTTATAACTTCTTGCTTTTTAAATTTGTTAGTAGTTAAAAATTAAATTTCAAGGATAGTGGCCCTTCGCTAACAGCACCAAAAGAAAAGAAAAATATTGTGAGCCAAAATATTTTTTTTCCATACATTACGATACCATTATTTAAAAAATAATTACATTCATTCACTTAAACAACATTACTATTATTTTTCTTCCCTATAGTGAGCACACTGGAACTGTCATTTTACTGCATTGAATTATTTGCCATGGTATAGGGCTTTTTATCTCTGTCCTGTAACTCCGGGCGATAGCATTGGACTACGGCACATCCTGTCTGTCGTACGAAGCGACAATGCGGCGTCGAGATGGGGTCTTAGATGCCTGACGGCGACAACAGTTCAAGAGATGGCTTCCAATCAAAAGAAAAGGGAAGAAAGAAAGGAAACGGCAGAGTCTAAGAAATATACAAAAATAGAGGGAGCACTGGTGCACTCCTCTAGAGATCTGGAGATCTCAGAGCTCTTTTAAGAGTGAAGAGTACGGAAGGGGTAAAAATTCTACACAACCTGTTGAAGATATTAATCAAATATTAGTCAATATTATCTCATGTTTGGATTAGGTATTATAATAAACTGCTATAAAGAAAAGGCGGAATAAAAAGCTTCTAATCTGAGACAGCGCCCCTGAGTCCGCTGTTTTCCCAGATGCTAAAATGTTTTTTACTAACAAATAATTGTGTAACACCTTTATATTTATCTTTCACTTTCCATCCGGTGACATGTAAGTAAAACGTCGCATACATTTATAATATTATTATATTTATAAAATATTGTATTAATACCAATTTACTGTTAAAGATATTATGACATAGCCCATAGGTACAGATAACAAAGAAAAATAAAAGATTTGATAAGAATAAATATATGTGTCAATGGATTAGGTTATCATATCACTAGTGATAACTCAGGTAAAGTGAATATTAATTTCTCTCAGTGCTGATAAATTAGGTGCAGAACAAAATTGAACTTTGACCAATTAAAAACTGAAAAAGAAAAACTAATTATTTCGCCAAGATTGATCAGTTTTTGATTTTGAATACTTCAATTTTTTTTTCATTAGGACCTATTTAAATATTTTTGGTACAGTCAAGACTAAAATAACATGTTTTGTTATTTACCTGAATGTAACAGTTAAGATGAGATCGAAGACACGGGTTTAGGTAGGAACTGATTCTTTATAAAATGAGGGGCGATATTTGGCAGCGATTTTATATGAAGTGTGGTCGCTAAGCAGGCATACCCTGAGAAGAAAACTACCAAGTACGGCCACTCGGATAAGTAGACATTATGATCGGATTAAGTAATTTTAAGACACCCTTATCCACGCTGGGTAGGGTAAGTCTATGCCAACCCAACGCGTATGAAAAGAAATTCAAAGATTTACTATTATTTGAATGCTTACCCTATCAGCACCCACTATCACAGCATCAATTTTTCTTGTATGCATGAGCGCCGAAGCCATGCTATCAACAATAAGCGTGGCAGGAATCTTTTCATGGACTAATTCATACGCTGTTAATCTAGCTCCTTGGTTGTATGGACGTGTCTCGGTGCAGTAAACATGGTCTGAAAAATTAAATTTAATAATAAATTAATTAAATTGACATACCAACTACGTACATAACTGAACACCTCTATCCCTTAAGGAGTAGGTAGATAGAAAGCTATAGAAAGATAGAAGTAGAGGTAGAAGTCACGTTTGACAAATTTATAATTATAATGATGGAGAGAGACTATTGCAGTGACAGGGGATCAGCCTATCGCCCACAATAACGCCAATGAAACCTCTGTCCCTTGATTGACTTTTACAGTTTGCCCAGGAACAGAAGCAGCTGTTACACGCCAATTATATAGGCCTAAAGTAAGCTTGTGTCATGAAGACAAGTTTGTGTTTTTATGTGTTTTTTTGTAGTTTGTTCATAATATGCCTGCCGTTTTTGGGCAAGTTCCCACCGCTCCACAAATCTTTTGATCTTGAAAAAATTCCGCTTATACAATTATTTCCAATGGCTCGTCAGCAAATAAAAATGGGCTTGAACGGATCCACAACTTTCTCAAAATACAATCGGCTACAGTTGATTTTATGAGGTTTTATTAATTTAAAAGGATTATTTACTTCTATATGGTTTAAATAAAATACGATAAAAACATTGCACTTAAGAATGCACCTGACGCTAATCAATTAGCGTGAATCACAGGCCGATTGAATCGACTCGATTGAAGGACAACGCTATTCACGTTCCTAGCAACAGAAAGAGATCGACGGATCTAGTACGCGTTCCCATAAATTTGACGTAAGCGACAAAATGAAAATTGTGAATAAAAGACAAAGTACAATGATTATTAAAAAAGTATTTTGAGCAAATTTAGGTTTAGTCAATACCTATTTATATATTAAAAAATATTATAGAAAAGTCAGCAAACTCCAAAGATCCAAGCAAAAATGAGATTAAAACGAAGTTTTTTGTAAAAAAAAAACTATCGAGAATTTTTTCAGTAATCGTGTTTTCGTCTTGAGCATTAAATCTTCATAAATTGAAGTTACTTGTGTAAAAAAATCAGTTTCCTAGACCTTATAGATTTTGAGATCTAGGTCATTGTAAGTAGTCAAGTTAGGGTCAGGTGGACTCTTAAGTAAATTTTATTAAGTACTTATATCTGAGAGTTGAATTTGACTATTAAGTATTTAAAAAAAAGCAAAAATATATATTAATTATTATCACAGGTAATCAATCTTACGACTACAATATAATAATATCTTTGAACTAGGGAAGATACAAAATAATATAATAAATAACTTATATTAGTATAAATATTAAAACAGTTATCTACAAAGACAGCATAAGACTTAAAATTACTAACATGGACCATAATATATAAACGTACATAATAATGTAATTATTAGAAATAAAATGTAATAAAAATCTATCCATGAGTTGACGGAGACATAAGACTCTCATGCTACCGTCGACAGCGATAAATCGGGCTTTGTATCGATATTTTCTCAGAATATGGTATTTAGTGTATGTAATTTATCAAGATTATGACATTTGGTTCTGTGGTCTTAATCATGGTATCAAATCGAGGTATTCTATCTATTATGGTACGCATATTAGCTTACATAATAGGATAAAATAACAAAATAATATTTATCTTGTCGATTCGACTATTTATCGATGGTTGCATGTACTTATAACAAAAAGCTATAGATTGCCATTATCTTTTTACACATATTATAGACACGTATAATGTGCATTTATCAATTTAATGTCCTGCTTCACATTTAGCACGTGTCACTTTAGAACGCAGTAAATTTAGTTTTCATTATCAAGCTTCTTCAGCCTCAACTTTGCTGGATTCGTTTTTCTATTTTTTCTTTGTATATTATTGTCAATTTAGCTTTATTAATATTAACTTGTGTGTATAAAAACTGTTGTATAAATAAAAAAGAGGTGTGGCACTCGGCTTAAGACTGCCGCGGTAAAGCTATTGCATAGCATTTTTTATCAACTTATGCAATTATAATTATTTATTTTATTAATGCAGTAATGTTTGATCTAATATGAAGTTCCACAAGTTCCTAGTAGATGGCGCTGATTGTTTATTACAGCCCGCATGTAAAGTTATGAAATCAAAGTATCACCGCTGTGCCGGTCGGAGTGGTGGGTGTTAGGTTTTTTTCGTTACGGAATTTCTGGATTCGGTCCCCACGCTCAAGGCCCGCGATAAAAGCTATGCAATAGCTTAATAAAGTAATTCTATTATTATTCAAGAATACAGTTTTTGAATTATGCATACTTCCGACACCAACCAATTTTTGTTGTGTTCCGGATAAAAGTGCATTATAAGCACTGTTAACTATTAGTAAAAGAACTTAGGACTAACCCTGCCTTATGCGGGGGCAGTTTCACACGAAAACGTCCGCACGGGGATACGCGACTGTCCACTTTTGTGTGAAACTGTAATGGGTTCCCAGTGGGCGCGTACATTAATGCATCGTTTGCTTTTTTCTATCTAATAGCTATTACAGGTAAGGCAACGCATCGGTAGTTAGAATTCTAAGTGCGTTAGTAGAGAAGATAACTTAGCACCCATAATTAGTAATATAATAAAAACAGGATTAAGGGCGAGTCGGGCTCGCCTATTAAGGGTACCGTAGCAGCAAGTAACATAATATAAAAGTTCTACAGTTCGTTGTAACTTTGACTATATTTTTAATTTTATCATTCTCTTATTTTAAAGGGGAAATTTAACCAGTTTGGAAGTGTCTCTCGCGCAAGCTATTCAGTTTAGAATAAAATCATATAAGAAACCTAAGTATAATGTTTAAAGAGCTATCCTTAGATAAACCCCACACGCACAGCTTTGAAGAAAAAAAATATTGAGTTATGTTCTGGGGAATTCCCAAAATTAATTGTTTCTTTTTTCTCTATTTTCATTTAATATCTTAAAAACACAAATACAGATGTATGTATTCTGTAAACCTCATTCAGCTCCGGCGATAACATGTCCCGGCAATTATGTTGAGCCATCGTTGACTTCTACGTCACTTAGTGCCAACGCTGCGTCACGCGTTCGAAGGCGCGTTTCATACAAAACTTAAGGATGCGTTTCCAAAAAGGCTAGGTATCGAATTCTACTACTACATGTATAAGATTCACGCACACAAGCGTGCCGTGAAAAAGACGAAAGGTTTTGAACAGTTTTGATACTTTAGTTTTAAATATTTGCAAATTCTTTTATTAAAACGATTAAATTGGGTAAGATTAATTAAAGTGCTCGGAAAGTTTGAGCTCGTTTTATTCGTAACGATAAAACCTCACCATCGAACCTGATGAGCTGGTGGTACACTCGAGGGCTTCTACTGGAATTCCTATTCCTAGGCATGTCAAGTTCGAGTTCATAAGACGAGACATTACCATCAGTCCTGGTAGTGGGAGCTGAAGGTATTCCTTGAGGTACTACTGGAACTCCTAGACGAGTAGAGCTAGGCATGTCGAGTTTGGGTTCATTTTGATTCTTAGGACGAGACCTTACCACCCGTTCTGGTAGTGGAAGCTGAAGGTATACCTCGAGGTGCTACTGGTACCTACACCTAGACGGATAGAGCTAGGCATGTCGAGTTTGGGCTCATTTTGATTCTTAGGACGAGACCTTACCACCAGTTCTGATAGTGGGAGCTGAAGGTATACCTCGAGGTGCTACTGGTACTCCTAGACGGGTAAAGCTAGGTATATCGAGTTTGGGTTCATTTTGATGCGTAGGACGAGACCTTACCACCAGTTCTGGTAGTGGGAGCTGAAGGTACCATATTTTAAAAGAACTGAACAGGACACAAGGAACTGAAATCTATAGGCGGTCAGATTTGGTAGAATCGGGTTTTCATATTTTAAAAGAAATAATAAAATTTATGGACAAAGGATAATGCAAGTGATTGGGCTCCAAAAAATTAGCCCTGGGAAAAAAAAGATATGACCAAAAATACATTTTGCGTATAATAGAATTAAAATCGTTTTCTTTTATGATACAGAAACTGAACGCCCGTAGATTTCTACGAGTGTATTCGTATAACCTTTACAGCCATTGACTACGAAACTAGTGAATATTGTAAATAAATACGATTATTGGTAAAAAAAAGTGCTTGTGTGATCCTTATAAGTACCTAATGGGTTGGCTACACAGTTGTAAACCGCGATTAGTTCGTCTCTTTTCTTAGTATAGCGACTTCCCTTCTTATTATCGTCGAGCGAGACAGCGCACTCACACACAAAAGAGATGTTATTAATCTGTCTCTTTTCTTACTATAGCGATCTTTTTGCGGCACTGGTTCGGCGACATTGGAAGCACGGTTTACAACTGTGTAGCCACCCCTTTTGATTTGATTTGTCTTTTTTCTTACTTTAGCGATGTCTCTTATACGGCACTGTTTCGGCGACATTAGAAAAGCAGTTTACAAATGTGTAACCACCCCTTATGAAATAATGGTATGTATGGTTCATCTAATACTACCATTTAGAATAAGCTAATGTGTTGGTATAAGTGGTTATCGTTAATGAAAGAAGTAAGACTTTTAAACACATGATTTATTATTTCATTCATTACCATTGGTCAGAGTTCTTAAACATAAAATAAGTACTATTTTTGAAGACGTTATTCATTATTTCAGTACAATTAAACAGACATCATAAATTATAAAAGGAATAGTACTTTTAAACACATGATTCATATTAACAATACAATTAAATATCATAATCATAAAAGAGGTTCGACTTTCGACTCGAGCCCCGAAATGTTTCGAATGAAATAGACGATGCGCGCTAATAATGTGCTCCGAGAAAGATATAGAGAGCGTTAATGAAATCTAGTTGTAATAATTATATAACCACTATTAGACTTTATTAACCACTTATAGCAACATACTAGCTTATTCTAAACGGCAGTATTAGATGAACCATATATACCATTATTTCATAAAGGGTGGTTACACATTTGTAAACTGCTTTTCCAATGTCGCCGAACCATTGCCGTATAAGAGACATCGCTAAAGTAAGAAAAAAGACAAATCAAATCAAAACTAATCGCAATTTACAACTGTATAACCACCCCATTAGGAGCTTATAAGGACTTTTTTTAAATAATAATGGTATTTATTTACAATATTCACAGTATGGTAGTATATCTTGAAATATATTTTTTGTAATGGGTGGCGCTAGTTTCGTAGTCAATAGTTGTAAAGGTTATACGAATACACTCGTAGAAATCTACGGGCATTCATTTTCTGTATCGTAAAAAATAAAAATAGATTTTTATTCTATTAAAAGAAAAATGTATTTTTGGTCATATCTTTTTTTTCACAGGGCGAATTTTTTTGGCGTCTTAACAAATATGAATGACATATGTCCAATCTATAATTTGAACCCCATCTTATCCCTGCACAATATTTTTTTTTTTGGAGCCCAATTAACAAGGCATTATTTTCATTGTCCTTTTAAATAAAATATTTATTTTGTTGTAGTTTCAATGTACAAAAATACCTTTTTTAATTTAATCAATAGAATGTAAATTATATAATGAAGTGTTTATTTACGTTACGTTCTTTCTATCGTCTTTTACAATAATAATACCATAACGTACTAGGTAATTTTGGTTTTATAATTATATATGTAGACTAGCTTTTGCCCGCAACTTCGTTTTGCGCGTAGGACATTGTTTATATTTAACACAACCAGACTTTGAAGAACCTTTATGCCAAGAATTACATCCATGCACTGAAGAAATAATTTTTCATACAAACTAAAAAGTCCAATATTTCGTGTTCCCGTGGGACTGTCAGGAACTTCTTTTACAACACAAACAGTCACGCACTGAGGAATCTTTATACCAAGTATCACATCTGTGCACTTATGGAATAATTTTTTCATATAAACTATAAATCAGCTTAAACGAAGTCTGTTTTGTTACAACTTGTACAAGGTCTCGTCCTAAGAATCAAAATGAACCCAAACTCGACATGCCTAGCTCTATCCGTCTACGAGTAGCACCTCGAGGTATACCTTCAGCTCCCACTACCAGAACTGGTGGTCTCATCCTACGAATCAAAATGAACCCAAACTCGATATACCTGGCTTTAACTGTCTAGGAGTACCAGTAACACCTCCAGGTATACCTTCAGCTCCCACTACCAGAACTGGTGGTAAGGTCTCGTCCTACGAATCAAAATGAACCCAAACTCGATATACCTAGCTTTACCCGTCTAGGAGTACCAGTAGCACCTCGAGGTATACCTTCAGCTCCCACTACCAGAACTGGTGGTAAGGTTACTATGTGTGATGAACCCAAACTCGACATGCCTAGCTCTATCGGTCTACGAGTACCAGTAGCACCTTGAGGTATACCTTCAGCACCTACTACCAAAACTGGTGGTAAGGTCTCGTCCTACGAATCAAAATGAACCCAAACTCGATATACCTAGCTTTACCCGTCTAGGAGTACCAGTAGCACCTCGAGCTATACCTTCAGCTCCCACTACCAGAACTGGTGGTAAGGTCTCGTCCTGCGAATCAAAATGAACCCAAACTCGACATGCCTTGCTCTATCGGTCTACGAGTACCAGTAGCACCTTGAGGTATACCTTCAGCTCCTACTACCAAAACTGGTGGTAAGGTCTCGTCCTTCGAATCAAAATGAACCCAAACTCGATATACCTAGCTTTACCCGTCAGCGAGTACCAGTAGCACCTCGAGGTATACCTTCAGACCCCACTACCAGAACTGGAGATAAGGTTTAGTCCTAACAAACATAATGATTCCAAGTTTCCAAATTCAATCCTAATCATAAAAGGTTTTGTAATTTTTTTTTTTAATAAAATTATATTATTACCTTTTCAACTCAGTTCAGAGAGCGTCAAGTATCGAGACTTGTTTGATGTAATAAATTGTGTATGTACAGCGATGTTTCTTAGCACGAAAAATAACTCAAAAGCGATACAGGTCCACTCTCGACACCGGTGAGCGCAGACTGAAGATATCTAGTTTTTGTTTGGAATGATATTGACATTATTTGCAAAAGTGTAATAACCCTTACCACAGTGAAAATAAAATTTACGCATTTATACAAATATGCAGAAAATTACGTGTTTGGTTTTTTTTTTTAAAGGGTTTTTAGTATTAATTTCAAAGAAAAAAATGTTAATTATCAAAAATGAACATATCAACCACCGAATAGTACTTTTTTATTCATAAATACTTGTGTTTTCATACCAAAAGTGGTACCGTAAATTGGCTTAAAATCGTCATTTTCGTGCGACGAGGCATCGCAAAATTAGTTTTTAAGCAACAAAAACAAATTTATTTATATTATTTTTATATAATAAATGGAGATGAAAGTCTTATCTATCTATTAGTATTTGTAATCATACTAAACTCTGCGCCATTTTATCACAATATGTACCAGAAAATACCCTATTTTGAAGATTTGCGGAAACGCGTCCTTAAACGTCCGTACCATACGCGCATTCGATACGGACGTTCGGAATGCGTCAAACGCCGCGTACGATAGGTGCGCTCGGTACGGACGTGGCCGCACGCGTATGAAAATGAGTTTTGATACAGAGCGACTGAATTTTAAAACAAATTCCCCGCACAGCAACCTCGATTCTACAAACGGACTAACTGGGTGTCTTTTTTTATTTTTAAACGACGACGTTTAGTCGAATAGTGAGAAATTATATTACATTGACACGACTGTTAGATACCAAACCACTATTATCCCAGTTAAATGTTTATTGAATATTAAGATGTTTAATATTCTGAGTCGCACTGTTTGTGGCTATGAACGGATGCTGATGACTGAATAGTTGAGTTATGTACTACAATTACGTTAACTATGATGTGCAGATAAGCACGAATTATAAAATATGCAAGTAATCATTAGTCTACATGTACGTGCGAGTTTTAGTTCGTCCATAAGCCATGTTGGCACAATCAAGCTACAAAAAAATCCTATAACTATAATAGATAAGATTATATAAGATAACGTATATAAAAGTTTAACTTACCAAGCCTTTTCGAGGTAAACAAAGCTCGTATAACACCTAAAGCAGTTCCATATCCAGCAGTAGCCAATGAGCCTGTGTTACAGTGAGTTAGCACTCGAACTTGGCCATCCCCTTGCAAATTTCTAAGTATCGCTTCACAACCGTATCTACCAATAGATTTGTTGTCCTCAATATCTTTAGCTAACATGTTTTCGATGTTTGTAATGAATCTGCAACAATATTAATTGATATAATAAAATCCCCAGACAATCACACCAACTACATGGCCCCAAAGTATGCATAGCTTGTCTTATGGGATACCATGTAGCGAACTAGGGGGGAACCTAGAATATAAATAGATAAACACCCAGACACGGAACATTTTATTTTCTTGTTCTGTGCGGGAATCGAACCCGCAACCACTGGCGTCTGAGGCAGACTGGTTTACCCCATCGCCAAAGTGGTCGTCAAAATATGTTAGATGGAATTTTAATAACAATTGATTGTAGGAGTCAGCGAAAAAGATAATTTAAATAATGTTTTCTTTGGAAGGTTAATAAAAACTTCAGTAATAACTTTATATTGAATATTTAAGATTCGAGTTGACTCAATCCAATATGTATGTGGCTTCTTAAGCAAACTTTTAAAGTAATAATTGTTTTTCTTTCATTAGCCAGTCATAATTTTTACTAGTAGTAAGAAATTAAAATACGATCATACAGAAGCAACAGCCAAAATTCGGGTTCATTGAACAGTTATCTTGTCTCTATGAGCCAGTTTATGAATTGATAAAAATTCTTTAACAACTTGTGTTTTTAAGGAGGAAAAATATTAATTCGCAATAAAGTTATTCTAAAAACTAGTATTCAAAATATTTTCTTGAACATCCCAATAGAAAGGGTGTGCCAATTAGGTATGAGCAACATCAAATTTTAGTCTTTAGCATAATTTCATCGGATTTTAAAAAGTAAAATACATAATATCAAATAAGAAACAAATATCACATTTTATTTTCAATGCATTCATTCATCATAGCTCCTTTTTAGGATTCGAACCTTGCGTCTTTATCGAAAAGCGCCGACGACAACGGCTATCCATCCGGCCGTCACAATGAATAATAGCGTCCAAGTTTACATAATCTAATCAAAAGATAAATATGAATAATATGACACAATGTAAATTAAACTATAATTAAATTGCTTCGTTTACTTCAGGTTAGAAACTACTAAAATTTTAAGCCATTATCTTACTAATATTTTAAATGTGAATGTATGGATGTTTGTTCTTCAATCATGGCAAAACGGCTCAACGGAATTTAATGAAATTTGGCATAGTAATAGAGTACACTCTGGAATAGCACATAGGCTACTTTTAATCCCGAAATTCCCGGGAAATCGAAATTGCGTGGGTAAAACCGCGCGCAACAGCTAAATACAGAACTAAAAACGCATTCACATAATATTTTAAACCTAAGCATTTTAAGCTCCTCCCTTTCTACAACACATTAAAAGGTGAAATGTACAAACCTCTCTTTGAACTCATCACCTGTAACATTCTCGTCAGTACAGAGAGCATTCGCTAAATTTATCAATTCGTCCGCTGCCAACTTTATGTTCACTGCCGTCGGCCTAGCTGAGACCAGGTAATTAAGTTTCCCTTCAATCTGGAATTGAAATATTGCCAATTTAGTTTCAATTCTGTGTGTAGGTACAAAAAGGTATTAATAGCATGACGACAGTATTTCCTCATTTGTCTACCTATTCAGTTTTATCTGTGTAAGCTTTGTTACGAAAATGTTGATTGCGCGATTTTTAAATACATAGGTAATTAACTACTTATCATTTAATTTTGTATCTTTGTTCCGGTGTTGACTTTGTACTTTTGTAAGACTTTACGTAATCATCTTAATAATCTTTCGTACGTAGCAGCCAGATTTCTTCAAACCTCAAATGTGGTTAAATGGGGGGTATTTCAGAAATATCCTCAACGTTTTTTTAATTAATTCCTATCAGTTGTTTAAATAAATCCATCACCAAACCTATGTTTGTGTTTACGCTTCAATATTGTTCATAAATAAAGCCTTACGCTGCAAAATACATTAGTCACTAGGTATTCACTGTTCAAAGTGCAACATGGCTTATCTGTCAAATTCTTTAGCTCCGGTCGATACAGACAATGCTAGACATATTAGTCTGCCAGTTCTTTTTAAAAATAGAATGTGGTAGAGTACCTATATGCGCTTTGTTAAGCGTACCCGCCATATGTAGGTTGGTACTGCCGTTCGGCATCGATGTGTCACGGGTAAAAGGAAAGGACAGACAATGTAATTACTGGTACTGGGAATAACACATAGTGACCTATTGAGCTGATTACTAAACATAACTCTTCCTCAATTAATGTCTGTCATCTTTAGTTGACAAAAATATACTGGTCATCACAAAAATCGGCCCACCCTGCTTTTACATTATTGTTCTTATGATTTCAAAGATAAGCATTTAGAAGTACGTTTTATTTATTGGATAAGTAAGATGTTTGACTTTTGATTCTCATAAATATAAACGCATACGTTAGTACTCGACAACTTTTCAGCAACAGCTTTGCTTCAGTATTTACTTTGGTCCTGTTTAATTCGCATTATTTTTAAAAAGTCTTAATATTATTGATTATCAATGTAAATCGGATTAAAGTAGCCTGAAATTATGTATACTACTGAAGCTGAATCAGCCTAAGTTGTGGCTTTGCTGCGAGAGGGTTTCAGTGAACGTGTGTCGCTCAAAGATTACTTCTCAGTCGATCTGCGGTTTGGAGAGTCTACCACAGGTTTCAAGAGACTGAGCGGTACCACAGAAGAACAGGATCTAACCACTTTATTGTGACGATTAGATCAAAGAAATCGGCACCTTTCTGGAGTAGGTCTCCAGCGACGGTTTCGAGAAGTGCGGGGTGTGGCTGTAAGTGACAGTACGGTGAGACGAAAACTTCGTGTAAGACCTCACAAGCCAGCAACAGGACTGCAATTGATCGTAGCTCAAGACATCAATTTGCGAGGGAACATATTGAATCGACTATAGACAAATAGGGCTTCAGTTATATTCTGCGATGAGAGTCGAATGACTTTACACGGCTCTGATGGGCGCCTTTATGTCATGAGAAGGCCAAGGGGACGTTAGGCCAAGTGGGGTATACGAGAAACGGTTAGTTACGGTGGAGGCTCTGTAATGTTTTGGGGTTGGATATCTTTGACAGCACGCACAGAGCTGGTTTTTAACAGAAGGGGTTCTCTAACCGCTCCAAGTTACATAACGGAGATCCTAGAAGATCACCTCATGCCGTATGCAGGTAACATCGGAGAAAACTTAGAGTAAATGCATGATAATGCGACCACACGTAGCACGCATTTTTCACATTAATTAGAAGTGGTCGGTATTTAAGTTGTGCAGTGGCAAGCTAAAAATTTGGACTTAAATCCCATAGAGCACATGTGGGACACATTAAAATGGAAGGTTAGAGTCCGAGAAACTGCCTCTACAACTTTTTATTTAATAGTATGAATCGCGAAAACTTAAGACAATATTAACTTTAGAAGCTTTGGAAACCGCTATAAGAGAAGAATGGGACCGAATTTCTCTAGGAAGCATCACTATAACGATTAAGAATAAAAAGTTACATGCCCATAAAATAGGGTTCAAATGGTGATTTCTGTTTTTTTTTTCTTTGCAAAATGTATTAAAATTATCATTAAGATTGATATTTTTTGAACTTATTTTCATAAATAATGATATTGTTTAGTTAAACAGTACGATTTTAATACAATTTCGTTAATTTAAAATATAAAAACATGAGTTTTCGTAGAAAAAGTAGGTGGGCCGATTTCTGTGATAACCAGTGTATACTTCACGGAAGTAAATCTAACAAAATGGATATGTAGCTACCAAAGGAAATTTACTCCCAGACACTTAAAAAGTTATCAACCCATGAATGATTGGTTAGAAACATGATTGTGGGTGGATAAGCATCCCGTAAATAAAAATTCATATTAGATAAACGATCAGCAGTGCTAGCACGGATCTTTTGTCGATCGTAAGTTTACGAATGCTCGTATAGTATGGAGTCGGTTGCAAGTTTTTAGTAACAATGTAATTTTTTATCTTACAGTTATTTAAGAGTAGAACCTGTTAACAAACATTCACGATTAACAAGGAACACATTTATTTAAGCTGACCGTGCGGCAATGGATAGATTTCAATTATTGCTTGCAAAACCGTCTCCATACTATACGAGCATTCGTAAACTTACGATCGACAAAAGATCCGTGCTAGCACTGCAGACTCGGAACATTTTTTTTTCTTGTTCCGTTCGGGGGCATATAGGAGTCTGAGGCAGATAGGAGTCACTAATCACAGTGACCTACGCGTACTAGCGACTAAATTCCATACAAAGTCTGTGTACTAATCAAAAGATAAATTATGCAGATAAACTTAGTAATTTTTTTACCGCGCGTGCTTCGATTTCTATCTTATCCTATTATAATATTTACGCTTCATCAACAATTAAAAATTACAGAAAACGTATGATAAGACTTGAAACGGTAGGTATTGTACATTAGCTGTTATCACATTAATAGATTCTTGCTTATGCTCGGAATTTGTCATCTTACGTAACTTTTCATAGGCTTTACAATGTTGAGTGATGTCATAAAATTGTTGAAAATAATATAATAAACTAAGTGGTGGATTTAAATTAATAAGTACGGAAGAAAAATGACAGAATCAAATCAACCTGACTTTTGTTATTAACATCTACATTCTTATATAGGTAAGGATGTATTCTACAGTTATCCTCCACGTTTTCACATTTGTTGTCATAAACAAATCCTAAATCAAACATTATAAAACTTATCTTTACAAGGTTATCAATAACTCTTATTTAAATACTACTTATTTGTTATCTGACCTCTTGCCTCATTATCTTTTTGTCAGAAGTGTTGTCTTTAAATAACTCTACTGCTAGAGATAAACATCCCACGATTGCTATGGCTGGAGCTCCCCTGACCTGAAATGATGAGTTTAGAATTAATTAAATGTATTCCTTCTGCTGTTGATAGCGGAGCTCTATGCTATGTAGACTATGTTTAATTCGTACAGGGTTTAATGTTGCGCCTTCAAATTAGGGTAGTTGAGTGAGACGCACGCGCTGCAGTCGCGGCGCGACTGGGTTCGTATGGATTAAGGCGGCACGTCGAAATGTTTTTGCTTGAAATGTTAGCACCTTAACAAGCCGACTTAAGGTCGCGTATTGCATAGAAATCGCCACCATCGACAACACTCTGATACTGAAATCGTTTCAAAAATCGATAAAAAAATAATGGTAAGTAAATATTATAATTTTGAGCAACCAAAGTTCGAACAATAATGTGGAGATTGTATTTATGTTATTTCTACTCATATGGATTTCATAGCTACATAGTAATTTAAGAAAAAGTATTTTTTAGACGTGTTTTCGAAAAATAAAACTATCGAGTCAAAATCATTACATCATGTTTTTGAGCAAGCAAAGTTTAGATAAAGATATGAATCTACACATATTAAAATTTCAGATCCGCTCGTCTTGCCATATTCTCATAGTTTGCGATGAAAGTCAATGCATTTTTTAAATATGACGCCTTAACCCAGCAGCGCGGCCGTCGCGCTGATGGGTTAAGGTACGGCTAGTTTGAAGACGCCTTAAAACCGCGCGAAGCTGCTGGAAAGTAATGTTAAAAATGTGATAAAACACACAATCGTAATGAGCATACGTAATGAACATCATAAAAAACATTCTAAGCATAGTTACACTCAGACCGGAGCCAGTTTAGAAAAGATTTAAAAAAAATGGCAGACTAGAAATGGTAACGAGGAAAACCTCATTACGATTTGCGAGTGCTCAAATTGATGCGTCACTGACACTCTTACTTATCTATTAAAAGTTACTCTATGACTGACACTAGGTTGAGGTTTGTTGACTGCATCTTAATTTAAACATGTTTTCATTGTACTTATTTTCTTTTTATATTTCAGCTAAATACAATCAATTAAATTAGGTTTGCTGGTCGACATCGCTTTAAGCGATAACGTCACCCAAATTGCCCTACATTTATATGTATTTTTTTCTTTCTTTCTGTATTTGTTTTGATGGCAATAAAGTGTATTTATTGTTATTAAATTGAAGTTCTTAATTTATAAGAAAAGAGCGTCAGATATTCATAAAAGAGGATTTATTATGCTGTAACAAAACTTTCACACTTCTAGTCGCGTTTGCTACTGTGAAAGTATGTATAACGTAAAGTAAGAATTCGTCACATCGTGTCGTGCCAATCTCCTGTGTACATCATTTAATATTGTAGTTCAAGTCAAGCAAAGAAGTATGGCAGGCGTGTATGAGAATTCTGTATCGCTTTCTGGAACTTCACAATTTTTGGTCAAACATGTATATTTTGTAAAAACTATATATGGTTAATCATGACAAAAGTTTTCAGATTTTTAGAAGTTGGGATTTAAAAGTTATTCGCATTTTAAATATTGGCATCGTATTGTTAGAAACCCTGAACACAACTTTTGAATGTGAACGTGAGCTTGTGATAAATGTCATAGCTATATGACACAATAGTATATATTACTAAAATGGCTGTTACTGTTTTTGTTGAAATGAAACTAAATTGTACTACTGTAAAATAGTTGTACTACTGTAAAATGCTTCGACGAAGTTTATGAAAACACGTACGACAAGCTTTTACACAGACGAACTCCAAAACGCTATTGATGGATTTTGATTGAATGAAGATGAAGGTGGGTGACGTAGTGGGTGGTACGTAAGACATTTGAGTTGTCGATTTGACAAAATAAAAGTTTTCGTTTAGTTTATTTTCTAATGTCTACATTTACGTTTCGTTATTGAATTTGTGTATGAAAAACAAAAACTATTGAAATTGCGATTTTTCTTTTCTCCGGACTTTTAAAAATGATCTAATTGCTGAAAAATGAAGATAAGAATCATCTTATTCAATAGTGTAAGTTTGGTGCCAAAACGTTGACTTAAACAGGCGATACACCATCCCGCATTCTTCTTTCGGAACTCAATTCTGACAACCAGAACTGGATC
The DNA here is from genome assembly GCA_944452665.1 of Stenoptilia bipunctidactyla. NCBI lineage: Eukaryota > Metazoa > Arthropoda > Insecta > Lepidoptera > Pterophoridae > Stenoptilia > Stenoptilia bipunctidactyla. Next base: position 19,281,422 of record OX101728.1, read on the forward strand.
TACAGTGTTAATTGTAGTTTGTCATAAAATAAAGTTATAATAAAGAATAATTGCGGTTTGATTGCTCAGAATGAAATTTACTAATTTTTGAGTCAAATCAAAAAAAGACTAGATATGTTAAATAAGATTCTTTCACCACAAAGGCCACACTGTCTTACAGGTTCGAGTTGAACAGCATGGCTTATACAGGGTGACTGGTACATGACCCGCCGCGCCATAGGGAACGTGCAGGAACTATAGTGCCAAGAGACACTACGCGGACCGAAAAGGAAACGTACAGACCCGTCATCGTGCTTTCAAATATTTAAACATAATAACTACGTGTGGTGTTACTAATGGCTTACGTAATTAAGTGGGTAAATAAAAATATCATTACATAATGCATGTATTTTTTTTAAATTAGGTACTTCTATTTTTTTGTGTTTGTACCAATTAATAAAATCAGTCTAGGAAGTAACATATTGAAAAAACTAAGTAAGTATATCCTTCTTACATAAAAACTCTTTAACTTTTGACATTTCAAGTCACTCCTAGAATTTTTTTAAATTATTTTATTCCATGACTAAAGAATCAACCAACGGTAAGCCACGGAGACCGGAATAAAGAAATGTTCATAACGTGAACATTAAATAAATAAATAAATAAATGTTTTGGGAATGACTTGGTTGCTGGTGTTTTACTAAAAAGCCTTTTATAAACTGATTTGATCACTTAGTTTTTTTCCTCATTGTTTTGTTCATAATATAATGCAACATATTATAGTTATAAGTAGGTAAGTGACAATTAATGTACGTACAGAGTCAATTAGAGAGACGATATTTAAGGATGCGTTTCCGAAAAGGCTAGGTATCGAATTCTACTACTACATGTATAAGATTCACGCACACAAGCGTGCCGTGAAAAAGACGAAAGGTTTTGAACAGTTTTGATACTTTAGTTTTAAATATTTGCAAATTCTTTTATTAAAACGATTAAATTGGGTAAGATTAATTAAAGTGCTCGGAAAGTTTGAGCTCGTTTTATTCGTAACGATAAAACCTCACCATCGAACCTGATGAGCTGGTGGTACACTAGAGGGCTTCTACTGGAATTCCTATTCCTAGGCATGTCAAGTTCGAGTTCATAAGACGAGACATTACCATCAGTCCTGGTAGTGGGAGCTGAAGGTATACCTCAAGGTGCTACTGGTACTCCTAGACGGGTAAAGCTAGATATATCGAGTTTGGGTTCATTTTGATTCGTAGGACGAGACCTTACCACCAGTTCTGGTAGTGGGAGCTGAAGGTATACCTCGAGGTGCCATTGGTACTCCTAGACGAGTAAAGCTAGTTATATCGAGTTTGGGTTCATTTTGATGCGTAGGACGAGACCTTACCACCAGTTCTGGTAGTGGGAGCTGAAGGTATACCTCGAGGTGCCATTGGTACTCCTAGACGGGTAAAGCTAGTTATATCGAGTTTGGGTTCATTTTGATGCGTAGGACGAGACCTTACCACCAGTTCTGGTAGTGGGAGCTGAAGGTACCATATTTTAAAAGAACTGAACAGGACACAAGGAACTGAAATCTATAGGCGGTCAGATTTGGTGGAATTGGGTTTACATATTTTAAAAGAAATAATAAAATTTATGGACAAAGGATAATGCAAGTGATTGGGCTCCAAAAAAAAAAGTCATTGTGCAGAGATGAGATGAGAGTCAGATTATAGATTAGACACATGTCATTCATATTTGTTAGGACGCCAAAAAAATTAGCCCTGGGAAAAAAAAGATATGACCAAAAATACATTTTGCGTTTAATAGAATAAAAATCGTTTTCTTTTATGATACAGAAACTGAACGCCCGTAGATTTCTACGAGTGTATTCGTATAACCTTTACAGCCATTGACTACGAAACGAGTGAATATCACTACATAGTATAAAACAAAGTCGCTTTCTCTGTCCCTATGTCCCTTTGTATGCTTAAATCTTTGAAACTACGCAACGGATTTTGATGCGGTTTTTTTTAATAGATAGGGTGATTCAAGAGGAAGGTTTATATGTATAATAACATCCATTAAATAGTGGAGAAGTACTGTTATTTTTGAGGTTTCTAATGTGATGTCGTAAATAATTAAATTTGTTCCGCTTACATTGCAAACGCAGGCTGAACCCTACGAGTTTTATCAAAATAATGTACTAAGTATTGTACACATTGAAAAGGTCTACAGAAAAGTCCGTGATGGTATATGTCTATCTCTTATGGATAACCCACAATAACTTTTTTTTGTCATTTATTTTTTACGAGAAATAATGACTAATTTTCGAAGCGATTTTAACCAATACAGCATTAATCCTTAACCAATTAAATACCTTGAATACATTGCTCATTTAATATAGATCTATATGGCCCTTTACACCGTTTGATTTAAGTGAATATTTTCGAAGATATTACAGATTTAAAAATTGTGGGACGTAGCGTTTGCGGCGGTACCGGCCGGCCGCAAGGTGCGGCAAGAGCGTGTATCAGCATTGCACGCGTGCGAAGCCGGGGCGGGTCGCTAGTTGTAAATAAATACGATTATTGGTAAAAAAAAAGTGCTTGTGTGATCCTTATAAGTACCTAATGGGTTGGCTACACAGTTGTAAACCGCGATTAGTTCGTCTCTTTTCTTAGTATAGTGACTTACCTTCTTATTTTCGTCGACACACAAAAGAGATGTTATTATTAATCTGTCTCTTTTCTTACTATAGCGAACTTTTTGCGGCACTGGTTCGGCGACATTGGAAGCACGGTTTACAACTGTGTAGCCACCCCTTTTGATTTGATTTGTCTTTTTTCTTACTTTAGCGATGTCTCTTATACGGCACTGGTTCGGCGACATTGGAAAAGCAGTTTACAAATGTGTAACCACCCCTTATGAAATAATGGTATGTATGGTTCATCTAATACTGCCGTTTAGAATAAGCTAGTATGTTGCTATAAGTGGTTAATAAAGTCTAATAGTGGTTATATAATTATTACAACTAGATTTCATTAACGCTCTCTATCTCTTTCTCGGAGCACATTATTAGCGCGCATTGTCCATTTTATTCGAAACATTTCGGGGTTCGAGTCGAAAGTCGAACTTCCTTTATGATTATGATATTTAATTGTATTGTTAATATGAATCATGTGTTTAAAAGTACTATTCCTTTTATAATTTATGATGTCTGTTTAATTGTACTGAAATAATGAATAACGTCTTCAAAAATAGTACTTATTTTATGTTTAAGAACTTTTGAGAATATTGAAAGTAAAAACTATGTTTTTCTCTGTAGATAATTTTATTAAAGTAACATATGTCAAGATGTCATGTCTATACATATTCAAATATAAAAATAAACCACTAGGCTTTACAGCCAGTTATTTCCAACACGCCCCCTTAATCTTTTAATGTTAACTAAACTATGTATTAACATATAAAGATTACAAAAAATAAAATTAGTTTTAAGAGTAACATAACATAACATAAATCTTTAAAGTCCCATGCCACTAATACAGAGGTCAAATTTTGTACGACTTAAAGACTTTGTAAGGGCATCTGCGTACATTTTTTCCGTAGGTACAAAATTAAGATCTATCACCTCGTTATTTATTTGTTCCCTAATGAAGTGGAACCTGGCATCTATGTGCTTGGTCCGATTGTGGTGAATTGGGTTTAGAGCTAGTTTAATAGCTGATTGGCTATCACTGTAGATGGATACAGAATTTAATTTATTAGTAACTTCATGTATAAAGCGTCTTAGGTAGCAAGCTTCTTTCGTAGCTTCCGACAGCGCCATATATTCAGCTTCTGCTGATGATAACGCCACAGTACGTTGTTTTTTGCTTTCCCAAGACACCAACCCATCTGCAAGTTTCATAAAAAAGCCTGTATATGAACGACGAGTTTGGGTACAGTTTGCCCAATCTGCATCTGCATAGCCATACAAGTTCTTGTTATCATTTCTGTAAGTAATACAGTGGTTAATAGTACCTTTTAAATATTGCAGTACTCGCTTCGCTGCTAACCAATGTGTTTTGTCATAACAAGAGTTAAATTGGCTCAAGTAACTAGTAGCAAACGCAATGTCAGGACGCGTATGTACCGCCAGATATAGCAAGGACCCTATAAGTTCTTGATATGGGTATGAAGTTTCATTTTTACTGCTATCAGGTATTCGTTCCAACTGTGTATTCTGCAACGGAGTACGTACGGACTTACAGTTTTCCATTCCAAACTTACACAAGAGTTTCTCAATGTAGGTGCTTTGACATATCTGCATAATACCATTTTCATATGCAATATTCATTCCTAAATAATATTTGAGTTTTCCCAAGTCTTTCAAACTAAAATATGTTTCAAGTTCTGTTTTGACTTTTGTAAAAATGACGTCTCTCTTATAAAACAAAATTATGTCATCAACAAAAACTGCCAAAATGACAAGTTCCTGTCCAAAAAATTTTTTATAAACACAAGGCTCAGAGGGCGTTCTTTTAAAGCCTATTGAGGATAGAGTTTTATCCAGCTTAATGTTCCAAGCCCGTGGTGCTTGCTTAAGACCATAAAGTGATTTCTGTAAAAGACAAACTTTTTCTTTAGAGTCTTCAGAGAAACCTGGAGGCTGTTCCATGAACACCTCTTCTTCTAGATCTCCATTTAGGAATGCAGTGTCTACATCTATGTGTCTCATGTTTAGTCCCATCTTAACTGCAAGAGCAAAAAGTGTTCGAAGTGAAGACATTCGGACTACTGGAGCAAAAGTTTCATAGTAATCTAAACCCACTTCTTGGCTAAAGCCTTTAGCTACTAGACGTGCCTTGTATTTTACAATAGTACCGTTTGCATCTTTCTTCAATTTATACACCCACTTGCAGGGGATCACTTTCTTTCCTTTTTTGTCTACCAGTTTCCAAGTATTTAGTTTCTGAAGAGAATCATATTCTTTTGTCATTGCTTCAATCCATTCTTTAGCATCTACAGCATGTATAGCTTCCGCATAAGTATTGGGTTCATCGGGCTCAATTAGTGGCTCACTAACTTTGTAAGTTAGAAAATCTGGTGGCTTTCTAACTCTAGTAGGATACCGCATTGTCTCTGTATCATTTCCAACAATTTCATGAGTTGTGTGATGTTCTTCTTCATGAATAGTATCTGGGATTTCTTCCAGATCTTCACCTTGAGCATCTTTAAAAGTTTCAGGCTCTTGGATTTCTTCTTCCACTGGAACATCAGAATATTGTATATTGTTAGAGAAATTATGAGGAGAAATCAGATCAACCACCCCAATATCTCCTTTCGATTTATTTTTGTTTGGATCATAAAAGATGTTTTCAAAGAATGTAGCATCACGCGATTTTATTAGTTTCCTTGGAAGACGGGCATTTCGAAAATAATACGTATTTGGATCTTCTGTATATCCAACAAAATAGTATTCTTCTGCCTTAATGTCTAACTTCTTTCTACTGCAAGAGGGAATTTGGACCATAGCTTTACAACCAAACACTTTCAAGTGTTTTAGTTCAGGCTTATTTCCATACCATTTTTCATAAGGTGTAACAAAATTTAAGGCACGGTGGGGGCATCTATTTTTTAAATAAACAGCAGTTTCAAAAGCATCTTGCCAATAAGCTTTAGACTTTAGACTACCAGTCAACAAAGACCTAGCTTTTTCAATTATCGACCTATTTGTGCGCTCAGCCACACCATTCGATTGTGGGCTATATGGTGCAGTCGTTTGATGCTCTATTCCTTGCGAATTTAAATAGTCCGTAAAAGATCTATTTACATACTCCGTCCCGTTATCCGTTCGTAATGCCTTAATTTGTTTTCCTGATTGTTTTTCAACTAAGGCTTGAAAAACTATAAACTTAGTCTTCACCTCTTCTTTTGAAGCAATAAAGTACGCAAAAATTCGTCGAGTAAAATCATCTATAAATAAAAGAACATACCTATTACCTTGTAGAGAGACTTCTGACATAGGGCCGCACAAATCAGAATGTATAAGTTGCAACGGCTCTGTCGCTCTCGTAAAGGAAACCTTTTTAAAAGACTTACGTGTTTGTTTCGCTTCAACACAAGTAATACACGGTTCCTTATCTACCTTGGTAAAATTAATAATAGATTGATGTTTAAGCGATTGCATTGCGTAACGACATAAGTGACCTAACCTTACGTGCCATAAACGATATTGTGATGATCCATCTGCAGTAATAAGCGATACGTCTTTTTGTGGAGTATTAACAGTACAATCTAAAGTATACAATCCACCACAAGTCGAACCATGCAGAATTGGTACATCTGAAATATGAGAAGAAATATCTGAGTTATAAATATTACATCCACTTTTGTCAAAGACAACAGTAAACCCTTTTTCTACAACTTTCATAACAGAAATTAAGTTCGCTTTAAGTTGTGGAACATATGCAACATTACCAATTGTATCTATTACCTTATTTTTGGTACAAATAGATACGTTACCAATCCCAGCGCAATCAATTTCCTCACCATTGGCAATAGTCACCTTACCGTAAACGTTTGGTCCAACAGAAGTCACCCAATCTGACCTTGATGTCATGTGCCTTGTTGCACCAGAGTCTATGATCCACTTTTCAGTCAGCGAAGTTTGGCTAAAGACATGTGCACTGAAGAGTGTAGTATCTTTATCCTTTGTTTTCTTCCTACTTTCGGACTTCTTCTTATGTGGACAATCTGGACGTTTGTGTCCTAGCTCTTGACAATCATAACAAATAATAGGCTTTTTCTTCTTATTGAGTTTTGAAGGAATTGTTGCTCTTAAGGCTGTCTCAGATTCGGTCTCTCTTGACGAGGCACTTAGAAGTTTTGTTTTTACCAGGTTACTTGTTATCGCTATATTGCTATTTTCTAAGCCCATGATCATTGGTTCGTATTTCGCAGTTAGCCCACCAAGTAAAATTGCAGCTACTGTGTCATCTTCAATGTTTTTACCAATATCTTGTAAATCTTGGACTATCGTTAAAACAGCATTTATATAGGACTCCATATTTTCGAAATCTACGAGATTTAATCTATATAGTCTACGTTCTAAACTTAACTTTCTGCCCATGCTTTTATCCTCATATGCTAACTTTAAGGCATCCCATGCTTCCTTTGCTGAGTTGGAATTACGTACATGAGTTATCGCTGGACCATCCAGAGTTAAGCATATTTTTGAAAGGGCCTTGCGGTCGTTTCGAGTTCTGCTTACCAATGTCGTTTTATCTCCTTCGGGATAGCCTACAATGGTTTCCCACAGGTCTTCGAGTATGAGATAGTTCATCATTTTAAATCTCCATGTAGAGTAACTATCTCTATTTGATAGGCGTATTTGCATTTGCGCCGGTAAATTTGTACCTGAATTGGAGGGACATCTTTTTGCATCACCACTATCCATTTTTATGTGCCATTTAATTATTATTTGGCCATAACAACTATATTACTTCGTGCTGATAACGTTTTGAGAATATTGAAAGTAAAAACTATGTTTTTCTCTGTAGATAATTTTATTAAAGTAACATATGTCAAGATGTCATGTCTATACATATTCAAATATAAAAATAAACCACTAGGCTTTACAGCCAGTTATTTCCAACAAGAACTCTTACCAATGGTAATGAATGAAATAATAAATCATGTGTTTAAAAGTCTTACTTTTTTCATTAACGATAACCACTTATACCAACACATTAGCTTATTCTAAATGGCAGTATTAGATAAACCATACATACCATTATTTCATAAGGGGTGGTTACACATTTGTAAACTGCTTTTCCAATGTCGCCGAACCAGTGCCGTATAAGAGACATCGCTAAAGTAAGAAAAAAGACAAATCAAATCAAAAGGGGTGGCTACACAGTTGTGAACCGTGCTTCCAATGTCGCCGAACCAGTGCCGCAAAAAGTTCGCTATAGTAAGAAAAGAGACAGATTAATAACATCTCTTTTGTGACAGCGCACTGCTGTCTCGCTCGACGATAATAAGAAGGGAAGTCGCTATACTAAGAAAAGAGACGAACTAATCGCGGTTTACTACTGTGTAGCCAACCCATTAGGTACTTATAAGGATCACATAAGCACTTTTTTTTACCAATAATCGTATTTATTTACAATATTCACTCGTTTCGTAGTCAATGGCTGTAAAGGTTATACGAATACACTCAAAGAAATCTACGGGCGTTCAGTTTCTGTATCATAAAAGAAAACGATTTTTATTCTATTAAACGCAAAATGTATTTTTGGTCATATCTTTTTTTTCGCAGGGCTAATTTTTTTGGCGTCCTAACAAATATGAATGACATGTGTCTAATCTATAATCTGACTCTCATCTCATCTCTGCACAATGACTTTTTTTTTGGAGCCCAATCACTTGCATTATCCTTTGTCCATAAATTTTATTATTTCTTTTAAAATATGAAAACCCGATTCCACCAAATCTGACCGCCTATAGATTTCAGTTCCTTGTGTCCTGTTCAGTTCTTTTAAAATATGGTACCTTCAGCTCCCACTACCAGAACTGGTGGTAAGGTCTCGTCCTACGCATCAAAATGAACCCAAACTCGATATAACTAGCTTTACCCGTCTAGGAGTACCAATGGCACCTCGAGGTATACCTTCAGCTCCCACTACCAGAACTGGTGGTAAGGTCTCGTCCTACGAATCAAAATGAACCCAAACTCGATATATCTAGCTTTACCCGTCTAGGAGTACCAGTAGCACCTCGAGGTATACCTTCAGCTCCCACTACCAGAATTGGTGGTAAGGTCTCGTCCTGCGAATCAAAATGAACCCAAACTCGACATGCCTAGCTCTATCGGTCTACGAGTACCAGTAGCACCTTGAGGTATACCTTCAGCTCCTACTACCAAAACTGGTGGTAAGGTCTCTTCCTTCGAATCAAAATGAGCCCAAACTCGATATACCTAGCTTTACCCGTCTAGGAGTACCAGTAGCACCTCGAGGTATACCTTCAGACCCCACTACCAGAACTGGAGATAAGGTTTAGTCCTAACAAACAGAATGATTCCAAGTTTCCAAATTCAATCCTAATCATAAAAGGTTTTGTAATTTTTTTTTTTTTCAATAAAATTATATTATTACCTTTTCAACTCAGTTCAGAGAGCGTCAAGTATCGAGACTTGTTTGATGTAATAAATTGTGTATGTACAGCGATGTTTCTTAGCACGAAAAATAACTCAAAAGCGATACAGGTCCACTCTCGACAGCGGCTGAGCGCAGACTGAAGATATCTAGTTTTTGTTTGGAATGATATTGACATTATTTGCTAAAGTATAATAACCCTTACCACAGTGTGTTAAGATTTACGCATTTATACAAACATGAAGAAAATTACGTGTTTGGTTTTATTTTTTTTTAAAGGGTTTTTAGTAGTAATTTCAAAGAAAAAAATGCGTATTATCAAAAATGAACATGTCAACCATCGAATAGTATTTTTTTTATTCATAAATACTTGTGTTTTCATACCAAAAGTGGTACCGTAAATTGGCTTAAAATCGTCATTTTCGTGCGACGAGGCATCGCAAAATTAGTTTTTAAGCCACAAAAACAAATTTATTTATATTATTTTTATATAATAAATGGAGATGAAAGTCCTATCTATCTATTAGTACTTGTAATTATACTAAACTTTGCGCCATTTTATCACAATTTGTACCAGAAAATACCCTATTTTGAAGATTTGCGGAAACGCATCCTTAACTACAGTCACTGAAGTTGAACCTTGATGTAACACATTTTATTTGTTAAACATAAATAAATAGATCCTAATAGAGAATAAAGAATCCAAGCTGTTTGAGTCGACCTTAAAAACATACTCTTAGAAATTACATAACTCAAAAACAATTCAAGCAGATTGGATTCATTTCGCGAATCAATTTTGTGTGCTCCTCATACTGTGGTTTGAGTCGAGGTAGTGAGGAAAACTAGTTTCCGTGTATATTTTAAAAATAGGATTTTTACTAGACTATAGATTCGAGCCTCAGAAGTATGATGGTGTACTTATCTCAATTTTGACCAATGTGTGGATTGAGTCCTTTCTGCTTAACGTCCACTTACTTATGAGTATTACCACGTCGCATTAAAAAATTTAAAAAAAAAATAAAAAATTAAAAAAAATTAAAAAAAGAAAATAGAAGTTAATTATTAAAAAATAAATAAATGCATTATGTAATTATATTTTTATTTACCCACTTAATTAGAGCAACGTAATGATCAAGTTGTTTGTCATGTTTGACAAATTTGGTGGTATTATTGGAGTAAAATAATTAGGGTGACAATGTATTGGAGTAAAATATGGTCACCCTAATTGACTTTGTATGAAAAAATAAACAATCGTTTATATTTTTTGTTTGGCAGTATTTAGAGCTTGTTATGGGCGCCTACTGTACCAAGACCGCTGACGTCACCGATGCACTCCGCCACATGCGCCGACGAAGACCTGACCTCATTTTTCGGACAAACATCCGTTTGCCTACTAAGCAATATAATTGTTTTCCATAGTTTTCCTTATTTATTACTAATAATGTTAATTCATTCTATTACCTAAATCGTTTAGCGATAGATCTTTAATTGTAACTAGATTTAGGTCGGCTTGCGTAACATTTGGTCTAAACAGAATTTAGTTAAATGAGTTTATCTTGCTAAATATGTTTAGCCTAAATACAATTAAAAAGGTCTTGCTCACGTCCGTTTGGATGGTAATTTAACTAATCGTAGTTAGGGAGTCGGTAAAGTAGTTTCTTGCGTTCCTTTTTAAGTTTTCGTGCGTTGTACACTTGACTTAGAGCAAAATGGTTGAATTTCTTAAAGAAAAAATGCGTGAAATGGACCGACGAGTTTCAGTTGTCACATCAATTCACACAAATTGTGTTGTGATTTTAATTTTTATTGATAAAAATTGTTTTAGTTGAGTTCATTGATAATTACCATGGCAAACAAAAGTGTTTCTTCTAGGGCCCGGGGGCCTAATTTTACAAAAGAAGAACAGATATTGCTGATTGCAGCGATGGAACCATACACCCATATTATTGAGCAAAAAGACCGACCAAATTAAACAGATTTAAAAGCAAAATGCCTGGGTCAAAATCGCTCATGTTTTTTATCCCAACACAAAAGGTGTTTCAAGAAATGCCGAAAACCTTTTAAGTTGTTATAGAAATATTTAAAGCAAATTGAAAAAAATAGCTTGATAGTAACATGATGAACTTATTTATTACTTATTTTTTATCATTGTCAGAATACAATTCCCACAAATCCATCTTACAAGCTTCCTAACGAACTCTTTACAATCTTTTATAAAATAATAGTAAAATTTCTATAACCACAAAATGATGACGCTCGATTGCCACTAAACGTATTTAGCGACGCTAAATCGCCATCTTTGGGTATTTAACTTTGACAGTTGGTTAAACGTGATTAGTGCCTAAATTTTTGTTGTGCAAGACGCTAATTATAATTAGCAGACTAAATGCGTTTACGTCGCTCTTAAACAGTATTTAACGACGATGCGCAAGCCGCCCTTAAAGTATTATTTTAAATAAATTCATTTTAAGTAATTTCGGTTTTTTTTGGATCCTCCGGCTCTCAATTCTATAATTGGCGCAGTCGGTAGGATATCCGAAGTTAGTAAAATTTCTTTACATCGAGACTATTTTCGACTAACTAGTCTATCTAGACTTTATCGGATATACTACATTAAAATAGAACCAGCGGAGGATCAGGACAGAAAATCCAAACTTTGATAGTCTGATCCCAGAGACCGGAATGCAGATTTATATGTAAGTACAGTTGAATTTTTCTTGCTGTGTTTCCTATAAATTTCCCTATCCTTTTAGACCTTTATTAGGATAGATTTTTACATTATAGATTTTTTCTATAGATTTTTACGAGTAATTTTTAATCCTTAAGATTACTGTGTTTTATTACAAAATCTATATCTATGTAGATTTTACTAGAAGTTTCGTAAAAATAGTTTTTTAAACTTTCATTAGAATTAATTTATTGTTAGGAACTTGTAACTTTCCAGATTTTTCATGACAATTTTTATTTCAAATTCTTTAAGGAACCTTTAACCTTTTAGATTTTTCTCGATAAATTTCATTTCGAAGTTTTATTAGAATTATAAGGAACTTTTATAATTCTAGTTTTTTCATGCAGGTTTTTATTTCAAAGTTTATTAGGATTTATAATTAGGAATTTTTATTAGGACTTTTATTTCTCATTTAATTTTCTGTGTGTTTTAAATACCTACTTTTTGCATACATATTTTTTATATTTGATTTTTGTGTGATTTATCATTTTATTTTTGTGTTTTTTATCTTTTAATTTGTGTGTGTACTTTTTTAATTTCCGTGTGTTAACTTTTTGACTTTTGAGTGCTTACTGTTAGGATTTCAAAATTTTTCATCCAAATAGGAATAATTCCAAGGAAACTGCTTCGCGGCAGTCGCATAGGCATTTAGTTATTGATTCGAGTAGGAATATTAGTAGTCCTTGTAACTCTAAAATGTCGTACGATCCCGACACAGTTTTTAAGGCCTTACGCCCAGTTCCCGAGTTTGACGGGAACCCTAATGTACTTATCAGATTCATACGGCTTTGCGATCAAATCGTATTAAATTACATGATCGACTCGCCTGAAAGTGAGCTAAGTAATTTATGTCTATTAAATGGCATATTAAATAAAATAACAGGGCCTGCAGCCACTAAAATCAATTCGAATGGCATCCCGGATAGTTGGCACGGGATTAGGACGACTTTAATTAATAACTTCGCGGACCAGCGCGATGAAACCACCCTATATAATGACCTTCTCTTAGCGACCCAAGGCAATAGCACCCCACAGGAGTTCTATGATCGTTGCCAGACATTATTTAGTACAATTATGACCTACATAATGTTACATGAAACGGTTTCAACTACCATTGCGTCTAAGCAGGCATTGTATCAAAAATTAACTATGCAAGCCTTTGTACGTGGCCTTACAGAGCCGCTAGGGTCACGCATACGCTGTATGCGACCCGAAACTATTGAAAAAGCACTAGAGTTTGTACAAGAGGAACTCAACGTAATGTATTTACAGAAGCGTAACGAGCCTCCGTATGAAAAAAGAAGTCATTTTAATAATCCAAACAGTCAATTTAATTATCCACCTATGCCCGCAATGAAACCTTTCATTCAACAATCCACACAAAACTGGCAGCGACCATCAGTGCCCCAGCCTGGCGGTTGGAGGCCATCCTTACAGAATAATTTTAATATACAGATGATAATTTAAACAACAGATGTTCCGCGCGCCACCACCTAATTATAATCCGCAAAGTAATGTCTTTAGATTACCACCTAGGAATCAAACTCAGAACCAAGGTCCTCAACCTATGAGCGGAGTTCGTAGCTTTGTTACTAAGCCACCACCCTTACGTGGACATGACTGGAATCGTCAAGGCAACCCGCCGCCTACAAACTATTTTAAATCGCGAGAAATGCATGTTAACGAATGTGTAGACTACGACGCGAACTATTATACTGATTCTAACTATGACTATGACTGTAATAACTATTATCCTGACTATAGTTACCACAACTACGAACCTAACGAATATGAATTACCAGTTAGTAACTATGACCCACAGACGTACGATGACCCACAACCCTCTTGTAGCAATTACGAGCCGGATTTTCAAATAGGTCCCCAATCAAACAAGCCAAAATAGAGTTAAATTTGCAAACCCAACGCCAACTACCCTATATTAAAATACAAAATCCACCTCTTAAACTTTTAATTGATACTGGCGCTAATCAATCCTTTATTAGCCCCAAAGCTGTCGAAATTTTTTTTTACAATTATCCTCTTAACTATGATCCTTTTGAAGTGACTAATGTTCACGCTACAACTCGAAACGAATATTCTATTTCATTACCTTGTTTTGACGAATTTAAAGACTCGGATTCTATCAAACTATTTATATATGACTTTCATAAATACTTTGACGGCTTGATAGGACTCGACTTACTTACTAAATGGGAAGCTAAGATAGATTTGAAGGAGAATAAACTTCTTACTAAGATGGCTAGCAACCCGATTTTAATGTATGATTCTCGAAACGTAAATTTGTATGCGGATATTATCCCATCCAACTCTTCAAAGTTACTGAGGCTACCTATAAATGCACCTGATGGTGAGGTATTTATTCCTCAACAAATGTTAAGTAACTGCGTAATTAACGAGTGCTTAACATCTGTACGCGATAGTCGAGGCATAGTAGAAGTCCATAATCAAACGTGTAATGACGTCATATTCTCTTTAGACCGCGCGGCAGTTGCTGAAACTTATAATATCGAGTGCATAGGCTCTGAACAGCTGCCCGATCGAGTTAGAGACGTTTTATCAAGACTACGTACTGACCACCTTAATGACGAAGAGAAAATTAACTTAATTAACTTATGTAAGCAATATTCTGACGTATTTTACATTGACGGTGAACCATTGACTTTCACGAATCAAATAAAACATCGTATACGGACTACTGACGAAATACCAGTTCATACGAAGAGTTACCGTTACCCTTTCGTACACCGACAAGAAGTTAGGGACCAAATCACTAAGATGCTCGAACAGAATATAATAAGACCCTCTGACTCTGCTTGGAGTTCACCTATTTGGGTTGTCCCAAAGAAAGTGGACGCCTCGGGGAAACAGAAATGGAGACTCGTAGTTGACTTTCGTAAACTCAACGAAAAGACAATTGACGACAAATACCCTATCCCCAATATCGCTGACGTTTTAGATAAGTTAGGGAAGTGTCAGTATTTCACCACCTTAGATTTAGCAAGTGGTTTTTATCAAGTGGAAATGAGCCCCGAAGACATATCTAAGACCGCCTTCAATGTAGAACACGGTCACTTTGAGTTCTTACGTATGCCCATGGGATTGAAAAATTCACCCTCTACTTTCCAACGGGTAATGGATAATGTCTTACGTGGACTCCAAAACGTCATCTGCTTAGTATATCTTGATGACATAGTGGTTTTTAGCACCAGCCTCCAAGAGCACATCATCAACCTGGAAAAAGTTTTCCAAAGACTTCGCGAATCCAACTTTAAAATTCAGATGGATAAGTCGGAATTTTTAAAGCTAGAGACCGCTTATCTTGGCCATATTATAAGTAATTTCGGTTTTTTTTGGATCCTCCGGCTCTCAATTCTATAATTGGCGCAATGTAATGAAGGCATTAAACCAAACCCCGATAAAATACATGCAATAGAAAACTACCCCATACCCAGAACCACAAAACAAATCAAACAATTTCTAGGTTTACTAGGTAATAATGGAAATTTATACCGGATTTCGCTCGCATTACAAAACCCTTGACCAATTGCTTAAAGAAAGGACGACACATTTACTTATCTAAAGACTACACTGACTGTTTTGAGAAATGTAAAACTTTATTGACTAATGACCCCATACTGCAATATCCAGACTTCACTAGGGAATTCGTCTTGACTACAGACGCATCAAACGTAGCCATTGGTGCAATCCTTTCTCAAGGACCTATTGGCTCTGACAAACCCATCTCATACGCATCACGGACCCTGAATGACAGTGAAATTAACTATAGTACAATCGAGAAAGAGTTACTCGCTATTGTGTGGGCTACGAAATACTTCCGCCCCTACCTTTTTGGTCGAAAATTCAAAATACTTACAGATCATAAACCATTACAATGGATTATGAATCTTAAAGAGCCTAACTCTAGACTGACACGATGGCGACTCAAACTAAGCGAGTACGACTTCACTGTAGTATACAAAAAGGGTAAATCTAACACAAATGCTGATGCCTTATCTCGAATCGAAATCCATAACTACGAGATAGCTACAGTTATTGATGAGCTATGTTCAATCTTACCTGAACCCACTGAATCACCACCATCTGAAAGCGAATCAACGGTGACAGTACACACCAGTAAAGAAAACCCTATTTTAGAAATTCCCATCACCGACGAACCCTTAAATAAATTTCACAGGCAAATTCACATAACCATAGTAGGTGACATAAAAAAGAGACCGACTGTAAGCAAACCCTTTGACGTACACACAAAAACTTCTATACAGGTTTCCATGACTAACTTAGAAGATGACTTAGTGACAGCTGTGAAAGAGTTCGTTAATCCAAAGGTCAAGACAGCGTTGCTTATTGACCCCCCCTTAAGTATGTTTGACGTGATTCCCATATTACAAGAAAAATTCCGTAGTTCTTCAATGAACTTAGTTCTTTGTAAAACAGAATTAATTAATATAAAAGATTATTTAAAACAACAAGAAATTATTGAAAATTACCACATTGGAAAAACTAATCATCGGGGAGTTAACGAATGTCACCTTGCCCTATCTCGTAAATATTACTGGCCCAAAATGAAAGAACATATCGCCAAATACATTAATGAATGTACGATATGCGGACAGGCCAAATATGACCGTAATCCAATTAAACAGCAGTTTAACATTGTACCACCCCCAAGTAAACCCTTCGAAATAATCCACGCAGATCTTTTTACAGTCCAGAATGAAAAGTATCTGACTTTTATAGATGTCTTTTCAAAGTACGCTCAAGCTTACCTGTTACGGGACGGGACCGCAATTAGCATAATTCAAAATTTTTTACAGTTCTGTACCCACCATGGTTTTCCGTTGACCGTAGTCACTGACAACGGCACTGAGTTTACTAATCAACTTTTTTCCGAATTTTTGAAATTACATAATGTTATTCACCATAGGACATTAGCTCACTCCCCTAACGATAACGGAAACATAGAGAGATTCCATTCCACGCTACTTGAACACTTGCGTATCCTCCGACTACAAAAGAAAGACGAACCAGTGGTAAATCTCATCCCTTACGCGATAATAGCTTATAACAGTTCCGTGCACAGCTTCACTAAGTGCCGACCCATTGACATAATTACCGGACACTTTGACCCTAGGGACCCCTTAGACGTTGACATGACAGCCCATTTACTACAACAGTACATCCAAACGCATAGGGATCAGATGAAGACTGTTTACCGATTAATTAACGAATCAGCTCTCTCAGACCGCACCAAATTGATAGAAAACAGAAACAGAACACGTGAACCTGAAGTAGAATATCAACCTCAGGAACAAGTCTTTATTAAAAATCCCCTGGCGAGTAGACAAAAATTAGCCCCTAAATTTACTCAAGACAAGGTACTAGCTGATCTACCCATTCATATTTATACTTCGAAAAAACGAGGTCCTATTGCGAAGTCGCGACTAAAAAGAAAAACTAAGACTAGTAAATTGTTACAGGACACTGATGACCCTGACGTTATCCCTCGTACTCTGCGAGGAGATAAAACTTGACAAACTTGACGATGGAATTGGACTACTCCCCTTCAAACTCGGACAAGCACATTTCATAACCCATTATCACTCTTTCCTTCAATATGTTAACCTTGAGGAGTTTTCAAATAGCTTAACTGAATAAAAAAATCAAATTATTGACTTTAGAAATCGATTGCCTAATGACACTCTTATGTTATACGAACATCAGATAGACTATCTTGAAGAGAAAGTAGTTAAAATAGAGTATCAATTAAAAACCTTGCTGCCTAACCGTCATAAAAGAGGTCTTTTGGATGGGTTAGGTTCCATAATAAAAAGCGTTACTGGTAACCTTGACTATACGGATGCTATTCGATATGATAGTGTTTTAGAAAATATTCAAACTAACCAACGCAAAGTAATTAATGAATTTAATAGCCATTTATCCCTCAGCAAAGAATGGATGTCTTCTCAGTATGATTTGCTGACTAATTTAAAAAATAATCAAATTAAAATAAATGCAACCCTTAACTTACTTCTCGACGCCCAATCTCAACAGGGCTATAGTCTACTTAAATTCACTAAATTCAGTCAAATGTTAACAATATTAAGCGAAAATTCAGAGGATATTTTAGAAGAGTTATTTAGATTAGAAAATATTTTATCGTTTATCCATAGTTCTAGTGTACATCATAATATGTTAGGTATAGATATATTAGAAAATATGTTAGGAAAACTTAAGGAATTATATGGGCTAGAACAAATTATAGATTTAGAAAGTAGACAATATTACGATATTATTAGGCCAGGATATTACTATAGTGGAAATAAAATAGTTATTATATTCAAATTCCCCTTGGTAGATATTAATAAGTATGATTTTTATAGACTATCCGTATTTCCTAATAGAAACAATCAGTCCCTTTTACCTCCTAATCCTTTTATCGCAACACACAAGGAAACATTCCTGTACATGGAGGCTGAATGCCCGAAGTTATCAAATAACCGGTATCTCTGTGAGGAGAAATTTCAACATCATGTTCGCAGGAAACCAGACTGTATCTTCTCCTACATCACCAGCAAAACTCTCAATAAGTCCTGTGGCCTCACAACGCTGTACCTGTCAAAAGAAGCAGTCGAAGAGCTGGATAGCAGACACTACGTCGTGACCTTCCCGCAGCCCACAAAAGTCGAACTCAACTGCTACAACGAGGGCTACGATGAACTACGAGGGAGCTACCTAGTAACCATTCCAACACGATGCACTCTTCGCACCAAGGAGATTACCATCAGCAACACCAATGATGAAGTAAAAGGACACCCTATAAAAATCTTGAAGGTCCCATATGATATTGGAACACAAGCTGCGAATCCAGTCCACGCCACCCTTAACGGAATTAACCTCAAAGACCTGCATAAGATCAAAGATAAAATCCTCTTAGAACCGAACATCACCGAGGAAACTACAGACGGAAGCATTTTTCATACAACCATTCCGTTCTACACTACAATTATCATCATCGCTTTAATTGGCATCATCGCTGCTCTTCGCCAATACCTGAGAAAACCAATGGAAGTCAAAGAAGGAAAATCACCCCAATATGCTGTTCCAACCCCTACGACACGGGTTAGTGAAAGAAAAGCGGCAACATTTTCACTAAACGTCTTAAAATAGTTGCCGTTCTTAAGGGGGAGGTGTTATGGGCGCCTACTGTACCAAGACCGCTGACGTCACCGATGCACTCCGCCACATGCGCCGACGAAGACCTGACCTCATTTTTCGGACAAACATCCGTTTGCCTACTAAGCAATATAATTGTTTTCCATAGTTTTCCTTATTTATTACTAATAATGTTAATTCATTCTATTACCTAAATCGTTTAGCGATAGATCTTTAATTGTAACTAGATTTAAAGTATTATTTTAAATAAATTCATTTTAAGTAATTTCGGTTTTTTTTGGATCCTCCGGCTCTCAATTCTATAATTAGCTGTCACATACGACGATTTGTTGTCTTCGTCGCCGACACTTTCCATTTGATAAGAATCCAGCGTTCTAGACCGACTGCAAGTGCTGGAATGGGTGGCTCAACTAGCCAGACATTTGTCATATGTCATCAAAACCTTTTTCGAAATAACTTTTTAAACACATGCGTCAGGTACGTTTTGAACTATATGAGGTCTGTCAGATATTGCGGCACATTCCTTTTAGATATAAGGAAAAAAGTAAGTGGCTCAGCCAGAAACGTTCAGCTGGCTGGCCACTTCTTTTTGTGTTTACTCGAAAACTTGATAAAACCACTTTAGTTGCCGTCACGTATCGCGTCAAATACCTTTATATACCAGCTGTATCCTCAAAACCCTCTGGGGGCTGAGATCTGGAATACTGGAAAATGCAAAATTCTGGCTGGCTGGCCAAAGTTTTTTAGATTTTTTGAGGATACTTTAGCGTCACAAACGATGAAACCTTTATAGATCGTCGGCACAAACGATGACTTAGCCACCTAGATAAGCAGCAACTCTCTGCGAGAAGGTGTCCAGACAGCCGGACGCACGCCCATTAACACTCCTTTCAATATCACCGTCATACTTCCCATCTCTGGTAAACAAGGACCCTAAGTACACAAACTCTCTCACTTGTGCCACTTTTTCGTCTCCTATTATAATATTGCATATTGTCATATTTTCATTTTTCTCTCCATATCCATGATTTTGTCTTACCAACATTCACTCTCAAACCTTTCCTTTTTAATGACTCATACATCAACAGTGACTATTTGTTGCAATTCCGACGCCGACGATGCAAGTAAAACCTGGCGTAAAGCAGAGTTTTGATCACTAACTCATTAATTTTTAATCCACATCCAGATTCTTTCAGATCTGTTAAACAGGTATATGCAATGTACCATGAATAGGTTGAACAGCCATGGAGAAGCTACACAGCCTCGCCTAACACCGCATTCAATGCTATTACAATGTTAAATTTATTTATTTATTTATTTATTTATACTTTATTGCACACATTTACAAAAAGAAACTTATAAAATAGAAAAAACATAAAGATAGGCACAACAGGCGGCCTTATCGCTGTCAAGCGATCTCTTACAGACAACCTTGAAATGGTTTGAGAGAAAAAAAAATTAATTATCATTAAGATTTATAAGAAACTTATGAAGTTTTTTTATTACCTATTGATGGAATAGACTAATGCGGCAGGAGAGCAATGAGAATAACTCAACACCCTCTATTATGTTTATTAATTTGTGTGTATAATCATAAATGTTAGAATTTATAAAAAAAAATAGTCTTACAAATTGCTCTCATAACAGTATCTGTTTCTTCTCCTTGACGGTGAGTAGATTAAGTATTATTTTTTGTCAAGAAGAAGGCCTTAAGGCCACCAAAACTACAACAGAGAATGACAGAGAATGGCCATAGCATCACTTCATAATTTTCATGTGGAACATGACAAAAAATGTGGCCTGTATTGAAAAATATCTTATCAAGTTATTTGACCAATGGTATACCTTTTCGAAAATAATCTCACAAGGTTGTCTGAAAGAATTTGCTCATCAGGATTAGACCGCCTATATTATATGTATTTTATTAAGTTTTTAACACTAGAACTCCTAAGCCGTCAAAATTATGGTAAAAATAAAAAATATTTTTATTTTTTTTATTTTCTCCCGAAATATTTGGAGCAATATGATAAAATTAATTTACTTTTATTATTTCTGCTTAAATTACCTTACAAAGTGATTCAGTAATGTATATGTTATAATATTATAGTTATAACGGGGTATACCTATGACGCACAGTGACCATCAAAATGACGCACTTATAATGTACATACATTGTGTGCAATTATAATGTCCATCAAAATTAGTTTGAAAGTCTTAGTACACTAACTTCAGCTTAGAGTGGATTTTACAATTTATGATTCATTCATCGTTCAGGACAATTACGACCCTGAGGAATTAGAAAGCAGTGCCTATGTGGTGATCAGGTGAGATCAAGTAAAAGCTGGAATAAGTGCTGAGATAAACACAAGAACTATATCCAGATTACAATGAAAGTGAATACTGAGTTTTTCTTCATCTGATATGACATAAATGTCAGGGCAGCATGCTGCTCGAAATGTCACAATGAAAGATTTTTTACACAAGGAGCAAGGGATATTTGTTCTTCATTACACCTGGTAGAAAGTGAACATGAGTTTCAGATCAAAATCCATACGCTGTGGGACAAATTTTTGTGAGCAAGCTTAACTAAACAATAATAAAACATATCAGAATAAAACAGAAATAAAGGCTCTTATCAAAAAGAGTGGAGAATTCTTGTACCCTTGGTTATTTTGATCTGAACATCTATAAACAGACAAATCTGCACATGCTTCATTCATTTGGCATAGCTTTATAGATAACTATTATTGCATCCTACATTTCTAATTGTGACTAGATTTTTGCCATCAATGGCTTTCCATATTTGGGTAAAGATGATAGCCAATCAAATATATCATGTCAGGACATGTATCAATGTAAAAGACATATTTATTCACCAATCAATGTGAAATCAATATCAACCAAATCAAACAAAGATCCCAGCTTCATATAACTAACTTTAATTTATATTCCTATGAATTTTAAACTTAACGCACACCTTTAGCCTTAGTGCTGTTATCAATGCTGTCATTATCTTTACAACTGCAGCTTCAGAGTTAAATTTTCCAGGTTAGATTGCACAATCCTTTTAACTGTACCTGCGGTACAAATCCGCTTGATCTAGGCATACAAAAAATACTAAAAATGAATTCCCAAGCTGTATTGATGGGCTGTAAATCACAAGTATCACAATTGTTTAAGTAAAATTACATCATTGATTAAACAGTCTGAGTTGCAATTGATTTTGCTATAGGCCAATAATTATCAACAAAAATTCTTTAATATGATTATATTTAAAAACAAATTATTTTTATTTACCTGCATTTTATTTATAACCTTCCAACCATCTTCCACTCCTTCAACCTTGATGTATCGCGTTTTCAGAGGCAGCAGAAGCTGGTCTAGAATTTCTAAGCTTCCCCTATTATATCTTATTGATTCTAGACTCATTTTGAAATATTTTATATGAAATCTAATGCTTTATAAAAACAGGCTTACACCCAAATTTTCAAAAATTCACTAAAGAATGGTTACATATTTTTATGGAATAATAAATTGATGTAAATTTTATAGATAAACTTACAGTACATTACATTACTGGAAATCAAATCAAGAAAAACTAAAAGGAATAAGAATACCGACCGGGTAAAAACGGCACAAACAACACAACCACACCAGAAATTTATTTTGATTTTGGATAGTTGGTGGTTGCGTGAGGTATGTCACTTCACATACTTGAAGTCAGTTTGACATTGATGATTATTTTCCCCGGCACTTTTTAGTTTTACACGTAGTGCGTAGTAAAGTGGTGCGAACACATAACTTTATTTTCAACACACTTGCTCGTAAAGTGAGCCTTATTCTATTGAATTTAGAACTATAAACTGGGCTATAAGTCACGCGTGCAGTAATATATTATACCCTAGTGCATAATATAATGAATCCTACAAAGTTGAATTGTACCTTAGTGCAAATTACATGCGAGTAAACAGAGTATATTTTATTGATCACATTAATTATACATTAAATATATGAGCGCGTCCAGGCGGCGCGGCCAGCGGACAGACGGCGCGCGGACAGGCGGCGCGCGTGCAGCAGCAGCGGCCCGCACAGCAGCGCCTCCAAGCAACAATAGCGTGTGTACGTGTAATGGGACAGGGCTACTGACGCGCAGCAGCTAACAGCTGCTTCAAATAAATTTTATGACCACGTATGTCTGTCTTTTACTCACAAGTGTGTTGAAAAACGTCGTATGTAACTCGTGAGCGTTGCTAATTACAGTCTCGGCTCATTATTAAGCGCTCGCCTGCGGCTCGGGCTCAAATCACAGCCTCGACTGTAATTAGCAACTTCGCTCACTTGTTACATAATATACTATTATGGATTCGTGTATGTTCATTGTTCGCCTGTAGAGGAGGTTGGTTGTGTAAGTAATGTGTTCGGGAGGTCTGGCCACCGAAAGGAGAATTTATTGTGACAAATTAAATGGGTGCAATATTTTCAATTAAAATTGTTTTTTATTTTTATTTTAATATTTCAGATAAATAAAAAATACACTTATGTATACATTAGAAGCTTCATAATGACTAGTCTGCGAAAACAATTTGACATCATATAAAAAGGCATTGTCATTCACATTTCAAATACCTATACTTCTCTTTTTACTTTTAAATCTGTCTGACAATGCTATAAAACTCTATGCTAAAATTAAAAATCTTCAACAGGTTGTGAGTTAGTTAAGTTGCAATTTTTTAGCAACGGTTAAAAAAAGGTTTACGAATGTTAAAAATTAACGAGGCCCACATTTATTTAAACTTGTCGTGGGGTTAGCTTTAAATTTAAACGGGTGCCGGCAGTGCATATAACTTGAAATTAGCACACTAGTCGAACATTCATAAAAATACGAATCGTTCTGCGCTGTCTGGTAGGTGTTTCACCGATCAGGTACAAAAGTTAAGTTTATAACTAAGTATTATCCGTCTTATATAGTTTTCCACGTCACGTCGCGTTTGTTAAGCCGGACTATTTATTTATTTATTTTATTTATTTTTTTATTTATTTATTTATAAAAGTTGCACCAACGAAATCAACACTGACACTTACATTTAGTTTTATATATTAAGTACAATAAGACTAAGTGTTGTCTCACTTACAGGCGCAAACAACATGCAAAATAATCACAATAACATTTTTCAAAATTACATTAGATTAGTCTCTTTAAAAACAAAAATCAATATTATGGACTTTCAATTCATAATTTACATTTTACACCAAACTAATAAAAGTTAACTGGAAGCAAATTAAAATCATAGGTATACTGACAAATATATAGAAATTTTAAGAACAGAGCAAACATAAAACTAAAAATGAATCAAAATAAAATTGTAGATGCTGATAAATATTTAAAAATTCTATGTATAGAGTAGAAATTAAAATAAATCAAATTAAAATCATACCAATAAATTAATTGAATTATATTACCCTAATCTATTATAAAATCCATTAGAATTTTAAAACCGTACTATCTATGTCCCAATAAAATTAAAATGATATTGATAAATTAATTAATTTAAATTAAGTACATCACAATTAAGATTTAACATAACAAAGAACATAATTTCCCCAAAAAAATTTTTCAATCATATGCAAAGAGAGAAAAAAAAAAAAAAACAAATCAAACTTACTATTTTTTACTAGGTATGTTATGTTTGAACTTTAGACAAAGAATATTAAGCAGGTGAACAGAGTGCCAGAACAATGCCAGTCCTAAATTTCTGCATCGAATTGGAAAATATATCAATTTCATAGTTTGCCAGATCATGTGTGATAATTAATTTGTTGTGCACATTATTATAATTTTTAAACATTCTATTTAAGGGGGAATTTTGACCAAGATTCGATCGAGCAGACCTTATCACAAAAGGAGTATATTTGTTCCTCCTAGGTAATCGTCTGGGAACTGTAATGGCTACTTGGGACGTTAGGTAAGGGGTGTCTGTCAGTCCATTCACCAGCTTAAATAGAAACATGCTATCCAAGAGTGTCCTTCGCTTTGAAAGTGAATTTATATCAAAGTATTTAAGCCGTTCATCATAACTAGGTAATACTTTTGCTTTGTTCTCCCTGTAGGATAAGTGCCAAAGAAATCGTTTTTGCACACTTTCCAAGCGTTTTTTATAAATATCATAATGCGGGTTCCATACGACACTGCAATATTCGAGGGAACTTCGGACTAGGCTATTATAGAGCGTTATCACTGTACTGGCTTTTTTAAATTCTTTGCAATTACGTAAAACAAATCCTAACAATTTAAAACTCTTTTTTACTATATAATCGATATGTACATTGAAACGTAGTTTGCTGTCAAGAATGACTCCAAGGTCGCGAATGTGATCGACTGTCGACAATGTTTCATGGTCAATGCAATAAGTTCTAAAACTTGTAGTTTTTTTTCTGGAGAAGTGGACCACATGACATTTTTCAGTGTTTAGGAACATACCATTCAAGCGACACCAAGACACGAGATCATCTAGATCCCGTTGCAGTAGTAAACCATCTGCAAGTGAGTCAACCGGGCCAAAAAACTTGAGATCGTCTGCGAACATGTAAAATTTAGAGTTCTTGAAGCACTTTGCTATGTCATTTATAAACAGATTGAAGAATAGCGGGCCTAAATGGGAACCTTGAGGAACTCCCGAAAGAGCAACGAACGACCCAGATGAGTGTCCCCCTATCACAACCCTAGATTTTCTGTTGGACAAGTAAGATCGACACCAGTTTAAGAAGCTGCCGCCAATTCCACACTGGTGCAATTTGTACAAAAGCAGTTCGTGGTTAACTTTGTCAAAGGCCTTGCTAAAGTCAGTGTAAATTGCATCTATAGAGTGTCCATGGTCCAAAGCTTCAGCAAGGTCTCCGACAAAGGATGTCAGATTGGTAGCTGTAGATCTAGCCCTCACAAATCCATGCTGTTCAAGTGCGATAATCTGTTTAAAATGCCAAGACAGTATAGGACACAACAATACTTCAAAAACTTTTGCAAAAACTGATAAGAGCGAAATAGGCCTGTAGTTCTCAACCATGCCATTGTCGCCACTCTTGAACAAAGGTAGGACTAGAGCTTCTTTCCAGACTGTCGGAAAAATACCTGAACTTAAGGACTTATTCATTATAATGCTTAGAGGCAAGGCCAAAGCACTCGCACACTTGACAGCAAACAACGCAGGTATTCCATCAGAGCCAGCTCCCTTCGATGCATCAAGTCTCTTTAACACCCTGTAGACCTGATTTTTGGTGACAAATAAGGATGTTAAGCTTGCAATAGTTGGATCGCAGGATTCAACTGGAATAGGAACATATTCAGTATTGTAAACAGCAGAGAACTGAGTAGCAAAGAGTTCACAAATATCGGGCCCATCAGTAGCAACTCTATCAGCAGAAGACATTCGAGATGGATAAGTAGTGCTGCCTTTCCTTTTGTGTTTAATATGAGTCCATAGTAACTTAGGGTTAGACTTTAAGGATGATTCTAAGCTTTCCAAGTATCTAGAATAACTGACGTCAACCAAGCGGGCACACCGTATTCTCAACATGTCAAAAGTAATTTTGTCGCGAGGATTTCCATAATTCCGATATTTCTTTCTGTATTTTTGTTTCTCTTTTAGCGAACGAATTAATGGAGCTGAGAACCAAATAGGATATTTATTTTTATTACATGGTCTTGTTTTGGGGACATGTCGTTTTATAACTGATCTCAGCAAACTATAAAAAATTGTTACCATTTCGTCGACGGTCACGCATGTATTCAATTCATTATGCCAATTAATACTGTTAAGATCAATTAATATATTTTCATAGTCAGCCTTGTAGAAATTGAATTTGTAACTTTGTTTAGGAGATAAATTCTCCGGACAGTCAATAATGATACAAAATTGTAGCGGTGGATGGTGAGAGTCAATCGAAACTAATGGGTTAGAACAAGTGCCAAATTGTGAGATAGTCGTGGTACTCAGTATAAGATCCAATGTTCTACTGTTAATATTTAAGCTGGAATTGAATTGCGAAAGATTATTCAATGACATAAAGTCGACCAATAAATTATGAAATAAGCCACCGGACTTTTCCGGAATAAGTGTATCATTATGAGTTTTCATCCACGTTAAACTGGATAGATTGAAATCACCGAAAATATTGACTTCGGCATTAGTCATGTTTTCTAACACACGATTCGTATTATCAATAAATTTCTTAAGAATATGCTCTTGTACGGGAGAAGGTATGTAAACACAACAAATGTAAAAAATTTTAGTCATACCTTTGGTGTCCAGCAATTCCAATCCGATCCATAGGTCCTCGCAGTCCGATTCGCAATCAAATAATCGGAACGACCTATAGCGTTTTGAGACAGCTATTAGCACACCACCGCCATCCTTTCTACAGTGGAACCCGCTACTTTCACGATCACGTCTATATAAAAGGTAACGACTGTCGAACAGCTCATTGTCTGAAACACTACTGTTTAGCCAAGTTTCCGTCAAAACGATAACATCAAAATTACTGCAGATAACACTCTTGAATATATGATCAGTTTTGGTTCTTAACCCTCTAACATTTTGGTAATAAAAACTTAAATTAGTAGACATGCCTTTAAGTAACAATAAAAATCTTAGCGCTATTATGACAAGTGTTCTAAAGTGTCTCTATTTTTAACAAAAATATAGTGTGATTCGTCACTTTTACGCATAAATATTTTTCCATCACGTACCCAAACATATTTGAAGCCAAGCTCTTTTGCTTTACTGCGAGTTGCAGAGTGCAGCAGTTTATTCTCCGCAGTGAGATGTTCAACTACATAAATTGGCGTCTTGCTATCGGAACTGAAGCCTAGGTGGCTCGAATTGAGTTTGTCATCGCGGTTATTTTTGTTAAACTTACTAGTAGCTGATAGGAACTCGTCTCGTACTCGTGGGCTGCTAAACTTCACTAAAATAGAGCGCGGACGACGGCTGGCATTGTTTATCTTTGCTAATCTAGAGCAGTAGTGAATATTACCTTCAACCACCGGGTATTTTACCGCTTTTCCAAGTTGCTGAACTATGTTCATTATATTTTCTTGCTTAAATTCTGGAACACACTGAATCTCAACATTTGAAGATCTTGAGAGCTGATCTAATTGAGCTACGCGTGTTAAAAGTGACTGGTTTTCCATGCGCAGCAGATCACTTTCCTTACGAATCTCACGCAGTATAGTTGACTGTGCAGCGTGATCCGATTTAATTTTTTCCAATTCCGCATTGAAAAATGTCAGTGATGTTTCGAGGGAAGATACAGCCTTGCGTACTTCTAGGAGCTCAGGGTTCACATGGTTCATGAAACTTTTGTTTATTTCTTCACGGATGATATCTCGAATACTTGCTGCTGTTAAGCAAGGGCAAGTCGGGGTAGACGTATTGCGAGACTTCGAGCGCTGAGTGACGTAATCACGCTGCGGTGAGAGTGTAGCTCGAACTGGAGTGTTTGAGTTATCGCCAACTTTAGGCTCCTTGCTGCGACAAAGAACACATATCCAAATGTTTTTGTGTTCATTTGACATAGAGTCATAATCTTTTTGACTTAAGTTTAGGCAAGTTATGTGGTATTTAGCCTGACAACGGGAACATTGTAGAAATGCAGCTTTATTTAAATTAAGAAGACATCCAGCACATTCATTAGGGCCAGCCATTATTTAGTGTAAGTAAGTTTAATAATATTATGACACTGGTTGTTATGCTAAAAACTCCAAAGTGAAATGAGAAGAGTATCCTTGTGAAGTTCACTTAAATTCTATTTCATTCACTTAAACTCAGGATTCAGTTTGTATTGAAGTTCTAGTTCACTTGGATTTATTTTAGAGTTGTTGTTTATGACAGCGCCACCTATGAATTTCCAGTTGTATTAAGTAGGACACAGGTAGGCAGTATCGGCGATCGACCAACAGTTCAATAAGTTCAGCTCAAACTGTAGATGGCGCTGTTGTAATTATGGGTTCTATTATTAATTCACTTTTGCGATTAAATATGTTTTTTAGTAACACAACAACGAAAACATCCAAACACTTGTGACCTCTGAATTATATAGTTTGCGTTTATTGTATAATAGCGAGTTATTAACTGATTTAAAATATACAGTCAAAACAAACAAAGGGACGAACAACACTTCCTTGTAATTGTCTTTTCTTATTAGTATCACCAGGTTTCACTTTTGATAACAATTACACTGAACCATTAGCACTTAAACTTGTGTATACGACTACAATTATCACGGTTTTTACTATTTGTAATGTAAAAGAAATATTAAGATACGGAGCTCAATGTTATTGCGGCGGGTAGTTGCGGGTAGTGCTATTTAAAAATGAAATTATTACTCATGGCTATCGGCAGGGGATATGCAATGTTGCCACTCAGTCACATAGCGTTGCACCCAAGTTGCACCACGCCGACCACCGCGCCGCGCCATGCTGGCCTATCTCAGTCGGCAAGGTTTGCTGCACAGTTTGGTCACAACTCATCATAACTATTTTTTTAACGTATAACGTCAACATTATTAGAATGAATACTAAATTACCGGTATCTGTATTAACGGTAAAATTTTAACATTATGAAAGTAACGTTGATTAACAATATTTATTGCGGGAATTCGGTACAGTTAACAAGCCCTGATACATATAGTCCAATGCCTAAAGAAAATGCCCGACAAGGATTTTTTGGCGGGTGGCAATTTGAACTTACCGCCGTCTTGCGAATTATTGAAAATGAATGAAATGAAATGAATGATTGAAAATGAAATCCCCAGACAAACACTCTAACTTCATGGTTCCAATTCCAAAGTAAGCACAGCTTGTGTTATGGGATACCATGTCGGGAACTAGGGGGAACCTAGAATATAAATACATAAATACCTAGATAAACACCCAGACACGGAACATTTTTTTTTTGTTCCGTGCGGCATTCGAACCCGCAACCACCGGTGTCTGTGGCAGACAGGTTTACTCCATCGCCAAAATGGTCGTCATTCCTTTCCTTTGAGATTTCAAAAGTGAGGATTACAGCTTGAAGGAACGGTATAAGTCATGAAGTGACATTTCGCACGAAGGTGGTTAGTTCGAATTTTCGCCACGCGACAAAAGATCCTTCTCGGGCATCTTCTTTTGGCATTGGACTACCTTTGGCATACCCAGTACTGTATGTATATACTGGGTATGTACACCTTTAATTGACAAGGTATGTCCTTTAGTTTCTTTAGACATATTGGTCTGATTCAGCGAGATGATATCCATGGAGATGTTCTATTTTTCTATACATACTTTATAGTTATATAGATATTAAGTAGGTATAACTAAAACTCTTTTATCTCACTCTCCCAATACAAAACCATTGAAGAAAAAAAGAGATAGTACTATTTTCATTCTCCTACCGAATGAAAAAATTCAAGGCATGACGTCATACGAATGTCATTAGAGTGCCTTGCCGCCATCTTGTATTTCAGAATTCAGAGTACTTAAGATGTCAAATTGTGTTTTGGCTGAAAGGTTTTTTCAATTTACTAATTAAGTGGCTGCAAATTTGTGTTTTATATGTTAATATCTGCAAAAAGTGCAAGCAGTTTTCAATATGAAATGTTCAATTTTGTGGTGTGGTGCGAAGAAAGATGATAAATACCCTAATTTAACTTTACAAAGGTTAGTAAGATTTTCATTGATTAAAACAAGTAAATTGTTGTTATAAAGTGCTCCACATAACTTTTTTTGCGATTTGGACATGCAATCTTAACTATGCACTACATTTTTTTATATTAAACATGTTTTACTTTGCCGAAAACTATTGTTGAAACTGTCTTGTTTGTTTACATTAGAATTTAATAGTGATGTATTTTTCTTAAAACTCTATATCGATATTTATAATTTTAGGTTTCCAAGAAATGTTAACTTAAAGGGACGGTGGTTAGAAGCCATTGGAAGCGAGAACTTAAACCCAAAAGTTAAAGTTTGGTATATTTGCACTTTACATTTTGAGGAAAATAGCTTTTATAAGACCCTTGATGTAATTAGATTGCGAGATGACACAGTACCTTCAATTTTCCAAAAGGTAAGAAATCTTATTTTGTATTATTCAATAAAAATAGACTTTGTACCTTTTTTTTAGAAATGAAAAAATATTTGTAAAAATTACTATGTTGTTTTACTGCTACCTGCATAATACGAGTGTAAAATCTTTCTAACTTTCATAATATAAAAGGAAGGTAAAATTACATAGTGGCCATGTGGATAGTTATATTTTATAATTACTATTATTTTGATCAGATTTCACTTTTTATAATTGCAATGTCCACTTTCATTTATTTATTTATTTTCATTTTTATTGTTACTATTTTGTGTTCCTTCATAATTCATGAACCTCTCCCTCTCCCTCCCCAGTATCGAAAGAATCGAAGGAATATTCTTTCAATACTTCTTTCGATTTTCCAAAAAGGTAAACAACACCTGTCATTAATTCGATACTTGCTCTCAATTTCGAATAAAACGCTTCAAATATGCTTCGAAAACACTCGTAGACTAATAATCAAAGTCAAAGAAAAAGAAAAACCTGGTATATATAAGTAGTAAATGAAAAAAAAGGCAGAAAGTTTCACTAAATGGCAGATGACGGCTAAGGGGCGCCTCTTTTAATAGTTGCATAAGACGCCCTAGGACCGTTATAAAAAATGGTATGACCGCACCAGGCAGAAGTTTGTAAAAATAACCGTCGCAATTAATCGGATGTGTGTTCCTTCCCTGTCAAATACTGTCAATAGGAGAACGTAAGTTTTGAACCCCTAAATTTTGGTAAGACAATTTATTTCTGGTGGCGTGATAAAGTTATAAACAAAGCTATTTAGAAAAAGCGTATATTTTTCCTGACAAATAATAAGTTAATAAATCCCCAGATGAATCATTTCAAGCATTTTCATGGTAAGCATGTGGGATAACTTTAGTAATTTATATATTTTTTTCCAATACCAGGATAAAGCACAGACCTAAAAAATTTTTTTTAAAATATCTTTGTTCATCAAGTTTTCAGTTATTTACTAATAAATGATGCTACACCCGAATAGTTTCCTTTCTCTATCAATAGGATAAAGCTTCATTTCGCATTTTTGAATACACATTTGCTCAAGAAAACAAAATAATCGTCCGATGAATCGGACATTTTCGCTGATAAGCGCTTATAAGTTTCCAGCTTTAATTCTGTATACGGCCTTAGAAGTATCGATATCGATACAACTTTAGTATGCTCACTATTGGCGGCCATTTTATGCTACGATTTAACTTTAGGTATGCACCCATTTTTTGCTGTTATTTCAGATCCATAGTGTTAGAGATCTATGGTCTGATTAAATACGTACAGTACGTTTACAGTCTAATAAATCCTTGTGTCAATTTCAAAAGCTTGGCCATAGACACAATGGTTTAGTTGATTGTTCATCACGTTCACTCCAATATTTTTCTATGTTTCAGTCACTCATTCATTCTCATTTCCGTTTAGCTAGCTCCAAGAAAGGACGCATCGTCATTGTGGTTGCTCGATTCGACTTTATTTTACTAAAGACGTGAATATCCAAAAATGTCCTTGCCGCGAGTTTTCTTTGACGTTACTGCCGATGGCCAAAAGCTTGGAAGAATCGTTGTTGAGGTAATTTTTTATCGTAACTATGAGTTTAGATTTGTAACCGGCGTGATAGTGCCGGCACACCCGGCCACGGCCACGCTTTTCTTGAAGTCTTGATTTATGATTTAGTCTTGTGGCTAGTAAAGATTTATCTTTTAAGTGTTATTGACTTAAATGAACAGCAATTAAAGTATTCTTAGCACTGAGCTTCAGATTGCTTAGATCTAGATCTAATGAAAATCACTAACCACCACCTAGTTAGCCTATCATGATTAATTCTCGGATGTCTAAGAGATAACTTATGCGAAGGTCATATGACTAGTGTAATGAATTTTCTGTGGATTTTACTTTTCCATTTGTCGGTATTAAGATTGAAAAGGCATTAATATTCTCTCTTAGGGTACTGTCGTAAGTTTGTGTTGAGGTTATTATAGGGTCATAGAAAATAATCGGTAACTTGATACCAAGGTCATGTTAATGACCGAACGACACGCCCCGTATCCACTGTTCATTTAAATTGTAAATTTACGTTAAAACATATTTGTTTTCAGCTAAGAACTGACGTCACTCCTAACACATGTGAAAACTTCCGCGCGCTGTGCACTGGAGAGAAGGGCTTTGGATACAAGAACTCCACTTTCCACCGCGTCATCCCCAACTTTATGTTGCAAGGAGGTGACTTCACAAACCACAATGGCACTGGTGGAAAGTCCATCTATGGCGAAAAGTTCCAAGACGAAAACTTCATCCTGAAGCATACAGGCCCTGGAGTTCTGTCCATGGCTAATGCTGGCCCAGACACTAATGGATCCCAATTCTTCATCACAACAGTCAAGACCTCCTGGTTGGACGGCAGACATGTTGTGTTTGGCAATGTTGTTGAGGGTATGGATGTTGTAAAACAAGTTGAAACCTTCGGATCCCAATCTGGCAAGACCTCTAAGAAAATTGTTGTGGCTGACTGCGGCCAGCTGTCCTAAACTTAACACCACAATTATAAAGATGTAATACATTATTTTTAAGTTACACAATGTCCTCCCAGCTAATACCTTCCCAGCCATAATGGAAAAAATATACTACTAAATAAGTATGGGTCATTCCAATTATTAAGTTTTAAACTTAAAGATTTTAGGTCACTTTCATAGGAATTGCATTTATTTCTGTGCATTGTATTAAATATTCATAATAAACTAACTTATATACTACTTATGCAGTTTTACTTTATATGAAAAATGACACAAAATAAGTCTTAAAAAGGTTATTACCTGTTTTGCTGATTTACGCTGAAAAGCTTGTACTGAAAAAGCAAATATTTGGATTTTTCTTGCCAAAACCTAGCAGATTCAGAGATCACTTAGTTCAAACTAACAGGGCCCTTATTCTGTAATTACTGTAAATAATATAAAACCTATAATTAACTAGGAACCATAATAAATTTTGTCAGTATTTGGCAAATACCTTCAATGTCACTGGGAGAGAAACATCGGTGAATAACATGCATGTCACTATACATTTGATCAGGCATCATTGTATTT
The DNA here is from genome assembly GCA_944452665.1 of Stenoptilia bipunctidactyla. Classification (NCBI taxonomy): domain Eukaryota; kingdom Metazoa; phylum Arthropoda; class Insecta; order Lepidoptera; family Pterophoridae; genus Stenoptilia; species Stenoptilia bipunctidactyla. Next base: position 19,315,677 of record OX101728.1, read on the forward strand.
TGTAGAGAAAGGGCATAGGCATGCGGTGAAACAACCAAGAGCTTCTGTGGTTGACAACAAATATCGCTAATAATGATATCAGCAACCTTCATGCAGTACCTATAATAGAAGCGATTGAAGTAGAGAGGGTATGCTATTTAAACAACTAATAGAATTCAGTTATTTACACAAACAACGAAATTTTTAACCTGAAAACCATCTCTTGTCTCCGCTTTGGATTTCTCTACACTTCTCTGCTTTGTGGAAGTCCTGGCCTTATGCTCTTTTCTTCAAAAAATGATTTATTTTAAAGGGGCAAACGGGCTTGTTCTAGGTACATATTACTCCTCATATCATACACTCAGCATATTATACAGTAATCAATCCCGTCCATGGGACCCTGTCACTCCATGGGAACTTAAGGTGCATTGCTGACTGAAATTACATATTATTTCAATAAAACTTAAAAGCCTATCTATAGGACAGGTATTGCCCTATTATTTTTGCCGATGTAGATTAAACGGTGTGTGTAACCCGCGCAGGAGAACAACAGGAGATTACTACCTACCACCAGTTCCATAAAACTAGAAGAAACTATTTTAAAAATTACTATAACGGTAACACTGGTAAGGACAGGAGCTTTCCCTTGATTCATATATCAAAAGAAGTAGCGCTACTGTAAACGTTTTAAATAAAAAAATGATAAAATTTCCTATTCGAGCTCTAACAACCTTGACAGTACGCAACTTGTTTTTTTAAGATACGAAACAACAAATTTTAACATAGTTACGTTAAGAATCTGAGATGATTGTTAAGTTGTATGATTACACTGGCCAAACAATTTTACATACTTGCCTTATGATTTTTTCCCGACTTCTTGTTTTACGAGCTGTAGTTAGTACCTATCTGTGTCCGTCCGTATGCAGTTTGGTTCTAAGTTATTGCAATCTTTGCAGTTAAGTCTTTTTATATTTATCGATGTAGTTGACAATAAATGCGATTACTCGTTGGTAAGGTGATGTTTATAATTGAGCCTCGAGACTGGAGCAAATCAAATCGAAATCTTTTCAGTAGTTCTCTTTATACGATGTAGAGTTTTCCATAATTTCCAAATCGCGTATACTGAAGAATCGTTCGCTTTCACTGCTGAGGGCACTGGCATGGCCAGCTTTGAGAGCAATCTTTAAGTTCCGCAGATGGTATGACTGAAATTCATTAACTGAGTAGGGGAAACTGAGGACACTTGATACTCCTGGGAGACTTGGTACATCGAAATATTTAAAGTACCGGATGTTATTGAACTATTTTGACTGGCAGCACTGACGCTAGTAGTCGAGCCCAAATCAAGGGGAAAAAAATACAGCTATCAAACCGCCATTTTTGACGTGACGAGCATTGTTTTGTTTTTGGCCGGTACAAGATCTTTTTTTGAATTGGAAATTGACTTGTTTTTAGTAAATTAAAGTGAAATTTATTTGTTTTTCTTAGTTAATAAGTTTAATTACTTAGTTGGCTGTATTGTTTGTTGATTATCGGCTCAAGATTGTAATGAGGTAAGATACTTTCACATACTTTTTTGATTTGTGTGGTAGTGAGGACACTTGGTACACAACAACTTGGTTACATTTGATCCCCGGATCAAGTCTCCCATATAATATAATTTGTTCAAGTTCTAAATAATATTTCTTTTTGCAGAATTTTTCAAAAATGCCTCGGGTTCACAAAACTACATGAAAACTACATGAGTATCAATATATTGCGGCGAAGCCAAAATTCAATTAGATTGGTAGTTGATATAAATGTATAACTTTTTAAAACTTTGTATTTGTTACAAGTTAATTTTATTTTACAATTTGTGTTCCTTATATTTTTGTTCCTTAAAAGTTCTTTACTGTTAAATATCAAAACTTTAAGACTTCGTATAATTTTGAGACTGATTAAATAAGTTAAGCTTATTACAAATATCTCATTTTTAATAAATGATTACTTAAGTGGATACTGTTTGAGTCTAATTTTCTTCGGAAGTTTTACCAAAACCTAAACTACCTGCATAGTTTTTCGCAGAAATATTGATTTTCCAGTTTAGATCATGTTGTCTGTCTGTAGGTATTTATGAACATGTAATTTTATTCTGGCGAATCAACTGTCCCATGGCATATGGGATACTTGATCCGCCCTGATCAAGTCTCCTTACAGGCCGAATCAAGTCTCCCATATAGTGGGGACACATGGTACTAACCCCTTTTTTTGAATAAAATTAAATATTGACTTATTTTATAACCTATATGTTTTGACTCCCACGTATATTATACCTAGATAAATTCTTCATACTTTAGTTAAAAAACATCTGAAATTCTCCAAAAATTTAAGATTTTAGGAGGCAAAATGAAAAGGGGGGATCAACTGTCCTCAGTTTCCCCTAATATTGTCTTAAGTTTTCAGGATTCATAATTTAAATAAAACTACTTTTTAACCGGATTAATCGCGTTTAATTTATATTTTACATTTCGGTGTCTTTGCAGACCCCGTGGTCACGACCTCAAAAAAAAAACAATATTAATAAATAAAATGATAATCGGTTATGAACGTGATCCTTACTTGCAAACATGTAAATATTGCAAGTTTTATTCTTCAGGCGTGAACTCTAAAAATAATAAGTAGCTTAATTAGTTATTTATAAACCCCGATGCAAAAAGAGGGGTGTTAAGTTTGAAGTGTCTGTGTGTGCGTGTGTTACTCTGTCTGTGGCATCATAAATCCCAAACGGGTGCACCGATTTGGATAATTATTTTTTTGTTCGAAAGGTGACTTAGTCGAGAGAGTTCTTAGCTAGTATACTGTTTCATGTAAATCTGTGCAACCACTTAAAGGTCATCAGCTCTTTTCCGACATGATATAGAGGTAATCATTAATTTAATGGACTCTTAGTACCTACACTTCTACTGCACTGTTTGAGTTGAAACTGGATACATATAGCAAATCATAAAACATGATAATAATTTGGTGACCTTGACTTGATGCTACAGCCAGGATATTCTCCAGAGTACCTAACTCCTCCACAACTAACAGCAGATATATCGTGTTTAGGCTCATTGAAAAGAGCTTTCTTTCTTTCTTTCTACAAACTATAAGGAAAACAATCATGTGTTATAATAAATAATCATTCCCAAAGATGTAGTTGGGAACAATAAGGTTTCTTTCTATTATTTCTGCTCTGCTAATGTGATCATTGTGAACACACTGTCTCGCTAATTTGATCTTTATATCTATTGATCGTCTCGATTTATTATAAAGTGTTGCCGGTACTATTCTAGGTTCGCCCGTTCTTATTTTTGATAAATAAATGCCCAGGTCTTCCCGTGCTGAATTTAATCTGCGAGACAAAGTCGGCACTTGTTCAAAACAACTATGGAACTGTTCGTGATTCAAGCCAGTCCAAAAATTTAAGGCTTCTGCTGGGATTTCTTCTATATTATTGAAATTCATTGGCCTCTGTTTTCTAGTACCAATGTACATATGCATATTTACTATATCTCTGAAACTGTCACTATTAAACCTGTGCTTGAACGAAGATTGATAACCTCCTTTTTTTGAAGTCGGTTAAAAGTAAAAAATCATAATTGCACTATCGTTTGATTTAACTTTGTCTCTCAAAACTTCTAAACTGGGGCCCCATGCATAATTGATATGATGAATAATCATCATACATTACGTGTTTGTAGGTACCTACAGTTTTCAGCAATAAATCTTAAACTATCACGTCCTGGAATTTTGAAAGTGACCCACCAGTCACCCTGTGTATATTTTTTTAATATTTTTGAAATGAACAAAGACTACAGTTCTAGTTTTTGGTAAACGTAATAAACATATCTCTACCTAACCTTCATATAATTTTACGTCACACCTGCTACGAAGCGAGGTATAACATTTTAAAATCTCACTCACTTTGGTATAGGTACTTACAACAATTAAAAATTTGATTTTTTTACTGACCAAAGTGAGAGGAATCTTCATTATTATTTCATTTATAATTGTAATGTTTTCGTCAAACACCCAAGACTGGAGAGAACATAATTATCATATTATCTTTTAATTTAGATATTATCTTTGTTTATCACACACATCCGCTTCTGCTATGATTGAAACCACAACCTCTTCCTATACGAAAAAGATATGTACCTATAGGTATATACTCGTATACATAATAATATACCTACCTACATGTCATAATACTTATACAAATATCTATGTGTCTGATTTATTGAAGACAATAGATTTGTAAATAATACCTTTTGTTATCGCGACCATAACAGATAAATATAACTGATATAACATGTAAGTAGATGATAAAAGCGGTAGTTAATAAGTCGCGTGACTGTAAGCATGGGTCGTCACGTCGCGTCGTCGCCGCCGCCGTCGAATCATCGTAGGTACACATTGGTCAACCACCCTGGGGTTTAATTTCGTATAAAATAAAACTTCCATGCTGGTCTGGGAGCGAAGGAAAATCATAGAATGGGCCATCTGCTTCTCTTGCCGGGCATACTGTAAAAGTCAGTTAAGGGACAGAGGTTTTATTGGCGTTTTTGTGGGCGATATACTAAACCCCCGTCACTGCAATAGTCTCTCTCCATCATTATAATGCCTCTAAATTTGTCAAACGTCACATCAGATTTTTTTATAAGCTCTGGTGTTCTACCTACCCCATAAGAGAACTACAGGCGTGAAGTTATGTATGTATGTACCTATGTATTAAATAAAAACATATTTTTAGTAGTGCTTAATTAACCCGGGGTTCGACGAAAACAAATACGAACACAATCGGTCGCGACCGGGTAAAAATTACCACATTCTTAAAATATGCCTCTTTCATTTATTATTTGTTAATGTTGAGAGTTATTATTTTATTTTGTTAGTTTGCATGATTATCTAATAATACAAAGAACTATTATTTAAAAAAACTATATTTATTTCTACAAAAGGCACAAGTATTAAAAGAAACCAAAATTCATAACTTATTCGTTACTTATCCTAAAAACTTAACAAATTGTTATATTTTCTTCTTTGTTCTTTGTTTTCTTTTTTTAAAACACGATGTAATGCTCTTATCAGTTGAAAAAAATAAATTGTACCTTTACACTAGATTTTTTTTTATAAATCATAATCAAAAATCAAATAAAAATCACAACTCTAAAAAGTAGCAGTCTTCATGTTTCAAGTACCTGTATTTATTTAATTTCTTTTACTTTTTGGTAACAACTGCCACAAATGGGTGTCGTAAGCTCTCTATATAATCTTTAGTGACATAGTTCAGAATAGGTCTTTGTTTTCCGGTGTTAATCCAGTCACATTCTTCACAGCGCGACGTAGTTTTTATTCCAGTCCTAGGTAAGCTTGGCATTTTCTCTTCATATTGTTGATCCAAGCCGTGAATAAAGTTGCTTTTCATTCAGATGGCCTGTGGCCAATTAGTTATACTTATTTTGTCTGCGGTGTATAAGAGGCATCACTAAACCTTTAGCCAATTCTTTCAACGCTTCTCTTAGGCCAATCCTAGATCCAATTACGTAAGCATTGATAACTCCAACGCTCAAAAGCCTATAAAATATTACCGACTAAAGGCCATAGTTTAGTTGCACATTAATGTATATTTCAGTGGCACATCGTTTAAATTGTCTTCTCCCAATAACACTTGTTATACTGGCTCTTCGTCTTCTTCGTACAGCAACGGAATGTCACCAAAATCCGCTTCTTGCTTAGTATCACTGTTGTGATTACTGTGATCCTCCGTTTCTGATATATATTCATCCTCCTCCTCTTGTTGTAAAATTTCTTATAAGGTATTTTCACTCAGTGTGAAGTACATGGTAATGATGTGGCAAAACAAAAATAAACACCTAAATGTAACAAAAAAAAATAGTTACAACAATGGTCGCTACCGGGTGTTTTTTACCCATATACATGTCCGCAGCGATAGAGCTCGTGGCACCAACGGACAGCCTCGTTGGGAGCGCGTCTCTAGTTGCTATGTAAAAAGGTACCTTAAGCGACAAGCCGCTAGATAAAATATTATAAGTATTTAAACTACCTCTGTGGTATTTTTTATCCGGTAGCGACGAATCCCGAGTTAAAGCACCTTACAGAAATTACAAGAAATTTTATGAACCATATTTTGTATGCAAGAATTTATTTAAATAAGTTGTATAGGTAAGATCTTAGCAACGCAGTCCGAGGTATCTGTGGTTAATTAATTGGGTGATTATGCATTATCTAAGTATGTACTTTTGAAACTGGATTCGATTGTTAAGTATTTATATGATTTAGAGGACATTCGATTGCATTGATATAAATTTTGAAGTGTAGGTAATTTACGCCGGTTCCACACGTTGGTCCCAACATTGGCCCCAACGCCACTCGTCCAACGTGTGTATCTAGAAAATAGCATGGGCCCCAACGTTGGAGCGACCGTTGGTAGTTGGCTGGCGAGTGTCGGTTTTATCAAAGGAATCTATGCCAACGTTCGCGGCCCCTCCACATGTTGGAGATTCGCTCAGTCAGCACTGTTGATGTCCTGATGCAACACGCATGGTCCAATCAACTGCAGAAGGTATTCGAAGTATATAGAAGACAGACGAGAAAAGTTATCAAACTGTCCTGCCTGAGGGCTCTTAATTCAAATTATTTAGCAATTGACCTGAAAAAGAAAATGTAGAGATTATTTTTTACACATAATTAGATAATAGATAATTACGTACTAAAATGCCTTGTAAAGAACTGCTAGAATGGACTGTATAGTCTATACTTACTGGTACCGTGTTTTATGATGCATCGTCATCCACCATCTTCTTTGACGTGGCTTTTTTTTTCGTCAATATATATAAAACTGTTCCGTTACTGACTGAGTGACTGACAGACAAAGTACAGCCGTAACTACTGGGCGTAGAGAGCTGAAATTTGGAACATACATTCTTTAGGGAATGTAGGGGTGTTTTAAGAAAGTAATTCCCGAAATTCCCACGAGAACGGGAAATATAGGACTTTTTAGTTTGTATGAAAAATCTTATTCCTTGAGTGCACCGATGTGAAACTTGGTGTAAAAGTTTTTCAATGTGTGTCTGGTTGTGTTATGAAAGGAATTCCCGAAATTCCCACAGGAACGGGAAATATATGATGTTTTAGATGGTATGAAAAAATCCCATCCCTTGAGTGCACGGATGTGATACTTGATATAAAGGTTCCTCAATAAGTGTCTGTTTGTATTATGGAAGGAATTCCCAAAATTCCCACGGGAAGGGGTGGAACTTTTTAGTTTGTATGAAAAATCTTATTCCTTGAGTATACGGATGTGATACGTGGCATGAAGGTTCTTCAAAAAGTGACTGGTTGTGCTACGAAAATTTCCCAAAATTCCCACGGGCACGGGAAATATATGATTTTTAGTTTGAATGAAAAAAAACTTATTCCTTGAGTGCATGGGTGTGATACTTGGTATAAAGGTTCTTTCAGTGGGTGTCTGGTTGTATAGTTTGTGAAATTTCCACGAGAAGGGTAGTTAAGCGAATACAAGTGTGTGCGGGATAAAGCTAGTTAACAAATATAAATTATACGCACTCAGTACTGTAAAAGCACTTAGAGCAATTTCGATTTTAGTTTTGGACATCTTCACATTGGCTCTGACGGGAAGGAGCTAGTAATAGCCAACGTATGTACGTTTCACCAAATTAACGGACCAATGTTGGTACCAGCGTTGGGGCCAACGTGTGGAGCCGGAGCAATGACAACTTACTTACGAAAATAATATTGTCAAAAATCAAAATAATAAAAACTTCCGGACACCGAAAAATGTTTTTTTAATAAATCATAGAGAAAGCAAAAGTTTTAAAACCTCTTTTTGTTCCAATTAATGGATTTAACAAGAACCATAAGTTTTTCATTTCAGTCAAAGGGGCAGGCGGTGACCGGTGATTAAATATGAAAGAACCATAAGTAGATGTAGCGCCATTTAGCATCTATGCCGCACAAACCACCGCGCCGTTAATGTTTTTTACTCACACTAGCAAATAAGTTTTGTATCTCTTTACTAATACCATAATATTCTGTAATTGTATATGTAATAATTTTATTAATGTTATATAAATTTCCATATTTTAAATTTTAATGAATTAATTACACTTTATTTTAAATACTTATTTTAATCGTCTTCTAATAGGTACTTACCTTAATTCTTATTTTCAATATTTTTTTTGTTTGAATTTAATTTCTGATTTAATGTACTTTAGTTCTTGTTATTTAATTTATTCAATCCGTTTCATGATTTTGTTAATTTTTAAATTATTTATATGGGTCTATGCAACCTGAAATAAATGAATTATTATATTATTATTATTAGTAGCCCTGATCTAGATAAATAAAATTTTAAAAAATATGCGCTTCTTGCAAGTTACTGTGATCCTCCGTTTCTTCCGTTCTCCGTTCACTTTTTCTTCTCTTACCTATTTTGCAATAACTTGTGTTTACCGAAATGTAGGTAGATGCTACCGATCGATTGATCGATGCGAGTAGTTATTTAGCCGCATAGCTCCGCGTCAGTTACAAAATCCCTACCGCTCTGGGATAAACATCTCCTAAAAGGCGACTAATCTAAACGATTCCCTTACGGGGGTTGCTTTTGGGTTCGCTTGGTTGGTAACTACCCTTCACATAAAGTTAACCGCCATAAATCCTCCTATGAAATGCAAAAAGCCATTTTCAAAGCGCCTGATTATACATACATACATAAATTCACGCCTGTATCTCCTATGAGGTAGGCAGAACATCAGAGGCTGTAAAACTATTTGATGTCACGTTTGACAAATTTGGAGGTATTATAATGATGGACAGGGGCCATTGCAGTGACAGGGGGTCAGCCTATCGCCTGCGAAAACGCCAGTAAAACGTCTAATTATCGTGTTGTTTTCTTGATTCTTTCGGATTTGTGTCGTATCAAGTTGCATGATTATTAGAGCAGCCTATACGTGTTGAACTTTGTCACCTTCGAACGACAATGTGTCGTCGGAAGCGAATCTAGATCCGCGGTCAGGGCCAATCGAGTTCGATCGTCTGTAAACAGCCTTAACATCAAAAATGTAAATTGCTCCTATCGGTTTCAGAATAGTGCTTGATATTTAGGTGATGAATACAATATGTTAAAGCGGATAAAGATATGGATTTTTAATATTAATAAATTCAATATGTAGGTAATATCATTATTTCTTGTGTTTTTATATCCGGTTTCGTATCAATACTATAGATTGTTAAAGAAGCTGAAATCTCCTTGTGATCCTTGTTCTTTATTTATCTTTGATCTATCTAGTACTTATTTCCATAAGTAATCACTAGCTAGTAACGCTTCTCAGATTCCCTTACACAAATAAGACTAGGTACTTATTTGCGCATATAAAGACCCGCAACATATTTTCTTGTTTTCTTGTTCCGTGCGGGAATCGAACCACTGGCGTCTGAGGCAGACAATGTTACCCCATCGCCAAAGTGGTCGTTAATCTTTCACGTTCAAACTTTCAGGTTTATATGTATAAAAGAAGCAGGTTTGCGGGGTTTCATCAGCTTGTAACAAATTCTTGATAAAACAGTCCTGAATAATATAGCTTCCTACTCGTAAATTAGTATTCGAAATACTTCCATTTCTTTTAGAGTTTACTTAATACAAACGAAAATTTTCCTCTCTATATAATATTATATAAAAGTACCAATTAGAAGGATTAGATGAATTTTACACTGATTCGCCTAAGGTAATGTAATAGATATCATGTACAGTAAACTTGATAACAATGTAGATTTAACCTCAGTCAAGGTTAACAACGCGAGGTAATTAAATTATTCACAGATAGCTTGATATCGACCTTATAGTGTTTATTATCTATTATGTAGAGCCGTTAAAGTGACCTTGTTCAGTACATTTACAAACATCGAGTTTTGGTTTTCAAACACCGATAACGATTGATTTGCAATAAGTTATGCAAAAGAGATGTCCCAGTTTCGGCTAGGAACCTGTACAGCCTTTCAAAAAATTAAGAGAATATTACTCTTTCTACTAAAAATACTTATAATGCGATATACCAAATAGTGCTGTGGTTTAATAATAAAAACAAATCCATATTACTGACGTTATTTTCACATTATTATCCGTCATGTTTTTTATGTTGCAATAATACTGTTTATTTTTTTGTTTGAACCAAAATACAAAGTAATTCTGTAGTAAATTTTTTGTAAAAACTTTTCTTCACGTTTATGGTTATAATTTCGCTTGGTGTACATAGTCCTATCCAAGGCTCCATACAATCTTGGGACATCTGTATTGTCTAGCTGATCTAGATTATACTTATGTTGAATCTAAATTTTCAACTCAAGATTTATAGGTACAAAATAAAACATCAGGATTTAGGTTGTCATGGAAACGCCCATAAAAGTACGATTGTAATATCGTAAGTCGCTGGAAAATTATCAAGTCTGCTATTATAACATTTGACCTCTACACATTAAACGTCATGACTGACGTAAAATATAAAAGACGAAGAGAGATCTTTCAGAAAAATGAAAGTCGTTTTTCTGTTTTTTTTTTTTCGATTAGAAAGCAAAAGAAAGATTTTTTATGAGCAGCTAGTATCTTAGCTAGGTTTTTGCTGTAAGTTTGTTTGAAAAATAAATTGTATAGAAAAAGCTTGCCCGTTTCCTTTGCTATCTATTGATACATGCTATCCGTGTAAATAAATTACTTATAAAAAAGTTTGTTTGCGCTAGTTTCCAAAACTTCCATTCGGATTTGAATCAGATTTGAAATATACAGTGAACCAATCAACTCAAAGCCAACGGGATCTACTTATATTATATGTTTTCTTATGTCTTACTTGGCCCTTAGTAAAATCTAGGCTCATGGACGACGATAACCGTAGGATTACATAAAAATACGCGTTGCCAGCCTAAGACTTTAGTTGGAATAACTTACTCATCCGATAATTTCACTAGCTGTTCCTTCCCTTCATCCAAAACATAACGTTTACACGTGGTTATTAAAATAGAAAATACTTTTACTATCTTCTGTCTGCCAAGACAGTAAAAATAAAGATGGTTGGAATGGAAATGTGGGCGTGGCGACGTCAACAATCGAAGATTGTGCAATCTTATGTCAACTGATCCGTGTGTTTACGCTTGTTGTGTTTAGTGACGTTTAGATAGCATTCCACGTTCAAAATGGTGACAAATTCACAAAATTGCGTAGGTATAAAATAAAATGGTTTTAGAATTCGAAGACTGAATGGTGTATGGTAACATACATTGCTTTATATGCTAGAAGTACTGGGTTCGAATAATTTTGTGTTGAAAATAGATATTAGCTGTCAAGACATGGATGTTTAACATATGAAGTTTATTTTCTGATAACATGTATGTATGTAGTCAATATGTGTGTAAATATATTTCATAAGTTTATTTTTAAACTAAATTGCTTTTATATTTTCAATCTCTGCTAATATCCATTACTTTGCAGTAGTTTCAAATTAAACAGGATCACAACTGACCCATGGAATGGGCCTACTGGAGAAACAACGTTGAAAAAACGCGCTAAGTAAACTACCTCATAGGTATTAACTGTATCGCCTATGTCATACACAGGTGGCGTAGAAAGAAACGTGTGCCTATTGTGACGATTACAACTTTAAAATTTTTTTTTATCGATATATCTCAAAAACGGTGGCTTGTAGCAAAAAAAAGATTTACAATTTTGTCTCAGGTATTTTTATGATGATGGGAAATGATGGGGAACTTTCAAGTTTTATTGCTAATCATATTTTAAACAATCTTACCCATGTCTAAATCGACCGGACTATTTGTGTCAATTTCTCTTAAATGAAAATTTTGCAGTGGAAACTTTATTAGCATAATATGTAATATTTATCTGTAGAATATTTAAAAAATATTGTTAGGCTGTTTGTTTCCTTAAAATATAAATAAATAAATTTGATGAATTATATTCAGGTTTCTAAAAAACCGTTAATAAATATAGTTCAGGGTAACTCGATTGATTCAGTAGAAGAGCCTCATAATCTGGGAATAGGAGTCGACTCACAACTTAGATTTGAGAAGCATGTGTCCGATAATGCAAAAAACTGTTTTTACCGTCTAAGAATACTCTATAAAGTTCTAGATCTCCTAAGTAAACTGCACAATGAAGCGACATTCACACATCCGTAGAAAACGGTGATCCAGCCAAAGTATGGAAATTTCGTAAGACTCTGGGCATTGACAAACCAACAAATTCTGTGACTTCACATGTCCATCTAAACTTACTTAATAGACATTTCTCCTCAGTTGGACGAAATGGACGACATCGTAAAGAATAGTACCCTGGGGAACCTTTCTCAATTGCCACGCCCGGATATAACTGCTTTCACTTTTAAACCTTTCACTGATTGTGGTGTTAAGCAGAGTATTCTTAAAGCTACTTCTAATGCCATGGGTTGGGACAACATTAGCCGTAACATGATCATTCCTATCCTTGAATTCCATATCCCGACTTTAACCAAGATTCTTGATAATTCTTTATCTTTATCTACGTTTCCTGAATCTTGGAAAGTCGTGAACCTTATACCGTTACCTCAAAGTCAAAGTCAAAAGAATCTTTATTTAGTAAGTATTTAAATACATTTGAAATAAGTCACCATTTACAAATTGAACTGAATCTACCACCACTTCGGAAAGTCGATCTGTTGAGAAGAAGTGGCAAGAAACTCAACAGCAATCATCTTTTAAAAATACACAATAACAATAACAATTTACAATCTTCTTGCATCCGGATATCTTATAATAAAACTTTATGCTTATCCTTAAATCTATCGAAGAGTTAATCTTAAATATTTTGGAATTTTATTATAAAAGCGTACACATTGACCCATGAACGAGTTGGTGATCTTCTGGAGTCTACTATTATATTTATACATTAGGCAATCAAGTACTAGACAGAAATATAGGATAAAGATAGAAGTAGATAGATGTAGCGATAGAGGTGAGAGATATTACTGATAATGTGGATGGAGATGAGGATAGTCGTGGACAGAGACTGGACACTAACACGGACGTGAACATGGGGGAATGGGATGGAGATGGGGAAGTCAGAGTCAAATTCAAAAAAGTAACATAGTCATAAAGTCTTCAGCAAAACGACCTGGCACCGCTAGCAGCACCCGTTCACGAGTATAACGCAAGCACGAGCCATCACTCTCCTCGACCCTATTTTAGGGAAGAGGGTGACCCGACACCCGACGCTACCGCTAGCCATGCCGCCTGAGGGAGCATGACGTTCTTGCTGTTGTATGGATAAGAAGGAGATGGAGATGGCGTTGGATGAGAAGGAAATGGAGATGGTGTTGGAGATGGAGTTGGAGATTGAGAATATTTGAAAAACAATTTACAACCAAGGACTTTTATCGTCCATATATTCAGAAATTGTATAAAAGCCTTTACTACACAATTTTTGTTTAATAGTTTCTTTAAATTTATCAAGTGGTAAGTCTTGAATATTTTTGGGAACCTTATTATAAAAACGTATGCATTGACCCATAAATGAGTTAGTGACTCTATGAAGTCTACTATCATAGCCGGCTAGCTTGTACTTATTTCTAGTATTAACATTATGCAAGTCACATTTTCTATGGAACATGTGACTTGACCTAAAACAAACAATCCTATGAACCCATCTGACTACCGTCCTATTTCAATTTTACCTTTCCTTTCCAAAGTCCTTGCACGCCTTGTTCATTAACAATTAATTGTTTTCCTTAATCAAAAAAATCCATTCCAGTCTGGATTTCGTTCTAGACGTAGTACCGTTAGAGCACTGGTGAAAATAACCGATGACATTAGATATGGCATGGAGCATCAACAACTAACATTACTTACTTTGCTAGACTTCAGCAGCGCTTTTAATGCATTTGATTTTGATGTTCTACTTGGAACTTTATGCTCTCTTAATATATCTCCAGAAGTGTTAAGTGGTTTCGCAGTTACTTGTATGGCCGCCGGCAACGTATTTCGGTGGATGAAAAAGTGTCTTCGTGGTGCAATACTGTCACTGGCGTGCCTAAAGGTGGTGTGCTCTCTCCTGTATTATTTTCACTCCTCATTAATACTATAACGACCCCTCTTTCTTCTTCCTACCATTTGTATACAGTCGATCTACAAATTTATACGCAAGCCAGTGCAGATAACATCAGTAATTCAATAAACACTATCAATAAAGATCTTGATTTAATACTGGAATGGAGTAAATGTCATGGTTTGAACATTAATCCTTCAAAAACTCAAGTTATCTTTATTGGTAACTCTAAATTCATAATCAGAATTGATTTCCAACAACTTGCTCCTATAATTTTTATAATATAATTATACCATTCAGAAGCGTGGTTAAAAATTTACGAATTCTCATGGATTCCACTCTTTCATGGAAATCACATCTAGATTCTGTCAGCAGAAAGGTTTTCTCTGCTGCACGATCTCATTTACGGCTTCGGAACTTTCTACCAATACCCACCAATATTTCTCTTACACAATCGCGTAAATATATCATGTTTCTGAATTCCGCACTAAGCTCAAGTGGCTCCAAATTCGTCTTCGCAGGAATACTCATATACTCCGTCTTCTATACGGAATATTGTTCAACCCCTGCCTGCCAACCTATCTAAAAGAACGCTTTAATTTTCGCCATCAGCACCATGAACGTAACTCGCGGTCAGCCAGCAACTCTTGCCGGCAACTCCTCGTCACAGATCCCACTTTTATCAATAGTCGTTCACGGTGAAAGCAATATCTCTTTGGAACAGTCTACCATCTTCAATGCACCATGCTAAAACAACGGATATGTACTTTTCAAAAGCAGTTAAAAGATTTATATCTTTCGCATTGATATTGTTTTTTTTTCCTTTTTTTATCTATTTATTTTGTATGTTTATATATATGTGTGTATAATGATTGTGTATGTATGTATATGTGTATGTATATATTTGAAACCTAATTAGTTATTTATAAATAAATAAATAATAAATTATGCTTCCATGCTGGACTGGGAGCGAAAGAAAAACATAGAATGTGCCAGCTGCTTCTCTTCCCGAGCATACTGTAAAAGTCAGTTTAGGGACAGAGGTTTTAAAGGCGTTTTTGTGGGCGATAGGCTGACCCCCTGTCACTACAATAGTCTCTCTCCATCTTTATAATACCTCCAAATTTGTCAAACGTGACATCAGATGGTCTTGTAACCTCTGGTGTTCTGCCTACCCCATAAGGGATGCAGGCGTGACGTTATGTATGTATGTAAATTACTATTGATTTGTATTTTGTTGGTGTATGTTAATATAATTTTGTTGCTGTATGTCCATTACTACACTACCCATCAGTGTGTAACTGTCATACCTTTTCATTAATTGCTTAACCGATGGTTGCCTGAAAGAGATCGCTCTGAAGTGAAGGCCGCCAAAATTCCATTTCCTTTTGTGTTACATTTTATTGTAATGTGTGATTCTATGTTAATGGCAATAAAGCATTTTTGAATTGTATTGCTATAAAATACCACCTAGATTATATGTTTCACCTTTTATAAATCAAGCATAAAACCTCGCCTGTGTTTTATATGACGTTGTGACTCATTAGACGCCAGATTATCATTTTTTGAAATTGGAGTACCGGTCACAAAACCGTTTTAACACGATAGCCTCAGTGTACAGGTTAGCTAAACCACGCCACAGGACCATGGCCTTTCGAGGAAGTTTCGGTAATGTACCAAGCTCGCAAATTCTGGAACCACATACCACCCCCCATACCCATTAGACATAAATGTCAAACTTTTAACATACATACATACATACATAACTTCACGCCTATATCCCTTATGGGGTAGGCAGAACATCAGAAGTTATAAAACCATCTGATTTCACGTTTGACAAATTTCGAGGCAATATAATAGTGGAGAGAGACTATTGCAGTGACAGGGGGTCAGCCTATCGCCCACAAAAAAACCTCCCATAACACCTCGGTCCCTTTACTGACTTTTACAGTATGCCCGGGAAGAGAAGCAGCTGGCACATTGTATGTTTTTCTTTCGCTCGCAGTCCAGCATAGAAGCACTTAAAAAATTTAAAAATTATCTTAAATTATCTTATCCTTACAATGACTTCATTAGCTAGTTTGGTAATAGTAATATGAACGTTTGAATTTTTTTTTTAAATATTTATATCTATTTATATATTTAATGTTAATAAGTATTATTGCTTATAATTATTATTATATTGTCGTACCATACACTACATTATCCCTAGCTTATAAAGCTACATTATCCCTAGCGTTTTTCCATTTTAACATTTTTCCTCTCCCAGAACACCTATGGGACAGAGCGACGGACTGAAAACCAGCGTCGATGATCTTACGGATCAACCAATATTATGCTGAGTCCGATTTCTTTTTTTCTATCGTTTTTTTTTTGTAGGTAGGTATATAAAGAACTTGGTTAATGTACGTTTTAATTCTGTAAATTGAGATGGTTATTTATATAGGGTTGCCTTTTATTAGTCAATAATATTTTAATAGCAGATTAAGACTGATGAGTGGGTCACAATTACGAAAAAAAATATTGTTTCAAAAATATTTTTCGTAAATAAAAATTTCAAAATTCGTCTAAGAGATCAAAATGTATGTTTCATCTGTAGTTTATGACTGCACAGCAAGTGATAAAAACGTTTCCATCTAATTGTATGTAAGATAGAATGAAGATTAATCTGCAATTTTACGCAAAGAGAAGAATTTTGAAATTTTAATTTATGAAAAATATTAAAAAAATCATTTTTTTTTCGAATTTCAGACCCACTCATTATTCCTAATGAGTCGGTTATATTTAAAATATAATCGACTATTTTGTGCGGACCCTGTATAAATATTCTCTTCTTTCTTTCTTTCTTTCAATACCTATTTAATGTAGAGCTTTCCGCAATCCTTTTGCTTTATTGTCGATCCATGTTTTTGACCTCGTTAAACGTGATATTTAGGTTCAACATATTTTCGGTCACCATTTAATAAGGCTCGTTATTTCAGCACACGAAAGGATTGTGGCATGCTTTATAAGGAGTTGTCAAGGATTTTCTAATAAGTCTATTAAAATGATTGGAGCATTTGATATTCTATTGGAAGTTAATTAAAAAGACACCTATTAGAATATTTTAAGGCTTTATTAGGATTCAGTTTATTTATTCTATTAATGTTAAATATTAATTTTTATTCTCATGTTGAAGCAGATAGTCATAGAGTTTCTAGAAATATGATTGTTATCATATAGAATTTAACTAGGGAGGTACAATGGAATTTAATTAAATCACTTACAAACAAAAGTTTAGAATACCTATACCTATAGAATACCTATTTATTTATTATTTTATTTAAATAACTAACCTATCTAGTATATTTAATATCTAAACTAGACGTCATCTAGTGATACCAAAAAGAAATTTTAAATTGTTAGTAATACGTGTACCTTTAGCCTAGTAGGTAGTTCACTGATTGTACATGATAATGAAACAACTCTTACTAATATGATAAAATATTTAAATTAATTAAATTGAAATGTTAATTGTATGCATTTGTTTATTCATTACGATGCATCGTGGACCTAAGTAAGTTTCTAGGTACTAACAAATACTAGGATTGCTCAAGATGATCGACAGTTATCTATAAATACTGAAAGAACGGAACTAGTCCAAATTGAGCAGTGCTCTAGATATTAAAATGAAGCATTTCATTGTATTGCATTATTTATACCTATAAATATTTATTGCAAGTATCGACGTATAGCGATTTATCTTCTTCTTCACTATGGTTCAGGTCACTATGCAGTACTATATTAAGACTCATTCTATCTTGCTTAGTTCATTAAAATTGTACAAGTAAGTACATAAGTACCACACTTGTTTTGTGGATACAAGAACAATTTATGTTTGATTATTACATATTATTTAATTAATTAATAATTCCACTATTTTAAATGATGATATTATTTAGCTATTTACTATTTAGCTGTCTGCGATGTTGAAAATTTATTATATTAAGTCTTTATTACACATTGACTTCTCAGTCACTCTACAGCCAAAATTCTCTTCTTTAGAGGAGTCCAATATGGAATGAGAAAGTGTCAATTTCTAGTATGACTTACAATACAAACATAATTCTTTTGGACCGGTAATTTTTGGACCGCAAAACCTATTGTTTGTTCCTAAAGTTTCGTGATTTCCAAAACTTGTGATCATTACCTAAAGGAATTAAGTAATCTCTTATTTACGAGACGCAGAGAAACTGGACCTACTGGTTGTGTAAATGAAGTTTTTTATAAATAAGTTTATATTTCATTATCAATCATAGGTTACTGCTAGTTCTGCAATAATTAACGTACTGAATTTGGAATTTTCCTAAAAAACTGCAATGTCACAAATTGAGGCCGACATTATCGACGCAAAAGTGCGAATAAAAGCCGTTCAGTAAATAAAAAAATAAGGTGGGTCCAGTTTCTTTAAATTTTATAGTAAGTACATTATGACATATGTATGACCTACGTTACATACGTACATTAGTGTATATTAAGAAAATGAAGCCATAACGAAATTTAAAACTTCGAATGCTTCCAAGTCGAGCACACATTTCTGAATTTAAATTTAGAATCATAACATTGCAAACAGAACAAGTGACAGAACAGCTACAGCCATTTCTATCGAACAGGTGGCAGCACTGGAGCCGTAGTTGCAAAGGCTAGTGGTGCAACAAGATGTGCAGGCGTAGAGCTTAGTCCTCTCTCCGATGACGATGCAGCCGGGCTCACAATGCTTGGTGCAGTTCCTTTCGAGAGCCCACATCTTGAGGCCGGTAGTGGAGTTCTCTGTTGATGTTGTGTAGGAGAAGCGTTTCACCTGTAACAATTTTTGTTTCTAAAATGATTTTTTATAGTCTAAAGTTTTGTTGGCTCGACTTAGGTCACTTTTATTTAATAATAGACTTTAAAAAAGTAGATGTTATTGAGTTGATTATACAAACATACATAACTTCACGCCTGTATCCCGTATGGGGCAGGCAGAACTCAGAGATAAAACCAGGTGATGAACCGTTTGACAAATTTGGAGGCATTATAATGGTAAAGAGAGACTACTGCAGTGACAAGGGGTCAGCCCTTCCTTCTTTTGACATCCAAAACAATATCTCTAGTTGACTAGTTTTTGTTTTATTTACTTACGAAGTTTCGGAATCGAAATTAGAGACAAATTTCTCCCAATTTCTCAATAATGTCTCTAATCTTTCCTCTTTTGAATAATATGCCACATGCTATAAAAATTATAAAGAACATCGCGAAATTTGGTAAATTAGTAAAAGGGCTCCCGTTTAACTAAATTCCAAATTGTGGCAAGAAAATCTTTTTTGCCTAAGCCAGAAGCTGTTATCTCACTCTTGCTGAAATAAAATCTGTTTTATATATTTTTCTTGCATAGGATGAACCAGTTTAGAAACTTCGTAAGAAATTAAAACAAAAACGAGTTAACTAATGATATTATTTTCAAAAGAGTTTTTTAAAGTTTTTTTTAAAGAGTTTTTTAAAGGAATCAAAAGAAGCCTAAAACAGTACACTTACGAGATCTAAATTATCTGTCCCCAATGAATACTTTAATTTTGTTTTTATATTTTTATGATGATTTCGGGATGTTAAACAAAAAAGGTTTAAAAATCTTATAATAAAAACCACAGGAATTTTGAAATTTTAATGGCGAATGGCCACTAGGACATAACCGATAACCTACTCTACAGGCCATATAAATTTGGGCGGCAATGGACCAAACACCATATTATAAAAAGTACTTTTATCATTCAGTCAAATCCTCCACACCGATCGATCCTGCACTGCCCTCATCCAGCGTTTACCCGCGACTTTGGCCGAATCGTCGGTCCAGCCTGCGGGGGGCCTACCTGCTCTGGCCCAACGGCTATCCGTTCTGCGAGCTATGTACCCATTGCCATTCCAGCTTTGCAATTCTAAAAAGTGCTTTATGAAATACATTTACATATTCTCCGATCATTACTACACTTCGTGATAAGAGTGGAGCTATTATGCCTCAGGTCAGCGCATTTAACTGCCGGAATGCACTTGTACCACAGCTCATTGTTGGGCCTGGCCAGCGCGGAGGTCATGAACGCAACTCTAGAACTTTACTGCCCCAACTTCCACACGTTCTGCGAGCTATGTGTCCTACCCAGTGCCACTCCAGCTTTGCAATTTCAAAAAGTGCTTTATTAAATAAATAAGACTTACCATACACATTCTCCGATCATTACTACACTTCGTGATAAGAGTGGAGCTATTATGCCTCAGGTCAGCGCATTTATCTTCTGGAATGTCCGCCATACACTTGTAGCACCACAGCTCATTGTTGGGCCTGGCCGCCGCGGAAGTCACGTGCACGCTGTCACGGAGGAGGTCACAGAATGCATCTGAAATTGAATGGCGATGGTTGGGTAAAAGTTACGCAAATTCAGTTTCTTTTAGAGATATCAACCTGAGTTCTTAATTTCAAAGATGTATCGTTATCAAATTAAGAATTTGTAAGAAACTATATATAAGGGCATGAAGTTGGCCATTTCTTAAAAAGTATCTTGAACAAAGGGGATTCTGTTTCAGTGAAGGTTAACGTACACTACAATAAATAATGCAGTCTCAAGTGTGATAGTTCAAGCAATGGAGTACTACCTATCCCTAGGCAAACCTTTGGAAATAAGGTGTTCGTCCCCAAATCTGCGGCCCACGGTCCAAAGGTTTTTGTCGGAAAGTCGTTATATATTCGCACACATACACATAACTTCACGCCTGTATCCCTTATGGGGTAGGCAGAATACCAGAGGCTATAAAACCGTTTGATGTCACGTTTGACAAATTTGGAGGCATTATAATGATGGTGAGAGTCTATTGTCAATAAAACCTCTGTCCCTTAACTGAATTTTACGGTATACCCGGGAAGATAAGTAGCAGGGACATTTAATGTTTTTCTTTTGCTCCCAGTCCAACATGAAAGTATATTAATAGTATATACGACGTTTTTCAACACACTTGTGAGTAAAAGACAGACATACGTGGTCATAAAATAACAAACACACTTGATAACAAAGCTGTGAATTGTGATTGAAAAATGGCGCCGAACTTCGCGCATGCGCGTAGGTTTTTTTTTCCGCCAAATGTGTCAATGGCTGTATAGCATACACAGCCTATTTTACATGAAAATATTTAATTTGGAGTGGTAAATCCAAATATTTTAATATTTTGTAACAAATTATTGTAAATTGTGAATAATTTGTTTGATATACAATTTTGTTTAACTAATATAAGGCGTAAACATTTAAAAATGTATATGGATTTGAAGTGGTATAAAACCTCTTTGTTGTTTCTGAAAAAAATTAATGTATAACACGGATCAATAAAATATGCTCTGTTTACTCGCATTTAATTTGCACAAAGGTACAATTCAACTTTGTAGGATTCATTATATTATGCACTAGGGCATAATATATTATGCACGCCCAGTTTATAGTTCTAAATTCAATAGAATAAGGCTTACTTTACGAGCAAGTGTGTTGAAAATTAAATTGTAAATTAAAATTACTATAAAATTTGTTGATAGGGCGATGTTGGAAATACTTCGTGTCATCATCGTCGTTGTTACCATGAAGCGTCACTAGATGTCACTACAGACCTATCCCTTGAAACCAAAGCTCGCCCATATGGTTTAATATTGCTTGCCTTGCCGCTGAAAAACGAACTTATGTCACCCGTCGTCGCTGCTACGTCTGAGGAAACCTGACGGTTCTCATCTTTGCGGACACTTTGCCTTGTATGGACGGGTTACGGGTAACAATTGCTTTGCCTCCGGACTTATAAGCCTGTCGTTAAAGGCCGACTAAAACGTTTCGACAGGGTCCAAACTATCATATAAAATCTGCCGCCAAATAACAGCGATGTGTCGGTGATATCTTCTAAGAGCCAGTTCCTCCCTAAGCCCGTGTGCTGTCATCTTGCGATCACATCTACTCTTAGGTACCAACAGCATAAAAAAAAGCGATTTTGTTAGTAATGGCCAAATTTCCGTAAATGTACAAAGTTCTATAAGATTTTTTTTTCAAGACTGGCTCTTGAAATAAAGAGCATATATTAAATGCGCGTCTTTAACATCTCTGCCACTGTCAAACATTAAGGTTATCGTATGTTTTTAGTTATTAAATTTTTGTGATGAAAACCATAAATGTTCATACAGTTTGCATAAGCACTTTACTCATCAAGTGTCTAACTTGCCTGAAGATTAACTCATCATTTACAAGGTGGCCTTGAAAGGTTTAGATAGTGTCAAATATGTCAAATAAGTACAAGCAACCTATACATTATGAATCATTTCTCACGTGTCGATGATGTCACCTACAAAAATATGCTTGCGTTAAAACGCTACTTACATAATACAAACATAACTTCACGCCCTTATGTGGTAGACAGAACACTAGAGGCTAACCATCTGATACCACGTTTGACATATTTTGAGGTATTATAATGGTGAAGAGAGGGGGTCAGCCTATCGCCCAGAAAAGCTCTGTCTCTTAACTGATTTTTACAGTATGCCCGAGAAGAAAAGCAGCTGGCACATTCTATGTTTTTCTTTCGCTTCTACTAAGGTTCTCTACACTCGTTGATTATTATGGGTGACATTTTACCGGTGACCGCGTTAGACCTCAATCTCATCGCATGGTAAAAGAATGTGAGTTAGAAACGTCACTGTCATTGTCAACGTCGTAAGCACTGGTGGAGTCTTTTATGTACTTCGCCTCCTGTGCAGAAGGAAGCTCCTACCAACTTCCGCCGGTTTAAACCCTGTACTTGAGTTTTATTATAATCCTTGTGACTATAGTGATCAAGTTAAATTACTTTTCTGAAATTAGCAATGTATTTTAATAATTATGTTTTTTTTTAATATTTGAGACTTGTATTGTACTTTAGCGTCTTTTCATTCTTAATTTCAGTAATAGTTCGCTATCTACATTCCAAATCTATCTTTTGCTTTCTTTTTCAGAGAACTTTCTTATATCCGTCGAAGCAGAATTCGTTTTGAAATGCGAAAGTTCATTGGACTACCAGTGCACTTCAACTAACTGCCCTTTTAATAAACTATGTTTATCTATGCGCAGACGCAGAATAGTTACGCAATGTTTTGTCTCTTTCACTCCAATTAAAAATGTCGTGAAGAAAAACATAGCGTTACTATTTTCTGCATCAAGTCTATTTATAAAAAGACGGTAAGAATAGCTGATTAAATGTTTAAAGTGATTAACTTAGTAATTTATCTATAGCAATCTTTTGGTAATACAAAACAGACAATGCTCCCCAAAGCTCTCATATCCACAGCATTAATTCTGTTTTGATGTCTGCCAAATCCAAGATTCACTACCATACATAAGTGTTGGCGCCAAAACTCCCTCAAGCATAGCAAGGCGAGCCATATTCGGTATAATTTTGCTTGCTATAACCGAGTACAAGGCGCCATTAACGCTATATCCTGCTTTCACGATCACCGTCATACTTCCCATCTTTTAAGTGTTTATAACTACGTAAACAATTTTATTTGAGCTATTTTCTTCGGGAATTCGACTGCCATCTATTAAAATACCATATAAAGTATGAGTTTTCGTTATAAGGGCAACTGTAAGTTGATTATCATCTGCTGATAATGAAAAATTACATGGTAAGTTTTATGTTGCAGGTTATGTGTCTGTCAAATAAACTAAGCTGCCACACCATGTATGCAGCCCCAAAGTCAGCTTACATAAGTTTACAATACATAAGTGATAACAATGTAGGAATATATCAGTTATAAATGTTCGTTTTTCGTTGGGACATAGGGCATGTAATAGATGAAGTCAATAATGGGGCTTAGTTATAAAAAAACACTTTTTTTATTGTTTTTTTTGCTTTGCTTCAGCCTAGGAGACGACCTACCTTTTCCCAATTTCAAAATCTACATACATAACTTGACGCCTGTAGGTATCCCTTATGGGGTAGGCAGAACAACAAGAAAAAAGATTAAACGTTTTGATGTAATAGCTTTACAACATAAAGTTTCGATTAAAAATGGAACGATATCGTGCTGTTGTAACATTATAGTATGGAACAAAGTTCAATTATGCACGTTCTAGTATTATCTCTAAATATCAGATAGTCAACATGACATTTTTAATAACACCTGCTAGTTTCATAAGCATGGTTTTTCGTTAACAATACTTTATGACGACATATGAAATTCACGGCTTAGATTTTTTTGTTAGGGTGTTGTCAGTTGACAACTTGTCACACTAATCGATGTCACACGAATCGACGTATCGGTTTTTTCTGATCATATTGACCTAGTAAAATCTACGTGGACCAACCCATTCTACCATCGATCGACGATCGAACAATTGGTGTTGTAACACCCTTATGTTTCATTAGGTTATTTAATAATTGAGTAATTCGTTTTCGCAGAAATCAATCAGAAAATCTGTGATGCGTATATTCAAAGTCAAAATCAAAGTCAAAAGAATCTTTATTTCGTAAGTATTTAAATACATTTGAAATAAGTCACAATTTACAAATTGAACTGAATCTACCACCACTTCGGAAAGTCGATCTGTTGAGAAGAAGTGGCAAGAAACTCAACAGCAATCATCTTTTAAAAATACACAATAACAATAACAATTTACAATATTCTTGCATCCGGATATTTTATAATAAAACTTTATGCTTATCCTTAAATCTATCGAAGGGTTATTTAAAAGTATCACTATTCATAATCACTTTCGTATTAAATTTAAAACGGTAATAAGTACCTATTCAGATATTATGAATTTCATTCTAACACACATCTCAGCATAAAATCACTGCGTAGCCTACACAAAACAAACCTAAAATAATAAGTTACTCATTTTAAAAAAAGAGTGTAGTCGTGGTAAAAAATGTTTCATGATAATTACAGAGTATCATGCGCATAAAATAATTCTTCTTTATCATATAAACTCATACATTTATACTTTTTATAAAACCTTGTGATATCGCTGAGAGCACGCTGAAAGGTATTCAAAAGGTCCAAAGTAATCAAGTTATGAATTTGAGTAGGTAAAGCTGGTTGATGGCGGTGCGAGAGGGCAGAGTTTGCTTTAAAAGTTTGACCAATATTTGTTTTTCATTTCTGACTACTTCAATTTGGGGGAGCAGAATAAATAGAGAGCTGAACTCATCTAGTGGAAATGCGGCTACGCAAAAAATATTTGCTGCATTCGCAAAACAAAACAGAGGAAATCTTGACGATGTGATCTTTTTAAAATAAGTGCCTATCTACCTTACGAAATTTTGTTGATAAAGTTCTAATTGGTCGGTAACTTTGTCTTTGAGGTATCTACTAAAGATCTAAACTAAATTTTCTAAATTTATTTAATCTGAAATCCTTTTTTTAAGGGCGTCCGCATCGTAAAGCGAGTGCGTGCGTCGCGGGTTTTCGCGGCGGATACCCCTCGGCTGAGCTTCCGCGACGGACCCCGTCTTTCGCAGGGCCGTCGGTACAATTTCGATCTTACGGGTGTAACATCGATACCCATGGCTTATTGGAGCCAAGTGAAAACACTTTGTTTGTTGATTACTAGAAACAACATGCGCTCTATCACATGGACACTCGTAGACCGCGGGGAGGGTTGCGACGACGCCCGTGGCCCGTGCGACGGGTACCCGCTTAACGCCGCGCGGGCGCCAGATTCGTGCGCAAAAAATAAAACTTTCTATCATCTACTATTCCGAAAAGCTTAAATCTAGTTTTTACCATTCATACTTATTAAGTAAACATTTGCGACCAGAGTAGCAGCAAAAACTTGGATATCTCGAGAATTCCAGAATTCGAGAATATCTTTCAGAATGCCAATACGTACTTATAATCAAATATCTAAATCAATTTAATATTTATCTACTGTTAATTTAAGAGATGGATAATTAAGAATTCAAAAAAGCTTACTATAAAATCAAAGTGTGTTTGGATGATAAAAGAGCGTGGGATTGATTTTTCTTCAGGTTATTTCTTCGTGTAAGCAGCTTGTCTGTGACAAGAAATAAGCATGCACGAATAGCTGTGTTGTCACATCTTATCCGAGAAGTATTGCTGTCAATTTGTATAATGAGCACTTCTGATAAAAGTCAAGAGTTCTTTTTCCACCAACCATTTTCCTTTCTGTCCAATTTTTTCGTCCTTAAAGCCGGCATTGTGACGTATATTCGAAGTCAATACTGGAGGCATAGTTTACGCTAAGTATAAGACAAGGTTCTTTGACACAGAGGTCGCTATAAACTTATGATTTACCGGTTTGAATGTTAAACTCTAGTGATTGAGTGTTCATTAAACTGACAGACATTTTAAATGAAAGTGTGTGAAAGTCAGTCAATGTTCGTGCAAGAAATAAACCTTGTTGCTATTTGCCACCACTTTTGAATTCGACCGTATCTTAAATATAATATAAAATGAACATAAAGGAGGTAAATGATGCTGAATTTGGCTAGCTAGTTTTCAAAAGTTATTAAGCTTTAATACCTCTTACGGTATACTTGGCACATAAACCCCTACGACCTTTCATATCGCAGGAAGATATTCGAGCCTGTTTTTCCTGACCACTACATTCCTGGAAGTTTTAAGTGTCGAGTGAATAGGTTTCTCGTGGATAGACGTGTAGGTACTTGGAACGTGGCATGATCCTATCCTTATTATATAAAAAAAGAGCAGTATCACAAGGAGGCCGTTAAATTAATAATAATGTATAACTATTGAACTATAATGTACTAACGCACTAGAACAGACACCGCGAACAAAATGTTTGCGGCATGCTTTAGTGCCGAAGGGCAATAACTCATGTAGTCACATGTTCTTTATACATAGTAACTCAATGTGTATAATTAGTTTTTTTTTTATAAAATATGGATGGGTGTTTGTCTTCCATGACACCTGATGTTAAGTGAACATGAAGACTAAGGTGGTACACGTCCATCCACGAGAAACCTATTCACTCGACGCTTAAAACTACCTACTAGGATTATACTGGTCAGGGAAAATAGACGCAGGCAGTTCATTCCAAACGTTGGCGACCCGTATCATTTAGTTTTTTTTTTTTAAAGTTTATTTATTAGTAAAAGTAGGCACCTACTTCAAAAGAAAGGCTGTCAGTGGTGCTAGGTCGTTACTACTACAACTAATCGCTTTTTAATCGATTCGCATGCGATGAACGTTTGAACATGTAAATAATAAATAACGTACACGCCTGAAGAACTTCATTATGAACCCATTAAGCAGCGCTTGACATTTGTACTCAAAATTGATTTATTTATCGGTAAAAACGTTGGAAATAATCATTTGTTGCTTAGGAAAGACAGCAGATGTATCATTAAATCCATGTTTTGTAACCAAAAGTTAGTTTTGAAATCTATTTAATAATTAAATTCAGAAGTGTTTATTTAATTTAAAGGGTCTAACCATATGAAGTGTTACTTTAACTTTGTAACAAAGATTTTGGAAGAATTTGTGGAAACTTTGTAAAATCCTGATAAAAAGAGTTGTTTTATTAAAAAAACATTAAATACAAAATCTTATAAACAATGCCATCTACGTTTAGACAGTGATGAAAATAAAATTTTAAACGACCTCAAAATGAGGTTATTAATTCGAGCCGTATGTATGTAATATTTCCAGAACCGTCAAGTTTTTGAGTCTATACAGGGTTATTGGTACTTAGGCCGCCATAATAACTTTTTAAGCTATTGCATAGCTTCGATCGCGGGCCTTGAGCGTGGGGACCGAATCCAGAATTCCGTAACGAAAAAAACCTAACACCCCCCACTCCGACCGGCACAGCGGTGATACTTTGATTTCATAACTTTACATGCGGGTTTTAATAAGCAATCAGCGCCATCTACTAGGAACTTGTGGAACTTCATATTAGATCAAACATTACTGCATTAATAAAATAAATAAATAATTATAATTGCAAAGTTGATAAAAAATGCTATGCAATAGCTTTACCGCGGCAGTCTCCGAGTGCCACACGTCTTTTTTAGATTTATGAATAAGTATCTAAAAAAGTGAGTATCGTAGACCTCCCCGGTAGATGTGCTTAAAAACATGTACGTTTTGTCAGCTACCCAACAAGGCATAACAATCTAGGCTTATATTGAAATTCGTTGGAAAATCTTAGTTTCACTGTCCCGGAACCAAAAACTCACCTTGCCATAAAAGTTTAACCTACATTCTTTTTCGAAGCTCAGATACCGTCGTCATAAAAATAATAGAATATAAATAAATTATAGATTTTAAAGTGAGTTTTCCTTTTATTTGGTAGTTGTATTCCCCAAGAAAAAAGAAACAATAATTAAATGTAACTAGGCTTTTATATGGTGTGCAAGTCATCTATACTGATAAAATAAAGATGAAAAGTTTGTTTATTTTAAAGCGTAGCTGAACTATCAGTTAGATTTTATTAAGGGGAAATAATAAAACGAGCGACCCAAAAACAAATTTGGACTGCATTGAAAAAAATATGAAAATGAACGGTTTTAAATATGAATAGTGCGACTGAATTACTAAGTGAGCGAGTAAAACACAGACTATTTAATCATATGAAAACAAGTAGCAAATATTGAAAATCATGTCTATATTCATACATTTATTTTATACTAAGTAATTCATTAACATTACGATGAAAAATATTATGCGACAAGAAGGGCTCCCGTTCCGGAAGACGTAGTCGGTACGGTTAGGTGCGACGACGAGCGCAGCGAGGAGGAGCAGTTAGGTTGCATATTATAGTTATAAACGTGCGCGGGCCGAGCGAGCGGAGCGAGCGGTGTCGCGGCAGCGGCCGGCGAAGCGCCATAAGCCCTAGAGCTTTTTTAAATAACCCCGACGTGGTTTGTGGCACGACTTGTGGCGGACATAGTAATTTAGAAAGCAACTTAGATTTTTAGAGGGAATAATGTTATTTAAAAGAAGTCTGTTTAATTAGCACCCTTAAATAATGTTTTTAAGTCGCTGTTTCATTGAATCTTCGTCACTCGCAGTCAGTCGCTCACTTATTTAAAACAGTAAGCCAAATTCATTATTATTGTCACCTACAATTTTTAGTTACAGCTACTCGATTAAATACTACCCAATATTAATGTTGACCTAACTAATTACTAGCCTTTATCAAGTATGCTTTGCTGGATCAAAAGTTACGCGAGTAAAAGTGTGCGAAGCTGCTAGTATTTCAATAAAGTGATTAAGTGAATGATTCATAATTTGAAGAGTTATTATATTCTTATCTTAAATACATATGTATATGAGAAGCAGGATAATATTGTAATTTATATCCTCATCGACGAACTGAATTCCCTCTCGAAATAACTCTTGAACCAACAATATATGTTTTGCATTTATGAATTTAAATATACCTAATATCATGAAGTTGACAGCTAAATTAAGTTGCAACTTGACAATACAATAATCAAAGGTTTATTTATTGGTCTATTATCAATAAGATATTTTCCTTATTTAAACTCTCAACTATCTCTAGCATACGTTTGCGTAAAGAAATATATTTCCCAAGCGGAAACACTAACTCCTTATGTGTACGACACTCAAAAGTAAGTTTAAATTAATGTTGTGTTATGGAGTCCACACAGCGGAACCAGGGGATCATAATTTCCATTCACATTTGGTTTATTCTAGTTTTTACAACTCAACTAAGATGTAATGGATGAAGAAGTTTAAAATTATCATGTAAAGTCACATAAAACATACGTAACTGTCATTATTTCTTAATCATACACAAAGCAGTAGCTAGAAATAAACAAAACAAAATTGGAACGCAACCATAGACAAGATTATAAGGATGTTGACGTTTGCGCACAACCGAGTTAATGATGGCCGATCGTAAGTCAAAGAAAACCTTGAACCAATTACGAATATACGTTAAAAAAGAGTTTTCATGGATGATGTATTGAAGATTATTGTTTTGTTTAATGTTTAGACGTACCTGGGATCAGGAGGGTTAGGCAGAGCAGCAGCGGCGCGGGCATGGTGGCTGCACTGACAGTGCGCATGTCACAGCTTCCTTATTGATCCCATCTCGAGCTACCTGTTGCAAATCCCGGGATGCTCCGCCCATATACCCAGCGCCCGCCTTCCACAGCTACGCCGAAACAATTTGAGGGCCAAAACAATCTTAACTTTACTGGATTCTTTGGAATAACTAAAACTTTAGGAGATCGTCCCTTCAGAACAAAAAGCTTTTGTTACTCTTAAACTAAGTGATGCTAAGATAGAAAAGGCTTCACAAAATTGGTTTTGGGTTATTCTGTTTCAGTGATTTTAGTCTCTTTATCTCATGATATCACTTGTTGCTTATATTCAATTAAGGAACTCGAGCTTAACAAAACATCCAAATGTATGATCTAATTTTGTTTTAAATAACATTTGCCTAAACCTGAGTATGACCTACTTCTCTCCTGGCGATGTAGGACGAGGCCGAACACGAGGTAAACCTGTTAAACCTTCAAAAAAAACCACCGTCTCATATCATCACCGTAGTGATGGTGGCAGAATTTACCAACATACAGGGTAGTCGGCGGGCAGTTGTCAGCGGAACTTTACGATCTTCAATAAAAACCTTTTTTCATCGGATTTATCGCGTTATAGTATTTTACATGTGAACAGACCTGTGGTCACCAGCGACTTGCCATTATGTGTAATACTCTTTAATTAGTTCTTTTAGACCCTTCAACTTTATAGTGGCAAATCTCGTGTGAAGTTAAGTATCATAGACTTTTCAGACTCAGTTTAGTACTTTTACCAAATTAATTGTCTTGGTATCGAACCCAGAACTGCTCAGTCAAACAGTACTATGTAGAACCAATTAGTACTTCAATGTGATGTATTATTCAGAGACTGTCAAGGTAATACAACGGCCGATAGCTACTCGAATCACGCAAGTGTGATTTTGTGTTGCTGGAATGAAAAATTTAATGGATCTTGTGACTTAGTATCGATGCCTTTGTTTTTAATTGTTGACCGAACCGTTTGACCTCCTAATGTTAAGTGATGATGAGGTCGCAGGTCGAAGGGTCAGGAGAGAATTAGGTCTTTTTAAATTGAAAAGTAAGGATAGAGAGTCTTCCGTGACACCTGATGGTAAGTGAACATAAAGACTAAGGTGATACACGTCCATCCACGAAAAATGTATTCACTATAGTTCTGCTACTTTTAAACGTCCAGTATAGGTACTGGTCCGGAAAAATAGACTCAAGCTGTTTATTCCAAACCTTGGCAACCCGTATCAAAAAGGAACTGACAAAGCGCTTGGTTCTATTTTTGGTTCTATCTACAACATAAAGATAGAAATTCTGTGTGCGTTTTGTAAACTCGATGGAAAAGGGTGGGTTAAATTTTTTCAAAAATGATTATAGAAAGATAGTGTTTTGCTGCATACTTTATATTAAGTGTGATCTTATCAGGCGGATTTTGAAAACGGCAAGAGAGGATTGTTTTGTTTGGTAATCTTTTACAACACGCTTATTCAAATGTTTATTTTTATTACACCCTTAATGTGGGTCAATTTCAACAAAACCGTCTTTTTAAATTTTCTAGTGGAGTTACTGAATATTTAGGTTTTACAAATGTTGAGTTGAATGATTGAAATTCCTGGCAGGAATTTCCTGGCAAAATTCTGGTGAATATACGATACAAGACTTGTGTTTATTTCGTACTTAACTAAAAATCAATAAAATTACGAGATGTGTTTTTAAAATTCTCATGTCACTATACAAAACAGTTATTTGCCGAAATTACGAGATCTGACACAAACACAAACTATCTGTATGTATTTCACGACTAGACATGGTATGAGAATGACAAAATGACATAATTATAGAGATGAGACACATCTAAACATCCCTATCAAAAAGTTTCATTTTAGTTAGTATTTTTGTATAATTTCGGTGGCAACTAGGTCGCATTCAACATTTCAATTTCTAATTTAAAGAATCTCAAATCCCAAGCATTAATCAAAATGCATTAACTTTCATCGCATACTATGAGAATATCACAAGACTAGACGAGCTGATCTGGAATTTAGATATGTGTCAATTCATATCTTTATCTATACTTTGGTTGCTCAAAAACATTATTTAATGATTTTGACTCGATAGTTTTTTTTTTCGAAAACACGTCTGAAAAAATAGTTTTTCTTAAATTACCACTTAGCCATGAAATCCAAAAGGCTAGAAGTAACCTAAATACAATCTTCACATTATTGTCCAAACTATGATTGCTCAAAATTTACATAGGATTTATCATTATTTTTCATCGATTTTTAAAACGATTTCAATATCTGAGCGGTATCGATGGTTGCGATTTCTATGCAATACGCGACCTTATGTCTGCGTCTTAAAGTGCTAACGTTTCAAAAAAAAAAAAACATTCCGATGTGCCGTTTTGTTATCTGTTTTTGTTAGCAACTGTAGAATTTGAGGTCCCATAATTTGACATAAGAGAGACCTAAAATTAGACAGTATAACTTCGAATTGAAATCATTTTAGCTGCTTCCTAGAAAAAACAAAAACCGAATAGCAAAGTCAAAAAATTCTTTGTTTCATAGGTATTTAAATACACTTGATATACGTTAAATTATTTACAAATTGAATGGATTCTACCAAAAATTCGAAAATTCGAAAGTCGATCTGTTGAGAAGAAGTGGCATGAAACTCAGGAGCAATCATCTTTTAAAAATACACAATAACAGTTTACAGCCAGGGAATCCCATCTTCTTGCATCCGGATATCTTTTAGTAGTCCTTTTCCTACTAAACTTGTTTTGCCATCTCGAAGGGTAAATCTTAAATATTTTTGAAATTTTATTATAAAAGCGTACCTACACATTGACCCATGAACTCTTTAGTGACTTTGTAAAGTCTACTGCTGCAGCCGGCTAGATACATTATGAGATACATTAGGCGTTCTGCATAACCAATATCATCGATGCCGGCTAAATTTTGCTGTTGGAAAATCCGCCCACGTAATTACGTAATCACGCCCACGGTAACCCTACGGTTGACTTAATAATATCGCAGCGAGATGTTTAATGAAATAAAATATTAACCAACTATTTGACATTTTTCGATTCTGTAAATAAACATTCTTTCTTTATTGCACTTCAAAAAAACAAAACAAATACACTTAAATACACTATGGTTTGCAATGGTGAACTTATCTCATAAAGAGATCTCTTCCAGCCAACCCATGACTGTGTGATATTTTGTGAGAAGTAGGGAAGCAGGTGCATGGATAAAACGTTGCAAAAAAAATATGTATGTAACCAATATACCGAATTAAATAGATATTTATAATTAATAAAAAGAAAATATGCAAAAATATACAATACATACTTTATGAAAATATAAGTTAAATATTATAAATAATATTTATAAATTAATATATAGGTATACATGCGATGTACACAAGTGTTGAGTGGTTATAAGAACAATTATGGTTGTGAGAGAAGGTGTGCTTTTAATTTTCTTTTGAAAGTTGATATCGATGGACTATCTCTTATAGTTTTTGGCAGCTTATTCCACAAAGCAGTTGCAAGAACCGTAATACCGATTTATGTTTGAAGATGGTGTTGCTATGCGGATAAACTAATGTCTTAATATGACATGACCTTCTCGGTTGCGTGGGGGGTGGTAATGTTTGGAACCTCGAACTGAGATAGAATTGGAAAATTAGGTTCATTCAGGATTTTGTAAAGTGTTGTTAAAATATGTAGGTCGTGTCGACGACGGATCGGCAGCCACTGTAACTTAGAGCGAAAATCCGAAACGTGATCGTATTTACGCAATCCGTAAATGAACCTAATCGCCAAATTTTGTAAGCGTTCAAGCTTGTCAAGAAGTTCCTCGGATACGTCCAAGAAACAAATGTCAGCTAAGGTAGGCAGCAGCATAAAATAAAATTCATAGCTATTAATTATTATTATTTATTAATTTCTTAATCATAACCGCCACCATTCCTTGACAGGGGCCTGTCTACGTATCCCAGTACGAGGCCACTACTTGAGAAAAGTAGCTCCAACTTACCGGCATCGATGCCTTAAAGTTTCGACTACCTTCCCTAAATTCCATACAAATCCCGTCGCCAATTACCATCGAGCGATGATTCACCATATACGCCGACACGATTAAAGTTTAACGCTCAGTAGATTTAGATTTCTTAAAATTTTAAATTATAATAGTGATAAACTTCAAAAATTTTACAAAGTCAATTATACCATAGTGAAGTGCTAGTAACAAGGATTGCAGTGATATAAGCAGTTTTTTAAAAGTCACAATAGTTCCTGAATATTTATCGAAAGCATATTCAAATATTAAATGCCAAATACGCGCTTTGATAATGCATGCAACAGAGCGGTCGATTGCAGCAGTCCGCGACGCTTCACCCTGCTTGGGCCCCCGAGTTTCTACCCGCTTTGTAAAGTGCATGATCTAAAAGCTTATTTCAAATTATATCGTGTGGTTGCTTTGGTCTAATGGTTGCAGTGTCTGGAGAATCAATTTTTACAAACGTGGAATCAAACCCCATTGTCGCTTTAGTTTTTTTATTTTTTTTATTTTGTTTTTTTATAATATAATTATGTTCTCTGTTTTTTTTTATGCAAGTTTTCTTTAAATTCTAGATAATATGTAATGTTTTTGTTTGTGTTTTTTTTTATTATTGTGTCATTTTGCTGAAGAATTTCAATTAGACTTATTTACTTTTAGATTTTTATTTATTTTATATGGGCATACGCAACATGGTCCGATATTGTTGATGATTATTATAATCATCGAGTCACTTAGTAAGTAGGTATATTAATATTCAAGGGTGATTTTTTTGCTTTATTAATACATATTAATGTTATTTTTTTCTTAGATTTGTAATACTTACATGGATTTGTTTAACTTTTGTTCTGTTTTTTTTTTTAATTATATGGTCATGTTAAAATTTTTTTTACCACTTTGACCCCTAAAATTAAAAACTGTATAAAATCGTCAATGAAGGGGTTGTACCGAAACCTAAATAATTGTATTTAC
Organism: Stenoptilia bipunctidactyla; assembly: GCA_944452665.1. Lineage (NCBI taxonomy): Eukaryota > Metazoa > Arthropoda > Insecta > Lepidoptera > Pterophoridae > Stenoptilia > Stenoptilia bipunctidactyla. Next base: position 19,350,912 of record OX101728.1, read on the forward strand.
AGGTCTCAATTGCACGGTTTTATTTTTTTTATTATTTTATTGGTTAAATTGGACTATATGACATTTTATTTTCGGAAATAAATATAAACAGTTTTATTTAGTAGCTATCTATGTAAAGTATTGTAAGTACGATGATAGTTTAGTGTCTTATTTCTTATTTTATAATTAGTTAAGTATAATTACTGTTTCAAAGCATTGATATACCTATTAATTTAGGTTTTGGTCTTGAATTACGATTGTAATATGAAATTAATTTTTTTACTTGTTTGTTAAAATTATATTTTGTCATGATCTCTCCCTCCCTCGAGTCGACTTGCCCACACTGCCCAAATTCCTCGCGGGCCTTCTCTCGTCATGGTCTCAGAGTCCACATTGGACGCATTCACAAAGATGTGGCTCGCTTGCCTTCGCACTCTGGTCCCGCAAATATCTCTTCTACTACTGGTCAGACTCAGCCAGCAGAGAGTGATCTCAAAGGTCTCGCCACTCTCAGGAGATCAGTGAGGGTGTTACAACACATCCCGAAGGGGGCTCGGTGTTTGGCCGCCGGGAAACTTTGCGAAATTATTTGCAAGTGCATTAAATCCAACGAATTGATTGACTGGTGTAGGCTGCTTACATTTGCTTATACGGCGTTAAGGGCACCAGACCCACAGAGCCCGGGTAATCTGACTACTAAAGTTAAATCTAACATACAACTTGCCGTGCCTTGTGATTTTAACAATATTGACCCCATTAAAGCGTCTCGCCCGTTACATTCAATAATTAAGACCATACAATCAAAGGTCTTCGAGGGTGATCTGAGCGGTGCTGTCCGCTTATTGATGTCTGATGACGTTATGGCAGTCCCAAGTTCAGAAACGCTCACTTCTCTTCAAGCAAAGCACCCAGCTCCCTCCCGTTCACTGTCGGAACCCGACCCGCCAAGTAGGTCCACTCCCGCTTTATTGGTAAATGTTGAAGAGGTGGTTTACGCTCTGAGCACATTTATTTATTTATTTATTTATTTACTCTTCATTGTACAAACACAAAATATAAAAAAAAGGACAATAAAAAAAAGAAAACACAATCGGCGGCCTTATCGCTAGAAAGCGATCTCTACCAGGCAACCAAAATAACATGATAAAGTAAATTATAACAAATGGGGTTTACTTACAAAACAAAAAAGAACTAAAAAAAAATAACAAAAAAAAAACCAAAAACATGTCGAATATTTGTTACAGACATTTAGACATTCTTAATTTATAGGTATATAAACATACATACATACGAATACAAGATATACATACATATACTACACATTGACTTCTTCAGTTAAGGATAAGTAGTGTTTTTTTAAAAGCTTTTTAAATGTGACGATGGTCTTAGCTGACTTAATACAAAGTGGTAACTGATTCCATAAGGATACTGCGCGAATTTTAAATGCATCGCCGAAAAGATCGGTTGAATGAGCCGGTGTACTGAGCATTAAATTGTCAGAAGATCGTAAATCACGACTATGTTGCTCATGACGATAGCTAAAGTAATTTTGAAAATAGCTAGGGACAGTAGGATTGAACAGTATTCGGTACAGTAGACAAAGAACGTGAATATTCCGGCGAAAGCGAATTGGAAGCCACTTGAGCTTAGTGCGATACTCAGAGATATGATCATATTTCCGCAAACCATATATAAATCGTATGCAGAGATTTTGGAGGCGCTCAAGTTTATTAAGTTGGTCAACAGTGATATCCAAATAGCACGCATCCGCATAATCAAGTAATGGGAGAAAGAGAGAATGGGCAATGGAAATTTTGGTAGGCAAAGGCAATAGATTGCGCAAGCGTTTTAGAGAATTTGTAGCGGCAAACATCTTCCTGCTCACTTCATCAATTTGTGGCTTCCAGCTAAAAGTGCGGTCGAAAATGACACCGAGGTTTTTAACAGTCTCCCGGAGTTGTATTTTGACACCGTCGAAAGTTAAATTTGGAAGATTAGTCAGTTCAATTCGGTTAATCATTGTTGTGCTACCAATAATAATGCCTTGTGTTTTGGCCGGGTTGACAAGTAGACCGTGACTTTTGCTCCAATCGAGTATTTTAGACAAGTCGCTGTTAACTACGTCAATGGTCTTTGCTAAATCTTCCAGCCTAGATTGAGAGAAAATTTGCAAGTCATCTGCGTACATATGGTAGGAAGAAGTTAAATCACGAGATATAGTATTGATAAAAATCGAAAACAGTAGAGGGGACAACACGCCACCTTGCGGGACGCCAGCTTTGATATCAGCCCAGGTTGAGGTGGAACCATCCAGGATTATGCGCTGCCGGCGACCGTACAAGTAACTTTGAAACCAGTCAACCACTGATGGAGATATGTTAAGAGAGCTGAGGAGTTGTAGGAGAATATCAAAATCTACGGTATTGAAGGCGTTACTAAAATCAAGTAATATCAGGATGGTAAGTTGTTTATTTTCCATGCCCATTCTAATACTATCAGTAATGTTGACCAATGCAGTGACGGTACTATGTCCGGGTCGAAAACCTGATTGATATGGATTGAGTATATTGTTTTTGTGGAGAAATTCGCTAAGTTGTTGTTGGACAAGACGCTCGAGAGTTTTAGACATGAAAGGGAGAATAGAAATGGGTCGGATATCTTTGAAAGAAGCAGGAGTTTTGGTTTTTGGCAACGGAATAACCTCGGCATCCTTCCATAAAGTTGGAAACTTTTTAGAACTTATTGAATTATTAAGAATAATAGTGATTAAAGGGAGAAGGAAATCAAGGAGAATTAAAATCATTTTCCGACTTACGTAATCCGTTCCGATAGCATTAGAGGCAATGGATTCAATTGCTTTCTTAACACCACATTCAGTGAATTGACTAAAAGTGAACGATTCATACGTAGGTGTAGGCAAAGAAGAAACTTGTTTAATCGTCTTGGATTTAATTGAAGCTTCGAGTGAGCTTGATGTAGAGAAATGGAGATTCATCTGATGAATGTCGAAGGTATCTTTTGGAAAATTACTTTTGTTTTTGCCCACACCTAAAGTTTTTAGGAAATTCCACACTTTAGCGGGATTCCCATTTGTGACTGAGTTATGGATATGGCGTCGTTGTGCATCCCTACACATAGTACTGCAGCGATTGCGAAGTTGGCGATATCTCTCAAGGTTTTCTGTATTAGGCAATTTTCTATACTTAACTCGTGCCCTATTTCTTTTTCTCATAACAGCTTTAATTTCTTCGGTGAGCCATGGAGCTGGAAGATGTTTGATTTTAACTGGTCGAACTGGGGCGTGACGGTCATATAGCTGAATCAGCAAGGAGTTAAAAATGGAAATTTGTTCGTCAACGTCATCAGTTTCTATAACCGCAGACCAGTCAACCTCACGCGCGTCTTTAAGTAGGTTGTTAAAGTTAATGCTACCAAAATTTCGTTGCAGAAGTGTTTTTGGCTTAATTTTAGGAATTTTTAACTTGTAGGACAAGTAGATCAGATTGTGATACGAAAAAGCCTCTGCTTCGACTTGTCCATGTGTGGCAACGTGATCTAGGGAGGACACAATCTTAAGATCTAAGAGAGAAGGAACAGAATCGGGGAAATAATGAGTGGCGCCAGATGGAAGTAAATTCAGGTTGCAACTCTTAATAATGGACGTTAGTTTGTAAGCACGTGTGTCATTTTTTATCAAACATGTGTTAAAATCACCCATAACCACCGTGTGTTCGTACACCGGTACCATTTCATCGAGTATGCTTTCAAGGGTTTCGAAATAGTTGACCGTACAATGTGGACTATATAATACTCCTAAGAGAAGCTTGGTGTGTGCTAATGAAGCCTCGATAAACATATACTCAGCAGCGTTTGAATTTGGCGTTGAATTCGAAGTCTTTAATATTTTATACGGTATGTGTGATCGAAGATAGATTGCAACTCCACCTCCAGTGCGATTTACGCGGTCATTGCGAAGCAGATTGAACCCAGGTAGGGAATAGGAGAGTGATGGAAGACATGGTTTAAACCAAGTTTCGGACACAAGAATTGCGTGAACTTTATTACATTCAAAGGATGCTAGCAAATCAGGATAGTGTGCCGGAATACTTTGGGCATTTATGTGAACAACATTAAAATTTTTCAGATAGCCTGAGAATAGTGAATCAAGTTTCTTCGATATAGGAAGAAGGGTACTGTTATAACTACCAGAACTGTTCAATCCATCTGAAGAACAAGACAGAAAATCTAAAGAGTCAGAGTTATCAGAATCGTCTGAAGAAGTCATATTATATATAATAAGATAGATATGTGATATACAGTAATAATATTTATAAAGTTCAAGTTTAAAACAAAACAAAAACGCATTACGTTACCTACCAGAATAAACAAAAACAAAAAAAAAATACACTCGATTAAAATATTAAAAATAAAATTTTAGAACGAAGCCAGAATAACTTTGACAGATTGTTGATTGAACAGGCTGACGTTTGACTAAATGTGACAGTGACATGCAAAACAAAAATTGTCATTGTCGAACAGTCAATACAAAAATTATGTAATAAATAAAGAAAATTAACAACCCTCAAAATGCAAGCAAGTTAAAGAAAGTGTCATCATGGCTTCTTCGCAACGCGCCTTTTAGATGCCACACTTGGCTTGGCCTGTTGCTTGGACGGCGGCGATGGTGCAGGATCAGCTGATGTGATTGTTGCGGGATCCGGTATAGAATGCAAATCCGCTGCTGTACAAACTTGGTGCTTGATGTCGTTAGGCCCCAGGACATACACGCAGCCACCTCGAGTCCAGCACTTCGCAATGCCAAAGCGTGTTCTGGCCGCAATAAAGATGTCGTGTCGCATTTTAGTTAGGAACTCGGATAGCGTAATACCAGATTTTTTGAGAGAAGTTTTACTGGACCATATGCTATCCCGCACGACAAGTTCGCGAAATTCGTATTCATTTTCGAAATTCATTTAATAACGGGTCATCAGCTGGTTTGGATGGAATCAGACCTGCTCACCTAAAGGAGCTCACTTCGATTGCAGCTGGTGACAATGGTCAACGTTTGCTTGAGTCCCTTGTGAACCTGTGTAATTTTTTATTAAGTGGGCAGGTAAACCCAGGCATTTGTCCATATTTATATGGAGCATCTCTGTTTGCTTTGAACAAGAAAGAGGGTGGTATTAGACCTATTGCTGTGGGGAGAACATTTCGTCGTTTAGTGGCAAAGTTAGGTTGCCGTGCGGTCAGAAACGCGATGGCTGGGCGTCTTCAGCCACATCAGTTAGGATTTGGCATACCAAGGGGATGTGAAGCGGCTATTCATGCCGTGCGCAAATTCTTAGCAGAACCAGAGAACGAAGACTGTGTTGTCATCAAATTATATGTCAAAAACGCATTTAATACAGTGGAAAGGGAAGTAATTCTAAGTGAGGTAAGCGAACATGTTCCCTCTTTATATCCTTTCCTTTTCCAAGTTTATCAGTCTCCCTCTAACCTTTACTACGGTGATTCCCTTATCCTTTCCCAGGTGGGCGCCCAGCAAGGAGATCCACTTGGGCCGTTAGTTTTCAGCCTTGCAATACACAAAATCATATCTTCACTGAAATCCCCCCTCAATATTTGGTACTTGGATGACGGGACCATAGGAGGTAAGCCAGAAATCGTGAAAGAGGATATCACCAAGCTTCTTTCTAGTTTTAAAGAAATTGGACTGGAAGTGAATTCGTCAAAGTGTGAGCTGTTCTCTTGTGCACCCACCACCAATTCCTTTTTTTCCTCTTTCCTCACCTTGCTTCCAGGACTCAAAGTAATGTCCCAAGATAAATTTATCCTCTTAGGCTCACCCATTTTCCCAGATGGCATTCCGGACGCCATAGATACTAAAAAACGGCTCCTACTCCTGGCACAGGAGCGTCTGAAAGAAATCTCTGCTCACGTTGCCCTGGTGCTGCTGCGATCATGCCTTGCAGCTCCTAAGATCACCCACCTATTAAGGACAGCTCCAACTTGGTTGTACCCGTCTGAGTTGGCTTCTTTTGACGAAACGTTAAAACACACGGTCGAGCTGGTTCTCAATGTGTCACTTTCCAGTAATCAGTGGGATCAAGCCTCTCTTCCAATACGACTTGGGGGTCTTAGCGTGCGGCGTGCCCGGGATTTGAGTTTGCCGGCTTTTCTTGCATCAGCCCACGGGGTGACTGACCTCGTCTCTGAAATTTGTGTACCTGATGGGGTCGGGGTCAGCTTACCATTCGTTCGTGTAGCTCTGGAGGAGTGGGTGGCCCGTTTTCCAAATGCTGCGGTTCCCACGAGTCCCACAATACAGCAAGCTTGGGATGACGTCGGCACAAGGATGATGCTCTCACGGCTTATGGATGCGGCTGCAAACGTTGATTTAGCCAGACTCAGGGCAGTTTCAAGGACTGAATCTGGAGCGTGGCTGCAGGCGTTGCCTTCGCCCTACATGGGAACTCTGCTTGACAGCGACTCAATGCGTGTGGCAGTAGCACTTCGCCTGGGCTGTGATGTCTGTGAACCTCATCAATGCATCTGCGGGTCCAGGGTGGAGGCGAATGGTCATCACGCATTGAGTTGCTGTCGTTGTGCAGGTAGATTCCCCCGTCACCACGCTCTAAATGACATCGTCCGGAGAGCGTTGATTTCGGCGTGTATTCCGTGTGTCTTGGAGCCACCGGGACTTAGTCGCTCGGACGGAAAAAGGCCAGATGGCCTTACTTTAGTGCCATGGGAGCGCGGAAAGTGCTTGCTGTGGGACGCCACTTGCGTCAGCACGTTTGCTGCATCACACCTCCAGCGCACAATGCGGTCAGGTGCAGCTGAATTAGCTTATGAATTTATTATTATTATTATTATTAAAAAGCGGGAAAAGTATCGTAACTTAGAGCCTAACTATTACTTTGTGCCCCTCGCTTTTGAGACCTCAGGGTGTTGGGGGTCGGAGGCATTAGCCTTCATAAAGCAGATTGGTTGCCGACTGAGGGAGAGAGGCTTAGATGCCCGCTCTGGGTCTTACTTTGCGCAGAGGTTGTCCATTGCCGTACAGAGAGGCAATGCGGCTAGTGTGATGGGTACCTTTGCGCCCGGTATGACTCGGGGAGGCCTCTTCAATTAGAAAATACTTAGATAAATTTTTGGTATATATTTAGGCACTAAGAAAGGTCATTTATGTACTTAGTTTAAGGTTTTCATTTTGTTTATTCTTTATTTGATTTTTAATTTAATTTGGTATGTCACCTTTAAGTAGATATAAGTATTTTGTACATTTTTTATTTTATTGGTAAATAAATTAATTTTGGTTCTTTTCAACTCAGTAGACTGTCTTTATCGTACAATGGCATTGTTTCAAGTTTTGTAAGGTGTGTGAGTGAAATTGTTGTTGGCAAAATAGGAATATTCTACTCTTTTTAAAAATTTGGAAGTTTGTGGACATTTTTGTACATTGTAAAGTAAAGATTCGGATACTTTTTATTCTTTTTAGTCTATGAAAATCCAGGCCTAACGTTTCCGCTCGGAATTATTAATGTTACTACTAAAACCTTGTGAATAAGACCCTTACAGTGGGACATTATGAGTCTGGCGGTCTGTTTATAACGCTCCAATCTCAGAGACAATGAACATTTCAAACGAACTTACTTGTAATGTAAGTAGGTACTATCTATAACTCTATGCTGAAATATCAATCAGGGCTAGTATTTTTATCATCAAGTAAAATAGTATAATTAGTTAATGTCATCTTTGCGGAAAAAATAAAACTACTTTTCTTTCTAGTAGTATTTAAAAAAAATAAAGAAATCCGTTTCCAATCAACTAAGTAGGTACTTTGAGTATTATCGCACTACTATAACGTACCTAATCTATAAGCTCCGTTGTTTGGTTGCCACCCTAGATGGCGCTACTGGTAAATTAATAAGAGATTAAAGTCTTTTATTTTATATAGTTTATTTACGATACGCAACCGTTCTTAAAATTAATTAGAAAAAAGGCAACGAGCCAACTTTAATTTAATTTTCAACCGACTTCCAAAAAAAGGAGGAGGTTCTCAATTCATCTGTATGGTTTTGTTTTTGGTGTCTTTATTACACGATATTTTGGACAATTATGAATCGATTTGGAAAATTCTTGTTTCTTATGATAGAAGATACTTCATAGTCCCATATAAACTAATCACTTCATTGAAAATTTCAAATTTTTGAAAAAATATGTATTATTTCGAAGACTGTTTACGTGGATGACATTATAACTCAGCCAAAGTTTTGACATGAAGTCGGTTTTTTTAATGATCTGCATTCGTTGATTTTGCATGTCTTTTATGTTTAATCCGTTAGTGCTCCCGTGGTTCTTATTTATATCGTTCCTATAAATTTATTTTTATACCCAAGGTTTGGCCGTCATTTGGACCACAACGGTCCCTTTTGACCTCAAGCACTTGCAATGCTTCAAAGGACACCTGAGGTTTCCTTCGCCTTTTTTTTTGCTGAGGTGTTACTAACCCTCCAGAAAAGTTTCTGTATAGGTTAAAATTACAAGAATAATACATAATATTTTAAACAATAAAGCATTACCAACTTATATTAAGATGAAAAGATAAAGAATTTACAAATTAGTAATAATTAGTAATTAGTAATACGATGGTCGATCGCCGGCGTCGATCGATGGTAGATTAGATGAGTCGCCGTAGATCGATAGTTGTTACTAAGCAGAAAAAATCGCTCCACGTTGGTGTGGCAACATCTTTATCTAAATATTTACCTACGATTGGTTATACTCCTTACATAAGTTCGCAAGTACTATTATAGCAGTACTTTCTTACAAACCAGAAGTTGCTTTAGATTAAGGTAGTTAGTTAATAGTTATAAACGTCGGAGCTTATCATAAGTTTGCGATATGTAGAAGTTCGTTTGAGTTGAAGTTGCGCTAAAATGACAGAGTTACATTCATATTCAATTGCAGCGCCAATTGTAACTCGACTCTGACAACTGATAGATTCTGTTTAATACGACTAGGCGCGCACGAATCGAAAACTGAGGGGAAATAGTAGTTCAGAACTAATTGATTTCACTTTGAAACTGCAGTTATGGGTGGAACTCATATTCAGAATCCTATGAGTACTTTTTAGTTACGTACGGTCGGCTTAGGGTATTACCACAACCTGTGCGGAGTTGCTGGTCTCCTATCAGGCGCGTTCCATGATGATTTATAAGGGAACGCTCCCAGATATTTTTTTTTGACGACCGGCTGGTGTAGGGGTAACGTACATTGCCTTCTGTGCCAGAGGTCCTGGGTTCGAATTCCGGCGGCGACGGAGCCGACGGATATTTGTGTGATGAACACGGATATTAGTCGTCAAGTCATGGACGTTTATATGTTTATTTAAGTTTATTTTCTAATAAAAAATATGTATTTATTTCATATGTATGTTTATATATTTCTTAAGTATATCAGTTAACTAGTATCCATAACACAAGTTCTTTAAGAAACTTAATTTGGGCTAGATAATGTTGTGTGAGTTTCAGAAATATTAATTTATTTATTATTTATTTATATGGCTGGTACCATTCCGACGGCGCGGACCAAAACCAGCTGCGAGGGTGATCGACGCCGTCGGTCGACCGTCGATCAACGTCGATCGATTGGTGTGGTAACACCTTTAGAATTGCCCCAGTACCTATTGATATGTGTGTCGTAAAAGACGACTTATCCAAGTGATCCTCACTTGATAGTAGGATCCAGTCAGAGTCCACCTGTATAGCGGCCACGTTTCATATTAAATCTGGCAACGTGATGTCAATTCCGTCTTTCTAAGCCCCTTCCATCTTCGACCTTATCTTCACTTGCCATCAGCTGAGATTGGGGTCAAACGCAAGATTTGTCTTAAATAAAAAAAAGACGTGTGGCACTCGGAGACTGCCGCGATAAAGCTATTGCATATCATTTTTTATCAACTTATGCAATTATAATTATTTATTTATTTTATTAATGCAGTAATGTTTGATGTAACATGAAGTTCCACAAGTTCCTAGTAGATGGCGCTGATTGTTTATTAAAGCCCGCATGTAAAGTTATGAAATCAAAGTATCACCGCTGTGCCGGTCAGAGTGGGGGGTGTTAGGTTTTTTACGTTACGGAATTTCTGGATTCGGTCCCCACGCTCAAGGCCCGCGATAGAATCTATGCAATAGCTTAAAAGAATATAACGATCCATTTTTTGAGTTCAAATTTTCTTCTTTTAACGTTTACACATGAGTAGTAGAATAAAGGTCAATATTATATACTCTACTATCAAATGATTGTAACAAGTATTGTGAAGTAATTTTTTTTAACAAAAGTTCAAATATCTTTGATCTAAAAAAAAAATAAATTAAAAAATATGTTTGATAGAAATATTTGTAAATCACTTTTAATTGTTATTTTTTCGTTACATAAGATACATTTGTTATACAAATCATCATTATTCCATATATGGGAAAAACATGTTATTGGTATACACCAAGCATTGCGGGTTAATAATTGTGTACTATTAGTTTTTGATTTTATAAAACACTCATATTCTTGTTTATGTAGTATTAAGGCAGTATTTTACATTATACAATATATTTATTTACCTCATTTCAAATATATATATTATATTATTAAATGTATTTATCATACATTCATACATTTTATTGATGAAGTTTATCTTATTTATTTCTGTAAAGCCATATCTTTGTATATATTAATATTTTATAATCCAATACAAGATGCTAAACATTATTTCGGTATAAAATGTGCCCTTACTCTTACTCATTCTATCTTTAGATCGAAATCTGTCCCCTATTTGATTCGGTTCATGTTTCAACATATATACACTACATACAATACATGGTTTCATAACAGTGAAGATGGCTAATCGTAAATTGAAGTTTTTTTACCAAAACGTTAGGGGCCTTAGAACTAAGACATTACAGTTCTACCAGAATGTTCTTAACTCCGACTCAGATATTATAATTATTACGGAATCTTGGCTACATGAAGGTATATTAGACACCGAGCTTTGTGATAATAGGTACGAGATTTTCCGGAACGACAGAAATACACTTACTACGGGGGGTGGTGTACTGATCTGTGCGAAAAAAGGTCTTTCAGCCAAGCAGCGATTAGAATGGGCTCGGACACCTTCAGAATTATTATGGATTACTATCCCACGAACATCTTTGGGAGGTATCTCGTCTAATTTAAATATTTGCATAGTTTACGTTGTTGGTGGAAAGAGCGATCAAAATGAAAATATTAATAAAGTTATTGATTCTGTTAAATAAGTAGCCTCATCTTGCCCCAATGATCACATTCTTGTCATTGGAGATTTTAATTTACCCTGCATTAAATGGGCCTCTTCACAACCTCTTGTTAGCCAGGAAGGCTACACAGAAACTCGAGTTTCAGCCTGTAATATGTTAGATAATTTTAGTTTGCTATCCCTCGACCAATTCAATAGATTTTGTCAATTGTCATAATAATGTTTTAGATTTAGTATTTGCAAATTTTTTTATTACTATTAGAAAATCCGATCGTCCTCTTGTGCCGGAAGATGCAAGCCATACTACACTAGAATTTGAAGTTAATGATATATTTTTACCACCGCTTATAAAAAAAAATCTCTCTAAATATTGTTTTAGGAAAGCCGACTATGATACAATTAATAGTAAAATTAAGGATATAGATTGGTATCATATTTTAGCTGAAGGGACTGTAGATGAGGCCGTTAAAACATTTTACTCACTTATTAATAACATAATAAAGCTCCATGTACCGTCAGCTAATTTCAAAGAAGGCCTAAACTATCCTGTATGGTATACACCTGCCCTTATTAAACTGATAAAGAAGAAGAATAAAATACATAAAAAATGGAAGAAATACAAAAATCCACGGGATTACGATGAGTTTGCCATTTTGCGTGCCTATCAAAAAGAGTTACAAAAAACATGTTTCAATAGATTTGTAACCTCATCTCAAACCAGTATTAAGAAAGACCCTAAAATGTTTTGGAGCTTCATGCACACTATGAAAGGGAAACGTGGTGATACTGGTTACCCGAATGTAATGTCAGACGGAGTGCGTACTTATGATTGTGGATCTGATATATGTGAGGGTTTCAGTAAATATTTTCAAAGCGTTTTCATTCCAACTGCTCAAAAATATCCTTCTCCATCAGAACTACTTAATGCACCTAGAGGAGATAGTACCTACATTCACACAATGGTCGTAACATCTGAGATTATAGAAAAGTATATCAGAAACTTTAATCCTAGGAAAGGGCCAGGTAGCGATGGTATTCCTTCCTTATTTCTCAAAAAAACTGTCAATAGTATATCAATCCCGCTGGCTTTACTCTTCACTCGTTCCATTAAAGAAGGGGTTGTCCCAGATATTTGGAAGGAGGCCCATATCATGCCGATTCATAAAAAAGGGGCCAAATCTGTCATACAAAACCACAGACCAATATCAGTACTTAATTCAATACCCAAACTATTCGAACAAATAGTTTCTGATACATTATATCCCACAATTTCTAAAAACCTGACAGATTTTCAACATGGCTTCTTAAGACGACGTTCCGTATACACTAATCTTAGCTGTTTTACTAACTATGTCCTTCGGAATATGGAAAAACCAGCACAAATCGATGTGATATATACTGACTTCGAGAAAGCATTTGATCGCGTCGACCACAAAATTCTACTTTCGAAATTATACACTTTAGGTATTCGCGGCCATCTCTTTCGATGGATCAAGTCATATATATCAAACAGAACTCAGGCAGTTGTACTGGGCGGGTTCAAATCTAGTTTTATCCAAATTCCATCTGGAGTTCCTCAGGGCTCCCATCTCGGGCCCCTCCTCTACAACGCCTATTTATACGACATCCACAAATGTTTTACATTTGCTCATCACTTAATGTACGCAGACGATAAGAAAATATTTGTTAAAATCACCAGTGTTAATGATTGTCATATGGTCCAGGCTGACTTAAACAGACTCTCTGAGTATTATAGGGAAAATAGAATCTCTGTTAATGTAGATAAATGCCTCCAAATTACGTTTTCTCGTAAACTGAAGCCTGAAGTTTTTAACTACAATATCAATAATATAATCCTAAAAAGAGCCTCTGAAGTTCGCGACTTAGGTGTTACAATGGACTCTAAATTGACATTTAATAACCACATTGATAACGCAGTTACAAGAGCCTACAGACAACTTGGGTTTGTTCTCAGAGTGTGTAAGCCGTTTAGTGACGTAGCGTGTATTAAATAGTGTATTTTGCCTATGTCAGGAGTGTATTGGAGTTTGGTAGCATCATTTGGAATCCTTATTATAAAGATTATCAAAATAAAATCGAACGCATACAAAAAATATTTATAAAACACCTAAACTACAGAAAAAAAATGCAATTTAACACTTACGAAGAAGCATGCAAATACCATCGAATTGACTCTCTGGCTAACAGAAGAACTATGTTAGACACTGCTTTCCTACACGATATAGTTAATGCCAACATTAATTGTCCCAAATTATTATCCCTTGTCAATATTGTTGTTCCACAACGTCCTCCTCGTCACCATCTAAATAAAGTTTTTTATACGCCTTCTTGTCGCACTAATTATGGGTCAAATGAATATATACATAGAGTCTTAAATATCTATAATAACATATTCAGTGATATCGATATATTTTCCACGTCTAAGCGTACCTTTAAATTAAAGGTGCTGAAAAGGCTTGCAGATGGGGAAAATAAATAGTAATACAAAAATAATTAGAAACTAAATACTTGCTTTATGTTTATTTTCAGTATAGTAGTATATTTATATAGTTTATTGTTTATATATATATATATTTTTTTTTTTTTATGTATCATCTATTTGTTATTTATACACTCCTTGCACTTTAATATAATTTAGGTATATACTCTGGTTCGACTTCTATATTAAAATGTATTAGGGTATCCTGTTAGTGGCTAAGATATTTTGTTACCATATTCTTAATCATTATTGTTATACTAAGCTGTTGGATATCTTATGAATAAATAAATAAAATAAATAAAAAGGTCCCAGTCAACATGAATTCATTTTGACTCATTTAATAAACCTCGTCATATTTTCTGAGTTAACAATAAAACCTTAATAAATAGTACAACGTAATCTTCTTAATGGATCACTCCGTATATTGGTGAATATTGTATGAAATTCTATTTATTTATTGCGGTCAGAAGGACCGAGCGCATCGAGGAACTTTGATTTATGATAAATATAGGTTACAAATGGTTTTTGTTCCAACGACTTTGGAACGACTGTTTATTCGAAGTTTCATTTTGTTCACATCAGATTTCATTGTAAAAAGCTTTTGGAAATCTGTGTGTATTCAGACTCAAAAAGTAATTTATACCTAAGCCATGCCCTCTGGCCGGGTAGAGGTTGCGAGAGCAGAAATTATTTGATTGAGTGAGATAGACAATAAGCTTTTCTTGTCATTTACTAATGTGTGAAGAAGACAGCACGATATTATATGGCAGTTGTTAATTAAATATAATAGAATTTTCTTCTGTTGAGCAGTATATTTCATATTACTTTGTTTAGGAGAAAACAGCTTGGAGTTTTCGCTTATTTCGGACTCGAAAAATAGGTCGACCCTTTGTGTGTAAAAGGAAGTCTTTTTTTGTTCATACAACTTCGGCTATTTTCGTACTTAAGGTAATGTGCACCAAATTGTTGCGAAGGACTAGAGGAACATCATCGAGTTAAAATATTTATAAAAGAGTTGAATAACAGTATAAAATAAAATATAAAAGTTGTTAAAAATATGGCTGTTACCTTATTAGTAATAACCACAGTAATCAATGAATCAAACAACGATCATGAATTAATTTATACGTGGGAAACGATCTTGATATTTACGTTTTTTCATTTTGATTGGCAGGCAAATGTCAATATGTTTGCTATGGCTGTCACTTTGACGTGACAGTTTCAGTAAATATATTTTTTATGGCCTAATTTGAATTTGTCTTCTTTGTGCTTTGTGGAGCAAAATGGCTTGCTCGTAAATCCCACAAAATATATGTTTTCTTAGTCCAAATATTATGTTGATCAAAACTGTAGATCCAGTTATATTCAATGGTTTGCAGGGTGTTATAATCCACGGAGTGTACCTCGGTTCGACAATGGGCAACTTGTGAATACACTCTTTAATTTCAATCCTTGTTGAAGTAACAAACATAAAAATAACATCCACTTAAACTTACACAGGAAAAATATTAGTCGTAAGTAGGATTAATAATATTTAGCAATTGACTAGTATCCAGTTTATTCGAAATATATAACTGTATAAATAGGTAATAGGCAAAGAAGTTTATTCCAAAAGTGATTTCATATTTAATAAACGCGACAACGACAGGTGACAAGCGACAGGTGACAATCCGACAATTGACAATACGTTGTTTAATAAAAATTATCCCTGACAAATATGTCACGGTGGAAAACCTACAAATATGTCGACTTGTCTTGACAATTTGACATATTTCTGTTAAATATAGTATATTTCATTACGAGTGAACTCGTTCCGACTGTCAACCCTCGCCTTCGGCTGCGCCTCGGCTCGTGTAGACATTTGTCGGAACTCTTTGCAATGACGGTTCCGCACGTGTACTGAACGACTATTTTTAATACAGTTGCGAAAAATTAAGCAATGTTATAAAATATACAAAATGGCGCCAGCCGTGAAAGATTATAAACAGAGATTTTTTTTTACCCATTCTGGGTAGGCAAAGGGAACTATGCCCATACAGCCAAGTCTTTAGTAGATTTTTTGTATTAACATGAAATGAAAATGAATTTAATGAGATAAAATGAAATGAAACCTAACCTAACTCATTGCATCACATCATTATATCTGATATTGAAACAAATTAGTAGCTTCTTTTCAGAAATATTTGCATGAATCGTAAAAACTTCTAAGAATTTTTTTTTAGTAAAAACTTCGTGGTTGATTTTTTCTTTTTAATAGACATTATTTTGACAGTTGGGAAAGAGAACGCACGAGTGCGGAAAAGGTAAAGAAAAAGCCCAAGTGTGTAATAGCCCACATCCCGAAACGTCCCTGCAATACGCCACTTTTTGAGCAACTGTATTAAAAAATAAATTCCCTGTCAGGCGGATAGGTGAGAAGTTTTTTGGAAAAACTTTTCGAGTTGTTTTATTAAACACTAAATTGTCATGGCGAGTAGATATATTTGTCAAATTGTCACAGATTTTTTACAGGCTTTTCATCCAATGTCAACGCTATGCGGCAGTAATATTAGTTGCCTTTGTTTAAAAAATAGTATTTACGTTATCAACGGATAACAGTAGTAGTGAAGATGAATATTTGGTGCAAACTATACTACGTCAACGTCGCATATTTAACCCAAGAATAAACTTTTGTTTCAATTTAAATGATAGAATATTAATAGAACGGTGTCGAGTATCTAAAACATAAAAATTACATTAAAAATGCATAAAAATTGGACTAAATTTGCCAAATAAAACCTCTCTGTTTTTGTAGATAAAGCCTTCAATTGTTAATTGGGCATCCATTTCAATAATTATATAAAGCAATTTCATCTCGAAAATAGAAGTAATTTTTTTACACCTGCTCGTAGGTAGGACTTTTGATATTAGCTTCATGTTGTCTCATATGCATGCCTCAATATTGTGTTGTGACTTGGTTGGGACAAATATGTCGGAATTAGTGACAAACTTGTCGACTGTCATGAAAAATAAGTCAAAGAACAATTTCTTAGAGACTCGACAGGTCAACCCGAAAATTGTCACTTTTATTAACCCACTTATACCTACGGTGGGTTATAACGCCACCGATAAAACATTTACAACTACCCTTTTTTTAGTCACAAAAAAGTAAGGTACCTATGACCGTCATTTTCTAATCGCATTTAGTACGTATGCGGGCTTGTGAACGTGAAGTGTTTGTGGTTATAATTGTTGAATATTTATACAAATTCAGTACTTGAAACTTACAAAGTGTTTTTGTTTGATAATGTCGTCAAAAAGGTATGTAAATATTATATTATTCAGTATGAAATTTAACTGTATAACATAAATTTTTAAAGTACCGAGTGTTATCAATATTATAGTGTATTGCATGTATAATATTATAATAAAATTACATATTTTATCTTCGCCAGTAAATGATTGGCGTTATAACACACGGTAGGAAAATAGGCATCTATAATATTGTAATATTATGTTTCAGATATCAACAAAGTAAACCCTTGAAATTGAACGAAATTATAGACCTATTGGAGACGGCCGATGACGATGATCCTATTCCTAATAGTGTCTCAATCTTGCCACCAGAAAATTATAATGCAGAAGTGACTGATGAGGATTCAGGCGATGAAGCTTTTGTAAATATACAAAATCTCCCAGGTGAGTATCATAATTTCAAGTATCAGCCTCAATGTATTATAGTGATAATGAATACATCACATAACGGGCATGACAGTAGTTTTATCACTTCCAGGGTCACAACTAAGAGCGGAAGCTGAAGTCGCATTCGATATATCTTGCTCATCTGAGGATGAAGAGTATGACATTCCCCTTTCGCACCTGGCGAAAAGAAAGCGTACTGCTTCGACAACAAGCCACGGCTCTGCTGATTTACTGAGAAGTTCTTCCCCCAGACCATCATCGACAGCCAGTGATAGTGTAGTTGGGCCTACTGTGTCGAAAAACCAAACTTATAAATGGCGTAATCGTCATAACGCTAATATTTATCCTGAATGGAAAGACGTTCAAGCTCCAAAAAACATGCAGCCACCTATTTATTACTTTGAATCTTTATTTGATGATGAAGTCATTCAACTTCTTGTCAACTACACAAACTTATATATCAGTCAAAAGAATAATCAAAACACTATCACAGTCAGCGAAATGAAGTGCTTCTTAGGCATTCTCTTATATAGTGGCTATGTCTTGGTGCCTCGTAGACACATGTACTGGGAGAAATCGGCTGATACTGAATTTCCACTCATTTATAACTCAATGTCACGAGATCGATTTGATTTTATAATATCACATATTCATTGCTGTGATAATAGAGAGATAGTGTCCAGTGACGATAAGTTTTCGAAACTGCGTCCATTGTTTGATCTATTGAATAAAAAATATTTAGCTATGGCACCTGTAGAAGAAAATTATAGTATCGATGAAGCAATGGTGCCGTATTATGGTGGCCACAGTTGCAAGCAATTTATACGCGGTAAGCCCATTAGATGGGGGTACAAACTTTGGGTCGGCGCTACGAGGCTTGGGTATGTGTTGTGGTTTGATCCATACCAAGGACACGCTGCAACTATACCCCCATCATACAAACAATTTGGTTTGGGGTGGAGTGTGATTATGCGTTTTGCTGATGTATTACAAGCACGGCAGCCTGATCTACATTTTCATTTATATTTTGATAATTTTTTCTCGTCCATACCATTATTTCACGAGTTAGGCAATCGAGGCCTAAAAGGCACAGGTACAATCCGCGACAATCGCACATCTAAATGTCCCCTTCCCGCAAATGCAGAATTCAAAAAAACACAGAGGGGTACTTACCAATTCAAGTCTAGTATACCGGGCAACATTCTTGTTTGTAAGTGGAACGACAATAGTGTTGTCGTAGTTGCTTCAAATGTGGCCTCGGTTGAACCGCTGCATAAGGCAAAACGCTTTTCCCAGCAAGAGAAAAAGTACATACATATCGATCAACCTGACGTAATAAAAAAATACAACGAAAATATGGGAGGTGTTGATCGTTCCGACCAAAACATTGGTCTATATCGTACCTCGATACGAGGGAAAAAATGGTATTTCCCATTGATTGCTCACTGCTTAGACATGTCAGTGCACAATGCCTGGCAACTGTACAAAAATGATAAAGGAGAATATGACCATCTGAATTTTCGAAGATCCATTGCTCGAAGTTTATTAGAAACTTATAAGAGCGAGGGAAAGCGTGGACCATCTCGGACCCCAGCTTCTCACAGAGAAACATCTAGATATGACAAATTAAATCATTTAATTGAATATAAAGACACTCAACAAAGGTGTTTACTTTGTAAAAAAAAAACTAATTTTCTTTGTAAAAAATGCGATGTTCATTTACATCCCAAATTTTGTTTCGTTAATTATCACACAAAGTAACGAAATACTACAAATTTTATAAACTCAGTCTAATTGTTATTAGGTTCCATTTATAAAATAAGTATTTTGTTAATATTTTTTTATATTGGTCAATTAAAACTTTGTAAACTTGCCACTTGTTTATTTCAATTAATTCCTTCCGTACAAATTAGCAATAGTAGGGCATTTTCCTACCGGGCGTTATAACGCCACCCATTTTCTAGCTTTTCCAGATGTTCAGGATTTTTTTTATTATTTTTCTGGTGGAGTTGGTGCTTTCAATACAAACATATCAAAAAATCGCAAGGATCTGAGATGCAAAATAGTTTCAGGAATATCTGGGTTAAACAGTTTTGCAGCGTGACAATTTTGTCAGTATTTGCCTATCACATTCGAACTTAATTGTCATCTTTATTAAATGCCGCTTGTCGCCACAATTCGACTTATTTGTCAAAAAGTGAAAAAATTGTCAAGTTTATTAAATAGGCCCCAGGGTTTCTTTTTAAGTAGAAACGATATTGCAAGTCGACAATGCAAAGCCATAAAATAACTATTAGCACCAAAAATAGTCCTATGAAACTCCAAAATAATAAAAGAGCTTTTCAAGTCAGTGCTTCAATGAAGTTAGGAGCAAGTCCTTCGGGAAGATTTGAGGGTGTCAAAGATTTACGAGACTTCCCCATAAAATGGATATGGACGGGTGACATAAAGCCTGGTTTACACCGGCTTACACTTAGACATGGGATGTACCAAGTTTAGCAAGTGAAATTATCATTTAATTGACAACACTTTCCAGAATGTATTGCTGTACGATTTTATAAAACAGTGTTTTTCATTCAAGGTTAAAAATATGGCTGTTACCTTGCATTAAAAATAAAGTCACCCTTGTAAATGAATAAAAACTTATTTTTCAAAAAAAAAAAAAAACTTATTTTTGAAAACTGTAGCACAATTTTAACGAAACTCCTAGATGCTCACTCCTAGGCTAGGGTTTAACAAGGCATCGGGTCACAAGAAAAATTAAGACTCTGGGCTCTTTTTAGACTATTTTGTGGACAAGTTCCTTTTATAATTCAGTGAATATGTAATTCACTGAATAAGTATTATGTTACCGCTCCTGCGGTAATGAGTTCCGGCAATATCTTATAAAGAGCCAGTTCCTTCCTAAACCCGTGTGCTTTCATCTTCGACCTCATCGTTACTTACCATCATGTGAGATTGAGGTCAAACACGGGTTTAGTCACATATAAAAAAAAAAAAAATGCGTCTATTGTAAAATGGAGAATCACAATGACTACCAAAGATACTGCACTCAAAGTAAAATCCATGTGTACGGGAAAATATTCTGGATACTAGAACCTGGGATTTTAGCTAATAAACGCAGTGGAAATAAAAATTTAGAAAAAGAGCATTTCAAATTTTAGATAATCTTTTTAATGAGCCAAAGTTTTGACTTCACGTCAAAGCTTTGGCTCATCAACGTAAACATTCTCCAAGATCATACATACTTTTTCAAATGTTTGAAATTTTCAATGAATTACTCGACTCTATCATATGAAAGAACTATTTTCAAAATCAATTCATAATAGTCCGAAATATCGTGTAACAAATACACAAAAAAAAACATACAGACGAATTGAGAACCTCCTCCTTTTTTGAAAGTCGGTTGAAAATGCTTGATGATGTACATTTGCCTAGAGTTTGTTTATGTTTTACAATTATTTTTTGTCTTCGTCACCTAGTGGGTAACACATTGATCTGTTGTGGTGCCTGTAGTAAAAGACAAATCTGTTTTAAAAGACTAACTAGAGGCCTGTGTGATTGCGTGCCTATGCACAATAGAAATTATATTAAAAATATTCAGAAAGGGCCTGTCCACTGAGACCACTCCTCTGTGTATACAGCTTGAAGTTTTTTAATACTACCAAAAACATAAATGTAAAAAAGGAGGGCCAAGTTCAATACAAAAAGAATGGAGATCTAAATGAGTGCCAAGTTCTATGCCAAATCGGAAAATGTATTTATAGGAATGAAATAACATTACGAACAAGTATTAACCTTAGTATTAATACCTTTGCTTTATTGGATTACCCAGAAAAATTGCTGTTATTTAAAAATTTGAGATCTTATAGTAGGTTAGATTTTACTTGGCCAGTTTTTATCAGAATCAAAATGTCGAACAATTTTATAAAATGACTGATGTACTGAAAACTGGTAAACACTGAAAACACATGTCATCCACAACCATATCGTTCAATTTAGGCTAAAAAAAATATTTAATGGATCTGCTTTTGATTGTTGTCCGTCTGCTGAAAATTGGACCTCTCAGATTTGTGCCACTGTTCGATCGAAGACGCGGCGGGCGGTTGAACCATGTCATAATCAAAATAAAATGGCATGAAATCGCATGTCTTTCAAATCGCACACGGCCTGTTTTATTCCATTATGAAATCGACCCGTCCTTATTGAAAGACCCTATACATGTCCTTATAGATATAAATAAACACACGTAGTTTTATGTGTTGACGTTAAAGAAGTTTTGAGTTATAGAAGAGTTAAAAGTGACACCAAGTGTTGTCTTAAGTTTTCGCGATTCATACTATTAAATAAAACACTTTTTAACCGGATTTATCGCGTATATGTAATTTTTTAAATTTTAACTCGACGTTTCGGTGTATAGTTCATTTGCGCCTTCAGAGTGCTGATGCGGTTGCCCATTACAGCAATACAGGGTTTTTTCAGAAGCGAGAGCAGACTATTTTAAACAACTATGGGTGAAGTCAGTGTGTAGACTATTTTTTTTAAATACACTTTTTTTTAATACACAAAATTTGTGAGGATACATTACTGGATGTATTTCCTATGTTTTTTTATCCAAAACTGCTTGAACTGTTATTTTTAACCGAGTAAAGCACAACATGGAACCTCACAAAAAGCAAAATCTTTATTATGATTGTGTCCGTTACATGTTGAAAATTAAAATAATCAAAGACTGCACAGCATTTAAAAAACCGACTTCGCTTCAAAACTTTCATAATGTGTTCTGAGTCATAATGTCATCCACGTAAACATTCTCCGAAATCATACATATTATTTCAATATTTTTAAATTTTCAACAAATTTATATGGAAAGTACTATAAAGTATTTTCTATCATATGAAACAAGAATTCATAATTGTCCGAAATGTCGCGTAACAAAGACACAAAAAAAAAACAAAAACAAAACATGCAGATGGATTGAGAACCTCCTCCTTATTTGGAAGTCGGTTGATGATTTATTTATCTTTACAGATATTGCAATGTTTTTTTCCATCTTCATCACGTTTTTGTGTGATGTGATTAAAAATTAGTGTGATGGAAACGCCAATGAATCGTAACTATACAACCGTTTTAAAATAAATGAAAAAAGTTTTTTATACCTGCAACGGGGCAGTTTCATATTAATCAAAAAAATACAAAGTTATTAAATATGCGTGTTAGATATGGAAAACTCATTCTACGCTAATTATATATTTTGAGCAAATCATCAATAAATTTTATTAGCCGAACACATTAATATGTACGTTGATACCAGGTAAAACTATTATAAAAGCCACAGACTTTTCTGAAGCATGTAAACTCATCTTTAAAACGAAGAGTATGAAAGAAAACTCCAATAAAAAGGGAAATAAATTTTAAGTACCTACTGGAGCCACTCGTTTTTTCTTCATTTGCTTCTCACGCTGGTTACTTTACAGACAGCTTACGTGCGCGAATAATCTGACTTTTGAAGACTGTGACAGGTAAAATGTCCGAGGCAGATTTAGCGAGCAATTTGGTACACTTTTGAATTTTTTATAATCAATTGGCGAAGTAAAACAGTTGCGCCTAAACAGTAAGTCAGTTTTTTTTAATTAAATAATCAGTGGTTTAAAGGTCTCTGTTGTGCATCAGTAGGGTGTACGCATGATGTACGGAATGTCTTGGGTTTTACTTTGGGCTAGCCAGTTCTAGAAAAGAACTTTGCTAAAATGGTAAGGGTTTAGCTGTACACTAAGACAAACTCTTTATTCGATTCTTTTTGTTTAATAAAGTATGCAAGGCTTTTATGCTCGTGTCGATAAAGTTTGTCATGTAATCAGCGCGGGATTCCACAATGTGTCCACAGGTATGGCTGCGAGGGGCAAGCAGTTCAGTCAAATGTAGACCGTTTGAGCGATAAAGCTAGCCTTTTTAAGTTCACATACCTATTGCCTACGATATAAGTACCTATGAAAAAGGTTACCGTTTTGACCGTACGGCCAAGTGCTTTTAAAAAAAGTTTAGATTTCATGATTCCGCCGAAATTTATTGAAGTCAAAACTGAAATTTTGTCGCAGTATAAATATATTCTGTAAGTGATAAAGGCGATGAATTTGTTTTGTAATTAATAAAAGCATTAGGTAAGCTGATAAAGTCACAAAATACTAACAAATTGACGAGTCATCTTTTTTAAGGAACACGGATTACGGGATTAAATGTTTCACATGGAACTTTTTGGGAGTTTTATTACGGACGTCAGTAAGATTGAAAACGCTACTTGTATGTGTGGTGAGATTGAGTGAGGATGAGGTATTTGAAAAAAAAATCAAAATAGTTTTATTCATCTTAGGAATTTCTAGTTGTTTAACTAGTTGTTGATAGTTGTTAAATAAGATATTGCAGTAGACCAAGAGACAAAAAAAGCCGGCGGAAAAAAACTCTTGGTACTCTTTTTCGGTCAGAATTGTCAAATTAATACAAATAGGTACAGTACAAATTGAACGTGACATGAAAAAAAAAACAAACAGACAGGTAATTGTGAGAGCCAATGTCATGCCACAACCAAATTGCTTATATAGTAGGTGCAAGTAATTAGAAGCTTTTAGAAATATCGTGTTGTGCTTAATCCCATGCCTTTTTATCGTCTGTAATCTTTAGTTTTATAATAAGCTTTTCGAGATAGAGTGTTTTTAATGATTGATTTAAATTTATTGAATGGCAGGGATTGAACTGACTTCGGAGTTTTGTTACATATACGTATTGACATTTCAATAAATGATTTGCTGCTTTTAGCCAGCCTTAATTTGGGAAACGCTAACTTATGGTTGTTCCTAGTCCTTACAGAGTAATTTTTATCATGATTATCTTTCATAGTTTTAAATTTATTACCATTCTTATAAATATAAATAATTTTATCATAAATATATTGCGATGATACCAATGGTCAAGATACCAATCTCTTTAAACTTTTCTCGAAGAGATTCCCTATTTCCAAGTTTAAACATTCCACGAATAGCCCTTTTCCTAGCCCTGATCACATGAACTCACACACTCAGAGGTGTTTATAGCCGTTACCTCCTTTACAATGAACTAGCTATTCCTTACAGTATCAGTCATGTAAATTCCGTGGGTTTATCGAGATGATTTTTGTTATAATTTTGCAGAATATGCCGTAACTGAAAAAACCTTAGCTTTATCAATAATAATAATAAATAATAATAATAATAACAAAGACTCAGATAAGATGAACTGAGATGAGTTCCTTTAAAATAACTAAAATAATTTACAAATCTCAATATCAAATTATTTATAACGACGCCCATAAGTCAATAATAATTCGAATTCAAAGGCTGCTTATTAATTATGATTGTGCCTTAAACAAGCTCAGGGGTCTCAGAGGCCCGAATTAATTGTGTCTTAATTCTGATTTCAGCGAAGTATACTGCCGCGCCCTCCCGGGCAAAAATAGGTCTCCACGGGCGGTACAAGTCAACCTCAGTCAGATCAAATTTACACAACAACTGCCAAATAGATTAAGCGTTCTTTATTGACCGGAATTGCAGAAATTTCGGCGGCGATGTCAATAGATAGTATGATTATTAGATCTTTATAAATTTGTAAGGCTTTAAAGGTCGTGTTTTGGGTTTGATTACGTGCGAATTTTGACTCGGTATGGTTAGGGTTTTGGTATTTTATATTTATAGGTTTGAAGGATTTAATACTTGTCTGAATATTTTATAATATTGACTTAACTTTCGCGATTCATACTTTTAAATAAAATACTTTTTAGCCGGATTTATCGTGAATAATTGACATCTTAAATTTTAACTCGACGTTTCGGTGTCCTTGCAAGCCCCCGTGGTCACGAAAATCTTTTTCATAATTATTTAAAACTTGAAATGTTTATTATACGCGATAAATTCGATTAAAAAGTGTTTTATTGAATATTTTGTTTTAAACAGCTACGCTTAAAAATTGTTAATGGAATCATCGTTCTCTCCTTATTCTATATTTAAATGTTGTAGTGTAATATGCTAATTTCGATATTCTTTTTCTGTCATAGTGTTCGATAGGCCTCGTGTATACTGGGCGTGACAATTATGGCACTGTAGAAAAAAGACTGCATAAAAAGCTATTTTTCATCCACGTCTTCTTTGTCACCCGAGGGTAAGTTACAATAAAGACAAATTGGACAGAATGAATTATTCACTCAGCACTCTTGAACAATCAAGGATAATAATGGTTTTAAAACACAGGCACAGGCAGTTTATTCCACAGTTTAGCGTTTCAGACCCAAAAATTAAATATGAAGGCCTTTGGTTCCTTTTTAAGCAGCAGTATTGCTATATTGATGTTTTAAAATCAAAAGTAGCTGATACCTAATTTATAAGCTAGCAGCTACGTATGGTTCTACTGTAAATTTCGCTAAGGGTTGATTTTTCATATGTATAATTTCCTAATCTAACTTTCCGAGATTAGCGTGATAGAAAGTTCCGAAATGAAACAAAATCTTTTGTTTCATAGAAGAGATTCATGTTAATAAACAGGGCTAGTTTTTAGTTACCGACCAATTTTTTTTACACAATAAGTATCATTTATAGAAAGATTATTGCAAAAAAGGTATGCATTTTGTAACAAGGAAATTATTACATTCGAAAACATATTAAGCAAAGCGTGGTCACTCTAAATTATGAATGCATACCAATAAGAATAAAGACGACTACGCACTACTACAAAACAACTTGCAAGACGTAGTATTATCAAACTTAATCAATGAAATGCCTCGTCGTAGTATCTTACCGTGGGTGCCATGTTTTTAATATTTATACTATATAGATATAGATATTAAAATAAATATGCAGCGAAAGAGAAACGTAGAATGTGCCAGCTGCTTCTCTTCCCGGGCATACTGTAAAAGTCAGTTAAGGGACAGAGGTTTTAAAGGCGTTTTTGTGGGCGATAGGCTGACCCCCTGTCTCTACAATAGTCTCTTTCCGTCTTTATAATACCTCCAAATTTGTCGAACGTGACATCAGATGGTTTTGTAACCTCTGGTGTTCTGCCTACCCCATAAGGGATACAGGCGTGACGTTATGTATGTTTGTGTACGTTTATATTGTATCAAAGAACGTAATATTTAAAATTGGCCGGTGGGTATTTAGAGTATGTATTTTTATAATAAACCATTCTAAAAACACATTTAACCTAAGTACGTACTGAATCTGATGTGCATCGGCCTTTATTTCAAAATGAAGACAGACTAGACAATAACGCTACTACGCCATTCAATTGCGGGTTCGATTCCCTCAAGGAATAATTATTTTGTGATTAGTATTATTTTATAATATTACTGTAATGTCTACTTATATAATGTATCTATTTAATAAATTATCTCACTGAAAGAAACTTTGCTCAGCAAAACTCACATAACTCAAAACTCAAAGGCCAGTGAGCCAGGCCAAATGTTTGATGAAAATGTTTAATGTGGTCGGGGATAGCGATGAAGTATCCTTTTATTTCAATTACTTCGAAAAGACTGAGTTAAATTAGTTTAATAGCGTGTATTTTTTGTGTGTTCTAGATAATCAAAGCTACTTTCCATATACCTACGACTCAGTCTTTAGTAAGAAGAAAATATTTTTTGTCTCCCTTTTTCTCTAAGTTCGGTTTGAACTTATATTTTTTACACATTCATAATTATCAATTTGGCTCCTCCATTTATCCAAAATAATAGCTCCATTTGACTTTTACCTGACTTTTACATGACTTTTAGTGATGCCATGGTTTATCAAGCTCTACCACTGACATATAATCTTTTATAAACTTCGTAACACGTTCAACCTGGCCATGTGCCCTACTGGCACCTTTAGATACGAAGTGATGTACCGAAATTTTGACAGAAGGTTTTAAAATCTAAGGAAGTCTTGATCCGTTGTTAGCCTAGTGAGAGTAACGATAATAATAGTTCAAGAAGAAAAGATCTGATAGAAGATTCTGTTGTACGATTGGTTGAATAAACTAGATGAACGTATTTAGTAAACGCGTCGATGAAGATGAAAGCGTATTCTGGGCGATCACGTTTCCCATTCATTTGACCAGTTACATCTGCTTGTATGTACCGTATGAAAAGGTATAGAAATCTTGTAAACTTATAAAATATAGGTAATTAAATGTAATTACCAGATCCCATGTAGCGAACAAGGGGGGAACCTATGTAGAATATAAATACTATAGAATATAAATGACGACCACTTTGGCGATGGGGTAAACTTGTCTGCCTCAGACGCAAGTGGTTGCGGGTTCGATTCCCGTACGGAACAAGAGAAAAAATATGTTCCGTGTCTGGGTGTTTATCTATTTATATTCTAGGTTCCCCCTAGTTCGCTACATGGTATCCCACAAGCTATGCTTACTTTGAGGCCATGTAGTTGGTGTGATTGTCTGGGGATTTTATTATTATTTATTTTTATTATATATTATTATAAATACATGAGGGCGGTAAATGATGATGATAAATACATATATAGCTAAACGCCCATACCCGGAACATATTATTTTTCTTGTTCCGTGCGGGAATCGAACCCGCGATCACTAGCGCCTGAGGCAGACAGTGCTACCCCATCACCAAAGTGGTCGTCGCAAATGAATGGTCGGCCGTCACCCATTCCTGTGCTGATCCGGCCGAGCGTTCTTAACCTGCCATATCGATTGAGGTACCAGCTGAAAATCGGAGACATGTTGCTTTAACAGCATGGTATTGTAGCCGAGCTGGGCACCTTTTTATTGTAATATGTATACCTATTGTCTATTGTTACTTTAATGTTAATTTTATTCCATTTTTATTTTATATCCTTGTTTTTTTGTATTACGAGAAGTAAACGTTTTGAATTTGAATTTTAATATACAAAGGAGCCACTGCGCCAGGAGGGTTCATCATTAAATTATCTTTTAAAAAAAGCGTCGACGTCCGTTTTAACCCTTTAAATAACTTTATGGCCTTTTCGTGCTAATCTGCTTTATAAAATGACATTGACTGAAGCTGCCATGCCGGACACTTAATCTAATAACTTGTTAGGTGTTGATCACTCGCCCAGAGCCGTGGTCGGTAAAGTTATTATTTGATATTGAAATATCAGGTTTTAAAAGCTGTTAAATAAATTAATTAAGGGTGAAATAAATTACATAAGATATAATTGTATGAGTATTGGTTTAAATTTTCACGGAAAATTAATGTTAATTTTCTGTATATAGGTTACATTAAAAGTTTTGTAATAACCGCTGACATATTAAACAAAACATGGTCACTCTAAATTACCATTAAAATAAAGACAACTACGCGCTTCTACAAAGCATCTTGTAGTACTACGTCGTAGTATTATCAAAGAAATGCCGCGTCGTAGTAGCTTTGTCCATCAACAGCGACTATTTGCATAAAAATTTGTGGTGCCATATCTTTATTTTTTTATACTGAACTATTACTAAAATAAATATGCAGGTACGTTTATATCGTATCAAATAAACTAACACTTAAATATGGCTGGTGACTACAAATCAACCCTGTATATCATATATGTTATTTTTAATGCTTTTCAATTATACTCTCCTTTACATTTTAAACATTTTAAATGTAAAAGTGAACCCTATCATCAGATCTTTGATTTTGGGGACAATTCAGAAATCATACGGTGCTAGGACTTTGTTTTTATTGGCCGTGCGTGTGTGAACAAGCGTTGTCAAGATGTAGGAGAACGCGGCTTAATAGTGATCTATCGCGAACTTTTTTTAACACCCTGGATGGATTGAACCCTGGAAACAAATGGTAAAATATCACTCGCTATTAACAATCTTTTGATCTTCAAGTGATCTAGTGAGGAAACAAAGGAGATAATTTTTTTACAAACCTTTCTCGCCTGCCTCACTGTTGTTGACCTGTTCTTATTTTCAAATACCCATTCACAAGATTGCTGTTTTTTCAGGTTCAAAACAATAAATCCACATTTAGGAGACACCTGTGACAATTTCATAAACAGCATAAGAATATCCGTGGTCATACTTTAGTAGCATCTGTGAGCACCATTCCACGCGAGCCCGTTTCTGCCCCGCTGTTAAGGGATCCAACGACAACAAAGCTTCCGAACTTTTAACTCCTCGTGTAAAATATTCTGTATTTGGCTCACTCATACCAATCCCCAATAGTCTTCGAATTGTCTCACAGGTAATCTGCGGGCTTTCTTCAATTAGCAGCTTAACATTAGCCACACTATGTCTGTTGACAACAGTTGAAGGCCGCCCACGAATTTCGTCATATTAAGGAAACCCGAACTCTCTCAAACTCAGCAAACCATCGCCCTAAAGCATTTTGATTGAATATGAGCGGCACAGTCTTGCGGAGGGAAAGAGAACTATTAAAATCATCGAAAATCTATTAGACTTAATTCCATTTTCGTTGCGTACGTACAACCTTGATGTGTGATAAAATACAATTGATATGAATGATTTCTCGCCATTTTTTTATTACTAAGAAGGTTGCAAGTCGTTTCAAAACATAAAACATTCGAAATTCAAATAGTTCCGATTAGCTAGAAGTGAAAAACTTTTAGTGTGCCCTGTATAGAATTTTATAATTTTTATATTTTAGATACTGTATAAACTCAGAAGCAACCGGGCCGCATTTTTAAGTGTTTTATTCATTAGAAAGGTACCGTCGATAGCCCTGGCTTCGCCTAGTACACCAAATTTCACCTGATTTTGAAAAAAGGACCACGGAGAAAAATGGCTAATTATAATCTCGTAAAATGTTTGCAATTTAAGTGTGGCAGCACATTTATGTAGTATATCAAACACAGGTTAGCCAAGACTAATTCTTTATTAATTTGTACCCACATATATTTTATATTATGAAATACCTACAACATCTTTCCCTTTATAAATAGGCATTTTTCTATAACAATTTCTTTCCCTTCATAAAATAGTTAACGCATACATTTACATATAAACTTTCTTATTCTCAAATATATATCAATAGAAAATGTAACAACAAAAACAACTAAGTCTTTATACATAAGTATTATACACGCATTCATTGCTAGATAGACATAGGTACCTACTTAATTCTTAATAATCATCTAAAAGAAATTATAGGTAGCTAATTAATTTATTAACAATAAACTAGACAAGTTATAGGTACTTAAATTAACAATATATAACAATATAGAAGACCCAAAACACCTTAGAAAAAAAAAATACAGTAAAACTTATTTAGGTAAGTATACCTACTATTTATTAAAAAGTTTCCTAAGTTTTATACGAGCATTCTCAGCCGCTTGCCTCCTTGGTTTATCTGATGATTCAACATGAGAAGGAGCAGTCGTGGTGGCGCTGTCGCTAGGAACATTTACATTTATTTTATCGGGACGAGCTGTGTCACCCGCCACCTGGGAATTTTCACCTGGGTTCTGACCCGTTGGTCTGTAAACTTGGATAAGATCTCGACGGTTACGTCGAAATCTCCGACCGGCGGTGTCTGTTACGAAATAAGATCTAGGTTCAGATGCAGCTTCACTCACCTTTGCGTTTCGTCTTTTCTTGCCGTCTATCATAATCACAGGGTCTCCTGATATCAGCTTCTGCAAATCTCGAGTTCCTTTATCGTAATGTTTTCTGCTTGAAACCTGTTTTTGTATTATTGTTCTGTAGTCACTACTGTTATCACGAAACGGCAATAGTTTATTTTCATTAATAGGTAATCTCGTGTTCAGTTTCCTACCCATTAGCAGTTCTGATGGGGATGCACAGCCGTCTCGCGAAGTAGCCCGTAGATTTAATAAGCCTATATAAAAATCTGTGCCCGAGTCAACTGATTTTTGCAACATATGCTTAATTGTACGTACGCTGCGCTCGCTGCGGCCATTGGACTGCGGATAGTTAGGCGAAGACGTTATGTGGTTGAAACCCCAGTAATTTTTAAATTCTGCGAACTCTTTTGACGCATATGCTGGCCCATTGTCGGTGACCATCTCCTGCGGTATCCCGTGTCTTGCAAACTGATCCTTGCAGGCTGCTATGACCGCTCGGGAACTAATGCTTGGTAAAGTACACACCTCTATAAAATTTGAAAAATAATCTACTAGTATTAAAAAGTATTGCTTATGATACTCAAATATATCAGAACCTACTTTAGCCCATGGTCTCATAGGTATGTGATGCGATATCATAGGCTCTCGAGAAGGGCGCTGCGCGCGTTCCGTACACTGCTTGCAACGTCGCACGCGCACCTCTACGTCCCGCGCCATACCAAGCCAGTACATCACGTCCCGCGCGCGCCATCTTGCAGCGGTCGATGCCCAGGTGCCCTTCGTGAACTCGGTCTAACATCTCACTACGTAATTCTCTAGGGATATAAACTAAATTATCTTTAAAAATGATTCCGTCGACATATTCAAAGCTTTCCCGGTATGACCAGTGGCATTTAACTAATTCATGAACCTCGTGTTTATGCTGAGGCCAACCTTTTTCAATATACTCAATAATTTTACAACATTCATGGTCCTTTAAAATAGAACTTCTTATTAAACTCAGCTTAGTATCACTAAATCTCACATTTTCAACTAAATAACACGATTGCTCTAAAACTTCTTCCGACACTTTACTTTCCAGGCAATCGGGAAGCGCGGCTCGCGATAGCGTATCTGCCAAAAACATGTACTTACCGGGGGTATATGTTACTTTAAAATCATAGCCCTGTATCCGAAGCATCATACGCTGCAACCTAGCTGGCACCGAGTCTAAAGATTTTTTAAACAAAGATTCTAGAGGTTTATGATCCGTTTCTACTGTAACCTCGCTACGGCCAAATACATACTGATGAAAGCGCTCCAGTGCAAAAACTATAGCTAAAAGCTCTTTTTCAATCTGTGCATACCTGGTTTGTGTGTCGGACAAGGTGCAGGACGCGAACTCGACGGGGCGGCCCGCCTGCAGCAGCGCCGCGCCCAGCGCGCCCGCGCTCGCGTCCACCGACAGCAACACGGGCGCCGCCGCATCGTACAGCGCCAGCACCGGCGCGCTGCACACCGCCGCCTTCAGCCGCCGCACCGCCGCAGAGAGAGTGCATGCTGTCCCACACCCAGCTACTTTCCTTTTTCAGAAGCGACCGCAATGGGTTAGCCATATCTGAGTAGTTGGGTATGAATCTGGACAGGTAGTTCACCATACCTAAAAATCTTTCAAGAGATGGCCTGTCGTGCGGCTCAGGCATGAGCTCTATAGCCTTCAGCTTGCTCTCGTCTACCTGCATGCCGTTAGCACCGAATATGTGCCCTAAATAACGAACGCTTTGCACTCTAAACTCACACTTCTCCCTGTTGAAGCGTATACCTGCCTGTTTCGCTCGTTCCATGAGTTTTTTTAAACGCATGTCGTGCTCGCTGACGGTGGAACCCCAAACCACCACGTCATCTATGAAAGAGTCTACGCCCTCGAGATCCTCCAATAGCTGTCTTATTTTGGCGTGAAATACCTCCGGAGCGCAACTGATTCCGTAGGGAAGTCTTAAAAACTGGTACCTACCAAACGGTGTACCGAAAGTACACAAATCCGCGCTCCTGTCACACAGCTCCACCATCCAAAAACCAGAGCGGGCGTCAAGCTTGCTGAACACGGTGGCGCCCTGCAGCCGCGCCGCCATCTCGCTGAGCGCCGGCAGCGGGTAGTGCGCGCGCCGCACCGCGCGGTTCAGCGGCCGCGGGTCCAGGCACACCCGCAGGCTTCCGTCCTTCTTAGCAACCACCACGATTGCATTCACCCACTCAGTAGGATGCGTAACCTTCCTTATCACTCCCATTTTTTCCATACGATTTAACTCAACTAAGAGTTTATCTCTCACTCCAATCGGTATTTTTCGAACTGGGCACACAGACGGCTGAGAATCTCTATCGATTACAATAGTATACTTTGTCGCGAAGCGCCGATTCCCTGAAGGGGGTCCGTCGCTCGCAGTTCAATAGGGTGCTGAAGTGGAAGAAAACTATTAACTAACACTTAAAAAACTTTAATTTTAATTTACAAAACGAGAAAGGCACTTAAAGTCACTATAGCACTGTAGGGAAAATGTTAAATTTTAGACGTTTGGAGCTAGCGGCCCTCGGCCGCAGTTGACGCCGTAGGAGACCGCGGCTCACAGCCGCGGTAGTGGTGGAGGCAGCCACCAACAACCGCTAAGTTAGCGGCAGGGAGGCCGCTCACAGCGGTAGGAACCACCGCGAGGGTTGTAGCGCACGGCCGCAGCCGTGAAGAGCGCCGAGCAGAGCAGGGCGCCTCAGGTAGAGCCAGGACGTCGTCGCCGGGGAGGGCCGGCGGCTTTTCCCAGATCGGTCAGCCGTCCTCCAGCGTTCTCTCCCGATCTTTTTTTTTCTCTTCAGAATCCTCACATCTCTCACCTCAGCGGACCTTTTTTTTCTCCTTCTCACTGACGTTGTCAAAATGCTTGACATGTCATTTCTTTTTTTTATGACACATCGGCCAGTATTGAGTAAATTGAGTATTGCAGTAAGGAGTTCCAATATATTATATATTCTATTATATTATTATATATATTTCTATATTTACAAACTAACTGTCGAATTCATAGAGAATTTGTCCACGTTAAAACAGCGTTACAGAGGGTTTACAAAGCACAACCAAAAAAAGGTGATTCATAGACGATAAATGACATTGTAAACATACTATAACGGCTTTCTAAACATGTCAAATTTACAATCAGGATGAGGCTTCTTTAAGCCCATTTTACCGGCCGAGTCTACCCGAAGGTTAACGAATATTAACGAGTTATTGAAATTGATAATTTGAGTTTCACAGTTTCACTCTTCGTCTTCCTTCCTAGTTCCCTGTGATTATTTTTTTCGTCGCGTCAATTTGTGGTCAGTGATGGATGGAAGTCGTCGTGGCGCCGTGGTTACTGTGTGTATCATACGATATCACAGGTTAAGCAACATTCGGCGCGGTCGGTACTTTGATGGGTGACAGCCGACCATTCATATTACTCACGACGACTTCCGTGCTTCGGAGGGCACGTTAAACAGTCGGTACCGGGTGCTGTATACTTGTATACAGTAGTCGTTAGGGTTTGTCAGAAGCCATCTAGGCGCCCTAAAAAATTCTGGTATCCACCACCCAGCATTGGGCCAGCTTGGTGGATTATGGCCTATACCTTCTCTGCACCCAGGGGAGAGACTCATGCCCTGCAGTGGGCTCATTACAAAGAGTTGTGATGATGATGATGATGATGGATGTGATGAACAATTTGATTAACATACAGCTGATAGCTCGTATTGATGCAAATAGAGTGCGACGTAGGAGAAAGGAGTACCGACGAAGAAAAGACCCTTTTACTCTAGACGATATTGAATTTAAAAAGAGATATCGCTTTAGTAAAGATACTGTACGGCGTATTACCGATTTAGTTCGTAATGAAATTACGCGATGTCCAAGAGGGTTTGCACTATCCCCTGAGCTACAGGTGCTGACAGCGTTGCGGTGCTGGGCGAGAAATGAGGTTAGTACAGGGAGTGTGTTGCCATCTGAGTGCGGTGAGAGGATGTGAAGATGAGTCTGATGTAATTATATTGACCATTTCTGGCTCTTATTTTTCCTTGCCTCACAAAAGAAAATCTCACTATAAGGCGATAGGTATTACAAAGAGGATATCTCTTGTGAAGCAAAGCCATGTACACCCTGTACAGAGTTCATATTTTATTGTAATACTTGTACGTATTTCACCCACAATAACAATATTTTATTTCAATAATTTCAGGTTCAGGATGACAGTGGTGAGCTTCATGGCATAAGCCAAGCTACTGTATGCCGCATTTGCGCTAGAGTAGCAAGAGCTCTTGCCCGATTAAGTAAAGAGTTCATTTTCATGCCCAACACTGTGCAGGAGCAAGAACAGGTGATGAGGGAGTTCCGAGCAATTAGGAACTTCCCAAATGTAATCGGGGCAATAGATTGCACACACATCCGCATTAAAAAAACTGGTGGTATTTTTCCAAGAATAGTCGGGAGTCGGGGCACAGAAAATTTAAATAAACGAAGGCACTGAACAAGGCGATAAATCTATAATAATTTGTGATAAATCTGTAGAGAGGTCAATTCTGTACATGAAATATTTTTTCAAAATAACTATCAGGGGGTGATTAGTGATCGATACTGATGAAAAAAATGCAATCAGTAAAATTTTTGTCTGTCTGTCTGTCTGTATGTTCCTTATAGAAACAAAAACTACTAGACGGATTTTAACGAAACTTGGTAAAATTATTCTTCATACTCCTGGGCAGGTTATAGTATACTTATTATCACGCTACAATCAATAAGAGCAGAGCAGTGAAGAGAAATGTTGGAAAAACGGGAGAAGTTACTTCATTTTTTAAGCTTCCGTCGCGTGTGCAGTATTAATAGTTAAAGCTACATAGAAATCATGTATGACAAGAATATTCTTCATAAAATTATATAAAAAATATCCCACAACAGTATATGTCTATATTTTATGGTTGACTCACAATAACACGTGTAAATCCCGATAGCTTAGCAGTTCGGAGCTTTCTGATTATATTTGTTTCCTCTTACGTTTATAATTCTCTCACTCATCCCTAATTAAAAAAAATTAACATTATTACCTATTCAATAAAAAAATAATCATAGAAATCGGTATAGAAACACCAAACTTATACATAAATTCGCTAATAACCCATCGCGCGTGAATACTGAATGATATAGGGATTATTTTTGCGTAACGGTTAGGTTGCCGCGCTCGACGCGGCTCGCGGCGATAAGTTATAAAAAGGCGGGAGGCGAGCGCAAGCTTTTGCGCAATTTAATATAGGTAGGTACAGAAGGAACAAGCGTTACATTACCTGTCCAATTTCCCCAACCAATTTTAAGTTATTATCGAGGGCACAGAGTTCAAATTCAAGTAAAAAATTTTGACAGATTTGTAACGCTTGATGTACTGCCTTCTGTACATACAGAGATAAAATGGAAATCAAGGTTTTGTTTACTTCATGATCGTTTCTGCCTCTTGGAAGTCAGAAACCGTAGATTTCTTCGGAATAAAAAGTAACGTATGTGTTAACTACTATACCAAATTACATTAATATTGGCTTAGCCGTTTGGCAGTGAAAAGCAGCCATACATAACTATAGGTAGAATTGTATGTACACTGATAATGGCTGGATGGATGGATTTTTGCTATTCTTTCACGCAAAAACTACTTAGCTTTACCTAGAATAACAATAAGCTAAGTATAATTAATGAAGATATTGCATGAATTAAGTAAAATTGAAGGCATTAAATAAAACACTTTTTAACCGGATTAATCGCGTATAATTTATATTTTACATTTTAACTCGACGTTTCGGTGTCTTTGCAGACCCCGTGGTCACGAGCGACTGATAAAATTTAAAATGTAAATATACGCGATAAAATCGGTTGAAAAGTGTTTTAGTTAATAGTCATACATAATAGTCATCGCGAAAACTTAAGATAATATTAAAATTTAAGGCACTTTGGCACCCGATTTGTTTATAACGCTATGTGCCTTTGTAATGTACCTAATAGATAGTTACCTACCTATGTTTGTGGTTAGGAGTTATACATATTATATGGGCGAAGATTCTTCATTTTTGTTTTTGTTATTAAAGATAGTTAGGACCTTGGAGAAGAAAATAACCTACTCGAAATACTAATTCAATACAGACGAAGTCGCGGGCATCATCTATGTAATATACCTACCTACCTATACTTTTTCACAAAACCTTGGTGACACTGCGAATCACTGCTTTCTTTGTTGTAACAGCTTTTGAAGTAATTCTGTTTGTTTATCTATCAGTAACGCTTTCACAGCTAAACTACTGAGTCGATTTTGAAGAAATTTAGAATAAGGTAAGTTTTAACTTCAAGGAGGATATAATAATAGTATTTATCCAACTCTAATTAACGGTATCCACGCGGACGAAGTCGCGGGTCACAGCTAGTCTATAATAATTTGTGACGAAACTGACGAAAACAAAAATAAGTAATGAAATGAAATGTCTGTATCGACCTGTCAAATGCCAATTATAACTGCAAGTAAATGAAATATCCATAGCCCTAGGGCAAAAAAAACATAATTTTATCTCTGGTGCAATGAAATGTGACGTTTCCGCTCATGCGTAATGTAATCCGTATAATAACGGTTTATTAGTTAAAATAGGATTTTCAGATGTCTATGAATCACCTTCACTTACAACACACTATAAACCTTAAAGAGTGTTGTAGCTAAAATGCACTTTAAATGCTTTTTAACTATTTTCTATGAATTTGACTGTTAATATATAACTTCAGGAAAATATAAAACGAATCTGCTAAAAAGTAATTACAGTAAGTAAGTATAACATTATATTTCCCCGTGACCCCATGAAAAAAAAAATTGCTCTTCAATTTTTTTTTTTGTGTGAAACTAGAATTTGGTGGTTAGGAACAGTCGTGCATCATTTCATACATCTCTTTCATACAACAGAATAACCATCAACTTACATACATAGAGGTGGAGCTCACATTCCATGGCTTCCACTCCAGCACCGACGGTTCGACTGCTGTGGCAGCTGGCATTAACGATGGCTTATTTAAGGAGTCGTCACCCGCTCCTGTTTAAGACCCTTATACGACGCTGAGGCTTTTTTATAGAGTAGTCAACCGCTCCATCTAGAGTCCCACATGTATGTAGTACAGTGTAGAAGAGTGTGAGAGAGGTGTAGATATGAGTTATTGTAGATAACTCATAATTGAGAAGAAGTGAGTTATTTTAGATAACTCGTGTTAAGATAAGGATGTGGTTATTGTAGATAACCCACGTTAGGGAAGTTTAGTAAATATTTACAATTATTGTCCATTTCAGGTTCCTCGTTACTACGAGAGATGATGGATAAAAAAGGTGAAAATATCAAGCTGAAGAACTCGAATAGTCAGCTGATATAAATTATTGTGACGTGTACTCACAAATAAAAAAATACAGAAAAATAAAAACAAAAAAAAAGGAATACAAAGGTAAATTATGCAATGTACTTTTTAGAGAAAAAAAAATAAAGACATTGTTATTTAATGTCCTTAATATGCCATTTAGCTCTAATGCCGTCGGTATCTTCTAATATATACACTAAAGGTGAGAGTTTCTGTATGACTCTACATTTTATGTATTTAGGGGCGAGTTTAGCGGAATAGTAACGTTCAGCGTTACTTTGGGTATAGTTTTTACGCCATACCGTCTCGCCTACTTGTAATTCTTTTATAGAACGGCGAAGGTTATACCGCTCAGAGTTTTTGGTGTGTGCGTTGTAGAGAGCGACCTGAACTTTGTCGAAATCATTGGAAAAAGAATCGTTTATACTAGAGGTATAGTTGTTTTTCATTTGAATATACGTAATTTGCCAAAGTATTTTCAGGAAAAAGGAAAAATGTTTATACTCTAGAGGTAGAGTTGTATTAGAATTTGGAAAATCGTAAAATATATTTAAGTTGTCATTGGAAAAATAATTGTTTATACTAGAGGCATAGTTGTTTTACATTTAAACATACGTAATTTGCCAAAGTAATTTCAGGAAAAAGGAAAACTGTTTATACTCTAGAGGTAGAGTTGTTTTAGAATTTGGAAAATATCAGCAGGTGTAGTGTAGTAATAGTGTTGGGACTTTAGATAAAGCAAATGACTAACTATAAATACCTTGAGGGTCTTCTTTCGTTGGGCGCCAAACTGTCGCGAAGCGCCGATTCCCTGAAGGGGGTCCGTCGCTCGCAGTTCAATAGGGTGCTGAAGTGGAAGAAAACTATTAACTAACACTTAAAAAACTTTAATTTTAATTTACAAAACGAGAAAGGCACTTAAAGTCACTATAGCACTGTAGGGAAAATGTTAAATTTTAGACGTTTGGAGCTAGCGGCCCTCGGCCGCAGTTGACGCCGTAGGAGACCGCGGCTCACAGCCGCGGTAGTGGTGGAGGCAGCCACCAACAACCGCTAAGTTAGCGGCAGGGAGGCCGCTCACAGCGGTAGGAACCACCGCGAGGGTTGTAGCGCACGGCCGCAGCCGTGAAGAGCGCCGAGCAGAGCAGGGCGCCTCAGGTAGAGCCAGGACGTCGTCGCCGGGGAGGGCCGGCGGCTTTTCCCGGATCGGTCAGCCGTCCTCCAGCGTTCTCTCCCGATTTTTTTTTTCTCTTCAGAATCCTCACATCTCTCCTCAGCGGACCTTTTTTTTCTCCTTCTCACTGACGTTGTCAAAATGCTTGACATGTCATTTCTTTTTTTTATGACACATCGGCCAGTATTGAGTAAATTGAGTATTGCAGTAAGGAGTTCCAATATATTATATATTCTATTATATTATTATATATATTTCTATATTTACAAACTAAATATATAACTTCAGGAAAATATAAAACGAATCTGCTAAAAAGTAATTACAGTAAGTAAGTATAACATTATAACTTGCCCGGCAATTTGCCTAAACCATAAAATAAATCTTCATATTTATCCATTTTAATAGAAAGTATACGTTGAACTAAACCCATTAATTCACAAGACCTTTTACTTAAAATATTTTGACAGTCTAAATCACAAACAATAAAATCTAAGTTATACAATTTATTTTTAAATTTGCAAACTAACTCGCATGATCCAATAATAGGCAAATAATTACCACAAAAAGATATAGCTTTGGTTCTCACTGTATTTAAGTATTTAACTTCATAACCTAAGTTCTTGTAATTGTTTAGTGATAAAACGTTAATATCCGAGCCAGTATCTAACTTAAAACATAGACTTACATGGGTTTTATTTGAGGTCATTAATGATATGGTTTCATACCACCTGCCTACACATTCAATTTCACTTTGTTCATCGATTGTAGACACATAATACAAGTCCTTTTTCACCTCATCTTCCGAGTTATCCAAGTTCTGTTCAATATTATACACTTTTCTGAAATGTTGTGAAGGGCACATTTTTTTAAAATGTCCCTTACCGTAACACAAATAACACTTAGCATTTATTGCCACGCACCGTACACTATCACATTGATAACCACCGCAGGCGGCGCAGCGCGCCACCGCCGCCGGGTTTGAACCCGAAGCGCGGCCGCGAGCTGCCGCCGGCAGCGCCCGCGCCGCCGGCCGCGCGCTTCCTTGCCGCCTCGCACCGCGCCACCTCACTCCAGCGTTGTACACCGCGTCAACAGCTGCCCGTTCGATTCCCGCCTTGGCCCCCTCTATGTGTTTTTTCTCCTCGCCCGACATTTCATGAGCCTGACAGGTCTTTACCGCCTTTTCTAATGTCAGATCGTCAGCACGTAAAAGCCGGTCTTGAAGTTTACTATCGATAACCCCGCACACTATTCGATCACGAATCAATCCTTCCTCGAGATGTTCAAATTCACAATTTTGTGACAATAATTTTAAACATGTAACATATTCATCAATAGACTCGCCCGTTGATTGTTGTCTTGTAAAGAATTTAAAGCGAGCCATCGTAGTATTTTGTTTCATTCCAA
This sequence comes from Stenoptilia bipunctidactyla, assembly GCA_944452665.1. Taxonomy (NCBI): domain Eukaryota; kingdom Metazoa; phylum Arthropoda; class Insecta; order Lepidoptera; family Pterophoridae; genus Stenoptilia; species Stenoptilia bipunctidactyla. Next base: position 19,391,961 of record OX101728.1, read on the forward strand.
AATGATCATTGAATTTTTTCACTAACGTCTCGTAGGTTCCAGAATCTTCTTCCTTTGTGGTTTTAAATGTCGTATAGACATCGTACCCATCGGGGCCGATTAAATTAATGAGCAAACTAGCTTGCACATCCGTGGTCTCTTTGTGAACTCCCGATGCCTTGAGGAAGACGGAGAACTGCTTGTGCCACCGGCGCCACGCGTCAGCGCGCTGCACCGGCCCGCCTTGAAGCTGAAGTTCCGCCGGGGGTCTAGCGTGTTCCATTTCTATTAATTCACAACTATTTACGCTCAATAAATATCGTAAGAGTATAGTTATGCGTAAATTACCGGAATTACTAATTTATTTTAAGCACCGCTGTCACCATGTAGTATATCAAACACAGGTTAGCCAAGACTAATTCTTTATTAATTTGTACCCACATATATTTTATATTATGAAATACCTACAACAATATAGAGGCCATTAGCTGCTAACTTAAAGTGTGTTTCACAGTTGAGACAAAATATTATTGGAGCGGGTGAGCATTTTTTAACAGTTTCAGTTTTTTTTTTCAGTTTCAAAACACTTTTCGTCACGAAGAAAATACAAAAAGTATGGCTCTGTTTGTTTGATGCCATAATTAATAATGTTTAGTTTTTTTTAATAATTCTGTATATAAACCGTGCTTTTTCACCATTATGATAGTAAATTCAAACTAAGTACCCAGGCGAAGTTCAAGCAATACCAGACTTCGCCTACTTTTAATGATGGAAAAAAATCGATGTGCTAGCACGTGTCGACAGGCCTCGTGCTAGACCGCCTTGTGCCTTGGTGACAGGTATAAAAATGAATACAAATTTTAAACAAAATGAAACTCTTTTGATATCGATATTATTTTCCTTTTTATAATCAAATCATTGAGCTTTACTTTTTATGGATAATATTTTATTTTATGTTTCGTCCCATCCCTAGACTAAATTGCTAATGTATGAAAAGGTTCATAAACAGTTCCAGACTTCGCCTTAAAGTATTTTTTTTAAACAATCCTTACAAGTATCACAAAACAGCACAAATTATTTTAAAATTATAATAAGCATATATCACGTCTAATAAACTAACGAAATAACTTAAAGTTCCGAAAACTACAACGGCCAGGCGAATTATATCCAAACTTTGCCTACCGGAAAAATATGGATATTTCTCAAGCTTTTCTAAGTTACTATACTATGATGACTGCATGAATCTTTAGGCATGAATAAACTTGAGCCCATATTGAAAGCATACACGCAAAAATTGAATATATTTATAGATAATCCCAAAAATCTGTAAAAACCAGGCGAAGTCAGGGTTACGACCGGTACATTATTTAGGAGTAAAACTAACTATATTTTGTCAAGAAATTCTTCTGGAATCAAGATTTACGCGTCCCTGCGCGAAGTTGAACGTTTTAAATAAAGTTACCGAGTAAGCGATTCATTTTCAATGACACCATCCCAAATACAAAGAGCTTCAAACTAAAGTTATGACATCCGTGCAACTTTGTCTCATCACCATCATCATCATCTCTATGTGATGAGCCCACTGCAGGGTTATGAGTCCCTCCTTTGGGTGACGAGGAGGGTTAGAATTTTCAGGGTGCCGAAATGGCTTCTGACAAACCCTAATGAATACTGTATACAAGTATACAGCATCCGGGACCGACTGCTTAACGTGCCCTCCGAAGCACGGAAGTCGTGAGAAATTAATTATCGGCGGTCCCCCATCCTAATACCGGCCGCGCAGAGCGCGCTTAACTTGCGATATCGTTCAATATGCACAGTAACTACGGCGCCACAACGATTTCGATTTCAACTTTGTCTACACGATTTTTATTTTTGCTTTTCCATTTCAAATACTTCATAAATGAACGGTTGGCTGCAGAGTTTTTGGCTTTGCTTCCTATTTGACGCAGTTTGAAAAACGAACTTTTCCAAACTTTCTTGTATCTGAATGTATCGGCAAAAAAAAACTAAACTTTGCAGTTGCATATTCTCAAATCCGCTCCATCTCATTCTTGCGAAGAAAGCATATTGTTTATTACAAATTAAAGGACGTTTCGGTGCCTTCTTAAAGTACCTTGTGTGTGAGTAATAGAGAAAGACTTTAGCTTAAATATTAATAGCTTTATTTTTGATTAACTTAATTTATGAAGTATTAAATTAGTCATGAATCTAAAACACCTTTGTTTCTACTAATTTACGTAATATTATTACCACTATAATTATTCTCCAAAATTCAAAATAATCATATCTTAAAATTTTCACACTACAATATATATATTTGGTACTTATATGAAATACTTTTAAATACGCGCCCAATTTCAATTTAAAAAAGTATTTTACTTAATAGAATCACTATCGACCTTTAAGGGTGAAAATGTGCTTATTCTGATACACAATAAGGGATGTAGCGTTAAAAGAAAAGTCCCTATAAAACCATAAAACCTAAAAGAAAAAGCTTTAGAAGTCCTCTTACTCCATTATCAATGTCGGACAGGAATTAAGGGTATAAAGAATCACTGGTTTTTATTTTTGTAATCATTAAAATTTTATACTTATCACTGTGTTTTGATGTAACACAAGTAAGTTTAGTTAGTATAAGTGTAAGTTTTTTGGTTTAGTAGGTATAGTGACTTGACTTTTGACCGCTTTAGTAAATTTTAATATGGTTTAAAATAGCTAACAACTTGTGAACTTTGTTTGTGTCGTTTCTTAATCCATATAGTGTCACTTGTTTCATATTCAAGTGTTAAATACTTATTTTATTTCTACTTCATTCTTACAGAGGTACTACAACGGAATATCCCTATGTGGGGACTGGTGATTTCAGGAGATAGATATTTTTTTACTGCTTAATTACCTCTTTTCTGTGCACCTACTTCTTTACGCAAATTAGTTTTTTTAATTGAGTGAATTAGATTAGTGTACAGTGAGCTACTTTAAATTGAGTCAGCACCTTAAATTAGAAAAAAATACCAAATTTTCTTAGTTTGCGAGTACTTTGGACTCTACAATTTTAAATATCTTATTTTACCCTTCATAAAAGCCGGCAAGCGCACTGTATCCACCTGATGGTGATGATGATGATGATGATGTCCTCCCAGACGTATCCGTCGACTGCGACACCCCGTCAGTTGCACGGATTCTGTCTTCGCTCTTGTGCTCGAACGTGACTTACGGTAGTCTGATGGTAAGTTGTAACTAGCCCCATGGACATCATTAGTTAAAGATGATAAAAGAAATGATGTAGTGCCGACCCAAAGCTTCAACTGATAAAGCCTTTTGTTCCTGCAATTTCACTGGTTATTGCTTCCCTTTAACCGGAACGCAACTAAGCTTTCATGCAGTTACTATAGTGGGTAAAATATGAAGGACTGCAGTACCGTTCCAGGCGTATCCTTCCCATAGATGCTACTACCTCTTAGGTGAAGTTTAAGTTTCAGTAAGGTTTCAGAATACGAGTCTACGTTTGAAGTGATAGCTATGCCTATATAGACCTTTAGCTGGAATAATCTGTTATACCTGTTAATAACAAAAAAATTTTGTTGATTATGAAAAAAGTTGATTATTTAAACAACGATTTATTATTTAGAAATTCCCAATCCCTTCCGTGCAGTCTTACAATATAAAAGTCAAGTAACATCACAATCGCCTTAAGTAGATGCACAGGTAAGAACTCGGCAAATATGATTTGTTGATCTAATTTTGTATTAATAGACTATCAGCGAATTAAGGCATATTAAGTGACAAGAGAAAAACTTCTGTCATCGTTTTATGGAAGTTAGTAATGTTAAGTTTATTTTGGTATCTTGTTACGACCACTACTTATGATAGTTCGTATGTCAAGATATTTTGAAATTTTGAAAACGTTAAGCAACCTTTGGAGCTGACTGTGTTTTTCTTTTGCTCCCAGTCCAGCATGGAAGCATAGATATAATAGTAGTTTTATTATACGGGACTGTAGGTCGTATCGACCCATACAAGCCCTTATTAAATAAAACTCTAGTCCTTGTTATGAAACAATAATAACAAAACTACTTGTTCCATTGCCCATTTCTACTGAAATTTATACTTGTACAAATCACTACCAACACAAACCCCTCTACAAATTTGAATATGAACCTAATAAAAAGTTATTGGGTGATTACATTTCGGAGTTTCGAGGATCACAAAAACGCGAGTTAAGGGGCGGCTATTTATCAGGGTCTATACTTCTCATGAAAATGATTTTCTTTCCGTTATTTATGACGGTAATTTTAGTCCTATTTGTTAACAAATTACTACAGACTTTAGAAGAAGTTAGGTTCTTAGTGATTTTAAGTAGGTACGTACTTATTTACAGTAATTTTATCTTTTTCATAAATAATTTATTGAAGCATGAATGTGTTTATTTTGGCCCCGCTTGAATATATGTACTAAAATAACTCCTAAACTGCATTTGATCTGTGTTGTCTAAAAATATATTCCTATTCTTATCAATACTTCCAAAACCAATTTGTTGAAATCGTATTTTTTTCCAGCTTGGAATATAAAAAAAAAACAAGTAAAAAGCTTAAGTATTTATTATTAGTATTCACAGTCGTTCCTACTACCTGAACACCAATAATAGCAAAAGTAAAATGGATATTATTCCTACGATGCCACCTAATCCACTCCTATTAAAAAGGTGAGCATTATCTTTGTAATAGCAATAAATAAAACCGCAAGACTGAACCTTCCGCCTGGCTTTATTCATTATTGGGTTCAGTAGGTTGTGTTACTCATGAACCATTTAATGTAGATTTACGTGTGAGTGACGCTACCAACGTGATTGTCTGAAGGTGCGTACAGACTATGTAACATGTTATATAAATTATGTTGTTATTTAACAATGTAACATAAAACAATAACGTACACATTAGAATAAACATGCAATGAAACATTGTTATACAGGGTGACTGGTAGGTCACTTTCAAAATTCCAGGACGTGATAGTTTAAGATAAAAAATAAATATTAATTATTTACTAGTAAATTTCTCCGAAACTAAATTCATTACGCAGCGCATTAGTGTAAATAAATACTTAGCGGGTGGGTAGTGCGTGTGGCGGGAACACTGCTGACTGAGGCGTCGGGAAAAGTGTAGTAAGGTCTCTTTATTTATTCATAGGAATTTCTGGTGAAAAATACGTTGTATGATTTTAAAATAATGTATCTACTAATTATTGATGTATAGTAATAATTTAGTAGGAGTTTGTCTATTTGAACGCAATTGTCTATTAAAACTCAGTCCGATTTGAAAAATAAAACGCATTTGGTAACCCGTTGTTAGGTTACGTAAATAAATTGAAAAAAATCTGACATTTGCTAGCGAGCTCGGGCCACACATTAATACTCCTATTAAACATATACACTCCTATTAAACTAGCGCTTGAAAATGGCCCAACGAAACTTCAGTTCATTTCGTGTTTAGTTCGTGATTGGCAGCATATAAATCATCGAGCGTATGTGTCAATAAGAAAAGTATACACAGTGCCTATTTGCGTTATAAAATAGTATATAAATCGATCCTCGCCTTAATAAAAAATATGCAAGATTTAGTTATCACGTGTAAATAGACCCGTAAAATATCAAATTCAGGTTTTTATAAGTAAAACATGGGACCAATATTTCTACAGGGATGGTGTTATGCCCGATGAAATAAGTGAATTTTCAATGTTTAAAAATTTGAATACATACATACATAACTTCACGCCTGTATACCTTATGTGGTTGGCAGAATACCAGAGGCTATTAAACCATCTGATGTCGCGTTTGACAAATTTGGAGGTTTTATAATGATGGAGAGAGATTATTGCAGTGTCAGCCCATGGCTGCAAAACCGTCAACAAAACCTCTGTCCTTTAACTGACTTTTACAGTATGCCCGGGAAGAGAAGTAGCTGGAACATTCTATGTTTTTCTTTCGCTAAAACATATTTGCGCTTTCTGTTTGCGAATTTAAAACATGCCAACTATTCAAAATATCAAAACTTCAGTATGTTAAGAAAATGGTTCTGGAAGTAAGATAATCGTAAAATACTTAGCCAAGACTGTAAGAATTTCATTTGGCAGCGTTCAATAGATTTTAGAATTATAGTAGTTGAATCAATTAATAAATAGTTCAGACATTCACCTAATATTATGTAGCCCATATTAAGTTCCTTGAAGAATTTGGAAACGGATATTAAACTTAAGAACAATATACAAATATATTATGAATATACTATACATATTTTTATTACAAAATAATTTTAAATAAACCTACATATAAATCATCCTTGACTTGACGGCGCGTCGATGATTTTTGTGATGAATACAGATATAAATCTATGCGACCTGAATTCGAATCCAGTACCTCTTGCATTAAATGCAATTTATGTTACCACTACAACAGCCGGTCATCAAATTGATGAACGTAAATTTTTTGTCTACATCATGAACAAAATATGGTAATAAGTCAAAATATTCATAACTTTCATTGCTACCTTTTACATGAATCGTCCACTATGACGACTAATTCGTTCGTCATTGTTTGCAAATGTACATTTCAAAGGCCAATGATGTTATAGTTATTGTGCGTTGCCTAGCCAATCAGCTTCCTGCGTTGACAAATAAAACCAATCACATTTTGCCTAATTTTCAAAGAAAACAACTGCGTGTTAAAAGAAAACAAAGGTCGTGTGCCGCTTTTCAAAGAAATTTTGTTTGAAGTTAGTTACTCTTCCATCCTTTTTTCGTTCACTGGCCTAAAAGCCTTTAGGACTGTCATTTGTATGATTTAAATTTATTTTCTTTTCAGTTGAAGTATCTTCAAATTTAGGCACGTATTACTTGAAGTACTTTCATTATTATTGTGTAAATATGCACCTTAATAAATATTACATTTAGAGCATTAAGCTGTCAGAGGACAAAATCGTTTATCTTATAAATTCGTTTAAGAAAATCCTCGTTTTCTTCAAGCGGCATCAAACAGGCACTATTACTACACGGGAGCTACAGCCCCACAGTTCCATTAACTCTGATTCACTTCAGTTACCTCGGTTTGCTTCTATTACTGCAATTTACTTTGTTTCAAATTTACATTGTCTGTGACAAGTTGAAGTTGATTTATTGTGAGGAGTTGGAGACCTTGTTTCAGGTTTTGAAGATAGGTATTGATTTTTGAATGTGAGCAGCTGAAGTGATTTCAAATTTTCCGTATTCCATGTTTCTTGTGACTTAAAATAGTATCAAATAGTTTATACATGCTACGAAAATAAAATTTATTCAAATCAATATTTTTGTGATCCCTATTATTGATCCTACCAATAGCTAATTTACATCCTGTGCTTCCGAGATTCTCCAAACAAACTGAGAAAAAAATAAACACAAAATCCCATAGTCGTTTTGGCGCATAGTGGCGCTGTATAAGTTTGTGTTACTTAATGTAAATTTCTTTACATGTTCTCTAAATTTCTCTACATTTAAAATTTTATATTTATTCATCATCATCATCATCACAACTCCGTGTAATGAGCCCACTGCAGGGCTATGAGTCTCTCCTCTGGGTGACGAGGAGGTTTAGGCCGTAATCCACCAAGCTGGCCCAGTGCTGGTTTGTGAATGTCAGATATTTCAGGGTGCTGAAATGGCTTCTGACAAACCCTAACGACTACTGTATACAAGTATATAGCATCCGGGACCGACTGCTTAGCGTGCCCTCCGAAGCACGGAAGTCGTCGTAAGAAATGAATGGTCGGCGGTCACCCATCCTAATACAGGCCGCACCGAGCGCGCTTAACCTGCGATATCGTTTGATATGCACAGTAACCACGGCGCCACGACGACTTCGTATTTATTTTTCGACTCGTATTTTTCCAATTTTTTTTTATTAAATATAGATTAATAACAAAAATATCAAAAGACTGTCGGTTATCGCTTTTAAGTGTTAATAACAGGTAAGTACGTCATTTTGTTTTTTTTTTTTCATTATTATTCCCTGAATGTAGCGTGAAGATAATTCCGCAGTTAAGTTGACGTGGTGTTAAAGGTAAAATAAAGTATTATCAATATAAAAGCAATCTAGCGCATTTTGATTTGCTTTTTTATCGGTGATTAAGCCCGCTTTTGACCTCAGTCTCACCTGACGGTAAGTGAAGATGAGGTCGAAGATGACAGCACAACTGGCTCATCAATAAATGAAATATTTTTTAGAACGCATCATCGCTAGAGTGGTGATATTTGGCGGCAGATTTTATATGAAGGTGGGTCGCCATTCCAGGCGAGCCTTGAATGGGTAGGTACTAAAACTAAGAGGGGGCCACTCGGATTAGTAACCTTTTATATCCTTTTACGAAAAGCTTATCCAGGGGCGGTAGGGCTATTATAAGTCTCCTGTGTGGAGCTGCTGGTCTCCCACCGGGCGCGTCCCCAGGTGGCGGATAGGAGAATATCCCCCCAGACATGGTATTGTATGTTCATGGTATATTCCCCCCCAGAAATGGGGGGTGCTGTTTCGATGGCGCGGGCCAAAATCAGCTGAGGGGCCCTCGTCGGTTCCCCAAAGGAATATCAGCGGCTCACTTTGAGGAACCGATGAGGGCATGGGGGAGGGGAGCGCTGGTTTGAGTCACCAGTTGCTGGATTGCTTTGGCTTCCGAGTTGTCTGCCAACCCGTAATCCGGTTAGAAACAGGACCGGTGGCCTAACGGCTGCGAGGAAGACAACCTCTCTAAAAAATTACCCCAATCCTCGGGTGGATGTGGGGGTCAGTCCGTCTGCCGAGGGGAAGCAAAAGGGACCCCGCCCTTTCAAATTCCTTTTGCGGACATCCGGATTTCGGGGATCTAACGCGTGAGAGATTTCCACGGATGATGGCAGGCCAGATAGCCGGATGCTGGTGGTATAACGCGACCCGATTTTCCTGGTCCTAACTCTTTCCGTCCATAGTGAAGTCCCTGGGCGGTGGATACGGGGGTATCTGCCGCCCTGCTCAAGGGAGTTCACTGAGGTGCGGCGTGTCTGGTGTTCTCGGTACGCTACATGTTGAGGGTTTCGCGCAAGTGGATGGCGCCGGCGGTTTCGGGGTTGAATGCTTCGGCTTGCTCGTGATCCCGCCACTAGGTGCGGAGGAGGAACACCTTGGGGTTTCAATCGGTTAAAGTCCAGACATAACTTTGTTGCTCCCACGAGCGTCATCGTATCCATGGAGGATTTCCCCAAGTAAAAAAAAGCGACTTTGTATAGGTAACTCTTTCAGGTAAATGACGATGGTAAGTGACAGTGAGGTCTAAGAAGCACCCGGGTTTTGGAAGGAATGCGACTGCTAAGTCCGCGAAGACTGAAAAATTTTAAATAAAAAAGTATTTTTGAAGCTACCGAAAATTAATAAGAAGAATTATTAAATTTACTTTAGGTAGGCTCATAAAAATAAAAACTATGAATTCACTAGTTTAGTACTGATCAGCGCGTGTGTTTTTCCGTAGAGGGGACAGAGACAGATAAAATTATTTTTTTTATGAATAGACAATATTTCTAGATAGATAGAGCCAGTTCTTCCTTAAGTGTGCTGTCTTCGTCGATCTCAAATGCACTTATCATCCGGTCAAACGTTAAAGGTTCAACGATAAAAAAAGTATATATAATCAATACTTGATAGCCATGATTAATTTACTTTTATTTATTTATTTACTTATTTATATACACTTCAGTATACAGTACAGATAGTAAATGATAAAAAAAAAACAGTGTGTTGTGTAAGTACTACTAGGCGGTCTTATCGCTGACGAGCGATTTCTTACAGACAACCATGCTTGTGGAAACAACATAAAAATAATGTATTAACAAATTCTTAATACTTAAAAAAATTACAAATCACACAAACATTTCAAAAAAAAAACTTAACGAGTAAAACAAAAAAAAAATGCTAATTATTGCATTATACCTAATTAAACATAAAACCTAAATATATAAAATTATTATAATGCATACATACTAATATAATAAATATAATACATAGATTAATAAACGATGTAATAAACATAATAAATATAATTAACATACTACATAAATATTACAATAGGTACTTCTTTATGGTTGTATTTGACTCAGATAATGACTTTTTAATTTAATTTTAAAAGAATTTAAAGATGAAGCAGATTTAATGGCAATGGGAAGATGATTCCAAAGTGATACTGCTCGAACCGCAAAAGATTGGTTGTAACTATGCGTTGAATGTGAAGGGGTGGAGAGCATCAAGTTGTCGGTAGAGCGTAGGTGTCTCTCGTGATTCTCGTGTCGGTATCGGAAGTGGTCACCAAGGTAGCTCGGAACTACAGGATTAAACAGCACCCGGTACAGTAAAGAAAGAACATGAGTATCCCGGCGAAGACGAATCGGAAGCCACTTGAGTTTAGCACGGAATTCGGAGACATGATCATATTTACGTAAACCAAATATGAAACGTATACATAGATTTTGAAGCCGTTCAAGTTTATTCAAGTTTACTTTTTATTTTTGTTGGCTATTTCTTTTGATGTACATACATACATACATACATAACTTCACGCATATATCCCTAATGGGGTAGGCAGAACATCAGAGGCTATACAACCATCTGATGTCACGTTTGACAAATTTGGAGGTATTATTATGATGGAGAGAGGCTATTATAAAGATAGAGAGAGACTATTGTAGTGACAGGGGGTCAGCCTATCGCCCGCAAAAAAACGCCAATAAAATCTCCGTCCCTGAACTGACTTTTACAGTATGCCCGGGAAGAGAAGCAGCTGGTACATTCTATGTTTTTCTTTCGCTCCCAGTCCAGCATGGAAGGTTGTCTTTTGATGTCTTTATTAAATTTATTACACAGCAATGGAGCTTGTTATACCTATTGTCTATTTATAACAAGAAATAAGTTTTGAAAACAAATAAAGATAAAGGACAGATATCAATAGCGAAAGTATTACCCAACAACTCTAACTGAAAACAAACTTTATCCGAACTAAGAGCTGCCCTAAAGTTTTGGCAGCTTTGAAAGCTCTAAGGGCGTGGATTCACGCGAATACCGTGTATTATTTATTCAAGGAAACAACAGCAACAGGTACAATACACGTAGACAAAAAAACCTGCAATTTTTATTGAAAATTATAAATCAAATGTACCAATAAACCCTTATTACTGACTATTAAATATTGAATGAAATAACGCAGTGTAAATTGATAGTAATAACCGCGTATTAGCGTATTATATATGAATGATGTTGTTCAGAAATGCACTTTTATTGCTTAAGCAAGTAGTTATCAATTTGAGAATTATTCAATTTGCAATTTGATAGAAAAGTAATGGGTAAAGCTTGAATTGTTTATACAGTTAACGGAAACGTAATGACTCAACATTTAAGTTTGTGGACTTTTGAGACTCAGTAAAGTTTGTGTTTGTGTACTGTAAAATTATTATACAGAAAATAGACTGTTCATTACTCTTTGCTCGATGTTGGAAAAAGGAAGATATGTTTAATTTTATTAAAATATCAATTACTTCTATAATTTTAATATATTTTAGTTTTGTATCACCTTTCTAATGTGTTGATTGGGTTTGATGATGACATGTTTTTGCTGAGCCCTTCAATTCAGAATATGAGGAAGTTGCTTACAGTTGACTAGAATAAGACGGAAAGGCATATTTTTATCAACACTTGTCTCACAGCTAGTCCTTAAGTTATATCAGTAAGACCAAGACTGTTTTGAACTTAAATAGCCACTGATCCTATTTCCTTAAGACAGTTGATAAAACCTCATAGCAAAAAATAAAAAAGAACACAACTTTGTTTATTTCTAAATAAGTATACAGATTGTTGAAATATTAATTAAAGAAAAGGCGTACACGCCTGAAACTCGTTGACTATTGAACTGTGTGATTTAACTATGCAGCTTGATATGGTGAGATTTATGATCAACGGAGAACGGCTTCATCCCTACTTAAGATTTTTCGTTAAAATAAATAGTTTGACTTATATTTCAAAATAACTTATCTAAAACGTTTCAAATACTTTCTAAGTCGAGTCAATAAAGTATTTTATTAAGAGCTCGATCGGCAACCATTCCTATGTGAACTACAGTAACTGCCTGTTGATATCCATGTTGCATGTTCGACTTACCATTAAGTGGAACAGACTTCTTTAGCGAAAAATGAACAATATCCCTAATCTTGTTAAAACTTTGTGAGAAGAATCGAACAAGAATTTTAATTTAGTACAGGGACATCTGGCTGTAAAGAACCTTGGATTACAGCCTGACGCTCATAACTTTGTCGGAATTCTAAGCGGCGGATTGTACAGTTTGATTTAATGAGATAGTCTACGATTTAATCAAATGTTTCGAAGATAATATTTTGAAGCCGATATCAGTCGTTATTGCGAATATCAAACGGAATGTAATTTTGGAAGTTTTCGCTTTTTTAAGAGCTATAAATCAAAAAATGATACTCTGAGTTCCAAGAAAGGACAGTAATTATTTTGTGGAAGAACTGATGACATAATTATTATCTATATAATATTCATAAATATAATATTATATTAATAAACATAGATAATATTATATTAATATATATAAGCTGAACTATTTATTTGTCTGGCTGTTTGTTTGGACGTGGTAATTATAGATATTTCAGCTGATAGTAATATTATTAACATAAAAAGTTTGTAAGGATGGATAGTGCGATGTTTTTAACTTCATAATGTTGAAGATAAGGGAGGTTTTAGGCTGTACACAAAGGATACTTTTTGTATTGATATTTACACAGGTTGTCCGTGGCTAAAGCTTGGAAACAGAATGTATATTAAAATTCTCTTCACAGTAATTTTATTAAAGACTTGTGTAAGTACACAGAGTATGTAGGTATGTTATACCTACATACGTGCTAATTATAATATATATTTAAAAATACTCAGTTAAAAATTCAATTTTTATATATAAGTTTAAACATACTTATCTATTTAAAGCACATTTTTTTCAAACAACATAATTACTCATACGATAGTCGTTAAACTATCAGTGTGGATAAGTGTTGATGTGAAAAGTTTTACTTTAAGATATCCGGATGCAAGAAGTTTGTATTCCCTGGCTGTAAATTGTTATTATGTATTTTCTTTTCTCTTATTTTTAAAAGATGATTGCTGTTGAGTTTCTTGCTACTTCTTCTCAGCAGATCGAATTTCCGAAGTGGTGGTAGATTCAGTTCAATTTGTAAATTGTTTGACTTATTTCAAATGTATTTAAATACTTACGAAATAAAGAATTTTTGAGTTTGAGTTTGAGTTTGAAACTTATATTGCATCGAAATCATCTTTGAAAACAGTATGTCGCACTTGCACCGACTGACCTTAAGGGGCGACAATATACTTCTCATGAAAATGATTTTCTTTTATTTATGATGGTAGTTTTAGTTCTATTTGTAAATAAATTACTACAGACTTTGGAAGAAGATAGGTACTTAGTTATGTGAATTACGTTTTTACAGTGGCTTTATCTTTTTCACAAATAATTAATTCCATTATTGCTTAGTGATGAAGCCTTAATGTGTTATTAGTATGCGCAATAGTTCCGACTTTCTACACACCAATAACAGCAAAAGCAAAACGTATATTATTCCCATAAATCCACCTAATTAACTCCTATTAAATGGTGAGGGTTAGCTTTGTAATAACAATAAATAAAATAGCAAGGCTAAACCTTCTGCCCAGATTTACCCATTGTTGGGATCAGTAGGTTGTGTTACTCATGGACCATTTAATGTGGGTTTACGTGTGAGTGACGCTACCAACGTGATTGTCTTAGAAAACGAAAATCTTTACCAAAATCTACACTTATTAGAGTTATACTAAGCGGAAAGTATTGGTTGCGGAAGTATAAATCCGATCTGAAAAAAGGAAGATTTGATTATACAGGGTTGATTTGTAGTCATCGGCCAAATTTTTTTACACAATAAGTATCATTTATAGAAACGATTTTTGAGAAAAAAAAATTTTTTTTTACAAGTTAATTTATCTATCCGCTAACATATTAACCAAGGCATGGTCACTCTAAATTACCATTAAAATAAAGATGACTACGCGCTACTACACACATTTGGTAGCACTACTATCAAGGAAATGCCGCGTCGTAGTAGCTATGTTCATCAACAGCGACTTTTTTTAAAAGTTTGTCGTTCCATATTTCTACTTTTTTGTACTGAGCGACGCTAAAATAAATATGCAGGTACGTTTATATCGTATCAAAGAAACTAACATTTAAATTTGGCTGGTGACGAAAAATCAACCCTGTATAATAGTCTCGCGCAGTAGCTATAAATAAAACGTTTTACAACGGAAAATTTAAAATGAATGTACTTTTATGATATATCTGAAGAGTTTGTTTGTTTGGAATGCTAAATCTACTAAAAAATGAAATCCGCTGATAACCCGACTAAAGGTTGAGTTTTTATAAATTCTGACATTAGATGTCAGCTCTGGGCCATACCCCAAAACGTCTACAAGGCTGTGATGATGATCATGACAAAAAATAAGATTATACTTTTAAGTACACACAACAAGTATTTAAGTAAAGACCTTACACGGCATAAATATTGTAAACTAAATACTATGAAACCAGTTTATCAAACTTCGCAGTCAAACATACGGGTGGCGGGCAGAATATTAAATGAAGTATGTAATATAATTTATCGTATCGCTCCCTTCTATTATTAAGGTTAAATCACAGGGTTCATGAAGGCATTAAGCGTTATAAATAAAAGCCTTCAGAACTGTCTTTTAAACTAATTTAAAATCTCTTTGTTTTCTCTGAAGTAGATTCAAAAGGAACCTATATTAGTAAAATATATAATGAAATCCCCAGATAATAACACCAACTACTCGGCCTCAAAGTAAGCAAAGCTTGCGTTATGAGATACCACGAAGCGAAGTAGGAGGAACCTAGAATATAAACATATATAAACGGCCAGACCCAAAACATTATTTTTTTCTGGTTCTGTGCGGAACGAGAATTGAAACCGCGGTCTCACAATTGGCTTAGTAGCGTCTAGACGACTCCACAACGGAGACCGGATGTACTTTCATTATTGCGCAAGTTACGAAGTATCAAAAAATTTAGAGGATTAAACTGTCGGAGGATTAAATCGTTTAAGAAAATCCTCGTTTTGTTCAAGGGGCATCTAAAAGGCACTTATACTATTGACTGTACTTGACCGAGACGGTAGCTACAGCCCCACAGTCCCATTAACTCTGTTACCTCGGTTTGATTCTATTACTGCGATTTACTTTATTTCAACTTTACATTATCTGTGACAAGTTGAAGTTCATTTACTGTACTTGTTCAGGATTTGAGGATATTGGTTTTTTCACTGTAAGTTAGTGGTAGAGGTGATTTCTATTTTTTCCATATTTCATGTTTCCTATCCATAAGTCTAAAAAGTATCAAATAATTTATACATGCTATCTAGCATGTATAAATTACTTGATACTTTGTGATCTCTATTATTGATCCTACCAATAGCTAAATATCGTGTGCTTTTGAGTTTTCCAAACAAACTAAGCAAACAAACACAAATTCCCATTGCAGTTTTGGCGCGTAGTGGCTGTGTCAGTCTGTGTTACCTAATGTACATTTCTTAACATGGAACTCATTATTTAAAATTTAATATTTATTTATATAGATTAATAACAAAAATATCAAAAGACAATGTCAGATATCGCTTTTCAGTGTTGATAACAGGTAAGTCATTTCGTTTTCCTTCTTCATTATTATTCCCTGAGCGTAGCATTCGCATCCGCTTTTAAGTTGACGTGATGGTAAAGGTAAAATACAGTCGATAATCTTTATCAATAAACAAGCAATGTAGCGCTCTTTGATTTGTTTTTTATCGGTGACTAAAGCCGCTTTTTTTTTGTTTTATGGTATATTTGTACATTTATTTTTATTTATTTAATCATTCAAGACACAAAATAGATTACAATTGTTATAAAATATACTGTGTTTATATAAAAAAAGTTAAAGACTAACTTGTAACCTAACTATCCTAAACTTTTGACTTCAATCTCATTCGAAGCTGAGTAGCTCTTTATAAAATACTAGCCACCGCGCGCGGTTTTACCCGCGTGATTTTTGATCCCGTAAGAATTTTGGAATAAAATATAGCCTATAACCTTCCTCAAGAGTTGGGCTATCAAATGCAAAAAGAAGTTTTCAAATCCCACTTGTAGTTTCTGAGATTAGCGCGTTCAAACAAACAAACAAACAAAAAAACAAACTCTTCAGCTTTATATATTGGTATAGATTAGCTGAAACAAATCACCGCTAGAGCGATGATATTTGGCGGCAGATTTTATATGAAGGTTAGTCGCTGGACAGGTTCCGGGGTCCAACCAACAGGGGCCACTCGAATAAATCGCCTTTCACGACGTGCTTATCCAGGGGCAGTAGGGCTGTTCTTAGACTACCCGACGCAGATTTATATCGAAAACTCTCCCATGTAAATAATGATGGTAAGTGAAAGTGAGGTCAAAGATGAAAACACACGGATTTTAGAAGGAATGCAATTGGTAAGTTCGAAGATTGACGAAATTAAATGAAAAAGATTTTTTTGAAGCAACCAAATATTAAATTCAATTAACTGTGACCTCTGAAACAGGAAAAGTCAATGGTAAGGAAGCCAGTTTCCTCCTGTGCTTGACTAATTGAATAAGTTCGTACAATGCACAAATATAAGAAAAAATATTTACATTACTTTAGGTACATAAAAAAGAACTAGGACTTATTATTTCGCTAGTTTAGTAATGTTCTGCGTGTGTGTATGTAGTGTGTAGTGTGGCGACAGAGTTAAGTATTCTGTACATGAGAGTGTAAATAACTAATAAAACAATAAGCATAGGTAAGCATTAATTCCAAAATCATTTTATGATCATCCAGTTCTACCTTAACTCGTGTCTTCTTCGATCTTCTATGCATTTTCATCCGGTGTGAAAGAGGTCAAACTTGGGTATGGCATCCGATAAAAAAGTCTTTATTTGACGAAAATAGCAACACTATACGGTTTTGTACAGGTTTCCCCTACTTGGTAGCCATGTTTATTTTAATTTTTAATAGTTGGCTATATCTTTTGGTTTTGCGATGTTTATTAATTTAATTATACACTAATGGAGCTTGATATACCTATTGTCTATTTGTAAGTTTACAAAAACAAATAAAGATAAAGGACATATATTAATAGCAAAAGCATTGCCCAACAACTCTAACTGAAAACAAACTTTATCCCAACTAAGAACTGGCCTAAAGTTTCAGGCAGCGTTGAAAGCTCCAACTCGTGCCTGAATTCAAATACAGAATTAAAGCAAGTAGCGTGTATTATTAATTCAACGTAAAAACAGCAACAGGTACAATAAGTAGACATAAAAAAGCTGCAATTTTTATTGAAAAGTATAAATCAAATGAACTAATTATCCCTTATTACTGACTTTTAAATATTGGATGATATAATGTACTGATAGTAATAACCGCGTATTAGCGTATTATATATGAATGATGTTGTTCATTGCTTTAGCAAGTAATAATCAGTTTGAAAACTATTGGGTTTGCAAATTGATAGAAAAGAAATAGATAAAACTTTTTTTTTTACAAAGTGAATGGTAACATAATGACTTTAAGTTTTTAGTTCGCGAACTTTTGAGATTTATGAACCTTGCGGTCTTTGGGTTTTACTTTAAAATGTTTTTTGCAGTAGGTTTGTTTACGTCAACATATTTTATATGAATAAGTATTTAAGAATTTGTTAATTCAAAAAAAGTATTACAAGCTTATTTGAAGTCTCTGTACCCTAAACTAGACAGAGTCTGTATGATAGGGGTCAAATGTTTTTCCAACCAAAAAACACAAATTGTTCAATCAATAATACGACTGTCTGACGTTTTTAATAATCTAAACTGATATGGTATTCTCGTAGGTTTCCTAGTTTCGGGGTCTTCTTCAGGGTTGAGTGCGGCCGCACTTTTTTTAAATTTCAACTTAACGAACTGCTTTTCATAACAGAAGCCCTCGCGATTTAGAATGTTATTATGTTATAAACCTATTGGAAATCATCCCATGAAAGAAAATGTACGATTGATTCATATGCAACGCTTCAGAAAGCTTACAAACATAAACTTCACGCTTCTGTCCCTTTGGGTGGGAAGAGCCAATTGCTGCGATCCAGACATACTCTTCCGATTCCTCCATGTTCATTAATCTTTTGTACATGATCCCCAGTCACTCTTTTGTAAATCTTCTTTCAGTTATCCTTTCTAAATGTCCAAACCACTGTAGCATGTCCTTTTTAACCATAGTTATAACTACTTTAATAATATTAATTTAATATATATAAATATTATTAATAATTAATTAATAATTAATAAAATCGTTCGCCGGTTTTTTTCTCTCTTGCCCTGATACCCGACCGACTGGTCTTATTGTCCGGTCTTTTCCGCCGAAAGGCGAGTTAATTTTGACATACCGAATAATAATAATTCTTTATTGTACACAAACAGCATTAGTAACATTTTACAATAAATTTTAAAAAAATTGCACAAAAGCGGCCTTATCGCTCAAAGCGATCTCTACCAGGCAACGCAGTAAGGACAGGACATGAATAGAGGAAATTAGGGTGGGCGGTGGTACTGATTTCATAAAATAGACTACATACAAATAATAACATATCATACATATTAATCATAAATATACATAAATATTATTTATATAATATAGACTTGCATATTAATAATACATACACATACTTATTAATAAGTTACGATGAGCAGTGTTTCACGAGGTAATAACGTTCTTACGTAATAACGGCCTTATCATCGAAAGATGATCTCTTACAGGGTTGCCTGTAAGAGATCATCTTTCGATGATAAGGCCGCCTATTGTGCTCTGTATCTTAAAAATTGTTCTGTATAAATATTCCTTATTTTTGTGTACAATGAAGAATAAATAAATAAATAAATAAACGTTTAAGCATCCTTTTGAAGGTGTAAGGACTGGGAGCTTTGCGGATCCCTAAGGGTAAGTCATTCCAAAACGACACCGATCGCACAAAAAGGATTTACTTAAGAATGTGGAAGTATGTGATGGTGTTGCAAGGAGAAGGTTTCAGGAAGAGCGCAAGTTACGATCGTTGTTGTTGAATCGAAAGTTAAAGCGGTTTTGCAGGTAAACAGGAATGGCTTTATGATACAGAATACGGTAGACTACAGATAGGATATGAGTATTCCGACGAAGTCGAATGGGAAGCCACTTGAGATTAGTTCGGAATTCAGATATGAGGTCGTATTTGCGTAATCCAAATACAAACCTTATGCAGAGATTTTGGAGCCGCTCAAGTTTATTAAGAAGTTCTTCAGTTAAGTCAAGATAGCTAGCATCCGCATAGTCGAGAATAGGAAGTAGGAGAGATTGTGCTAGCGCAATTTTTGTGGCAACAGGGAGGAAATTGCGAAGACGCTTGAGCGGATTCACCGCGGCAAAGATCTTCCTACTCACCTCAGTAATCTGTACTTTAACAAAGTTACCTTGCTAATTCCGCGACTTGTACTTGCGCTAGTGATGCAGTATTTTCGTGCGTTGGTTCACCGCCCTCCCTCCCTCAAACAAGAAGCAAGAAATGCAATGAACACACACTTGAAAACTGTAACCCACACCACAAGCTACCACCGACATGTGTTTCGCTTCAACCAGAAGCATCTTCAGGGTGCAACGAGTTCGGTGGTGGTCGTGCGGTGGTGGTAGTGCAAGTACAAGTCGCGGAATCAGCAAGGTAACTTTGTTAAAGTAGTTGTCATGGATTTCCCCAAAGTAACGCCTGATTCAATCAATTATAGTTATAACATCTTCTTTTAATCTGCATCTCTTTCACTATTCGCCCTATCACCCAATTTCACTCCACAATACTCCTTAAAGCTCTCATCTCCACTCAATCCTGCATTATCAGAAAGCTTTAGAAATCCTGAGACATATATAAATGTCGAAGGATGATGTTACGATCACCTAAGTACTTACTTCAAATGAACGAAATATGCTTTTGTATGAAACATGTTAAATAAATTTCTTAATAAAAATATATTTCTGACGTCGGAGACATTTTACTATTCGTTAAGGAACGCCGTTTATAGATGTCGCCTAGAGGTCGCGAGTTCTACTTAATTTGGTTAAGATGTTTATATGCAGTTAAAGTCACTTTTGTCAAGGTATGTTAATCTATGTTAATCTTACTAATATTATAAATGTGAAAGTTTGGATGGATGGATGTATGTATGTTTGTTTCTCAACCACGGTAAAACGGCTTAACGGATTTGGATAAAATTTGGTATAGTGACAGTGTACAGTCTGGAATAGCACATAGGTAGTATAGCCTATAACAAGTATGCTATCCTGTTATTTCCGCGGGATTCGAAAGTGCGCGGGTAAAACAGCTAGTATATCATGAGTTTCAGTTTAACACAGGCCCTTAATAAAAAAAATGTGAAGTGAATTTTAAGTTATTTATCGCTGTTTTCTGTTATAACTTTTAGCCACGTGTAACCTAATCCTGTGTAAATATCGGGATAAACATTTCCTTTGTGTTGTTACAGGCTATAATCTCCCTGAGGCTGCGATCCACTGACACAGAGATAATATTCTATTCCTCCTAATATTCTTTAAGAGCTAGGCTACAAAAATTCGAAACAAATCCCATTGATAAGTTCCGATATTAGTATAACATAACATACATTATATCAATTAGTTCCTATAGATAAGATTATTATTCAATCAGTTCCTCGACAAAATAATTGCTGTCCTTTTTTAGAAAATAAGATTTTCTCTTCTATTATAGGTAGGTTCTTAAATTTTCAAAATTACATTTTGTTTAACGTTAACAAGTGTTATTTGCTAAAACTAAATGAAAAATATTTTCGTATCCTCAAAATATTCTCTATTCTCTTTGAGTAAATCATAGACTATCTAATTAAAATCGAACTCTTCAATCCGCAGCTAAATTAAAAATTCCGACAAAGTTATGAGCGTCAGACTGTAATCCAAGGTATTTTATAGATGTCCCTGTACTAAAGTTAAATTCCTGTTCGATTCTGCTTACGAAGTTTTTACAAGATTAAAGATATTGTTTTTATACGCAAAAGCAGTCTGTTACACTGAATTGTAAGTAGAAAGTGGAACATGGATATCAACAGGTGGTTGCTGTAATAGTTAACATAGGAATGGCTGTAGTGCGAGCCAAACGAGCTCGTAACAAAAGACTTTATTGTTACGACTTACGTCACGTACTTAGAAAGTATTTGACAGGTTTTAGTGCCAACGCTGCGTTACGCGTTCGAACGCGCGTACCCTACGTCCGTATCATACGCGTAACGCAGCGTTGCTAGTACAATTTCATAAGGGTGCTTGCACAGTCGTGACAATGGAATACTTAATTTGGCGCATTAATAAGCGGGGGCCACTCGGATTAGTTAACTTTTACGAAAAGCTTATCCAGGGGCGGTAGGGCTATTATAAGTCTCCTGTGTGAAGCTGCTGGTCTCCCATCGGGCGCGTCCCAAGGTGGCGGATAGGGGAATATCCCCCCAGAAATGGGGGGTGCTGTTTCGATGGCGCGGACCAAAATCAGCTGAGAGGCCCTCGTTGGTTCCCCAAAGGAGTATCAGCGGCTCACTTTAAGGAACCGATGAGGGCAAGGGGGAGGGGAGCGCTGGTTTGAGTCACCAGCTGCTCGAAGGGACGGCAAGCTTGGATTGCTTTGGCTTCCGAGTTGTCTGCCAACCCGTAATCCGGTCAGAAACAGGACCGGTGGCCTAACGGCTGCGAGGAAGACAACCTCTCTAAAAAATTAACCCAATCGTCGGGTGGATGTGGGGGTCAGTCCGTCTGCCGAGGGGAAGCGAAAGGGACACCGCCCTTTCAATTTCCTTTTGCGGACATCCGGATTTCAGGCAGGCCAGATAGCCGGATGCTGGTGGTATAACGCGACCCGATTTTCCTGGTCCCTAACCCTTTCCGGCCATAGTGAAGTCCCTGGGCGGTGGATACGGGGGTATCTGCCGCCCTGCTCAAGGGAGTTCACTGAGGTGCGGCGTGCCTGGTGTTCTCGGCACGCTACATGTTGAGGGTTTCGCGCAAGTGGATGGCGCCGGCGGTTTTTTGGTTGAATGCTTCGGCTTGCTCGTGATCCCGCCACTAGGTGCGGAGGAGAAACACCTTGGGGTTTTAGTCGGTTAAAGTCCAGACATAACTTTGTTGCTCCCCCGAGCGTCATCGTATCCATGGAGGATTTCCCCAAGTAAAAAAAAAGCGACTTTGTATAGGTAACTCTTTCAGGTAAATGACGATGGTAAGTGACAGTGAGGTCTAAGAAGCACACGGGTTTTGGAAGGAATTCGACTGCTAAGTCCGAAGACTGAAAAATTTTAAATAAAAAAGTATTTTTAAAGCTACCGAAAATTAATAAGAAGAATTATTAAATTTACTTTAGGTAGGCTCATAAAAAAAAAACTATGAATTCACTAGTTTAGTACTGATCAGCGCGTGTGTTGTTCCGTAGAGGTGACGGAGACAGATAAAATTATTTTTTTATGAATAGACAATATTTTATGAAGAGCCAGTTCTTCCTTAAGCCGTGTGCTGTCGTCTTCGATCTCAAATGCACTTATCATCCGGTCAAACGTTAAAGGTTCAACGATAAAAAAGTCTATATAATCAATACTTGATAGCCATGATTAATTTACTTTTTATTTTTGTTGGCTATATCTTTTGATGTACATACATACATAACTTCACGCATATATCCCTAATGGGGTAGGCAGAACATCAGAGGCTATACAACCATCTGATGTCACGTTTGACAAATTTGGAGGTATTATTATGATGGAGAGAGGCTATTGCAGTGACAGGGGGTCAGCCTATCGCCCGCAAAAAAACGCCAATAAAATCTCCGTCCCTGAACTGACTTTTACAGTATGCCCGGGAAGAGAAGCAGCTGGTACATTCTATGTTTTTCTTTCGCTCCCAGTCCAGCATGGAAGGTTGTCTTTTGATGTCTTTATTAAATTTATTACACAGCAATGGAGCTTGTTATACCTATTGTCTATTTATAACAAGAAAAAAGTTTTGAAAACAAATAAAGATAAAGGACAGATAACAATAGCGAAAGTATTACCCAATAGCTCGAACTGAAAACAAACTTTATCCGAACTAAGAGCTGTCATAAAGTTTTGGCAGCTTTTAAAGCTCTAAGGGCGTGGATTCACGCCCTAACTCTTGCCAGAATTCAAATACAGAATTCAAGCGAATACCGTGTATTATTTATTCAAGGAAACAACAGCAACAGGTACAATACACGTAGACAAAAAAACCTGCAATTTTTATTGAAAATTATAAATCAAATGTACCAATAAACCCTTATTACTGACTATAGATGATTAAACGAACTTCTAAGTGAAGTTCTATCGCTATTATATGAGTCGCTTCATTCGAAGATATTATATAACAGGTAGTCCTTTTTAGGTACTAGGTAACTTCGCATAATTTAAAGTATCATAAAAAAAAACACTGTGGTGGGGCGCCGCGTGGCATGATCCACCCGGTTCGCGCCAAGCCCTCATTCTTTAGAGACCCTAAACGAAACTTTTAAATGGGTTCTGGGGTGGGTGGGTACGTCATATCTTCGAATGAAGCGACTCATATAATAGCGATAGAACTTCACTTAGAAGTTCGTTTAATCATCTATTATATTTCGTCGCTTCATTCTTCAGATATTATATAACAGGTAGATTTTCAGAGATAGAAAGTTTTGTTTAGGTATATACTTGGAATTGAAATAAGTAAAGATATAAATATGTAATTACATATTTTATTATTATAGTACTTAATAATTAGTATTATTACATAATGAGCTTCAAATAATCTTACTTTATTTGAGTCGCTAGAAATTATAATCAGCTTAAATTAATGAAACTTAGTGATAGTCTATTTATAGACACATAATTTTTAATGTAGTAATTTACTTAATATCAAAATACGTAATATTCAATAACTATTTTTAATATTAGGTTAAGTATTGTTCATGTCTCGATTAAGTATCGACAAAGCAAAGTTATTTTGTTGATCATCTAAAGGCCGATGGTAAAACTTTGCGAACACCTGTGAGTTTTGTGTCCACCCGGCCGTTTTTCGAATGACATCGCGCGGCTGAGGTCGACGCGTGTCGTGTGCTGTGCGCACTAAAACGCTCATGTCAATGCCGCTCGTGGCGAGCGTTTGCTTAATCCATCGACTTAGCGTCTGACTTGATGCAGTTCTGTGGGGAGCTTTGAATGTTACGAAGAGATTCCCAGAGTTTGAACCTCAGATATTTTTTGTAATAAAAATATATTCTTTTAAAGTTGATACTAGGCATATGTTGATATTGCTTTGAAAGTTTGGGAGAAATAATAAGGGCTGTTCACGATTTGGAGCGGAAGTCTTGATTATATCTGTTATAATAATATTTACTTTATCAGATTGAAAAACAATATTTTCTAATTTAATTAAAGACAATGTCTGTACTCTTTGACCGGTACATAAAGCTAATAATGTAACGAGTTTTTTTTTTTTTTTTGTAATATTTTCTAATGATAAATTAATATTTGGATACCAAGAAGACAGTTGATTTAGTACTAAATTTGGATCCCAAGTAAATGAATATTTAGGCTTAATATGTTTAGTTTTATAGGCTCCTATTAAGAGGCGTTTAACACAACTATTATCACTTATCTCTTCTCCTTATAAAAGAGATAATGCAGGTCGATGTGTATTTAATGAACCGTAAGAACATCCCTTATTAAATTGCTCGTTTAAGAATCAAAGAAATAATGGAATGGATTTTTCGAAACTATTAATTCATAACCACACTTCTTGAAACCATAACTTCAATGAGACGTTGTACTGGCGAACAGTAGTGTCTGCGAGCGAGGCGAGCATCAACGTGAGAGCCTCTGGTGGGCAGCTGCGCCGGCTGAACGACGCCCGGAGAGCCTCGCGGCACCCAAGGTAAGGCTGGAGTGCAGTGGGTGCTGACTCCATGGCTGGGAAGGCCAGAAGGGGAATACAAGTACCCCTTCGGCTTTATCATCAATGATTTTTCGTATACATTTTAATACAAGAGAAAAGGGAGGAAATGCATAAAAATCCAAGTCAGCCCAGCTTATTGTAAATGCATCAACTGTGACTGCATCAGGTTCAGGCTTCC
The DNA here is from genome assembly GCA_944452665.1 of Stenoptilia bipunctidactyla. Lineage (NCBI taxonomy): Eukaryota > Metazoa > Arthropoda > Insecta > Lepidoptera > Pterophoridae > Stenoptilia > Stenoptilia bipunctidactyla. Next base: position 19,417,275 of record OX101728.1, read on the forward strand.
AGGTGACAAATAATTGACATTTGGCATTGGCTCGACTTGAGAACAAGTCGATCTTAATGGGCCCGAAACTATTTACAATAAGTTGGAAAGCGCTATCCGAGAGGGCCCATTTCTGGACTCGAAATCTGCTCGATTTTCTTTGGTGTTAACATAAGAAGCAAATATCCATAAATTGCGTTTTTCACACCATTGCCAAATTTCTCTACTTAAAATATTCAAATTTGGGAACTGAATACCTCCCATCCTATTAATGTAGCTAATGGCGGTAGTATTGTCAATACGTAATAATATTGCACAATCTTTTCCTTCACTAGCTATACTTTTGAGACCTAACAAAACCGCGAGTAATTCTAAAAAGTTCATGTGATTTTCTTTTTCACTGTTCGTCCATGAACCACTATATTTATTATTTTTGCATACTGCTCCCCAGCCTGTCCTAGATGCGTCGGTGTAAATTTCTGACTTATAATTTTGAGTAATGATTGGACAAGAAATAATATTAATATTATTTTTCCACTACCATAAATTTTTTAGTAATATCTTATTAAGATTCATTTTCACCTCATAGTTTCCTCCGAACTTATTTAAGGCTAAAAACTTTTGTCTCTCTAATATTTTTGTATATAAGAATCTATATTTTGTGGCTGGACAGGCTGCGATCAATACACCTATAAGTTTAGCGAAATTTCGTAATGAACAAGTTTTAAGATTAATGTACCTATTTATTAAGTGTGCAATGTTATGCCGCTTATCGCCAGGTAACGTAATAGACATCTGTTCTGTGTTGAACATAAAACCTAAGAATTTGATTGACTTGTTTGGTACAATTTGACTTTTATCGAAATTTACAATAAAACCTAGACAATGTAATAACTTCAAAGTTTCTCTTACATTAATCATGCATTCTTCATATGTATCTCCAATAAGAAGATCGTCTTAATAGGTAGTAGACTTAAAACCTTGTTTTCTCAAATGACTCATTACTTCACGCATAATTTTTGTAAATACCCACGGAGCTACCGATAATCCATACGGCATTGCTGTGAACTCGTAAGTGATCGGCTCAGACGAATCATTTTCTTGGAATTCGAATCGTAGGTACTTTCTGTCACTAACAAAAAACGGCATAAGTAGATATGATTCTTTCATATTTATGTTGGCTAAGTATCCAGTTAATTCCACGAGGAATTAATTTCGAGGCTGTTTTATAAGATTCCATTTTAAAATGTACTTTTGTTACGAACTTGTTTAAAGATTTTAAATTTAGTATAAACCTTTTTTCTCCATTAGGTTTCGGAGCTAAAAATATATTTGAAATAAATTGATCATTTGAAGGAGAACAAGGTTTTATAGCCCCTAAGTCTAATAATTTATTTATAGCTATTTTCATGTCTCTTTTTTCACATGATGACAAATTATTTTTAGGAATAGAATACTGACAAATTTGAGTATCAAATGGTATTCTAAATCCATAATTTATCCACTTTAATATAACTTCGTTTTTAGTTACTTTTGTCCAACAATCATAAAATAAATTACTTCGACCTGCATGTACCTTGATTAATGTTGGGTCGGAGCACGCGTCCTGGACTAAGTCTGCGGCTGGAACTTGGCGTTGAACGCAGAGTTCGATTGAGGGCGCCGCTGTGTTTGAGCTGCTATCGGTTTCCTCTGACCTCCCCGCCCCCCCCTGAACGACGGGTAACGAGGAGGTCCTGTCCAGTTTCCCTGCTGAGACGACCGGTTGACCGTTGATATTTGAGAGGAGACTGTTTTGGCTGGGCCTTTTTTAATTAGGGCTCCCTACTTTTCAATGGCTTTACTTGCCTTTATTTTTTCCGGCAACGAACTTCCGAATAAAGTATCGTCTCTTTCGGAGTCTTGTATAACATGTTTAAAGTTTGTATCCAAATTAGGTAAAATCAGTTTTACCCTATCTTTGGTGAACATAAAGTGGAGGTCTGATAATAGGCAGCATCCATCACTTACGTGACGGAAGGCCTTCATTTTGTTTTCTTCCTTCTCAGGGAGGACGTCCATCTCTCGATTTATGGTGGTAATACCGTACCCCAGCTGTTGCTGAAAGTTTTGTTTTTTTTTTTTTTTGTCACGTGCTCGTGCTATGTCAGTTTATGGCTGCTGAGATTTCAGCATTTATTTCAGCTGTAATCGTATTGAAAACAAAAGGTGATCGATAAGATCAAATAAAATTTATTAATTTTTACATCATTACGATATTGAGCGGATAACGTGATATATCTATTATAGATTACACGCATTTTCTGCTCTGATTTTTTAAATAACCTTGGAGGCGACATGTTTATGTCTAATTCATATTAATATAACGCCCATAACGTATTACAGACAACGAGATAAATCTCCTTGAGATTACCCGCATTTTCTGTAATCGTATTGAAAACAAAAGGTGATCGATAAGATCAAATAAAATTTATTAAATTTTACATCATTACGATATTGAGCGGATAACGTGATATATCTATTATAGATTACACGCATTTTCTGCTCTGATTTTTTAAATAACCTTGGAGGCGACATGTTTATGTCTAATTCATATTAATATAACGCCCATAACGTATTACAGACAACGAGATAAATCTCCTTGACATTACCCGCATTTTCTGTAATCGTATTGAAAACAAAAGGTGATCGATAAGATCAGATAAAATTTATTAAATTTACATCATTACGATATTGAGCGGATAACGTGATATATCTATTATAGATTACACGCATTTTCTGCTCTGATTTTTTAAATAACATTTTTAAACCGAATAAGTAGGTCTTACCTTGTAAGATTTCTTCTTCATCGGAAGAAATAATTCGCTGTTTCCATTTTTATTTATTTTTTGTTCCAACTTTTTTATCTTTATATTATAATGTTGAAGCTGTTCTTCTGCTGTATGTTTAGGCATTTTGTAAAAACTTAAGTAAAAGATTAAAGTAAATGACGTATGCTTGTTACCACGCACGAAAAAAGAATGAGGGCTTGGCGCGAACCGGGTGGATCATGCCACGCGGCGCCCCACCACAGTGTTTTTTTTTATGATACTTTAAATTATGCGAAGTTACCTAGTACCTAAAAAGGACTACCTGTTATATAATATCTGAAGAATGAAGCGACGAAATATAATTAAATATTGGATGAAATAATGCAGTGTAAATTGATAGTAATAACCGCGTATTAGAGTATTATATATGAATGATGTTGTTCAGAAATGCACTTTTATTGCTTAAGCAAGTAGTTATCAGTTTGAGAATTATTCAATTTGCAATTTGATAGAAAAGTAATGGGTAAAGCTTGAATTGTTTATACAGTTAACGGAACGTAATGACTCAATATTTAAGTTTGTGGACTTTTGAGACTTATTCAAAGTTTGTGTTTGTGTACTGTAAAATTATTATACAGAAAATAGACTGTTCATTACTCTTTGCTCGATGTTGGAAAAAGGAAGATTTGTTTTATTAAAATATCAATTGCTTCTATAAATTCAATATGTATATTCTTACCGAATATCCCCTCTAATGCGACTATTGACACTGACAGTGACATGAAAGGAAGTGCAAACCTCATCTGGGCCTCATACTAACTTATCTTTTTACTCTTCTGCGCGACGGTTGTGTGTTAAAAATTAGTTACTTTTTGGTGGCCAGACTCAGAGCCGAAGGATTTGTTCCTAATTGGTGAGAGCTTTCCATTTTACTATTTTTGTGATTATTTTATTGTTGTATTTTGTGTAAACTGAATAAGCTCTTTAAGGTTAACTAAGTATCGTTAATTTGTAAAGTAAAGTTATTGATGTTTACTTATCTAAATATTTAAAGATGATTCCTGTTGAGTTTCTTGCCAATTCTTCTCAACAGAAGGACATTCCGAATTGGTGGTAGTTCATATTAAAGAATGTTGAATACATCGATTTGGTTTCTTATTTAATTATTCCATCCTGTTAATAGCTTACATTGATTCCCAAGAATATTTTATTTTTGTAACACCTTTCGAATGTATTGATTGGGGATGCTGATGACATGTTTTTGCTGAGCCGTTCAATTCAGAATGTGAGGAAGTTGCTTACGATTGACTAGAATAACACTTGTCTCACAGCTAGTCCTTAAGTTATATCAGTAAGACCAAGACTGTTTTGAACTTAAATAGCCACTGATCCTATTTCCCTAAGACAGTAGATAAAACCTCATAGCAAAAAATAAAACAGAACACCACTTTATTTATTTCTAAATAAGTATACAGATTGTTGAAATATTAATTAACGAAAAGGCGTACACGCCTGAAATTCGTTGACTATTGAGGTGTGTGATTTAACGTGGATTTAACTATGCAGTTTGATATGGTGAGATTTATGATCAACGGAGCACGGCTTCATCCTTAAGATTTACTTAAGATTTTTCGTTAAAATAAATAGTTTGACTTATATTTCAAAATAACTTATCTAAAACGTTTCAAATACTTTCTAAGACGAAAGTCGTGTTAATAAAGTATTTTATTTCGAGCTCGATCTGCAACCATTCCTATGTGAACAACTACAGTAACTGCCAGTTGAAATCCATGTTTCACTCACCATTAAGTGGAACACACTTCTTTAGCGAAAAATGAACAATATCCCTAATCTTGTTAAAACTTTGTGAGAAGAATCGAACAAGAATTTAAATTTAGTACAGGGACATCTGGCTGTAAAGAACCTTGGATTACAGCCTGACGCTCATAACTTTGTCGGAATTCTAAGCGGCGGATTGTACAGTTTGATTTAATGAGATAGTCTACGATTTAATCAAATGTTTCGAAGATAATATTTTGAATCCGATATCAGTCAGTAGCGAATATCAAACGGGATGTAATTTTGGAAGTTTTCGCTTTTTTAAGAGCTATAAATCAAAAAATGATACTCTGAGTTCCAAGAAAGGAAAGTAATTATTTTGTGGAAGAACTGATGACATAATAAAATTATCTTTATAATATTAATAAATATAATATTATATTAATAAACATAGATAATATTATATTAATATACATAGATAATATTATTCAGCTTTAATAAGCTGAACTATTTATTTGTCTGGCTGTTTGTTTGGACGTGGTAATTATAGATATTTCAGCTGATAGTATTATTATTAACATAAACATTTTGTAAGGATGGATAGTGCGATGTTTTTAACTTTATAATATTGAAGATAAGGGAGGTTTTAGGCTGTACACAAAGGATACTTTTTATATTGATATTTACAAAGGTTGTCTGTGGCTAAAGTTTGGAAACAGAATGTATATTAAAATTTCTCTTCACAGTAATTTTTATTAAAGACTTGTTAAGTATACAGATAAGTATAGGTATGTTATACATACGTGCTAATTATAATATACTAGCTTTATCCCGCAACTTCGTATGCACTTAACTACCCTTCTCGTGGAAATTTCAGAAACTATACAACCAGACACCCACTCAAAGAACCTTTATACCAAGTATCACACCCATGCACTCAAGGAATAAGTTTTTTTCATACAAACTAAAAATCATATATTTCCCGTGCCCGTGGGAATTTTGGGAATTTTTTTCGTAGCACAACCAGTCACTCTTTGAAGAACCTTCATGCCAAGTATCACATCCGTACACTCAAGGAATAAGATTTTTCATACAAACTAAAAAGTCCAACCCTTTCCCGTGGGAATTTCAGGAATTCCTTCCATAATACAAACAGACACTTATTGAGGAACCTTTATATCAAGTATCACATCCGTGCACTCCAGGAATAAGGTTTTTTGATACAAACTAAAACATCATATAGTTCCCGTTCCCGTGGGAATTTCGGGAATTCCTTTGATAAAACAACCAGTCACTTTTTGAAGAACCTTTAAGCGAAGTATCGTATCCGTGCACTCAAGGAATAAAATTTTTCATACAAACTAAAAAGTCCTATATTTCCCGTTCCCGTGGGAATTTCAGGAATTCCTTCGTTAGTGCACCCCACATCCCCTAAAGAATGTATGTTCCAAATTTCAGCTCTCTACGCCCAGTAGTTAAGGCTGTACGTTGTCTGTCAGTCACTCAGTACCTCAGTCACTCAGTCAGTAACGGAACAGTTTTATATATATTGATATTTAAAAATTCGATTTTTACATATAAGTTTAAACATACTTTATCTATTTAATGCACATTTTTTTACAAACAACATAATTACTCATACGATAGTCGTAAAACTTATATTGCATCGAAATCATCTTTGAAAACAGTATGTCGCACTTGCACCGACTGACCTTAAGGGGCGACAATATACTTCTCATGAAAATGATTTTCTTTCCTTTATTTATGACGGTAATTTTAGTTCTATTTGTAAATAAATTACTACAGACTTTGGAAGAAGATCGGTACTTAGTTATGTGAATTACGTTTTTACAGTAGCTTTACCTTTTTCACAAATAATTAATTCCATTATTGCTTAGTGATAAAGCCTTATCATTATGTGTTATTAGTATGCACAATCGTTCCGACTCCCTACACACCAATAACAGCAAAAGCAAAACGTATATTATTCCCATAAATCCACCTAATTAACTCCTATTAAATGGTGAGAGTTAGCTTTGTAATAACAATAAATAAAATAACAAGGCTAAAACTTCTGCCCAGATTTACCCATTGTTGGGATCAGTAGGTTGTGTTACTCATGGACCATTTAATGTGGGTTTACGTGTGAGTGACGCTACCAAAGTGATTGTCTTAGAAAACGAAAATCTTTACCAAAATCTACACTTATGAGAGTTATACTAAGCGGAAAGTATTGGTTGCTTTTCTTCGAAATCGCAAAACTCCGGAAGTACAAATCCGATCTGAAAAAAAGGAAGATTTGATTATACAGGGTTGATTTGTAGTCATTGGCCAAATTTTTTTACACAATAAGTATCATTTATAGAAACGATTTTTGAGTTGTTTTTTTTTTTACGATTTAATTTATTTATCCGCTAACATATTAACCAAGGCATAGTCACTCTAAATTACCATTAAAATAAAGATGACTACGCGCTACTACACACATTTTGTAGCACTACTATCAAGGAAATGCCGCGTCGTAGTAGCTATGTTCATCAACAGCGACTTTTTTTAAAAGTTTGTCGTTCCATATTTCTACTTTTTTATACTCAGCGACGCTAAAATAAATATGCAGGTACGTTTATATCGTATCAAAGAAACTAACATTTAAATTTGGCTGGTGACGAAAAATCAACCCCGTATAATAGTCTCGCGCAGTAGCTATAACTAAAACGTTTTACAACGGAAAATTTAAAATGAATGTACTTTTATGATATATCTGAAGAGTTTGTTTGTTTGGAACGCTAAATCTACTAAAACTACCAGTTGGAGTTGAAAAAATTAAATCCGCTGATAACCCGACTTAAGGTTGAGTTTTTATAAATTCTGACATCTAACCACCAGCTCTGGGCCATACCCCAAACGTCTCCATGGCTGTGATGATGATCATGACAAAAAATAAGATTATACTTTTAAGTACACACAACAAATATTTTTTCTGTTATCTCGCTAGTTATCTTGAGAAAGACCTTACACGGCATAAATATTGTAAACTAAATACTATGAAACCAGTATAATATATCAAACTTATATTATCATAACCATAATATTATCAAACTTCGCAGTCAAACATACGGGTGGCGGGCAGAATATTAAATGAAGTATGTAATATAATTTATCGTATCGCTCCCTTCTATTATTAAGGTTAAATCACAGGGTTAAAGAAGGCATTAAGCGTTATACATAAAAGCTTTCAGAACTGTCTCTTAATCTAATTTAAAATGTCTTTGTTTTCGCTTAAGTAGCTTCAAATTTAGGCACCTTTATTATTAAATAAATAATGAAATCCTCAGATAATCAAACCAACTACTCGGCCTCAAAGTAAGCAAAGCTTGTGTTATGTTATGTTATGTTAAATGTTTATGTATGTACTACTGTTGATATACCTAATAAATAAATAAAATAAATAAATAAATAAATGACCACGAAGCGAAGGAACCTAGAATATAAACATATATGGATAAACGCCCAGACCCAAAACATTATTTTTTTCTGGTTCTGTGCGGAACGAGAATTGAACCCGCGGTCTCACGATTGGCTTAGTAGCGTCTAGACGACTGCACAACGGACACCGGATGTACTTTCATTATTGCGCAAGTTACAAAGTATTAAAAATTTAGAAGATTAAACTGTCGGAGGATTAAATCGTTTAAGAAAATCCTCGTTTTGTTCAAGGGGCATCTAAAAGGCACTTATACTATTGACTGTACTTGACCGAGACGGTAGCTACAGCCCCACAGTCCCATTGACTCTGTTACCTCGGTTTGATTCTATTACTGCGATTTACTTTATTTCAACTTTACATTATCTGTGACAAGTTGAAGTTCATTTACTGTACTTGTTCAGGATTTGAGGATATTGGTTTTTTCACTGTAAGTTAGTGGTAGAGGTGATTTCTATTTTTCCATATTTCATGTTTCGTATCCATAAGTCTAAAAAGTATCAAATAATTTATACATGCTAGATAACTTTGACATTTATTCAATACCCATCGTATTGAATAAATGTCAAAGTTATCTAGCATGTATAAATTACTTGATACTTTGTGATCTCTATAATTGATCCTACCAATAGCTAAATATCCTGTGCTTTTGAGTTTCCAAAACTGAGAAAACAAACAAACACAAATTCCCATTGTAGTTTTGGCGCGTAGTGGCTGTGTCAGTTTGTGTTACCTAATGTAAATTTCTTAACATGGAACTCATTATTTAAAATTTAATATAGATTAATAACAAAAATATCAAAAGACAATGTCAGATATCGCTTTTCAGTGTTGATAACAGGTAAGTCATTTCGTTTTCCTTCTTCATTATTATTCCCTGAGCGTAGCATTCGCATCCGTTTTTAAGTAGACGTGATGGTAAAGGTAAAATAAAGTCGATAATCTTTATCAATAAACAAGCAATGTAGCGCTCTTTGATTTGTTTTTTATCGGTGACTAAAGCCGCTTTCTTTTTGTTTTATGGTATATTTGTACATTTATTTTTATTAATGTAATTCAAGACACAAAATAGATTACAATTGTTATAAAATATACTGTGTTTATATAAAAAAAGTTAAAGGCTAACTTGTAACCTAACTAGATGTATCTTAAACTTTTGACTTCAATCTCAGCTCTTTATAAAATACTAGCCACCGCGCGCGGTTTTACCCGCGTAACTTTTGATCCCGTGGAATTTCGGAATAAAATATAGTTTATAACCTTCCTCAAGAGTTGAGCTATCAAATGCAAAAAGAATTTTTCAAATCCCACTTGTAGTTTCTGAGATTAGCGCGTTCAAACAAACAAACAAACTCTTCAGCTTTATATGTATATTAGTATAGATTAGCTGAAATAAATCACCGCTAGAACGATGATATTTGGCAGCAGATTTTATATGAAGGTTAGTCGCTGGACTGGTTCCGGGGTCCAACCAATAGGGGCCACTCAAATATATCGCCTTTTACAACGTGCTTATCCAGGGGCAGCAGGGCTGTTCTTAGACTACCCGACGCAGATTTATATCGAAAACTCTCCCATGTAAATAACGGTGGTAAGTGAAAGTAAGGTCAAAGATGAAAACACACGGATTTTAGAAGGAATGCGATTGCTAAGTTCGAAGATTGGCGAAATTGAATGAAAAATAATTTTTTGAAGCAACCACATATTAAATTTAATTAACTGTGACCTCTGAAACAGGAAAAGTCAATGGTAAGGAAGCCAGTTTCCTCCTGTGCTTGACTAATTGAATAAGTTCGTACAATGCACAAATATAAGAAACAATATTTACATTACTTTAGGTACATAAAAAAATAACTAAGACTTATTATTAGTAATGTTCTGCGTGTGTGTATGTAGTGTGTAGTGTGGAGACAGAGTTAAGTATTCTGTACATGAGAGTGTAAATAACTAATAAAGCAATAAGCATAGGTAAGCATTAATTCCAAAATAATTTTATAATCATCTAGTTCTATCTTAACTCGTGTCTTCTTCGATCTTCTTCTTGGGTATGGCATCCGATAAAATAGTATATTTCATTACGAGTGCGGAAAGCCTGTCATTGCAAAGAGTTCTGACAAATGTCTACACGAGCCGAGGCGCAGCCGAAGGCGAGGGTTGACAGTCGGAACAAGTTGCAATGACGGTTCCGCACGTGTACTGAACGACTATTTTTAATACAGTTGCGAAAAAATTAAGCAATTTTATAAAATATACAAAATGGCGCCAGCCGTGAAAGATTATAAACAGAGATTTTTTTGTTTTGTATACCCATTCTAGGTAGGCAAAGGGGACTATGCCCATACAGCCAAGTCTTTACTAGATTTTTTGCATTGACATGAAATGAAAATGAATTTAATGAGATAAAATGAAATAAAACCTAACCAAACTCATTGCATCAAATCATTATACCTGATATTGAAACAAATTAGTAGCTTATTTTCAGAAATATTTGCATGAATCGTAAAAACTTCTATGATTTTTTTTTAGTAAAAACTTCGTGGTTGATTTTTTCTTTTTAATGGACATTATTTTGACATTTGGGAAAGAGAACGCACGAGTGCGGAAAAGGTAAAGAAAAAGCACAAGTGTGTAATAGCCCACATCCCGAACGCTAAACGTCCCTGCAATACGCCACTTTTTGAGCAACTGTATTAAAAAAGTCTTTACTTGACGAAAATAGCAACACGGTTTTGTACAGGTTTCCCCTACTTGGTAGCCATGTTTATTTTACTTTTTAATTGTTGGCTATCTTTTGGTTTTGCGATGTTTATTAATTTAATTATACACTAATGGAGCTTGATATACCTATTGTCTATTTATAACTAAGAATAAGTTTACAAAAACAAATAAAGATAAAGGACATATATTAATAGCAAAAGCATTGCCCAACAACTCTAACTGAAAACAAACTTTATCCCAACTAAGAACTGGCCTAAAGTTTCAGGCAGCGTTGAAAGCTCCAACTCGTGCCTGAATTCAAATACAGAATTAAAGCAAGTAGCGTGTATTATTAATTCAACGTAAAAACAGCAACAGGTACAACAAGTAGACATGAAAAAGCTGCAATTTTTATTGAAAAGTATAAATCAAATGAACTAATTATCCCTTATTACTGATTTTTAAATATTGGATGAATGTACTGATAGTAATAACCGCGTATTAGCGTATTATGTATGAATGATGTTGTTCATTGCTTTAGCAAGTAATAATCAGTTCGAAAATTATTGGATTTGCGAATTGAGAAAAGAAATGCATAAAGCTTATTTATTTGACTTAATGTTAGCATAATGACTTTAAGGTTTTAGTTCGCGAACTTTTGAGATTTTTGTACCTCGCGGTGTTTGGGTTTTACTTTTAAATGTTTTTTTTGCAGTAGGTTTATTTACGTCAACATATTTTATATGAATAAGGATTTAAGAATTTATTAATTCAAAAAAAAGTATTACAAGCTTATTTGAAGTCTCTGTACCCTAAACTAGACAGAGTCTGTATTATAGGGGTCAAATGTTTTTTCAACCAAAAAAACAAACTGTTCAATCAATAATACGACTGTCTGACGTTTTTAATAATCTAAACTGATATGGTATTCTCGTAGGTTTCCTAGTTTCGGGGTCTTCTTCAGGGTTGAGTGCGGCCGCACTTTTTTTAAATTTCAACTTAACGAACTGCTTTTCATAACAGAAGCCCACGCGATTTAGAATGTTATAAACCTATTGGAAATCATCCCATGAAAGAAAATTTACGATTCATTCATATGCAACGCTTCAGAAAGCTTTCAAACATAACTTCACCCTTTGGGTGGGCAGAGACTAGGGAATGCCAATTGCTGCGATCCAGATATACTCTTCCGCTTCCTCCATGTTCATTAATCTTTTGTACATGATCCCCAGTCACTCTTTTGTAAATCTTCTTTCAGTTATCCTTTCTAAATGTCCTAACCACTGTAGCATTTCCTTTTTAATCATAGTTATAACTACTTTAACAAAGTTACCTTGCTGATTCCGTGACTTGTACTTGCACTAGTGCTTCAGGATTTTCGTGCGTTGGTTCACCGCCCTCCCTCCCTCAAACAAGAAGCAAGAAATGCAATGAACACACACTTGAAAACTGTAACCCACACCACAAGCTACCACCGACACGTGTTTCGCTTCAACCAGAAGCATCTTCAGGGTGCAACGAGTTCGGTGGTGGTCGTGCGGTGGTGAAAGTGCAAGTACAAGTCGCGGAATCAGCAAGGTAACTTTGTTAAAGTAGTTGTCATGGATTTCCGCAAACTAACGCCTGATTCAATCAATTATAGTTATAACATCTTCTTTTAATCTGCATCTCTTTCACTATTCACCCTATCACCCAATTTCACTCCACACATACTCCTTAAAGCTCTCATCTCCATTCAATCCTGCATTATCAGAAAGCTTTAGAAATCCTGAGACATATATAAATGTCGAAGGTTGATGTTACGATCACCTAAGTGCTTACTTCAAATGAACGAAATATGCTTTTGTATGAAACATGTTAAATAAATTTCTTAATAAAAATATATTTCTGACGTCGGAGACATTTTACTATTCGTTAAGAAACGCCGTTTATACTAGAGGTCGCTAATTCTACTTAATTTAGAAAGAAAGAAAGAAGAAAGAAAGAACATTTATTTCATAGCCACGGATACACATATCTATATACAAGACAATACACAATCTATACACAAAAGAAATAAAATTTTAATAACATAATTTTAAGTACACACAGTAAAATGTATGTTTGGCTCGCACTAATTAATAAGCGAGTAATTTGGTTAAGATGTTTATATGCAGTTAAAGTCACTTTTGTCAAGGTATGTTAATCTTACTAATATTATAAATGTGAAAGTTTGGATGGATGGATGTATGTATGTTTGTTTCTCAACCACGGTAAAACGGCTTAACGGATTTGGATAAAATTTGGTATAGTGACAGTATACAGTCTGGAATAGCACATAGGTAGTATAGCCTATAACAAGTATGCTATCCTGTTATTTCCGCGGGATTCGAAAGTGCGCGGGTAAAACAGCTAGTATATCATGAGTTTCAGTTTAACACAGGCTCTTAAAAAAAAAGTGAAGTGAATTTTAAGTTTTTTATCGCTATTTTCTGTTATAAGTTTTAGCCACGTGTAACCTAATCCTGTGTAAATATCGGGATAAAAATTTCCTTTGTGCTGTTACAGGCTATAATCTCCCTGAGGCTGCGATCCACTGACACAGAGATAATATTCTATTCCTCCTAATATTCTTTAAGAGCTAGGCTACAAAATTCGAAACAAATCCCATTGATTAGTTCTGAAATTAGTATAACATAACATACATTATATTAATTAGTTCCTATAGATAAGATTATTATTCAATCAGTTCCTCGACAAAATAACTGCTGTCTTTTTTAGAAAATATTTTTTTCTTTTCTATTATATATCTAGGTACTTAAATTTTTAAAATCACATTTTGTTTAACGTTAACAGTTGTTATTTGCTAAAACTAAATGAAAAATAATTTCGTATCCTCAAAATATTATCTATTCTCTTTGATTAAATCATAGACTATCAAATTAAAATCGAACTCTTCAATCCGCCGCTAAATTAAAAATTCCGACACAGTTATGAGCGTCAGGCTGTAATCCAAGGTTTGTTATAGATGTCCCTGTACTAAATTTAAATTCCTGTTCGATTCTGCTAACGAAGTTTTAACAAGATTAAAGATATTGTTTTTATACGCAAAATAAGTCTAGAAAGTGGAACATGGATATCAACAGGTGGTTGCTGTAATAGTTAACATAGGAATGGTTGTAATGCGAGCCAAAAGAGCTCGTAACAAAAGACTTCATTAATTAACAAAAGACTTTATTGCTCGACTTACGTCTTAGAAAGTATTTGACAGGTTTTAGTGCCATCGCTGCGTTACGCGTTCGAACGCGCGTGCCGTACGTCCGTATCATACTCGTAACGCAGCGTTGCTAGTACAGTTTCATAAGTGTGCTTGCACAGTCGTGACAATGGAATACTTAATTTGGCGCATTTCGAACGTCCCATCGAATGGACGTTGCAGTTTTGCATGAAACGCGCGTTCGAACGCGTGACGAAGCGTTGGCACTTAGACACGCTAATTATTAATTTGAATTCCTTCGTTAGTGCTCCCTCCCCCCATTTTGGCTCCTCATGGCCAGTAGTTATGGCTGTACGTTGTCTGTCAGTAACTCAGTCAGTAAAGGAACAGTTTTATACATTAAGATAGTTTAAGTATCAAGCAGGGATCATCCAGAAATCTTTTACGATACGACTGATAAGCAACAGGGGTACTTTAGCGCATCCAATGGTGCGATTCTTTAGAGCATCACTTATAACCGAATATAAAACATCTTCCATATTTACTCACCCTCCCTGATAACTATTAAAAAGCTATTTAAGTGTAAATAAACGATAAAAAAAATATTACTGTTAAATGAAGGTGACCTTCAAAATAATTTAGTATCGACAACGTAAAAAAACCTTTTTCTTTTTATCCCCCATCGTTTAATTTACATTTTACGAAGTTCAAACCTTGTATAGTCAGCATCAATTAACACAAAAGAAAATGGTTTTCAAAACACAAAACTGGTCGCAATAGTAACTTATTAAAATCTAATGCAAGCATTATAAATCCCAAAGTATGTGCATATTTTACATTCTCATTACTTATCTATTCTCAAATAACACCAGAATAGATTAGCAAGGAATTAAGCAATTTTCAAGTAAAATTTACATACCTAATTGTATTTTAAGCTACGACATTAATAACGCATTTGATTTGTTTTCTTCGTTCTATGAGTTAGTTCTGAAATACCTAATTTCAAAGCTTGTTCAAAGTAAACATAATATAGACGTCAGAAGAGATAATATAAACGTAACTCTCGCCACTACCAAGCATAGCTCTCCTGTATATTCGGGTTATCACTATAATGCAAAGTAAATTCAATTGAAAACCAATTTGGCGACGATGATATTGGATAATTGTGTTATTTCTTGCCGGTGGTGTTGTGATTGTTCCATTTTCGAACTTTTTGTCATTTAGTATGGCTTTGTAATTGAACCTTCATTGTCCAAAAGAAAAAAAACAAGTCTTCAGTTCAAATAAAAGTTGCAAAACGTTAAAACCTCCTTTCAAAAACATTTACAAAAAAAGGACAAAAAGGTTTGTCTCCGGCACATTTCGTACAATCGAATAAAAACTCGCAAGAAATAACATTTATGTTCAAAGTAGCTGAATCGGAGGGTTCTTTGAATTTTTATGAGAAAAGTATAGATTTTCGCAACATGTAAGTAATTAGATTTCATCTGTTTTTTTCATTTCTTTTTGAGGAAAGATTGAAGGAAAATTAAATAACAATATCGTTTTTCCTGGAAACGTTTATACAGATCATGTGATGGATGTTAGGGTAACATTTGATGAGGACTCTCTTTAATTAAGGGTCAGCAAGTTTGTACGTAAAATCTGAGAAGGTTTATTTGACTAATGGAATCTCGTTAAAGCAACATTAGCTGTTGAATTATGAAAATGAGGCTATAACAGATTATGTCTGATAATTAACTTTACAGGGTCAGGTTATCAATCAAGTAATTATTAGAGGTTGGCGAATGTTTTAGATTTAGTTTCGATTTGAGGGATAGAAATCTTAGCTTGGCAATTGGTGAGAATTTTTTGGTGCTGGTATCCTTAATAGTCATGCAAAAACTACTGAACATTATTTGATGAAATGAACCATAATGATCCATGAATGTATTTTTTTGACACGAACACTGCAGCCTGCAATATGACCTTTACACGCAAATGAATATCTGTCGAACCTTCCTTTAGAACTCCATTTGTCAAAAAATATGGTCCCAGGTGATACCATAAATGCGCGCCATATTTGTAAGTAATCAAACATTTACAAATTTACAAGTGGATAACATGAATACAGAAAAATCAATGAATCTTTTTTATTAAGTATATTTTATTTTATGAATTGTTGGAAAGCTTACAGCTAAATATAACAATATAATAGTTCTGTTACAATTGACACTGATTGCCACTTAAAAGCTTCCACTGATAATTAATAGGTACAATTGTTATTCAGCAGTGGATACATTATTTTAAACAAATTATTATAATTAAAATCAGTTTAAAATTTATTATAACTTAAGATAATTGATTAGTTTAGTCTTCAGAAAATTTTTTTACTTAATTTATTCCTTAGGGTTGATATCGAGGTGTTCAATAAATCAATATCATTGTCACAACTAATGTCATTGAAACATCTGCTTGCTCCAAGAAGGTACGAGTTCTGTCCATACTTTGTTTTTTGTGAATGGCATGTACAGCAGAGCTGGCTTTCTAAACGACCCCGTATTTGTACGTAGTCCCAGTCGACTAAGTAGCTCTGGACAATCAATTGAACCATTAGCGGTATGCAATATCTGCTTTTTTTCTCCTTTCACTAAGTGGGAGATAGTTTAATTTGCGACATCTTGTTTCATGGTTCGGTAAGCATACTTTGGCTCGGAATTGCAAGTTTCGCAGAAACTCTCCTGGAACACGTTCAACTCGTGAAATATATACGTTGTATTGGGGATTCCACACTTGAGTCCAGTATTCTAAATGACTTCGAACGTAAATATTAAAAAGAATTTTTATTGTTTTCAAACTTTGTCATTGTAGACATTCGAAATACAAAACCTAAAGCTCTTGATGCCCTTTTAACAACTGTGTCAATGTGCGCATCAAATAAAAGTTTGTGGTCAAATGTAACATCTTTGATTGACTGAACTTTTGCTAAGGGAATGTTCTTTAAAAGGTAGTCAAAAAAGTAACTTTTTTGCGTGTGTAACAAACAGAGCATTTTGATACATTTAAATCTAATTTGTTACGCATATAAAAGTCCTGAAATCTGTCAAGATCCTCTTGCAATAATAGTAAATTATTGTGATTTTTAACTGGGCCTAAAACTTCATGTCATCTGCATAGAGGAGAAGTTTTGAAGAATAAAAACATGAGAAAATATTGTTTAAAAAAATATAAACAATAACGGACCTAACAAGGAGCCTTGGGGCACCCCAGATGGTATGTAATGTGACGAAGACATATATGCCTTCAAAGCTACAGTTTGGCATCTGTTTCGAACATAAGAGGAAAACCAGCGATATAAATCCCCTCGTATAGCCAATAAGCTTTAGTTTTTCAAGTTATATGTCGTGTTCGATACGATCGAAAAATTTGCTGTCATCGGTATAAATAACGTCAATTTGAGATTGGTCTGACATATGTGGTGCAAAATAAAGTCAGCTCAAATTAGAAGATTCGAAGTCGTGGATCTGCCTTTCAAAAGTCAATGCTGACATTCGCCGAAATCGGTTTTCAGGGTAGAGACACCCGGGCGTAGATTATTTTTTCTAATAACCTGGCAAATAAGCATAATTTTAAAATGGGTCTGTAGTTGTCGACTTCGTTTGTGGGCCCTTTTTAGTGAATTCGGGTTATGTAGGCGAATTTCCAAATTTGTGGACCTTCAGAAAGAGATCGTTGAAAAAGAATAGTTATGGGAGACTAGAAGCAAGCACAATTGAAAATAAATTTATATTTTTCTTCCATGCTGGACTGGGAGCGAAAGAAAAACATAGAACGTGCCTTCCAACTGCTTCTCTTCCCGGGCATACTGTAAAAGTCAGTTAAGGGATAGAGGATTTATTGGCGTTTTTGCTGGCGATAGGCTGACCCCCTGTCACTGCAATAGTCTCGCACAATCATTATAACTAATACCTCCAAAGTCAAACGTGACATCAGATGGCTTTACAGCTTTTGGTATTCTGCCTACCCCATAAGGGATACAAGCGTCAAGTTATGTATGTATGTATGTATATTTTGCTTGCCACAACACATGATTTTTCACGTTTAACTCATCGTAACAGCCTTTCTAATGTAACTGTAGTTTCCCAGTTGGTTGATGAAAAGATTAGGGCCATAAAATAACTAGCTATGGATGTACTTACAAAATAATAGTTTTGAGTTCGCCGAAATGGCTTCTTACAAGTACAAGTATTGCAAGAAAAATATTTATGAATTATGGGTTAATCACTTTAATGAAGAATCATCGCATAAAGGCATTTGGTACAAATCAATCTAGAGTCACCCTTTTCAAATACCGCTTTGTAACATAGAATTAAAAAGATTTTATATTATTTTAGCTTTTAGGTTAAGATTTGGGCACTATCCATCAGCAAAATTTGCATATCTCATGAAGAAGAAGGACTCCCCAAACTGCGATCAATGCAGAAGAGTAGAAGATGTACAGCATTTGTTGATGGAATGTGTACGGAACTCTCGGCAACGACAAAATGTTATATGATGTGGTGGCGAGTGCTCAACTGTAAAATAATTGTTCATATAATAATATAATTTTAGTCTAAATTTTAGGATAAGTTTAATTGTGTTATACAATAGGGCTGACATGTTTAAAAACAAAAGCCCTTTCAAAATAAAGAAAAAAAAAAGTACAAGTATACATATAGTCAGGAAAGTTTGGAATGAATCACCACGTCTTGCCAAACGTCACCGCCCGCGCCTCCTCTCTGCGTTACCGCATATTATATATTATAAAATGACTGAGACGCGCGGGAGCATCTCTCTCTTACTTACGAGTTACTTACGAGTCTCTCTTCTAGTTGATTTGTTAATTGTTTAAGTTAACATCAGGCCGCCATGTAAGGCCAAACAGTGTCTGTCCTTATATTGTAAAAGTTAATAAAAGTAAGAGTTGGATAATGCTGAAGTTTTAATTGCTACATCTCCATCTCCACTGGGTTATTGGACATAAGACTGGAATCTTTAAAGGTGACATAGTCATAGAGAAATTATTTGCAATCATTGAACCCCAGAATGAACCAAATGTGAAACAATTTTGTAACATTTATCATTTCTTGTTTTTCTAAAAATCTTTCTTTACTCCTTCACACATTGATTATAAAAAAGTCAAAAAGGAAATTGGCATCTTTCGTTATAATAATCTAATTAATCTGCAAAATTGGATTCTTTTTTCAGAATTTCCTTCTTTAGTTAGTTTTCTATGTGTATGTGTCTTTTTCAGAGTCTGACGGAACGGCAGTTGTTATTTTTTCTTCCAATCTCCGAGAAATTTAATTACGAACCACTTTGTGAAATATCCCTGACCTTCCCATTGCGATTTGTTTTCTCGAGAAAAACTGTTTGTTTATTTTTATAGAAAATCAAATAATAATTAATCTTTTATAAACAGTTGACTCTCCGAGGGAAACAAAAATAATAAGGAAAAGGTTTTTCCAGAGATAGGGTTATTAAAATAATTTAAATATTTGTCAAATGATTGATGAAAAAAGAGTGTTCCATATGTAGATATACTTTTGAAAGTGTAAATTAAATCAAATTATAGTTAATTACTTTTGATAAATCAATCCATACCTGGTCAGGACGCGAATATGAAATGAGTGAATGAGGTAGAACCTCGCGAATGGGGATATCTACGGCGCAAACAATACGTAAGGTTTTTCCCGAGATAGCGGTATAATGCTACGACAATTGAAAAATAAAATTGTCCATTATAATGTTAAATTTTTGTAACATTGTGTAGAGAAATAAAGATCCACGTATCAATTCGGTGCGTCTTAAGCAGCGTGAGAATGAATCTAATATATAAAATTCTCGTGTCACAGTTTTCGTTGCCATACTCCTCCGAAACGGCTTGACCGATTTTGGTGAATTTTTTTGTGCTTATCCAGTGTGGAATAAATTCTTCGCCTTTTGTAAAGCGCCATCTATCGAAGCCTTTTGTACCAATTTTGTATAGTTTTGTTTTTTTAATGAGCTGTCAGAAAACCTCTCATTGAAATGGATAATTTCTCGTTGTTCCTTTTAGAAATAAATGAAGATTTATAATTAAGTTTTTGTTCATTCTTTCAATTGCATCATTGAAATGGGAATGTTTTTTTTTCATTTTTATGTCGGTTCGATTCCCAGAAGTATTTCTTTGGAAATCTTTAAGTGCAGAATTACTAATATTTAAAAATCAAATAAAGTCTTCTTTCAGCAAAATTACCTATCTACGATATTTAAGGTACTAACCCTTTATGTCCCATAGCCTTGGGACGCCCTGTAGTAGGGTTGTCAACTATACTTTTTTAAACAGTATTATACTGTTTTTCACACATTACCAATTAATTAATAACATTTGGTTCTTGCAAGTCCTAAACGCCCTTTTCGTAATTCAAAGGGCTCATGGTAGACTAGAAATAGCTAAACGGAGTCGATTCAATCGGTCTATCTTTGATATAGATGTGATTTATTTGTAGAAAATGTATCTCTAATAGAAGTGTCATTTAATATTTCTAGATACCTAAACAGTCATGCAAAAATAGACTCGAACAGTAAAAGCCATAGAAATGGAAAATGTCGTTATACCTATGTTTATTTTAGTTAGTGTAAAACAGCATGCACATAACAACGTTGCATCTTCTGATTGTATTAAAATTGAATTAGAATAAAGTAGTTTTTCGAAGTTTCCGTGTTCTGACGCTGCACCGCTAATGTTTTTCTTTGTTTTTTATTTCAAATTTAAATTTTATGATTACAAACATAAATGCATAACTTCACGCCTGTATTCCTAACGGGATAGGCAGAACACCAGAGGCTATAAAACCATCTGAAGTCAAGTTTGACAAATTTGTAGGTATTCTTATGATGGAGAGAGACTATTGCAGTGACACGGGGTCAAAAAAAACCTCCGTCCCTTAAGTGACTTTTACAGTATGCCCGGGAAGAGAAGCAGGTGACACATTCTATGTTTTTCTTCCGCTCCCAGTCCTGCATGGAAGAAACTTTCTAATTAATCTGATTAATTTTCAGATTAAAGTCGGAAATTTCAAAGACCAAGTACCAGGTTACTAAAACAGTGAGATGGTCTAAAGATGACTTCGAAAATCAAACACGAAGTAAAAACGATACCACCCTCACTCAGCCTATTAAACCCGATGGGTTTATAGGGCATTAAAATAAAACACTTTTTACAACGTCCCTAACAAAATTACAGTGCACAGGGGCGTCTGGTTACCTGAGATTTAATAACTCAAAGTACAGTTTACCGGTAATTCATTTGCTTGTTTTTTTCAACCCTTGATGTATTAACTTTCGACATGCTTGCTGATTTATTAATTATTATAAAATCATTTATACCACCAGTAGTATATTTTTGTATGAAAATCAACGTGGAATGGCTGTATAGTTAAAAAATAGTGCTTTTGTAGCCCAAAGGTAAAATTTTATATAAATTTATGATATGCTAATGTATAATTTTTAATGTATTTTATACATAAGAAATATTTTAAAAGCAGGATTTCACCTTACTGAGTATTAAATGTTTTAAATGATATTACATTGTGGTGCTATAAATTATCTATACTTATACTTATAATAAATCTGTAGAAGTAAAAATGATGGACATTGAGTATATCAAAAAAATAAATTGCAGGGGGTGTTACTAGGACGACACCGAACCCAAAATTGTGATAAAAAAAATTGTCTGATTGTCTGTCTGTTTGTTCAGGCATCACGCAAAAACTACATGTTCGATAACGATGAAATTATATGGTATAATTATTGCCTAATATTCTGGGCACGTTTTATCTACAAATAAAAATAATACAATAAAAAACAAACTTAATTTTGCGGTTTGATCCCTAGGCCCGATTACTGTACCAACCGCAAATAATAAGTTTGTCGTAGGTTACATCACACGCAGTTCACTAAGTTCTTAGCTATGCTGTAAGTGCAGTGCTGAAGGTTGTTCGGATCGTTACCGTATAGGTAAGCAAAGAACGGTTTTTTGAAATTTGATTTGAGCGTGTCAAGTCAAGTGGCGAGCGTTCGCTCTTACTAGCATTCTATAAATTCTATGTTTTAACGGTTACTTGCAATTCTAAAGCGTGCTTTTCAGTGCGACCTTTTTATTCCTTTTAGTTTTTACGAAGTATCTATAGGTACTTCGTAAAAACAGATTATTCGAGAGTATTCACATAATTAAGGTATAAATTTAATTTAACCGGTTTTGGTGCTGAGGAAAGTGTTTTGATTCCTAGAATTTATTTGATTCCGAACAGTTTCCCATTTCAATTTAAGGGAGTAGGTACAGTAGGTTTTTGTTACGCTATGTCAATAAATAAGGCACAAGGTCAGACTCAAGGCGTTGCTGGCGTCGATTTTAGCGTGAGATGTTTTTCACATGGTCAGCTTTAGCGTGAGTAGTCCAAGGAACCTTTATGTTCATAGTCCGGACTGGCTAATGCCGTGTATGCTTAAGCTCTCAATTGATGTCGTACGGTGACTATCTGTCGTTACCATTATCTTTATGAGCATTTGTTGCAATGAACGTCAGCTTCGATATCGATTATCCTGCTAAACAGGTAACAAAGTAGAATTCTACTACAGAAACTTACAGAACGTGAGCGACGTCGCGAGCAAAGATATCGTATACCCTCTTAATCACCGCTAATGAGACACAATTGGCTTTCTATTGTAATTAGACACTAAGCACCCGCGCTGGGAAGTATTAATACCGGTATGTTCGATAAATTACGTTCTACACAAATAGCACTTCACCCAAAAAGCTCATTAATAAGTTTCGTCGTCCACGCGAACGAAGTCGTAGGCACAGCTATTTTGTAAATAAAAATACAGTAATTATAAAGTCTCTTTGTAATACAAGACCAACTGATCTTTTAATGAAATATTATATTGCGAGAGAACCCTCCTACTCTATTAAATACTAGAATTTAAATTGCCTTTTTAGCGTCGATGGGGGAGGCTAATTAGTAGAAGTGGGGTAATTAAGATTCATTTATAAGTTCAGTAATATCATTTAATAGTGGCGTAAAACAAACCTGCAGAAGAGCTTTTTATGCTTAAAAAATGACATTTAGATGTATGAGAAATACATTTAAAATCGAGACGCCTTAAAACAGTATTTCATAACGTTTACACTGAAATAAAAATAAACAATTCATCTTATGCCAGTTTTGGGGGGCTTGTCTTAAAAAACTTAGGTATATGTTGTATTGTTAATAGGAAATGAATGATACCTTATTTTTCTAGTTTTCTCAGTTTCTAATTTCTTTTTCCTTTTCATTTGTCTGCTAACGTTAGTTTGTAAGAAATTGTGTATGCTAACAAATGGAACCTGTTTTATGATAAATAAATGATATAAGAATATATTACAAGATTATTGTTGAAGCTTTCTATGTGCATATTCCGAGAAGTAAATCCGGATTAAATGTATCCCTTTCTGTTCGGGTAAAACTACATTGTAAAACCTAGGCTTTCATCTATCTGTGAGAAGTTTTACCTCAATCTGCGCAGTTTGCAGACGCTGGAGCGTAAGGTTGCTTGTTTGACAGTATTTTATCGGCTACATTTTGGTGAGTGTGCGAGTGCTCTTTTTGACCAAATTGAACCCACTCCTTTTTACCGCAGGACTACCAGACGCAGACAGAACTTCCATCCCTATATAGTGGGTTTACCAAGAAGTCGAACAAAACGCCTCGATAGTTCCTTTTTGGTACAGATTGCCAAGGTGTGGAACAATCTGCCTGCGTCTGTTTTTCCTGACCACTACAGTCCTGGAACTTTTAAGTGTCGAGTGAATAGGTTTCTCGTGGATGGACGTGTAACACCATAGTCTTCATGCGCACTTTCCATCAGGTGGCATGGAAGACAAACGTCCTATCCTTACAATATAAAAAAAAAAAGTTTCGGTGAGAAAGAACAACGAACATTAATTCTCATAAACTTTTACTATCATTATATGTGGTGATTCTCAAATTAACAGAAATTGCTGTTTGTTGTATGATATAATTTGAGAACGTGCTACCTGCGCGCCATGATTTTTTTATTAGTAAGCTAGCTGTGTTGGCTTTGACCTCATCTTCAACTCATGGAGTTAAGATTGGGCGCTCAGTTAAAGATGGAACTGGCTCTTCATAAGGCTACGACTCCATTAGGCCGATCTCCAAACTAAACGATCTCCGAATTCATACCTGCATATTTAAAAAACAAGTCTCAATCGATTTCGATGAAATTTATATGAGACCAACTGTGAAGTATTGTCTTTTTTTTTCTCTATCATGTAAAACAAGAATCATCAAAATCGATTTACCCAGTCATAAGTTATGAGGTAACAAACATAAAATAAAACATATAGATGAATTGAGAGCCAACTCCTTTTTTAAAGTCGTTTGAAAGCACAGCTTAGTACGAGTCGGGCTCGGGCATGAAGGTTTCATTCAAAGTTAAGTAATTAAAACATAACAAAACGTTATGAAACACACTTAAAAACTTCTTTTGTAAATTTTTATTGAACCAGCAAAGCCAGCACTAGTGGTACCTTCAGATAGTTTGCTGTTTCATATGAAAAAAAGACGTGTGGCACTCGGAGACTGCCGCGGTAAAGCTATGGCATAGCATTTGTTATCAACTTATGCAATTATAATTATTTATTTATTTTATTAATGCAGTAATGTTTGATCTAATATGAAGTTCCACAAGTTCCTAGTAGATAGCGCTGATTGTTTATTAAAGCCCGCATGTAAAGTTATGAAATCAAAGTACCTATCACCGCTGTGCCGGTCGGATTTTTTCGTTACGGAATTTCTGGATTCGGTCTCCACGCTCAAGGCCCGCGATAGAAGCTATGCAATAGCTTAAAAGACTTATCATATTCTTTTGACACAAATGACGCCTCTCAAACAAAACTTAATTTATTTTGGAAAATGTAAAACTTATAAGACTTTCCCAATTTAAATCAATAGTGTCGTACAAATGATCTTTAAATTTACTTAATAATTATTTTTACTCAATTCAATCTAAAATTAAAATGAAACCTATATGGCACTTAAATGCCATTGAAATTCAAAGGAAGATTCAAATAAGACCATCGAAATATAATGTAAATATAGGGTGTCCCAAAAATAACGCAATAAATATTTAAAGGACGACGTATAATTTCGATACCCACCTCCAAAAGCCATGAAAGAAACGCCGTTGGATAGATATTAGTAACTTGAATCAAAGTTACTATGGCGCCAAGTTCCAATCGTTAGTCCATTTGGCGCTATAAGGTCCTAAATGTCAGACTATAATTTTGGTATCTACCTCCAATAGCCATGGATACGCAGTTTGATAGGTCTTAGTAATCTGAATCAAAGTTACTATGGCGCCAAGTTACGATCTCTAGTCCGTTCAGAGCTATGAGGTCCTAAATGTCGAACTATAATTTTGGTATCCACCTGCAATAGCCATGTAAGAGACGCCGTTGGATAGGTCTTAGTAACCTGAATCAAAGTTACTATGGCGCCAAGTTCCGATCGTTAGTCCATTCAGAGTCAAAATAGCAGACGGGCCACTTATAGCATAGATAGTAAGCGACACCACAGCTCTGATTATCTGTAGCACACCTGAAATAAGGTTTTTCTTTTATTTTGTCTTCGGAGATTTTGATTAATTATATTAGGTTGGTTATTAGCTTGGACTCAGAATCAAGACAGGCGCCATACCAATTCTTATTCTAGAAGATTAACTCTTTTCAAAGATATATCACACATGTCTATAGATACCAGATACCAGCTCTCATACAAAGTTATGCTTCGTCCTTTGCTGCTATTTATGTAGTAAAGTGTTAACAACCCAAATAAAGAAACAAATCGACAGTTTAAGTTTGGTAAAAATGGAGCGATACACGATAGAAAAACGTGTCTTCATTATTGGAAAATATTTCAAAAATAATGAAAGCTTGGCTTTTAAAAAATAATGAAAAATTTTATACAAATTATGGTCAAAATAGTGTTTTAACTTCGTCGGCTGTGAAGTGTATATAAATTCCAGGAAACAGGATCCGTGGGAGACGCCAAACACACTGGTCGTCCAAAGACAAGTCGTTCAAAAGTCAAAGTCGAAGTCAAAGTCAAAAGAATCTTTATTTCGTAAGTATTTAAATACATTTGAAATAAGTCACAATTTACAAATTGAACTGAATCTACCACTACTTCGGAAAGTCGATCTGTTGAGAAGAAGTGGCAAGAAACTCAACAGCAATCATCTTTTAAAAATACACAATAACAATAACAGTCAATATAGAAGCAGTGCGTGAAAGTGTCGAAGTCTATACAGGAACCTCAATTCGACGTCGTGGACAAGAACTGCAAATTTCAAGAAGCTTTACGGAGTATACTCACAAAAGATTTGTATCTCCGTGCTTACAAAATCAAATAAACACAACAACTAAAGCCTAAGGACATTTCACAGTGAAGTGAATTTGTTGAATGGATTATTGAGCGACGAAACACATTTTTACTTTGATGGGTTAGTTAATCGCCAAAATGGCCGCTTTTGAACCCACATGTGATTCTCGAAAAACAAAAGAATCCACAACGTGTCTAATTTAAAATCACAGGTCTATGCCATCATGTCCACAACCACGTGTGCTTCTTAATAAAGTAAAATAAAAATAAAATTTAAAGTAAGATTTTAAAGTTTTTGCATTTAAAATGCTTAATTACTCTTGAGTAAATGAAAAAATGTGTTAGATAAAAATCTTAGCTGCAAAGCTATACCATTAGAGGGAGCTACGTTAGCAATATAACGTAAGGCGTACCGCCAGGCCCCGGTAGCTCAGTGGGAGGGCACTCGTCCGGCAAACGAGAGGTCTCAGGTTCGAGTCCTGGTCGGGTAATTTTTATGTAACACATTTTTTAATTTATTTAAATTTAAAGTTGTAGATTCAAAGTTGCACCAACGAAATTCAGCCACATTCATGCAGAATAATCATGAAAAATTTCGTCAAATTTCGGCGTATGTATACGTAATTAATTATTCTGTACATGAGCTAAATTATACCTTCGGTTATTAATAAGTGTGAGGTTGTATTCATAACTGATTATTATATGAAATTTCATTTAGCAAACGAGTAGATAAAATCAATCGCTATTAAATAAATTGATTGCTTTTAATCAATAGCACATGGATTGATTTGAAAAACTTTATTCGAAAAAATTTCAGTTTGACACACGAAAACATTTAGGCGTCAATGTAAGTACCGGTGCTCTTCATGATGTAAATTTAGATTATTTCTTCGTTATTTTCTTCATTAATAGGCAATAAACAGGATTAATTTTAATCAACGCATCACCTCTCCCAAACATATTTGTTCTACGACTTTTTACAAATCTTGATAAATAACACAAAAAAATAAAAACAAAAAAATTAATGCTCCTTGCTCTACATTTTGTAAGAAGTACCTATTATTATTATGAAGCGATATTTTATTGCGCAATGTGCGTGGCATACCTACGCTCAGAGTAAATAGAGTTACACCTCTAAACAGAGATTATAAATATTTTTTTTTGAGAAAAGTAAAATTATAAAATCTATGAATTTTAAAAATTTGTAGAACAAATGGTTTTAGGATCGATGTGGAGAGGTGATGCGCTAATTGAAACCCTGTATATTCTAGCAATTACTATATTTATACTAATACCATGGTTTTGTGGGGCACAGTGATTGTTGTTAAATAATAACCAGAAACTTTGTGCTCTTTTAACCTATATTACAACTGTGCTGAAAACATTTTTTACATGAGTTATTTAACCCACTTTAACTTTATTAAACGCATGCATAAAAGAAATTGTATTCAATTTGTAATAAGTTACTAATCATGCGCTACACGGCACTATTTCGGGATAACCCAATCGCTAGGTAAATTTCATAGCTGCGACGTAGCACGGCCGTAGTAGTCGTAGCTCTAGGCCATGTAACTACGTTATGGGTGTTCAGTCATGGGTCGAGAAATCGATACTTCAGCCCGACCCAATTAAATCTGAATATTAACTCTCGCGTGATACAGCGTGATGGCGGTTAACAATGTTATTACGGTGCGGTTGCGGAAGGTTTTAGTATTTATCTGAATATAAATAATAGAAGGATTAAGCTTATTTTCATATAACTATAAAATTTCCTTGATGGCTTCTATGGTGCAGTGGTTTTAGACGCTACTACGCAAATCGTGAGGTCACAAGTTGCATTCCCGCACGGAATATAAAAAAAATATAATAATTCTTTATTGTATACCATTGGTTGTAAAATGCATTAGTAACATTTTACATATTAATAATACATACACATACTTATTAATAAGTTACGATTCACAAAAAACCAATACAATAGTATAAACTTTATCACCTACAACGGAGTTAGTGACAAAAAAATAACATTTTGAGTATTTTCGGAGGTGTCCGACTAGTTTTGAATTCCTATGGAGTCCTTCGTCAGAGGAGAGTGCAGTCGCGGCTGCGCCTTGCCTCACACTGCGGGCCGCCGCTCTGCGCGCGCGCTTGCTGAGGACGGGTCCACTCGAGGGTAGCTTCGGGGACTGCGCATGCGCGGCGGTTCTCTCCCCTGATAAAGGGCTCCGGAAGAGTTCGAAACTACTCGGACACCACCGACAATAAATTGTGAGAAAAAGCCGCATAATAAACTATAGATAATATGACGTTGCATACAATTTACAACGTAAAACGTTGCGAACTGTACCTGCGCATACCGATAAGAAAGGGATAGAAAATGCCACTTTGTCATACTTCTTATACAGGTGTTTACATAAGATTTACATAAGACGTTTTGACTTAATCGAATTATTTTGTATGAAAAATAAAAACAAAAAAAAAAAAACTTATTCACATGTTATTTGATTAGATTATACTGTCCCATTAATACCCTAGGGTTATGGGAAATCAAAAGGAACGCCATGCAAAAATCAAAGCTCAGCAACATAAGAACAGAACTTATAACGCACACAATATAATATGAACCGTTGACTAACAGCGAGAAAGTATTACTTTTCATCCCCCGGGAATAAATTCGGATGAATACGGTGAATCAGGAACAACGTCGGAGGCTGCTATTTGATTTCCGGATGACGAGGAAATCCCGGGAGCTTTCAATGGCGTCGCGTTATTCTCCGTTTTATACATAAAGTGATTTTGATGATATTATATGTAATCATTTCTAGTCTCAATTCATCATAATTATACCTCCAAATTCGTCAAACGGCACGGCACATCAGATGATTTTATAACCTCTGGTGTTCTACCTACCCCATTAAGGATACAGGCGTGAAGTTATGTATGTATGTATGTTTATAGTCTTTTATCATTATCATTAACGAAGCCTCATTAGTTTGATCAATTTAATTTGGTTTAAACTTACATATATAAAAATCTTACAAGTTATAAGATAAAATGCGGGAAAAGTATAACTAAGAAAATATCTTTAAAATATTCATTATGATAACCCATTTTAACGATCCCGCTGCAGAACATGAGTGTCTTCTTTGGGCGACCAGGAGGTTAAGGCCGTAATCCACCAAGTTGGCCCAGTGCTGGATGATTGATGTCAGAACTTTTACTGCGCACATGTGGCTTTTAACAAACTAGAACAATACAAGCATACATCTCCCGAGATCGACTATCTTCACGTGAAATCTGAAGCTTGTAGTCAATATATATATATACGAGCGTTTTCCCGCGACTTCGTACAAGCATAAACTCAAAAGTCCGGGAATTCCTTCCATTATACAAACAGACACTTATTGAGGAACCTTTATACCAAGTATCACATCCGTGCACTCAAAGAATAAGATTTTATCATACAAACTAAAACATCATATATTTCCCGTTCCCGTGGGAATTTCGGGAATTCCTTTCATAACACAACCAGTCTCTCTTTGAAGAACTTTTATGTCAAGTATCATATCCGTGCACTCAAGGATTAAGATTTTTCGTACAAACTAAAAAGTCCAATAATTCCCGTTTCCGTGGGAATTTCGAGATTTTTTTTTTTTTTATAAGTGACTAAACCCGCGTTTGACCTCAATCTCACCTGATGGTAAGTGACGATGAGGTCGAAGATGAAAGCACACGGGTTTAGGAAGGAACTGGCTCTTTATACAATATTGCCGGAACACATTACCGCCGGAGCGGTAACATTTGGCGGCAGACTTTATATAAAGGGTGGTCGCTAGCCAGGCGGACCCAGAAGGGATCCTACCACCAAGCGCATCCAAGCGCATCCTTAGTGCCCTTAAAGAATGTATGTTCCAAATTTCAGCTCTCTACGCCCAGTAGTTACGGCTGTGCATTGTCTGTCAGTCACTCAGTAACTCAGTCAGTAACGGAACAGTTTTATATATATTGATTGATGTATATAGTCATGAAATGATTAGATTTTTTACGAAAAATCTATAAGTCCAAATAAAAAACAGTTTTTTTTTTGTAATCGAATAGGGAAGACTAGCATTATCTGGGACATTTTTCTCCAAAGTACTTTTTGAACTTTATTTGAACCGTGTTTATATTTACAAGCTTAAAAATAGTAGTTAAAATAACACAGGTCAATTAATTTAAAATAATAACCTATTAATAAACTTAATTACTAAAATTAATTTCGATCTAATATTCAGTAACAAATTACGATTGTTTAAACCTAAATTTAGAATTTGGGTATAGGAAACAGCCGCCTCTTCACGGACAATATTAATTAATTATCTGAAGGGATCCGGCCGGCAATCGAGTCCCACTCGATAGGACTATTTCTATTTAATACTTCTATTGTTTTCAAATATCTAATAAATGCCCACTTTTGTTTTGTTCTAGCGACCCAACCCATCGACTCAAGGGTACCGCAGCAGCGCCCATTAAGCGTGTATTTTATTATTTCGACCTTGCCATAAAACCATTATAAAATTATGTATTACTAGCTGTGACCCGCGACTTCGTCCGCGTGGATACCGTTTATTAGAGTTGGATAAATACTATTATTATATCCTCCTTGAAGTTAAAACTTATCTTATTCTAAATTTCGTCAAAATCGACTCAGTAGTTTAGCTGTGAAAGCGTTACTGATAGATAAACAGACAGAATTACTTCAAAAGCTGTTACAACAAAGCAGTGATCCGCAGTTTCACCTAGGTTTTGTGAAAAAGTATAGGTAGGTATTACATAGATGATGCCCGCGACTTCGTCTGTATTGAATTAGTATTTCGAGTAGGTTATATTCTTCTCCAAGGTCCTAACTATCTTTAATAACAAAAATAAAAATGAAGAATCTTCGCCCATTTAATATGTATAACTCCTTGCCACAAACATAGGTAGGTAACTATCTAATAGGTACATTACAAAGGCACATAGCGTTATAAACAAATCGGGGGCCAAAGTGCCTTAAATTTTAATATTGTCTTAAGTTTTCGCGAAAACTATTATGTATGACTATTAAATAAAACACTTTTTAACCGGATTTATCGCGTATATTTACATTTTAAATTTTAACAGTCGCTCTTGACCACGGGGTCTGCAAGTCGAAACGTCGAGTTAAAATGTAAAATATAAATTATACGCCATTAATCCGGTTAAAAAGTGTTTTATTTAATGCCTTCAATTTTACTTAATTCATGCAATATCTTCATTAATTATACTTAGCTGATTGTTATTCTAGGTAAAGCTAAGTAGTTTTTGCGTAAAGAATAGCAAAAATCCATCCATCCAGCCATTATCAGTGTACATACAATACTACCTATAGTTATGTATGGCTGCTTTTCACTGCCAAACGGCTAAGCCAATATTAATGTAATTTGGTATAGTAGTTAACACATACGTTACTTTTTATTCCGAAGAAATCTACGGTTTCTGACTTCCAAGAGGCAGAAACGATCATGAAATAAACAAAACCTTGATTTACATTTTATCTCTGTATGTACAGAAGGCAGTACATCAAGCGTTACAAATCACTCAAAATTTTTTACTTGAATTTGAACTCTATGCCCTCGATAATAAGTTAAAATTGGTTGGGGAAATTTGACAGTTAATGTAACGCTTGTTCCTTCTGTACCTACTTATACCTATTAAATCGCGCAAAAGCTTGCGCTCGCCTCCCACCTTTTTATACCCTACCGCCGCGCCGCGAGCCGCGTCGAGCGCGGCAACCGTTACGCAAAAATAATCCCTATATCATTCAGTATTCACGCGCGATGGGTTATTAGCGTATTTCATTTATAAGTTTGGTGTTTTTATACTGTATATGTTATTTTTTTTAATTAGGGATGAGTGAGAGTATTATAATCGTAAGAGTAAACAAATATAATCAGAAAGCTCCGAACTGCTAAGCTATCGGGATTTACACGTGTTATTGTGAGTCAACGATAAAATATAGATATATACTGTTGTGGAATATTTTTTATATAATTTTATGAAGAATATTTCTGTCATACATGATTTCTATGTAGCTTTAACCATTAAGGCTGCACACGCGACGGAAGCTTAAAAAATGAAGTAACTTCTCCCGTTTTCCAACATTTCCTTTCACTGCTCTGCTCTTATTGATTGTAGCGTGATAATAAGTAAACTATAACCTGCCCAGGAGTGTGAAGAATAATTTTACCAAGTTCCTTTAAAATCCGTCGAGTAGTTTTTGTTTCTATAAGGAACATACAGACAGACAGACAGACAAAAATTTTACTGATTGCATTTTTGGCATCAGTATCGATCACTAATCACCCCCTGATAGTTATTTTGAAAAAATATTTCATGTACAGAATTGACCTCTCTACAGATTTATTATAAGTATAGAGTATAGAAAATTTCTAAAAAATGTTAGATTTTTGAGTTTGTCGCACTAACACGGACAGACCCAATGGTTGAATTTAATAAATATATTTTGTCAAGGAACATTATGCGTTAAATATTAAATTATAAATAGATTTAGAAAAGTATTACCTACCTTATTTTAAATTTAATTTTGTACAAGTTAAAAACGCCAGTTCAACAAGAAGTAACATAAGGAAACATACTCAAAGTGAATTGGCTGTACACTACTTGAAGAAGTTATAACTTAAACATGAATCAAGTTGTAGTACTCACTGCTTTGCGAGTCAACCAAGAATGGGATTGTCAAGAAGCCATATTGTTGCGCATTTCGCAACAACTTGGTTATTTGGGTGTAAGATGTGCAAAAGAATAAATATATCTGACATCAAATTAAGTTTCTTAAAGAACTTGTGTTATGGATAATACTTACATAACAGATAATAAACTTAAGAAATAAACCAGAATCCAGTGTAAAGCATGTTACCACTTCAGCAGCTGGTCGTCGTAAGAACACTGATTGTTACCGATTTTCGTAGATTTTCATCAGACTGATGTCATGATACATAATGTAATGATTGCAAGGTTTTATAAAAATGAAAAGGAAAAATCATTAGTTGGGATGAGCTTATAATTACTTAAAAATTTTACTTTTGAAAATTTTATTTAATTTAAATATGTGTTACATTTTATGTCCTCTTTGTTGTTTTTTGCTTCAGCAGAACATACCCTTTTTAGGGTTGTTCCGTCTTCATCCTACGACTTCTCACCCTTATTCCTTACACATCCTAAACTGGTATTCCGTATTCACCTATGACAATTTTTTAATATTTTTTCTAATCCTAAATCCTAATCCTAAATGTATGTACCCATCCTAAAGCAAATATTTCCAAAAAAAAGGTACGAACTGCAAAACAATTTATGTTTACGATACTTGAAAATTATAAATAATTAAAGGAGCATATGTGAGCAGGTGTGACGTCATCCATCAAAAGTAGAAGTGCTAGAGAAAACATGATGTATGTCTCATTCACGCGTATTTTTTTTACCTAAAACTATATTAGAGAGAAAGGGATGCCTACCTCTTTATCTATCATCACCCATAACCCTCTGGACAGTTGACACAAGTAGACGCGTTACCAATTTTATTGCAAATTTAAAAAATACCCTTAAGCGATTATATGCCCTATAACGCATACATTAGAGTACATTATCGAGTCAAGAAATTGTGGTTTGCGGAGAGCGGGGCGCGCTGACTTCACTCAGCCCTTCAACCTTCACCCCCGTGGAAGAACGAAGCTCGACAGTTGCTGTCTCTGTCTGTATACCGTTGCTCAACCGTTGAACTACGTCGCATTCAACTTTTACCCACATCTTACTCCGATAACAAAGGTATTTACTAATCGTACTTTACACTATACCTACGTCACTTCACAAAATGTCACAATGCAGCGGCTGCAAAAAACAAATAAAACATCATGAAAAAGTCACCTGTTCCCGATCTAATTGCTCCAGATCCTATCACTATCAGTGTGTCGGATTAAGTATAGATAGTATTAAAAAAAGTTCTTCATGGAGCTGTCCCCTATGTGTTACTAAACAACCAAAGCCTGGGGATAACTCTGAGACCCCTGTGAAAAATGCAGCGTCGGACAGTCCAGTAAATGTAGACACCGATTATGTGACTACCAGAAAAATCACTCACTCTAAAAATAATTATCCTAGCCCTCAACTCCAATCCGATAACATCGTCTGCTCCCAGCTGGAACTCAAAGGCTTAGTAAGGGAAGCTATAAAGATTGAACTAGAAAGCTTTAAAAACCAGTTCTCCACCATCGAAGCTTCATTAAAATACATTAGTGCTCAATACGACGATCTATTTAAAACCCTCACCACTACTAAGGCGGATATGAAAGCGTTAAAAGACGAGAACGCCCGTCTTCGTAAGGATGTTGACACCTGCAATACCCGGATCCATCACCTAGAGGTAGAATACGCGCGGCAGGAGCAGTGGAGTCGGCTGCAGAATATAGAAATTGTTGGCATTCCCGAGAGCAAAGACGAGGACACATCCAACATCATCATTCAACTTGCCAAGAAGGTGGGAGTGGAGTTAGACAGGGCCGAGGTGGAGTTTGCGCACCGGGTGCAGCCGCAGCGCCCGCTCAGCGGCGTCGCTGGCCGCGCCGTCGTCGCCCGGCTCCGGCACCGCCGTACCAAGGACGCCATCATAGCAGCTGCACGCAAATTACGGGGCATCAAACCCGCGGACATAGGTTTTGGTGATAATGTTAAACACGGGTCTAACATTTATATCAATGAACATTTAACTAAGCAAAATAAAATTCTATTAAATCATTGTAAAACTAAATGCAAAGAGATAAACATCAAATACGTCTGGACAAAAAACTGTCGTATATACATTCGGCGAAACGACACATCACCGCCAATACCAATACTGTCGTCTGCAGATCTTCTAAAACTTTGATGATTCTCTCTTTGTACTATAAATGTAACATAGTGATAAGCCATTGCATAGTACACACCTCACACTCACTGCATTACAACTCCAAAATTTCTATACACATAACGATACATAATTCTCGACTATCACTCAATCACTACACTACCATAATTTACACACTTAAATGCAATTACCTAAGATCTATAACCCTAAATTATAATCTGCTTAGCTGCTTTATCCCTAAATTATATTCTACTAGACCGTTTTTATATATACTCAAATTTAATCCACGCTCCCTGACAATACATTTTAATACACATATCAATTACCTACATAACCTAACTTTTATGACCTATTTTCGTTTAGCACCTACTAAATTTAATATCACTTCAATAATATTTAACACAACTCTAAATCTATCAACACGCAAACTAATTACGCTACTCGTACTTGTCATACACCACCGTTATAAGTATATTTTTGAATCGACCGGAGATATTCACACCAATGGGTAATAACACTTTAAACATCTTATATCAAAACGTACGGGGTCTGCGCACTAAAACAAATATGTTCTACAACAATCTACTGCTGAGCGACTTAGACATAGCTATCATCACTGAGACCTGGCTGTGTGACGGCATACTTAATTCCGAACTGTGCAACTCCGACCGATACGATGCGTTCCGTGCGGACCGCGGCTCGCTCGGCGGTGGAGTGATGGTTGCTTGCGCCTCCCGCCTCGGCGCGAGGCTCCGACCCGACGTGACTCATCCTGACATCGAATGTATCGCCGTAACGATACCTGCGCGCGCGCTCACTTTACCGCGAGATTTAAATGTTATATGTTGCTACATTCCTCCTAATCGAGCCCTCTGCATGCGAATTCATAATTTTTTGCATCTATTAAAATCCGTTTTTGTTACTAGACCCGATGATTATTACATTGTTGCAGGAGACTTCAATCTGCCCATCATAAATTGGACTGGGGGATTCCCATTAATCATCAAAAAAGGCTCATTAGACATTCAGTCAGCAGCTGCTGAATTGATTAACTCATTTAATTATCATAATCTATTGCAATATAATAATGTTCCTAACTCAAATAATAATGTACTCGACTTGATATTCTCCAATACACCTTTGAGTATTATGAGGTCGAACTCCCCGCTTGTTGCGGAGGATTCTTACCACCCAGCTATCTGTATAAACGTAACTGACATTCTATTAAAGTGTATAAAAAGCACAGACAGAAGTGTTAGATTATTTTATAAAGCTGACTACTCACTTTTAAATAAGTACTTTCTGAATACTGACTGGACTTTCATAAATTCGTTGGATTTAGAAATAGCTATAGAAAAATTTTATGACATTTTGCAACAAGGAATAAATAAACACGTACCTCAAAAATTAATTTCTCAGTCTTACACTTACCCTCCCTGGTATACAAATACCTTGATAAAGATGATTAAAGAAAAAGCAAAATATCATAGGTTCTGGAAAAAATACAATAATCCCCTGGATTACACGTCTTTTGCGTTATTACGGTCCAGGATTAAAAAATTAGAATCTGTTTGTCACGCGAAATATATAAAATTTTCTGAAGAGAAAATTAAATCATCCCCCAAATTATTGTGGTCTTATGTAAAGTCAAAAAGAAAAGGTAGTTCGAACTATCCCAATGAGATGTGGTACGGTGGCCTGAAATTTTGTAATCAGCGTGACATCTGTAATGCCTTTAATAGTTACTTTAGCGCTAACTTTAGTCAACCAGCTAACAGTTATCCTGAATTTCAGGAAATCTCAACTTTGAACAATGACGTTATCTCTGACATTGTAGTTAGTTGTCGTGACATAAATACTTTATTAAAAAACCTGGACAGCTCCAAGGGTGCTGGATGCGATGAGTTACCACCCTACTTTTTCGTAAGATGCTCCGAATCACTTGCATTTCCTGTGGCTATGATTTTCAACCGTTGTTTCCGAGAAGGTTACGTTCCTGAGATATGGAAAAAAGCATACATCACACCAATACATAAAAAGGGCACAAGAGCAGCGGTTGAGAATTATAGACCAATTTCAAAACTTAATGTTCTAGGCAAATTAATGGAGGCGGTGGTCCATCAATTTATTTACCCAATTATTATAAGGAATATTCCTGCGGAGCAGCACGGTTTCGTGCGAGGCCGTTCAACTGTAACAAACCTCGTTTTATTTGCGACTGATGTGCTTAGAGGTATGGACGAAGGCTTTCAGATCGATGCGGTGTACACAGATTTCGAGAAGGCGTTTGATCGTGTGGATCATTCAATATTGTTACGAAAGCTTATGGAGCTCGGTATATGTGGTAATCTCCTTCGTTGGACGGAGTCATATCTACGCAATCGATCTCAGGCGGTTGTGGTTGCTGGTCATCGTTCTGACTTCGTAGATGTCCCATCAGGTGTCCCACAGGGATCTAAATTGGCCCCCCTTTTATACGCTGCATATCTGTATGATATTAGTCAATGCTTTAGCTACTCAAAATTTTTGATGTATGCAGATGACACCAAAATTTACGCCAACATTAAATCTGCCCATGATACTACCAAATTTCAGAGTGATCTTGATAAAGTTTGTGATTATTATAAAGCCAATCGCATCGGCATCAATGTATCCAAATGTTACAAAATCACCTTTACACAAAAAAAGAAAATAATATCCTCAAACTACACATTAGATGGCAATTCCTTAGTATCTACAGATACGGTTAAGGATCTTGGTGTAATTTTTGATTCGAAGATGTCTATGTCTCAGCATATTGCAGCATCCATAACCAAGGCTTACAAAAACCTCGGTTTCGTTCTGCGGGTCACTAGGCCGTTCTCTGATCCAGAATGCGTTAAACTCCTATACTACGCTTACGTCCGCAGCATACTGGAATACTGCTGTGTAGTCTGGAGTCCGCACTATGTTACGCATGAACAAGATTTGGAATTCATTCAATCGAAATTCTTAAAAGCTTTGAACTATCGGACTCACTTAAAAAAGTGTAAATATGATGAATTATGTGATAATCATAATTTACTATCATTAAAAGATCGGCGTGTATTGCTACAGATGTCATTTTTGCACGATATCTGCAATAATACTATTGACAGCTCGGATTTGACAGCCCTTACCTTGCAGTTTAGAACACCTTCACGACGTACGAGGCATTGCCCTTTATTTCACGTTCCAATCAGCCGTAGCAATTACGCCAAAAATTCAGTACTAACTAGAATGTTGAGCCTTTATAATAAACAATTTGAAACTCTAGATCTTTTTCATTTATCTAAACACTCATTTAAAAAGAAGGTTACGAATTTGTTAAAACTTAAATTAAACATTTAAAAACGATAAATACATAAGCTACAACAGTTCATTTAAATAAAGGGGTTATTTTTTAGTGTATTCTGTCGATATAAATATAAATCAAATATATAATCGTATCACAGTTTCTTACTTTTCACACACACACACACACGTACACACACACACACTAATACTGCAGGTTGTACTATGCATATTTTTATTTTATTTTTATTTTTTTTTTTTCTCTCAAATTTGGTGTAATTTACTATATTCTGATAAATTTCATTCCCATTTTGTCAACTTAAATCAATCAATAAATTAGTTGTCACTTAGAAAATCAATAATTTTAACAACGTGCTGTAGTCAACTTCAAGCATTATTCTATTATGTAACTTATCTGAAAGTGGTGAACCTGTAATTGGCAGTAGGAATTGTATTTTTAAGATTATTTTATAATGTGAAAGTGCTGTTGGTTCTGTATAAATAAATAAATAAATAAATAAATAAATAAATAAATAAACCCAGTTTCATTTATTTTAATGACTTTGCAAATCATCGTATAAGTTCATCTTTATTTGTATTTTTATATTTATTTGATGTTTTTATAATTGAATAGTTTATATGTAATATTACATACATACATAACTTCACGCCTATATCCCTAATGGGGTAGGCAGAACACCAGAGGCTATAAAAGCATTCGATGTCACGTTTGACAAATTTGGAGGTATTATTATGATGGAGAGAGACTATTGCAGTGACAGGGGGTCAGCCTATCGCCCGCAATAACGCCAATAAATATATGTAATATTCTATTAAAAATATTAAAGGCACTGTTTTTATTTATTTAATTCTTAATAAATGTATATCGAATAGAGTCCGACTCGTATCTTATAGAAATATGTTATCTTTAATCGATCATAAGTAAAAAAGATATATCATTACTTAGTTCATCTTAAAAATTAATATTGTGATAAAAGATTTTGCACGATTTTATTCTTAATTTAAATATATAATATCATCAAATTTCCTGCCATTTCATTGAATAGAACTACATAAAATATAAAGTTACTGTTTTGAAAAAAATGTTATAATAGTATTTTTGTTCAGACCGTACACAAATCTTACACTTTTTACGTATTTTTAAAATAGGATGAGCAAGGCCGATAAGTCCGAAAAGTCTGAAAAGTCCGATAGGTATTTAAAATGAGATTTTTGCTTTAGGATGAATACGGCACATTCATAGGATGAGCGAAGAAAAAATAATAAATAGGATGAGACGTCATAGGATGAAGATGGAACAATCCATTTTTTTGAAAGACTATTTTGTTGATATAACAAATATTGAATATTTTGTGTAAGTTGGGAACAAGTTCGATTATAATTGTTTTAAACTATCGCGGTTTTTTCACTATGATTTAATGTATAAATTACGGGATTCTTACCAGTCCGCGATCATGGTGCCTTGTAACAGCATCAAAATATCGGACGTGCGAAAATAAAATCGAAAATCGTGGTAAGAATCCCGTAATTTATACATTAAATCATAAGTTCGATTATATTCTTATAGACTCGCATAGTAATAGTGATACATAACTTTGTCACTAAATTACTAGTCTTGCAACAGGTGGCCTTAAAATATGTCAGGCAGTTAAGCTGGCTGTAAGCACCGAGTTTATGTTGTCGTCACGAAGCGAAGACCTGCCAGCTTCAAATATTATTAAGTTATTCTTGTTTATAACTTAAATAAAAGTGGTTTTTGAAGGGATCTATATACATTTTCACTGAGCTTTTAGATAGGAATTTTGTAAATAGATTTGACTTTTTCTAATTTAAATTTTCTTTGTGTGTTGACATCTACTCACTTTTCAAGAGCAAGTTTTTGATCATTCTTAAACATTCGGTTTTGGGAATCATTTGACAGATATGGTTTTACTCCGCACATAATTCTGTTTAAACTGTAGGTACTATTAGAATTATGTCTTTTAAAAACTTAAGACATTATACAGGGTGTTTGAAGGCTAAATGGAAATGGTTGATGATTTTTTTTACTAAGAGCTGTGAAATTATTACTCTTTAAGGCAAATTTTATTTACTAAGGCTCAATAAATAACCAACAGCCTCACCTCTGAACCATTTCAAATATGGCGACACAGGTGAAACAGGGTGACTGGTGACAAATTTTAGATATTGAAGAGAGCACTTTGTACTCGATTCTTATAATAATTATGTAATAAAAGTAGGTACTTATTTTTTAATAGAATTATCTATAATAAATTAAGGGTTTTACTAGGTCTACAACCGTTCGTGAAGCCGTCTGTTAACCTACCTATTTATTCTCTGTCGATAGCGCCATGCGTAGGTCCTTACCAGTGTATCCATGCGTTGCGTAATGAATTCTTTAAATTCCCGTTCAGTTTAGTCAGTAAATAATTGATATTCATATTTTTTTTTCTTTGTGTCGGTTTTTTAATTCTCTTATTTTTTTAATTCTTTATTTTAATTATCTTTATGATCTTGGACTATCACGTCCTCAAATTTCGAAAGCGACCCACCAGTCACCATGTACTTATTAACATTTTTTACA
Source organism: Stenoptilia bipunctidactyla (assembly GCA_944452665.1). Lineage (NCBI taxonomy): Eukaryota > Metazoa > Arthropoda > Insecta > Lepidoptera > Pterophoridae > Stenoptilia > Stenoptilia bipunctidactyla. Next base: position 19,458,497 of record OX101728.1, read on the forward strand.
TTACCATTAAACTACATATTATCCCCTATAAAATCTTTCCTAGCATGAAATCAAAATGTTAATTGAAGTTAAATTTTGCCTTCATTCCTCACAAATAGATATTTTCCAAAACCCGCAAATCCCTACAAGCCTTCATTGAATGCTTAATTACAACAAAACCTATTAAGCTCCGTTGGTCGAAGTTATGTGTAATTGAATTTTAAGTTCAGGTAAATAAATATTTCTGGGGAATAAATACAGGTCAGCGCCGATTTGGGAAGTTGGAATAGGTGTTAGCTTTGTTTTAACAATCGGAAAGCTTTTTTGGGCTTTTACGGCGACAGCAATAGCTTTTAAGATAGTAAGTAAATAAAAGCTCTCAGACTGCTTTTTATAATCTTAGTAATATTATAAATTAGATGTACGTATGAACTTATTTAAACCAACTAGTGTTACATTTCTAAAGCAATAATATAATGAATCCAAATCAATTTGGTTTCACACGGGGTCTCTCAACACCTGAGTTTATAAAGGTTGCCTGGAAGAGATCGCTCATGAGTGATAAGGCCGCCTAAATTATCTTGAATCCAGTTTTCCTTCTATATACGATATTTTAATATGTTTGTATCCTGTTGATTCTGGCAATAAAGTGTATTTGTATTGTATAACTTAATCTTGCATTTTCAACGGACTTCCAAAAAAGGAGGAGGTTCTCAATTCGTATGCATGTTTTTTTTTGTGTCTTTGTTACACGATATTTCGGACAATCATGAATTGATTTTGAAAATTTTTGTTTTATATGATAGAGGATACTTCATAGTTGGTCCTATTAAAATCGTTTTTTAATTTTATCGAAATCGGTTGACAACTTTATTGAAAATTTCAAACTTTTGAAAAAATATGTATGATTTCGGAGAATGTTTACATTGATGACTTTCTAAACTCAGCCAAAGTTTTGACGTGAAGTCGGTTTTTTTTATTGCTCTGCATTCGTTGATTATTATTATGCAAATGCGATCAATTTATAGAACATTTTATACCGCAAATGGGCCTTGTTTATACACTCCCGGACACCTAAATCGAGCCACCTTGATTTTTTTGGTTTGGAGTACTGTAACTTACAAAAGATGTATGTAGAAGGAAAATGTTTTGATGCAGTTTTGGAGCTAGTATACTCATCACTCAGTTAGAATGCCATTGTTCTAAATTTGAACTAAAATTTATTAAAAAAGTCGAGTTACGTTGAAATAAGTCCATATTAGCTTTTTTTAAGGAAAAAATCTAATAAATTTTTAAATAAAGAAATGTTTTACATGAAAATAAATGTTTATTTAGTAACTTGTATTGACTCCCAGTGCATTTATGACAGCTCTCATACGGTTTGGCAAAGAATTAATCAATGTCTTTATGACATGTTGAGGAATGTCCTCCCATTTGCGGGGCAGGATGATGAGCTCGAACACGCCTCTTCAGCTAATCCCATAGATGCTCTATAGGATTCATATCAGGACTTCGCGCTGGCCATCTCATAACAATGATACCAATGTCATTTAAGTACTCCCTGACGATTCCCGCAGTATGGGCCCTTGTATCATCATGCACTAAAACGAAATCTTGGCCAATAAATCCAGCATATGGTATCACGTGGTTCTCTAAACATTGGCGAATGTATCTATTGCCATCTAGGGGCGGCAGTCGTGGTCCCGTCACTACCTCTAGCTCAGTTTTGCCTTCCATAGAGATTCCTCCCCAGACTGTCCATGATCCTCCAACATAACTCACTTTCTCGTCAATACAGCATTGCGCGAAACGCTCGTTCCGTCTTCCGTACACCTTAATCCTTCCGTCATTACCGTATAGCATTATCTTAGACTCATCTGTTTTTTTTTTTTTTTTTATAAGTGGCTAAATCCGCGTTTGACCTCAATCTCACCTGATGGTAAGTGACGATGAGGTCGAAGATGGAAGCACACGGGTTTAGGAAGGAACTGGCTCTTTATACAATATTGCCGGAACACATTACCGCCGGAGCGGTAACATTTGGCGGCAGACTTTATATAAAGGGTGGTCGCTAGCCAGGCGGACCCAGAAGGGATCCTACCACCAAGGTGAAGAGGTCTGTGAAGAGAACCTGGCTCCATTGATGTCTAGTCCAATTTTAATGTTCCCGCGCAAACTCTAGACGGGCTATTCGGTGTGTTCGTGTCAATTTGGGTCCATTGGCTGGCTTATAGGGCTTTAAACCACGTTAATTGAGTCGCCTTCTAACGATCCGAGCACTTACAGTGAAAGTACTCCGTGAAAGTCCCTGAGCTGTTCTTTTATCTGAACAGAACTAAGGCATCGATTTCGTAAGCTGGTAGTGACAATGTATTGATCTTGTCTCGCCGTTGTCACTCGGTAACGAGGTCCTCCTGTTCGCCGAACGAAGCCGCCAGCCTCCAGGTATCAGAGGTATAATCTTTGAACAGCGGAACGAGTTATGTGAAGTTGTGAACTCACATCTTGCTGACATAGCCCAGATTGAAGAAGTGTTACAGCTTGCGCGGCTACTTCATGTGAAGTATCCATAATTTTATAGCCAAAAGCGGTTCAAATGATAGAAAAATAACTAAATTAAACTTTGGCTAACAACAATTCCAAAAATTGAAACAAAATCGAAATTAAATTGCTTCAAAAGCAACTTTCTACAATCATATTTTTTTTCAAATCAGTGACCAAGCTCGGCTTTTGTTCTTTATTTTAAATTCTAAAATAATTCAAATTTGGAATAATACATATTGGAAAGACGATGAAATATGCCAGCATTAAAAATGCATAAAAACTTTTTTGATATATTATATATTTTTTGTGTATTGGACTTTTAGGCCCGGGAATGTAAGGTGGCTCGATTCGAGTGTCCGGGAGTTTATTTTTACAATTGACAAATAAGGTCCATGACTTATGCTGCCTATATATAACTAGTAAATAAACACGAAAACACCCGAATCAACAACATTAAACAACATTTTCGTTGGGCCATTTTCGAGCACTAGTTACTACTCCTCCATGCTTTTTCCGTTCACTGGGTCAAAATGTATGAAGATACTAATATCTAATATCTTTATAAAAGTACCTATGAAGTAAAAAAAGATAAAAATATGTAAAGTGGAGGGTAAAGGCCGGTATTAATAACATCACCAAAAATTTGATGTAAAAATAAAGATAGAAAGAACGCTGGTCAAGGTCCATACACTCAAAAACCTGTCACTTAAATTCTTTTATCGACTCCGTCTTGAATACGTTGTTGCTCTAAACAGTTGTTTATTGTATTAAATATCTATATCTATTATCAACATTTAAAAATTCGACGCAGAAATAAAATTATTTCATAAAATAAATACATAAACTAGCTGTCAATGTCAGACGTCAATTCAGTCCATTGACTTAATGATTCAGTCAGTCAGACTCGGACTTTTAGAAATAACAATTTGTGTTAGATGCTCAGCTCAGCCAAATAGTCTCAAATATCAGGATATTAGCTTAACCCTTGCGAAATAATAAATGGCTTCTGCAATGTAAAAAGAATTAACATATAAACAAGGCAAATCAAGCTGAAAACACCCTTTTAACATAACACAAAGCGCCTTGTTATATATTGTTGTAAATGATATCATAATAACCTAGTTATTTCATCATTTGTTGCGAGAGGGAATTACGTGTCAATGTAATTGATTTCTTCGAGTAATTTTGAGACCTCCTTTAATGTACATTAAATATGTTATGTAGTAGTACATTACATGAAATATAAGAGATCTTGCCTGCATAGTTCAAAACAAGAGATCTGCAGAGATTTGGTCATATTATACACCTATATAAATCCCTTTACAGTTTGCCAACATATTAACAACAAGCAAACGGTCTATTTTATATCATTACTTACATCATTTGAAATCAGCCTCAGAAGATGATATCTTTTAAGGGTTTTATTGAAACAACATTTCTAATATTCATTTTATTTATTCATCATCCTCTCTAACTACAATATGATCTAAAAACTCTGCTGGTGCAGCAATATTGCTTTAAAATCTAGCCCAGCCAAGGTACCACACCATTGTCATAACATGAGCACAACACCCTACTGTGCGACGGCCAACAATACAATTACAACAATACTCTTTTATTCCTCCTCTTCCATTTAAATTATTTTCAATTAGAATATAAACATAATATTGCCGTCGCGTGATGTGCCTTGATTTAATTTTACCTTTTATTAATAAATTATCTCCACTACCTCTCAAACCAAGTTCAACAGCATTAATATTCTGCGTACATACTTCTATTCTATATCCACCATGGAAACGTACATAATATGGTCACCATAATATGATTTAGCTTGCCGTAACTGGTACGTTCCCAAGGCGAATAATATTAATTTATCATATTCTAGACGAGGAAATATAATATTGTTATCGTTTGCAGTAATACTTCTGAAAAAGGATGCCCTCCTATTCAAGTTTAACTCATTAACAACTCTTGATAAATTATTTTGAAAAGGCATCCTTTCCCGTAGTATATTAATTATTTGGACAGAATCATCTCTATCACGAAGGCGAACACCAAACTTATTTATTAAACTAGCCGCAATTTGGAAATATGCCATCATATTAGGCAATGTTCTATTAAAGTGATCGAACCGAAGAAGTCTGTAATCGCGTTTAAAATATCCATTTACCACTTCAACAACCCATCTACATATAGTTACACAACGACTCCTATTAGCCTGTGAAGTTGTTAGTTGGTGTTCACCTTCCAAAAGTGATTCTGGCATATATGCCTTGTAATTACAGCTTTCTAGCAAACCGATGCTGTCCCTGAATCCTCTGTCTAGTATGAAAATGTCATTATCTTGAAAATACTGTCTGAGAGTTTAATAAGTTTTCTTCACTAAATAATGAAACCATTATTTCGGCATCAGATGTGGTAGCCTTGTATGGACCTAAGCAGTCAACTATATATCCATCACATGCTACAATTAGAAATGGTTTTAACAGATTTCTATATTTATGTAAAGAGTAAGAATCTTTTAGTAAGAGCTTTTCGCAAGAGCACGCACACGAAGGACTGCACACGCACTGCAAGAAAATACATATCAATCACATCTGACGTTGAGTGAGGTCTGATTGATGTATATGAAGTGAGTGACAAAACCCGTATTTCATATCTTATGGCTACGTTCAGCTTCAATATTTTATAACAATCATTATAAGTATGTTTTTACTGACGTAATATTATTTTTATTTCTATATGATCTTTACTCTAATAATCTTTTTAGTTTCTGCCCTTCATTAGGTTGCTTTCTGTAAGACTTAAAACATTAGATTGGCTGCATTCAAAAACAATATTTCTCGTAAATACTTAAAAATTATTTTCTTTTTTTCCACAGACCGTCTTATAAAGGTTTTGATTACTTAAAAATCAGTAAAAAATCTACTTCTTTTTGTGATATATTTGAAACTAAGACGCCGTCTTCCAGCTATCAATCATATCAATCAGTTGACAGGTCGTGATTGACCTTCATTCTTTCTACATATAAGAGTGATGATTTGTTATGGATTGTATAAAAGTTAGTAGGTATAGGAATTTGTCTCTTTTCTTTTAATAATTTTTTCGGCAAGTTATATTTGTTTGTTAATCAAAAAATCAATATCAGGTAAAGGGTCTACCCAAAACCGAAAAACATGCCAAGGTTCTGGGAAATAAAAAAGTTTGGGAACCTCTGCTCTAGATCTATCCAACAGGAATGACGTAACTGATTAGTTTATATGCCAAATTAGTGCCTATCTTCGTACAAGACAAGCTCGTTCAACCGTTAAAATATCAAAGCAGAACATAATTCGAAGCATATGTTTAATTATATTTGAGAGTTAAATTGCCCTGCTCTTGTATCCGGAATACAGCAACGCTACGCTTTGAAAAAAGGATATTGTCTACGACTATACGACATAAAAGGACCTCCTGGCAACGGCAATATACAAGAGAAGATCCCCAATCGACTTTTTTGGTTAAAATGTTTTCTTACCGCAATAAAGTTCAAATATAAATTTAATCACGATAAGATAAATACCTACATTATTATCCAGGAGCAACACATACAAAATTATAAAAGAAATCGTTTTCTTGTAAAATTCTCTACATTGCTAAAACCACGCCTATTTTAAATTATAAATGGAACTCTCGGAAAAAATGAAGCCATTAGTTTACTTTTTTTGCATTTTCTTTTACGCTCATAAAGTATGTAGGTATTACATGCTGCAGTGCTCTGTAGTAAAAACGAGAGGACGAATACCAGATTACCCGTCGCACGCAGACGGCACCCTCTTAAGCACTTTTATTGCAAATATTCATTTATTTTTATTATTCTTTATGTAAATGCACACTATAATTTGTAAAGTTTTGCACACTTGTGCCTCCAAAAAGGTTAAGTAAAATGATTTTATAACATATTTGCTCGTAAAGTGGTTGTAATTACACCAATTTCAATATCGTAATGTATCTCATAACGTACTTGTGCGATAATGTAATCTAAAACGCACGTATTTTTTTAAAATAAAGTTTTAAGATACTCCGTCTAAAAATGAACGATACTTTTAAAAATCCTTGCAAAGAGGTTTTATGTCATGAAAGTGGTCAATATTTTATGAACAAAATTAACTTTGGGAAATAAAATATAACAAATAAACATTTAATTCTTTAATTTAATTAATTTTGACAATAAATTACAACCATTTATCTGTAACAAAAACACAAAAATATTAATTTACTTTATTAGTAATACTGGCTGTTTTTGTACCTTTGCCTAAAAAAACGTTGATGCGCGTGCATCGCTTATCTGTGGACAAGTAAAAATAATTCCGCGCGCTTTTCTTTTCGCTCTATTGTTTTTATTTGAAAATGTCGTCAAGTAGTGATGAATTTATTAATTTGACACCGCCACAACTCTTAAACGCGGCGAAAAAGGCTACTCTAAGCCTCTTGCTTGAAAATCAACCGATAGATACTTACAAGCCTATCAAAATTTCATCTTATGGAAAACAAGCCAAAATGCAAATTCATTTTCACAAAATGTGTTTTTAGCCTATTTCATGGAACTTTCTCATAAATATAAATCAAGCTCATTGTGGTGCTACTATTCAATGCTAAAAAGCACTATGAAAACAAACCATGGTATTGATATCAAGTCATACTCCAACTTGCTAGCATTTCTGAAAAGACGCTCAGATGGCCATATGAGTAAAAAATCGAAAGTATTTTCGGCTGACAATATCAAGACGTTCCTAAAAGAAGCTCCGGATTGCCGATATTTAGCAACAAAGGTCAGTTGAAACTAAATAATTGTGATTAATTTCTTTCACTTTCGTATTTCTTTACTATATAGTTGTTTATACGTCATTTTTATCTCTTTTCAGGTTGCATTAATATTCGGTATAAATGATGCATGTAGACGTCAAGAGTTGGCAAACATCACAACTAATGATATCGAGAACCAAGGGCGAGTTCTTCTTGTCCAGGTTAAAAACACAAAAAATAAAATTCCAAGATCGTTCACAATACAGGGCCCTTTTTACGACATAGTGAAGAAATACGAAGCGCTTCGTTCAACAAAAGCTAATTCCAACAGATTCTTTCAAAATTACCAAAATGGAAAATGCACTAAGCAACCCATTGGCATTAATAAATTTGGAGCAATGCCGAAAGAAATTGCCACTTTCTTAAATTTTCCTGAAGCTCATGAATACACAGGGCATAGTTTCAGAAGGTCCTCGGCTACATTGCTCGCCGATTCAGGTGCGGACTTATTAACACTTATGATAAGCGTTTTACCGTCTAAATACTCTGCCCATAGATTTAATTTTTTTTTGTAATTTCTTTTTGTTTTGTTAATTTAAGGTTTTTTTTTCTCTAATTTTTATTTTGTATTTCATTTTAAAAGGTTACCTGGAAGAAATCGCTTGTAGCGATAAGTTCGCCTAATTGTCAGTTTTTATGCTTGTTATTACCATGAAATTGTATTTGTATCTTATTTGGCAATAAAGAGTATTATTATTATGTATGCTTACAGCTGCACGCCTTTCGGCGGGAAAGACCCGACAATCAGACATTATTATTATTAACACCAAAACGCCACGGAGGGTGGCGGTCGAGCAGTGTAGCCTAGGGATACATAGATGACTCGATGAGTAATAAAAAAGAAATTAGCTCTCGCATTACAAGGAACATACATTTGGAGTCAAGTGTTGACTTTCAACCATCTACGAGCACACACGCGTACGTTCCACCATCGTCGCCGCAACCGCCTCTGCCGCCACCACCGACGACTGCAGAACTCTGTGGTCTCGTTTCTCCTACTTTCACTCAAGAGAGTGAGAGAGAAACTGGGGTAATTGTGACTAATAATAACATTAAAAGTGCCAACTGGCAACGTAACAATCACTTTTAAAAATTGTTAAATATTTTATAACTGCTTTAACAATTAATTAAAGATTTATTCGTTTAACAAAGTCAGAGTTTTATTAATTTCCTCGTAAATATGTTATAAAACGTCGTATGACATACGTGCGCTTTGAAAATTACAGCCTCAGCTTCCTTATAGCCCTCGCCGATGGCTCGGGCTAGTAATATTGCCTCGGCTGTAATTTTCAACTTACCGCACTTATATCATAATTCAATTCAATCAATTCAATTCAATCATTTTATTTCGGATCATGTCCATATGTGTTAGTTACAAAAACCTTACTACCTATGTTAGTACTACATGAAATTAAGAACAACAGGAGATAATGAAATAATTAAATCAATTAAATAGTTCTAGGTAAAATACAAATCAAATTATACGAAGAGGTAAATTCAATAGTTATAGATTGCACTGATACAAGTCAAAAAAATGGTAATAATTAAATAAGATTTCAAATAAATTAAATTAATGTAGACAGAAATTTTTATAAGCATTATATATGGTATTGAATAAAAATTAACAATATTATTAACTACTAAGATAAGGAAAGACGTACATGCCTTCTCATCCAGCTTTCAAGCATCAGTGAGTCCCAGCGGTGGGTCAGCGCGCTCAAGATGCGGTTGGGGCTGTCGCGGGCGCGCAGCAGTAGCGCGGCGCAGCGCTTCCTCATGATAGCGGCGAATCCGTCCGTTTGTGCCGCGGCGAACATGCCCGACGCACTGCAGCACCGCGGCAGCCCCATCAGCACCCTGAAAGCGTTGTTATATTGAACACGCAAGCCGTTATATGCCCTCTGCGAGTAACTGCTCCACAAGCTGCACGAATAAAAACACTGGCACTTTAAAAAGCATAACCTTCACTTGTAAAGTACAACGCGCGAACCTGCGGGCCAGCATGTTGCATCGGACAGCCAACGACCTGCGCTCCCTATCGATATCTAAATCATCCGTGAGATCGTCCGTCACCCAGTGACCCAAGTATTTGAACCTCGATACTCTATTCAACGGAGATCCAGCGAGCGACACTGTTGGGACCTGAGAGTATGTTTTGGTGCCCGCATTAAATACCATTATTTCACTCTTTTTAACATTATAAACGAGACCGTGGCAAACAGCGTATTCCTCACACATATTTAGTAGCTTCCTCAAAGCTGCAATTGATGGACTAAGCAGCACCATGTTGTCAGCATAGCTTATATTATTGATACACACTCCATCAACGTGACACCCAACGCCGGTACTGCTCAGCCCATCAAGAAGTCTATTAATGTATAGATTAAAGAGCTTGGGAGAGGTTAAACCCCCCTGCCTCACCCCACACTCCAATCCATATTCCTCCGAATAAGCACCCCCCCATCTCACACAGTTATTTTGGTGACTATACCAGTACTTTAGTAGCGCTGTTAGTTCCCATGGTAGAGTCGTCTCACTACGCAGCTTATCCCATAAAATGTCATACGATACTAAGTCAAAAGCTCGGGACAGATCTAGGTAACATGCATACACTGGCGTTTTTCTAGTTGTATAATAATGGACTGTCTGCTTGAGGGACAGAATAGCACTCTCGGTAGACATACCTGATTTAAAGCCAAATTGCGCATCATTTAAACTGAGATGCTTCTCCAGATGTCCGTCAAGCAAACGGTCCAGAACCTTAGCAATTACAGTAGCTATAGATATTGGCCTATAATTCGACAGGTCTGTAGAATCACCTGTCTTATTTTTAATTATAGGTACGACTATAGTATACATAAGATCCTCTGGTAAAAAGGAATGTCTGAGACAGAGATTCAAAAACATAGATAGGACCCTAGGTAGATGGACACCAGCATTTTGAAGGTGCTCAATGCTGAGGCCGTCATGGCCCGGTGTTTTACCTCTAACCATATTATTTATAACACAAGATATTTGTTTCACGGTAAAAAACACACTAAGGTCTGACGGGTTTTCCTCAGCCCTGGGCACATTCGTTGCAGGGCCAAGTGGCGATTCAACCTTAAAATGACTCCTAAACAGGTTGGCTATATCGGTAGGATCATGCACTCCGGAGACGCTAACAGGAAGGGCAGTTCCATGGTTGAGCTTATTGGTGGCTTTCCAGAATTTATTAAAGTTTTTCATTTTGTGGTGCTGTGCAATGATATCCATTTTAATTTGTTGCTGATTGTTTTGACAATATTTGAGCTTTGATTTGAAAACTCGTCTAGAATCACACATGTTATTGTAAATGTGACCCGTCTTTGGCTTACCATGTAGTGCCCAGGTCTTAAAACATTGCCTTGCCCTCCCATGAGCTTCCCGGACGTGCTTATTCCATCCTGTTACATGCCTACTTATATTATTATTATTATTTATACCTAAAGCTACACGCCTTTCGGCGGAAAGACCCGACAATTTGACCAGTCGGTCGGGGATTATTATTATTATTTACATTACAACTAGCTGTGGATGCTTCAGTTAGGATACAAATAATATCTTTGTACATTTTTCGTAATATTGCCATATGGTCCTTATTGTCACAAAAGTTATGACTACAATCATTAGTGAATTCTACGGGAAAATCAATATTACGTAACTTGCTATCACAAATAGATTTATATACATTAATTTGGGCGAGATCACGCTCCCCCCAAAAAACGGTAGTATTGCGCATCAACGGCTTTATAACTTTAGGTTTAAGGAAGCTCATATTACATTCAATGACCACTGGAAAATGATCGAACCAAAAAGTATCGTACATCACTGTGACATTTAGCACTGATAGTAGCGCGGCTGCGGTCACGACGCAGTGATCCAGCCAACAATGGCACCCATGCACTTCACTAACAAAGGTGTAGGTGTCTGGCGGTAAACGCTCCAGATCAACACAGGTCAAGGATTGTTCCGCACAGAAGCTTAATAGTTCGGTGGCAAAAGACTCGCCAGGATGCGCATTGTAATCACCCATTATAAACACAGACTCTATATTTTGACTTTCAATAATAGCGTTTATTTCACTGAGACACTCTATAAAATCAACTAAATTATCTTTACAGTCAGTTGGCATATAAACAGAAAATATCAAAAACGATCGATGATTAGACAGTACCTTTATAGCGGCTAGGCGAACACTTGTGCATGAAACTACCGTTACGTTGGTGAACAGGTCCTTCCTCCACAGCAAAGCGACACCCCCGTAGGGCCGGCCGCGCAGCACCCCGGCGGACGTGTCCACGGCGGACGTGCCGGTGGCGGCGAAGCGGTCATCTATGGTTCCCAAGTAGGCCAGGTCATGTGGCAGTAGCCAAGTCTCCTGTAGGGCTACCACGTCCGCTATTCTGCACAGGTCGCGAATACCCTCCAACGATCGAGTCACACTTTTGCAATTGAATGATATAAGTTTAATTGTACTAATCATGAGAATTACTTTTATGTTTAGTAGTGTGCTTCAAATTCCCGGGTCTTATTTTATTAAACTCAATAAAACGCCGATATGCGACGCCCTCAGGCCAAAATTCATCCCTTAGGAATAAATCCAATTTGTGTTTTGGCACCTGTACTTTATAAGCATTGAGGCGTACGAGCTCGCTCGGTCGTAGTCGTGAACGGTGACGCACGAACGGGCGACATGTTCTTTGTGTTTGTGCGTAGCAACGAATGCTCAGCCTCGGTATGACTCATTTGTGTAACGGTCATTGCTTCTACTATTCTTGATAAACCATTATCACATATTGGCGAAAGGCCCATAGGTCCGCTGTTGAGCTCAAAACTAGTCGCAAATGCTGCGCCAACTCGCTGTTTATTTACATAATTACTATTTAATAGACTTTCGTACGTACCACCTTTTGGTTTTAATAGTTCAAACTCGGTCTTTAACTCATTTAACTGCTCGCAGGTGGTATACTGCTCTTTAATTAGTTTAATATCTTGCTGTATCAACAATATATCTTTAAGTAACTTTGTCACATCGACATGGTCAAATAACACTGGCGGGAGCTTATGCAACTCTCGAGCGACAAAAACAGGGATATCTTCCGGGTCAACTTCCTTTAACACACAAATAATATCTTCAATTTCACGCAGCGTTTTCCCACTTCTCTTTCGAATTTTCTTACGCTTCGATGTTGTCAGGGAATCAAATAATAGATTCTTTGCCTCTGTTATATCGAGTTCTGAGAAGGCACTAATACATATACGGCTTATGCTCTGTTCATCCATCACATCAATCCTGTTGTTTACGAAAGCAAGAACTTCGTTAATCACTATATTACAGTTAGAACATTTTATTCTCTTGGAGGTCATTTTGCCTCACTCGAAATCACTCGCACTGCACTACTAAAACGCGACCAAACGGTATGACTATTAAAATGTTTAATATCGCAAATTATTAACTAAAAATAATTATTACTCTTTCTTACTCCGTGTTCATGTTTAGTGAAAGGGCGACTAATACATTAAATTTATTTTGTTATTCTTTACACTATACAGGTATTGTGCCGATAGCTATAGAACAGAAAATATTATTAAATAATACGACCATTTAAGAAAATAAAATAATATAATTTTCAAAAGATATCCTGTTCCAGGCTACTTTTAAATAAAAGTAACAGGCACAAGTCATTGATTTGTAATTCAGTTAAGATATATTTATAAACCTTGGATTTCAAAACTATCATACATAAATACAAACATGCATATATTGTGTACGAATATACTTAATGAGGTCATACTATAAGATAACTTCTACAAAGTTCACTTCCACTAACCTTAAATTAAACAGTTTTATTGCAGCTTGAAGATACTTATTCTTAAGAAGATTGGTCTTGTGAATCTTGTTTTTAAATCGTTTGGTTGCGAGATTGAACTGCATACGATGCAATATTCAGGACAAACATATAAGGTAAGCAACCGGCAAAACGAAATAGAAATCTTTGAAGCTACGAAAGATATTCAGGAATACGATATAAACGTACCTATATGTTTATTTTAGCGTCGCTCAGTACAAAAAAGAAATATGGATACACAAACTTTAAAAAAAATAGTCGCTGTTGGTGAACATACCTACTACGAAGCGGAATTTCATTTATAATATACAACGACGTAGTACTACAAGGTGTTTTATAGTAGCGCGTAGTTGTCTTTATTTTAATGATAATTTAGGGTGACCATGGTTTGCTTTATATGTAAGCGGATATATTTATTTCTCTCTAACAAATGAAATACTTCTTTTTTACTAAAATCGTCTGTATAAATTATACTTATTGTGTAAAAAAAATTTGGCCGGTGACAAATCAACCCTGTATAAAACTCTTCCGTTACTGACTGAGTGACTGACAGACAACGTACAGCCGTAACTACTGGGCGTAGAGGGATGAAATTTAGAACAAACATTCTTTAAACGGTGTAGAGGAGCACTAGGAAAGGAATTCCCGATATTCCCACGGGAACGGGAAATATATGAATTTTTTGTTTGTATGAAAAATCTTATTCCTAGAGTGCACGGTTGTGAAACTTGGTACAAAGGTTCTTCAATGAGTATCTGGTTGCATTATGGAAGGAATTCCCGAAATTCCCACAGGAAAGGAAATATATGAATTTTTAGTTTGTATGAAAAATCTTATTTCTTGAGTGTGCCGAGATGTGAAACTTGGTAAAAAGGTTCTTTTAAGTGCCGTAATGTCGGGTTACTTTGGCTACTGTTGCTGTATATTTTTTTAAATATCTCTGGTGTGAAGAATCTAAGTGACTTTTAAGGACTACAACTGCTGTGTTTGCTAAACAACGATAGTTGTTGTGATAATAAGCTATTTTGACTAAATTTGCCTTGAATTTTTTTTGTATTTGTATTGTAATTTTGCCTTGTATTTTTTTAATACTTTATGTTTGGTTTTATGATGGAAGAAATTCCCGAGATTTCCACAGGGTCGGGAAAACTAAGACTTTTATGTTTATGCGCGTACGAAGTTGCGGGAAAAGCTTGTTGTATATAAATATTTAAAACGGCTTGAGTTTAATGATAGATCTCAATTGATGATCCAAATTTTTTTTAATTATAAATAATTCTGGATTTCGTTTGCCTTGGCGACGTTTTTTTTTATAAAAGGTTTTTATTAAAGGTTACATTGAATGAAGTAAAAAAGTTTATTCGCGGCAATCAGCAGGATCATTGATTTATTTAAACAACTTAATTCAATACAGTTCTTCCAGCTTTTGACGTCAGAAAGTGTATAATATTATATTCCGCGAAACTTTTTATTTTCATTTTCAGGCTTGTTTATAAATAAAGAAAAGTGCAGAAATACAATAAACAATATATACATGCATTTTAGCCGTGTTAATAGTCTGAAATAACCCCCCTTTCCACCCCGGTCCACCAGAACGGCTAGCATGCGACAATGGACAACGATAAATTGGCCTTTGAAATAAAATAAATAATAAAATCCCCAGACAATCACGCCCAACTACATGGCCCCAAAGTAAGCATAGCTTAGAATATAAATACTTACATAAATAGATAAACACCACGGAACTTTTTTTTTATTCCGTGCGGGAGTTAAACCCGCTACCACAGGCGTCTGAGGCAGACAGGTTCAACCCATTGCCAAAGTGGTCGTCAACCTTTGTTACGATATTTTCTTAGAATATGGCAGCTTTGGTTCTGTGGGCTTTATCATGCTATCAAATCGAGTAATTCTTTCTATCATGGTGCGCATGCTAGGTAACATGATAGGAAAATATAATTCGGTAATAGTTATCTTGACGATTCGAGTCTTTATCGATGGTCGAATGCTAGCCTTGCTGGCTAATTTATGTAAAACTAGCTGACCCGGCAAACGTTGTTGTATTGCCATATAAATAAAAAAAAATAGATGTTGGCCGATTCTCATAGATACCGGGTAAGCACAACAAATTTCATCAAAATCGGTCAAGCCGTTTCGGAGGAGTATAGCAACGAAAACTGTGACACGAGAATTTTATATATTAGATCTGCCGCCAAATATGACCGCTCCAACGGTGATGTGTTCCGGTAATATTTTAGGAAGAGCCAGTTCCATCCCTATTTTTATTTTCTTGTATGAAAGCAATAAATTTCGACTTTTTTTTTCATACAAAAATTGAAAAATAAATTTCGATTTTTTTTTCTGTAATATTTATGGGTACTAGAGTACCTCCGTGAAGGTATTATAATAGGGTTGGCGGGACACCCTGTATATTACCCAAACTGACTCGTCTACTATAGTTCTCCAAAGTTTTTTATATCGTAAATTAAGTACATATGCGTTGTTTTGATATATGTGAGAGACTTTTTCATATTGTGTAGAAGCTTCATAAAAGCTTCGTTTGAAACACAAAACGAATGTCTCCAACTTTCACGTGCAACTGTAATGTGTTTTTTATTTCCAACGTTCATACTTTTTTGCTTTGATCATATTTAAGCCCCGACATAGTTTTGCCTGAGTGTTGAATTTTATGAAAGTCGTATACTGTATTGTTTTGAATGCAGTGATTACTGTAATGCGGTTATTGTACTGCAGTGGGTTTCTGTTAATAGCAAAAACGAGATCGTAGAAAAGTAGGCACAGAGTTTTTTAAGCTTAGCACTTTGAATATGGTATTCATTAACTTGCACCATGACTAGACTGTAGTTAGTGATGTCTAAGGCCGTATACAGAAAGAAAGCTGGAAACTCATAAGCGCTTACCGGCGCTTGACAGCGCTGGTCCGTTCTACACAAAGGAGGCAGGTTGAGGCAGACCAAGCAAAATGTCGGACGATGATTTCGCAGCGCGTGTTGAAGCTTGGAACTTGTCGGCACCGTTCAGTGCTTATCGGCGCGCGTTCATATATTTTCCTGCGCGGGACATCAGCGCTGTCAACCGCTGGTAAGCGCTTATAAGTTTCCAGCTTTCTTTCTGTATACGGCCTAAATACAAGTGTATACACTCACGTCGCTGGTATAGTGCACGCCGGGGCCGACCTGTACGATCTATCCAGACATACAGTATCCACATACGCAGTTAGTTTGTTGCAAGCCATGTGAAATTTTCAGTCTTGCATACATAACTTTACACCTGTATCCCTTAGGTATGGGGTAGGCAGAGCACCAGAGGCCAGAGGTATGCAGAAATCATCTGATGTCACGTTTGACACATTTGGAGGAATTTATAAAGATGGAGAGAGACTATTGCAGTGACAGGGGGTCAGCCAATAAAACCTCTATCCCTTTACAAGAAGAGAAGCAGCTGGTACGTTCTATGTTTTTCTTTCGCTCCCAGTTCAGCATGGAAGTGAGTAGGTATAAGAATCGTTTTGTACAGGGCAATGTTTTTGTCACCAGCCCAATTTTTTTTACACAATAGGTATTTATTTTTAAATAAATGAAAAATGTGATACATAAAAATTACCGAACAGGATTCGAACCTGGGACCTCTCGTTTGCCGGACGAGTGCTTTTCCACTGAGCTACCGGGGCCTGGCGGTAGCCTCGAAATTACTTACCACATTTTTGTTTTTACGTTATATTGCTAACGTAGCTCCATCTAATGGTATAGCTTTGCAGCTAAGACCAATTTCTTTACAGAAATCGTGAATCCCAGTTAAAGTGAAGCATTGCAATGTTTAAATAATATAAATAAAAAATTATAATAATGAAAATGAATGATCTATGTCAAAATAAATACAATCAAAATTGAAAATACTACAATAAACATGGTCATAAAAAAATTAATTTTCAATAATTTTAAATAATCTCTTACTTTAAATTATGTAAAAATGATGTCAAATCAAAAAAATAATATTAAAAATTAAAATAATAAAAAACAATAATAAGAATAAAAATAATAAACACAATAAACAAGTTTTACATAATTTACAGAATAAGGATATGTCAAAAGTACATGAAATTTAATTAAAATTTTATATTTTAACTAGCTTTATCCCGCAACTTCGTATGCGCTTAACTACCCTTCTCGTGGAAATTTCAGAAACTATACAACCAGACACCCACTGAAAGAACCTTTATACCAAGTATCACACCCATGTACTCAAGGAATAAGTTTTTTTTATACAAACTAAAAATCATATATTTCCCGTGCCCATGGGAATTTCGAGATTTTTTTCGTAGCACAACCAGTCACTCTTTGAGAAACCTTCAGGCCAAGTATCACATCTGTACACTCAAGGAATAAGATTTTTCATACAGACTAAAAAGTCCAACCCCTTCCCGTGGGAATTTCGGGAATTCCTTCCATAATACAAACAGACACTTATTGAGGAACCTTTATATCAAGTATCACATCCGTGCACTCAAGGGATGGGATTTTTTCATACAAACTAAAACATCATATATTTCCCGTTCCCGTGGGAATTTCGGGAATTCCTTTCATAACACAACCAGACACAAATTGAAAAACCTTTATACCAAGTTTCACATCGGTGCACTCAAGGAATAAGATTTTTCATACAAACTAAAAAGTCCTATATTTCCCGCTCCCGTGAGAATTTCGGGAATTCCTTCCTTAGTGCACCCCTACATCCCCTAAAGAATGTATGTTTCAAATTTCAGCTCTCTACGCCTAGTAGTTACGGCTGTACGTTGTCTGTCAGTCACTCAGTCACTCAGTACCTCAGTCACTCAGTACCTCAGTCACTCAGTCAGTAACGGAACAGTTTTATATATATTGATGATGTTTAAAGTTTTAAGTTAATAAAAAAAAAATTTTTTTTTAATTCGCAATAATGAAATTACAAACTAAAGATGAAGCATGAGGTACAGTTTAATTTTTCTTTGGTATAATTATTAGTCCAGGTGAGTCATTAAAAATGTCGAGGTCGGGAATCCTAGAGTTCATCATGTTGTAAGTAGAAAGTATTCTAGGCAAGGGGGAGTGTGCTCGTACATTAGATTTACATTCTGGTACGTATAATATTTTAATAACACGTTGCCTAGGAATACTACGAGGGACAGAAATTCAAAGACTTTCCGTGAGACTGGGGCTGTCAATTAAATTATTGATAATTTTATAAATAAAATTTGCATCTAACAGTTGTCTCCGACTATGCAGTGAATTCATGCCAAAATAAAGTAATCTGGCTTCGTATGGTGCGAAATATCAGTAGAATAAAAGGCCAGGGATTTTGTAAAAGAGCGCTGAATCAACTATCATTCATTGTATCATTTAAAGAAACGATTATTGCAAAAGAAAAATAGTATTTTTTTTACAAGGAAATTAATGTATTCGCTTACATATTAAGTATGCTGTACTCTATATTATGAATGAATACCATTAAAATAAAGCCAACTACGCGCTACTACACAACATCTTGTAGTACTACGTCGTAGTATCATCAAATTATTTCAAGGTCCTCCTGGCTAGCGACCACCCTTCATAGTACCTGCCGCCAAATATCGCCGCTCCTGCGGTGATGTTTTCCAGCAGTATTTTAAATAGGGTGACTGGTGACATATTTTAGATATTTAAGGAGAGCACCCTGTACTCGATTCTGATCATAATTATGTAATAAAAGTAGGTACTAAATTTTTTACCTCAATTACGGCTATGTAATGTAATATTACGGCTTATGTTACTATGCGTTGCGTAATGAATTCTTTAACTTTCACTTAAGTTTACTCAGTGAATAATATATATATATATTTTTTCTTTTCATGTTTGATATCAAACTATCACGTCCTTGAATTTCGAAGTGACCCAACAGTCATCCTGTATAGAGCTTATTTCTTCCTGAACCCGTTCAGGAATCGATATTTCTACTTACCATCGATTGAGGTCGACGCGAGTTTAATCACCAATAAAACAATCCTATTTAAATTTGAAACAGTTGCAATTTTTTAGTTGTTAAACATTATTTATACATACTCACATAACTTCACGCCTGTATGGGGTAGGCAGAACTCCAGAGGTTATAAAACCATCTGATGTCACGTTCGACTCTAGAGGTACTAAAATGATGGATAGAGACTATTGCAGTGACAGAGGGTCAGCCTATCGCCCACAAAAACGCCCATTATACCATTATTTATTATATTTTTTTATTCAATGTGAATAAAAAAAATACAGCGTGTTTTTGTGAAGACTGAGTATCGTCTTAGGGTTTAATTCAGTCAAGATAAAAATTTATTGATTTATTTTGTTTAAATATTTCTGCACACAGTAGTGCTTAATGAAATTGTGTTTTTATTATTAGAATACCTTTCAGCACAACTTCATTTATGTGATATAAGGACTTATATAAACTTCATTTTCCTTATCAATCTAGCTGGAAAACCAATCAAAAGCGATGTCAAAGCGGTTATTCACTATTGGTACTAATTGCGTCACACACGCCATTTCAGAAGCAAGCAATTTCAGCCGTGTTTGATCAGTGTCCCATAAAATAGGTTTTAAATTCCGTTTTAATAATTCTGAAGATTTTGGAGTTTACGTAATTTGGATGAGTGAATTTCTGAAACTGTCAATAGATTATGATTTATGGATTTGATAAATAATAATCCTTGCTCTTCAGTAATGATCTATAGAATTATTTTTTCGGAATTTTATACAAAGCACACATAAACAAACGTATTCATAATAGTCCATTCATTCTAGATTTCAATGTTTGGGGAAAGCGGCAAAATTTTTACCTTTTTTTTGTTGCCGTTATATTATACCATGAGGTGAGTAAAATTCAAAATTCAAAAACTTCAAAAGATAAGTTCCAACAGTTGCTTCAATAGAAGTTATAGTTTCCAAGACATAATGCGCTAAACTTAATGAATAGGATCTAAATGATTTAGGTACTATATGTTAGTCAGTCAGTGAGTGCTGAAATTTACGACTTTTTGACCTTCATATCTTTATAACTGTTTAAGCGAGCTTCATGGAATCTTGAAAACATGTCTTTATGAATATAATTAAACACACGTTGTTTTATGTGTTACCTAAAGAGGTTTTGAGTTATTAAAGGGACAAAAGTGGCACCAAGTGGTTCCACACCTTGGCAATCCGTACTAAAAATTAACTATTTAAGCGTTTTGTTCGACTCCTTGGTAAATCCACTGTATAGGTATGAAAGGTCTGTCTGCGTCTGATCCGGTGGTAAAAGTTGTGGGTTCAATTTGATCAAAAAGAGCACTCTCACCAAATTTTTAGCCGATAAAATCTGCAGGCCAGAGTGAAGTAAAAATATTTTATAACTATTTAGGTACCTACAGACATTCAATATTTTTATCAGTAGTTCCATCATGGATCTTTGAATGGTACTAGTGTTAAGTTGAAATTGACACTAGTTCCATTATTTTGAGATCCATTTTAAATAGAACTAGTTAGGTAAATTATTATCAGTAGTTCCATCATGGAACAGTTGATGGTAGTAGTGTCCACGAACGTTATTTACTTTACTATTTAAGAGTACGTTTTCCTTTGATTCGCCGCGCCGTATCGCTCTCGGATAGCCAGTCTTGTTGTAAGAGGTGACTTATCCGATCATCTTGGTGGTAGAACTTCTTCAAGGTAAACTTTGCTAGCAACATCCCTTCATAAAATTGCGTATCGTCGGTGGCAATGTTTTATGAAAAGATAGTTCTTTCCTAAACCCAGTAATTCCATTCACAACCTTATATTCACTTACTCTTAGTATTGGTACAACCACATTCATATAGTACAACAGTTAAAAAGGGCTGCAATAAAGTACTATGCGAGCGGGTGCGTCTTCGATTCCTATTGTGCATGACAAATTGGTAAGCTCTGCAGGTATTCGTCCCCTGGTCTGGATGTTTTTTATTTACAATTTATAGGAAAACTGAAACATTTATAACATGGGTTGAATTTATCAAAGAAATCAAGCAGATATTGTTACTTTGGCTATTTAAAAATTCTGTATTTACCAATTATTACTCTTGGTTAGTTTTCCGAAATACGAATGCACCGGTGGAACCTCAAAAAAAATTATAAAATATACATATAGTCACGGAAATGGGAAACAACTCACTAATTAAACGAATGTTTAAATAGCCAAAAACGAATACAAATGATTTCACAATAAACCAAACAGCTAATGAAGCTTTCTGCATTAATTACTTACTGAAAACCGTTTAATCCCTCACAGTATAAGATTAGGTGTTTTATCGTTAATCTCGGTAACAATCGTATTAAGCCATATCACATTTACTTATTAACGTCTAAATTCGGTATATCTGTGTGAAGTGTGCCACTTCAGATAGCTCTTAACGTCGAATTTCAAATTACCCCAAATTGTGCTCAGGCTACGGAGTTATCTCGAATTTCCATTAGTGGATATCAATAGTGGATATTTCAATTTGCAAAATTGATCATTATGCGATTGCTGTACTCGAAACACTGTCGATGGTTTGAGGGATGGGCTTCATGCAACACAGTGTTTGTTGCTCCGCTCGCAACAACTACAAGCGAGGATGAGAGTTGGATGGTTTCATACGGCACTGTGTTTGCTGTTCGGTTTGTAATTGTGTGTGTGAGCAAGTGAGATTGGCATTCGGATTAAAATGTCCTTTCATACTTTCGTATTGATTGTGTGTGCAATTTTAAAAGTTTCACTTTTTATTCCTTTTAAAGGGATACCTAATACTTTTAAGCGCCGCTGCGAGTGGATGGGATTTGTATGTATGGACGTTTACCACCTTAGTGTTCATGGTCACTTTTCATCAGGAGGCATCAATAAATCCTTGCATATTTTTACTAAAGAGTTGTATCATCTTTTATTATACTAAAGACTTTTTATTAAGTGGACTTGCCGTCTTGTGCATTCCGCGCTCTATTGTCAGCTATCATCACGAATCCCTTCTACTTGACAACATTTATTTATTAATATCTATACACCGATTAATATTGCTCAGATGAAAGTTTGAAATCCGACATAAAAGTTATCTCGTTTAATATCATATCGATCAATTAATAAATCAATATATTCAGGGTTAATTTTAATTAGCGCATCACTTCTTGTAGGCAGCCTCTCCACATCAATCCCAACAACATTTATTCTAAAACTTTTTAAAATGAATAGTTTTAAAATTATAGATTTCCCATACAAAAAATATGTATAGCCTCTGTTTAGGGGCGTAACTCTATTAAATGTGAGCATAGGTATGCCACGCACCTTGCGCAGTAAAATATCGCTTCATAATAATAATAGGTATTTTTTAAAAAATGTAGGAGCAAAAATATTTTATTTTTGTGTTATTTATCATGATTTGTAAAAAGTCGTAGAACAAATGTTTTTGAGATTGATGTGGACAGGCAGCCAGCAAGAGGTGATGCGTTTATTAAAATTATCCCTGTTTGTCTAAGTAAAAAGGATTGACCATTATTTAGCTTTTATTATGAAGATTACAATAAAAATACAATTCTTATCCGATCAAATTTGAAAAATGACGACGTAGCCGTAGAACAATTTCTATGAAAGCACGCACTACATCCGGCATCCACCATTTTAATAAAAAACTAGATTCTTATTATCCCGGATTCGGATCGGATAAGAATCGAATGAAGATTGTGCGTAACCACTCTCTTTCTGAAAAAAAATAAGCTATATTTTCAAGGAGTGAAGATTGATATTTTTGTAAGGTTATTGGAGCAATGAAACACAAGAAAACATCGATAAAAATTTTATTGATAAGACGCTCGAAAGCCGCCTTCTCTATTAAGCGTACTTTTCTCCCGACACGTCTCCTCCATAATTGTCTGCTATAGATTAAGTTTAATTATATGTTAGGTAACACCGGATTACAAGACAGATTGTCGAACGAGACGGGGGCAGGGGGGCGAGCGCGCGGGGGAACCGCTCGCGGCGTGGAAAACGCGCGCTCGCATATCACGATTATATTTTCTATCTAACAACAAGTCCATAATTCTGATTGCTAATATCAAAAAATTTACAATGAAAATAGAATCTCACCCTAAAAATATGTCGCGGTGCGGTCGCCGGCCGTGAGTCGACTCGGGGACGACCGGCGACTGCGCGCAGCTATCACATTGAAAGATTTATAAAGTACGATTAGATACTAAGAAACGAAACGAAAATGAGACATTCGCTACGATTCCAAGTACCTTCCACTCCTCATTTGAGAAGTGAATCTAAACGACTAAGTAATTTACATGAAACGAGCGGCTCCTCTGCGGGCCTACACGAAAAGATCTTTGAGGGAAGTGCAAAGGGACGCATCGCAGCCCTCCGTGTTCTCTTCTTCTTCCGGCTGACTTCCAAACCAACGCTCGCCTGACTTAGGTACTCGGCTCGGCCCTGCCACGGGCTCTCTTATTTTTGGTATTTCATGAGCTTTTGTAGACGCTTCTTTCACAGTAGTTAATGTCACCGATGGTAAGGCCTCCCCAGTGCTGCTCTTTCTAAGAAAAACTTCAATAGCACTGCCCAATGCACTTGCGTCTACAACGGAACCTGAAGGTTTATCCCACACAACTGCTGCAACATCTCCAGGGGCTTGCTTGGAGTCGGGAGCGAAAGTGACTCTGGATTTTTTAGGTTCGATTTCCTTCTTCTTCTTGGCAAGGGTCTGATGTCTTTTTTTGAACCATGTAGTACCCGAGTCGGCAATGACGTCTCTTAGTGATGAGGAGTCGAAGCTGCTGGACCGCATTTCTGAAAGACGACGAGTACGGTCAGGTATGCCGCAGCTGTCAATTTCTGTAGCTGAAGAAGTCAAAGCGTTGAGCATGCTGTGCAAATCAGAGTCGGTGCATACCACGCCAGCGCCAGCTCGCGGGGGGATGGGTGGAGGGGGGGGCATTTCTGAGGCACGCCTTCGTGCAGGAATCGGGGGTAAGGAGGCTCCTACAAAGTCCGAATGACGACGTCCGCGATTAGTGTACCGCACTGATCCGCTCATGGGCGAGCGCTCATCAAGCGGTTGCACTTCACAGACTCGCTCATTCGACTCATTCCACATACGCATGCGTACTTTGCGAGCTTGTACGATGTCATCCATTATGTCTAGCTGTAAGTTGTGTGTGCTGCCAAGACCGTCAGTGGCCGGGGGACCTGGAAAGACAATCTCTGTTATTTCTTCAATACTCAATCTTCGACAATATATTGAGAGAAGTAAGGACGAGAACGAAGGAATTCTACATACACGAGAAAGTGAGGAGTAAGAATGAGCGTGATTTACCAGCACAGGGGATAATTACATTTGGTAGAACCTGAATCTCTGCGCCGGCCCAGCGCTGGGAATGCGGCGATGGATTCTCGCCGCCCACGTCCAAACAGCGCCTGAGGCACTCGGGATATTGTCACAACGGAATGTCTGTAAAAAATAAATACAAACAACGCATATTTTCTTGTAGGCGGCAAAATAGGAGGTGTTGGTGAAGTTATATTATGTAACACATTTCACCTAGCTTGAATTTTAACAACTTTTTGGGGGGATTTGTTGCTTGGAATTGAGTTTCTTGGGACTGATTATTTGCATTTTTCCCGCATACCTGATTCCTTGCCTTCAATAATTCGAAATTAAGAAAGAAAACAAACTTAACAAACTTTTGTTTAATTAATAACATGGCAACCAAATAAATAATTATGAGAAACTGAACAGGAAAATCTTTTGAATTAAGACTGATTTTTAGTGGCTTCGTTACAATAACTTCTGAGAAAAATCAAAAAGAAAGTTGTTTTTATAACTCTCGCATTGGATTTAATAATTTCCTCAATAATAGAAAGGATTCACAGTATTAACATAAAAAAAAAATTTTTAGCAAACGTAATTTCTAGAATCTCCATCAAAATTCTTCATACAAAGACCAGTTATTAAAATACTAAAACGTGGCTCACCTGCGGCCACCAGGTTGTGGTGGAGCCTGGCTCAGCGTGGCGAGGAATGCTGCTTCACGAGCTTCCTTGGCCTGCCCCTCTCCGCGCTCCGACAACCTTCGCACCTGATTAATTTAAAATTTTCATTAGCTTTGAAACTCTTAGGGCTCGTCTTCTGAATGTTACCCAAACTCTTAGGGCTAAAGTTTTGTATATACATACATAACTCTACGCCTGTCTCTCTTTGGAGAAGGCAGAGACTAGGGAACGCCAATTGCTACGATCCAGACATACCACTTTGGCGATGGGGTAAACCTATCTGCCTCAGACACCAGCCTCAGGTAGAAAAAATATGTTACGGGTCTAGGCGTTTATCTGTATAATATCGATGGCCCCAACGAATAAACGTAAAAACGAAAAACGACAACTTTTCAGGAAAAAATAAAAACGTTTAGTGTTCCATAACTTAAGATACATAATAAATAGATCGATATAATGTATAACCAAATTAAAGGTAAAAAAAATACCTTTCAGATAATATTTTATTTACAAAAAAGAAATCGGTTTTCTACGTATTCAAGAAAAAACGTTTTATTTAATTTTTCTAGTGAATAATATTTGACTTGTTAACGGTATTGTGCCACTGCACGTGTATTCATGTCAAAAATGAAGCATGAACTAGTTTAATGAAATGTTGCACGGGTTTCTACGTAAATATTATTTTCTTATAATCCGTGCTCTGGCCATATACATATTTATTCTGGTATATTTTGTTGCTTTTACATGTTTGTAAAGATGAAGGCCCGTATGTTAGTGTTAACAAGATTGATTCAGTATTTATGTAAAAGATGTATTACTGTAATTGCATAATATCATTGACGACCGGCTGGTGTAGTGGTAACATACATTGCCTTCTATGCCAGAGGTCCTGGGTTCGAATACCGGCGGCGGCGGATATTTGTGTGATATTAGCCGTCAAGTCATGGATATATGTTTATTTAAGTTTATTCTAATAAAAAATATGTATTTATTCAATATGTATGTTTATATATTTCTTAAGTATATCAGTTATCTAGTATCCATATCACAAGTTCTTTAAGAAACTTAATTTGGGCAAGATAATGTTGTGTGAGTATCAGAAATATTTATTTATTTAATATAAAAAAAAATATTTTATTTTTATTTATTTATTTATTCGTTGGTATTTCAACAGTTTTTACATGAACATAAAATCACAGATAGTTATTACATTTAGCCAATAAAAGAAATACACCATTATACAAAAGAAATAAAATAAAGCGAATGAATGAATTAACAAAACTAATTATTTGAAATTTATATTACTATAAACAAAAAAATAACAAATTAAGTAATCCACAATCAATAAATGAAAAAAAGAAACATAAACCAAACCAAGGGCAAATTAAATTAGAAATTCTTATACAAGTATACACATTGGGTTAGTGGTGGGTGTGGGGTAGGTGAAAGTGTGTTTAGTGTGTGTGTGAGTTTATGTTTTTTTATACACGATTTAATTTGTTTTTATTTTTTATTTTTATTTTGATAAAGATTTAATTTGATAACTAATTTAATTTGATAATAAATTAGCTAATATTATTGTTGAAGGCAAAAAAAAGATTACTATGAGAACAATTATTATTTATTTTTAAAAATATATAAGTAACAGTTGTTTTGTGCAGTTTTACCCGAGCAATTTCGAATCCCGTAAGAAAGTCGTGAAAAAAGGAGCCTATATTCCACACTGAATACTAGCACTATGTTAATTTTCCGCACATCTATACATCCATCAATCCAAACTTTCACATTTATAATATTAGTAAGATTTTTAAAGTTTTTGGAAGGATAGGTTAATTCTAAATTAATAAAAAATTTATTAAACTTTGTATAATAAAATATTATTTATAGAATTTATATTAGAATATTAATGTAAAAACAGTCGGCATGGCAATAAAATGTATTTTCTATTGGGTTGATGGAGTCATTATCTTTGATTTATCAATAGTGTGTTAATCATAATTATTAATCATGTATTGCAAAGGCGCAGAGTTTTACACTTCAGGTACTAATGGTTTATTTATAGAAACGATTTTTGCAAAAAAAAAAAACAGCCACCGATGACATACAGCACTGAGGCGTGGTCGCTAACTACGAGTATAAGCCTTATAAACAAGCCTTAAGTCACTTAGCGGCCAATGGGAAGGGCTATGCCCGCTTAGCGACTTTAGGCGACTTTGTGACTTGAGATTCTCCGCGGGAACGAATCAGGAATGAGGAGATTCGCAGTCAAACCAAAGTCACCGACATAGCCAGAAGGATTGCAAAGCTGAGGTGGCAATAGGCAGGACACAGCTCACCGAACAGAAGACCGTTAGGGCATTAAAGTTCTCGGAGTTCTAGGAGACGCAGCCTAGGCAGGCCCACCTCAAGGTAGACCGACAATCTGGTCAAAGTCGGCGGTAAACGCTGGATGAGGGTAGCTTGGGGCCGAGCAGCGTGGAAAACCAGTGGCCTGTGTCTAGCCGTGGACATCTACTGGCTGTTGATGATGATGAATATTAACAACGATGCGTTTGCCCAGAAAACAAACAAAATAAGGTAATAGCTGCAGTACATTCGCAACTAGATTTACCTTCCAGGGTCTAGCGATGTCACGGCTATTTTAGGAGGGCAATATTGAGAGTTTTTAGAACTGGCGACATGTAAACAAGTTTTTGTTCATAATATTGGGTATGAATTCCTTTGTCATTTATTTTTCGATTTGGCGTCTAATTAGAAAGTGTCTGTTACGTACGAAAAAATTTTCATACTATGATTTTTTATAACTTTCAGTGTCATTTAGGTCAAGAAGAAAGTTATGATGAGTTCCATAGATCTTTCACGATGAAGTTTCTTCTCATTCCACCGTTTAAAACTGTTTTATTGTGTATAAAGGCGGTCGCAATAATTTCACCGATGCTTTGCATAAAGAACAGCCTTCTACGCCGACAACAGAAGATAACATCAGTGGTATGCAGCGTATAATAGAGACTGATGCAATAGTAGCATATCAGCGATTCGGACAACCTTAGGCATCGGTATAAGTCAAGTACACAAAATCCTCCACGAACATTAAGCCAATAGATATCTTTATGTCAGGTGGAGGACAGTTTAATATGCGACAATTGTTTGAGGAAATAAAAAAAAATCAGTTACTGCAGCGTGGTATGCTAACAATCGTTTGCCATTTGTCTTGGAAAATGTTCATAAGCAACGACCTTGAAGTAAGATCTTTCACCACGACAACGTTTCCTAGCACACCGCCCGACGAACGACCGACTGTTTGGTGTTGTCAGACGTGGAATTCTTAGGACACTAGCCATATAGCATTTTGTGGGTGCGCATTTTCTCACATAACTTTTATATTCCTATCATCGGAGGTCCGAAAATTTTTCTCATACCATTTAAAGTCATAATGATCATTCTTCATAATAATTTTAAAAACTAAATATTAAAAAATATAATCATTGAAATTCATAATATCACTAATTATACACTTTGTTTTTACTAATATTTGTTTTAATATATTTGCTTATATTAATGATCGAAACTCATAATCATTTGAATAAATAACTTTAATATTCATAAATGTGTTTTATTCTAATATTTGTTTTTATAAATTTCTTAATCATAAGTGTTTTTATCCATATTATTGAAAATCATAACATTTTTCATTCTAACTATCTTTATTCCTAAATACGTTCCTAATGTCCATCGTTCCGAATCACTCAAATTCATAATACTGGAAGTGATAAACATCTATTTGTTTTGTATATTTTCTCAACATAATAAATCGTCTTTATCACTATTATTGAAATTCATACAATTTTTATTTAGATTAATTTTTATTCATAATTATAAAAATTACGCGTGTACCTGTAGATATATGTAACTAAACTATTTTTATCATACAACTCATACTTAGTTTCAAATTTGTTCAAAACCTTATTTGTGGACCCCTTAACCACGTAGTCTTATTGGATCGACCCTAGAGTGTTTTTGTAAAGCCGGAGGCGCGGAGGGAGAGCAGCCCTCGGCCGCCGTGACAAAGCGCACACGGCGTGCGAGCCGGAGCGGCCGAGGCTGGTCGCCGGAGGCGACCAAAAAGCCGAGGCTGTGGAGGTGAGCATGCGTGTTTGCGCTTTGTTACGCGAGGGCGTTGGGGCTGCACTTCCCGTAGCGCCGGAGACGTTCCACATCTAAATAGCTACCGCAAAGACTGATGTATTGCCTTGAGTATTGCCTTTATTAAAATAAAAATTATGATAATTGTCTTTTATGAAATAAGAAATTCTGAACAACCACGTTAGGAGTTGAAGTATTTTCTTAGTAACAAAATTATTAATAAGAGCAATATGATCATTGAATGTTATGAAGAAAAAAGATCTGAAAAATAAAATTATGATTTTAAACTGGTTCTTGGTAGTATAATTATTAAAAAAAAAATATGATCACTAACTGTTATGACAACCGTTGGTAGGAATAAAAATGTATGAATAAAAAAAGTATGAAAAATAAAATTATGAAGAGTGATTATTATGAACAAAAATCGGTAGTAAGACAAAAAATATGAATTAGAATTTTATGTGAGCCGATATGGACCCGCATTTTGTGTATTTATTTAGTCCCGAAAATAAATTAAAAAACTTCGGAGATAACATTGTGTTGACTGAAACATGTTTCAGAAGGCCGTCAAGGAGACCCCTAAGAACGAGGCGACAAAGTGTCTTTTTTCGGTAGTTCCTCAATGCAGCGATGGATTGTTGTGACCAGAAACTATTTTGAAAAGATATAGGTAATTAAAAACTTGTTAGTTTGCTCAGTTTTTGATTTTTTTGTGACTATAAGTGTCCCCTTCGTACATATGCCGCTTCCACCTCACCCTTTGTCTCTAATAAACGATTGCAATATTCTCTAATGCAAAAGTATCCGTTTGTTCGACGGTAGATATCTATAACTTAAAATTCCTGAAGGAAGAATATAAGTGTTTAAAATATTACCCAAAGGGAAGGATAGACACGAGCGGCAGATTAATTTTACACATTTATTCTGGTGTACTTAAAGAAATAATTAATATGCAATAAACAAATGTTTTGTTATTCATGTAATATAAAAATATTTTTTCCGTACAATTAATTTAATTAAATTATCTAGGTGTATAATAGGCCATATAAACGAAAAACACGAATTTTTTTTTTTGTGTAAGAGCCCTTGCACGTTTATTCGTTGGGGCCATCGATATGTATTTTCTATTCTGGCTTCCTCCCCTAGTTCCCTACATGGTATCTCAAAACACTAGCTTTGCTTACTTAGAGGTCATGTAGTTGGTGTGATTGTCCAGGGAAATATCGTATATTTATAACTCTTTCGCTTCCTCCACGTTCATTAATCTTTTCATACATGATCGCCGTTACGGGTGATTAAGGTGAGGTGGTTGGTATTACACTCACACAACATTATCTAGCCCAAATTAAGTTTCTTAAAGAACTTGTGTTATGGATACTAGATAACTGATATACTTAAGAAATATATAAACATACATTATTTATATATTTTTTATTAGAATGAACTTAAATAAACATATAAACATCCATGACTTGACGACTAATATCTGTGTTCATCACACAAATATCCGCCACCGCCGGGATTCGAACCCAGGACCTCTGGCATAGAAGGCAATTTATGTTACCGCTACACCAGCCGGTCGACGACGGGTACTTTTATCTAGGCCCTTTTTTAATTTTGTCGACAATGTGCTGCTACTAAAGTTTAGATTTTATATTATTCTCTTTGGAGAAATCGCGGTGAATCTGCTTGCATCAAGACTGCTTCAGTGATTCGTCCCATTGATTTTATTGTAGGAAATAATGAGATCAAGTACGGTCAGCAAGCAAACTAATAAGAAAAATCAATAAAAGATCTTACAAATAAAACATCTTGAAAAACACACAATTAGCTTTACAGAATCAAACAAAATAACTTGACTGAATGCACGTCGCTTAGTATCGACGGCTGATGATGTGGGACAATTATGTGTTGATGCAGACTGAAGCAGTCATTTACAACATAATTGGTCATTTACAACAGTAACACTATTGGTAATATAAGTAAGCTGTAGACACACCTAACAAATGCACAGCTTTGCTCGCCTAGATGAGTTTTAGCATTTGTAATGAGCATGTTAGGATACTTAAATAACCCAGTAACAGCGTGCGGGTGCAAAAATAAAATACAAAAACAAAATTTACTGCAATAAAGTAGATTCTCTTGATATGATTTTTTTTTGTAAATCCCTTGGGTACTGCTAGCTCCCCCTGCTTTCAGTTAGTATATTTGTTTGCGATAATACTTAACTACCGGGTTACGTACGAGCACAAAGCTCCACAAGTCGTATATGTAGGTGTATACATGTACGTATATGTACATCAAAATTTTGTTGGGAGTTTCGGTTTTGATTGTGAGGATTGATTTTTAATGATGGCTAAACCCGCGTTTGACCTCATTTAAACCGACTTCCAAAAAAGGAGGAGGTTCTCAATTCGTCTGTATGTTTTTTTGTGTTTTTGTTACACGAAATTTCGGACAATTATGAATCGATTTTAAAAACTCTTGTTTCATATGGTAGAAAATACTTTATGGTTGGTCCCATATAAGTTTCATCGAAATCGGTTGAGTACTTCATTGAAGATTTCAAATTTTTGAAACAATATGTATGATTACGGAGAATGTTAACGTTGATGACTTTCTAGCTCGGCCAAAGTTTTGACGTGAAGTCGGTTTTTTTAATGCTCTGCATTTGTTGATTATGTTTGATTACATTTGAGGGTAAGTGACGATCTCGAATATCACACACGGGTATTTAGATAGTTTCATATCAAAATTCAATGAAATTACAAATATTTTTTGGATTTTATGTTCATCAAATCTTCCACAAATCGGGTTAGGGGCTGTGTTGATCATCGTGCCGTTTTTCAACTAAGAAAAACTAGTAGAGTTTCGTCATTCCTATTTAAAATTTATTATTTTCAAACCTTTGATCATTCGCTTAGAGTACAGTCAGCAATGCAGTTTTGTTCTCCAAAGTTGCATGAATCTTTTAGTATCAAACGTTAACCGTTAACGCTTAACGCTGAGTTCAATTTTTTGTAGTTGTGATTGAATAACTGTGATTTTTTATTGTTAATTTTGGTACGAATTTAACTTTCCGAAAACGTTTTGCCACATTTTTGTGAAAAGACAAATATTATAAATAAAAAATACTTATAATAATTTATACATACATACATAACTTCACGCCTGTATCCCTTATGGGGAAGGCAGAATACCAGAGGTCATAAAACTATCTTATATCACGTTTGACTTTGGAGGCATTGTAATGGTGGAGACAGATTAAGATTTTTGTATGTCTTTATGATAAAGGAAATATGTTGGCAGTACTGTTATGGTGAGTACAGATTGCTGTAATGGAACTTGTAATGTAACATTCTGCGCTCTACAGGTCCAAATACGCAACGTGCGCAGAATGTTACATTACGAGTTCCACTACAGCAATCTGTACGCACCATTATAGAGGGCGCTAAATGCAATGAATGACTGACATTCGATTGCAGCGCCGGTATCGGATATATCTTGAAGTAGTTCGCGAATAATGATATTGTTGTTATTAAGCCAGGGTTATACCCATGCAAACAGACTCGGTACTTAGTAACTGTGCAGTGAGTGATTAATTCTATCGTGTTTTCTTTCTTAATAACGCTTTCCTCTTCTCTTGTTTGTTATCCGACATATATTTATTACCGTAATTGTAAAAAATAAAGTTCTCAAAGCTCTTTTGTAGAAATGTTAATTCAAAATCATATTTATAAAGATATTCGTTCTGAATCGGAAATCTTCGGGAAACGGAGATTCAACGGAAATTGTAGATTCAACGTTAAATGTAAAAATGATTTGTTTTGTGCAAATATACGCTTGGCTACGTTGTTAAGGGATGAGATGAGAAAAAATCATTTCGGTTTTAAGTTTCACGTTCATATGTACAGAAGGCAGCAGATCAAGCGTTATTTACATTACCTACCTGTCAAATTTCCCCAACCAATTTTAATTTAATGTCTAGGGCATAGAGTTCAGATTCAAGTAAATTTCTGTACATTTTATGGCCATAAATAATGTTTGGATATTCATAAAACTATATTCATAAACTACCTAAGTATTTATGAACGCATAGTGTCATCATGGTGGAGTATCATGCGAAAGTTTAGCATTCACTTAGCATAATATTGCGCAATATTTTCTGTGAAAAAACGCCATTTTTTGCGTTAAAGTGTTTTGAACGCTGAAATTATGATAATGTTTGCGTGCACATAAAATGCCTTATAAATCGAGGAATGCCAAAACCTTAAATAATGCCTCAATTTATTCCGTACTTTTGAATTTTCATCAGTTTCAAAGTCAAAGAGACTTTAGGGAAAAAACGCTCTATTAAGAATGGCTCAGTTGTAAACGCTACACATATACATACAGAGTTCGTGCTTGACATAAAGCGGTTTTGTCAACAAAACAAGCGGCTAAAATTTCACAAACAAAAACCAGATCGTTAGCATGTTGGCAAACGTGTTTCATGTTTTGTCATATCCATAACTACTGGAACGTTCTTGAGTTAGATTCGAAATATATTCTTTATTTCTTGGTACTATTATGTATATTGACAACCACTTTGTCGATGGGGTAGACCTGTCTGCCTCAGACGCCAGTGGTTGCGGGTTCGATACCCGCACAGAACAAGAAAAAAAAAATGTTCCGTGTCTGGGTGTTTACCTATTTTAGGGATGGGCCGAAATTCGTTTTACATTCGGTTTAACCGAACTTCGGTAGCTTGCGCCGAACTTTGTCATTCGGCCGAAATGCGGTTTAAATGCCGAACATTCGGTACAAAATAAACGTTTTTTTTTTATATAACTAAAATAATAGTGAAATAAAATTAGTATGATACAGGTCTAACTCATTAACATTTGAATAATTAAATTTATTTAATTAAATACTAAATTAAACCGGTCTCCTCTTAAGTCTAAAAAGAATGCAATAGCTTGAATTTTATTTTAATTTTCACAACTTTTAGGAATAATTTATTATTTTGGACTTTTAAGTAGCGGTATTTTCTTCTAGTACCTACCTACAACCTAGGTTGTAATAATAATCAACGAATGCAGAACTTCGTGTCAAAACTTTTGCTGAAGTAGAAGGTCGTCAAAGTAAACGATCTCCGAATTCATATATATTAAAAAAAAACATGAAGTGCTCAATCAATTTCTATGAAAATTACATGGAACCAAATGGAAAGTATCTTCTATCATGTGATGAAAAAATCATCAAAATCGGTTTACCCAGTCAAAAGGTATGAGGTAACAAACATGAAAAACATACAGACGAATTGAGTACCTCCTTCTTTTTTTGAAGTCAGTTGAAAATAGATAAGCTATTCAAAAAGCGCGGCGACATTAAACCGATGTTCGGTTCAAACCACATTGGGCCCATCAGTACTATTTATGTATTTATATTCTAGGTTCCCCCCTAGTTCGCTACATGGTATCCCATAACACAAGCTATGCTTACTTTGGGGCCATGTAGTTGGTGTGATTGTCTGGGGATTTTATTTTATTTATTTATTATGTAATATCTCTTAAAATAACTCTTTAAATAAGTCTCATTATAAGTATACCAATTGAAAAGCATCTAATTTCGTCTTGTTGAGAAGGAACTACCTACAGGGTGAGTGTTGACTAATTTTAAACATGAAGGATAGCAATCAGTACTTGATTCTGGTTATAATTATTTAATAAAAACTTAATTTTAAACTAGAATCACCTATAAATAAATAAAGTTTTCTAACGTTACTTTACTTACGCCTGAGTCAATCGAGGCACGTGAGCTGGCACGCGGATCGCTGCCAACGCTAGTGTAACCAAGCGTTGCGTAATCAATTCTTAGCTTTCGGTTAAATTTACTCAGTGAATAATAAATATATATTTTTTATTATATTTTTTCTCTTCATGTATGATCTAAAAATCACGTCCTCGAGTTTCAAAAGTGACCAGTCATCCTGTATAGTAATCATCTTTTCAACACACTTGCTCGTAAAGTGAGCCTTATTCTATTGAATTTAGAACTATAAACTGGGCTATAAGTCACGCGTGCATAATATATTATACCCTAGTGCATAATATAATGAATCCTACAAAGTTGAATTGTACCTTAGTGCAAATTACATGCGAGTAAACAGAGCATATTTTATTGATCCGGGTTATACATTAAATATATAAGCGCGCGGACAGGCGGCGCGCGGACACGTGCAGCAGCAGCGGCCCACGATTGCCGCACAGCGCCTCCAAGCAACAATAGCGTGTGTACGTGTAATGGGACAGGGTTACTGACGCGCAGCAGCTAACAGCTGCTTCAAATAAATTTTATGACCACGTATGTCTGTCTTTTACTCACAAGTGTGTTGAAAAACGTCGTATGTAACTCGTGAGCGTTGCTAATTACAGTCTCGGCTCATTATTAAGGCCTCGCCTGCGGCTCGGGCTCAAATCACAGCCTCGACTGTAATTAGCAACTTAGCTCACTTGTTACATAATATACTATTTCAAAATAGTTTACGACCAAGAACTTTTTTCGTCAGTATAGGTTTTTTTTTATTGTATAAGAGGCTTATTTCGTTAGAATACTTTTTTATAAAGTTCTACCAGTTAGCTCAATCAGCCTCGGCTAGCTAAAACTTATATCCAGTATAGCATTATGTAAGTCACATCTTTAGGGCACATTTTTTAACAAACAAAATAATCTAAGAGTTTTGAGCTAACCTGACTAGCAGTAGGTCCAGTGGTGCACGACGGTGTTGGCAAGGAGTGCTTCCTGGCTTCGCGCCACGGGGACAGATGATACGGGTCTGGTGGCGACTCCTGGTCTATGGACATGTTACGGGCGGGTGCACTGCAGCGCAGAGGAGAGTCATCTTCTACTCCACTCTCCTCCACCACGATGAGAGGCTCCCCACCGCCCATGATCGCCATGGAACCTCGCCTCATCATGCTGTAAATGATAAGAATAGAATTGGTATATGTAGGTATTTAAAAAATAATTAAGCTATAGTAAGAAATTATTCGGAACAAGACGTGAATCAAAGGATGAACGCCTGAGATCAGGCTTCATCCTTTGACGTACAAAACCAAGTATACGGTTTTGTACTTTGAACGTACAAAACCGTATACTTAGGTAAAACCGTATAGTGTTGCTACTTGTATTTTTGCTAATTACCCAAAATTTTGTGCGCACAGGCCGCTCTGTGGCACCTACTAATCAGTACTATTTGTAAACAAACACTTATCGCCGTAGGCTCGCGCAATTTGGAGTTATTTGATTTTATTATTTTTTGGTAGTATTGATCTTATTTTCGTGAATATATGTATAAGCAGTGATTGTAAAGTGTACATACGCTTCAGGTAAGTCACTAATCAACTATGTTGTAGGTGATGTATTTGTTCTTAAATGCAATGTTTGCACCACCGCACTGGCATGTTTGAATTGACTATGAATGAGTGAATGATATTTTTGTTCTACACGAGTGTTGAGTAACCGTATGGGGTGACACCGGTTATATGGGATTATGACCCAGATAGATAAGTCTAATTATTATCATTATTTCATCAGCGCCGCTCGTTCACCATCAACTTTCAATGTGTCATCCGAGACAACTTCCACTGCGCATAGAGTTGTTCGAGACCTGATCTCATCAACACCCACTAGACAACTCGACCTCGTGAAAAAAAGGCTATCAAGGTTGGACCCATGAAGGTTGCATCAGTTGTGATATAGAGGAGTTGGATGACTTCTTTTGCACAAGATGCATTGTCATATAGTAAATGCCGGGGCAATATCGTATACTAGTATACGGTTTTACCCATAGATCGGGGCAAAACCGGAAATAGTAGGTATTCGGTATATTATTGAAATTGTTGAATTATTTAATTTTTTTCTAAAATATGTTAATGTGTACCTAATGAGTCAGACTGAATATATACATGTTAATTAATACCTCTGAATTTTAAAATGGATGACCTACATGCCCAGGTCCTTAGCTATGCATGCGGCCTTGCCCCGGTTTTCTATAAAAAGAAAAAAAAAAAATCAAATTATTTTATCTTTGTATCATAGCTAACATGCGCACCATTACTCCTTGCAATGCCATGATTAAGCCTTCAGAACCAAAGCTTCCATATTCTAAAAAAATACCTAAGTACGGTGCATGATTCTAAGAAAATATCGAAATGAATTCCCGATTTATCGTTGTCGATGGTCGCATGCTAGTCCAGCAGATAGAAAAATTAATTTTTCCATAATTTTTGCAGTAAACAGTAGAGCATCCCTAGTTGAAATAAAACTCGCTGTAAGTTAATCAAACATTCAAACAAAGTTCCAGTTTCAAAACTTATTCCTTAATCAATGCCATAACTGCGTTAACTAACTAAGCTTACTTTCATGGACAGAGATCGTATACACTTCAGCTTGTACGAAAAGAAAAAAAAAGAATCAATTATGTGTGTCAAAACTTGAAGTTCATTTAATAAAGAGACTCAGTTAACAAGTCCAAACTAAAAGTAACTTTTAATAATAATTTAATTTAAAAGACGATTACAAAGTTCGAAGTTGCCATTAATCAAAATAAACCCATTCTTCACCAATCGATTAAAATTAATGAGCTGTAAAAATTTGATTCCAAAAAAACTGTAACTTTCCTAAACGACTAAAATCTGGAACTTTCCAAAATATCCTGAAATATAATTTATTAACCTTCATTTAAATCTTAATTACAGTTGTGAGAGTTGATCTTAATGAAAATAATTGTTAGAGTTTACCTACGTTCGCGTCACTCGACCTAATTCTCGAATAAATTTTCATTTAGGAGACGGGCCTGGGGCTGGCGGTAGGGTTATATTTTAATATCAAAAGTTCGGATAATGATGTTAAACAACAGTAATTTCTTATTCTTGTTTTCCTTAATGCGTAAAGATTTAGACTTATGCAAAGTTCTCATCCTTACTGGGTTCCACTATCTTTCTGTGTTAAACGGAATAATCATAGTTTAAGGATGGGCTGATGGTGTATCACTTATAAGTAACTAGATATTTCAGTCTCTCGCAATGGTTCGATTAGTAAATACATTGTTGAACTTTCAAGAGATATACCTGTCCGGTGAGCAAATTCATGTTTATAAATAGATTGTGTGATTCAATTAGAGTTTCATTAAGTAAATATGCGTCTTGGTATCGCTTTTGAATAATTGTTTCGTATCAGTGTATACAGGTTGGTCTTCAGTGATGATGATTACCCTTCTACACTTTGTTTCTCGCAGTAGTGCAAAATCTGCCCTGTGAAAAGGAGTTTCTGTAAAGTATAAATGAGAATAATAATAATAATGATTTATTTATTTCAAGCATGACTCATTATTTTGTTTCAGCTTATTTGTATTTAACAAGTCTCTTAATCTTTGTGCAAAAGATGAGCTCGAATGTCGCTAACAAGAATGATTTATACATATACTATGTTTGCATTTTTGTGTTTTTGTTATTTAGTTGATGTATATTTTGTCAGGCGTTTTGTTTAATTGTACCACTAATCCCAGATTGACTTCAATCACACTTAATTGGAATGGTGCAGCACAAAGGCTGAAGAGGGAACTCAAGTTAATACAAAGACTAGACCCCCGTAAACTTAATATCTTAGTTATACCCCTAATGCACAGGACTTCTTTGATGGAAAAGGAGATCACCATTTTATTCAAGATAAGATGGTGTTAAGACTCCATTAACTTTAAAGTCACTTCTACAAAACCTTCATGATGATCTTCAAAATCTTCAATGATAAATAAAATAAAATAACATTCAATTTTCGAGTTCCATTCGCGTGAAATAAAAAATAGATGTCAGCATATTTCAAGTTATCAACAAAAAAGTTGAACAACGTCCGCTACATAAAACTTTTATAGTCGGCAACACAGCAGTAAATGACAAGCTCTAATCATTTCACTCCAACTGTCCAGCCGTTATTCGTTTTGCTGAATTCTGTTGGTTTCATATTTTCTGTTCGATTTTTAGCTTCAGACAAAACTTTAAATTGAGATACAGTCTTAGCGTATTATTTGAAAACTATGGATTGCTTGAACCGTGGTCGCCTTTTAAGGGGACCCCAAAATTCTGAAACTTCTCATTCATGGGTTATATTATCATTTACTTTCTAGTTACAACGACTCATCACAATTTGTTTAAAAGTAGCTTGTATTAGGCACAATTGTGCACTTAATTGTAAAAATGTCAATGGTTTAAAATATATTTACCCATACAGTTTAAAATTATGAAATAAATGTCAGCAAATTCAATTAATAGATAAAATCAAATATAATAAGTAAAAATAAAGGGTAAAATATATTAAAATAAAATCATGTAAGAAAAATTAAACAGATAAAATTAATCAAGTCAGATTAAAAAACCCCAAATAAACCTTATCGAATTAAATTAACATAAAAGTTGTTATGTCAAATTAGTTATGTCAAGATTAATTAAATAAATCAAACATGTTGCTTAAAAACATTGTTAATGAAAAGGCCGTCTGATCTACCTGGTATCATGATCAGGACGTTGTTGGGGCTGAAGCGCACCCTGCCGGCCATGGCAGCGAGGCGCTTGCTCATGATGCCCGACGACGCGCTGTTTTTGTATTGTGCGCGTTATTGTATTGGACACGAAAGGCCTCATAAGCTTTTCGAGTATAATAATTCCACAGGCCGAACGAGTAGAATTGTGTACAAAATGCTCTGAATAAAGTTATCTTTCCTTGTCTCGAACATCGTGCGATATATCATATTAACCCTCACTGACAAATCCCTCCGCTCCCTTTCAATATCGTAATCATTGCGCACATCCAGGGGGGGACAATAGCTCAGTATCTTCAAAGAAAGTGACTCTATCTAACGGTAGGCCCTGAACTTTCATAGTAATACTACTTTACGTTTACGCTACTTCTCACATTCATTATAGTATGAAAAAATTGTTTTGTAAATAAATACAAACTGGTTTTTCAAATGTGGTTTTTGTATATTTTAGTGTGTTGGTGAAAATCGTATAGTTTTATTTCCAAAACAAAATCTGAATGAATTTCAAGCTATCAATGAAGCCTTGTCAGCGTCAGGTGTGTTTGTTTAATTTCAAAACACCACTACAACACAATATGGCGACTACTATCTGCGTACGCGCGTGTCTGTAGTTTCTGTTGCTGTTTTGTGTTTATTCCTGAGTTTCATAGTGATTTTTATATTCCATAAAGTTAAAGACTTCAAAATCAATATTTCTTAGAAAATGTTGAGTTGGAAGTCTTCAAATTGGACTTTAGAAGGACTTAAATTTATTGAATGCAATGTCGAATACGGCCCATTGCCTAAATATATGTACGTATCTATACGAAAATCTACATGTACAACGTGTAACATAATGAAGAGATAATACTTAAGGGAATTGTATGTTTGGTGGTGTAGTTTATAAGTAACAGTAACATAAACTTGTAATCCTTACGGTTGGTTCGGAAAACAAGTTCAAAGTTTAGATCAAAATATCTAAGTGTCAACCCTAAAAACAGCTGTTACCTTTTGATAGAATCTATTCGATAACAGATAGCGTTAAAATAAAGCGATAAGTAACCAAGAGAGATACTACAAAGTGTAATTTTATGCCTACTAAATTAGACGACAACAACGTCTCGGGAATGATTTTTTCGGTACCTAGTATCTAAGTGCAGAATATTTTTAAAACTACCTTTTCACCAATATGTGCGTTTATCACGCGGTTTACCATTTTAAAACTCTACTGAAATAATAGATTTGCACGTTCGAACCAACAACACGTTAATTTTAACTGTCCGTGAGAATATATTTTTTTAATCTTAAACTATGATGCATCACTGACAAGGATATTTAACTTCTTGTTTATTCTCACATACTTACAACTACCATCACCACCATACAATAAAGCTTGAAATAAATTTTAAGTACCTAATCCAGCATTCTGCATAATTTTTATAGTCTATGAAATAGCAAGTTCGCTGCCCTTTGTCTGCCGCGGATCGCTCGCTCGCTCGCGGCTCACGTGGCAGTTAACGCGGAGCGCCCGA
The DNA here is from genome assembly GCA_944452665.1 of Stenoptilia bipunctidactyla. Lineage (NCBI taxonomy): Eukaryota > Metazoa > Arthropoda > Insecta > Lepidoptera > Pterophoridae > Stenoptilia > Stenoptilia bipunctidactyla. The sequence continues at coordinate 19,500,013 of OX101728.1, forward strand.
CGCTTTGTACCTACTCCCGGGCTCTCACGTTTAAGTGTAACGTATTTTAAAAACGTTTAATACTTATTCTTAGTCGCACTGTTTGTGGTTATGAACGGATGCTGAGGCTCGGTAGCCTTCTATTTCTAATACTTAACAACATACATGATGGAAATACATTTACGACTAAAATCAAAAATGTTATCAAATTAATCATAAGTAATCATCAATTTAAGAGAAACGTAAAACAAAACATTAATTTAGGTACTCTCAATAACCTATGATATCAAACTTATCATACAAAAAACTATCACATTTCTTTAGAAATACGCTATTGCAAGAAACTAATATGAATTTATTGCAAATCTATCGGTAGGTATTACGTGGAAATTCTTTCGCACGGCGTCAAATCGCAACTTATACCACAGAATAAGTAATAGTTGGTACAGAAGAATTACTCCGGAAGAAGATCTAAATAAATTTGAGTCTTGCTACGACGCGATACGGTGGAATTCAGCTCGCACAGCATTACGTACCTGCAAATTTATATACCTAGAAGTTTTGTCTCTTTCTATCGCATGCCTCTTATCTTTTCTTACGCTGTTAGGGTTGCTGCCTAGTGAATAATAATTAATCTCCTTATTTGTAATTAAGTATCTACCGATGTAGGTATTACTGTTATTCTACCTTTGTAAAAAATATTGTTTCAACTTACCTAAAGTACAAAATGAAAAAAAGTTACGACGAATAATTAGTAATACTACCTATGTTTTGTTTGCTAAATTGAACATAATCAAATCTAAACATAATCTAATTGAATATTTGTTTCTTTTTATGTCCATTTTTAAATACTATTTGCGTCCTCGATCATAGAATTACTGTGAGTGCTATTAGGTAGGAAGGTATCTACAACGTCCCGACGACGACGGGCGCGCGCGTGACACACGGCCCATTCGAAATCCGCCGGCGGAGCGCTTCGCTGTAGGTAAATAACGGATGTACCGCGCGGAGTGAGCCAGGCCTGCTTATACCTAATGAATAGAGACTCAAATAGACAATCAAACTTACCCATAATTCTAATAAAAAACGAAGAAATATCCTCTCTCTCTTACATTCAAACTTTCTAAGAATTATAATAGGAAACATATTCGGTAAATACCTATGATTTTGTAAACCTCAAACTATGATACAATACTTACAGCTTCTTGTACTTCTTGTATTCTCACATACTTATAACTATCAATACATACGACAACAAAGCTTTAAATTAATAAAATAAGCAACTAAGTAAAGTCGTTTTCATAAAAGATAACCCGTGCATAAGAGCTATGCACGGGTTATCTTTTATGAAAACGACTTTACTTAGTTGCTTATTTTTTATATCAAACACACAAGGTGTATTATCACTCAAATCGCGGGACTTCTTTCGGCGTCTCGTCGCGAACTTGCGCCTTTCGGAATTATACCCTTTGAGATATACCGCCGCCGCCGCTTCCAAGCCAAACTAAAGGTTGTTCCGTTCAATATTTATTATGAACAAATTCTCAACTGAACTAATTTTTTTATTTAAAAATGTTAAATTACTTATGACTAACTAATTATTGTTTTTCGTTGCGTTTGTTTCAGGCAGCTGAAATTATTTTCTAACACTATAGGGAAAAATATCCTAAGTATACCTGTCCTAAAACTTTATTTTTTAATGAGAAATCTTTATCTTTTAATATTATTCTCTTTCTTGAGAAACAAAATGGATTAATTTCTTTATTTAAAATGTGTGAAGCGTAAAAATAAGTTACGTAAATTACAAATAACAGTTTTTAATATTTTGATATTGAACAAACAACTTAAAATTATTTAAGTGATTTCACGATTGAAAACTATTTATTTGTAACAGAATAACTTAACAATACAAAAACATAAGATAATGAAGTCATTTCACGGTATTATGAAATAAATTGGGTACTAAGATTTTTTTTATCATATCGCTATACGGAAAAACCCTAAAAATATTAGGCACTAGAGAACTGTGTACATAATTACTTATTTTTCACTAGAGAACTGTTTGGTTCGGTTATTAGTAAAATTAATATACATTTATTTCAATTCTTTCATGTCCGTTTTGAAGTGTGTACGTCAGTTGCTATCGCTATTTTATTCGACGTTTTCTTAAAATTTCTCGACTTGAAAGTATTGGAGGTAATGCACGACGACATGTGTATTCAAACAACAAATGTTACGATATGATTCTGTATGTTGGAGCCGCTAGTAACCACAGCATCAACGAAGCTCGAAGGCTTTACAGGCAGCGGTTTGTGGAGTGCAGGCCGGCAGCTGAACAGCGCCACTTACCCGGCTATGGCGTGTTTCGAAGCATGAGTCTGCGGCTCAGCACGCCGGTTCTTTTCACGCGAAACCCAGCGCGTTCCGAGAACTTAGAAGAGCAAGTCTTGGATCATTTCGAGGAGGATCCGAGGAGCAGCACTCGACGAGTCGGCGCTCTTTTGGATGTCAATCACATGGTGATATGGCGCACGCTTAGAGATGATGGCCAACATCCTTATCATTCCCGATGGACGCTAGAGCTGATACCAGCGGATTCGTTATCTCCTCGGTTAGGCTTTTGTCGTTGGCACAAACGTCATGTGGATGTGTGTGTATTTAAAAAGAAGGCGGAAATTGTGAGCCGTTTTTGTAATTCTGGCCAAGTGTAAGGGAAACCCTAGATACAGTTGTGAGTGTTTTTACGTAAAGTGAACTGAATGTCGATTGAAATAAGTGCGATACTTGCCATAAGAGTTTGTCAGATATTACAAATTTAAGTTGTAATAATTATAACAAACACTCTTTATTGTCATTAAACGTTGAAATAATTATGTAGGTACACAATATTTAAGCGATTTAAAAAGCTTTAAGCGATTTCTTTCAGCCAACCCGATTTCTTCCGGGCAACCCGTTTATTATTAATAAATAGAAACTTGAAAGTTGTACTAACATGTTGTTTTATTTGTTTTCATTAGCTAGGTAGTGTGATAAAAATTGTGTCATTCAATGTGCCAAACGATAGGTAAGTAACAATCAGCTGCGCTGATATCCGCGCTACTCGCAGTGGGCGGCCGCGGCGGCGTATCGCTCGCTATTCAGCCGGTGCGGGAAAGGTCATAAGGTCACTGATTGCGGCGAAAGTCTATTTTTAGCTTGTTAGGTTGACTAGGGTTGTCAAAATATTTTATTATAAAATAATTTAAAAAAATTGTATGAAAGTCTATACCAGCTAATTCTCTGTCCATCATGCTAATTCTTTTACTGTACATTTTACGTATGGTATAGAAGCTAACCCTAAAGTTTTATCTCTCCATTTTGTTACACGTTGTATATACATATATATACACTACTTTGAGGCCGATTGATGGGTAGCGTTAGTAGCAAATGGGATCCCAAAAAACTGCAAGAGGGCTCTCTATTCCTAAGTATAATATTTCTTTTTGCGCACATCACAGGTCACGATATGGACTTTGTATTTAAAAGTGTCCACTCGCTCTAAGGGAACACCGTTAATTTTAATAGGTGGAGTACTGGATGGGCAATTATTGACAGATTTAAAAATTGTGAAATGAATTTTCTTGGCATTATAAAGTATGTTATAATGTATGTTTCACATATGCCTAGGGGTTTCTTTACGACACACACCGAGGCGCTCAGCAGCACTATGTCATCAGCGTAACTTAGATTATTAGCACATACGTCATCAATAAGACAGCTGACATGAGTAGGCGACTACTGCCGAGCGTCTGAATAAGCTTGTTTATGTAGAGATTAAATAAGACATGAGAGGTCTGACCTCCCTGCCTCACGCCACATTCCATTTTTTATGGGTCCGATAGTAGTCCAGCCCATCTTCCACTGTTGACCTGGTTCCCATATCAGTAGCGAAAAATATCTCGGTTTCTGTTTCCTTAACTATACTGAACTTGAAATTTTAGTTCAAACAGCCATTGTAAAAATAAAATTAATGCATAACTTTTATTATTCAAATCAAATTAAGACTTAATTGAGGGGTGTTGCCGGAGCCACTTGCAGAATGTTCGACTGAATAACGAAAACCGCAAAATGTCTAGATACTTAATATTTCACTCTATTTCAAACAATACCAAGCGAAACAGAGCAAAAAGCTGTTGAAATAAGTAAAATACCGAAATAAATAAAATTTTCCTGAATTGCCGCACATGAGTGTTGTCAGAATTTTATTTTACATAACGCGATATTAGATTTCACAATATTTCAACGTACGAACACATGTTGGGACAGGCTTCGTGTACACAATGCTGGTTTTGGGCTGTCAAAATATTATGGAAGGATAGTAGTAACTGCAAAAGCGGCTACAATCACATATAATCCAATGAATAACCATGGAGAGAACAGCACTACCTAGGGTTGTCAACTTTTTTTTCTAGAAATAAGGTATATTTGAGTCTGAAAAGATAATAAAACAGTCTTTTGGAAAAATAAACAGTTTTCAATTTATTTAATGTTCTAAACAAATTTTTTCAGAGTTTCTAGCACAAATTATTAATTTAAGTCTAGCATTTAACGACCACTTTGGCGAAGGGGTAAACCTATCTGCCTCAGACGCCAGTGGTTGCGGGTTCGATTCCCGCCCGGAACAAGAGAAAAAATGTTCCGGGTCTGGGTGTTTATCTATATATGTATTTATATTCTAGGTTCCCCCCTAGTTCGCTACATGGTATATCATAACACAAGCTTCGCTTACTTTGAGGCCATGTAGTTGGTGTGATTGTCTGGGGATTTTTTTTTTTTTTATTCAAGCTGAAAACAGTATTTATTTTTCTTCAGCAGTAAACAGTATATACTGTTGAAAACAGTATGATTGGCAACCCAAGCACTATCGCCCCTGGATAAGAGTTTTGTAAAAAGGTAGCACTTTCAGGGTCCGCCTGATAGCGACCACTCTTCATATAAAATCTTCCACCAGATATCAAATCTCCAACGGTAATGTGTTCTGAGAACATTTAACGCAGAGCCAGTCCCAACCTTATTTTCAATCTCATCGTTACTTACCACCAGGTGAGTCAAAAATCAAGGATAAAAAAACTCATGATTTATTCCACGATTAGCAGACAATCTAATTTTAGATTTCATTCAGGATTCACATTAGATTGCGTCGGGAAGATATTGAGAACATGGAAGCGCTGATAAGTGGGCCCTTGTGCGAAACCTTTGATTATTTTTATTTTCGATTTGGAGCGTCCGTTGAGGGTAGAAAAGGTTTTGACTTTACTGAAGTTATTCTATTCCCAACTTATGTCATGATATCGCTTCGTAGAATGAGTAAGATTAAACAATTAAAAATATACGAAGTTTAAAAACATATTTTGTGTTGCTAAAGTTTTTTTCTTAATTCATTTTTAATCCTCTTGATTACATGATTCTTGTAATCAATAAATGATGATTGATTTCATCTAACTCCAATATAATTAATACGGTTAAGGGTGTTACCACTCTAATCGATCTACGTCGATCGACGGTCGATTGAATCGGGTTTTTTGGCCTAGTAAAAACTATCGATCGACGTCCATTGTACCAGTGTGGTAAAACCCTAAGTCCGGTCGTCCAATGGTAAAGGGCCGTTGTTTGAACCCAAATCATGTTCAAAAGAATTGTCCACCTTCATACTATCACTAAAATTATAAATCCGCTTTAACTTAAAGTAAGTTTTCTTGATTCCTTAGATTTAAAAGTAAGATATATTCTGTTTATTAATAATTTGATTCATATAATTTGAACGCACAGCCAAACTTTAGAAAAAAGAGGATAGGTGCAGGATTAATGAAATAACAGTTGTCTGTGTCGCCAATACTCCAGGCATTTAAGAAGCGAAATTAAACAAGTAACAAAATTGATAAAGCTATTATAATATATACCATGTATTTTAAATAATAAGGTTAAAATTAGAATGCGTTGTAACAGATTTACAAAACTGTGTTTGATCAATGAGTTTAGTCTACAACTTCTAAATTTAGAAGAAATTTTCTCCCACTCGTACTGAAAGTGATCATAAAAGCTTAGGATTTTCCAACAAGAACATTGTAAGAGCTATAAATACTCCGCAACAACTCGCAATATTGTAGCAATACTGGTCTCATTCTGTTTACTTTGAAACCCAGTACAAAGCGGATCACGTCCGAGCTACTACTAATGCTCACTGTACAAAGAATAATTTATTTAACTTCTCTGCCAGAAGTGTGTGCACAGTTGTGATCTACGTCGTCCAATGTTTTCTTACTTTTGTAGCGGGGAAGTAGGATGAAATGTAGACCAAATTTTCGCTTTTTAGTGGGGTTGTTTTGCAGAAACTGTTACCGAGCGACTTTGTTGAGAAAAGTTTGAAAAGTAAACCAAACTCTAATGCAAAAAGTAAGAAAGGGTTTTTAAAGTTACCGTCACAATACACAATACACTGATATACCTAAGTGTTGCCTACACATTATTAACCATGTACGATTGGAGAAGTCGATAAAAGCAATTAATCCAAGTTGTTTTAGTTCGTTGGTAGAATCCCTTCAAGGTCCGCCTGGCTAGCGACCAACCTTCATATGAAATCTGCCGCCAAATATGACCACTGAGGCGGTGATTGATTCCGGCAACATTTTATGAAGAACCAGTTCTATCCTGAACTCGGTTGCTGTCATCGTCAATCTCATCATCTACACTAACCATCAGGTGAGACAAAGGTCGAACGTGAGTTAGTCATCCATAAAAAGAACAAAATTTAAAAAAAGAAAAAAGTACCATTGAATATTTTAAAATACATTGATACACACCCTGTATAAACACTGTTTCAACCGACTTAACCAAAAAGATCTTTACTGTTCAGTCTTTATTGATGGTAAGTATTTTAAAGATATTATTCCAGTACTATATTTAAGTGCTTTTTTGTATCTTATAATGCTTAATCCAACTCAAACCTAGGGCTCCCGTTTTCCGGACGGTTGCTATTCCAATCCGGATAGCGGGAGTTCCAGGTTTGAGTCCTGGTCGGGTGATTTATGTAGCATATTTTTTCAGTTATTATTTCAATATTTCATAGATCGAATAAATATCTTGAGTTACTTTAACTTCTTGTAAGAGAATTCCTTTAGTTTTTGTGTAAGTCATATAAAGTTGACGTATAGCACGCTACGGAGATGACCCATATAAATAGGAACATTTGGCTTTAAATTAAGTTAATTCTGCTGATAATCCAAATTTCTTTTCAAGAACATTCAGTTTGTGAGGGTGATTTTTATAAAACAAAAATATCCTTTCGAACAGAATTTCCAAGGGCTCAGGAAGACAACACAAGAGTTATAAATATGTTACCTATTAAGATATTATTCCAAAGATGAATATCTTCGGTATATTGAAAAAAGTATTAAGTACGCCAAACAAAAACCTTTTACTAAGGATTATATCGCCTGAGATTTTTTAACTGTTTCGGTGTCTTCACATACCCTCGTGGCACAAAGGTCGTAAAATATTAAATAGGTATACGGGAAAATATTTGATTTCTTATAAGTATTTTATTTCAAATTCTATCTGTTATCTGATACCCATATCACAAGTTTGGTTCACTTTGGTGCATTTTTTCAACATACCATTTAACCTTAACTATACGCTATAACTATACTTTTTCTTCTAGTTCAATTGTTGGAATACACACAGTATGTCCCCGCATGTATTAGAAGTCCTTAAGGAGCAGTAACTATACACATTTTGATAACGACTTTATATGCGTATACAATCCATTTTTATAACAATATCTTTCGTGCTAAAATAACTTCGACTCAATAAAATTAAAACCTTTAGAGCGTTCGGTTCAAACTTATGCAAAGTTCTTTTCAGTAATGCAAATCCATATTCCCTGGAAAGTTCGAAAGATAAATTTATCTGTCAACTTTCCTTCGAAATTAAAAGAGTTTTCAAACAAAGAAGTTTGAATCCTAAAAAAGCATAAATCTGATTTTCCCTGAGCGTAAAGTCGTCTTACAGATTGGATATTAATAGATTTCTAATATTTAAAGACAAGGATTAAGTTAGTTATACTAACAACTGGGCTATGTTGCCAATTTGAAATTAAGTATTATCTCGAAGTCATTGTTATGAAAATAGTCGTAAGCATATGTTTCTGTTTCTATTGCATTCACTCTGCAAGCAAACAATTGAAATTTATTTATACCTACAAAAAAGTACCTACCTTAGGATGTTACCAAACAAATCGATAAATTTGTTTGGTAACACCCGACGTCGATCGGATTTTTTCTCATAGTAAAAACTATAGATCGATGTCGACTGTTCCATTCGTCGATAGATTGGTGTGGTAAGATCCTTATGGTCACACTAAGGTTGAATGACTAATCATAGCAACATGCTGTGGGTCTCAGACAGTTTAATGTAGCTATGAGGGTGCTAGTCACCAAGTAAACAACGATATATCAAACAAAGTTTTCATATATTTGCCTACTGTCTCGTCCAAATGTTTTAACCAAAGATAAACAGTAAGAAACATTTGATTCTATTCATAAAATTCTATTTAAAACGGCTTATGTTTTACCCTGTACAAATACAGGGTGTTTGGTAGAAGGACCGACAAACTAAGTGAGCTTGTTCGGGGACTCATTAGGAGAATGACCAAAAAAATATCCTTCTATTTTTTTAAAGATCGCCATAACATTTTACTTGACCTAAAGATGCATCAGATACCAAACTAAAGTAAAAACATTCAGTCTAAAACAGATTTAAAAAATGTAATGGAGGTAAATATGTAAAATTTAATATTGTCTTAAGTTTTCACGATTCATAATTTAAATAAAACTACTTTTTAACCGGATTAATTGCGTATAATTTATATTTTACATTTTATCTCGACGTTTAGGTGTCTTTGCACACCCCGTGGTCACGAGCGACGACTGACGTAAATTATACGCGATTAATCCGGTAAAATTAGTTTAAAAAGTAGTTTTATGTACAATTTTGTTGAAAATCTATAAATTAGCACAATATCTTTAAGAAAAGAATTGAGGTTAAGAGATTTTTTGAACACCTTATATTATCCAAATGGGTCCCCGAACACGCTCACTTAGTTTGTTGGTTCCTCTTCCAAAAACTCTGTATAGAAAAAATAAAATAGTTATTTATCGGTTTCGGTCTCTCTTGTCCTGATCCCCGACCGAGTAGTGAGATTGTCGGGTACTTTACGCCGTAGGGCGTGTAATTTTGAAAATACTAAATATTGTTAGATGAACTTGAACTTATAATATGTTCACAGCCAGCAGTTACCAGCAGACCAAGTAACTGCTGGCTGTGGCTAATTAAGAACCAAAGAAAAAGGTTTTTGGGTCAGGTTTTATGAGCACTTTGCAGTTCTTTTAACTTCAAACTTAAGACCTTTTTCATGAACGTTTAAATAATAACGGAATGTATTTGGAGGGCAGAAATTCAAAGATTTGGTCGTAAAAGTTATGGCAACCTTTGAGTAACGACCTGTTGTGCAAGATAACGGTTTAACTGTTTTATTTAGTACTTTTCACCTCTAACCGCGTTTTTGAAATCTTTTTGTTTTGTTTCTGTTTAAGTATATGTTTCCCTACTGTTAGACTTTAACTGAGATTCACAATTTCTGTAAATAAATTGGTCTCGGGTGGTCTTAGCTGCAAAGCTATACCATAAGATGGAGCTACGTTAGCAATATAACGTAAAAACAAGTATTATGAAATACCAAACTTATAACCGAACCAATATTAACGGGGAAAAAGCTATAAAGAAATGTTTAAAACATAAAAAAATACATAATGCACAGTCAGTTTATGCGTTGTCAGTTAATGCATAGTCAATTTATGTGTAGTTAGTTAATGCGTTGTCAGTTTTAGCAGGCCTTAAACAAAATACACGTGACCGTGTTGTCTGTTAAGACACCGAAAGTAAAGATCAAATAACATTTAAATACATACATACATACCTACATAACGTCACACCTGTATTCCTAATGGGGTAGGCAGAACACCAGACGCTATAAAACCATCTGATGTCACGTTTGACAAATTTGGAGGTATTGTGATAATGGAGAGAGACTTGCAGTGATAGGGGGTCAGCCTATCGCCCACGAAATCGTCAATAAAACCTCCGTCCCTTAACTGACTTTTACAGTATGCCCAGGAAGAGAAGCAGCTGGGACATTCTATGTTTTTCTTTCGCTCCCAGATCAGCATAGAAGCTACAATTAGAAAGTATTTTATTTTTATTATGAATTGTGAAAACTGACTAATTAACCTTGTTTATTACTTTTTTTTTCTTATTTTTTAAAAATAAGAACAGTGAGTGGAAGAGCAGAAGTGTCAGATAGTATCGACGCTACTATCGGGGCCTGTCAATCACAAAATGTCAGAAATCGATTGTCGCCCGTTACTATAGTTCGGCCGTTCAGAGAATGCGTTCCTGACACATCGCGATTGAACTGACGACGTAACTTTGTAATGGCGTTGCAGTTACGAAAAAAAATATTTTTGCTGGTTATTTACCGTTTTAAAAATTGATGAGCATTAAAACAACATTATTATATCAATAATCAATGAATTTTATAATTTTGTGCCAAACTGAGTGTCAAATAACTTGGTAAACAATATTTTTCAAAATCTATACTGCGCTATTACAAGGTTATGTCAAAGCTTTATATTTGTAGTGCTGTGCTAATAATAACAGTATCGTAAACTGTTTTTAAACAGGTATACTTTGTGAAATAATACGTTTCGTTTTTCTTTTTAAGAATTTGAAAATAATGGACTATAAGATAACTTTTATTAAATTAAAAAATAAAACTAAAACCAAACCAAATGCGCGAAAAAGGTTGGTTACAAGCAAAAGGCATACATGCAGATGCTAAAAGCAGAGCTAATTAAATTAGTTAAAGAAAATAAAGCGGCAAATGTGCGATACGAAATCGATGAATTGGCTCTGGAGTACGGTCATCGCGTTCTAAGAATTCCATCGTATCATTGCCAATATAACGCGATTGAGCTAATCTGGGCTCAAATAAAAGGTTACGCCGCTCGCCATAATACTTCCCCGCCATTCAGCATGAAAAAGATGATGACCTTATTAAAAGAAGCCTGCGGGGAAGTCACTGGAGATGACTGGGCAAAGGTTGTTGAAAGACTAAAAACCTGATTATGGAACATTTTGACCGAGATATTAGGATTGAAACTGTTATTGATAATAAAATAATTATAAGTACATGTAGGCAAAGATGATGATGAAGAAACTACCTCCTCAAACGAATCGGAGTCTGATTAATATTCTGTACGCACATTCAATTCAATATACTTTATTGCATAGAAATACAGATTGTAACTTTGTAACAAAAAAATAAATAAAACAATTTTATTATATTAATATTACCTTTTCTTGGTTTCCACTTAAATTACTAAAATATAAATTTTAAATGATTCCGCCAATTTTAAACGAAAATAATCTTAAAAATAACGCGGCGTTTCATTTTGGAGGAACGGTAACGAACTCAGTGTTATGTTGTGCCCATCACTAGTCGTGACTAACTGATAGGTGTCAGGAACGCATTCTCTGAACGGCCGAACTATAACTTCAAACTCCAAGTTTTCAATTTGACGTGCTCCGTGATGAGCGAGCTGGATCGATATTCCAGATATTTTCTGGAATGTAAAGCCCGTTAAGATTCGTTATCAAATAATTGATTGGATCTGTTAAATATCTTGAAGATTTAAATTAACGTCGTTAAGGCTTTTTGTAATCATGTAGGATTTTATTGTTCTTTTAACTATGTTTTATAATCGATGAACATTTTAAGAGAAGATTAAGAATAATATGTGGATTCAATTTATGACAAAAAAAAATTATATAAATTTTTTTCTGACTATTGAAAAATCGGGGCTTAACGTATTTCTTAATAGAAATAGTTGAAAAAACGCTTTTATTTCTTGCTTTTTAATCGTAAATAACAGATTAAACTAAAATGTTGTTAACTTATGAGAATTATAAAATATCAATTTACATAACAAAAAAAACATTTTTTTCATAAATTGAATCCACACATCATTCTTAACCTTCTCCTAAAATATTTACTTTAAGAACTTTAAAGCATATAATAATTTGTATCAAACTATAAGGGTGTTACCACACCAGTCCGTCGATCGATTGGTGTGCTAACACCTTGGGTTCTTAACCTGGGGGTAATTACCCCCGCGGAAGTAAATCGACAATTTTACGTGGGTAACGAAGAACCTAATGTTGGAAAAAAACAGAGAAGATCCTGATTTTTTTAAATAAAGTGTTATAGAGTAACGTGTCGCAACGTAGAAGTGGAGGGTATCTGAACCTTTATAAAATTCAAAGCTGGCAGTTAGAAAATCTTCATCAGATGACAGAAGATCGGTCACAAGACATGTTTAAAATAAACTTATGGCGCGGAATCTACACTGGTGCAATAAATAGGACCAGTAGAGCTGCCTCCAGTATTAAATAGCCAGACTTGTTAGCCATTTTACATCAATTGCCAGCACAGGTACGCTCGGGACGTGTGGGCTTTACTAGTAGGCTTCCAAGAACTCCCTGGGATTGGACGATTGGTGTTTTGTGATTTTGTAGTCACCTTGGTGACTGAAATCCCTTGGATTTATTTTATTACTGGTGTCTTGAAACAGAATGTGTGACAAAGCAACATAGAATGGAAGCGAACTGCGCAGTAGAATTAACAGTGTGGTTCAAAAAATATCGCAGCCGAGTTTAAAAAACTGAACAATATATTTGATTAAATTTAAATTTATTTAATAAACGATTTGATGTTGACAGTTTAGAAAATAATGGAATGTATTTTCTTTTCTTTTTCTGTACCGTTTACTCCCATAGTAACAAAGACAAAATTACTTCAAACATGGGGGGGGGGGGGTCCAAATTTTTTTACCTCTTTTCGATAAACTTTTTTACAAATTCATGTAAGTGTTGTACCTTATCTGAATCTGTATTAAATGAATATTTTTTCTGGTTTGGATTATTTGATTTTTTTTCCTAAAAACACCTCAAATTTTGAAAGGAATGTGTTTTATAAGTCTCAAACATGTACTTGGGAATATTCATCATCATCATTCAGCCAGGAGACGTCCACTGCTGGACATATGTCTCCCCTAAGGTTCTCCACACAAATTGGTCCCACGCTGCCCTCATCCATCGCTTACCGGTGTCTTTGAACAGATCGTCGGTCCACCTTGCGGGGGGCCTACCCACGCCGCGTCTCCCAGTAAGTGGTCCCCAATCTTATTGCCTCAACGGCCATCCATTCTACGAGCTACGTGCCCTGCCCATTGTCATTTCAGCTTTGCAACTCTTCTGGCTATGTCGGTGACCTTGGTTCGCCTGCGAACCTCCTCATTCCTGATTCGATCCCGCAGGGAAACTCCAGCATAGCCCTTTCCATTGCTCGCTGAGTGACTTTGAGCTTGTTTATTAGGCCCACATTTAGCACCCATATTACAAAAGCATAAAAAATCCACATTGGCCGAATATGTGGCAACAGTGGTTGAAAAGCTGATCAGCGGTAGCTTTTTTTCTAAAACCAAAAATTAAGAATTTCTCGAAAATGTTACACAAGAGACGGCATTTCTGGAACACCCTATCTACCTATTCGTAGGGGGTAAAGTGGGATGTCCTTATAAGTCACAGGGGTAACACTATTAAAAAGGTTAGGAAACCCTGGTCTGGTTTATAATAACATTTTTCATGGAGTTCAACCATAAAAGTCAGAATTATATAACAGGCTACAGATAATTGTAAATATCGATTGCAATGCAACATAGGTATGTCTAATAAAAGTAAGCAGGCTATTCTTATATTCTCTAATTTCTTATTCAAAAATGGTTATGGAATTTTTCCAATGTTTTGCTATCTCGAAATAACCGCACGGGTCGATCTTGAACGATATTAGCCTTAGGCTGCAAACTGCACGGCAGCGACAGCGACAGCGAGAGCGACAGCGGCGCTTGCAACGATTTCCGCGACACGATAGAAAGTATTCGTTTGTATGAAACCGCGGCAAACCGCTGGCGTTGAGAACGGCCCTGATTCCCCGCGTCGCTGCCGTCCAGTTTGCAGCCTTAGACGGCTTTTGAGGGATGGCCGGGGGTGGTTTACTTTTCCCGCTGGTTAAGTAAGCAACAATAGTGCGAGGGACAGTTGCAATAGAATAAATCTAAAGGCTTGTATGAAATCAGGTTTACAAATACGATGAAATTGATCACTGGGAGATTGTTGTTTATTACTATAGCGGCTCCTATTACATTGTAATTTTTGCTACCATCAAGTCTGACAAATATCTTAGTATCGCTTATATATCGCTCTGAATCATCTTTAAAGATATTTATCACTATACATTGACTTCACAGACATACCAAAGAAGTCAGCGTAGCACGTTATAATCAACGTTTGGCCAATTGGTACAAGGTTGGGTGACCATCATCGATCATTAATCCACTAAAAGGACTTCCATACGTTGGTGTACCTGTATGCAGTAGTTGCTAGTGCCAACGTTATAGCACGCGTTCGAACGCGCGTTTCACTCAAAACTCAAACCTCCGTACCATAGCACGTTCGATACGGACATTCGGAATGCGTTAAACACCGCGTTTGATACGCGCGTTAGGTACGGACGTGGCAACGCGCCCTCCGAACGCGCGTGCCAATTCAATCAGCAACGCTCCGTGGAAAGTATCACACGCGCGTATGAAACTGAGTTTTGATACAGAGTGACTGAATTTTAAAACAAATTCCTCGCACAGCAAACTCGATTCCACAAACGGACTAACTGGATATCTTTTTTTGATTTGTAAACGACGTTTAGCCAAATAGTACATACATATATGCATAACTTCACGCCTGTATGCCGTATGGGGTAGGCAGAACAGCAGAGGTAATAAAACCATCTGATGTCACGTTTGACAAATTTGGAGGCATTATAATAGTGGAGAGAGACTTTTGCAGTGACAGGGGTCAGCCTATCGCCCACAAAAAAGCCTCCCATAACACCTCGGTCCCTTAACTGACTTTTACAGTATGCCCGGGAAGAGAAGCAGCTGGCACATTCTATGTTTTTCTTTCGCTCCCAGTCCAGCATAGAATCAAATAATAACAAATTATATTCCATTGACACGACTATACAAGCACACTTATGAAATTGTACTAACAACGCTGTGTTCCGTGTTCAAACGCTCGTACCGTACCTACGTGATACGGACGTAGGGTATGCGCGCTCGAACGCAGCGGCACACGCGTTGGCACTTAGGGTTTATAAGAAAATTTAGACATACACTAACCAGCACTGCGATCACAGAACTTTATCGAATCGTATGTTAACGAATGTTTGTATAGTACGGAGACGGTTTTTAAGAAAAAATTGAAATCTATCCATTGCCGCACGGCCAGCTTAAATAAATGTGTGCCTTGTTAATTTTGAATGTTTGTAAACATGTTGTACTCATAAATATCTGTAAAAAAAAAATTTCAATGTTACTCAAAACTTGCAACCGACTCCATACTATACGAGCATTCGTAAACATTCGTTAATATACGATTCGATAAAGTTCTGTGATCGCACTGCAGCACTGCTATGATGTCTATGATAGCTAAATGCAAGCACGTTTCATTCTAGTCACGCATCTAGACCCTCTGAAGTTGTTGTAAGAAAAGCACCAAGTGTTTCAACAACTTCAGAGGGGCACGACCTGTAACTCAAGATACTGTCAGCTCGTTTTGTGTCAATCCCGAACGCTACGCTCGAAGACTGAGAAACAGATGGAGATGATGATGTATAACTTTTTTCAATCTATCAATCCGACGCTTGACACCTCAGTCGCTCGTGACCACGGGGTCTGAAAAGACACCGAAACGTCGAGTCAAAATTTAAAATGTAAATATACGCGATAAATCCGGTTAAAAAGTGTTTTATTTAACTTCAGAGGGGAATAAATATTTGACACGATCTATAGTAGTGTATGTGCCCTTTGTACCCATCCTGTTTATTTTCTCCGCCAATTAGTGTTCATCATCATCATTATCATCTGTATTTTCATAATTGGAACCAGGACTTGCCATACTATTAGTCCACGGGCGGTATTGACTATTTCATAGTAAGTACCCTCATGTGCCTCCTATGACTCAAAAAATAAACCAGGATATGTGATAATAAAAAAACTTAGATTTGCAACACCTGCTGCCGACATTTATTAATACTACAACGACGATATTTATTTTGAACGATAAGCAGTAAAACGATTTCTATGCAAAACTGAAAGCGCTGAAGCGAGGTCGCAATGAATATATTCTGTAGGTTGTTGCTTGATAAAAAGCAGTAGGTCATTAATAATGTTTGTTATCTTTTTGATTTAATTTTTAATAGCTATCTATCGTTTTCATTCTGAATTTATATTGTTTCAGGTTGGTTTTGTCAACTGTTTTAACAATTTAAAACAATGTGTCACTGGTCTATGACTTTGCTCTTACTTTAAAAAAGCTCCCACTTTTCACAAAAAACAGCGACACATTGTACAAAAAACAACTGACCTACAAAAAAAGAAAAACCAACAGAAACTTGTCCAACCAACAAAAAAGGCGCAACAAGTTCAAAGTATTTAAAAACAACCACGACTGCTGACATTGCCGGCCCAGATTAGATCGGGGCTGTATCAACAGGTACTGGCACTGACCTAGTTTCCATGACCTCGCATCCAGCCCCGCCCTGCTGCCCGGATGCAGCTAGGCTCAGGAAGCAACCGTCACTATGTCCAACTATCTGTTTTACGAGAATTAACAGCTTTATATTGTTGGACAAAATAAATGGGGTTTAAATCGTTGTTTGTCAAGTGAAGTTTGGTTGAAAGTCTGTGTTTTTTTTTAATTGAAGGCTACGAGCTTTTCAAGGAAGTCTTTATATAATTTAAAATTGTTTATGGAATTCGATATAGAGAATAGTGCTTGTAGCCCTTCAAGCCATAAAGGGGGTGTGTTTAATCCCTGTAGTATAATGTTTGTAAAGTCTGCAAATATTTGTCACGTATTGGGGTGTTTTATGTATAGCTACGAGCAGCACCAAATATAGCTTCCAGTATTGTACAGACATAATCAACAATCATCGATAAATTTAAGACAAGGAACACACCTGAGTATACATAAACCCGATGAATTACTTCGTCTTGATTTTTTGGACTAGTTTTTTTTTTCGAGCTAATCATTTTTAGACACAAGAAGACAAGACAGCGAGGTAATTTTATAATAATATGTTGTTGCACAATAAGGGCATATGACTAACTAAGAAGACAGGCAATATTGAATCTAAATTCTCGATTTAAGATTTCAAATACTATAATGTATGTGTGTTGCCATAAAAACCAAAATCCAGTATTCTATTTTGTATGAACATGTCATAAACAAGATTTTTGAAGAAAATGTCTTTGGATATTCAAAAAGATTAGTGAATTGCCGGAATAATTTTCTTTTTTACATAATTATGATTATAATTTTTAATCAATAAAATATTAACGTAGAAAGTGTCTATACTAACATAAAAAATGTGTTGCTCTACTTACGGTCTCCGCTCGTGGGGTAGTTGGAGAACCTTATGCATAAGTGATATGAAAATCCCAAACCTTAACCCGGATCAAAACTTGGTTTCATAAATAATATTATAGTGGGTACAAGTGAATTAGTAGACTAGCTAAAGTTACAAAGCCTGCTAATATATCATACCATAACATAACTTCCATATCTTAAATATTTATGATATTTTTTGAGTCATAAATTTACCATTATCGTACATTAAGAAGGTCGTAAAGTTATGATCCTTTTAAAGAGAGGCTTGATGGCCCTTTTAGAAGAGGTTTGGAGCCTCGGCGCGGAGGGTGCTTTATAAGAATATAACCTTAATATAATAAAATTAACTAGATTTTTCATAATACAATTTAAAGTTGATGTATCGGTGTCATAACAAACACCGTGGTTATGAGAGAGCATGGAACAATTTTACTCTCTACGAGAGTTGAATGAGGTGATAGGTTGACAGTTAGAAGCGATCAATCATTTCAATCTGTTTTTCAGCGTTCAGGATCAACACAAAACGACCTGAAAGTGTTGAGTTTAGGGTCTTGCAGCTTTGGTATTATAATACTTATTGATTTAAGTATTTAGGATATCATTTTAGTCAAAGTGTGTAACTGTCTTTTATTGCAATGTTGAAAAAACTTAGGACAGCAATTTATACAGAACGGCAAAAAGATGTAATGTCAATTACGTATGTAAATATATTCAATTACTGTTACAGCTCGGTTAGTGACTTTACTGTTAACAACAGCAGGCAGGCATTTCTGTATAGTACATGTCTCGGTCCAAAACGCTTAGTTAATCTTAATCGCTAGTTGACAAGGTGTAAGATGGACATAGACAGTACTAGAACCCATAGTGTAATTCAAGGTACAGAAAGGATCAAGCGTTACATTAGCTGTCAAATTTCCCCAACCAATTTAAACTTAAAGTCGGGGGCATAGAGTTCAGATTCAAGTAAAAAATCTTGACAGATTTGTAACGCTTGATGTGCAGCCTTCTGTACCTACTCAAATAAATAAAAAATACTATTTTCAAAACAAGCATTTATTTAAATGCGTAAAAAAGAAAAAAAAATAACATTTGACACAATTTATATGATGTAAAAGCTTATCGCGAGATTTACGTGCGCGTATTTATTGAGTTTATCAGAGAATTGGAATATAAATACATAATATTATTAAAGGACGACGCATAATTTTGGTATCCACCTCCAAAAGCCATATAGGATACGCCGTTGGATAGGTCTTAGTAACCTGAATCAAAGTTACTATTGCGCCAAGTTCCAATCGTTAGTCCGTTTAGAGCCAAAATAGGAAACGGCTCACCTGTAGCATAGATAGTTAGCGATACCGCCGCCACCCTGATTATCTGTTGCACACCTGAATTAAGGATTTTTTTTAAATTTTGTCTTCGGAGATTATGATGAATTATATTATTAGGTTGGTTATCAGCTTGGACTCAGAATCAAGACAGCCGCCATACCATTGTTTTAGAAGATGAACTCTTTTCAACGATATATCTAACATGTCTATTGAGGCGGGTACCAGCTCCTATACAACGTTATGCGTCGTCCTTTGCATGTTTATCTACAAAAGAAAATCTTGCGACAAGTTTTTTTTCATACAAATTGTGTCAAATGTGAAATGACGTTATAAGTTAACAGTAAAAGTTTTAGCGTGAAAGTTTAAAATACTCGTTGAGAAAAAACAATGAAGGCCAAACTCGATAGGGTTGCGTGGTTTAACTACGGAGTTCCGATGGTCATCTTCCAGCTCAATCATCAGAAACTGGTTTCCCTCTAGTATCAAAGTACTCGTTAAGACGAATCAAATGAGCCCAAACTCGATGGGGTTGCATCTTTAAATTACGGAATTTCTATTGCCACCTTTCAGCCCCATCATCAGATCAGATAGGTTTATGTCATAGTAATATTGCACTGTCATGCGATTTATACATGCATGCCAAATTGGAAACCAGAGAGTGGGTCAAATTTTACTTGTGACATTTGATAATAGACAACGGGCAGGTGAAAGTAAATCAAAACTTTAAAAAAATATGCAGTTAAGTGTCTTTCTTCAGACATTTGACGATGAGTCGATTACAAGTAGCTCAGCTAATATAAATGTGAGTATAAAGTTTTCTTTTTCTAATCACTTATACTTTCTCTGCCTCATAAGCCTCTGTACAATATAACTTCTATAAGTTTCATGCACATAATGCATTTCTCAAGCAACAAAGTCAAGTCTAAAAAGCAAGTTCATAAAAATCCACTTTATTAAAACGCTGCAAGTCTCCTCATAAGCCAGCGGAAACGTTTCATTCCTTTCATCAGAAATACCGAGATATTTTTAATATTGAATTTGAACGTATGCATCATATATGTCTCTATTTGAATCTGGAATAAAAGTGACGGTGACGCCATCTTGCGAGGATTTGCATGAGCAATGCTTGTACTTATTCTCGGCGCACTGGGAAATTCAAAATCAATGTCATATGTATCTGCAGGTACTCGTAACATCGTATGTTTCTTCTAGCTTTATTTGTTTTTAAAAGATTGCTTTCCACAGAACGTGTTGTTCAATGTTAATTTCTTATACATGTATACTTAAACAATAATGGGATTAAGCAGAATTAGCTGAATTACCCTTTCTTTTAAACTGACGACTATTTTGGCCATGGGTTCATACTATCTTCTTATTAAAAACCCTACATACACACATACATAACGTCACGCCTGTATCCCTTATGGGGTAGGCAGAACACCAGAGGTTACAAGACCACCTGATGTCACGTTTGACAAACTTGGAGGTATTATAAAGATGGAGAGAGACTATTGTAGTGACAGGGGGTCAGGCTATCGCCCACAAAAACGCCTTTAAAACCTCTGCCCCTTTACTGACTTTTACAGTAATCCCGGGAAGAGAAGCAGCTGGCACATTCTACGTTTTTCTTTCGCTCCCAGTTCAGCATGGAAGCAATTATTCATGCTAGTTCGTACCTTTACATGCTATGAAAGCCGGAGATGGATGGAAAACTGGAGATAATCCGGTGAATACGGAGAAATCTCTGTATTCACCCGATGAATCGGCATCTGGATTAATAAGCGTCAATTAATTATTATAGATGGAGCATTAATCAAGAGTTGCCAAAGCAAGGCTTTAGCTGGAAAGCCTATTGTATCTGTTATTGCACTACCGTATTGAAATATATTGGATTTCAATTTCCGTGTAAATCCATAAAGCTGATGAGTTTATTTGTAGTTTCCTTTCAAACTTTATATGTTGTAAAATTTTTGTAATCGAGATCTATATTTGGTATTGAAAATTGATTGCGACAAAAGAAAATAATTTTATTCAGCTTCAGAGAGCTTTAAATTTAGGTTGCAATAAAGCCAATAAAAGTCGTCCTTTAAGAGTCAACGTTGCCCGTATAATGAGAAGAAATATGGCAGCGGAGGACGTTAAATATCACTTTACCCTAACAAGGTAGATAACCCAAGTTCTTTCTTAAATTGCGTCATTAATGTACCTCCAATTCTTTTTGAACTTCTACTTATCTTTTACTGTTTACTGCTTCAGCGGTGGACGGTTTTGGTTTTAATTGAAATAGAAAATTTGTGGGATTCCGAACAATAGAGGTTAAACAACTCGACTTTAAATAGAAATAGAAGGCGTTCAATCAAACATTCTGCAGATCAATCAGAAATTTTCAATTAAAATATTATAATTTTTTTATTGTGTTTTACTTTTTTTATAAAACACTTTTTAACCGGTTTTATCACGATTAAGTTATACTTAAACACGAGATCTGTAAAAGACATATGAAGTTAAAATGAAAAATTTAATTAAATTAAAACTGTTTTACTTAAGGTACTAAATCGTAAAAACAATTAATAATTGGGGTTTTTATTTATTTATTTAACACTTTATGTACACAAGTTAAAAAAAATTTGGATATTTAGAATAGTGTACAAAGGTACTGCTTATTTCTAATGAAATTTTTTCCCACAGACCTGAAATTGGAGAGTTTCATATAAATGCCATAGTAGGGTGTACACATTTTTTTAGTTAGTTATTTTAGGAAAAATAATTTAAAACTACATTTAAAGATTTCTGAAACAATGTAAATAACACATTCAGAAACGAATAAAAAAATGTAATTTGTTTGTTTGCTGGAAAACGTTTTCATGGATAAATTTTTCGAAGTAATCAATAGTAATAACGTTTCATTGAACCAAATCTACCGAATAATCAAAACAAGATTGAAATTGTTTCCTGAATGGATATTTCCACTGAAAGGTAAGATTTGCGCAATTGATAGCTAAATACATTTTAATATTGTCTTAAGTTTTCGCGATTCATACTATAAAATAAAACACTTTTTAACCGGATTTATCGCGTATATTTACATTTTAAATTTTGACTCGACGTTTCGGTGTCTTTGCAAACAGTCGCTCGTGACCACGGGGTCTGCAAAGACACCGAAACGTCGAGTCAAAATTAAAAATGTAAATATACGCGATAAATCCGGTTAAAAAGTGTTTTATTTAAATACATTTTACTAAAAGAAAGTGTGAAATGTTTACGATACGATATGGTTGTAATGAATGAGAGGCAAGAAGTGAAAGAGGTATAAGAACTTCATTTAAAAAAATATATATTTGTATACGTGTTTGAATTTGGTCTGGCTGTTTTCCCATTACATATTATTCTATTATATCTTATTAGTAGGTATTCAGAAAACACGATAGAACTTGCTAGGTAGTTACTTGGTACCGAGTCTGTGGGCTTGGGTATAACCCATCACTACATAGTATAAAACAAAGTCGCTTTCTCTGTCCCTATGTCCCTTTGTATGCTTAAATCTTTGAAACTACGCAACGGATTTTGATGCGGTTTTTTTTTATAGATAGAGTGATTCAAGAGGAAGGTTTATATGTATAATAACATAACATTAAATAGTGGAGAAGTACTGTTATTTTTGAGGTTTCTAATGTGATGGCGTAAATAATTACATTTTTCCGCTTACATTGCAAACGCAGGCTGAACCCTATGAGTTTTATCAAAATAATGTACTAAGTATTGTAAACATTGAAAAGGTCTACAGAAAAGTCCGTGATGGTATATGTCTATCTCTTATGGATAACCCACAATAACTTATTTTTGTCATTTACTTTTTACGACAAATAATGGCTAATTTTTTAAGCGATTTTAACCAATACAGCATTAATCCTTAACCAATTAAATACCTTGAATACATTTTTCATTTAATATAGATCTATATGGCCCCTTACACCGTATGATTTAAGTGATTATTTTCGAAGATATTACAGATTTAAAAATTGCGGGACGTAGCGTTTGCGGCGGTACCGGCGGGCCGCCCGGTGCGGCAAGAGCGTGTATCAGCATTGCACCCGTGCGAAGCCGGGGCGGGTCGCTAGTTAATAATAATTAGAACAAAATATTTCTTCTCAAGTGCGTTTCCTCAATTACTTTACAGTTACGTACTAAATTAAATTATACGGAGCTACTGTAAAAAATAACTCTTAAAACTGTAATCCGTCAGTTCAAGTACGTCCGTCCGCACGCCTATTTCAATTTCAAGAGTTTGGCCATAGCACCATTTTAACGTTAGGTGGCGCAGCTTATTACTGGCAATAACAACTTAATATGAGTGAATTGAGTGAGTGATAGACAATCATTCGCTATTTGATCGCAAAACGCTGCCGGCTTGTGAAAGTCCTATGCATATCTTTTGTAAACTGCACATATCTGCTGTGTTTTCCTGCAAACTCAGAAGTAGCGTCAAGTGAACTTAAGTTTATCATTTATGTAACTGAATTGTTGTGCTTGATAGACTTCATGATTCACATATTTCGACGAATAACTTTATAACTATCAAACATGCTACCAGGTGATGGTTTTAGATTGTTTTAGTTAAAGGTTCGTTAGTTCGTTGTCATTTTACTGTAAAATTAGCACCCTTCCTTTCACATATGAAAAACAATATTTATCAACAATAATAATAAAAAACCACTATAGTGCATAGTCCACCCAAAAAACCTCAAGCACATAAGCGCCGCCAAGCGGCAAAAAAGCTATAATATTAGCTTATAATATTTATGTGTCCTATCTGTACTTGTACATAATACTTTCTAATCTGTGACCATATATCTGTCACTTGGACATCATCCTACTTCAAGACATAACCGCGGCGCCGCAATTGTGTAACAAACAGTCATTCATTGCATTTAGCGCCCTCTATAACTTTGTTACTTCCGTTACCATGAAGTCATACAAACATCTTGATATCGCTAGCTTATAGTTAGTTCCGACATAGTATCTGTATACATATTATTAATTCAAAAGTATTTTTATATTTGTTATTAAACCAAAGTTTCACCTTCTTCTCCATCTCTGATGCAAAAGGTAGATGAGGTAAAAGATGACAGCACGAGCACAAGGGATTTAGGAAGAACTGGCCCTTCATAAACCATTAACGAGACAACTTTATACTCGTTTGAAGGGTTTTCGTAAACCTTGAAGGTATTTTTGTATTAGTAATGTCACTGTGATATTTTGGACATAGTTGAAGTTCTGTGAACAGTTCAATTTTTTTAAAATCTAGCGCACAAGCTAGGAAGTCTACTGCTGTTCCTACTGATTATACAATGATACATTATCGACGTAAGATCAAAGCTAGAAATTATCAGAGTTTCTCTGATACCATTGGTTCATGTATATCTTCATTTAAAAGACAACTATGCATTATCGTGTTAAAGGACAAGATTTTATTTTCATACATTTTGGCCCATATGCGCATGGACACCAAGTTGTAGGCTGTAAACCGAGGAGCTGTAAACCATAGGATATTTTTACCTATTCATGATTAAATGGTGTAAAATAAATTATTTAAAGTTGTAAAAAATAGCCATTTCGGAACATAAGATTATTATTTTTTTACAATGTCAGTAAATGTCAATAATGACGGGATGGAGCTTCACCTTTAGTCATTCAAATAAGGCCGTTATTCGAATTTCTCATTATTTCGAATTAAAACCATAATGAAAAACTGTCAGTATGACAGTTGTAGTGATTTTTTTATGAGAGGCATTTTCTTGGCATGTACAACAGTCGTGTTACTTCATAAACTAGTACAATATGGCTTGTGTACAAAGCCACGAGCAAGGTTTTTTCTCAGTTTAAAGTTCAGCTAAGACCTAAGCTATTAATACAGTTTTATTTTCCGGTAAACCGCTAAATGTACCTCGGTACCTCAAATGGGCTACGGGGGTCCTTTAACAGAAGGACGTACTACTATTAAACTTATATAAGCATTTTTTGACGTTTTGGCAACTATTCTATCATTTTCAAGCATTATTCATTAATTTTCATACCCGTATCAATACATATAATAAAACAGTAAAAAAAACGTGTCTGTACATTTAATATTTTTACAAAAAAAATTATCTAGGGTTATAAAGAAATGAAAAAAGAGTAAGAATCTGTAAAAAAAAATTTGTCTGTTTGTTTGTAAGTTTGTCTGTTTGCACACGCTAATCTCTGAAACCGCTGGACGGATTTGAATGAAACTTTTTTTGATGTATAGCTGTGAAGCCGGGGCAACATATAGGGTATATTTTATTTCGGTTTCTGGAACACCTGATGCAGAACCCTTAAGGGATCATCAAAACCGTAAGAAATATAGATATGATGCCTTAACAAAAGTTGTCCAGGATGATGAGCAGATTCTGCAGACATAAAAAAAATCTAGGATTAAAAAAAAATTTAATAGATTTTTAAAAGTTATGCCTAAAACTTACTAGAATATAGTGGAGATGTTCGGCATACAGATCAGAAGTACTCATAGCTCAGTTGCGCGTAGACCGACCATGAGTCTAAGGTCGTGGGTTCGATCCTGCTCGCGTAATTTTTTTTATTATATATTTTTTTATTTTGTATCGATCTTTACCATGCATCTATCTTTACATACATATGTAAACAATAACAGTAAACAATAACGTGTGAACATGAAATATTTTTACAAAAAAAAATATGTACCTAAGGTTATTAACAAATGAAAAAAAAAAAAGTAAGAATTTGAAAGAAAAAAATGTCTTTTTGTGTCTGTCTGTTTGTTGTTCTATTCTGCTGACATCTGTGGCTGACATATAATATTATAATAAATCCGAAAGATTGTTGGTATGTAGTATAAAAGTTTACTATGTTGATAGGGCTAAATCATTAATAAATAAAGCTTCTTGCTAGATTTAATGTAGGTAGTGTACATACAGAGATATATTGTAAAAAAGTTAAACGTAAAATAATAGAACTCAATATCGTTTAGGTTTTCTTTATTGATCGTTTCTGCCTCTTGGAAGTCAGAACCCGTAGAATTCTTCAGAAATAAAAGTGGTGTAAGTGTCAAAACTCAACACAGGACTTTATGAACTACCATACCAAATTACATTAAAATTGGCTAAGCCGTTTGACCGTGAAAAACAGCCAAACATATAGGTTACTAAACATATTATACACTGATAATGGCTAGACGGATGGATTTTTGCTACTCTTTCACGCAAAAACTACCGAATGGATTTTTATGAAACTTTACAGTAATATAGCTTTACCTAGAATGTGCCTTTGTAATGTATTGGTTAGGAGTTATACCTACATATTATATGGGGGAAGATTCTTCATGTTTATTTTTTTAGATAGGACCTTGGAGAAGAAAAGAACCTATTCGAAATACTAATTCAATGCAGACGAAGTCGCGGGCACCATCTATGTAATAAACCTACCTACATATAAACCTACTCTTACACATACTATAATAATCTTATACATACATGTATACAAAGGCTGCAAACTGGACGGCAGCGACAGCGAGAGCGATAGCGGCGCGGGCAGCGACGCGAGCAGCGATTTCCGCGACAAATCGCTCGAGCGCCCGCTGGCGCTGGCAGGGCTAGCAACCATCGATAAATAGTCGAATCGACAAGATCAATATTATTTTGTTATTTTATCCTATTATCTATACTAATACAGGGTTATTGGTAATTAGACCGGATCCTTTTTAGGGGTGGTAGAGGATGTCATTTGCAACAATTTGACTATACATTGTGATATCCGGAAATGGCTCATTTTTTTTATATTATTTTTTTTTAATTTTTTTTAGGATATCCAGTTTTCCTACTTAAAAATTCAATAAAAAAAAAAGTAATAAACCGATTTCAATTCTGTTTGCAGTTTTAGAGAGACCTTGTTACAGCTCTTAATAATAAATAACAATATCATACTAATGTGGACCCATCCAGAAACTAGAGGCTGTTTCATAAAATTTTTTAAATTATTTTTATAACATTGTTTACAAAAACAATTATTTTCTCCACAAAAACGCTAGTAAATTCCGTCTGCATTTTATTTAAAAAACATCTACACTTTGTTAGCTATCCAACGAGGTTAAAAAGTTGGTGCTTTATTACACAGTTGCAGAAATAATGCGATTACAAAAGACTCAGGTAGAGACATTCCGAGAAAGGGTTTTAGACGGTATCCATGAGAAGTAGTTATGGAAGAAATACTTTCTTAATTTAACTTAATTTATTTTGAAGAAATAAAAGATTATGATTTTGTAATTATTGTGTATTTATGATTTTTACAGTACATTCTCAAAATGTGAGCCCCTATTTTGAATGCAGAGACGCATACGTTTGCGTAAATTACTTTTAACGACACTTGTCTTTAAGTTCATTTTAATTTTTTCTGCTGCATTTATTATGCGCTGTTTTAATTCTTCGATGGTTGCCACAGGTCCAGGAGTCTCGTCGTACACCAAGCTTTTCATGTGACCCCATACGTAGTAGTCGACAGGAGTCAAGTCGGGACTCCTGGCCGGCCACGGAATGGGTCCTCCTCTGCCAATCCACTTATTGGGAAACTGACGATTTAGCCTCTCACGGACGCTTAAACTAAAATGTGCGGGGCAACCATCATGCTGGTAAATCATGTTCCTTCGGGTTTCAAGAGGTACATGACTGAGTAACTCATAAAGTTCGTTTCGCAAAAAAACTTCATATGCTTCTCCATTGAGGTTGTTGGGCAGGAAAAAAGGGCCGATCAATTCATCCTTAATAATGCCCATCCACACATTAAGGGAAAACCTTCTTTGTGATCCTTTTAATCTTTTCTTGTTTGGGTTACCGTCTTCTTTTGGGGCCCAATAATGAATATTATGGTAATTCGTTAATCCATCTTGATCGAATTTGGACTCGTCGGTCCATAAAATTTTTAATAAAAAATTGGCATCTTCCATGTCTGTATTCAACATGAATCTGCAAAATTCGACTCTACGTGCAGGATCTCCGTCTTGTATAACTTGTACCGGAGTCAAATGATACGGGTAGAGTCTTGACCCGTGCATTGTGTTCCATATTTTCCATTGCGACATGCCAAGACGTCGTGCAATGACGTTTGTTGAGGTCGTCGGATCTTGCTCAAACATGCGAATTATCTGTTCCTCTTCCTCCGATTGATAAATACGAGGTCGTCCAGCATCGCTTTGTCGTCTTTGAACACGACCAGTTTCTCGTACTCGCCGGTAAACTCCGTCAAACACACTCATATGGGGTAAACGGCGCTCTGGAAATCGAGACTGATATTCCGTTCGAGCATGTGTACTGACGCCATTGGCAAAACCATAGCAAAAGAGTATGTCCGCATACTCTTCGTTTGTGAACTCTCGAACACGAGGTAGGTGGTCGCGGGGCTCCGCAGCCATGATCAGGTCCTTTAGTATAAGCCAAGTCGTCGGGTAAGCAATCAATCACAGAGTCCAGTTCACTAGCCGAATCACAGAAAAAGAAGTTACACAAGTCCAATAACGTTAGCAAGGTCGAAGTTTTATCGTGATAAAGGGTTGAAAAGAGCGTCTAAACAGTACGAAGTGCCTGAGCAAACTGGGTTCACATTGTTCGTGCAACAAACACAAGCAAGAGCGAGACGGCGCATTCAACATGGATACCTTAGTCTAAAACCCTTTCTCGGAATGTCTCTACCTAAGTCTTTTGTTATCGCATTATTTCTGCAACTGTGTAATAAACCACCAACTTTTTTACCTCGTTGGATAGCACACAAACTGTACATGTTTTTTAAATAAAATGCAGACTGAATTTACTAGCGTTTTTGTGGAGATAATAATTGTTTTTGCAAACAATTTTATAAAAAATATTATTATTTTTTTATGAAACAGCCTCAAGTTTCTGGATGAGTCCACATTAGTATGATATTGTTATTTATTATTAAGAGCTGTAACAAGGTCTCTCTAAAACTGCAAACAGAATTGAAATCGGTTTATTACTTTTTTTTTTATTGAATTTTTAAGTAGGAAAACTGGATATCCTAAAAAAAAATTAAAAAAAATAATATAAAAAAAATGAGCCATTTCCGGATATCACAATGTATAGTCAAATTGTTGCAAATGACATCCTCTACCACCCCTAAAAAGGATCCGGTCTAATTACCAATAACCCTGTATATAAAGCTGAAGAGTTTGTTTTATTGTTTGTTTGAACGCGCTAATCTCAGAAACTACAAGTGGGATTTGAAAGACTATTTTTGCATTTGATAGCCCAACTCTTGAGGAAGGTTATATTTTATCCCGAAATTCCCACGGGATCAAAAGTTACGCGGGTAAAACAGCGTGCGGTGGCTAGAGTAAGCTAATATGCGCACCATAATAGATAGAATTACTCGATTTGATACCATGATTAAGACTACAGTACCAAATATGTCATAATCTTAATAAATTACTAACTCTAAATACCATATTCTAAGAAAATATCGATAAAAGGCCCGATTTATCATTGTCGACGGTAGCGTGCTAGCCCCGCAGATTCCCCGCGTCGTCGCCGCGTCGCTGCCCGCGCCGCTGTCGGTCGCTGCCGTCCAGTTTGCAGCCTAACTTTTACCCAGACCCAGTGTGCCTTTCGTAGGGTATTCCTGTTTGGTATATCCTTTTTGTAGGTTACTTTTTCTATTTTATTTTTTGTAGGTCTTTTTCACAAAACCTAGGGGAAACTGCGAATGACAGCTTTGTTGTAACAGTTTTTGAAATAACTCTTTCTGTTTATCTATCAGTAACGCTTTCACAGCTAAGCAACTGAATCGATTTTGACTTTGAACTTCAAGGACGATATTATAATATTATTTATCCAACTCCCATAACCGGTATTCACGCGGACGAAGTCGCGGGCAACAGCTAGTATGTAAATATTTTATGAAAATACGTAAAAGTTCGAGAAGCTCTAAAAAAGACAAACTCAAACTTCTCTTAAACTTCTGAAGAAATAATAAACTTTACCTACAAAAACCAATATTTTTCACTCCAGTTACGTAGTACTCAAAGAGAAAATGCCATCAAACTTATACCAGCGTCGCTATAACATCTCAGGTTGTATCATAAATCGAGATTTTGTTCCCGCCATCCCTTATCTATACAGTTGAATTTATTGTCTCTGGCATGCACGGAATGTGTGATCGAGTGAGCGAGTGAAAATAATTACCTACTGCGTAAGGGAAATATGCTTTTGGAATATTAAATATTTTTATAAACTTGGTTCCACATCGTGGTTTATTTCTATAGGAGGAACGTGAAAGGCGTGATAAGCAGACACAGTTACGCTTTTATTCTTTTATTTTTATGTAGTAGCAATATTTGTTGTAAAATATAGTATTATGTGTGTGGTTTCGTAAAAAATTACAAATCTAATGGTAATTCTTTAGCTAGTGACCGTCCTTCATGTAAATTGCAGTGATGATTTGTTCAGACATTTTTCTCAACTGAGCAAGTTCATTCCTAAACTTGAGTTTTTTTTAAATGTAAAAACGCTATCCTACTTTGAAGTGAAATGGTCTGCATCAACTACGTCTCTCAAAGTGAAGATGCCCCTTTTACTGTCAGCATCTCTTTTGACTGTAAATAAAAAAAAAATATGTTTCATTAGCACATGGCTACACTTTTTTTCCAAAAAGACTTTACCAGGCAGGCTTCAACCCTTTTTCATGAACCACCCCGCTATTGCAGCCTGTATAAATAATCAGTTAATTAGAATGTTATGAGTGCCTCTCGTTTGAGTACTCTTGTATTAATAAAGTTTTATTACAGCTTTTAGTAGTTATGAGCTTCAATGAAACGTAATGAATATTTGTTTGCAATTTATCTTTGAAGAAAGTTATTTGTATCACCTATTTAATGCATGTAATGAGCTCCGTGGAGTGACGGTCTACTGTTTTAGGAATGAAGGTCCTGGTTTCGAAAACCAGTCGAGCTAGGGCCAAGATTCTAGGCAAAAAAATTCACTGGGCACTTTTGTGTGTAACCGCATCCACCGCCATTCTAACGCAGGTTTGGCCCTTAAATTAGAAAAAAAAATCTTAACTAACTTGGGCCTGATTGTATTCAGGGTTAATATCACTTCTTGCAGGCAGCCTCTCCACATCAATCCCAACAACATTTGTTCTACGACTTTTTCCAAATCTTGATAAATGACACAAAAAATAAAAACAAAAAAAATTGCTTTTTACTCTACTTCTACATCTAGTCGCTCGTGACCACGGGGTCTGCAAAGACACCGAAACGTCGAGTTAAAATTTGAAATACTAATCCGGTTAAAAAGTAATTTTATTTAAATAATGAATCGTGAAAACTTAAGACAATAAGTACCTATTATTATTATGAAGAGATATTTTACTGCGCAAGGTGCGTGGCATACCTACGTTTAGAGTAAATAGAGTTACGCCTCTAAACAGAGGCTATAAATATTTTTTGTACGGGAAAACAGAATTTTACACAGAATTTTATGTTTAGTTTATAATATTTTATCGCGAACCACCATATTTTTTTTTCGTTTCGGACTCTTTACCGACAGTATGGTCTCGACTAAAAATCCGCAATCCTGTAAGTATGCGTCATAATAATAATAATAATTCATTTAATTCACAGCATGGTCCGTAATATCTGTCTGGTCCGCCGCTTGTATCTCACCCAAAGGCTGCAGGTGTAAAAGTTCTGGCAATAAGCTTTAAAAAGCGCAAGATTAACTGGTTCCGTACACCTCGCAAACCTTCGAGCCAGCATACCTTTTAAATCAATAAAATAATATGATACAGAATAAAATCATAATTATAATAAACTAGCTGTTTCGCGCGGTTTTACCCACGCAATTACGAATCCCGCGGAAATGTCGGGATAAAAAGTAGCCTATGTGGTATTCCAGACTGTACGCTGTCACTATTTCAAATTTCACCCAAATCCGTTGAGCCATTCTGCCGTGATTGAAGAACAAACATCCATACATCCAGACATTCACATTTATAATATTAGTAAGATTAATTAACCAATCAAATTTTATTAATAAATAGGCTTTTTTAACTTATTATTCTGAATAGAAATTTTGAGTTTTGAGTACATTGATGATTTTGAAAAAAAAAACCCTTAAAATGTTACATAGTAAATTATCTAAATCAGCTCACTTATAAAGGATTTTCAAAGAAAAACGCCCACAGTCTCGTGACTTCATTCCTCCAGAAAACCAAATTCCAACCAGTATTTACATTATTTGACTAATTTTAGATAATTTTTACGAGATCGTTGCTCATGCCCGCGTTATAAAAATCGTTTTATGACTTCACGTAAACGAGGCTAAGTAGCTACTCTTTGAACGCATCCATCAGAGTCAATAGAGCTCGTAATGAAAATTAACATCTTATTTTTAGATCCTTAAAGGTCAATGTAATATTTCTACCTTTGTTAATTTTTATCTTTGTTTCTAAGTCATTTCGCAGTTCATTTTAAACAGTGATTTTATCTTATATTTCTCTGTTTCTATTAGGAACAACTGTTATACGTGTTATGAAAAATTTGTAATTACGAAACCTCTAGTCCTACTGTTGAGAGTCTAATGTTTGTTAAATTTTCTTGTTATATTTATTATAATTTATGTAGAGTAAATAATCAAACATGAACATGTACAAACGTGTGTTAATGTTAATTCGTTTTCAGCAAATAGAATACATATTCCTAAATTAAAGCAAATCGTTCGTGATACACTGTTATTTGTTTACAAAACAAATATGAAACGAGCGACGCCTCGCAGCTTTCGACAAGAGGAGCCACGTGTGTAATTAATTTAGCAATTCACGGCTGGGTAGGTCTCAACGAGGCTCTAGCTATTGTGACATGGCAATCAAAGGGCCGACTGTACTACAGGCAAACTCGATTGTTGTGTACTATTTCATTCGGAAAAGGATACAGCCTTTTGTTGATGGAAATATTAATAGTTGTCTACACTTTAGTAGTGGATTTGGATAGTCATTTTGAGTAAATATGGCTTCTAGATCTAAATTAATGAATATGAGATGAGTTTTGAATAACTACGTATTTTCACTTTTGATTATTATGAAAAATGTTGTATACCGAGGTTTAATTAAAAGAATCATACCACTCTCAAATAGTACAAAGATATATGTTTAACTTTTTTATCTTTATAATTACTATTCTCTCAAATTAAAATATGTCAAAAAGAACTTGGCTTTGTATGTATTAAATGTAAATCCTTAGTCGGGAAACAATTAATAAAGATTACTTTCACTCACTTATTTTTAATTAAATTCCACTAAGACAAACTGTTCATTTGTCCCAAAAGATCTTGCGATTCCTCCGACCGAACACGACATTTCTGACGAGACACGCGATATATTTTTACCTTTATTTTTTTATAAATCAAGAAAGGAATCCTTTGATCATATCACCTTTAATCACATTCTACGTCACAGAGCCATTTCATAAAAAAGTAGTCAACTTCTCGATGTTTTTGTAAGTAAAGAATATTTTAATTAAACGTTAAGAAAAGTAATAAAAGATTTCGTGTATTTGGTATCACAGACTAAAGAAACCGATTTGACTAAAGTAAAAAAACTGTTGCTAAGTCAGTTTTTCCAAAGCTGATGCCAAGCTAATTTAAACTAGACATTTTCTATTATTACAGCTGAAACAGTCCGTAAAAGCAAAAGGCTCAGTCATTTCAGCTATTTATTTTATACCCAAAGTCACAAAGGGACAGGGCTTAAGCTAGGGATGTACCGACCCAATAAAATCAAATAGAGATACCGAGTAAAACTTATCTATCTGCGACGTGGTGTTTCGGCTTTCATTTGTTTGCTCCGAATAAAGAATTCCAATTTGTCGGGACGATACGACACTGTTTGAAATATTTGGGCGTTCTATTCTGGAACATACGTTTGTATTCTCGACTGTTAAGTAATATTGATTGTAGTTCGTTTTTATTTATCAAATTTAAATACGGCGTTTCATTGTTATCGTGCTGGTTATTAGAATCGTCCAAGACATGTCAGTTAAGTCTCCTCACGTTAGCAAAATAATTAACATTGTAGGATGATGTTCGTGGTTATTTTACATTTCATACGTATAAATTGTAAACTAGAATCAGCAGTTTAGAATATTAAACACATGCTTAATGAAAAAGTCAAATCGAGTTTGTCAAATGCCACAAGACTTTCATTTCTGTTCAAAAGTGCATAATAATAATATGAGGCAACCACACTAATCTAACTTAATTAACGAAACATATTCGAATAAAATTGTACTTCAGACTTAAGGTCATCTAAGTTAATCCCTAAAGGAAATCTCTATCAAGCTATAAAGGTCACTGCTCATGCTTAAGAAGTACGCATTTATTCATTGACTCGGTAAACATTAATCTTCTACTGGAAAGAAAGATCAAAAATAGATCAGATTTTACCTGTCACCTCACATAGATAATGATATAGCGGCTCCTGATATAATGAGGAGAAAATGAAAAGACCAACTATCTCTAGATCACATTGTGTTTAAAATGGAACCGAAATGTCGAATTAAATAAAAGCGTTTTCCATTTGAAATCTATAATAGATTGAAATCTCTTTAACTCTGCTTGCTTGAAGGTCTTCTTTCAGTCGTTCACTGGTCTTTCAGTCCTTTAAACTCATGAAATTTCGTGTTTGCTACACAGGTTTTCAATTCTATTAACAACGCGTCTAAAGTTTTGTGGAACTTTCTCCAGACCATTCCCTCTACCAATATACATTGCTTTTTCTTTTAGGGTTAGCTTAAACTTCGTCATTTTGTGAATGGATATAAAAAATGATTTAGCGTACAATTCTTTAATAATTCTGAAACAATAATACGGGAGATGGCGCTATATTCAATAAAACACTGAGTTCACATTCGGTTGCAGTGCCATGAGAGCGCCACGAGAGCGCCACCGTATCGTAGAATATTGTTACGGGAGACGTGGATAAGAATGATAGTTCATCATCATTATCACAACTCTTTGTAATGAGCCCACTGCAGGGCATGAGTCTCTCGCCTGGGTGGAGAGTGAGAGTTAAGCAAGTATTAAAACATATTCAAAAATGTGTTCAGAATCCTTTATAATATTATGTTAGGTATGCAAGCGAAAGAGGTATGTCTGGATTGTAGCAATTGGTGTTCCCTTGTCTCTGCCTACCCCAAAGGGAGACAGGCCTGAGGTGAATTAGGTATGCTTCATATTCGTATTTTTGATTTGATTTTTTTTCTCATATCACAAACAGACTCTCGCATTAGATAATCAAGCAAGTCAAAAACATTATCGTTATGCAAGTCAAGAATCAAGCACTGGATCGGTGACTTGTTCCAAATTATGAAGGCATAATGAGCCGGAGGGGTGGAACCACAGCTAAGTAATATTCATTTTGAGGTTTCATTAAAGAGCCACAAAGGTTCGTTAAAGCCAACAACAATGTAACTTATATTATCATTAAATAAATGTTTGCATATTTTAATAAACAAAATTAATGACGGATATCTTGGTGGACTAGTATTTTTATTCTTATCATCATTATCACTCCAGTCCTAGGACATTAAAGAGTCAGTTCAAAAAATTACAGAATCACAAACTGTCATTTGCTTGCTCACTAATGGTGGTAGTAAAACGAAGGTTTACTACGAAAGTTACTTATGTTTGCAAAACTTTCGCTTTATACAGGGTTGTTTTTTAGTCGCCAGCCAAATTTGAATGTTATTTTAATTGATACGACATAAAAGTACCTGCATATTTATTGTAGTATTGCTCAGTCCAAAACATAAAGATATGGCACCACAAACTTTTTGACAAATAGTCGCTGTTGATGAACATAGCTACTACGACGCGGCATTTTATTGATAATACTATGACGTAGAACTACAAGATGTTTTGTAGTAGCGCGTAGTCGTCTTTATTTTAATCGTATTCATTCATAATTTAGTGTGACCAAGCTTTCAAGATACGTATTTTTTCCCTGTAAAAATAGTTTCTATAAATGGTACTTATTTTGTATACTTTATTTATTTTAAAGTGCTGTATACTTGTATACAGTGGTCGTTAGGGTTTGTCAGAAGCCATTTCGGCGCCCTGAAAATTCTGGCGTCCACCACCCAGCACGGGGCCAGCTTGGTGGATTATGGTTTAAACCTCCTCTTCACCCAGGGGAGAAACTCATGCCCTGCAGTGGGCTCATTACAAAGAGTTGTGATGATGATGATGATGATTTATTTTAAATACCAATTTATTTTTACATTTTGGAAGCGTGTATTTAGACACTTAATCGTGTACAAACACGACTTATTGGATTTAAATTAACATTTTGAACAGATGAGAAAGTTTAATTAAGGTGTCTGATAGGCTACCAAAGCTTAGAATCAAGTAGAGAAATTCGGTACAATTCAATTGAAAACGCGTTATATGGTTGTTATAAATAACATTTTTTTTACTTCTAGAGTAGAGGATATAGTTGGTTCTTCATGAAATAAAGTGGGAAAATATAATTACCAGATCCAAACCATTAGGTATGGCATCAGATCCTGAAGGAAACAGGTGTTCTTAATTTCCCAAGTGGACGTAAGTGTGTTGCGTTGAAAATAGTTAAGTAGGTTTCACAAATAATAACACAATACACAAGACGAAGCATTTTTTAGCCTACACGTGTCGGGGATTCATGTGCCAGTTATTAGAATTATAGGCTAAATTAATTTCTTTCCTGTATAAGCAAACACATGCCACTTTAAGCCCTTCGTAAAACGGTTATTGGCGCGGTGGTAAAGAAGAGATGATTTTATAGCCTGGAAGAATATTCCAACATCACACACAACCCTTTGTAATGAGCTCAGGGCTATGAGTCTCTACCCTGGGTGATGAGGAGGCTTAGGCCATAATCATCGTAGCTGACCTAGTGCTGGTTGGTAGATGCCAGAAGCTTTAGGGCACCGAAATGGCTTTTGACAAACCCTTACGACAACTGTATACAAATATACAGCACCCGTGACCGACTGCTAAACGTGTCATCCGAAGTACGGACGTCGTCATCGTGAGAAAATTTATTATGAGCGGTCGCGATCATAAAAAAACAGATGGTAATCAATAATCAGTAAATAACTAGTTCTGACGAAAACGCTGAAACAAAATTTTTAAAAAGACCCAAATAAGGCCACTGATAGGTGGGACATGTAGGACTCTGGCTAATAAAGTTTATTCATGTTTATATGTCTATAGATATAAAACATAGAGAAGAGGAGAGGAGAGACATACAAAACTCTAATTGATAATTGAACTGATTAGCGGTTTTTAATAAAGGCAATGAATATGAAGATATTTTTTTGTGAAGACATCCCAGAGTATGCCAACAATCTATCCATGTAAAGGTCGGTTCCTACCCAACTATTCTTTGGGTTTTATGATTGTATTATTATTCTGGATAATAATTTATTCAGGTGACCGAGAATAATTCCATTAATTTATAAGAAACTAAAACGAAAATGTCTTATAGCTGAAAGTTTTTATATCTATCTATCCATATAAATATTATATAATTATATAATTTTGGAGTTTTACTAAGTTAATAATTACTGTAATGTCCGCTATCTTAAGATCCATTATATTTAGACAGTTGAAATTTTCACAGATTT
The DNA here is from genome assembly GCA_944452665.1 of Stenoptilia bipunctidactyla. Classification (NCBI taxonomy): domain Eukaryota; kingdom Metazoa; phylum Arthropoda; class Insecta; order Lepidoptera; family Pterophoridae; genus Stenoptilia; species Stenoptilia bipunctidactyla. The sequence continues at coordinate 19,537,699 of OX101728.1, forward strand.
ATTTAATTAGTGTATTTTAAAACTGTTTTGTTAGTTCTGAGTACAGTAATAGTGTTATATTAAAGTATTTTAGAAGACAGTTCCGAAACCTTTGTGCATGAGTTAGATTTAAACTAAGCCGGTTTTTTTGAGCAAAATGCGTTCTGCTCATTGTATAACAAGATATGATTCTTGTTGTGAAGCAATAAATTATAACATGACCTTCGAAATACCTGTTGTTATGGCTCCTAAACCAATTTAAGATATGTTTGCCACAGCGGCCAAATGTATAGTAACTAAATAACTTCAGAATATTGTTCATGAAAGTTTACGCAAGAAAATTACGCTCTAGTATCACCTAAGTTGATGATTTATGAGTGTCACACTTTATTGATATTTAGTATCAAATTTAGAAGGTTTATGTATCAGCATAAAATACGTAGTAGGTGTCTGATTTTTATTGAATGTTTTATTGCGGCATGTTCAACAAGTGACGGGAATTTATATTTTTATTTTATGATACATTCTTAAAGTATTTTTAGTCGCAGTTCAAAAACGTAATGGGCCCGATTCGACATTGAATTCTCCCCCTCACGTGTCCACTCAAAACGAAACACCACCGTTGCGTGTCCAGCCCTCAAAATTGTTTACGCAGAAATCTTACCTATTGTCAGTTTTTACATAATTTCCTGGAATCTTTTCATTAAAGCATAAACAAATTATATATTTTTGGAAACTAGATAAGATTATTTAACTGACTGTATATGATTTTTGTTAAAAAAATTCGCTGAATAAAAACAAATAAAAAAGTTTAAAAAAAGTCGTCCTTATTTTTGCATCTATTGTTAAATATTAAACTTATATACTATACTATATTGATTATATAAATAAATCATAAAATTTAACACTCAGAAGTTAGACAGCACTAAACGCCTTTCAGTGCGCGAACTTCAGACACGTTTTTCTAAACTTACAAGTATGCTAGCCAAAACGTCAAGGCAATAAACCTAGCCTGTTTCCTGAGCCTTAGCCTGATTTCTAATGCATCGAAGAGAGATTGGCTCTGTATTTCGTAAGTTATATTGGGAATAAGTAAATCTGAGCTTTTGGTATTATGGCTTGCTGTAATTATAGTTCACGTATTGTTCTATATTGTTGTGGGTATGATACATAAGCATAATGGGCCGTATTCGACATTGCATTTTCTTATTTTTAAGTCTCTCCAGTGTCAAATTTTATAACGTGAAACGTGACAGCTTCATACAAAAACTATTTTATTTTTTTATTTCTCTTTCTGTCACAGCATTAAATAACTTAAATTAACCCCTCATGTGTCCATTGCCGGACCACGACAAGGAAAAAAAACCGCCGTCACGTGTTTTAGTTGTGCTACAAAACTGTGTTTAACTTTTTTTTATTTTAAGTCCCTAAATAAATGTCAAATAATACACAATAATTTTGTGTACTTTTAGGTAATGTAGTCGGGTTTGATGATCTGTTACATATTTTGATGAAATTTCTCAGTAACTTCATTTGGTACATCAAGTGTAGTGTACTGTGAACGTAAAATTCGCTTTGAAGTCAAACGTAGATGACATGGCTCCCTTTTTGTACAGCTTCTCAACAATGTATACAGCATACAGGTAGATATTTGCTACCCCTATACATGCATCAAAGAGAAAAAGAAAAGCGTGTGAGAAAATATATTGGAAAATATTACTGCAATTAAAGTCGTCGAAAATATTCTTACTCATGAAATTTAATTATGAATTTACGAGATTCACATTTGTACAAAATATGATAAAGTAATATGGCAGGACCACTTACATTTTATTGAAAAACACAGTGTAGTGTTTAAGAATAAAAACTATTACGTTAAATTAATCACTTGTAGCAAAGCTTTTTTATAAAAAAAAAATGAACATAGAAAGCCCGGTTTTTTAATTATTTCACTTTGAAGTTTTATAGGTTATGTTACTTTTGGAATTATTTGTTTCAGTAATTGTTCCAAGCCAGTGAAACGTTTTTCAGTATGTTTTATATTTTATGTAGATGCTATGTAAAAAGTCAGGTACAACCTTGACACTGCATGGTCCGACTTGCCTCCTATTCATTGGATATTTTTGCTCATATCTTTTATCCTTTTATTTCTTTTATTTTTTTTTAAATAAAAGGGCAGTATCTGAATTCTTAAACACGCACGAGTCAAAGAAAGCAATATATCACAAAATCTTAGGCAGTTCGTTTAGAATTGAAAACAAGAAATACCTAATACAAAAGAATTTCAAATACATCGATTGGCAAGCATGAGTGAGTTTTGAATGAAATGAAAAATGTTTTCAGCAAAATAAGTCAGTCTTTTATCTAACTACTAGCCACCGCGCGCGGTTTTACCCGCGTAACTTTTGATCCCGTCGGAACTTCGGGATAAAATATAGCCTATAATCTTCCTCAACAGTTGGGTTATCAAATGCAAAAAGAATTGTAGTTTCTGAGATTAGCACGTTCAAACAAACAAACAAACAAACAAAAAAACAAACTCTTAAAATAAACCTACTAATATATAAAAAAAAGCTTTATATATTAGTAGGTATAGATTTTACTGATTAGTATCAATATCAATAGTTAGTTATCAAATGTATTTTTATAAAGTTTTTACCGATCTTCATTAAAATGTGTCTTAATTAAAAATAAAAATATGTTATTTTCGTATTTTAAAATTCTGCCACACGTCTTTATAACTTTAAAAAGTATAAACTGATACTTCTATCTATCTAACTTCTTAAACTACCAGACAGGTTTAAAAATTCAAAGTCATAACTCTTAGCTTGTAAGTTATGAAGAAATTCCTATGGGTTTTAAAGTTACACGAAGCTTTTAGTATTGACTAAAATACTTTTATAGCAGCATTTATCAGATTCTTATGTGATGTATTAAAAATCAACGTATGGTTTCCGAGACCGTGGTTAGAAGTGTGTGATATAGAAATAGTAAATGCTTAACATTTCTGTTAAAGCAGGCATGTTTTCATTGTAGTTAAAGTAAGTAAAGATAATAAAACGCAACTTAAATGCCTTAAAAATAGCAGCACCCCATATCATTGCACAGGTTCATGCGTTTGACAACTCAAACGTAGCGCTCAGAAATAGCACTGCCCCATTTTAAGGCCTTTACCAGCAGTGGAAGTTTTTGGACTGAAAATCATTAATAAAGTTAAGAAGTTTCCTTTCCCTAACATTCAATAAATTAGTAAGACTATGCTTAAGAATGCTTAACCTCTTTGGATAAAAATTGAATCCATTGCATTCCTTGGTCAACTGACTCACATTTCCATGGCCTATTACAATATGAAAGGTAAATATTGCAATCAATAATGGACCTTAAACACTTACTTGTTTCGATGACTGTCCTAGAGCATAGTAAAAACAATCCTCTTCTTTGAAAATCCAGTTGAATTCGTATTCAGAAGCAAACTGAAGGAAGATCAAAGGTTTCGTAAGATTTTAGTTCTCAAAAGATATTCATGAGGGTTCAGTGTGGGACAGTTGGAATAACATGCAACTTGTTGAGGGCGAGGAAAGTAAGAAGGATAAAAAGGAAAAAGGATATGAGCTTTGTCTTTTGATAATTTTAATAAGTAGCCGCTATATTGTAAATTTTGCAAAATATATTACCGTTGATAACATACATAACGTCACGCCTGTATCCCTTATGGGGTAGGCAGAACACCAGAGGTTACAAGACCATCTGATGTCACGTTTGACAAATTTGGAGGATTATAAAGATGGAGAGAGACTTTTGCAGTGACAGGGAGTCAGCCTATCGCCCACAAAAACGCCTTTAAAACCTGACTTTTACAGTATGCCCGGGAAGAGAAGCAGCTGGCACATTCTATGTTTTTCTTTCGCTCCCAGTCCAGCATGGAAGCACCGTTGATAACTAAACTTATTTTTGAATTTTATTTTTGTTTATTTATTCTTCATTGTACAAATGGAGTAAGAAATAATTCCGATAACAGTGTTGTACAGAGCGCAATAGGCGGCCTTATAGTCTAAAGACGATCTCTTCCAGACAAACGTTTTAGTGTCGCATTTTTATAAATATTTGCTAAGTCGAACTGTTAAACTGCACGTTTTTCAAAAAATCTTTCTCTCCCGGTTTATTCGAATGGCACATTTTTCTCCCTGTATCTGATAGTAAGCGATAAAAGACCTAAGTTAGTAGACTTCAGTCAAAAACCAAATAAAATTCACTTATATTTCACCTTTGAAGTGAAAGTGTACATATTCTTTCTCTTGATTAACTAATACTTCTTGTCAAGAAAAAGAAATAAACTCTAGTAGCTTATTAATAGAGCTTTATATAGAAGATGTTCTACTCGAGTCAAAGCTTTCAACAGGCTTCCAAAGTTGGCTTCTTAAAATGAAAACGTAAGCCGAGTATTATTGCTTACATTTGAATATGATGGATCCTTCTTTAAAGTAATTCTTTTGTATCATCTAAGCAAAAAGGTTGTATGAGCATATTCTCTTGGTTCAAAAAATATTTGACTGGATATTGATTTATATATTTATTTAAGAGGTTAATTGCTGTGTATCTTTTTTTAAAATTTGCGTCCTTAGATAGCCTTTATCAATATATCTTATAACTTATAGTAGATATTAAAATTTCAAGGAACGCAAAAAAATTTCTTATGGTTTTAAACTTTCAGCCTTTAAAACTTGATTTAGAGGAGCCTTACTGTAAATTATATTTCTATTGATTTTTGTAAGTTATTGAATGAGCTTTAATTAACATAAGTAATTGAAGTATTTTCTGCTTATGAGAACGCTCTTTCAGCAGAATAAGATATTTTTGCTTGAGATTAATTCATTTTAAGGATATACGAACCGTAAGACCCCAGTATAAAAAGGTGATTTACAAATTCGCATTAAGCAATAAGTTGATTAACTAACGCGAAATAAAGGAACGATTAAGCGTCATTTTCAGCGATGTTTTTATAAATTCGACTTATTGAACTAATTTACATAGTGAAGCTGGCGTTCACAAAAGTTTTTCTTTTGTGGTCGCTGGCAGTAACGAGACTAAACCATGAACAAGTGCTTAAATAACTTTGACTGAGGAACTTTGAGAAAGCTGCCGTACCTACTACGCTTTAATTTAAACTTTTAGAATATTGTTCTTTGTGCTTAGTCCGTTAATTATTGTACAATAAAGGATATCAACGAATTAGGCGCTTTACATTATTAACAGGAGCGGAAAGATTCAGAGAAAGTTATTTTTATTCTACCTGGTAAATAAACTTAATGTGTTTATGTTTATTTATATGAAAACATTTAATGTTAATAAAAACAACGAAAATACTATTCAGTATTGCTGATTTATAAGAGCTTATCCCTTATTATATTTTGATAATCAAAAAAAGCTTTATTTTTAACAGAAATTATTTACGATCACCGCTTTTTAAAACTTTCAAATTAAATTAATTATACAAATATTCGCAGAGAATAAAAATTGAAAATACTATCTTGCGTAAAACCTTTTTAACGAAAAGTCGTTTCGTCAAAATATATTACAACCGCTACAAGAATAGAAGTAGTGGCTAATAAATTTTCAAAGATAAACAGCGTCGGCTCACTAACATTCAAAATTGAGAGAGACTAAAATAGATAAGAGATAAAAAGTCCATGAAACAAAAGGCAAGAGCCAGGCGGGTACTGTGCGCGTTTATGTCGTTTTAGAAAGTGACGCGCATAGATTATGAACGTGTTAAGAGCACAAAGTATCCACCTGGCGGGGGGTTGAGGGGTGGGGGTAGGCGAAGAGAGAAGAGAGGGGGGAAAGGGGTTTGTACATGCGCGTGTGTTTGTAAAGTGCGGGTATGTACCGGGCGTGCGCAGCGTGAGGCGACGTGCGCTTGGGACCACGGTCGTCGCGGTACTGGCGGGCGGGCGGCGCACAGCCTCCGCCCCTATCTTGCAAAGTTTCTTATGCACCCGGGCTGAAGCTCCCGCACTATCTAAGTCCCTTACAAAAGCCGATCTACGTTTTAATTGACGTGGAAATAATTCGAGCAATATTGTTTGCTTTGTTTCACGTTCATCTTTTATAGAGTTTTAAAATTGGTTTTGCTTTATCTGACTTTTAAATCGTTTACTACCATTTTGTACTTGATATAGTTTGTATTAATTGTGATTGTGTATTTACATACCACATAGTTAAGTACGGCTGGGCGAGCTTAAGTAACTTTGCTAAATGGAATTTGTGAGAAGACAGCATCCACACTGAGACGTTGCATAAATTAGATATCGGTTTCAAGTTACTCCAGGTTCTTGTTTGTGAGATGTAAATAATTGTGGGAAATATCGCTGTAATTTTCAAAAATAGTTAATAATCCTTTAATACTATGTTATCTGATTTTGTAATAATTATATAATAAAGTGAAAAATTCATTATCTTCGTGTATAATGCATGGATGAAAGTACGATGCTTTTTCATCCTGAAACAGGGACGAATTAACCTGAAATTCAGAAAACAATACGGACTAAGACTTCATATATATTAATATATTAAATTCTTCCGTTACTGACTGAGTGACTGACAGACAACGCACAGCCAAAACTACTGGCTGAGAGAGCTGAAATTTGGAACATACAATCCTTAGAAGTTGTGGGGGAAACTAAGGAAAGAATTCCCTAAATTCCGACGGGAACGGGAATTATTGGCCTTTTTTTTATATGAAAAATCTTATTTCTTCAGTGCACGGATATGATACTTTCATAAAGGTTATTCAATGAGTGGCTGGTTGTGTTATGCAAGGAATTCCCAAAATTCCCACGGAAACGGGAAATATATGATGTTTTAGTTTGTATGAAAAAATCTTATTCCTGGATTGCAAGGATGTGATACTTGGTATAAAGGTTCTTGAATGTATGTCTGGTTTTATTATTGAAGAAATTCCCGAAATTTCCACGGGGTCGGGAAAATACGACTTTTATGTTTATGCGATTACGAACTTGCGGAAAAAAGCTCGTGTAATATAAATTACATCCTTACATGTTAAAATATACTCGTATGTTGCCGCAACAACAGCTAGTGAACTAAAATGTGCACTCTTGCAAAATGGTTTCTGCATCTCCACAGCGAGCGCTAATTAACGTCATAACATGTAGTTTTGCTACTTTTGCTACAACATTCTTTTGTTAGCAAAGCTTTGTTGGGAGCTTTTGCTCAAGCTTTGTAGAACACCTGTTGATCAGAGCTTTTGTAGTGGGCGCCTAATGGAATAGGTTCTATAAAAATGCATGTATTTTTAGTTTATGCAACGCAATTAAACCTGAGTCAATTAAGCGTTACTGGCTAAAGCTATCATAGTAAAGGATATTATATTATCTTTAGTTTTATACCATTGGTATTTTTCTGAGTTGTTGATTTCATAATGTGACATGTTGCTTTATTTTCAACCGACTTCCAAAAGGAGGACCTTCCACGGTTTTCAATTCGTGTGTATGTTTTTTTTGTGTATTTGTTACACAATATTTCGGACAATTATCAAATTGATTTAAAAAATTCTTATTTCATATGATAGAAGATACTTCAGAGTTGGTTCCTTATAAATTTCATCAAAATCGATTGTGTAGTTCATGAAAAATTACAATTTTCGCACCGTTCCACGGTGTCATGCACGGCGCACCGCTAAGCTCTTGCTCTTAAAATTATCTCCGTCATGGTACTCATGGTTCATTCATTATAGAAAAGCATTGATTTGCACCGAACGGCACGGTGCCGTTGCCGTGGCATGGCGCGGCGCCGTTGTGATGGATCCACGCCCTTATACTTCAGCCAAACGTGACGTGAAGTCCGTTTTTTAATGTTCTGCATTCGTTGATTATCATGGTATAAAGTTGAGTGGCAAAAATTTTTATTCTGTTTTTTTTTAAAGCTGTTTGATTTACTACAGTATTTTAAACCCGTCAATTGCCAGACGATCTAGTCCACAATTTAATTTAATAGAATTTTTATAGTTTTAAAACATACATACATACATAACGTGACGCCTGTATCCCTTATGGGGTAGGCAGAACACCAGAAGCTATAAACCATCTGATGCCACATTTGACAAATTTGAAGGTATTAAAATGATGGAGAGAGACTTGCAGTGATAGGGGGTCAGCCTATCGCCCACAAAAACGTCAATAAAACCTCCGTCCCTTAACTGACTTTTACAGTATGCCCGGTAAGAGAAGCAGCTGGCATATTCTATGTTTTTCTATTGCTCCCAGTCCAGCATGGAAGGAAATGTTTTAAATATGGAACAAAATTTTTTTTTCGCCACAATCCGACGACAGACTAAGTTTACTGATTTGATGTAAAATTGGTCGGTTCAGCTTGACAAAATAGTGATCCAATAAAGGTTCCGTCCTTTGCCTTTTGAGTTGCAAAACCTTAAAAAGAATCGTCTCTATTCTGACCACATTTGAAAGCTTTTTCAAAACTATGCTTCCAATTCCAGATTTCATGTAGGTATTGCATTCATTAAGCAATTATACAGCTGTCAGTTTCTCCAAGAGTAAAAAAGTCTTTTTTAGATTTATTTGATTAAAACATTTTTACCCGGTTTTAATATCATTATATTTTTTATTTTCATTCTACGATACAAATGGCACGTTTTAAATCCCGTGGTCACGAGTGTCTCGTTAGAACTATTGTTAGGGGAGCTTGACCCTTCAAGAGAAAGCTTGATAAAATCATGCTTAATTATAGTTAATGATACTTCTATATAATGTAGTTTTAGAAAGGTGAAAGAATTATTAAAATCTGTCTCGTTAAAGAGTTTATCAATTTTTTATCCATTCCAAACAAAAAATCTAATCTTTTCTCTTTATCACATTAATAAGTAAAGCAAACGCGTTGTGTTAATTAAATTTAACAGCGCACTGACAAATTTTTGTTTTAGCCAAACTCATTTCGAAGGAACACCTCTGCACGGTTTAACTAATAATAAATCCGTTATGAGAAAACCGCAGGCAAGAGGAGGTAAATTGTTTGCTGGCACATCAAACGTAACCTTGTGAAATTCATTGTGACCTGGACTGAAAGCTTTTTATTCAGGACGGTTTATAAAGTGAGGTTTAATTATTTGCTTGTATTTGTGTTTCAGTTTGGTTACTAATTTTAAGTTTGTTTTAAGTTTTCACGATCATTGTAGTTTACGGGTTACATGAGAAAATCTCACCAAATTTTCTATCTAATTTATGTAGTTGTTCTAAGAACTTGCGATAGGAAACTGTGAGACGTAGGTATTCTTACACTTGGTGGATTATGGCCTATACATCCTCGTCACCCAGGGGAGAGACTCATAGCCCTGTGGCTCATTACAAAGACATGTGATGATGATACCTATTAGTTATCAACTTGAGTAACATACATCATCCATGCTTTGAGGATTCATGATATACATCAAAATTATGAATGTCTTGCCTCGTGTACAGGTAATCAGGTAATTTTATCTCTACATCAAGAATATCAGGAACGCCGCTTATACAATAGAAACAAGACCATACAATACACGTTCTATAGGCTAGAGTTTCGAAAAAAGCATATTCTATGTCTATTTTTAATTTATTGTTAACATTTATTAAGTTTTTAAACAAAAATGTTTAATTAATTGAAAGGAGTAAATTTACCTTTCTACAGTACCGGCTTTTAAATGACATGTAATGTATCTTTAAGGTACGCGTACACTATGCATCGCAGCGTAATAATCCGTCTGCGTCATTCTCATACATTTTATATGAAATGCGGCCCGCCCCGCCCCGGCATAGTATGCGATAGTTCATATAAAATGTATGAGATGTGCGCACGCGGATTTTGGCGCTACAAAGTGTATAGTGCGCGCAAAAATTTTAAAATACAAAAATGTTTTGTCCTCTGTTACATTTTTGTATTTTGTATTATTATATCAAAAAGTGTTTGTTTATTTGAATCTTAATGTATGGGATAAACAATTTAAAAATACAAACAATTATGCAATATATTGCTTTTACAGGAGTAAAAGAAATATATTGGTAAATATGAATTGCGTAGTATCATATCGTTTTTACGAATATAATGACTGAATTAAATTGAGTTAGTCTAGTAGCAGTAATAAAAGTAAAATCATAATTCAAATCACAATGCCCAAATAAAAAGGTTTGGTAAATTTTGATTATTACTAAATTCAAAGAACAAACTATACTTGAATGAAAGCCAAAAGCAAAATGCATTCCTTTATTATTTTCTTACTTTTCATTTCTTAACTTTCTTAATTCACAATGCTCGACGAACGTTGGTTTACACAATACTGCAGCTACATTATTTTCACCACCATCTTTCGATTTTTTAGAGCTATCTCTATCTTGCCCAAACCTAAGTCACTCAAAAAAGCTCTTCTTTCTTCTAAAGACACAAAAATGAGTTTTGATTACAAGTTAAAAAACCTGTTAGAAAATAATTTGTTTAAAATATTGTATCGCGAGAACTTAATACAGTAAGCAAGGTTTGGCAGTGATCACGGAAAACGCATCGAAACGTCGGGTAAATATGCACAATATAATTTAATACGATATTATAATCTGTTTACCAAAAGCTCGAGCCCCATCATCGGGGCTGTAGCACATTTTCCTCAAATGCCTTAATTTCCTCTTATTATATGGTCTTACAGAGTAAACTTTTACGTATTCGTTTTTATAAGTTTATCTGTATCTGTATTTCAGATTTTCGGGTAAATAAAATAAGAAAACTATACGAACCAAACATCACGACTCCATGGCGTCTTCATGCGAACAATATTCATAAATCTACCGCACGACCAAGTTACTCCTATAAATATATAAATCATACTCGGTACACTCAACAGCTCAGACAACTTAACGTTTTCGTCGTATACACCCGAAATGTACCAGTGAGATTAAAAATGGTTACGCTTCAGTTGGAATTGACTATATTTTTAGATGTCTTGTTCTTCTATTCTAAGCACAGCAAATTGGCGCTCTAGGAAATAGCAAATTATGTAGAATTATGGTTATTTCGAAGAACAGCAAAAAGTTTTAAAGATGAGGATTCGCTTCTGAGTGTACTTGTTGGATTCAGTTCTTTATAGAGTTTTGAAGACGTTCTTTATTGTATATTGTCGGTCACTGTTATTCATTACTATAATATACCCATGTTGGAAGACTTTTTTGTAGAAATGTTACGTTTGCCTTCAAGCGAAATACGTTGGGTAGCAAAATTAAGTGTCTATAAAGTTATAATTGATTGAATCAGGCGTTACTTTGCGGAAATTCATGACAACTACTTAACAAAGTTACTTTGCTAATTCCGCGACTTGTACTTGCACTAGTGATGCAGGAATTCCTTGCTTTGGTTCACCGCCCTCCCTCCCTCAAACAAAAGGCAAGAAAAGCAACGAACACGCACTTGTAATACTGTAACCCACGCCACTAGCTATCACCGACACGTGTTTTGCTTCAACCAGAAGCATCTTCAGGGTACAACGACCACCAACGAACTAGATAGTAGTAACCAAAGCAAGGAATTCCTGCATCACTAGTGCAAGTACAAGTTGCGGAATTAGCAAAGTAACTTTGTTAAGTAGTTGTCTATAAAGTTGTTGAATATTATTTAGATGTCTGGTTTGCTTTCATTGTCATAGGTTAAAAAGTTTTAAAAGAAAAAAAAATGGGGGGAAATGCTGGGATACATTGTAGATGTAAAATCAACATTTTAACTCGTGTAAGTTTTATTTTGAGTTACTTATGAGGGGCTCGATTCTGTAACTTGTAACATTACATATGGTGACGTGAATGTTGTTCAAAGATGGTTCTCCTAGTGACATTATATTGGAATACTACTAAGAATACTAAGTCGTCGTGGTTACTGTGTGGTTAAGCAACGTTTGGTGGTGTCGGTACTTGAATGGGTGACCGCCGACCATTCATGTCTCACGACGACTTTCGTGCTTCGGAGGGCATGTTATTATAATTATATTGGTCGGTCCCAGGTGCTGTATACAGTGGTCGTTAGGGTTTGTCGGAAACCATTTCGGCGCCCTGAAATTTTTGACATCCACCGCCCAGCTCTGGGCCTGTTTTGTTGATTATGGCCTATACCTTCTCGCCACCCAGGGGAGAGACTCGTGCCCTGCAGTGGGCTCATTACAAAGAGTTGTGATTATGATGATCACTGACAAAATGTTACATGTTAACTTGATGCACCTTTTAGGCACATTACGTTAACTCGTAGTAATTACAGGAGCCCTAAAGGTTTTTAAGGGGACAATGACGACCACTTTGGCGATGGGGCAAACCTATCTGCCTCAGATGTTAGTGGTTGCGGGTTCGATTCCCGCACGGAACAAGAAAAAAAAATGTTCTGGGTCTGGGCGTTTATCTACATGTGTACTTTATATTCTAGGTTCCCCCCTAGTTCGCTACATGGTATCTCATAACGCAAGCTTTGCTTACTTTGAGGCCATGTACTTGGTTTGATTGTCTGGGGATTTATTATTATTATTTCCCACTTGACAACAGGATCTTTTCATGGTCTGCCTAGGTCTTTAGGCATGCAGGTCCTTTCTAGACTTTTTTCTGTTTAGGTGTTATTAATGTGAACAGTGGTATGCTTTTGCGTAACTAATAAAAATAAAATTTTCCGTAATATATGGAAAAATACTTCATAGAAAAAAAAAAATATATGGAAATGTTTTATAAAGATAGTTTCTCGCGATATTAGAATACATTGACGACCACTTTGGCGATGGGGTAAACCTGTCTGCCTCAGACGCCAGTGGTTGCGGCTTCCATACCCGCACGGAACAAGAAAAAAAAATGTCCCGTGTCTGGGTGTCTACCTATTTATGTATTTATATTCTAGGTTCCCCCTAGTTCGCTGCATGGTATCCCATATCACAAGCTATGCTTATTTTGGGCCCATGTAGTTGTCGTGATTGTCTGGGGATTTTATTTATTTACATAATAAGTAGGGGCCTTTTCAGTGCTACACGTGACTTTGTTCGTTATAATATTATTAATTTAGCCATATATTCGTTTAGCTTTTATGTCTTGGCCAGTGTTAAGGAACACAACTGCCTAAGATAGCCAAAGGTTATGGGGTTGTCTAGTTCTGATCTCAGCAGCTGTATTTGTTTTCCGATATTATTATAATGTTGTTTAAGATGGAAAAACAGAATCTTTTTAAAACGAAAAACATATTTTTATCATTTTCTACGGAACACGTATAAGTAAGTTTTAAAAATAGTTTTCAAAAATATAATTAGTTTTCATGCTAATTCCAAATATCATAAAGCACTGTAAAATATATTTTTAAGTTATCAAATATAGCTGCACTTAATGGAGAAAAAGGAAGACAGTAAGCCTCCACTACATATTGACAATAGTATATGTCTTTAGTATAGTTCTTCGCGCTCAGAATCCATTATTATTCAAAATGGAAAACAGCAAAACTGGAAAACACGTTTATTCTTCTACGACTCCCAAAGAATGCAACACTCATCCATTACAGATTATTTATAACACATCTAGAATGATTGATCAATAAAAACGAAACTTCATCCTTTTAAAAGATTTAACAAATATTAATTATTAACATACTATTTTCATTTAAAGTAACAATTATAATTATAAAATAAATTTTTAACATAAAACAGTGATATTTCTTATTTTTTGCATTTTACATGTTTTTGTTTATAAGGTTGAAATAGATGGCGCTATGTGTTAAATTTCATTGGCCATACATTTTTGTTTTCGCTAACGTAAAATCAAATAGAAATAATTATAAATTATACATAAAAATAAACATGTAACCATTGTTTACAAAATTCAGAACAACTTTCAACAATTACGGATTTTAAGTATTGCCAGAACATACAAATCAGTACAGCAACCTCTATCCTATTTTCCAAAATGAAACTTAATTTTATCCTAACTCAAGAATTTTCTTATTATAATCCAAAATATAAATTCAAAACATACTAAACAAATAAAAGAACCGACCTTAATCAGTACATAAATTTGCACTCAAATATACCAAATTGACATTAATAAACTAATTATTAAAATTTGCTCACTGCTGCACATTAAACCCAGCCGAAGCTTACATTCACATAGCATAACTTCCATGAATGGATACTAAGCTCAGTTAAGCTCTTACAATCAGTTAAACAGCTTACCACATAATTTATTAGCAGAGTATACCTGTGTCATGAGGGTAAATATGTCTGTTCATGTTCTTTCATTGCTAATAGAATACAACCCAATTAAGCATCATATAAAGTTAATGCCCGTTTAATGATGTAATTTGTTAGCAATAATTGATCAAAAAGATACCAATAGTATAAGAGTTTTGATCGTTGAACACATGCTGATAAATACAGGGTTGTTTTTAGTCCTCGCGATCAGAAAGTCTAAGTAGCAAAACGTCCAATGAACACTACGCCTAATAAGCTAATCGCCAATATAGCAAAACGTGCAACTATCAAGAGGTCTATATAACTAAACTTCTACTTAGGAAAAGGACCGATTTTCATTGTGTACACTTATGAATAAAATTTAGTTAAAGTCGTATAAAATCATTTTTTATTCAAAATTACTTTAAAAGTACATCAATAATAAAGTTCCGGTTCCACCTAAGCGGAGAGGAGTTGGGATACGCGACATTCCACGATTCAAAAATCATTTTAAATAACTTGAAATACAGTCAGGTCGAAGCACATCATCGACACAACAAAAATTAACAAAATTTTTTTTTCTGATATAAAATATTTTCAACCGACTTCCAAAAAAGGAGGAGGTTCTCAATTCGTCTGTATGTATTTTTTTGTGTCTTTCTTACATGATATTTCAGACAATTATGGGTCGATTTTAAAAATTCTTATGATAGAGAATTATGCTTCCATGCTGGACTGGGAGCGAAAGAAAAAGGTAGAATGTGCCAGCTGCTTCTCTTCCCGGGCATACTGTAAAAGTCAGTTAAGGGACAGAGGTTTTATAGGCGTTTTTGTGGGCGATAGGCTGACCCCCTGTCACTACAATAGTCTCTCTCCACATTTATAATACCTCCAAATTTGTCAAACGTGACATCAGATGGTCTTGTAACGTCTGGTGTTCTGCCTACCCCATAAGGGATACAGGCGTGACGTTAGGTGAGGTGGTAGAGAATACTTCATAGTTGGTCCCATATAAATTTCATCGAAATCGGTTGAAAAGTTCATTGAAAATTTCAAATTTTTGAATTGATTTCGGAGAAGGTTTACGTGGATGACATTTATAACTCAGCCAAAGTTGTGACGTTAAGTCGGTTTCTTAATACTCTGCGTTCGTTGATTACTGTATTTCCGATCTTGCCAAACGGCTTCTTTTCTAAGAGTTTTGAGGCATAGTTGAAGGGTTGGCTTTGATCGTATATTTGTATTCAGGGGTCTGTGCCAACCTTCGAGAGAACTGTTCGTGCCAAAATTATAATTGCCAGGACAACTTATCGACGGGTTCCGGGCTAATTGTATTAAGCGACACTCTGGGCGATATAGACTCTTATATATATTTGGAATCAGTAAATTTTTCTGCGTCGTTTGAGCTGGGTTTGGTGACGATCGGAGCACTTTTTTGTCGCTTAATACAACCGCATGTTTTGGGTCCATTTTGGACTGCAATGTATGAAACGACACAAAGTATTGACAAATTTAGGAACTGTATACTTAAGCTCACTACCAAGTTCCAGACAGTCGTTTAAGGTTTTTTTCCTGGAGCAACAATTTACAGGCAACGTACGTTAAAGCATGTAGCCTGACCTTATAAATATATAGAAATGTCGCTTCATACAATTAGCCCCTTTGTTGAATTCTTATCCAGTGTCGCTTAATACAATTAGCTTTACTTTATAAATATACAAGAATGTCGTTTAATACATTTAGACTCTTTGTCAAATTCATACCTAGGGTCGGTCCATATATAAAGTCTGTGCATGAAATGTTAGGATGTTGTCACTTCAACCATTGAGCTTGCAGTAGATAATGATGTGACGGTCGAATGAACTATTTAGGATTTCAACAGTAAACATTTGACGATTATGGTTAAACCTATTTTTCTTATTCAATATTAGATTTGCAGTGTCGTTTCAGTTATAAGAAAAGTAAAGTTCTAGTACTTCAGATTAAGACTTATGAAAGGTCCAAAGAAGAGTAAGGTAACACAGCGGTTGCACTTCCTCTCGTTTAAAGTGCACTTCAGTAACATCCGAGGAATGCGCTCCAATCTCAATGATGTCTACCACCACCTCGAGACGGAGAGACCCCACCTACTCTTCCTAACGGAGACGCAGATCTGTGATCCGTCAGACTCGGCATACCTTTGTTACCCAGGTTACATCCTGGAGTACAAATTCCACCCGCACGCCGGGGTGTGCATGTATCCAGTGACAAGATCTGTTGTCAGCGTCTCCGTTACTTAGAAGTGCCGGACCTTTCAGTTATGTGGGTTCACATAGATACCGGCCAAGACCAAATGGTATACGCTGGTATTTATCGGTCACACAGTGGAGATCGGGAGACAACGAGGCTTATGGACTATCTCAGTAGTACAGCGGACAAGGTTCAGCAACGTTTTCCCACATCGGTGTTCCTGGGGGATTTTAACGCACACCACGGACAGTGGTTATACCCGTTTCAGGACACTGACCATGCTGGTAGAGAGGCTTTTAAGTTTTCGCTCACTCATGGCATCCCAGACGTTGCTGGCCACACTGCTTACTGCCTGGACCTTCTGCTGACAACCGATCCGGACAGATATTCGGTGTCCGTCACTGCACCCTTAGGGACATCCGATCACTGTCTGGTGAAATCTGTATCGAAGTACTCACCACCTGACACCCGACCAAGTGGTTCTAGGCGAGTATGGCGTTACAAGTCGGCAGATTCGGATGAAATGCGACATTTCTTCGCATCTTATCCGTGGCGGCAAGCTTGTTTCACATCAACCGATCCATCGTGCTGCGCTGATGCAGTCTCAAGTGTGATAAGTCAAGCAATGGAGTACTTCATTCCCTACGCTGATCTATCCCTTGAAACCAAAGCTCGCCCATGGTTTAGTGCTGAATGCTTTTCCGCTGAAAAGCGTAAGCGAGAAGCGTACAAAGCCTGGGCAACCGCTCGCAGAAGCAAAGCCGTGGATTCGCATGAACACAAGAAGAGGTACAATGCTGCCGCCAAGTCCTGCAAAAAGGTGATCAAAAGAGCTCGTTTCGCCCACATAGGCTGTATCGGAGACAGAATAGCCTCATACCCCTCGGGAAGTAAAGCTTTCTGGTCCCTCGCCAAGTCGGTCGAAGCGAACTTTTGTCGCCCGTCGCTGCCGCCTCTGCGGAAACCTGACGGTTCTCTGGCCCACACCGCTAAGGAAAAGGCGGATTTATTTGCCAATGTCTTTGCGGAAAATTCTCGTCTAGATAGCCAAGGAAAAATCCCACCCCAATTACCTCAGTTCGGTCCTACAATGGGTACCGTTCATATTCGCCAAAAGGAGGTTCTTAAATGCTAGCTGCACCTAGACGAGAATAAGGCTAGCGGTCCAGATGGTATTCCTGCAGTGGTGTTGAAACGCTGCGCAGCTGAGTTGTCTCCCGTTTTGACGCGTCTCTATAGACTCTCTTTGGAATCTGGTATAGTCCCCAAATCCTGGAAGCTGGCTAACGTACAACCAGTACCGAAGAAGGGAAGCCGTGCTGATCCTGTCAACTATCGACCAATTTCAATCACTTCCATACTTTGCAAAGTCATGGAACGTGTATTGAACAATCGACTCCTGGCATACCTTGAGACCAACGGGCTCCTAAGCGATAGTTAATATGGTTTCCGCAGTGGACGCTCGACCGGCGATCTTCTCGTTAATGCCACACACTTATGACTTATGGCACTTATAGCTGTATCGTTAGACATCTCCAAGGCTCTCATGTTATTAAAGCATGATAACAAACAAATTATTTAAAAAAACCAGTCGCATAAACTAATTAGCCATACATTAACAAGTTTAAGATATGGTATTTAAATCAATTAGCTTAGGTTTGAAATTTGACCAACTCTTTGATTAAAGCGCTTAGCTTAGAGCCATTATTTGCATGCCTAGGCGATAAAGTCATTTAGCTTGGAACAAGAAATAATAAACCTAGGCGGTTTAGTAATTTAGCCTGGAATAAGAAACAATAATCATTGGCGGTTAAGCCATTTAGCTTGGAACAAAAAAATATAAAATATGAATCATTTTGTATTAAGCGACATTTATTTACGTTAAAAATAGGAATATTAGAAAAATAAATGAATTCAATTATAGGGAATATGTTATAAAAACAGTAATATCTTTCTTTTAAAAAAAATAATGCAATTTGCTAAAGTTTTTTATTTTTTTCTAAAAATCAAAACTTTAAACTCCTCTGGTGTAAAGTTTCAAAAATGTCGGTTAATACAAATAGCCCGGAACCCGTCGTTATGATATCTGCCAATGATTGTAGCCATTCTATTTCAAAGTAATATAAAAAAATATTCATCAGCTCACTTTTGGTGGCATTGTCAACAATGCTGGTCGAACATTCTCTGATATGTTCAGAAGGCAGCAGAGGTAAATTGGAACATACTCTGACAATTTTTCGGCACTCCCTGTTTTCAGTAAGCCCTAAAGTTGAGGCTTTTTCTAAACAGCCTTAATAAGATGATAGTAACAGCCAGTTGTTTGAGTGTTTGGAAAAGCTGTTTTTATTCCATTGATAAGCGCTATTTCGTAAACGCATTTAATCGCTGATATGTCCAAGTTAAAATTCTGCTTGGTAAAGTCAAATACATTTTTGTAATTAAATCAAGAAGTTTGACGGTTTGTTTTTAGTGACCGGCAAAAATTTTTTTACGCAATAAGTAACATTTATAGAAAAGATTTTTTTCAAAAAAGGAATGTATTTTTTTTACAAGGAAATTAATATATTTGCTAACATATTAAGCAAAGCATAGTCACTCTAAATTATGAATGAATACCATTAAAGACGATTACCCGCTACTACAAAACATCTTATAGTACATGTCAATGAAGTCCCGCCTCGTAGTAGCTGTGTTCATCAACAGCGACTCTTTGTGAAAGAGTTTGTCGTGCAATATCTTTATTTTTATCTACTAAGCGTTACTAAAATAAATATGTAGGTACGTTTATGTCGTATCAAAGAAAATAATATTTAAATTTGGCTGGTGACTTAAAGCAAGCCTGTATTTACACTTTAAAAATGAGGTGCTTAACACCTGATTTTACGAATGAACTGGCTTGCTATGGATAATTATATAAATAAATAAATAATCATTTATTTGCAAGACTGTGTTTTAAATAAAATAGAATCAAATTCACAAGCAGCCTATTAATGATTAATTACATACTATCATTACAAATAAATTTTACCTTACAGTCAATTTCTATTAAAATAAAAACTGGTACCAGAGGATTTACATAAAAAAATTTAGAGTGTCATCATTAGGTTCATATAATTAAGAAAATTATAAAGTCTTTGTCACTGTCGTATTCGTCTCGTCTATAATAACATTTATCTATCAATTACCTGAATACCTTATTTTTATACTCCATAGTCGCAATTCTTTTATAAGAATGATATTCATGATAAATTAGGGATATAATTTATCTCAAGGGGTACTGCCACCAAGCGTGGGTTACTCCGTTTTATCGTTGACTAAACCCGCTTTTGATCTCAATAGTCTGTTTGCTGATAAGTGACTATAAGTCAAAGATGAAAGCATACAGGTTAACGAAGGAACAAATTTTTCAAAAAACTTTGCTGGATCACATCATCGCTGCAGCGCTGATATTTCGCGGCCGACTTTAAACAAAAAGTAGCTGTTAAAATTCATACATACATACATAACTGACGTCTGTATCCCATCAGAACATCAGACATCAGAGGGTATAAAATCATCTGATGTCACGTTTGACAAATTTTGAAGGCATTACACTGGTGGAGAGAGACTACTGCAGTGACAGGGAGTCAGCTCACAAAGAAAACCTCTAATAAAACCTCTGTCCCTTTACTTACTTTTACAATAAGCCCGGGAAGACAAGCAGCTCGTACGTTCTATGTTTTTTCTTTGCCCCCAGTAAAAGAGAGCTAATGAATAGAAGAGATTTAGTGAAGTGGACCCTAAAGAGGTTCTTTTACCAAGTGGGTCACTCGAGTAAGTTTTGATTCTTGAAAGTCTCAACTTAAAGTTCTCTAAACTATTGTCATCTCAGTAGTCTCTGACAGATCTGCCGGAAGAAATTTCTGTAGAAATAAACTGTACTTTTTGTAAATATTTTACCTTAAGCTTTATATCATGTGATTTGTTACTAGTGTGTACATAATTTGTGAAAGAAATAAATACAAATTGCCATGTTAAAGCCCGTTCACACATGGTACTTTTTACTGGATTCGTTTAACCGGATACGTTTTTTTTCATCGATGGCGCATGGAGTTGTATGAGTGACTTTACATATCGCACAGTATTCAGTATACGTATTTACCATACAAAAACTTGTCCAGTAAAACGTATCCAGTAAAACGGACCATGTGTGAACGGGCTGTTACATACATAAAGCCTTTTTTGACAGAATATTTTTATAAAAAGCATCTAAATGGCTACTTCTTAGTCGGGTCAGCTTTCTTTCAGTGTTCCAACAACTTGTATTCGTCTGGCACGTCTTTTAAACTTATACTATATTATTAAAAGTAAGAGAGCACAAAATGATTTCGTTTGTTTCTATTTTCGAAACAATAAATATATGTTTTTCTTTTAAGCACTTTACTGTTACACTGATAAGTTTTCTTTCTCGGTAATAACCGAGCCAATGTTCCTGAAAAGATCTTCAGGTTCCTTTTACGAGAACTAAACTTAAAATGGCAAAGAAACAGCACAGTAAACAGTTGTTGATGGTATTTGAATGGTGTAAAAGTACTTAAAGACGTCGCCCACGCGACTTTCTGTTGCCTGGACAATGTTTTTCATTGGCGCTTAGAGGTGTTGATGTCCTGGCAAGATTGTAACGACGTTGCAATACTAGACAATTAATTTAAATATTGAATGTAAAACCAGTATTCGATATTTAAAATCAAGATTGGTTTCGAAGAGGTCTTAAATATCACTAGTATTCGTTGTATTTTAGGAGTTTTAGGAGGAAATTTAGGGGACATTTTTTAAATTGATGGAGATTATAAGTTTTTAATTGCAAGCAAACTTTAAAGTCTCAATTTAGTCAAACAGTGACCTGCTTTTGCTAAATAATCATTGCAATCTTTCAGCAAATGCACCATAACTACGATAAATTATACTATTCACTAAACATAAACTTCAACTAGGAACCATAGGTGAAAACTGTTGTTTTCCTATGAACACAAAAAAGACTGACAAATTCGAAATGAAATGATTGTAAATTGATATTACACAGTGATTTAAAATAGTGCATCACTGCAGCGACCGGCAAGAGAGGCATTGTGAATGTGGGCCGATGCGAAGCCGAGGCGCCCATACGTAGGTCCATCAATGCCTAGTTGTGGCCAAGGCTTGTATAGTACTTTTCTCAAATAATGCGCGGAAATTAAACTAAGTAGTACAATTCAGAACTTTTATTTGAAAATACAATTATCGAAAAATGTGCATTTTACGCGCGAAAGTATACTTTTTTCTGTTTTTTTTTCTATGTGCATACAGTTCGAATATTATATTAAACCTTTGGTAAATTACCTTTTTGGTCGCCATGTTGCGGAGTAGAAGATCGTTCCATTTTTAAATTACACGACAAATGTGATTTTACACAAAATTTTACATAGTAATTTATTTGACCGCTAAACACGACAGATATTAATAATGTTTTTAAGTTTTAGTATTTAAAATGCTCAATTATTCTTAAATAAATGAAAAATGTGATAAATAAAAATTACCCGACCAGGATTCGAACCTGGGACCTCTCATTTGCCGGACGAGTGCTTCCACTGAGCTACCGGGGCCTGGCGGTACGCCTCGAAATTACTTACCACATTTTTGTGTTTACGTTATATTGCTAACGTAGCTCCATCTTAGGGTATAGCTTTGCAGCCTTTGCACTGAGTTACTCAGCAGAAATGAATTCCGAATAGTGATTTTTTTTTGTTAAGCGCTACAAAATAACATCAACTTAAATTATGTATGCTGCTACTATTGTTAAGTGGTCTTCCAATTGAGTTGTTTGCAGCATGTGACATTTACTGGATGCAGGATAAACGGTGCAACTGAATTTTTTAATTAATTTTAAAATGATCCAGTCATCAACATTTTCGGAGGAATTTCAGAGTTAGCGGTATACTATTATGAACCAGAATCCAATATGGGCCCCCGAAAGTTTTTTGTTACTGCTGATAATTCTTAGGAAAATTAGGAAAAAAGGGAGGGAGACTGACCCGGGGATTTCGCACACTTAACAGGCACTATATAGTTAAATATAGCAGTATTTGGGTGAACAAATTAGGAAGCGCGTCCGCCATTACACCAACCAATTTCGAGAGTTTATGATCGATTGGCAGCTGAACTATCGTCGTAGCGTCGAAGTCGTTGTCGCGCTCACACTTAGGAAGGGCATGGGAATAAGTGAGACAGATAAAGTAAAGGTATTGTCTGCAGCACTGAGAACCTATCGCGAATAGATACCAACAGGCGCAAACATAATCTTTTTTTTTAGGTTGCCTTTGTAGTTGCTTTAAAAATAGAAAATTCTGTTAGGTCAATCAGTCAGCACTTTTATAAACAATTACCTACTGCTAAAATACTGGAATGAATTAATAGTTTTCTTATTGACATAAGCTTCTTATTACCAAGTTTCTTATAATTCAGAATAATTATTGAGTAATAAAAAAGGAAGCCCTGCAGAATGAAAAAAGTATCAACCAACCAAATACCTTGTAGTACCTATCCTTTTCCAGAAATCCCCGGAAGGCTTGCGTGGAATATAATACTCATTTTTGAGAATCTTTTATACGATTAATTACACCATAAAGAGTAAAACAGAAAGTTCTGAGGTCGGGACTGTCGTGGCGGGGGACCGGGCGAGCGGGGACCGCTGAAGCCCGCGTTCCCCGAGGCGAGCCGGTACCGCGACCTTCTGGGACGGGTTCGTGTTTTCCTTTAATTAATAGTACACATGTTTGATCTCTAAAAGCCACTTCGTAACTACCGACATTTATTTAAGGTTTATTAGTTTTAAATGAGTAGTGTGCATTTAATAGATGTTTTTAATGAAATGGAGAGTAACTTAGTTTTCTTATTTATTTAGACTTTATTGTTTAGTTTCAAATATACATAAGAAGAATATAATCTTAATAAAAGAGCACAAATAGCGGCCTTAGCCCAATCAAATATATTTCAATTTGCAAAAAACGCAACGATCTCGTACGCAAAAACACAAAAAATCTATTTGGAATTCAGAGCTAAAGGTTCAGAGCTGAATTCACAAAGTGGCTGAAATGTCTATGATTATTGCAGACGAGAGAAAAATCAAGGCGACTCGAACAAGCTTTGAATCACCTTATCTCAATAGCATCGCGATTAATCAAATGATTTATTTTAACTCGAAGTTTCAGTACCTTTTCAATAACTGTAGCCACTAGTGACAGAGAGTTAACTTAATCGTGAGAATATCCATTTAAAAAAGCTTTTTATCAAATCTTAATACGAGGGTGGACGATGATGATATTTCTTTTTCTACCTACTCTCCTCCAAAGAGAGTTAGGCCAGTGGTCCTCCAAAGCCTCGGTCCAATTTAAATAGAAGGTCTCGTCAAGCTCTTCAAAAAAGGCATCTGCGGCCACTTTGGCATCCGCACTGGTGTAAAATTTCATTCCATCTAACTGTTTTTTTTTTTTAGTTTTGGAAGTAGGTGGAAATCAGATGAATAAGGGGAACGAGGAAGCAATTCGAAACCACAAATCAGTATTTGAGCCATCGATTCTGCAGATGTGTGAACACGAGCATTGTCCTCATGAAAGAAAACTTTCTTGGTCAACAATCCTGGTCTTTGAGACTTCATTTCTTCGTGTATACGACATAATAGTGTACAAAATTTATAGTTTGATCTCTTTATGACACCATAAGAATCCCAGAAAACCGATACCTTGGCTTTTTTGGGGTTCGGCGATTCTGGTCTCTTGCATTGTTGTTTGGATTCAGGAGTATGGTGATGAACCCATGTTTCGTCCTTAGTGTCAAACCCTGCCGAAAATTCGATTGTATCAGTTTAAAAAGCTCTAAACAGTCTTTAGAAATAGTGAGAAGAGTTAGTTTCAGTTCAATTGAAAGAATTCATGGAACCAATCTTGCAGACACCTTGTGAAACCCTAATTCGATAACGATTATGCACGTTCACATGAAATCCCTAGAGCTTCAACTCTCTTAGATACCTTCAATATTCTATCTTCTATGATCACGTTATGTATCACGATGTTTTCCGAAGTCGGAGCTGTAGAAGGCCATCCAGAGCAGTGGTCTTTTTTGTTGCTTTCTCGTGCAGGTTTAAATTCAGCTATCCACTTATTTATCACTGTATACGACGGAACAAATGTTCATTAAGTAGCCACCATATCTTCAAAAATCTACTTTGCAGTTATTTGTTTCTTGTCGAGGAATTTGATCACGGAAAGGTGTTCTAAGTAAATGGAATTTATTCTCACCTAATGCTAACTTAAATAAATAATTACGTATTAGTATCTCAGACACAAAATGCACAGAGATTGACAAAGAGTCTAGGTTTCATATAAGTTTTCAGGTCAGGTTCAGATTCAAGGTTTCAATATAATAATATGGCAACGCTATCTACATATGTTAGGCCGCGATTTTTTCAATCCACCGTAGCTGACTTTTTTAACCTTGTAGCAAACAAATAATGAATGATTTCTAAAACATTATTTTTCTTTTGTTTTGTGACTTTTTAGACAAAAGAGCGACCCGTGAAAACCCCGCTTTACGTCTTTTGTAAAATCGTGAAAACTGAAAATTAGATAAATAAAAGTTTTTTTGTCAAATAGGTTCTAAATAAACTTGTAATGCCTACTTTTTCGATACCTTTAATTTATCCCATTTAGCTACCTTCTTGTAGCAAATTTGATTCGAGTGATTACACGAAGTCAAACATATCAAGTCCTGCTTACAAGTTTATTGTGTGCATTGTAAGAATTCGCGAAATCATTTGATACCCACTTTCACGGTGTAATGGACTCTGAATTGAAAATTTCTATGTCACTGGTTGCCGTTTGGGAATTTGAAGTACCAACCTTACAAACAAGAATTTCTTCGCAGAATTAATCTGACAGTCACATCCTAAGTAAATATTGCTTTAGGTTTGATGTGGGCATTGTTCATTGGCAAAAAATACCGATTTATTCTCTAATTTTATGAGTTGGTATAAAGGTTGTTTTTGTTCTGATTGAAGTTAAGTGTTTTGTTCTGATTTAGAACTCAACTTGAGTGTTGTCCTTTTGTTTTACTTTTGTGGATCTTTTTGAGATGATATTGTGTAGCTTAGCTGTTAGACAATATCATATGATATTTAGTGGTAGATATTATATTAAAAGGGGGAAAAATGAAAAAATAAAAATGTTATTCACTCTAGGTATACAGGGAGACTGGTGACAAATTTTAGATATTAAAGGAGAGCACTCTGTACTCGATTCTGATTATAATTATGTACTAAAAGTAGTAACTTAATTTTTCTCCAGAATTCCCTATAAATAAATAAAGAGACATTACTACACTTTTCCTGACGGGCCGTTTTACGAATTTAGCTCAATCAGCCTAATTATTTTTACGTCAGGTATCGACTTTGAAACTACGATTTTTTCTATGAATTTAAATAAAAGCCTAGATTGTTGTACCTTGTTGAGTAGCTGACAAAACGTAAATGTTTTTAAGCACTTCCGCCGAACATCTTCCATACAAATTTCCCATATTCCATTTCCATACAATTTAGGTATTCTTAAAAGAAAAGTAAACTGTAAAATTTTTTGATTATTTCAACTTTCAACTTTCAGAACTATGTATCTACTAATCTTACGTAGAATTTTGGTTACTCAGATCATAGAACATCTTAATCTGCATGTAAGAATTAAATAATTTGTAAATAATAAACTCCACTTGACTCCGCGGGAAATCGGATGATACGCGTTTAACGACATCCTTATTTATGAGTTGCTAGATAGGGTTAATCTAAGCTGACATAAGGTTAATAACTTTTTTGTTGTCATGCATTATACTTATAGCTATAAGATCATAATAATCAACGAATGCAAAGCATTAAAAATCCGCCTTCACGTCAAAACTTTGGCTGAAGTGTGAGGTCATCAAGGTAAACGATCTCCAAATTCATACGTATTAAAAAAACATGAAGTACTCAATCGTTTTCGAATTTATATGGTACCAACTGTGAAGTAATAATCACCAAAATCGGTTAACCCAGTCAAAATTCATGCGGTAACAAACATAAAAAAAACATAGAGACGAATTGAGAACCTCCTCCTCTTTTTGAAGCCGGTTGAAAAGAAGAAAACCTCTAAACAATAAATATAATTATAAAGTACAATAATTACGTTAATTTGTAACATTAGTCTATCTTTGCAAGATAAATAGATTAACTGGGGGAGAACTTGGAATTAATACGTCTAAGTTTAGTTGGTAACTCATACTTATGAACAAGTTATGGTTTAAGTTAAGTTAAATAAGTTATTTCCGTATCCTTATAAATGCAAGGAAAATTGGTGAAAATTATAAGTAGAAACTCATCTGATGGTCGGTGACTCCGAGCTGAAATTCAAGAACGGTTTTGGAAAAAACAGAGTTTTCATAAAACACAATAAACAGGGTCCGCTTATTATAGTCAGTTATATTTTGATAGCAGATTAGGAATGATGAGTGGGTCTGAATTACGAAAAAAATATTTTTTTTTGTAGATATTTTTCAAAAATTAAAATTTCAAAACTCAAAATTTTGTGAAAATTCTCTGTGAGTAAAATTTAAGATTAATCTACAGTTTATGACTACATACAATTAGATGGAAACGTTTTTATTACTTGCTGTGTATTAATAAAATACGGATCAAACTAAAATTTTGATCACTTAGAAGAATTTTAAAATTTTAATTGATGAAAAATATTAAAAAAAAAAGTTGTTTTCGTAATTTTGACACACTCATCTTTCTTAATCTGCTATTAAAATATTATTGACTATTATAAGGTGACCCTATATAGGTATATGTAACATCAAACCCCACACGATAAATAAAAATCATTAATTTTATATAAAATGCCGTTAAAAATACACAATAAACAAATAAAAATTTCTTACTTAAAAATAAATGTTAAATTAAAACGTCAAATAAAGAAAGCAATTACAGTAAATATTAAATGTCATGATGAAAATTAAATGAAAATAAAACGTCTAAGCTAAAACGATTAAATTCTGTCATACCAACAATATCAATAATAAAGGAATAATTAATAAAATATGTGATCTCAATTAAAATTACTTGATTAAAATTAGTTTAAAGGTACACATGAAAAAGTCAAATTAGAGGTACGTAAAATAAAAAAAATAAAAATGTCAACTGAATTGAAAAAGAACATTAAATTACAATAAAGATGAGATAAGATTTGTGGAACTTATATTCTAATCTTTAAAGTTTTTATAAGATTTCTCATATCGCACTGAAAAATAAGCTTTAATATAGTAAAAGAATAGAGAATATTCACGATTTATCGATTTATTTGCCATTTTAAATTTTCACGATTAAATTGCTTTTCTGTTATTTTAAGCCGAAAAATTTGTTTTTCGATCGAGTTAAACTCTGAAATCATGAGTGAGATTTCAAAATAAATCTCGTTTTGCATTTTTATAGCATATTTTTTATCATAAAAAGCCAAGGACGTCCAAAATTCCGTGGGTAAAAATCACTTGAGCCTGCTACTGTATGTATTAATGCATTATGTATTGTAAAACAGATAATTAATTAAACAATTTAAAATGTCTTTTATTTAAGCTTTGTTTAGAGGACTAAAATTATTTTGTAGATCTAAAAAGCGGACCTTTACTGTATTTGGCATAACCCTGAAGCACTTTACGATGTAGGCGTATTTATTACAACCCCTCTGACAGATGGTTGAAATTGTTTTTTGGGCTTGATATAGGTATTTTCAGTTCCAATTTTCTTTGGTATGTTTTTAATGTTATCTATATTTTTATGACTCTTGATACAACAGTTACGATAGGAAGTGCTTTGAAATAGAAGTTTTTGTTCTTATTACTATTGTAAATAAAAGTTTGCATTTGTCACATTACTACTTTTGAACTTTCCTAACAAAGTTCGTTCGTTCGTTCGATACACGCCACCGTGAAGTTTTTTTTCACTTCTTTAATTTAAATCACCTAGAGAGAGCTGCAGTCACTTTAACATGACGTCATGTAGACTATAACCAGCGGAAAATTAAGAGGCTTCCAAGGACTCTCATTTAAACGACGTTCAATTATGATAACTAGTTTAGAAGTTAAGAGGGAACAGATGAACATCGATACCCACCAACATACATATCATAATCCTTCATTCTGCTTAGCCGTAGTTGGGTAATAAATAACATTTAACTTTAAAACAAGGTTTGCTTATTACCTCTAAGAGAAAAATTTCTAGTGTTCATGTAAACTTTGTCATATATACAGTTCGTAAATTACGACAAAATAAAGCTCTAACCCTGTCGACAAACTGCCATTAAAACTTTTACTATATGACTCTTTAGTACTATAAAGCATTTTAGACGTTTTAATGTTCAACTTTGGTGCAAGACTTCGAACGTCGATACAACTTGACGGGAGTATTTTCAATGAAAAATAGGAACAATAATTTTGAAAGCAAGTTTTTAAAGTTCAATGGCAGAACGTCAATAAAATATATTTTTTTTAGTTCGTAGTTAACTTAATAAAAAAGGGCCCACTGGTTTATGAACAAGTTTCTTTTTCCTTTAACTATTGACCGAATAACGATTGCCAGAAAACTTCTTAAGCCGAATAATGTCTGATCGAAAGTAACATTCGTTCGAATGTTAATAAAACAAATTTCTTAATGTATTCCATGCATTACTCATATATACAGGGTCTATTTATAATAGTCGTAGTTAACTTATATTTTGACAGCAGATTAAGAATGATGAGTAGGTCAGAATTTCGAAATTTTTTTTTTGAAGTCCTATGTAAATCTTATAATTACATTTAAATAAGCAGTGATCATCCTAGTATTCAAACCCACTTATAAAGTTTTTGATACGAGCATGCTCTGCGCTAGTAAAAGCGGTACTGGCAATGTATGGCAGTTTCCCTTTCTTCTTTTATCGTGTTACAGAAACTAAATAGCTAATACTTAGTCAACATGATATCAAAAGCACAACATTACAAAGTTTATATACGGCGTGCTCGCCTACGATGATACCACTTACAGCTTATTTTTATCGCCAAACATCTTTGCTGTATTCCAAATGGAGGGGGTCAGTCCCTCATATTGTATTTGAGGATCGTGGTTAGCGTCAGGGTTGTCTTTGGAGCAGATGATCTGTCTTCACCGGTTTCTGTCCAGTGCGTCTCTTACTACGAGTGGAATTTAGGGGGCCACGCTAGGAGGTTAAATTACTGAGTACTGGGCATACTATGCAATTTCTCAGGGTCAGCAACACAAGCGGAAGAGGTGGGACACCAAAGGTTTTAGTTGGCAAGAATCCGACAAACCCCTGGAGCTCCCGTCGAGCCATGAGGAGTATCTCCACAAAAAAGGGGTCGAGACACATCTTTGAGTTGACATACAATACCTGTGTACATAAGATGACCACTTACAGCTTAGATCAACATACAATGTGTAGTAACATGACTTCTTTCTGTATTGTCAATCGGTAATGATGACTGTTCTGAGTAAATAACTGTTCTGCGTGCCTCTTCGTTTGACCATCCGCCGATAAATAAAGTTTCGAGTTAACTGTAATAAACTAAGTAAGTTGATCAACTACCTTACGGTTGTCGCGAAGCATCTTTCTGCGTACTCAACCCCAAAGTTCTACGAGCGCCTTTTACAAAAACATTAAACATTTAGGTCTTCAAGAAAAACGGTTAAAAAAACGGTTCATAAATGGAAGGCAAAACATTCAAACCTACTCTGGAGGAATCAGTTTCAGTGATTTATTGTTTGCTTATTACAACAAGAAATAATCACTATTTAGTTAGATCAAATATAAATGGACTGGAATAGACATATGAATACTCAGCAGTTGACATATTAGTTTATTACACTCAAGCTGGGTTCCCAAGTACGCAAAGTAAATTCAAACCTGTATAATAATCTAATTAAGTTATTTGATTAACTGATTAACATGTTCTTTGATAATTTTTAGTCAAATTGTTTTATGTTTCGGACACGGAAGTTGACGGTCAAATAAATATTGAGTTTCAGAGGCTTGCTTGCGAAGTAATTGCTTTTAGAGTAGGGTGACCACGTTAGCATTAAAATGGAGGAAAATTAAGGTATGGAATTTATACACTAAGTGTTTACTCATTTAATATGGACTAAACGTTGCACGGAACATTGACTATATTAACTATAGCAAAATAAAAAAGTGCATAATATATTATTCTCAAAATTTTTGCAGATTGCGGAAATATCTTATAATCAGCTCAATTATTACGCAACAATAAATTTATTTGACGCATGTTCGACGTAACATGACAACGGCTCAAACAAAATTTTCAGAATTTATCAACTTAATCTATTTTTATAAAATGTACTTATCAATTATACGAATAAAACCCTAAATTAATGAGTACACTACACTATTTTACTACCGATTCTGTATTAAAATTAGTTTAACATTCCTTGGTAAAATAAAATGAAAGATTAGGCATATTGTATATTTCATCGAAATGTTTCATTAAAAACATCATCGTTACTTCAGTTGCCCGTAAATTTTCTTTGAAGCACCGTAACATTTACCGTTTAAAACATTTAATATTTGGCGTCTCATGTAATTGAAACTCGATGTCACCCCATGCGCCTCTACAATGAGTTTTATAACAAAGTTGTTTGTTTTACTTAGAAGTTATTACCCAACTTGCTGAAAATGGGATCACGTAGACAATGTCACCCGTGATTAAGCCAGACATTTTGGTTGTATTTAAAATTTTCAAGCTAGTTGGACTTATTATTATTTAATCAATACAAATTCCCATTAAATATGTAATTACATCATCGTAATTACGGAGAAGGAGATACGCTTTCCTTCACCCTCCCGATAGCCAGCCGTAGCGGGTGAGGGGACCTGCGGCGGCTATTAGGGCTATGTGTGGGGATATGGTCTCGTGTTCTGTACCATTTCCTACTTGATGGGCGCTTGGCGAAGGCTGAGCGCAATCTGCCGGGGCTCGCGGGTAATGCCAACGGCGGTACCGTGAGCTCCATCTATGGCGGATGAGGTACACCTTGAGGTTTTAAGTAGGTAGGTCCGGCCTTCTGCCGGATCATCCTCACATACTCCGCCGTTCCCCCTTGGGCGGTCGGGGACGTGATTGCACATTTTCATAAAGTAAAAAAAAATGGCCCGCAAGTTCACCCCGTTTAAACATCTCAGTTTTTTTTTCGATAAAGCTGCTTTAAATCGCGGGCTAATTGATGCTAACAAAATTCAGATAATATCAACCTTAAGGAGAATTTTCGACAGGAGCAGAATAGCACAATCATCCCTGGATAAGGGTGTCTGGATAGTCTGGGCAACTCCTGCTTGGAGGAAGACGACAGAGTTGGCAGGTTCAGGTTTTTTCTGATTTTATTAAAATTTATCGACACCGTCTTCTTCTTAATTAACTTCTTACTCACCATCAGGTGAAACAGAAGTCAAACGCGGGCCAACCAAATTCACCCAAAAAACTATATTAGAGCGGAAGTTATTGGCATTTTGCTATTAATAAAACTGTCTACAAATACTAATTTAGAAAAACAATTAAAAATATATGACATAATAAAGAATTAAGAAAACAGAAATATAATCTCTTCCATTTAGGCAAATTAATTTGAACTAACATGAATGTAGAATGTGGAATTATGAATGGAAATGGGATAACTTAATAAGTTTGTATCCTAGGCGAGTTTGGCAGTTGGAATCAGCAAACTTAGTTAGAGCTCATGGTTATATTAGTGTTACATGCGCATCACGTTTCGAGGACTGACACCCCAAGTTTGCTTTTT
Organism: Stenoptilia bipunctidactyla; assembly: GCA_944452665.1. Taxonomy (NCBI): domain Eukaryota; kingdom Metazoa; phylum Arthropoda; class Insecta; order Lepidoptera; family Pterophoridae; genus Stenoptilia; species Stenoptilia bipunctidactyla. The sequence goes on from OX101728.1 coordinate 19,570,029, forward strand.
AAATTTGTCCAGACACTTTTTTGTTTCGGTCCGGCACAAATTGGGGAATATAATGAAATTATCAGCGGGGTTTCGTACTTTCACCATTTTGTTTTCAGCCGAGAAATTACATTTGATTTATCATGTTTAGGTTTTTTAATTGAATTTCGTCTGCCTGAGGTTTTGAGGATGAAGCAAGCAAATATACCAATTAGCTTGGGGCGTTTCTAATAAAATTGCTGTGTATATTTTAATTTGTTCTCGTATGTGTTATTAAGTTATTTAAATCAGAAAACAAACTAAAATGATCCATTCAACAATCGATGACCAATAAAAGTCTACCGCCAGTCTTGTAAGTATTGAAATGAAAGAATGGGCATTGTTATTTTTTTTTATATCATTCATATGAAAAACCGTTTCAAAGAATAAGGTTTCTGATTAATTAAGTCGATTTAAAACATTTAAAAACAATGTGGTTTTATAGATTTTTAACAAAATATATTTGACCTTTATTTAAACTTGATGGCATCAAATCGACTTAGGTATATGTTGATTTGAATCAATTTTTGAAATGTTTTTGTATACAATCTATTTGGTGAAATTTCATAACTTTAGCACACAGACACAGTTAATGCATTTTTTACTAACGGACACATGTTCATAAAGTTATTGTCCCTGATGACATAATTACGTACTAATTAAAAAAAAATCAAAACAAATTTAAAGACACACTTAAAAATAAAACTGTTCAAATCAGTTTCTCAAAATAGGTTAAAGATTAATATAACACAATAAAAATAATAGGTAAAAAAATGAACAATGCCCATTCAACCAGGATAAGTAAACCAGGTAGGTATCTCATAAACTTTTCTGCAGCCTAGTCGTAAATAAACTATTGTCTCACGCTGTAGTCAGTAAGTGTATTGAATTTAATTGGCAAACTGATGCAGTTAGCAAAAAAAGGAAACGTCAGCTAAGAAAAGCCCAGGGAAGTAGGGCGAATGATCCGAACGGCCACTTTTCCAAATTATCATTATAAGGGTATTTCTCCAAAGAAAATTTTTTGGATATCTTTGGGTATATGCAAACATTACATTATTCCATCAGGTGGCATGGAAGACAAACGTCCTATCCTTACAATATAAAAAAAATGTCTATAACTAGTGAACATTAATTTTTTTTGGATACAATTTTGCTTTATCCCTTACTAGTGCAAATTATATTTTTACAATAATTGCAGCCTAGGTATAAAATAAAAAATCAATAAGTTTGTTTTCCTTATTCATATGGCGCGTCCGTTTGTAATTTTCCGCAACATAATGGTTTATGTACCGATGAATGAATATAAATTATAATTTTATCGAAAGGTAATGAATTGACCTCTAATTAAATAAAATTTGTATGAATACAACTACATTGGTGTTTTTCAAAATAAATAACCAAGAAATGTCCGTCGTATAATACTGATTGATAATTATGGAATAATCTGCGCTTGACCGTCCTTAGTCAGATAAATAAATTAGGAATATGGCTAGATGTGCAGGGAGAAGCAAACCTTGCAACGAATGACCTAAAAAGAGGATGGGCAGCTAGGTGGCTTAGATCCTGGCGTCATGAAGGCAAATACCTGATTCATCTGTATTTGGTTTAGGTGCAGTCTCATAACAATGCCTATATTATAATTTTTTTTTAATGTATTAAAACTTCAATTTGTTTTTTGTGTGATGTTTTTGGGTTATAGATTCATGTAGAAAAATAACAACACTGAAGTCTGTGTATATGATGAGTTATGCATGATTTTAGGGAAATTTCTGATTCCTCTGTGCCTGATTCATATGATCTTATTATTTAATTGTGCTGCAAGAAAAACATTATTTAAAAACAAATTGCCTTGAAACATCTTTTACGCAGATTTCAGTAAATTTACCATGCACAGACCTGCAATTGGATTCAAAATCTGAAAAGAGTCACTAAAACTGCCGAAACAAGTTAAAACGCTAAAAATATGATAAAAAATCTAAAGTTCTTAAAAAACCACACAAAATCTGATTCATCTAGACCACAGAATAAGTAATAGTTGGTACAGAAGAATTACTCCGCAAGAAGATCTAAATAAATTCGAGTCTTGCTACGACGCGATACGGTGGAATTCAGCTCGCACAGCATTACGTACCTGCAAATTTATATACCTAGAAGTTTTGTCTCTTTCTATCGCATGCCTCTTATCTTTTCTTACGCTGTTAGGGTTGCTGCCTAGTGAAGAATAATTAATCTCCTTATTTGTAATTAAGTATCTACCGATGTAGGTATTACTGTTATTCTACCTTTGTAAAAAATATTGTTTAAACTTACCTACAGTACAAAATGAAAAAAAAGTGACGACGAATAATTAGTAATACTACATATGTTTTGTTTGCTAAATTGAACATAATCAAATCCAAACATAATCTAATTGAATATTTGCTTCTTTTTATGTCCATTTTTAAATACTATTTGCGACCTCGATCATAGAATTACTGTGAGTGCTATTAGGTAGGTAGGTATCTAAAACGTCCCGATGGGCGCGCGCGTGATACACGACCCATTCGAGTAGCGCCGGCGGTGCGCTTCGCTGTAGGTAAATAACGGATGTACCGCGCGGAGTGAGCCAGGCCTGTCTGGACTTAGAATTTTTAAACATCGATATCTTGAAAACTACCATAGCAAAACGAGTCCCTCATTAAAATATATGTTGTGTGGTATATATATTTTAATATAAACATGTGCCGCAGAGATAAAATTGAAATATAATTTAACCAGATGAATCAGTCGAAGAATGAAATAACCATAAATATCAATTTTATAATGATAATAACTTTTTTAATGAGCCCACTGTCAGGATGCAGATAACCTCGATTGCATGGACAAAATTCGAGGCAATTTAATTCAAAAAGTAATACAAGCAAATACCTAAACTTACACATTCAAAAACCTTGTTTTCTGTGATTGTTCATTTTCAGGTTCATGACGAGTTCATAAAATAAAATTTTAACATTGTTTTCCAGCTTAAATAACTAACTTTCTGTAAACACTAACCCAGTTCCATTCCCAATGGAATCCATTCTCTAATCTTTTAACTTATCAATTCAATCTACAAACCAAGAAATTGAATCACACCATTTTCCGAAGTACATAACTGTCGAGATGTGTTAGAAGAGATTCCTTACTAAGTCAAACATTACTTCATGGTCGTCGGTCACGTGGTAAGGATCCAATCGCGTTTCGACCCTCGTCACAATTATTGTGTTTGTAAAGGCGCGTTCACAGACATTTCTCTGATTAACACTCTATTAACGGTAAAGTAATTTGTAGCTGCTTTGAAACTTAGTTTTCTTAGAAGGACTTGTTTATGTATTGAAATAGATTCTGTAATATGTAGGAATATACTAATAAAAAGCATTTTTTTTAAATTGCAATATAAGTTTCACCTTATTTCACCTGTTATTAAGAGAAAAAACAGGTTAAAAGTGAATGTATACGGATTATAAAGGAACTGGCTTTTATATATAACCTAGGCTATTAATGCTATAAATGAAACCTAGCTGAAATACATTACCACTGAAATTTGGCGGCAGAGTACAAATGAAGGATAATCACTAGCCAGATGAATCCTAAATATGTCTTCCAACCAAACATAGGGCGAATATCGGCCACTTTATAAGTCTCTTAATAATATTTTTAAAATAACTTGCTATGAAGTACAAATCCAAGACATAAAACTTTCTTTTTCAAACATCAAGTAGGCTAATTAATTTTTTTTAAAATTAAATTCTACAAAAATATCTCCATTATAAATTATTCCTTACATTTAGACTCAGATCCCTAAACTAAGATGTCCAGAACATAATAGCAAAGGTTTGTGTCCACAGATTTGATTATAATAGTTTACGAGACCCTTCAGAAGGGCTAGTTGGTAGTAATCAAAGGACACAGATTTGAGTTAATTAAGCTTTTGATATGCACGATCTTACTTAACTTTAGGACCGTACTTAGTCGAATTCCTAATGTTGATATACAGGGTGACTGGTGAGTCTCTTTTGAAATTCATGGACGTGATAGTTTGAGATCACACATGAAGAGAAAAAATATATTAAAAAATAAATGTACATTATTTACTGAGTAAACTTAACCGAAAGTTAAAGGATTCATTACGCAACGTATGGATACACTAGCATTGGCAGCGATCCGCGTGCCTAGTCACTTGCCGCAATTGACTCAAGTGTAAGTAAAGTAAACAGTAACAGAACTTTATTTATTTATAGACAATTCTGGTGAAAATTAAGTACCTACTTTTGTTACATAATTATGATCAGAAACGAGTACTGAGTGCCCTCCTTAAGAATCTTAAAGTTGTCACCAGTCACCCTGTATTAACTTTAATGGATTTCTCCCACTTAGAAATTTAAGATCTAGATTGTTATTGATTGGTTGAAATAATTTTTCAAAAAAAAGTAGTATGTATTTTGTTTATTTTATGTTGTAAACTGAAAAATTACAAGAAAAACATTCTGTCACGTTTTCCCAAATTATAAAAGGCCCTGAATAAAACATAGGATTTATACATCGGGACCATCGAGGTTTTCGTCTAAAGCAATTATCTTGTTTACTTATGCCAGAGATAAGTAACTTTTGGAAGTGTTGATAAAGAGTTAATTAAAAATTTTAGACTTTAGACGACTTCAGGCGTTTATTTTTAAACGCCTAAAGACGTTACCACCCCAAAGCAGAGTAAAAATTTTCAATCGTAGAACTAGAAAGTAACATTAATCCCGCTTTTTACTATATTTCATACATAGTACCTGGGAGCATCAGGGAAAATTACAATATTTCATACATACATAACTTTACGCCTGTATCCCTTATGGGGCAGGCAGAACATCAGTTATAAAACCATCTGATGTCATGTTTGACAAAGTTGGAGGTATTATAGTGGCGCAGAGAGGCTATTGCAGTGACAGGGGTTCAGCCCATCGCCTACAAAAAGATTCAATAAATAATATTTCGCGATAAAAGAATAATATTTCTTTGAGACCTTATGCCTTCCAAAAAATAGGTACATTTTTTTTTTATTTCAAGGCCTTTGCAAACTCTTTTACAAAAAAATACTATTATTATCATGCCTTTGCAAACACTTTTACAAAAAAATACTAAACTAAAGTTAGAAAATAACATTTCTCGTTTACAATTCAATTATAATTATGCACAAATAATATAAAAACATTTAAATTTAAAATGGCGAGAAAACAGTATTTAAAAATAAACGAAGAACAAAAACAAAGACTTGTTACTTAGAAAGAAAAAGTTACGCAGGTTTTTGAAAAAAATTGCTTTTCAAAATGAATGATTATATTAAATTAAAGGTTGTCATTTTGACTGCATAGTACTGCACCAAAATAGAAATACCAAGGAATGAATTAAAAAGAAAATAACTGTGTAGGTATAGGAGAAGCGACGTTTTTTTTGGAAAAAATCTTGTGAATACCGAATGTTGTTTGAAACGGAAACGAAGCATTAATTAACTACAGGGTGCTGAAGATTTTTGATGAAAAATGCCGATGATTGATGAAGATGACATAAAAATGCTGACAAAACGGAGATACAAAATATGCTCTGAAGCCGGAGCAAGCTGGAAGTTAAATAGGAGAATATAAGTACTCTCTATATAAAAGGACTGAATAAGGAAATATTTCTGATATTGTTCAATCGTTTTTAAGTAAATAAAAATATAAATGCTGATGGCTTCGGCGAAAATTGTTTTGAAAAGCTCTGTTTATAAAACAACACAAAAAATTGTATGTCAAGCATTTCTTCCAAATTTCTATTTATGAAAGTTTTTGTAAATCCTGGTAAAAAATATGTCGCCTGAAATTAACGTTATATTAACTAACTTACAGATATTATGTACATACATTACATTTATTAAAACGAAGAATATATGTTTAAACTAAGTTTTCATATTCAAACTCGTAAAAACAGATGCAACGAATTCATAATATTAATTCCACATTCGCAACAATATCCAAAATCAGACATCATGCAGAATTTGCCATAAAACTGGACATGAATTTCGAAATTCCAGTGTAATCAAATAACGAGGAGAATATCAGCTTAACTAGAGTATGTCACAGTCAACTACGAGGCCGGAAATGCACAATACCCTTTGATTTATTCCACGAACAATGGCCTCAAAAGTTCTTTGTCCCACTATCGAATTTTACACACAATTTCGAAGGAAAACATGTTGAATAAATTTCGATATAAAAAGAGATATAAAAGTGCTAATGAGCTGTTGGCACGTCAAAGGGTTGTGTTTATGTGACGAGTCACGAGACTCAACGACGAGGTATGCTAGCGTAATTACGTCGCAAGGAAAATTTGTATGAAGTCTTCATAGTTGAAGATAGATAGATGTGCATGAAGATTGTCGTCTCTTTAAAGTTAGTTGATTGACGTTAAAAAAGCATTTGTAGTTTGAAAAACTGCTGTAATAACTATATGAGTCAGTCTCCCCGGTGCTTTGATTAAGGGTTAAACTATTCGAGTATCAGTCGGGGCAGTTTGGGGAACGATTTTTTTATGACTGGCTCGGAAAATAAAATAAAAGTTATAGATGCCTTCATTTTTCAAAATGTTGATTAAAATTTTGGAAAAGTGGTCTCATACAATACTTAGGTACTTTCCTGATGTTGCACATTGTATGAGCTACTCGTATTTTCTGATAATGGAGAAATCTGAATGAGATTGATTCTAAAAAAAGCCTTTAGGGGAAATGTTGTAGTAATTGAAACGTTCGTCATTCTAAAGAAAACTACTGTAGCGATCTAATCGCTCATGACTTGAAAGCGGTGTTAAAACGCTTCCGCTTATAACACGGGCAACCGCAAATCACGCCACCAGACCACCCAGGGCGCAGGAATTCTATTGTCCGGGCGAGCGAGGGGAACGACGCGCGGAGAGGACCGAGCCAACAACTTCGGTCGCCGGCGCAAGCTCCATATACCGGCTCGGGAAGCAGACCAACCAATACGCGATCTATTACGTTTCTCCAAGTCATTCTTAGTTACTTAGTATTCTTATTTATTCTCATAGTATTGTATATAACCTATAGTCTATTTACTTTAACTTCTTTAGCTTGCTTATATTTTATTTCGTGCCGTAATTTAACTTCGTTTTGTGCTTCTTTCTTTCTCGCTGCTTAACTCCGTTTGCTGTGCGGATAATAACTTATAATATAATAACTTCAGTGCTTTAGTGTTTTAGTGTATTTATCTAGAATTAGCGAATATTGTACTTAATATACATCGTGTAATAAATAGTTAATTGTGTTTTGCGTAATCGTGTTTAATTTATTTGATCTATAGTGTTCCGTGTACCTACTTAGTATTTAATTTTAGCAATAGAGTAAAAACTTAGGTTATTCTTTTAGTTACTAGTTAGTCGTATCTTAGGTTAGCATAGGTTAGGTATATTAGGGAACCTAGGTTTATAGTGTACATAGGGATTAGTATAGGATTAGCTCGTTCATATATATATATATTCGCGGTTAGGTATTTAGATTAGTTTAGTTTAGTTAGTAATTGATTTAGGCATATTTGAAGGTTGGTATCCCGGGTTCGATTCCCGGAGCTCGACCGGTATCCCACACTGGTGACCCCCGACTCTGAACAACATGGCATATCACGGAGTAAGAGGTAACGAGGACGAATACAGAGACGCGACAAACGATAGGGTAGGCGGTGGTCCAAGTACAAGCGGAGGCGAATTATTTCGAGTCGGCGTACGAATACCACCATTTTGGCCAGAGGAACCGGAGGTATGGTTCGCACAAATCGAGAATCAATTCGAACTTTCGAATATTACTAGCGATGTCACTAAATTTAATTTCGTCGCAGCACAGCTTGACCAGGAGTACGCGCGCACAATGAGGGACATGCTGATCAACCCGCCCAGAACAGATAAGTACATTCAATTTAAAAAGGAACTTATTAAGCGGATCTCGGCTTCACGGGAAAAGAAGACCCTCCTCCTTATGCAGCACGAGGAATTAGGTGACCGGAAGCCGACAGAATTCCTTCGGCATTTACGCAGTTTGGCAGGTCCGGACATACCCGACGAATTTATTCGTACAGTCTGGGCGAGTCGACTGCCGCATCATGTACAAGCGGTAGTCGCTTCACAGCACAAACAGGACCTCAACGATGTTGCAGAATTAGCAGACCGGGTGAACGACATCGCGCAGCCTCCCTTGTACGTTGCAGCGACCACCACCACTACCTCTCGTATGCCAGAAACTGCCTTAGAAGCGCAAGTAGCAGCATTAACTCGGCAAGTAGAAACATTACTTAGCCTGCAAACAAATCGCCATCGACCTCGTTCGCACAGGAAGACCTACAATCATAACCGTCGGCATTCCAGATCCCGTTCACGTCACAGGTCTAAGGAGAGACCCGAGGGACATCCACACTGCTGGTACCATTTCCAGTTTGGTACCAAAGCCAACAACTGTAAGCCACCTTGCAGCTTCAAGTCGTCGGAAAACTACCCAAGCAACATTTAATGGCCGCAAATGTTTGCTCCGTATCGCCAGGCCGCCTATTTGTCACCGACAGGAAAACCAAGGTACAGTTTTTAGTAGACACAGGTTCGGACCTATGTGTGTATCCGAGATCAGCCGTTCGGGCGTCAAGAAACGCCAAGGCAAAGTACCAGCTGTATGCAGCAAATGGCAGTTCCATAGCTACCTACGGTCATCTTAACCTCATGTTGGATCTGGGCCTACGGAGAGCATTCAGTTGGCGTTTCACGATAGCAGACGTATCCAAGCCGATCATAGGCGTCGATTTCCTGAGTCACTATAACTTAATCATCGATTGCCACAATAATCGTCTGGTCGACGGCATCACTTCCCTCACCATCGCCGCAACTCGGAACGGAGCCTTGGAAACAATATCGTCAGTACGGACTACCATCGAAGATACAGTCTACAACAAGCTGCTCAGAGAGTATCCAGACCTCACCCGCCCAGCAGGTAAGCACACCATGCCGAAGCACAGGACGGTCCATCACATAAGGACTACTCCTGGCCCGCCAGTTTTCAGCCGTCCACGTCGCCTTGACCCACAGAGACTGCAAATTGCGAAACGAGAGATCGAAGATATGCTGCAAAGTGGAACGGCACGCAGATCAGAAAGTGCTTGGTCTTCCCCGTTGCACCTGGCACGTAAAAAGGATGACGGCTGGAGACCCTGTGGGGATTACAGAGCACTGAACGCAAGAACCATACCGGATAGATATCCAGTTCGGCACATACAAGATTTCGCTTACCAGCTGGCAGGTAAGAGGGTATTCAGCACCGTAGACCTGGTTAAAGCATACAATCAATTACCAGTCCATGCTGACGACATACCGAAGACTGCAATCACCACACCCTTCGGACTCTTCGAGTTTCCGTACATGACGTTCGGTTTGCGCAATGCTGCGCAAACTTTTCAGCGTTTCATCGACGAGGTTCTGCGTGACTTCGATTTCTGCTACGGGTTCATCGACGATATTTTAATTTATTCAGCATCTGAGGCCGAACATTCACAGCACCTAAGGCTTCTCTTCCAGCGCCTTCAAGACTACGGCGTCCTTGTCAATACAGCTAAGTGCGTGTTTGGCCAGCAAACAGTTTCATTTTTAGGATGCACAGTCTCCGAGGCAGGAATCAGTCCGCTGGAGACGAAGGTAGACAGCATTAAAAACTACCCCATTCCCAGGACTGTCAAGGAACTACGGCGTTTCCTAGGGATGATTAACTTCTACCGTCGATTCATCCCAGGTGCAGCGCTACTGCAGGCGCCGCTTAACGCACTTTTAGCTGGACCCAAAACAAAAGGATCGCAACCTGTTGACGCGACCCCAGAATTTTTGAACAGCTTCGAAAAATGTAAGGCAAGTCTATCCCAAGCCGCACTTCTAGCACACCCAGATATGAATGCAGAATTATCCGTCCAGACGGATGCCTCTGATACAGCCATTGGCGCAGTGTTGCAGCAGAGAAACGGAGATGCATGGGAACCCTTGGCATTTTTCTCAAGGAAACTCAGCCCGTCACAAAAGAAGTACAGCCCTTACGACAGGGAGCTACTGGCGATATACGAAGCTATCCGGTACTTCAGACACATGCTAGAAGCTCGTACGTTCATTGTACTAACTGACCACAAACCTTTAACGTTTGCTTTCAGCACAAGGCGTGATAAATGCTCACCACGGCAGTTCAGATATTTAGACTTCATTAGTCAATTCACTACAGATATCAGGTACATTGCAGGAAAGGAGAATACAGTAGCGGACGCTTTATCGCGAATCGAGGCCATCAGCAGCACATTGTCACCCCTCGATTACCAGTCACTAGCAGGTGCACAAGATAATGATGACGAACTGTCAAACTTACTTCAGAACGGCTCAGCATTGAAACTGAAGAAGGTCCAGACGCAGCACTCAAAGGTACCAATTTACTGCGACGTTTCCACTCCCGAACCAAGGCCATACGTCACTCCAGCATTCCGGCGTATAGTTTTTAATAGTTTACACAGTTTAAGCCATCCAGGTGTCAAATCAACAGTCAGGTTGATCACACAACGTTTCGTCTGGCCTGGAATCAGAAAGGACTGTCGACTATGGGCCAAATCATGTGTACCATGCCAGCAAAGCAAGGTGCACAGGCACACCACAGCTCCTTTAGCAGAATTCAAACTGCCTTCAGCACGCTTTCGCCATGTCCACTTGGACATTGTAGGGCCCTTACCTATTTCCAATGGTTACAGGTACTGTCTCACCGCCATCGATAGATTTACGCGCTGGCCTGAGGCGTATCCCCTGCAGGACATCACTGCTGCCACCTGCGCAGCTGCCTTCGTGTCGGGCTGGATAGCCCGCTTTGGCTGTCCCGAGCACATCACCACGGACCGCGGACGGCAGTTCGAGTCCCAGCTCTTCAAATCCATGGCCGCCCTGGTGGGCGCCGCTCATCATACCACGACAGCCTACCACCCTGCAGCAAATGGTCTCGTGGAGAGGCTACACCGGCAGCTCAAGGCTGCTATCACCTGCCACACCAGCACTAACTGGACCGAAGCCTTACCCCTCGTTCTCCTAGGCATGCGAGGGGCATGGAAGGACGACCTCCAGGCTTCTACAGCAGAGCTGGTCTATGGCGAGCCACTACGCTTGCCAGGCCAGTTTTTCACTTCGTCGGACATCTCAGTTGACGTCACCGACTTCGCAAGCCGTCTACGATGCCACATAGCCAAGCTGTCGCCCCAACCAGCAGCATGGCATTCAAACCGTACATTCTACATACCCAAAGACCTTCGCACCAGCAGTCACGTATTTTTACGTCAAGGACCAGCTCGAAGGCCACTACAAGCAGCTTACACCGGCCCTCACAAAGTAATCAGGCGGAAAGAAAAAACTTATGACATTGAAGTAGCGGGCAAAGAGCTGACGGTCACCATCGACCGCCTGAAGCCCGCCTACATCATGAGAGACGAACCAGCAGCCCAGCAGCCAACGACCAACACAACCACTGAGCGAAAGACAAAAAGCGGACGAACAGTAAGATTCCCAGACTACTATCGACCGTAGTATCGGTCTCGGCAGGGGAGTACTGTAGCGATCTAATCGCTCATGACTTGAAAGCGGTGTTAAAACGCTTCCGCTTATAACACGGGCAACCGCAAATCACGCCACCAGACCACCCAGGGCGCAGGAATTCTATTGTCCGGGCGAGCGAGGGGAACGACGCGCGGAGAGGACCGAGCCAACAACTTCGGTCGCCGGCGCAAGCTCCATATACCGGCTCGGGAAGCAGACCAACCAATACGCGATCTATTACGTTTCTCCAAGTCATTCTTAGTTACTTAGTATTCTTATTTATTCTCATAGTATTGTATATAACCTATAGTCTATTTACTTTAACTTCTTTAGCTTGCTTATATTTTATTTCGTGCCGTAATTTAACTTCGTTTTGTGCTTCTTTCTTTCTCGCTGCTTAACTCCGTTTGCTGTGCGGATAATAACTTATAATATAATAACTTCAGTGCTTTAGTGTTTTAGTGTATTTATCTAGAATTAGCGAATATTGTACTTAATATACATCGTGTAATAAATAGTTAATTGTGTTTTGCGTAATCGTGTTTAATTTATTTGATCTATAGTGTTCCGTGTACCTACTTAGTATTTAATTTTAGCAATAGAGTAAAAACTTAGGTTATTCTTTTAGTTACTAGTTAGTCGTATCTTAGGTTAGCATAGGTTAGGTATATTAGGGAACCTAGGTTTATAGTGTACATAGGGATTAGTATAGGATTAGCTCGTTCATATATATATATATTCGCGGTTAGGTATTTAGATTAGTTTAGTTTAGTTAGTAATTGATTTAGGCATATTTGAAGGTTGGTATCCCGGGTTCGATTCCCGGAGCTCGACCGGTATCCCACACTACTATATTGGGAATAATCTAAGAAATTGACATTTTGAAAATGTGATGTATACAGGTATATACCCACAGAAAGCTTTATTATGAAAAACTGTTTAATATAATAACCATGATACCGAAACTGTTATTTTTACATGCTGACTAGGTAGATTTAAATGCAAATAAACTATCTTTATACCAATAAAACAGACTTCTTTAAATATTTCCCTCTAAAAATCTAAAACGCTTCCTAAATTACTAAGTCAGCCATTTCTTAACGTTTTTATTAAAACTACACGTGAATCAATAAGTAAACAGCTTGGCTGTGACAGGACTTTTCTCTTTGTACCAATTTTTGTAAAGATCGCTATTGACGAAAGAGTGCTGAGAGCTTTAAAACAAAATAAAAAATAAATATTTTTGACTCTCACACAACATTATCTAGCCCAAATTAAGTTTCTTAAAGAACTTGTGTTATGGATACTAGATAACTGATATAGGTACTTAAGAAATATATAAACATACATATTGAATAAATACATATTTTTATTAGAATAAACTGATATAAACATATAAACATCCATGACTTGACGACTAATAATTGTGTTCATGCCGCCGCCGGGATTCGAACCCAGGACCTCTGGCATAGAAGGCAATGTATGTTACCGCTACACCAGCCGGTCGTCATACTATACTATTTACTCTGTTTTCTACCTTTAATATTCTTATTATGTCAAAGTTTGCAAGTCCGAACTTCATAAAATGTGTGTCGCATATCTAAAGTTTTTATTTTTTATTTTAATTTATCTGTATTCTATTTCATTGTTCTGTAATGGAATAACAAACATATTTAAAATATCAATTCTAATAGAATACAGGGAGCCCTTTTAGGATGAAAGATGCCAACGATACAAAAAAAGACCGCTAGTCTAGTTGCTAACTAAGGGAAGAAATAATGAATGTCTAGAATCAAGAAATAAAGAAAATATTTCTATCATTTTCATAACGGGTTTTCCGAGAAGGCTCGTCTTCCAATAAAGATATGGGATATATTATGAGTAGGTACGAGTATACAGGGTGACTGGTGGGTCATTTTAGAAATTGCAGGATGTGATAATTTGAGATCATACATGAAGAGAAAAATAAAATAAAAATAGATATCAATTATTTACTGAGTAAACTTACCGAAAAATAAATAATTCATTACGAAAGGCATGGTTCATCATCATCACAACTCTTTGTAATGAGCCCTCTGCAGGGTGAAGAGGAGGTATAGGCCATAATCCACCAAGCTGGCCCAGTGCTGGGTGGTGGATGCCAGAATTTTCAGGGCGCCAAAATAGCTTCTGACAAACCCTAACCACTACTGTATACTGTTATATATGTAAGGTAGTTTTAAGTTTGTATTTTGTTTGACAGTCTCGAATATATCGATAACTGAACGCTCGTGTATTATTTAACAGTGGCGCGAGGATAAAAAATTAAAATATAAAATTGTGTGATCGCATTGTATCTGTGCACTATATTTCTTTTTAAAATGTCGATCGGAAAAGTGAAAGAGTTTGACTGTAAAAGTGGTCACTGGACAAGCTACATAGAACGGTTGGAAATGTACTTTTTAGTGAATAAAGTAACGGAAGATTTCAAATTACCGACGTTAATATCCGTTATGGGTCAAGATGCCTACGAATTGCTATCTACTTTGTCAAGCCCTTTGAAACCATCTGAACTAACTTTTAATAGGGCAGTAGAACTATTAACAGTGCACCTTCAACCGAAACCATCAGTGTTGGCGGAGAGATATAAGTTCCGGCAACGGCGCCAGCATAACAACGAAGCCATCTCGGATTACGTAGCAGAGTTAAAAAGGTTGTCAAAATTTTGCGACTTTAAGACGACATTAGACGACAACTTAAGGGACCAATTAGTGTGTGGTCTCAATAGCGAAATTATTCGTCAAAGATTATTCGCAGAAGAAGACTTGCAGTACAACCGCGCAGTCACCTTAGCTTTGTCACTGGAGGCGGCTGAGCGGAACGCTACCGCGGTGGACAGTTCGAGTTCGAGCGAGACCCAGAGATTTCATAAATTAAACCTCGGAGAGTGCACAAGATGTGGAAATACAAACCATCGGGCGGACGAGTGTTCATTTAAAGATTACATGTGCAGTGCGTGCAAAGGTATCGGTCACCTAAGGAGAATGTGCCCAAATAACACGGTGCATCAGGAGTCGAGACGGATGGCGGGATTTGCCAGATCACGTGGAGGTCGCGTGAAGAGGGGCGGCGCGGGCTACACAGCCGGCGCGGGCGCCCAGGGACACGGAGCAGAGCGCGGGCGGCGCGGCGCGGCGCGGGCGCGGGGCAGCCGGGACAGGCCGCCGGTATATTCATTCGAAGAATCGGAAAACAATGCGGGAGAAGATGACATCGACGAACCTATGTATCAGATGTCCTTGAGCAAGTATAAGCCGGTGTGTATAACTGTTGAAATTCAAAATCGTTTCCTTACTATGGAAGTGGACACGGGATCAGCCCTATCCTGCATTAGTAAGAGTACTTATATTAAAATGTTCAGGAACTTACGATTGCTTTCATGCAGCTTAAGTATTAAATTCTACGACGGCTCTGTTATTCAACCATTAGGCTATATTGAATCAACCGTTAGCTACAAAGGTATTACAAAGACTTTAGATTTGTACGTCATAGATAAGGGCACTACTAGTTTGTTGGGTCGCCAGTGGTTAACGGAGTTAAAAATACCGATTTTATTGTGTAAAGATAACTCGCAGAGAAATCAACTTAATGACATGTATAATATTTCGAACGGTGACAATGTAATAAAAGAAATTATTTCTAGGCATAAGACGCTGTTCGACGGTGCATTGGGTGAATTCAAAGGAGGCACGGCCGAGTTATGTGTACGCGCAGACGCCGAACCGATATACTGCCGCGCGCGACCGGTGCCTTACGCGCTGCGCGAGCGGGTCGACGCGGAACTGGACGCGATGCTGCGCGCGGGCATCATCGAACCGGTGGATCACTCCGACTGGGCGACGCCCCTGGTGGTAGTACGTAAAGCCGACGGAGGTTTACGAATATGTGCTGATTATAAGGTAACCTTGAACAAAGTACTAGCAGTTGATAGATTTCCGGTTCCAAAAATGGAGGATCTATTCAGTAATCTAAACGGGAATGTTTTTTTTACAAAAGTAGATTTATCACAAGCATACAATCAGATTGTTTTATCAGATAATTCTCGGAAATACACGGTCATCAATACGCATCGCGGGCTCTTTAAATATTCTCGCCTAGTTTATGGTTTATCATCGAGTCCCGGAATATTTCAAAAAATAATGGTAAATTTATTCAAAAACGTCCCCGACGTAGTAGTTTTCTATGACGATATATTAATTAAAAGTAAGGATTTAGACAGTCATATTAAGTCGATAAAGGAAGTATTTCAAATACTAGAAAGCAATGGATTAAAAATAAAACCCAGTAAATGTGACTTTTTAGCACGAGAGGTCAAGTACCTCGGGTTCATAATTAATAAATATGGCATCCAAGTGGACCCTGACAAGGTTAAAGCAATCGTCACTATGCCACATCCAAGCAACGTGACTGAATTAAAATCTTTTATCGGGATGGTTAACTTTTATGGGAAATTTATAAAAAATTTAAGTGTTCATTTATCGCCTCTTTACGAACTCTTAAAAAAAGGTAAACATTGGTATTGGGGAAACGAACAAAACTCAGCTTTTATTCTTATAAAAAAGTTTTTATGTAGTGCAAAAGCGTTGGCGCACTTTGATATAGACTGCGAATCCGTATTAACGGTGGACGCGAGCGCGCGGGGGCTCGGCGCGGTGCTGGCGCAGCGCGCGCGGGCGGGCTCGGCCGGAGCTGCGGGACCCGAGCGGGTACTCGCTTACGCGTCGCGATCACTTAACGCGCACGAGTTACACTATAGCCAAATCCATAAGGAAGCCTTGGCTATCGTTTTCGCGGTGGAGAAATTTCACCAATATTTGTTTGGTAGAAAGTTTGTTCTCCGTACCGACCATAAACCACTCGTTAGCATTTTCGGACCGACTATCGGTATACCTAGCGCAGCGGCTAGTCGGCTCCAACGCTGGGCAATTAAATTGTCAGCCTATGATTTTAATATTGAATATGTTAAAACGGATAGTAATACCGCTGATGCTCTTTCTCGTCTTATCCAATCACAAAAAAAAGAGGTAGCTTCAGAGGAAAAAGATTTGCCTGAGCAAACTTATTTACATTTTGCAACAGAAGCCTTATTATTAGATTATAATATTTTAAAAAAAGAAACCAGTTCGGATCCAGTGTTAAGTCGCGTTTCAAGTTACATAACAGATGGCTGGCCCCCGAATATCGATATTAGAGAATTGAAGCCGTATTATAATCGAAAATCAGAGTTGTATTGTGAAATGGGTTGCATTATGTGGGGCCCGAGGGTAATTATACCTTCAGCGTGCAGATCAAAAGTGTTAGCGGAGTTACACGACCCACATATGGGAATAGTGAAAACGAAATCCTTAGCTCGTAGTTATGTGTGGTGGCCGGGGATCGACGAAGCCGTGGAGGCGGCCTGCCGCGCGTGCGCCGTGTGCGCCGCCGTGGCCGACGCGCCACCTGCGCAGGCGCCCAGCTCGTGGCCGTGGCTTTCGCGCCCGTGGTCTAGGTTACACTTAGATTTTTTAGGCCCAATTCGTGGCGTAACATACTTGATCGTGGTAGACGCGAGCTCAAAGTGGATAGAAGCCATAAGAATGAATAGAACTACGGCATATTCGGTAATATCAGTTTTAAGAAATCTGTGGTCTAAGTTTGGTCTCCCGAAACAAACTGTCAGTGACAACGGGCCACCATTCTCAAGCGCGGAATTTCAATGTTTTTTAAAACACAACGGAATAGAACACATATATTCGGCCCCATATCACCCGGCGTCAAACGGAGCGGCCGAAAACGCGGTCAAAATTTGTAAACGCGTTATTAAAAAGGCATTCGTAAATAATGTGGATATAGATACTGCATTGTGTCGTTTTCTGTTAGCGTATAGAAATACCGCGCACGCTACGACCGGCGATAGTCCAGCTACCTTACTGCAAGGTCGTAGGCTTCGTATGCGGTTGGATAACTTAAAGCCAGACAGGCAAGCTAGGGTAGCCTCGCGACAAGCGCTGAGCGAGCGGGCCGCGGGCGGAGCGGCGCGGCAGCTGGAGGTAGGGGCGGCCGTGTGGTACCGCGAATACAAAGGCGGGAATAAATGGTCTGCGGGAACCATAATCAAACGATTAGGTAACTCAGATTACTCAATAGAATCTATTGATGGAACCGAAATTCATAGACACATCGACCAACTAAAGCACAGGGTTACAAAGGATGCAGATAGCAATCTAGCTTCGTATAACAATTTAGATAAAAGCATACAAAAAAATATAATAAGTAAACACTCGCGTAAATCGTTGGCAATACCTACAGCCAGTGAAAAGTCAGATCCAGAACCAGAACTGGAAGGTTCGCGAGTTTCCGATGTCGAGAGTGATTCACCGGGCGAGGAGCAAGGGGGGAGGCGGGAAAGCACGATGGCGGCCGAGACAGTCAGCCCCACCACTCCTCTGAGGGAACCCAATGCACCGGCCGAACCTGTGGCTGTAGGCCCGAGGAAGGCAGCTGATAGTGACACCAGACTTCCCCCGAGAGATAGACGAAAACCGGTTCGTTTTGGTTTCGACGATATCGATTAGGTTAAGTAATTTAAGTTTCTGTAAATAATAAAGATATAATATAATATAATATTAAGTAAGTTAAGTTAGTTAAGGTAATAAATAAGGGTGGAGGTGTTATATATGTAAGGTAGTTTTAAGTTTGTATTTTGTTTGACAGTCTCGAATATATCGATAACTGAACGCTCGTGTATTATTTAACATATACAACTATACAGCACCCGGGACCGACTGCTTAACGTGCCCTCCAAAGCACGGAAGTCGTTGTGAGAAATGAATGGACGGCGGTCACCCATCCAAGTACCGACCCGAACGTTGCTTAACCTGTGATATCGTATGATACACACAGGAACCACGGCGCCAAGACGACTTCCGCTACGACGACTTCAACGCATGGTTACAGAAGCGTAATGCAATAGATACTTAGCGGGTGGTGGTGTGCGTGTGGCGCGAACACTGCTGTGTTGACTGAGGCAGCGCGTCGGGAAAAGTGTAGTGAGGTTTCTTTATTTATTCAAAGGGATTTCTGGTGAAAAAATTAATACCTACCTACTTTTATGACAATTTTTATCAGAATCGAGTTCTCTCCTGCAGTATCTAAAATTTGTCACCAGTCACCCTGTATAGCCTTATAGAAAAAGACCAAGGATAAAACGTGTCACATTTTATTATTATTCTGTTACGTGATCTGAAAAATAAGTACGAGTATATCTCGCACACAGAATAGTATTTATTAAGGTTTTCGGTGATTTTCTTTTCAAGAAGAACTTTTCTTATACAAATATAGTAATAAAGATATAAGTATAATGAAATTATTTTTGTAGGTTTTTTGACAAATGAAGGATTTTCCATTATTTTGGTATGGAATAATACAGATGTTTATAATTGTTACGAGTAATCGGAAACGTAATACATATACAATCTATGGTGAATTTTTTTTGTAACAAGTCAGTTCTGATTCAAAAAGCGCTCTTCAATCTTTAACCCGTTGTACTTCCTTAAAGCAAGGTCTGCCGATAGCTTATGTTATTGTAGATTTAATTAATAAGCTTAAGCTAAGTGGTAAAATTGTTACATTACAGTGGGTTCCATCTCATGTCGGCATTAGTGGTAATGAAACCGTAGATGGTCTGGCGAAAGAAGCTATTTCAGAAGGTGCAAAGCTTATATCGACTACCATATTTTACTGAATAAAATAAAATTTCAATTTTAGTTTGGAAATGTGGCAAGAGTATTTTGATGCAAGATCTGTTAGTAAAGGAATATGGTACAAAACGATACAACCTAACATTTTATGTCACCCTTGGATCACTAATGCCGATTTGAGTAGATCCGAAATTGTTACAGCTCTGAGATTACGATGTGGGCACATTCCATTAAACAAGTTCGCAGTTTTGATGGGTAAAGTAAATTCTCCAAACTGTTCTGAATGTGGTGTGGTAGAGGATACATACCATATAATCATGGAATGTATCCGAAACCAATCTGAGCGCTTAAACTTTTTTAATGGAAACACTATTGGAGAGTGCAACAGTATTTTAGCATACCCACTTTCCAAAAAAGCTAAAAAATTGTATAAACTAGTATATATAGGAATTAAGCGTAGACTGTAAGGTTATTTGTTTGTTGGTTTTATGAGGATGGCATAATCTTTTTAAGATTAAATCCTCGACAAAAATAAAGAGAAAAAAAAAGTCAGTTTGTTTAGCTACTTAGTAGCATATAAACTTTAATTAACTAATTAATTAATATTACCTGTTATTAGATTTATGAGTTTCTAATAGAAAATGTTAAAATGGTTACTATTATTGCTATCTATTGTGTAAAAAAAATAAGGAACTTGGCTTAGTATTGAATACGGGAAGTCTTCGTAACGAAGTCGCGTATCTAGGCAGCGTGTCAAGCCAAGTTCAAGCAAAGGGACTGGCTAGCCAGCGCCGAGTGTAATCACCGACACGAACCACTTGGTGCCAATTATGACCCTTCTATAACGCAAAACCTCTTTAACGCAAACACATTAAAGTACGTGTGTTTAATTATATTCATAAGGAAATGTAGAAGCCCAAATTTTATGAAGCTAGCTCAAATGGTTATAAAGATAGAGGGTCAAAAAGGCGTAAATTTTAGCACTGACTGACTGACTTATATTACCTAAACCTTACCTACTTCTTGATTATCTAGAAGGATGATATTTGGAATCCAGCTCGGCAATTGTGTGTAAGCGTAGGAAAAAACCAAAAATTAAAAAAAATATGCGCTGAACTACCGGCCAACATAAATTAAATTATGCTTGGCTGTAGGCTTCGCCGCAAAAAGAATGAAGATCTAAGTTAGTGCCAAGTTCTATGTTATAACATATTAAAATAACATTATGAACAAGTATTAAACTCTATTTCTTTGCTTTATTGGATACCTATAACAATTTCTATTATTTAAAAATGTGAAACCCACAACCACGCATAATTTTTGTATTGAACTTGGCTCTTCTTTTTTACATTTATGTTTTGGTGGGATGTTTATTTAATCCAATTTATAGTAGCAGGTTAGGATACGTTCAGCTCAGTCGGTGGTGAAAGGATGGGTGACAATCTTTCATTAATTTATTGAAGACGACACCTGTGTTTCGGATGACACAGTAAATGTGTTATTTTTATTCTTACGCTAGTATATAAATTAAAATAACTAAAATAAAATGGAAAAGCTTCCATGCTGGACTTGGAGCGAAAGAAAAACATAGAATAGACCTGCTGCTTCTCTTCCCGGGCTTACTGTAAAAGTCAGTTTAGGGACAGAGGTTTTATTGTCTTGTTTTGTGGGCGATAGGCTAACCCCCTGTCACTGCAATAGTCTTTTTCCATCATTATAATACCTCCAAAGTCAAACGTGACATCAGATGGTCTTATTACCTCTGGTGTTCTGCCTACCCCTAAGGCATACAGGCGTGAATTTATGTATGTATGTATGTAAATAAAATGGATCTATACCAAATGATTAATATATTTATTTTGAAGGTACTAAAACATTTTTTTAAATATTATTAGAAGCGTTTCAGTCCATTTTATATTACATCCTAGATGAAAACTAATTCAATGCGGACTCTGTACTTAATCCTAAATTAATCTGCCCCAAAACGTTTTGAAAGCTCTTGATTATATACATTTAAAATGTAAAGGATTAAGGGGAATCTACATATTCTAAAGGATTTCATCTCCCAAATCCTTATTAATATACTGTGCAGATAAATTAATATTTTTACTAGTATTCTATACGAGTAAGTTTTTAAGGTAAAAGTCTAAGGATCGGTGATCATCATCATCATCATCACAACTCTTTGTAATGAGCCCACTGTAGGGCATGAGTCTCTCCCCTGGGTGACGACGAGGTTTAGGTTATATTCCATCCAGCTGGCCCAGTACTGGGTGGTGGATGTCAGAATTTTCAGGGCGCCAAAATGGCTTCTGACAAACCCTAACGACTACTGTAAACAAGTATACAGCACCCGGGACCGACAACTTCTCGTGCCCTTCGAAGCACGGAAGCATTCATGAGAAATAAATGGTCAGCGGTCACCCATCCAAGTATCGACCGCGCCGCACGTTGCTTAACCTGTGATATCGTATGATACACACAGTAACCACGGAGCCACGGTGATCGCCGATCATTAATTTACCATGACGATTTTTGTGCTTTGTATGTAGAACGCGTTAAGCATTCCGTTTTGGTTATGTATACTTGTATGTATGTATGTGTAAGTGGCAATGGGCAGGGCACATAGCTCGCAGAACAGATGGCCGGAAAAACTTTTGTATCTTCTCCCAAAATTTATTTAATTATTGTAAAATTTGTGCATTTTTTTTGTAAATAATAAATATCCACCTCAAATTCAACCATTTGGTATCCTAATGTTGTGGTTAGTGAATTGTGAATTTAAAGTGCAATTTCTAAACTTGCCTAAAAGTGACAGGTAACGAACTTTATATTAGTTCAATTCATTGTTTCAAATTCATTGTTCTACTCCTCTGAATTTAATTTAATACCACCACTATCTAATATTTATTACATCTTATTATTAACGTATTAACAACATAGTTCACATTGCCTTATAGTTCTTTTTCAAACTTTCGAACTTTTAACTACAACTTTTGTTTCACCTTATTTCAAACATGAATACTCGCAGTGCTTCTGCCCGCCAGTTGGAAAGCCAACTCCAACTCGTGCTCCAAGAGCTAAGCAAGTTCAGGAAGCAATGTGAACAGTTATTAAAGGAAAGAGAGGACAATGAACTGGAAACTTTGAAAGTTATAAACAGAAATAGTAGCCTTAAAGCAGAATTAGTCAATTTGCAAAAGCTTTACTTGGAGACTAGAGAGGCTAGAGATTGCTTAAGAAAACAGACAAGAGGTTTTGATTCCTGTTATGTTGAATTTGATAGTAATTTGAAAAGCATAAACACATTGAAATCTCAACTCTCAAGTGCCCAACTACACATAATTAAACTTGAAAAAGAGGCACTCAAAGTTAACTCAAACCAAACGCAAAAACTTTTTGAAGAATTAGTCCCTAACACTTGTTCCACGTCGGACTCACCAACAGTCACTATTGACTTGACTGGTGATGAGTCTATTTCAAACTTATCTTACAAGGAAAATAGTAATATTAGTCATAATAAGTTAAAAAAGTATTTAAATTTACAAAGATTTATTAAGAAATCGAATAAAATTATTAAAAAGCAGAATTTATCAAGAAATTATGTAAATTTATCCAAAAAGCACAGTTCTGTGGTTGAGGAATGTAAAAATTATAGTCAGGAGGTGGATATCATGCAACAAAAGTATGAAACTGACATTAATTTACTACAGAATAAAATTGGTTCTCTGCAACAGTCCTTACAGGACATAACACAGCAGTATAATACTGCACAGGAACAAATAAATCAACATGTACTGGACATGGATGAGCTATTGCAACTGTCTAAATATAATGAGGAGCGTTTTCAATCTTTGACCAATACCATGTATTGTAATTATAAAGGCTCTTCTTCATTAAATTCATTAGGTGAGAAATCAAATGTCAGTTCCATAGTTAGTAAGCATGTAAGTAGTAAAAGCCCAATAATCATGTATTGTGATGAAATAGGTAAAAACATGGGCAGTAAATTGTTGAACAACCAAGAGGATGTACTAAATTATTGTATGCCTAGAGCATCGCCAGAATGTATAATTGAAAAGGCTCTGAAGGGCAGGTACAGTCCTGATACAACTTTAATATTATTATTTGGGAGAAGGGGAAATGTGAGACAAAGTCAATTATTAATATATTTAGATAAGTTACAGGCCCTTACGGTAAAAAAAATTGTTTTGTTTACATTTCCTTACATAGGAGGAGCCGCCAGAGAGAATAGAATAAGATATAAATTGAATTTATTAATGCATGGCTACATGGGGTCTAATAACATATGTTTAAGTGAAACCTCAAGCATGTTGATTAATGTCATTGACATTAACTCAATTTGTAATTTTAAATTTAACTTGACAAAAGATATATATAATATATCTACTTATTTTTTAAAACAGATAGCACAAGTGCTATTAAACTTTTTATTTTTTAAACCAGCTAAGTATTTAGCTACTGATTCTGCTTTTATTGAGCAGGCTTGTATATTGACATGTCATAGTGAAACATGTTGTTCCACTACGCTGACAAGTTTGGGTTGTCCAAATTCTTTAAATTAGTAAATAAGACAACAGATGCTAAAGCATCTAGCAATATTTCAAGTGCTTTATATAATAAAAATTGTTTAAACCTGGTACATCAAAATATACAAGGCATCTCAGAGAAAGTCTTTGAAATTGAATTGTTTTTGAATGCCGAACATATAGACATTCTTTGTATAACTGAACATTTTTTGTTAGACCACCAGTTAATTGTAAATTTTTCTCAGCACCAAGTTGCTAGTTCGTTCAATAGACAGACAGCAATACATGGGGGCTCTTTAATAATATTAAATAAATCTTTAAAATTTAGAGAACGTACCGACATAGTGAGCCTATCTATTGAACAAACTATTGAAATATCCTGTGTAGAATTGACAAACTGCATAATTGTTTGTATATATAGACCCCCTAAATCACACTATGATAGTTTTGAACTTGTTTTAGAACAAGTATTGGATAAATTATGTAATAAAACTAAGAAAATATTTGTTTGCGGGGACTTTAATGTTAATTTATTAGAAAATTCATCATTGAGTAAAAAACTAATAAATTTGTTTAAATGTAATAATCTTAGTAACCTGTTCCTGGAACCAACTAGAATAACAAGGACCAGTGCAACTTGCCTAGATAATGTGTTTTCTAATGTTACTCCGGTAAGTTCATCAGTTATAAATAAACTAAGTTCTGATCACAGCGGTCAGTTGGTTACTTTTAAATACTCAAAGAAAAAACAGGTTAATAAGAATATAATGGTTGTTCCGGTCAATAAAAAGCGTTTGGAGAGATTTAGATGTAGTATTATTAAAAATATGCCCCATATAGCCCACTCCAACAATGTAAATTTACAATACAGTAATTTAAGTAGTATAATAAATAAACAACATGAGAGTGTATTTATTCCGAAAAAAGTCTCTCCAAAAAATTGTAAATCCTTCAGTGATTGGGCTACCACAGGTATACATATAAGTAGAAAGCACCTATATGATCTCTATCATGAGAAATCATATAACAAAAGTGAAAGTTTTTGCAACTACGTTAGAATTTACTCAAAATTATTTAAAAGAGTATGTGCCGCAGCCAAATCTATATATCTAAGTAATAAGATAAAAAATAGTTCTAATAAGACTAAAACAACATGGAACATAATAAATAAGGAAACTGGAAAAGTTAAGGATCGCAATACTGAGTTTAAACTTGTAATTGACAATAAAACTATTAATGTAGATGAAAATGTTGCGACAGCATTCGAAAATTGTTTTGCTGACATTCCAGTTTCAACTACTAAATTGTTAAATTCTTCACCTGTGGTGGCTGAATCATTGCTGAAAAATCATGTAAGTGAGTGCAAGGAGTCTTTCAAGTTCCAACCCATAGACACCGGGGACATTTTTAAAACATTTAAGACAATTGATGTTAAAAAGACAACTGATTTGTGGGGCATATCTGTTGAAATCTTAAGTTCTATCATAGATGTAATAGCTCCTTGCCTTGTTGAAATATTTAACAACTGTATTATAAGTGGGGAGTTTCCTGATTTAATGAAGCATAGTAAGGTTATTCCTTTATTTAAATCGGGTAGCTCTACGGACCCTACTAATTTTAGACCAATTTCGATTTTACCAACATGTAGCAAAATTTATGAAAAAATTATTCTCAACCAGCTATTAGCTCACTTCACAAAAAACAATTTACTTCATAACAAACAATTTGGATTCACAAGGGGTCGTTCGACAACTGATGCTGGTGTTGAACTGTTTGAAGTAATAGCTGGTGCCTGGGAGGGGTCACAGGATGCTCTAGGTGTATTTTGTGACCTATCCAAGGCATTTGACTGTGTTCAGCATGACACTCTCATCAGGAAACTCCACCACTACGGCATCAAAGGCACTGACCTCAAACTTTTGAATTCTTACCTGAGTGATAGAATCCAGAAGGTTGAGGTTAACCGGAAAAGGTCAGCTGGGTCGGTTGTGAGATTGGGAGTGCCTCAAGGTTCAATTCTGGGCCCATTTTTATTTTTAGTCTATATAAATGATCTACCCTATATGGTAGGCAATAATCACGATATTGTATTGTTTGCTGATGACACATCATTAATTTTTAAAATGATAAGGCAGAAAACCAACTACGACGATGTAAACAATGCTCTCTCTAATGTAGTACAGTGGTTCAATGTAAATAATCTAGCTTTCAATGATAAAAAAACTAAATGTATAAAATTCTCCGCACCAAATGTAAAACAAGTTGAGTCTGATCTGCGGCTTAATGGGAACAGGTTGAATCTAGTAGATAACACTGTTTTTCTTGGAATTACCTTAGATTCTAAATTGCAATGGGGCGCCCATATCTCACAGCTAGCGAGTAGACTTAGTTCTGCAGCGTTCGCGGTAAAGAAAATTCGCTCATTGACTGATGTTAATACGGCGAAGCTGGTTTATTTTAGTTATTTTCATAGTATAATGTCCTACGGCATCCTACTTTGGGGCAATGCCGCAGACATTGACACGATATTTACACTGCAGAAAAGGGCTATTCGTGGAATGTATAAACTTGGAAGTAGAGAATCTCTAAGAGAAAAGTTTAAAGAGATTGGTATCTTGACCTTTGCATCACAATATATATATGAAAACATTATGTATATTTATAAGAATAGTAGTAAATTTAAAACCATGAAAGATAAGCATGATAAAAATTATTCTGTAATGACAAGGAACGACCATAAATTAGCGTTTCCCAAATTAAGGCTGGCTAAAAGCACCAAATCATTTATGGGAATGTCAATACGTATTTATAATAAAATACCACAGTCAATTCAATCTCTAACGTTTAATAAATTTAAAAGAACTATCAAAGAAACATTATGCAAAAAAGGCTACTATAAACTCAAAGATTATTTAGATGACAAAAGAGCGTGGGATTGATGTCTCCACAGGTTATTTCCAAATATTAAACATTAATCACTATGTTAGCAGCTTGGCTGCGACATGATATTGGCAAGCACGAATAGCTGTCTTCTGTTTGTTTGTTCATGTCATAGCAGAGCTGTATTTCTGCCAAATTGTACCTATAATAAGCACTTTTTACAAAAGAGTGCCGAGAGTTTTTTTTCCGCCGGCTTTTTTCCTCTCGGTCTACCTAGGGTTCTACTTTCATTTCGTTTTTTAAAGCCGAAGAAGAAGTAGTAGTAGACATCACCAAGACATTGGTGGATAATGGGCGATCATTATCTTTATAAGCTGAGAGACGCACACTTCTCGACGGAGGCCTTCCCCAGGATTCTTCATGTCGTCCGGACCCGCGCCGCCCTCATCCAGCATTTGACGTTCGTAAAGTGTATAAAATTACCTACTACGAATAAAAAGTT
The DNA here is from genome assembly GCA_944452665.1 of Stenoptilia bipunctidactyla. NCBI lineage: Eukaryota > Metazoa > Arthropoda > Insecta > Lepidoptera > Pterophoridae > Stenoptilia > Stenoptilia bipunctidactyla. The sequence continues at coordinate 19,597,337 of OX101728.1, forward strand.
TTCATTTCATTTCATTTCATTTTCATTTCATTTCATTTCATTTCATTCCGGTGGGGCAGAAAAGTTCTCGAGTGGCGGCCACGTACTGGGAGACCAGGCTGTGGATGATGATGATGATGTATACAGTAGTAATTCATTTGTAAGCCATTCCGGCCTTCTCAAAATTCCGAAGTGCATCAACCAGCACCGTGGAATAAGGTTGTGGATTTTCCTGATTTTTCCAATGATGGTTACCATCTACCCTATCGCCTCATTTGAATTTTGGGATACATTGTATATGGGACGCCAACCATTGGAATTACTGGCTGCGTCTATTTTCCCTCACCAGCAGTGCGATCACAGAACTTTATCGAATCGTATATTAACGAATGTTTACAAATGCTCGTATAGTATGGAGTCGGTTGCAAGTTTTGAGTAACATTGTAATTTTTTATTTTACAGATATTTATCAGTACATGTTTACAAACATTCAAAATTAACAAGGCACACATTTATTTAAACTCGCCGTGCGGCAATGGATAGATTTCAATTTTTTCTTAAAAACCGTCTCCGTACTATACGAACATTCGTTAACAAACGATTCGATAAAGTTCTGTGATCGCACTGCTGTATAGCTCTGGTACTTTTATGCGTCGAGTGAATAGGTTTCTCGTGGATGGACGTGTACCACCTTAGTCTTCATGTTCACTTATCGTCAGGTATCATGGAAGACAAACGTTCCATCTTTATTTTGTAAAAAAAGACCTTGTATTAACCATTGAGATATTAGTACTACGTATAGAGAAGCTATCTCGAACAAAAATGTGTTACATTTTCATGACAATAGTGCGGAGCACGCGCGGCGTGCTCTGAATTAGGCCCTGCAGCGGCTGCAGCGCTAAATCTAGCGATGACGTCCAATCAAACTATTTAAAAAGACAGCGCTAGATCACTTTAAATGAACTATTTTGTATTAGTCAAAACGTCAAAACTCGGGAATGTCATGGTATTGAAATTAAATAAATAAATATTTCTGACACTCACACAGCATTATCTAGCCCAAATTAAGTTTCTTTAAGAACTTGTGTTATAGTTACTAGATAACTGATATATTTAAGAAATATTTAAACATACATATTGAATAAATACATATTTTTTATTAGAATAAACTTAAATAAACATATACACATCCATGACTTGACGGCTAATATCTGTGTTCATCACACAAATATCCGCCGCCGCCGGGATTCGAACCCAGGACCTCTGGCATAGAAGGCAATGTATGTTACCACTACACCAGCCGGTCGTCAAATCCGTTAGCAGTGTCCCTTCTGCCCAAAATCAATATTTCGAAAAAATATAGTGGCTTGGTGAAATACCTACAAATTGCTTGTTAAATAGATACTCTAGTTGTATTAACATGTGAAAAGTGACTCGTTGGGATTTATATGTATTTCGTGTACTGTTCAAACAGTGCCTAAGCACACATAAAAGCATATTTGAAAAACATATAACAGAAGACACAAACGTATTTAATTGTTGTGACAAGCGCTCTTGACACATGAATTTATCCGAGTAGTTAGGTCAGAAAACTCAACAAGGCTGAAAAAAATTGTATGGGATGTCCTCTCTATACGTAGTACTAATATCTCAATGGTATTAACTTACATATTATGGAATAATATAGGTTAATGTTTCTGTACTTTTGTACAGAAACTCTACAATTATCTGCAATTATAGACTACAGGTCCATGTCCAAAAAATAGATGGGTCATAGGAACCACCCGGTGATGTATATAGGACTATTTTTTACGGCACTGCGCGCTTTATTATTGTTTTTCATGGATCTATCGATGGTAAAAATGCCATACAAAAATATGTGACCAAAATGTACTCACGCTACCTGCACTTTTGAATTCCCACCAGCACTCAGTTGGACAGCTTACAAGTGACGGCATAGTGCTGAATCTTATTATTTTATGCTCTTATATCGTCGGTCGTATATACGTCACCCGGTGGTTCATATGACCCATCCTTTTTTTGTACATGGGCCTGTAGTCTATTATCTTTTCTTTTTCATTATATAACATAATGGAATTGTCAGTTAAGTTCGGCATTTACACAGCCGTAATAGACTTCTTAAAAATTAACTTTAGCACATAGTAAAGGTAGGGATATAAATATATAGTAAAACCACAAAGTCATGTAACTGTAGATTTTATTTTCTGAAATGGATGTTCTTTATTATGGCACTGTATTCCGCATCCTAATATTAAAACTAATCTAAACTTATTAATCTAACCTTATAAATAATAACAAATAAAAATAAAATACTGGTTACATGGAATATTAGTATAGTATTTTATTAAGAAACACATTTTTACGCAAACTAACTAAAGTACTAAATCTTTTTGGTAGAATTATAAAGTAAAGAACACAGTGCAAAATGCATTCGATATATTATGCTAAAGATGGAAAATTACATCGGGTAGAAAATGCAAAGGAGGTTGAATATCATCTTTACAGATTAATTATGTACAACATTTTCCAAAAAGTACTAAGAATTGATTATGCTTGAACTTCAGGCAAATATTATTTAAAAAATAAGGTTTGAAAATGATTTTTGATACAATAAAAGTGTTGAAAACATCTCGCAACTCTACGCCGACGAATATCGGTTAAAAACAAGAATGAGTAGAATAAAAAGACGGTGATTAATTATGTTTGTTATCAAATTTTGTCAAGAGTTTTGTTCCACTGCATCTTTATTTTCATTTGTGATTACAAGTTTTTAACATAATAGCCAGTGGGCTTAACTTTTTTATCAGAGACTAAACTCGCGTTTGGCTACAATGTCATCTAAGGGATGATTAGGGCGAAGAGGAAAGTTAGATGATTATTCATAAAATACTATCGCAACACAGTATTGTTGCAGATTTTATACAAAGGGTGTTTGCTTGTAGAATTAATTTGAATGGCATCAATAAAACAAATTCATTTTACCGAAGAATATATCGTATATTTTTATTTGGTACTGTTAAGTAATTAACTGCGGTATTGACTCTACTGTACGGTTTTACAAATAAAACGCGAGAGTATCTGATAGAAAAGGTTTTATTTAAAGTTAGTAATGTCGAAGTTTAGTCTTTGTTTATTTTGCAAAAGTAAAAATATATTTTAAAATGTGCTTAATTCTTAATTGGTCCTACGATATCTGAGGCGTCGGCATTTTTGCAGGCGTTGCAACAGTATTTTCTGTACGCGGGGACTAGGCAGTTTCTTTTTAGCTGTTCGATTGTGAAAAGTTCGCAGTATTGGGTAGCATCTTTGACTGGGCAAGAGTTGGATTTGACGGGGCATCTTTGTAGTCTGCATCGGCGATGTCGCTCTTTTGGCTTCTCACCGCAAAGATAGGGTTCTGGCGCTGGGCAGTGTAGAGGGCGACGGGATATTCCGCGGCCACAAGTTGCTGAACACTGCAATTATTAACATTAGATATTAAAAATATCTGCCCAGAAAGTACTAGATATCTAGCCAGAACACATTATAGTCGAAATGACAAGATTTTGAAAGTTGGTTGCTAGACAGGCGGAGAAGCATGTTTTATTCAGGACCACATTTGACTTCAATCTCATGATGGTAAGTTGCGATAATGGCTTTTCATAAAATATTTCTGGAACACATCATGACAAAACCATGATATTTGCTGGCAGATTTTATAGGACGGGTAGTCACTTAAAAAGGTCACCGTAAACCAGACTTACCTAGAACGGTAGGATTTTTAAGTCAACTCTACGTAGACTAGTAACAACAAGTTAAATATTCTCATTCCTTATGCTGATACATATTGTTTTTGCTATTTTCGATGCACTGCTAGCTTCTATGAAAGAGGGAGGGCGGAGTTGCAATGCACGAAAATTCCGCATCACTAATGCTTTGGGTTGCGGCTGAAAATCAGCGCCACAGTCAAGACTTACGGCATTTTTAATATGGTACATCTTTTTTTGACAGTTAATTTTTGTTTCGTTTTTCTTTAGATTCGGAAAAAAAGCAAGGTATCCTAGTTATAGAGGTCGTATCATTCAGCCAAGAGACCCCCACTACTGGACATAGGCCCAAGGTTCTGCATACCTACTGATCGGTCCTACGCTGTTCACATCCAGCGTTTACTGGCGACCAGATCGTCAGCCACCTTGTGTGGGGGCCTGCCTACCCTTAAGTGACTCTTTACCTTATGTTACTTTTAGCAAACCTTACTGCCCCAGCAGAAATCTGTTCTGCGAGATACTTGTCAGAAGTATTGCAAAGTTGCAGTGGCAATGGGTAGGGCCATTGCCAATTCAGCTTTGCAATTCTTCTGGCTACATCGGTAACTTTTCTTTTCTTTTAGAGGTTAAAATAGCTACATACCGGTGTCCAAGGTTGTTCTTGCCAGTATACAGGGCATGGTAGTCTGCTACAAGCTTGCTGCTTCGGTGGGGTCTTCAGAGGACACAGTGCTGGTGAGACGCTCCTTTTAATGAGTTCCAGTCGTGATGAAGTTGAGCTATTGAAAGAAGTGCATGAAATTTGAGAAGAAAACTTATGAGTGAAGATTAGGGTTGTTATTTGAACGTGAGAGTGTTTTAACATCATTGCTTTAATACGGATGAATCGGCCTGAGTTTTTTTGTTTGTACCTAGTTCTTTGTTTTGATTTCCTTTCAATGTATTAAACTTTCATTGGAATCAGTGATAGGATCTCAGTAAATATTGAAGCTTAGAATTTCAAAGTTTGGATTCATTTTAATTTGATGAAGAATTTACTGTGTCCCACAGTTTCTTAAATTTTCATGTCAGCATACAAATATAATTTTGAGAAGCTTTTGAAGCCATGCACACACCTTTAGGCACAATTTATGGCTTCAAGACCTTTTACTATCTCTATCTGTCAGTAAGACTAGGTTAATATTCTTAAAGTTATAAAATAATCGTAAGATGTGAGTTATCTAGTGAGTGACCCTCTTTGGTGGCAAAAACCCTTCGGAATCGGCTAGGCCACTCTTCATATAATTTTTGAATACCCCGGAATATTTTTATGTGAAGATTCCGTCCTACGCTCACGTGATGTATCTGTAACTTCACTGTCATGCTCATTGTAAGATTTAAGTTAAACACAGATTCAATCATCAATTAATTAGTGCCTACCCAAATAATAATAATAATAATTTGCTTCAGGCAATATAAACAAAAATACAATGACAAACTTTGAAGTATTTGGGTAAGTACTAATCAATATTATTACCTCTAATATAAAGCTTTTTTATTAGTGACTCTGGTTTAATGTTACAATATACGTTTAAGAAACTATTCTTAAGATATAATATAGTATAAAGCCATATTAAAACAAATTCTACGTATCTTTAAATAAAATGAGAGTTAAAATTAATACTAGCAAAGATTTCATTTAATCTAAAATAGCCTTGTTAAAAAATGTTACCTACATTTTAATTAGTGCGTTATGAAATGATATTCATAATCTAAAAATGAACACATTAACAAATTAAAACACAGACAAAAAATGTACTTAATTCATTTTGGGATAATGGGCTTTTGCCTCAGCATAATTCTGCTGGAAATAATAATTTCGAGCCGACCTGGTTTTCAGACATGGCGTGTATTAATGTTACATAATGTTATTCACAATGTTATGTTTTAAATTATTAATTATTCTCGAAATTTCCTCTTTATTATTAAATTTCACGGTAATTGTGTTTGATTTGCATTAATTGGATATGTTATTTGTTAAAAGCGCACTGATTATCATTTTGTTATTACAATATTTTCGTAAACATTACTACAATACTACGTAGACATTTAAAGTTTATTTAAAGTAAATTTTTTATGAAAATGCCAAATACATACTAATTAAACAACTAATGTAAATGCCTGAATGTATGGACAGAAACGTTATTATTACTGTCTCAAGTTTTAAATGTTTGATTCACACGATATGAATGTAACCAACGAATGGAAATGCTTTTAATGGTGTAAACTTGAAAAGATTGGAATTTTTGTTTTGGTGTAAAACATTCTGCATAAACCTAGAAAGGTTCACTGTTGATGTAAGTTTGTCTTATTATTTTAAGGTGTTACCACACCAATCGATCGATCATCGATCGAGTGGCAGAATGGTTTCGTGGACGTCTATCGAGCCGTTTGATTAGACGCGCGATCCAAAGACACTAGTTGAATATAGTTTGGTGTTACCCGATCAACGTCGACCGACCGTCTCTCTATTGGTTAGCTTAACGGTATCCGTTGATCATTTAAAGCTATCAGACCAGTCGCTCGACTTTGATCGATGACCTCGGTTGGTCTGTTGGTTGGTCTGGTTTTTTGATTTTGTTGACTTACGTCATATTACCGGGTATGCAGAATAATTGCCTTTCTTGGACTCCCTTGTCACCACAAGTAGCACTGCACTCTTCCCATTCGCCAGGTACCCATGTGAAGTTACAGCTGTTAAGAAAATATAGATTTAGGAATGTGTTTGTAATAAATTACGTCGTGCATTATATGGTTTACATTTTAGTGATCGGCTTGTATATAGATCTCATATCTCATAGTGTAGTACAGCATGCAATAACACATTACTTACAATCAATAGAAAGTTAACTTGAAAATGACATTATAGATATATACTTGAACGGCAATAGAAATATCCCCACTAAAGTTCTTTAGCAGATTCAATTATTACGTTGGGTATAATATTCTTATTCTAATTGAACTTGTAACCTTCACTCCCTTAAGAAGGGAAATGAGTATATATAAAAAAAAAAATTTAGGTCTAGAAATTTGTATTTATTCCAGCGCAATTCCAACGCGAATCTTACAATTTCCAATAAAATTTATTAACAACAAAATTAATGTGGCTGCGCTTGCCACCAGCGGTGACAAAAAAGGACGCCATTTTGCTGTCCACTTTTTTAAGACACCTCGACGCAGGCAGAGGTATAATTTCCATACAGCCTAGTCCGAATGTGAAAAAAAAATGTAGGAACGAAAATTAAGGGTTACAAACTTCTATTTTATTTATGATCAATAAATTTATAACAATATTTACGTTCATTCATCATATCTACATCATATTTACTGTTTTACCATATAAAGATCAATACAATATCTTATGATTAAATATAGTAAGTATTACCTACATTTTTATTTATTGAACAATTAATTTATTTTTATATCTATACATTTTTCTTAAAAAAACTCATCTAAACTATAAAAACATTTTTCCAATAGCCATCTATGGAGAGCGGATTTAAATGCCTTTATAATGTCTGGTACTTTATTATATATTCGAACACGTAAAACTAAACTATTTTGCGTACAAATATCTGTTTTAATGTTAGGGAGGCATAGTTTGTTTGAATGTCTAGTGCTAAATTTAATACATCTTTTTTAAAATAAAACATTCTGGATGCATCCTAACAAATAAAATGGTTTCGTCGATATATAAGCAGGGGACCGTTAACAATTTTAAAGCCTTGAACCAAGGCTTGCAGGTAGTCCAAGAATCAATGTCGACAATTGTTCTAACGCTTTTTGCACTAAAAACACTTTATTTATACTAACAGAGTTACCCCAGATAAGTAAGCCGTATCTTAATATTGTAGCAACGAAACCGTGATAGGCTTTGAGAGCAGTGTCTTTGTTAGTTACTTTTGCCAGTTTCTATAATACAAAAGAAAATCTATTAATTTTAGAACAAACACTATCTACTTGCAATTTCCAAGTGCAATGTTCGTCAAATTTAATACCCAAAATTTTGTAACAGTCAGTTTCTTCAATAGTTTCGTCATGATATTTTAAGTCTAAAATTTGTTTTTTTGCTCCTTTATTACAAAATTTATATATCTAGTTTTCGTCATATTTACCGTGAAATAATTAGCACTTAGTCAATTAAAAATGTCACATATAGTAGTGTTGATAATGTCATTAAAACTGTTATTTGTATCACTATCCGGAATTATAATTGAAATGTCATCAGCATAAAGGGTCATGTCAAAATTTGTAATAAAAGGTAAGTTAATTACAAATTGAAAAACAGAAATAAAAGGGGTCCTCAAGGCTTCCCTAGGGGACACCTTTACTATTAAACTTTGGAGTAGAGCACCACGTTTTTTGACATGAAGTTGTAAATAATTAATTTTATAGTAAATACTGTCAATAATCATATTAATTTGTTTGCACAAAGAAAATCTGTCAATATAATAATTATAATCATATACCTTAAAATAAGTGGGGAAATCTACTTAATGTGAGTTCGTGAACCATTTAAATACTCGTTTGATCCCATTATTCATAGAATTTCCTTGAGGTAGGGGTTTTTCACAACATTAATCACTATATGGTCTTTCAAAATGTCTAGTGTAGAATATAATCCAGCCGTCACATGAAGCGGGTTTTTGTCATTTTTTCCTACACAAATTATGAATATGTCCGACGACGACTTATTCTTCGGGCAATCCATCAGTACTTCCTTGGCAGGAGCATCTGGTTTCGTTAGTGAGGTAACTTCATATTTCTCATACTTGCTTTGTAGTTTTGAACGTCTAAGCGCCACTGCTAATCTGCTGCACTGTTGAGTTCCAAAGATTTTTATTGATTTAATAGGATTTATATTTTCTTCTGTATTGTTTTTAGAGATACTATTTTTCGGCGAACTCGTATTATTTGTGCATTTTGTATTATCATTTTGTGAATTTGTGATTACAGAATTACTTAACAATGTGGATTGTTTTTCACTATTATAATTGTGGCTGTTTTCATGTTTCTTCAGTAAGGGGCTATTAATACCAATTTGTTTCAGTTTATTAATTGTTGTGTCCTTTTCTTGGACCTACTTTTGTAGTTTAATGTTTTGTAAAGTTAGGTTTTCAATTTCATTTTCAGCGATTTGTAGTTTATTTATAAGATCCTTGTTATATTTTTTCAATTCTTCTATATCTTCGTCATAACGAGTAGACAAGTCCGACAGGTGTCCGGTGTGTCATAGAGCAGCTTAGATCTATCGAAGCCTCAAATCTATAATGGCCGAAGTTAAATAATAGTTAAATAAAAGTAACTTAGGTACATAGAATGTCAGCTATATTTCTCAAAATTAAATGCAATATGAAATGTCAAGTATTTATTATTAATATTAATTAACTATCAGTACTAATTGCAAATCAAAACTGACTTAATTAAATTAAATTTCGGAAAATGACAAATAAAAATAGGAAAAGAAAATTTTATTTATAATTTCAAATTCAATATTCTTAAATCCTTAAATTAAACTGAAAAGTCAAATATATAAATAGTGAAATATTTAAAAGTTTACAAAATATTAAACAGATAGCAGATTCAGACATTAAATAAAGGTATAATGTTTGAATCTAAGTAATATTTTTACTTAAAAGTTACCTTCATAAAATGTGAGCTTTAGTTGTCCAAATAAAATAAATTATTACAATATTAATTAACTAATTAAAAGTACCTACCAGTTGCAAAACAAAAAAAAATAACAATTTCGTACGATGACAAACAAAGATAGCAAAAAAGTGATTTTAAATTTCAATTTACATGTTTTCAAATACTTAAATTAAAAAAGTCAATCTAGATAAAAAGCGCCACGGTTTTGACACGAAGTCTCTCACACTACATGTGATGTGTCTGATATTCTGCCACTGCGCTACAGGACAAGATGCTTGTTGTTATAAAATTAATTAGTTATATGTTAAATATTCTTCATGTCCGTTCAGTATCAACTTTCCATCACCGCTATCTATATTTCGATGCTCGTAACATATAACAAATACACTCACTAATCCATTTGGCTATTTCATATAGATTTGTCTTGAGTTAGTTATTCAGGAAAAAGTAAGATGGCGCTTTCGTATGATGTCTCTTGTTGTGATTACTATGTTTCTTTGTTTTGATATTTAAATTTTATGATGTTTTATGTTGGTTCAAATACCTTATTCACTATTCTCACGATTTATCTGTATTAATAAACTTCACTTATATATTTTAAAGTAACAGACATCACTGATTTCACAAATTAGTAGATATCACAAACAAGGGAAAAACGTCACTTTTTTGTCTTTTATACACTTTTTTGAATGCCAACATTTCCACAAACTTATTGTGACGAGCTGTTACTGTATTAATGATTTTTTACTGCTTAAGCGGATTTATTTACTTTAATATTATAAACACGGAGCTCATTGTACGGTGCACACTAGCGCCACCGATAGGCTTAACCCTTGTAGGCTCGCGGGTAGTGTTAATGGTGCAGTACGTTATTTATTTATTATTAGCCTTAAGATATATTTCGGTTTTCGTTGCTTTAACACAGGCATTAGTATGTGGGAGCTTAGGACGACTACCTATACTTTGCTAAAGGTATAAATAAGTTTCACTGATAAGTTACTGTAGGTCTGCTCTTCGGATAGAATGGCAGTATTAACTCAAGATATATAATTTTTACTTTTGCTTTACATAAAACAAAAAAAAAACCTTTTTATTCCAATCCAATTGTTAGAATGCGAATTTGGACATCTTTTAATACTATGCGCTTTATCGTTCTTGATATATTAACGATATTGTCTATAGTTTTAATTTCACATTTACGTATCCCATGGTCTTGAGGGACTCACATTTTACTGATATTCCGTTTAACGAAGTCTTCTACATAGTGTAATATGTTTATTAAAATAAGCAGTCAGTGGTTTAGCTGTTGGGTACCTGTGTGTGTTGCAAGGTTCATATCTCGGCGAGTGCGGGCGCACGCAGCGCCCGCGCACTTGTCTCACTCCGCCGCCGCACGAAGCAGAGCACGGACCGCGTTCTATTATACACCTGAGAAGAAGAATATCTTAAATATCTTCCATGCTGGGAGCAAATGCAACACATAGAATGCGTCAGCTGCTTCTCTTTTCGGGCATAGTGTAAAAGTCAGTTAAGGGACACAGTTTTTTTTGAGTTATAGGCTGACCCCCTGTCATTGCAATAGTCTCTCTCCTTATAATGCCTCCAAATTTGTCAAACGTGACATCAGATGGTTTTATGACCTCTGTTGTTCTGCCTACTCCATAAGGGATACAACAAGTGTGAAGTTATGTTTGAAGAAGAATGTCTTACAATTACACCATATCATCTTATCTTCTTCACAACTCATTGTAATGAGCTCTCTGCAGGGCTATGAGTCTCTCCCCTGGGTCACGAGGAGGTTTAGGCCAAAAACCACCAAGCTGACCCAGTGTTGGTCAGAATTTTTTGCGTCGAAGTCACCGTGAGATAATGTTGGTTGACCATCCTTTTACCGAAATGACCGGGCGTTGCTTAACCTACAATATCGATTGATGTACGATGGTTGCCATTACGGCACGAAGGCTTCTTTTATTTCTTCTTTTACTTTATTACCTTCAGTATTACTACAATCTCTAGTATTTTTCAACCGACTTCCAAAAAGAAAGAGGTACTCCGTTCGTCTGTATGTTTGTTTATGTTTGTTACCTCATAACTTTTGACTGGGTGAACCGATTTTGATGATTCCCATTTGGTCTTATACAAATTTCATCGAAATCGATTAAGTACTTCATGTTTTTGTTTAAATATGTATGAATTTCTAATTTAGCCAAAGTTTTGACGTAAAGTCGGTTTTTTCAATGCTCTGCATTCGTTGATATAATCTCGCCAAATTTTTGCTATGTCATGAAAACCTTTTTAAATATATCATACAAGTGTATAAAAAACTGATGAAAATGCAGATTGAGTCTTCTGCGAAAAAAGACAGATGACTATCAGTGGCGAAGCGCCGCCGATCGGCACTCACAGTTTTTTTTTCGGTTTCCATGACTGGACAGATTTAAGTGATTTTTTATATGGAAACTGATTGATTTTTTGTTTCGGCATACTTTGGCCAACAAGTAAACACTTTTAGCTGAAGCACTTCGGCTCTGGGTGTAATTAGTTGAAATTTTGATGGAAAGGTTTCTCGCACAATTCTAACGATATCCCGCTTAATTGTAACAGAGAATATAGCCTTTATACCATTAAATGACTTTGTTTATCAGATTTCGTCATGTTTATGTTCATTTCAAAAAAATAAAGTATATGGTAAAATAAAATACGCGATAAAATCCGGTTTAAACAGTTATTTTTAATGATACGTACTTAATTCCTTAGTAAATTTAGCGAACTTTAAAGCATGCCTAAAAGAGATGTCCCAGCCTCGGCTAGGAACCTGTACAGCATCTCAAAAAATTGAGAGAATATTACTCTTTCTACGAAAAATACTTATAATGCGATATACTTACCAAATAGTACTGTGGTTCAAAAATAAAAACAAATTCATAGTGCTTAAGTTATTTTCATATAATTTTCTTTCATGTTTTTTTATGTTGCAATAATACTGTTTTTTTTAAATAAAATTTTATTGTTTGAACCAAAATACAAAGTAATTTTTGTAGTCATTTGAATCACAAAAACTGTTCTTCACGTTTATATGGCTATAATTTCGCTTGGTGTACATAGTCCTAGCCAAGGCTCCATACAATCTTGGGACATCTCTTTTGCCTATTAATTACTTAATTTTATTTTCTAACAACTTTACGAGCAAAGTTTTTTCCAGCATCTCAACAAGTATTCCATCATATCACGACTAAAATAAGGTTCTATATTTATAAATGAAAAGGTCACTTCATTTTTATCATTTAGGAGCACCCTTTTCATTTACATGTATTAACTCAATATTATCATAAAGAATTTGTAGTTTCATTATTTCCAATTTTTCTGCAAGTATGTTTTTTGGTGTGTTTATTACGCGATTATTTTGTCAGTTATAAATATCATGTTTTTCGGATTATTATTTTGTTTGGTAGAAAATACTATAATGCCACACAATTTAATTAATTTTTTTTGTTAACTTTGATATAGTGTAAGTTCCCAAATTAAATTCATGTTTTATTTTGGTATTTCATTCTAATCATACTCATTTAAAATCAAATGAATGGGAATTTTCCCCCAACTTTTCCTCACTTACAAATCATTTTCAAATCTGATCTTTGTAATGAACTCAAAATCAGAGTTTGATATTTTTCTTTAAAAACCTAACTCGCCCCAGAACATTTAATTAATTTGAAGAAAAAAAAGGAAAGCAATTAATTTTCATTTCCTTGAAAAGTACCAATGGACAAACTTAAGGTTCTACCGCAATCCTGTTATAAAACTGATAAACCTTGCCTTTGTACAATACAAACTTTCATTTCACCTACCGCAAATACCACAAAGAAATTAAACAAAAAACCGGGAAAATATCGGAAAAATGGCAACCCAAGCCAAGGCAAGCGTAATTTATTGAAGCAATTTACAGTGGGCTCGTAAATAAATACTCGTACGAATGGAATAGTTTTTTTTTTTATTTATAGACAAAATGTTGTGGAAAGTTACTTTAGTTGGTAATCCAAATGGAAATGCCTTCAATTTCAAGAATCGTTTGTTCGCATTGAAGTTTTGATTGAAATTGTTTTGCAAATGTAATAAAACTTGTCTTGTGTTTTCGTTAATTGTAAAGTCTCATAATGATGATGCGATTTTTTTGTTTTGGTGTCAAAAATAGGCTTTTCATATTTATTACAATTACTGAGAGGTATATTATTAAGTCAATATTCTATATATCGTAATTTCCGTCAAAGAAACATACGCTGGTATTACACCTAGAATGTATGTTTATTTTCATATTCCCACAAAGTAGGTAGTAGTAATGTACGCAGGTGAACACACACCAGTTAGTCACCAGCCAAATTTAAACGTTGTTTTCTTTGATACGATGTAATTATACGCTTAATTCCCGAAGCAAACTTCAGAGCAGATGACAGGTGTTCTTCGAAACTGAAACTTAGTACAACTCCTTAGGATAGCAATTAATCAGGAGAGAACTGACGTCAAGGAAAAAAAACTCAGTACAACGCGAGTCTTTAATTCTCCAGAGCAATAAAAATGTATGAAATTTCACTAATGCACAGCTTTTTTTTAATCGCACCAAAAGGTGCCAATCTCAATGGATTAGCTCTATTCAGCCAGCCGATATGAATACTTTTTTTTTACGTACGTATTATTGGTTTCTATCCTACTTTTTCCAAATTTAAAAAATGATTGCTGCTAATTCTGATTTAAAAATGAAAGAAATTTAAAAAAGTGATTTGGCGGGAACTATGTTAATTTTGCTTGACAATATTTTTGAAAAAGTGTATTATCAGATTTTGAGTGCTTCGGCTTCGCATTAAAATGGAATGTTTGATATGAGTTTCTTTTATCTCCTATAGGATAGTAGATAAAATAGTAGAAAGAAAAGCAGATTATGCACCTCGCCTTAAGTAATTTATATTGCCCTGTTAGATTAGAGGTCTCTAAATCAGGCACTCGGTGCAATAATAAATTACTTTGTGCTCGATGCAATAATCTACTATTTAAGACGTAAGTTTTTGTTGACTATTAACATTTAACTTAATCTTAGCTGGTGGTAAGTGAAAGTGAGGTCGAAAGTATTTTATACAGGATGAGTGGTGACAAATTTTAGATACTGAAGGAGAGCACTCTGAACTCGACTCTGATCATAATAATGTAATAAAAGTAGGTATTTAATTTTTTACCAGATATCCCTATGAATAAATAAAGAGACCTTACTACACTTATCCCAACGCGCTGCCTCAGGCAACACGCACACAGCAGTGTTCCCGCCACGAACCGCTAAGTATCTATTGCATTAGGTGCATTAGGTTGCATTCTTTAACTTTCGGTTAAGTTTACTTAGTAAATAATTCATATTTTATATATTCTCAGTAAATAAGACTATTCATGAAATTAAGTTCCCTAAATAAGCATGTCAAAAGAGGCGCGATAACAATCCAGCCATGACCCTTGGATTCAAAATTTACAGGCAAATATCAACACATCTGCGGTTATGGGTGACTGTATACAATAGTTTTGTAAAGTCCCATTTCAACTCTGAAACTGCATCTTCAACCTCATCATCACTCATCAGGAAAATGGAAGTCAAACGCGAATTTCAAACACCAATAAAAAACAAACCGCTCAGCCGTCACTCGTCAGTCAGTTGTTTTCTCCACAGACATACATCTACATAGACAACGCAAGTCTCACGATTTGTATTGAAATCAAGCGTGCCGACTTTTTAAGACTTTTGTGACGTCACAGCTGATATTTATTACTAGAAAATACAAACCGATTCAAATACACCGATACCACCGATCAAATCGATTATTAAGAAGGATATCGATATTGTGAAATCGATTTTCTAAAATACATAAATACGGGGAGGCTGAATCTAGCAGCGACCAACCTTGACGCTTGGTCGGGGTACGGACACGCAAAGTACATGCATTTGCGTTAACCATGTAGATGTATGACTGTGGTTTTTCATTTTCATTTCATAACTAAAACAAGCCCTCAAATGTCAACCTAACGTTGCGTTAGTAGTAAATCATCTGAGTAGAAAGACGTGTAAGTAGGCTTCACTTTACTAAGTGCCATTAAGCAATAGCCTTGAGCTAGATACAATTAACTGGGTAGTGTTCAGTTAATGAATCAAGATTGTTGAAACTACTAAAAGCGTAAAATAAGATTTTTAAATTTCGAGTGATTTTAGATGGAGATTAAAAGACTATTTTCAACGATTTTTTGTATGAAAAATGATGAACTAAACCAAATCGGATTTTGGTTAGTGTTCTAGTTATTTAGGGTTTTAGTAACCACAGATAATTGAAAGCTCCTAACAATATCGTAGGGTAACAACCACAGTCCGACGCGGTCAGTTGGTATAAATATAGGTGACCACCAAACATGATTTTATCGACTACTTTCATGTTTCAGTGTGCGTATTATGCTGAGTAGTCTCCGTAAAAGCTCTCGTAGTATTATGTCAGTTTGAATGGCTTATTTATTAATATTGTTCAGTCTCAATATGGTTAGTTTTGGAAGTCTCATATCGAACCAGCATTTTTCACAATTTTGCATAATTCGAAATCGAGTTTTGAATAAATAGCGATAATTTGATTAAGCTCTTATTTATTTACTAAGTGTTTCATCATCACTTTAGTTATGTGCCTACTGCAGGGTTATGATCCAGCACTGGTTAATAGGTCTCAGAATTTTCAGGGCGCCGAAATACAATTAATACATAACTTCACGCCTGTATCCCTTATAGGGTAGGAAGAACACCAGAGGTTATAAAACCATCTGATGATACGGCACCGAAGTGGCTTCTGATAAACTCTTACGACCTCTGCGCTGTATACCTAAAGGGAGACTGGTGGGTCACTTTTGAAATTCGGGGACGTGATAGTTTGAGATCATACATGAAGAGAAAACATATCATAAAATATAAATATTAATTATTTACTGAGTAAACTTAACCGAAAGTTACATAATTCATTAAGCAACGCATGGTGACACGAGTTTTCGCAGGGATCCGCGTGCCAGGTCACGTGCCACGATTCAGGCGTAAGTCAAGTAAATAGTAATAAAACGACCATGTTTCAGATTACAGCAGACAACTGAAGTGGGTTCCAATTCGATTACGAAGAAATACTAGTATCCTTTGTATTCTTTTTAACGACCTTCGTAATCTCTCTGCACCAAAATACTTGAGCGGGCGTTTCTCCTTCGTCCATTCTACAGATGCGCCATGCCGAGCACATAAGCTTACTCTCTTATATTTAAAACCCCATCAAACTGATTTCTTTTCCTACGCTTTTAATAAACATGCTGTCAGATTGTGGAATTCAGTACCATTCGAAATACGCGACTCAAAAACTATAATTTTATTTAGAAAAAGAGTAAGAGAACATTACTTTTCTCAAAATGCGTAAAATTAAAGTTAAATTAATCAACGAATGTATATTATAATATTTTTTATGTATGTATGAATATATTTATTTATTAGTATTTATTTTATCTTAGTGTAGGTATTTTATTTAAGTATTTTATTATTTGAATATTGTTTTTGTTACGCCCGCACTGATTTCGTTTCAATGTATCTCTCCAGTCACAGGTCTGCTGGAGAAAGTTCTCTTAGAAATAAGCTGTACTTAGGTACATGTATTAGTCTTTAAGTATCATTGTATATGTTAAACTGTGTGTACATAAATGATTAAATATACAAATAAATAAATAAATAAAACTTTATTTTATTACAGGGAATTCTAGTGAAAAATTAAGTAACTACTTTGGCTACATAATTAAGACCAGAATCGAGTACAGAGTGCTCTCCTTCAGTATCTAAAATTTGTCACCAGTTATCCTGTATAAGTATACAGGACCACCAACTACTCAACATGCGATTATAAGTACGGAAGTCGTCATGAAAACTAAATAGTCGGCGGTAACCATCCTCTTTTTTACGCTTTATGAATGCCGGCAAGCAGGCACTGGATTCATCTGATGGTAAAAAGTATCCAGGTCCATGGACATCTTTAATTAAAGATGTTAAGATTAATTAACTGGAACAAAATGCTTTAACAGTTGACCCAAGGCTTTAGCTGTTAAAGCCTTTTGTTCCAGCAAGTTCACAGCCTGTTCCTCCCCTTTACCCGGAACGCAATTACGCTTGAGATCTTTAATAGACAAAATTGTAGGTAGGTACCTTTATTGTTCGTTTCATGAATTTTAGTTGATTTTTTCGATTATGGAATTGTTCAGACATAATGTTATTTATATTTTTATAGAAACCTTAACAAAAGCACGATGGATCTATAAATAAGAAATAACGAGCTTCTTACCCTTGTTAGTGCCAACTTGATCCGAACTAAGCTGAGCTTGTGATATAGGAATTAGATAGCGCATAAATATTTTTCGCCTGAATGTATGCCAGTAAGAATAAATAATAGTAGGTATACATAATTGTACAAACATGTCAGTAAGTAAATATATAATTTTAATACTTTGTAAGTTTGTTCCTAAGCAATTTTATGTAGATTAAAAAGTTGGACTTCGGCGCCAAGTACGTTGTTCAATAGCTTAACGACCTTAATAAACTCGTATCATTTTGTTGAAGAATTAACTTTTATATAGATTTAATAGATTGTTATTATGTAGATCAAAACCGTGCACTAGGTGGCTATAAATCCTCTGTGCTACAGAGGCTGACATTACTTAAGAAATGCTTGATCTCTTTTGTGACATCCAATTTTATTTTTTGAACGAACCGTAGTTCGCTTAACGGAGTTAACTATTGATTTTTGACGCTTTAACCCGTAAAAGCTTTATTTAGGTCACAATCAGACTGCCATCGTTACTGTCTGTCTAGGATTGCTTCGATGAAAAAAGATAGATAGTATAAATCTAGAACTTTCTCCTTAAAAGCGCTGTCAGCTGACGAGGTTAGTTCATTTGGGAATATAGTTTCTGTATGGACGATAAATGAGAGTTATGGATTTCGTCTCAAGATCATAATTGTCCGAAAGTATCTCAAAGCTTTTTAAATAGAAATTGATTTATTTGAAGTAGTCTCTTTCATTAGGTTATGTCAATAATAATCTTTATTTCGTAGGTATTTTCATGTATTCTTGAAGTAATTCACATTGTTTGCAATATACGGGTGCTGAGGGAAGACCAGCGTTGCAACGTTCGCAACATTCATGCTGAGTCAGTGCCTTTTCACCAAGAGCCATCTATTTTACTTTTTAACCGAATTCAAAAAAAAGGAGGTTCTCAGTTTGACCTGTATGTATGTATGTATGTTTGTCCGCGATTATCTCGCGTTTGGCTGAACCGATTTGGATGCGGTTTTCAGGAAAAGATTTGTCAAGTTTAGGAGAAGGTTTTAGTATATTAACCGACTTCATAAAAAAGAAGGTTCTCAATTTGTATGCATATTTTGTATAAGAGATGAGCCGAATGTTCGGCCGAACTTTCGTCTTCGGTACATTCGGCATATTATTATAAAATTCGTATTCAGCCGAATGCTTGGTTGATTTGCCGAATACTAGCTGTTTCGCGCGGTTTTACCGGCGCAATTCCTAATTGCCACTACTTATGCCAAACTTTCACATTTATAATAGTTATTAGTAAGATTTCTGTTTATTACTACGATAATCACGGATGGCTTAAAAAATGGCTTCGATGTTTTTTTTATTAGCCGACTTACAAAAGGAGGCTTTCAGATTAACCTGCATGTAGGTATCTGTGTTTGTCAACGATTATCTTGCGTTTGGCTGAACCGATGTTTATGTGGATATTTTTCACATTTAGGAGAACATTTTAGTATTTTAACCGACTTCAAAAAAGGAAGTTATCAGTTTGATCCGTCTGTATGTATGTTTATTCGCAATTATCTCACGTTTGGCTGAATCGATTTTACAGTTTCTGTGTTTTTCATTAATTTAACTTACTTTATGTTTTGGGGTAGCTATAACTTTTATCATAGTTAGTTTCCATATTTATAGATTTTCGTGATAGATTTTTTAGTGATCAGTTTTTGGGCTAGTTCTTACCTGACTGTTTGCACGAAGATTTATAAGTATATATCACTTTTCTAGTTTCTGCAGCACGAGCAGGATGCTGACGATTCCTAGATGAGTCGATCCCTTGATGTATGAAATCGTCGTTTTATTTTCGTTGTGAGTTTCATTCTTCCTTGCTCGACTGTATCTTAGAACGTCCTTCGTTTCTCTACTTTCTCTACTTCGTTTTTCTCCCATAGACACAACGTATAATAGTAGGTAGGTCAAGTCATGGTGTTACAGTATCAAAACATTATACTACTAGTAGTAGTATTAGGTAGTTACTGATACCATTACTAGCCCAAAACTTATCACTAAAAACTGTCACTAATATCTAAACATTGTAATATCTATAAATGCAGAACCGAACTAACTATGAAAAAACTAATAACTAGCCCAAAACAAAAACCTAACACTAAAAAGTATGAAATAAAAAATAAATAAAAAAAGTCAGAATACCTAATGCAAAATGAAAGCGAACTAATTATTTCTTTTTAAGAAAAAGTGAACCGCCTTCAAAAAAATAATCTACTTATTAAAAATGTTAAAATAATTTTTACATACGCCATCCTAGTCCTGTTCCTATTCCTTCCCTATTAATATCCCGGATAGCAAATTTCTGCCAAACATGAATTAATAATGTAATAAGAACATCTATACATATAATAAAATGGTAGGAAAGTCAAAACTGTACATTGAATATTTTTTTAAAAGAATACTTGGGGTATGATCTACAATCGAAACAGAAACAAAAAATATAGTTTTTAGAATTTTTGTCTGTTTGTCTGTTTGTCTTTCCGGGATAAACTCAAAAAGTACTGCATGGATTTACTTCAAATTTGGCATGAAGATAGTTAAGAAGTCGGGTCAACATATACCAGGGTGGTCTGAAAAGTTTCCGACCTTAACGCAAAGATGGCGCCACTCGTCAACAAAAGCTAGTGAATGTAGTTGTGCATCTTTTGACAGGTTACTCACCAAAGTTTCGGCCATTTTGGACGCGCAGTTTTTAGTTGACAGTCGTTTGAGTGAGTACATGTGAGTGTTTTTGTGAAAATGGAAAAAATTTAGTATCGAGCTGTTATTAAATATTTGTTTTTGAAAGGCAATACGCCTACGCAAATCAAAAATGAGTTGGACTCTGTGTATGGGGACTCTGCACCATCATTTACCACAGTGAAATTTTGGGCAGCTGAATTTAAACGTGGCCGTAAGAGCTTGGGAGACGATGAACGTTCGGGACGTCCAAAAACTGCAACTACTGACGATAACATTGCTAAAGTTCACGAAATGGTGTTAGACGACCGCCGAATTAAAGTGAGAGAGATAGCAGAGGTTATGAAAATGTCCAAAGAACGTGTTTGTCACATATTAAAACAAGATTTAGACATGAGAAAGCTGTCCGCGCGTTGGGTGCCGCGTTTGCTCACGTTAGAACAAAAACGTGTTCGAATGAACATTTCCAAGGCTCTGTTGGCGCAGTTTAGGCGCAATAAATCCGAGTTTTGGCGCCGATTAATTACTGTAGATGAAACTTGGATACACCATTATACGCCCGAAACAAAACTACAGTCAAAACAGTGGACTGCAAGGGGGGAACCAGCTCCAAAAAAAGCAAAAACTGTTTTTTCGGCTGGGAAAGTGATGGCGACTGTCAGCGGTTGCCATGGCAAAAATCCACGAGTTACGGTTTGAACTGCTTGACCATCCGCCTTAATCACCAGATCTGGCCCCAAGCGACTTTTTTTTGTTCCCTCATCTAAAAACTGCGCTCGGAGGACAAAGATTTTCGTCAAATGAGGAGGCAATCACCTTTGTGAACAATTATTTTGCAGAGAAAAACGCCGAGTACTATTTGGACGGGTTACAGAGATGGGAGCATCGCTGGGAGAAGTGTGTAGACTTACAAGGAGACTATGTAGAAAAATAAATAAAAAAATTAAGAAAAAAAATCTTGTATCATTGTTAGGTTGGAAACTTTTCAGACCACCCACGTAGGCTACATATTATCACGCTATCACCTAAGGGGAACGAGCAGTGACATGGCCGGAATTAGGATGGAGCTATGCCCTGAAAAAAACACTCATGTAGAGCGATGTACAGTATTATGTCATAAATATTAAAGCTTATTGTTTTTTTCTTTACAATAGTATAAATTTCATGGTCAGGGAACTTGCGAGAGCTCCGGTAAATAGGTTCTTTTTTTGTTAAGTGCCTAGATGATTTTGAATAGCAATGATTTTTAATTCTCAGTTTTATAGTCAAAATAATAGGAGAAATATAATAATATCAATAAATATCAATAAATAATCAGTGAATGCTATTCAATGTATGTAACACTCTAAATGTCGTTGTACCGGGTAAGAAAAGGGTCTAAAATCGTAACACCAAGTAAAACATATGATGAGTAGGATGTATTTTGCAGTTGAAATCTATGGTTTGGTGGAACACGTGCTTTCTAATTAGTCCTATCACTACTACCTATCAGTGACGACTAGGAAGAACGCCTTATATAGTATAGTATAGTATATGGTATCTGGATAGAGGTTCCAATCTTCGTCATCTGCCTATGATATTAAGAACTTGTCGTCTACTTATATGTATTGTATAATATACTTTATATATTTTGTATATTATTGTGAATTCCTTATAGGGAAGTGGTCAAAAATATACAATTGGATAGGCAATAAAACATTAACTTAGGCAGAACTTTATTTTTTATTGAGTTCTAATTGGGCAGTGTTTAAAGGAAAGTATTCTTTACACTGAACAATATATTTATCAATGGATTACATACAGCATTACATTTACAATACATTTAAACAGTTATACAATGCAAGATAACCATGAGAAACGCTTCCCCGCGTAGTGTTGATACGGAGATAAGACACTTTCAATATTTTCATCAAGTAAAATATACATTTATGCACTGTTTCTTCAAGGGTTTGGTGTGGCACGAGTAACGCCTGCCCTTAACAGAGCATCCACATCAAATTCACATGATGGGTTGTTTGGTAGAGATCTTTGCAGTTAACCTGAGCGCAGGCTTTGACTGCTTCACCGGACACGATGGGTAGCCCAGTACTCCGTTATGTAAACCTTTTTCATCGCGTTGGTTGAGCAATACATAGCATGCGTTGCAAATCAATCCATTTAAAGGAAGCTTAAAAACGTGTCATTGTGTAATGCCCTCACTAAAGAAATATCTGTTGGGTTAACTCAACTGTTCACAAGTAGGTTAACTTGGTAAAATATGAAAATAATTAACACCTATTGTACAGAAAACCTTTCATTCAATATGTTTTTTAAGTTGTAAATGTCGTTGTCACTGTGCATTGATAGACAGCAGAGTGCGGGTGCGGGCGCAGTTAAAACGTAAAAACACACAAAATCAACTAAACATACTTATTAACTGCAACTATTAGGCATTTCTTTTCGCAATGTCTAGAGATTTTTAAAATATTTAATAAGTTATTTTCAACTAGCTGTTACGCGCGGTTTTACGCGCGCCAATTCAAATTCCGCGGGAGTATCGAGATAAAAAGTCTATTTGCTATTCCACACTGTAAACTATCACTATGCCAAATTTCATCCAAATACATTAAGCCGTTTTGCCGTGCCAGAGGAACAAACATCAAGACATGCATACATCCATCCATTCAAACTTTCACATTTATAATATACAAAATTTTAGTTTGCTTTTGTTTGATAGATGTCGCTGTACGTCGATTAAATCGCGCAAGAAGAGTTATAAATGACTTAGCCATATTTACTTAGTAGACTACTTTTATTCATCCTCACTTTCACAATTATAATATTAGTAGGATAATAATAGTTGCTGTACAATATTTTTTTCTATTTTATTCTGAGGGTTCTACCCTCACTCACAACATTGTTGAACACATATTTTATTTGTCAGTTTTTGTCGCAAGTTCTAGCATGGACGTAATAATATATACGAATCGTCCATGAGTTCTAGAGAAATATAATTATCTACTGCTTAGCTATCATTATCTGTGTGCACAGAGCAAAGTAATATACAGGTCTGTGTGTAAATTGTCAGTGTGAAAATTATTTCCTGTTATATTTTAAACTCAAAACAATAGAAATGCCTAGATAAAGGTCTAATTTATCCCAATCCTCAAACGATTCTCGGAGGAAAAGGTTAGCTCTATCGTGCGAGAGTGCTGAAGCGCGAGAAGCTCGACAGGAAAGCGACCGGGAGCGCCACGCTGAGTCTCGCGCGTCAGAGACCTACACGCAGCGAGAGACGAGCTTGAGTTCCCAACGCTCTCGGACAGATGCCGCTCGACTTAGTGAGAGTGTCGACGCGCGAGAAGCTCGATTGGAAAGCGATCGGGAGCGCCACGCTGAGTCTCGCGCGTCAGAGACCTACACGCAGCGAGAGACGAGGTTGAGTTCCCAACGCTCTCGGACAGATGCCGCTCGACTTTGTGAGAGTGTCGACGCGCGAGAAGCTCGACTGGAAAGCGACCGGGAGCGCCACGCTGAGTCTCGCGCGTCAGAGACCTACACGCAGCGAGAGACGAGGTTGAGTTCCCAACGCTCTCGGACAGATGCCGCTCGACTTTGTGAGAGTGTCGACGCGCGAGAAGCTCGACTGGAAAGCGACCGGGAGCGCCACGCTGAGTCTCGCGCGTCAGAGACGTACACGCAGCGAGAGACGAGGTTGAGGTCGCAGCGGAGTCGCACTTCTCTTTCTCGGTCGATCGAAGATCTTGAACAGCGGGAAACCCGGTTAAGAAGAGATCGCTCTCAGCATGCCCTTTTACGGTCGTTGGAGACCGATAAGCAGCGTGAAGAACGTCGTGCAGCTGTTCGGCAGCGGTACCACGACGTACGTGGCGATACGTCTGCTCATCTATCGCAAGAACGGGGCAGAGTTCAAGAGATTCGGGAATCTTGGTCGGGCGAACAGCGTGCGGCACAACTAGAACAAGATCGTTTGCGGCGTAGCATAAACCAACTTTTAACATCAGACGATGAATCCACGGTTTACGATATGGAAGAGCAACCGTGGCTAAATAAAGAAGGAAGTGGATTTATGTACAATGTTGCGATTAACTACGCCGCTCATGGAGATATTGGCATCTTAGAAGAAGTGTGTGCCCACTGCCAAGCCCGCAAATGGAAAGGAGAGCCCAATGGGATGTGTTGTGCATCTGGTAAGGTACGCTTGGAGTCGATGCAAGACCCACCAGATCTATTAAGAGCCTTACTAAATGGCGAGCATCCGAAGTCCGGCCATTTTTTGAGTAAAATCCGAGCTTACAACAGCGCCTTCCAGATGACTTCGTTTGGTGCAAATCAAATCGTTGAATCAGGGTTCATGCCGACATTCAAGGTCCAAGGGCAAGTTTACCATCAAATCGGTTCGCTGCTACCTACAGACATTCCAAAGTTTTTGCAAATTTATTTTGTAAGCGACTTTGAAGAACAAGCATACCTGCGAAGTAGACATATCCCCAATTTGGACCCTGATCTGGTCAGAGGATTGCAAAGTATGTTGCATAACGTAAATCCGCACATTGGCAACTTCAAAGCTGCCCTAGCGTCGGTGCCTGAGAACGAGCACAACCGCTTTAAGTTTGTCATCAGCGCAGATAGAAGGCCGATTGCAGCCCATCCGGGGCGATATAATGCGACAACGACGAATGAGGTAGCTGTTCTCTTAGTCGATCAAGAGTGTGATAAAAGAGACATCGTTTTGCGCACGCATGATGACCGGCTTCAAAGAATCAGCGAGACTCACCGCGCGTACGATTCTCTTCAATATCCGCTCATGTTCTGTCGCGGGGAGGATGACTACCATTTCGCCCACTACAATATAGACCCCCAGACAGGGTCCCCAAATTTTAACAAAAAAACCTCCGCCATCTACAGCTTCTTGATCCAACTGAGGGTAAACAATGGTTCTTATCTCCACCATTACCGTACGCTCTTTAGTCAGTTTCTGGTGGACATGTACGCCAAAATTGAGACAGAGCGTTTGGTATTTATAAGGTCCAATCAAAGAAAGCTGAGAGCTGAGAACTACGTCCATCTCAGAGATGCCATGCAGAATGATACAAATGCTCAAGATATAGGAAGGATGGTCATTCTCCCCTCCACCTTCACAGGAGGTCCGCGGTACATGCACGAGAGGACCCAAGACGCATTTTGTTACGTTCGAAAGTTTGGTCGCCCGGACCTCTTTATTACCATCACTACCAACCCAAAGTGGCCTGAAATAACAGCTCAACTCCTTGCAGGACAGGCTTCGTACGACAGGCACGACTTGATCTCTCGCGTATTCCACCTGATGTTGAAGTGCCTTATGGATCTTCTAACAAAGGCAAAAGTGTTTGGTGCAGTC
Organism: Stenoptilia bipunctidactyla; assembly: GCA_944452665.1. Lineage (NCBI taxonomy): Eukaryota > Metazoa > Arthropoda > Insecta > Lepidoptera > Pterophoridae > Stenoptilia > Stenoptilia bipunctidactyla. The sequence goes on from OX101728.1 coordinate 19,623,241, forward strand.
CGATGTCATATGTACTCCGTGGAATGGCAAAAACGCGGCTTGCCACACGCGCACCTGCTTTTATAGTTAGAAGAGAAGATCAGGCCCAACCAGATTGATCAAGTCATAAGTGCTGAGCTTCCGGACCCTGACGTCGATCCTGTTCTGTATCAGATCGTGAAAAGTCACATGGTGCATGGCCCCTGTGGCACGTTAAATCCAAGTTCACCGTGCATGAAAGATGGACGATGTACGAAAAGATTTCCAAAACAATTTACCAACGAAACCATTACTGGTGAGGATGGATATCCCTCATACCGGCGCCGATCACCAGCAGAGGGCGGGCATTCCACTGAGCTGAGCGTGCGTGGCCAGACGCAACCAATCGATAACAGGATTGTTCCTTTACTCACCAGTACTGTCAAGGACCTTCCAGACGCACATCAACGTCGAGTCGTGCACCAGCGTCGAGTCGATCAAATACATCTGCAAATACGTCAACAAAGGGAGCGATCAGGCGACGTTTGCTTTACAGAGCACTGATAGAGACGAGGTGACCAAGTACCAGTCTGGTCGCTACATCAGCACGTCTGAAGCGGTTTGGCGGATACTGGCGTTCTCTATACATGACAGGCATCCTACTGTCATGCATTTAGACGTACATCTAGAGAACGGCCAGCGCATATATTTTGATCCCGACAACGTTGCTGAGCGCTTGGAAAATCCGCGCCAAACAACTCTCTTGGCATTTTTCAGGCTCTGTGAAGTCGACCAGTTTGCGAAGTCCCTTACGTATGACGAGGTGCCTTCATATTACACTTACGACAAGCAAAGGGGTGTATTTAACCGACGTCGACGAGGAGGTGCTGTGGCAGGTTTTCCGGGAATTTTCAAGGACACCGCATTGGGTAGGGTGTATACCGTGCACCCGAATAATGGCGAATGCTATTTTCTGCGGTTGTTACTTCACACAGTCCGAGGCCCAACGTCTTTCGCTTTTCTGAGGATATTTGATGGCGTGGAGTATCCCACTTACCGCGCAGCCTGCGTAGCACGTCACCTTCTCGACGATGACCAAAACTGGGATGACACCCTCATGGAGGCGAGCGTCAGTGACAGTCCCAGCCGCATGCGTCATCTGTTTGCCGTCATATTGGTGTTTCGTGGAGTCGCAAACCCGGTCGCTTTGTGGGAGAAGTATCGTCATCATCTGTCTGAAGATTTTCAACGAGCTTTGAGGCGTGCTACTGGAGACGAAGTCGAAGTAACTCATGAACGCGCACTGAACACCTGTCTCAGTTCACTTCAAGACATGGTCATTTCTATTGGCGGCAATCCACTGTTCGAATATGGGTTACCAGCTCCCCAATCATCACCGCATCGAGACCGTGGAAATCGGGAGTATAACGCTGAGACAATATACGATCCGGGTGAAATGACCACCATACGAAATGACCATGTCGCTTTGTTCTCTTCAGAGCAAAAACAAATTTTTGACACCGTCCTTGAAAGCGTTAGGCAAAACCAGGGTAAAATGTTTTTCTTGGATGCTCCTGGTGGAACAGGAAAAACATTTGTTACCACTGGCATACTTGCAGAGGTCAGGAGGCAAGGCAAAATTGCCATTGCTGTAGCGTCGTCGGGAATCGCTGCCACACTGCTTCCGGGTGGCAAGACAGCACATGCCATGTTTAAAATACCCATCGATTTAGAGAGCGCCGAAACGCCTGTTTGTGGTGTGTCACGTAACAGTGATAAGGGAAACGTACTCAAGGATTGCTCTCTGATCGTATGGGATGAATGTACGATGGCTAATAGGAAGGCAGTTGAGGCCGTGGACAGAACCCTGCAGGACATCCGCAGGAACGAACATTTGATGGGTGGTGTTACAGTTCTGTTCAGTGGCGATTTCCGACAAACGCTTCCCGTGGTGACGCGGGGATCGAGGGCTGACGAGGTGAATGCTTCGTTGTGGTCACGAGTTCGTACGCTGCGCTTGACCATTAATATGAGAGCTCAGCTCGGCGGCAATGCACGAGCTCAAGAATTTTCCGATGTTCTTCTAAGTATTGGCGAAGGCACTCTACCAGAGGAGAGAGGTGGTCAGGTGGTGCTTCCAGAGTCTCTCGGTAGAGTTGTATCCAGCTTAGAAGAACTCATTCGCTGTGTGTACGGGGACATCAGTCGTATACCGCACCAGCAGAATTCTTGGGTGTGTGAGCGGGCCATTTTGACGCCCAAAAATGATCAGGCTGCAGCAATTAACGAATGCGTTCTCTCGGAAATTGAAGGGAATGAAGTGGTCTACACTTCTATAAACACTACCGTCGAGCAAGATGACGCCACACATTATCCCGTGGAATTTCTGAACTCCCTGTCAGCAAGTGGACTTCCAGCGCATATGATCAAGCTGAAGGTCGGTGTCCCGATTATGCTTCTTCGGAACCTATCTCCTCCGAATTTGTGTAACGGGACCCGCCTTAAAGTCATCTCGCTCCACAGACACACCATTGAGGCGGAAATTCTTACGGGTTGTGGCGTCGGCGAGGCAGTATTTATACCACGCATTCCCCTCATACCTCATAGCTTCCCGTTCCAGTTCAAGCGCGTACAGTTCCCCGTGAGTGTTTGCTTCGCGATGACGATCAATAAGTCGCAGGGGCAGACACTGAGGGCAGCGGGTGTCGACCTCAGGACGAGCTGCTTCTCACACGGGCAGCTGTACGTCGCTTGCTCCCGCGTCACCAGTCCTGACTCTCTTTTTATTTTGGCTGCGGAGAGCCAAACCACTAATGTTGTTTATAGAGAAGTCTTATGAACAACATTAGTTATTAACAACATATATTATGTTTTCTTACTATATTTCTTTATTAAATTAAATTTTTTTATTTAAAATTTATTTTAAATAAAAAAATATATTTATTTTAAATTCTAAGCAATTTTAACGTTTTTTTTTACTTTGCATTTTGGTTGCGGAGAGTCACTACTAATGTTGTTTATAGAGAAGTCCTATAATAAGTATGGTTTTTTACCCTATTTAAACCATTTATTTTGCTACACATACACATAAATCGATTGTACACAAGAAAATAATTAAGTTCCAGGAATACAGTGTAGGTAGCGTATTTCCTTATTTATTATGTTTAATTTAAAATTAATTCATATATTCAAAGCAATCCTAACATATTTTTTTTTTATTATAATTATGTTTGTTTGTTTAGTTTTAAGTTTTCATTTTTGCTGAGCCCTACAGGGTCCATAATTGTACCTAGCTATAAGCATTATTACTATTGTAAGGTCTGTATTATTAACATTATGGAATGCAAATAAAGATTTGAATATGAATATTTTCTGCTTGAGTTACACACAACTTATGACTTAATTCATCAGAATCACCATAAAATCATTTATTCAAAGCAGGCTGAAAATCAGCACTTTTTGAAGGTAAATTTTACAAAATACAAACCCCCTCTTACTGCACTTTCTGTAGATATTAAATGTAAAGAACGGGTAAATGAGTGTTATTTCAAAAGTTATAATCGTAGGTGCGTTTGGTGCTGCATAGCGTTCACGCAGACGACGTCGCGGGCAGCAGCTAGTTAATAATATACCTGGGTAGGTATTTTCATAGTTTTTGAAGTCGGTGCCAAACCAAATTTTAAGGACAACAAAGGACACTGCATAGGAAGTAGGTACATAGTCAAAGATTTTGTATGATTATTAATTAAATAGAATACATATTTTTAGGAAATCGAAATGGGGAGGGCGTTTTTTCCTAAAATACAGACTCTTTCTGATTCAGGGGCCAGACACTTCACTAGGGTGATAAGCTTCCTTTGGCAGAAAAAAAATATCGAAAGGCACACACTTTATTAGTTTGATACGTTCGTCTTATCATTTTGGCACCAACTTCTAAAACTATGAAAATACCTACCCAGGTATATTATTATAGTATATTATGTAACAAGTGAGCGAAGTATATTATGTAACAAGTGAGCGAAGTATATTATGTAACAAGTGAGCGAAGTAGAATGTAACTGCGGCTCGGGCTCAAATCACAGCCTCGACTGTAATTAGCAACGCTCACGAGTTATATACGACGTTTTTCAACACACTTGTGAGTAAAAGACAGACATACGTGGTCATAAAATAACAAACACACTTGATAACAAAGCTGTGAATTGTGATTGAAAAATGGCGCCGAACTTCGCACATGCGCGTAGGTTTTTTTTTCCGCCAAATGTGTCAATGGCTGTATAGCATATACAGCCTATTTTACATTAAAATATTTAATTTGGAGTGGTAAATCTAAATATTTTAATATTTTGTAACAAATTATTGTAAATTGTGAATAATTTGTTTGATATACAATTTTGTTTAACTAATATAAGGCGTAAACATTTAAAAATGTATATGGATTTGAAGTGGTATAAAACCTCTTTGTTGTTTCTGAAAAAAATTAATGTATAACCCGGATCAATAAAATATGCTCTGTTTACTCGCATTTAATTTGCACAAAGGTACAATTCAACTTTGTAGGATTCATTATATTATGCACTAGGGTATAATATATTATGCACGCGTGACTTATAGCCCAGTTTATAGTTCTAAATTCAATAGAATTAGGCTCATTTTACGAGCAAGTGTGTTTAAAATGTTCTTATTACATTATAACTTCATGTTTGGCAGAAATTTGCTATCCGGGATATTAATAGGGAAGGAATAGGAACAGGACTAGGATAGCGTATGTAAAAATTATTTTAACATTTTTAGTAGATCATTTTTTTGAAGACGGTTCACTTTTTCTTAAAAAGAAATAATTAGTTCACTTTCATTTTGCATTAGGTATTCTGACTTTTTTTATAAATTTTTTATTTGTGTATCTTTTTTTGTTGTTTTATGTTCCTTTAGTGTTTATTGTTTGCGATTGTTTTCTGTTTCGCTTGTGATTTTTTTTCTATACAACATAATCATTTTTTGTATTATTCTTACTTTTTTTACCTTTAATAGGTATCTTTTTTTATATATAATCTTATTTCATAACTAATTTAAAATATGTAAAATAATGTAATTTTTTTTTTGTTAAATCTGTGCTTGGTGAATAAATGATTTATCTATCTATCTATAAAACTAATTTATTAAGGCCATATTTTATTAAGAGTTGGCCCGTGTGCTTTCGTCGTCAACCACATCTTCACTTATCATCAGGTGAGATAGTGGTCAAACAGTGGTTTAGTCATTGGTAGCATGAAGAAAACTTGCAACGTAAACGGTTCTATTTGCTTCATGAATGTTAATCATATATTGGTGCTTAAGTAAAACGCTTTGAGAATAATCATCATCATCATCACAACTCTTTGTAGTGAGTCCACTGCAGGGCATGAGTCTCTCCCCTGGGTGAAGAGGAGGTGTAGGCCATAATCCACCAAGCTGGCCCAGTGCTGGGTGGTGGATGCCTGAATTTTCAGGGTGCCAAGATGGCTTCTGACAAACCCTAACGACTACTGTATACAATTATAAACCACCCGGGACCGACTGCTTAACGTGCCCTCCGAAGCACGGAAGTCGTCGTGAGAAATTAATGGTCGGCGGTCACCCATCCAAGTACCGACCGCGCCGAACGTTGTTTAACCTGCGATATCGTATGATACACACAGTAACTACGGCGCCACGACGACTTCAGAGAATAATCGATAAGGGAAAAATATAAGAAAAAGTGAAAATGAAATGTTTGCATCAAAAGCGGTCCTAGTCACAGTTAAAAGAAAAAAGGTTAGCCTAGTTATCTTACATACATAACTTCACGCCTGTATCCCTAATAGGGTAGGCAGAACACAAGAGGCTATAAAACCATCTGATGTCATGTTTGACAAATTTAGAGATTTTGGTAAACTTTGGCCACTTTGGCGATGGAATAACACTGTCTGCCTTAGACGCACGGAACAAGAAAAAAAAATTTTCCGGGTCTGGGGGTTTATCTATATGTA